>CM073600.1:21454816-23854816 GCA_037074985.1 Solanum bulbocastanum
CTTATTCTTCTTTATTAAAGTTTTTGAAAAACCATTTTCTAAAAGGTATCCATTTGAATTTTTGAAATTCCTTTGCAATCTTTGCTCTTGCCTGGGAACCAGGACTAAATTCAATAGGTTTGTCAGTCATCATAAAACCAATTTTTGTATTTAACCCATCCCATCTGGAAAATTCATTTCAGATTCAGTTATGTCTAAATCTGAGCTAGGTCTAGCAATATTATCTTTATCAATTTTTATATTATCACATCTAAAATTTTCCCTTATTTGGGAAGTAGATGCTCTAGATGGTACCTGCACAATATAATCCAGGGGAGATATATATGAAGAATTAGATCTAGAAATTCTAGAAGACATACTACCATTTTCAAATCTGTTATTATAAAGAACAAATTTAATTTTAATAGTGCCATCATTCAATTGTTCAATTTCTAAGATTTCTTCATTAATGTTATTTTTAGGAGGAGTAGCTCCCTCAATAACCCATTCTTGTGGAAAATCAATTTCTTCCCACTTAATCGGTCTTCGAGTAATTACTCTAGACTTTCCAAAATTAGTTTCTATTAAAATAGTCTCATTTTTAAAATCAATGACTTTACACATAGGATTTAAAGTATGCAACAGTTTATAATAAATTTTATCACAAATACAAATAACTTCAGTGTCAGGCATATACTCATAACCATGAAGTTTAACATTTAGCATGAATGAACTTAATGAATTCTCATCTTGCTAAGAAATCTGCAAATTAGGATAAGCATTAAATAAACTGGTCCATAAGCTAGACTAGTTTGAACAGTCCCTATTAGAGACTTCTTCCAATTATGATTTCTACCATCACATAAAGCTGCTATAAAACTTTTAGGTAGACCACGCAAAGTAAGGGGCTTAAATGCCACCTGGACCAAGGCAATATGTATAAATCTATAAGCCTTCCTATAAGGGGCCAAATCAGTTTCAGATATAAGTTTAAAAGTCTGATGGTCAATATCAATAGTAATCGTTTCTTCAGTTGTTTTAACCACTTGTTTTAAACCAAGTTTCTCAAAAGTTACCAAATATTTAGAATTTATCTGGCATGGTCTAGCCTTAGTTGGAATATTATCCTCATTAAAATCATCTTCATATGGAAGACTAACAACATGCTTTTTCCTGTTTTAAAAAGCATTAGGATGATCCCCACAAATATCAATAGAAAATTGATTTTTTAAAATGGCAATTTTATCCTGTAATTTAGGATTCTGCAAAATAGTATCAATTTCAATGCTATTAATTTCTCCTTTAATAAAATTCATTTGATTATTTTTTAAAATCATTTTTGAGGTTAACTCATTTATCATTCTTGTAAAAGGTTTAGTAATAAATTCTAATTTAAAAGGTTTATTATTCCAAGTACCTATTATTTTCTCATTATCCCAATAAGTAAGGGGAAAAATATTATTTATAAAAGGAGGGTATCAGAGTCATGGAGTTATAGTAATTATAGGTGGTATAGTTCAACACTTGTGCAAATTATGAACATCATAAAGAAGAAGTCTACTGTTAAAAACAGTAGAAAAGAAGAATATGAGATACCGCAACAATTGGATCTACTTAATAAGTGGACTATTCTAAAAATTTCACCCAGAATTATATTTGGGACCTGTTTATAAGAAAGATTCTCATTAACTCCTAAACCTTCTAAAAGAAGGATGGAAACCGGATCACCAATACACTTTTTGAGCATGGAAACATAAAACACCAGGTGAACCAGAGCCAACTCAATTGGCAAGTCCACCTCATAAGCAACTTTCCCAATACGCTTTAAAACTTGGTATGGGCCCACATTCGGGGGACTATGTTTCCCCTTTTTACCAAACCTTATCACACCCTTCATAGGTAAGATTTTTAAGTAGACCCAATCACCAACCTCAAATTCAAGATCCCTCCTTCTATTGTCAGCATAGGACTTTTGCCAACTTTGGGCCATCTTCAACCTTCCTCTAATGAGTCGAACTTTCTCAATGGCATCATAGACTAGTTCGGGACCAATTAGAGCAAACTCACCTACTTAAAACCACCCAACTAGAGATCTACATCTTCTTCCATGTAGTGCTTCAAATGGAGCCATGACAATGGTGGAGTGGTAACTATTGTTGTAGGTGAATTCTATCAAAGGAAGATGATCATCCCAATTACCCTTGAAATTGATCACAAATGCCCTCAACATGTCTTCTAAGGTTAGAATGGTGCGTTTGTCTTGAAAATCCATTTGAGGGTGGAAAGCCGTACTAAGTTTAACATTTGTACCATGCCCTCGTTGGAATGCTTTCCAAAAATGTGAAGTAAATTGAGTACCTCTATCCGATATGATAGACAAAGGAACCCCATGCAACTTCACTACCTCCTTGATGTACAACTTAGCATACTCTTCTACTGAAAAAGTAACCTTGACGGGAATGAAGTGGGTTGATTTTTTCATCCTATCAACAATGACCCAAATAGAATCATGTTGCCTTGGAGTACGAGGCAAACCCACAACAAAATCCATATTCACCTCCTCCCACTTCCAAGTGGGAATATTTATATCTTAGAGCAAACCTCCCGGTGTCATGTGTTTGGCCTTGACTTGTTGACAATTTGGGCACTTGGACACAAAACCCGCTATATCCTTCTTCATACCATTCCACTAATAGACTTCCTGTAGGTCACGGTACATCTTGGTGGCTCCCAGATGAATAGAATATCGCGAACCATGAGCCTCTTCTAGAATTTTCTCCCTCAAACCATCAACATCCGGTGCACACAACCTACCTTGGTACCTAAGCACCCCATCTCCCCCTTGCGAGAAAACCTCAATGAACTTGTTGAGAATTGATTCTTTCAATTCCATCACAATAAGATCAAGGTGTTGCTTAGACTTCACATCAACTAAAAAGGATAATTCAAAACTACGATGAACCATGAATCCACCCTTGGTGGAATCCACTAGTTGGACACCTAACCAAGCCAACCTATGCACGTCACGAACCAATTCCTTCTTCTCATATCTTCTACATTAGCAAGACTATCCATGGACAATCTACTTAGGGAATCCGCAACCGCATTAGCTTTTCCAGGGTGGTATAGGACACTCATATCATAATCTTTCAAAAGTTCCAACCACCTTCTTTATTGGAGATTCATATCTTTTTGGCTAAACACATATTGGAGACTCTTGTGGTCGGCAAACATGTAGATAATGTCTCCATATTTTCAAAGCAAAAACCACCGCCACTAGTTCGAGGTCATGAGTTGGGTAATTCTTTTTATGAATCTTGAGTTGCCTTGAAGCATAGGCGATTACCTTACCATGTTGCATTAGAACACACCCCAATCCTACTTTCGAAGCATCACAATACACTACAAACCCATCGGTACCCTCCGATAAGGTCAACACCAAAGCGGAGGTGAGTTTATCCTTTAGCACTTAAAAAATCTTTTCACAAGACTCCGACCATTCGAATTTGGCCTTCTTTTCGGTCAAGGTAGTTAATGGAGAAGCGATAGATGAGAAGCCCTCAACAAATCTTCTATAATACCCGGCCAAACCCAAAAAGCTTCTCATATCGGTGGGACTTAGGGGTCTAGGTTAACTTTTAACCATATCCATCTTCTTAGGATCAACCTCTATACCCATGCCCGACACAATATGCCCAAGAATTACAACGGACCTTAGCCAAAACTCACTCTTACTAAACTTAGCATATAGTCGGTGGTCTTTAAGGATTTGCAATACCATCCTCAAATGGTCCTTATGATCATCCTCACTCTTTAAATAGATCAAAATATCGTCAATGAAGACAATCAAAATGAATCAAGATATTGCCTAAATACCCTATTCATTAGGTCCATGAACGCCACCAGGGCATTTGTTAGACCAAAAGACATGACTAGGAATTCATAGTGACCATATCTTGTTCAGAAGGCCATTTTAAGAATGTCAACCTCTCTCACCCTAAGTTGGTGGTAGCCCAACCTTAGGTCAATCTTTGAAAAGTAACTCGCCCCTTGGAGTTGGTCAAACAAATCATCAATTCTAGGGAGAGGGTACTTATTCTTTATAGTGACCTTGTTCAATTGGCGGTAATCAATACACATCCTAAGGGACCCATATTTCTTTTTCACAAATAATACCCGAGCACCCCATGGAGATATGCATGGTTGAATGAAACCCTTGTATAGAAAATCTTTGAGTTGTGCCTTCAATTCTTTTAATTAGGTTGGAGCCATCAGGTAAGAGGGAATTGATATGGGTTGAGTATCCAGCAAAAGGTCAATGCCGAAGTCTATTTCTCGTTTGGGAGGAATTTCGGCAAGTCATCGGCAAAGACTTCTAGAAACGCCCTCACTACGGGAACTGAATCTAAGAAAGGAGTCTCGGACTCAATTTCCATAACCCTAACAATATGATAGACACACCCCTTAGAAATTATTTTACTAGCTTTTAGACATGAAATGAATCGACCTCTAGGGATTGAGTTTCCCCCTTTCCATTCTAAACGGGCTCATTAGGGAATTGAAACTTTACTACCCAAGTTCAAAAATCAATGGAAGCAAAACAAGCATGAAGCTAACCCATTCTCAAGATGACATCAAATTCCAACATATCTAATTCTATCAAATCAACCAAAGTGACTCTATGAGACAAGGATATAGGGCATCTCCTATACACTATTTAGCTATAACCGAATAACCTACCGGGGTAGACACGAAAAAGGTTCTGTTAATTCTTTGGGAGACACTTCAAATTTCATAGCTAGAAAAGGGGTAATAAAATATAAAATGGCACCGGGGTATAATAATACATAAACATCAATTGAAAATATATGTAACATATTGTTAACAATGTCTTGGGACCTCTTTTCATCACTTCTATATTGGAGAGCATAGAAGAGATTCTTCGTGGGAGCATCGACATTAAAACCACTTGGTGTAGCTTGGTTACCCTCTTTTCCCTTGACCACATGAGTTGGAAAATCTTTCAATTGATGTCCACTTTTGCCATATCCATAGCACACACCTATACAGACACACTTTGCACATGTAGGCTTCTCCATGAAAGATCCACCCCTATTGCCTCCTTGATGCTTAGGGTTAGTCACCCTTTCTTTGTTGGTCCTAGGAGCATTGGACGAACTTTAATTGGAGAACCACTTCTTAAACCTTGGTCCACTTTGACCTTCTAACTTATTCTTAGAAGAATTTCCATTGTCAGGCCTTGCCCTCTTCACCTCTCTACTCTTCTTCCTAAGCCTTGACTCCTCAACTTGTTGAGCATGAACCATCAACCTTGAGATATCCATGTTGTCACGGACCTTTTCTGCTCGGCACTCTTCTTCAATGGCATCGAACACACTAGTGACAAAACGACTCATCTCATCCCTTGGATTAGAAACCATAGAGGAGGCATATTTGGACAAATTAGTGGATTTCAAGGAGTATTCTTGGACACTCATACCTCCTTGGAGAAGGTTGATGAACTTCTCAACTTTGGCTTCCCGGGGAATAACCTATCAAGAAAGGCCCTTTTGAATACTTCTCAACTTATGGGACCCACCTTTATAGGCCTATTGTCCTTCCATTGTTTGTGCCACACTTGGGACATATCTTTTAATTGATACTCGACCAACTCAGCTTTCTTAATAGAGGTGACCCTTATAGCCTCCACTATCTTATAGACCTCCTCTAGATGTCTTGCGAATCTTCATTCATTTTGAAACCCAAGAAGATAGGAGGGTTCATCCTAGTAAAATCTCTCAACTATGAGGCCATGGTACTCACATTAGGCTCTACTCTGGACCTAACTTCTCGGTTGGCTTGAGCCATTAGGGCTTGAGCTTCAGTGGTGATGGCTTGAGTTTGAACCGTCATGAGTTGGGTAAAAGTTTGAAATGCCACCCTTATCTCAACATTAGTCATGCCCCCTTCATCATTCGGAGCTTGAAGGTCTTCAGGAGCTTGAGGGGGAACCTCCTCATTGACATTCTCCTCTTGTGACCTTTTTGCATTAGCCCTTCTTGTACTCATTGCCTATAATCACAAGAAAAGGATTAAGAGAAAGGACTTCATAGTGTTAGGACTCCAAAGCATGACTAAAGAGTAATGAAAGAAGTGAAAGTTCCTAAACATCTTATAGCCTCTCATTCATAAGTGTGGCGCACTGCACACTCATGAACAAGACTCTACTAGACGTGGTTCATGAGACATCAACCTAAATATTATTCCCAAAACCTTATGCTCTGATACCAAGTTTGTCACGACATGGCGTACTTGACCCCCAAGGGGTCTCATACAAGCCTTCTAGCATCATCATAACATAACACATAGAAATAATGCGGAAAAATTTAAAACTTTACAATCGAAGTCCAACTTCACTTTTTGTAAAAGAAAATCATAGGAAATCTAGACTTTGTCTCATTTACCATCTAAACATAGGAATACAATGTCTTGGGACTTAGCCCTTTACATCAACCAAAGTCTCAATATGCAACATACAAAATGAAGTAAAAAATAGGAAATTCCATCCTCAAACTTGACGACTCACCACAACTTGGAGATAAGCAATCCAAGTCTACTTCAGAGGAGAGTGAAAATCACCTAGCCAGAACCTACACTCATTAAGATGTAGATGGAAGAAGGGGTTAGCACATAATATGTACTAAGTATGGAAACATGCATAAAATCCTTAAACCATGATAAAAAGGACATTTTATTTCAAATAATGCATTTATGAAATTTGGAAACCAACACATATCTTCAATGTCAAAGTCAAGCTAAAAAATCACATTTATTCTCATTACATGGTAAAGTCATCACCTTAGTAACCCCTAAGGAACACTTGTGCAATGTATGGTTGGCATCCCATAATACCAACCCTACTAAGCACCCCCTTGAAGCTACCTTGGTCATGCACATCATGTTTAGACCTCATTATAATCATTAGTCACAATTAAGAAAATAGTCATGCATATTAATTAAATACAAGGAAAGCCATTCATACCAACTATCCATTAAATACCCATGCATACGTTTGAATCTCATCATAATATAAAGGAGCTATCCTACAAGATCCTACTAAGTCTACTTTTGCAATATGGGAGTGAAGTCCCATACTCCCACTCCTACTAAGTAAGCTCACCAAGAAGTCCTAGTATAGTTAATGTCTCATTCATTATCTTCATTATATAGGGAAACTTTCCATAACCGACATAGATCGTGTGAGCTACATGGAATCCGGTGTAGTGTAACCCCACACCGGACGAAGGTGTCCTACTTGCCTAAGATAGAACTAACTGTATAGCTATAAGGTGGATCCACTAGCTAGAGACCTATGTGGGCACATAATTATGGGATAGGGAGATTGCTTCTAGAAACCCGCCCTATTGAATTGGCGGAGGGGCTTCCATCTCATGAGTATCACTTGGATGACCCGCCCTATTGCATTGGCGGAGGGGACTTTTCCTCATTGTCTATATTCACTCAGTGCTAAGCATTATTTCCCAAATTATACATTAATAGTATTAAAATTGTATCTACATGAGGGAAAACTTTATCCTTCGTTCAATACAATTCATCAAAATAGCTCATAGGTTCATTAAAGGTGAGAATGTACTTTCATAAGAACATGCATATCATATGGAAAAATCATGAAGAACACATATAGCTTCCATGACTCCTAAAACACCAAACTCAATAGAACTACTTACCTCAACTTGGATAGGAGTAGAAGGAAAAAGGTGAGGATAGCGGGACTTCATATCAGATTCGGCCTCCCATGTAGCACCCTTAACTAAGTGATTCCTCCAGAACACCTTTATGGGAGATAATTTCTTGTTTCTCAACCTCTTAACTTGCCGGTCCAAAATCTGTACCGGAATCTCTTCATAAGAAAGACTTTCATCAACTCCCAAACCTTCTAAAGGAATGATGGATACCGGATCACCAATACACTTCCTAAGCATGGAAACATGAAATACTGGGTGAACTGGAGCCAATTCATTTGGCAAGTCTAATTCATAAGCAACTTTCCCAATACGTTTCAAGATTTGATATGGGCCTACATACCGGGGACTGAGTTTCCCTTTCTTGCCAAACCTCATCACGCATTTCATAAGTGAGATTTTCAAATAGACCCAATTATAAACTTCATATTCTTGATCCCTTCTTCTAACATCGACATCGACATCGACATGGCCTCATAAATTAGTTCGGGACCAAGAAGACCAATTTAACCTACTTCAAACCAACCAATAGGAGATCTACACCTCCTACTATACAATGCTTCAAAAGGAGCCATGGCAATACTTGAGTGGTAACTATTATTGTAGGCAGAATCTGTCAACGGAAGATGGTCATCCCAATTACCCTTGAAGTCAATAACACATGCTCTCAACATATCTTCTAAGGTTTAGATGGTACGTTCTTCTTGTCCATCAGTTTGAGGATGAAAAGCGGTACTAAGCTTACATTGGTACCAAGTCTTTTTTCGAATACCTTCCATAAGTGTGAAGTAAGTTGAGTGCCCCGATCTGAAAAAATAGACAAAGGAACCCCATGCAACTTCTGTAACGACCCTTTCCAATTACCATATTCAAATAAATCACGAGATATTTTTATGCATATATTGTCCCCATTCAAGTAAATAATGATAATAAAAAAAATATTATCAACTTCCGAGTACCCAAACTGATTGGGTTCATGCTTCATACGATCATTCCAAACAAGTAGGAAATGAAACATATTACAAAACTTGGGCTTACATACCCCAAATAAACCAAACATGCAGCCATACTTAGATTACAACCCATGGACATGATACGGTTAGCCCTCAAAATTTCATGCAAATATACATCACATAAATCGTGTATAAGTACCGAAATTTATACAAAATATAGATTCCTATATGCAAATGTGATCTTCTTAAAAGTTCTCGGAATTTCCATCTACCATGGCCATCTTCATGCCTCCTCTCGATCAGCCCCTACGATAGAAACAACTATCGCTAAGCATATAACTTAGTGGTGTAAAACGATAGGTTCGGAGTCCTCAAAATTTACCAAGCTACCTTTTTCAAGTCAATGAGCAGCACACTTGAAACATAATAAATAAATCAAGCAACAATATATAATGAGTATCAAGTTCGATATTCAAAGATACAAATGTCAAGAACTCTCATAGCATAATTTTCCAAGAGATTCAATAACAAGGATCTCCCCATATATATACCTCATGTTGTCACACCCGACACAAGAAATTATCAAGAAGGGCCAACGCCCTCTATCAAGAAGGGTCACAGTCCAATAATCAAGAGAACCAAGAACCATATTGAAAATGGCTTTCTAGTTCGTACTTAAAATGGACAACTTCCATTCTTAAGACGGACTACAATTCTAGAATCAAGATGGCAAATGATCCGAATCAAGAGGCATGCCAATAGTGACAAAGTCACTGCCACAAGAAGGACAATGTCCCAACAAGAGTGCCAAGTGATCAAATAATTCGTACAAGTGGGCGAGTTACACAAATGTCATACCAACACGACAATGCAAAGTGACAAGAGGTAACCAAGGTATCGAGATCAACTTTCAAATATACAATAGTTAAAAGAGTGCAAGTACAAGTTTATACACCAACCTCAATACTTTAGCGTAACAATAGTCCAACAAAACTGCGTGAGCTCAAACCATAGACCAACGAACGTATCAAGGTCCTCAATTTGTTCACAAGTATATACAACCTTAAAAATACAATTAAATAACTTCTTTAATTCTTAATATCTCAATAATATCGAAATAAAATAGGATTATCATCACAAGTAAGCCCAGCCTGCACAGATACAACTTTGTTCCCAAAACAGTGATTCTGGTCAGTCCAGTACCCCATGTTGCAACTTAAATTTGAAAAGGGAAACGGGAAAACTAGACTTTATAATATTCATGAAAGATGTAGATACATATCTTAACATTGTAACGCAATAAGAATCACCAAAAAATATATTTTTTATAAAAAGATATCATCGATGCACTAACAGTTGTTCATACAAGATTTCTAAATCAGAAATCTGGACAGAACTTGTCCTGTGTTGCGTCCGATATTTCAAATCCATAACAGCTAAATTAGAGTTTTAGATAAACATAAGAGTTGTAGGTATATGAATTAGCTTTCTAAATCATATTTATTCACCCAAAACGGAGTTCTATAGAATGAGATATGCATAAATTAGCAAACACTACCCAGCTCAGAAACAAATTTTCAGCACTTACCAAAAAGCAGTGGGTGTATCGAATTCCAACCAAAAGAACCAAGTTTTTCTCTTGTGATTTTGATGAAAAACAGATTAATAAAGGTTTTGCGGTTTTTAGACTTCAAGGATAGAAATTATCTTAAAGAGGAGATGTAAAAATATAGGCTCCACAAGTGATATTTATCCCCAAATCATAGCTGTCCCTCAAGCTGCCCAACTAGTGTTGTGGGCTGCCCAAAATGCATACATATACACCTATATCTATATATCCTTCACCTCCTTTTAAAAGTATACATAATTCTAATTAGATTAGTACGAAAATCCCCCGATAAAATCCCTTAAATTACGATCAAATTTATTCTAAGCAAACTAGCACTTATCACAACATTTCAAGTTCCCAACAAGAGAGTAAAACATATTGTAGTAACTAAGCAACGGTAAATCGACATGCAACTCTTGTTAGCATTTAGGGGTGTTAAAACTTCACTATCTCCTAGATGTACAACTTGGCATAATCTTCTGCCGAAATTACACCTTAACGGGAATGAAGTGGGGGTGATTTTGTTATTCTATCAACGATGAACCAAATAGAATCATGTTGCCTTCTAGTACGAGGCAAACCCACTATAAAATTCATATTCACATCCTCCCACTTCCTAGTGGGAATATCTATATTTTGGGACAACCCTCCGGACCTTTCTACGAAGCCCGCTATATCCTTCTTGATGCCATTCCACAAATAGAGTTCCTGTAGATCATGGTACATCTTGGTGGCTCCCGAATGAATAGAATACCATGAACCATGAGCTTCTTCTAGAATTTTCTCTCTCAAGCCATTAACATCCGGAATATATAATCAAAGTTGGTACCTAAGAACCCCATCTCCCCCCCATTGGAAGAAAGCCTCAATGGACTTGCTGAGTATTGATTCTTTCAACTCCATTAACATGGGATCAAGGTTTTGTTTGGACTTCACATCCATTACAAAGGATGATTTGGAACCATTATGGATCATGACACCACCCTTGGTGGAATCAACTAATTTGACACCTAACCGGGCCAACCTATGTACGTCATAAACTAACTCCTTCTCATCCTCTACATGGGCCACACTACCCATGGGCAATCGACTTAGGGCATCCACAACTACATTGGCTTTGCCGGGGTGGTAAAGGACACTCATGTCATAAGCCTTCAAAATTTCTAATCACCTTCTTTGTCAGAGATTTAAGTTTTTGTGGCTAAACACATATTGAAGATTCTTGTGATCGGTGAACACATCAACATGCACCCCATATAAATAATGTCTTTATATTTTAAAAGAAAAAACCACCACCGCTGATTCAAGATCATAGATCGGATAATTCTTCTCATGAACCTTATGTTGCCTTGAAGCATATGCAATCACCTTATCATGTTGCATGAGCACACACCCTAACCCCACTCTCTATGCATCAAAATATACCACAAACCTATCGGTACCCTCTGGTAAGGTCAACACTGGAGTGGAAGTAAGTTTATCTTTCTACTCTTGGAAGTTTTTCTAACATGTAACACCTCGGAAACTAGTAGACCAAACTAGAGCCACAAGCTAGGGTTCTAAGGTTTGATGTATGTGAAATAGAGTCGTAGATGAGACTTTTTGTACTTTGAATGAGGGGCTTAGTAGTTGAACTTCAAGATACATGTTAGACCCCGTAGCTTATAAGACTATTTATGGAATGGTATAGGGTTGCAAGGGCCTAAGCTATCAAGGTAGAGTGAAAGAGAACTTGTTCTCCTAGATGCCTAGTTGGCAATTAGGCAGCTTGATCGCCTAGACACTTTGCAATGCTCCAAAGGGCACCTAAGGTCGCCTAGTGGACTGCCCTTTTGGCCTAGGTTCTGGACAAAAGGGCAAGCTAAGTCATAGCTCGCCAACCTACTTGGCGAATCTCCCTTTGCCCCCTAGATCGCCTAAGTGAACTACCCCATTATGGACCTTGCTGGAAATTTGTGCGTGACTCCACTTGGCGAATCGCCTAGTACCCTTGGCGAGCCATGCAGGTGCAAAGGGAGAGGTAAGTCGTGAAGCTTAGTAATTTTTAAGTTAAAATGTGAAGGATCCTTAGTTCTTTACCAAAGTTGACCCTACTTTATTCTAGTGCTTTCCTAGCAACTATATAAGCTTATTAGACCTATGTTCACTTCAATTAAGTCGTTCTCCCTAGAATTTTAAGAAAACCTAAATCCCTCCTCTCTAAAATGTTTCTCTCTCTAAGATGAACCTCCATTGAAGAAGAAGATAGAGCTTGGATTTTGGGATAAGAACAAAGTCCATTGTTGAGAGCTTGTGCTAGGGCTTTGATTAAAAGGTATGTTAAGCTTTTCATCTATGGGTTCTTCCACCCATAGAGAACCCCAATCAAGCTAGGGTTACTTCCAATATATGGGTTTTAGGTCGGTATGATTCCAAATTGTTGGATACTACTCATATATGATTAATTTAGTGTTGATTCATGATATTATGAAGAATTTATGTGAATTCCTATGGTTAAACCTAATTTTCGAAGTATGTGGGTTTATACTTTTGGATGAAAAATTGATGATTATTGCTAGATTCTCTTAGGTTGTTATCATGTATAGAACTTACCCAAGAATGGGAATATGAAATCATGAATTGAACTAGACTTATGCTTGTATGGTAGAATTTGAACTGAATGATTAGAATTGGGACTCTATGATGAATTATTCTTAGAATTATCTATGATTAAGGTTTATGAATGATGTGTATTGTAGTCTAGACTGGTATGTTGATGGTGGAGTAAAGCTTGAATGTACGGGCTGGAGTCATGATGCTGATCACTAGGGCTTAAGGAGTAAGTCTATTATGATGAACTAGCTTGCACATAATTAGTATACAACACAGATAAAGTTATGGTGGAAGGCTTTTACCCAGATGACCTACCTAGAACTATATGAATGCTTATATGTAGAATGTGAAGGGTTAATCACCTAAAATGAATCATTCTTGCTAGAATAGAATAACTTGAGGTTGAGTCTTATTATTCGTTCATGTATAGTTGAATTATGAAGCTTGGAATGGCAGATCTCATGGTAGCTTGGGATTGAGGAATTAAGCTCTACTAAGGATAGCTTGAATTAGCATTGGTCAGATGCTTTTCATCGTAGCTTGGCTTATCATAGGCATGGTAGCCTGGCATTGAGGATCTATACTCTCTTATGGGTAGCTTGAACTAGCATTATTAGATTGCCTTCATGGTAGCTTGACTTGGTTAGGCCAAGACCATTTCATGGTAGCTTAGGATTGAGACACCACACTCTCCTAAGGATAACTTAGGGTTGAGGATTCATACACCCCTAAGTGTAGCTTGCATCCTATTGAATATTTGCATGGTTGCTATGTTGGTATACTTGTATCCTTCCGAGGATAGCTTGGATTGCATGATAGGATGTTTTCCATGGTAGTTAGGTCTAGTGTAGTAGTATGCTATTCTTGATAGCCTAGAATGATGAATAGTAAGCATTGAGTAAGTTAGCCTAAATGAGTACTTAGTTTGAGTGGTAGTATTGGATGCCACTCATACATGGCACAAGTATGACTTGAAGCTACTTATGAAGTGTCCTCTTATGTGATGTATGCCTAGCTTGGATTGTCTCTATAGTTTCCTTCCATGACATGATTGACTTAAGATGATAGTTCCTTGTCCATATGAAGTAGGTCGTTAGTGACACCGAGAGATGGTAAATATGAATAGGGTGACTTAAAGACATGCTTAGTGTGTGTGGTATTATGGAATGCCCCACATGCATTGCACAAGTGTTCCTTGAGGTTACTTAGGAGTATAAGTGCTCTTATGATATGAAAACCTAGGTCTTGACTATAAAGGTGGACTATGACCAAGAATAACCAAAGAGAGGTACTTAGCTTGGATAGTATTATAGCATGCTATCCTTGCCTTGCACAAGTATGCTTGAAAGTGGCTTGTGGAGTAGTTCTCTTGAATATGAAGGACTAATGGTTGAAGTATGAATTTATGTATGTCTTATGTTGACTTGTGATGATATAATGCTTATGTTGGACTTTTATGTTACAAATATTTTATTGTCTCTTATGCTTATGCATTATGTTGACTAACCATTTGAGATGCTTTGTGATATGCTAGCTTTCAGACTTGGTACATTTTGTACTAATGCATATTGCCTACATTCTAATCAAATGTAGGGTGTTGGGAGATTGAGTTGCTTGAAGGCTAGGTTCGAAAGGTGCAAGAAGACTTGAAGAATCGGTGAGTCCTCATAGCTTCGAGGACAAACCCACTATGTTCCATTTATGTCATTTCTTATGTTTTAGACTTTATATAGGCTGCGTCCCAAGATATTTATTCATGTTATTCATAGATGGTTTGAGACAAAGGCTTTGTAAAGACTTCCGCTTGTTTATGAAAATATTTTAGATTGTTTGAAAGAAAGTTTTAAATCTTTCCGTATTTCTATGATCTTATGTTATGATTATGCTAAAGGCTTGTATGTGACCCCTTTGGGGTCAAGTACGTCATGTTATGTCTAGGTAGTACCCCTAGGTCGTAACATCACAAGCCACGGACCACACAAACTTAGCTTTCTTTTGAGTGAAAGTCATCAATGAAGAAGCAATATAGAAAAAACCCTCAACAAACCTCCTATAGTAACCGACAAAACCCAAAAAATTTCTAACATCGGTAGGAGTTAGAGGTCTATGCCAACCCTTGACCATATCCGTCTTCTTAGGATCTATCTCAATACCCTTGCTCGACACAATATGACCAAGGAAGGCTACAGATTTTAGCCAAAACTCACACTTACTAAACTTCGCATACAATTGGTGGTCTTTATGGACTTGCAATAAAAACCTCAAATGGATCATGTGCTCATTTTCACTCCTTGAATAGATCAAAATATCGTCAATAAACACGATCACAAACATATCAAGGTAGGGTCTAAACACTCTATTCATTAGGTCCATAAATGCCGCCGGGGCATTCGTCAAACCAAATGACACAGCCACAAATTCATAGTGACCGTATCGGGTCCTAAAGGATGTCTTTGGAATGTTAACCCCTCTTACCCTTTATTGATGGTAACCCGAATGAAGATCTATTTTGGAGAAGTAGTTACCCCCTTGAAATTGATCAAACAAGTGCTCAATCCACGGAAGGGGATACTTATTATTTATGGTCACTTTATTTAATTGGTGATAGTTGATAGACATTCTAAGAGACCCCTTCTTCTATCAAATAAACAATACCAGAGCTCCCGATGGAGAGATACTCAATTTAATAAAGCCTTTGTATAACAAATCTTTGAGTTGCTCCTTCAACTCTTTCAACTCGGCCAGAGCAATTCTATTGGGAGGAGTGAGATAGGTTGCTTATCCAATAAGAGATCAATGCCAAAATCTATTTCCCATTTGGGAGGAATGTCGGGCAAGTCATCAGGAAAGACTTATAGAAATTGACTAACTATGAGGACTGAATCTAGGGAAGGGGTTTCAGACTCCACATCCATAACCCTATCAATATGGTAAATGCACCCTTTGGAGATCATTTTCCTAGCTTTGAGACAAGAAACAAATTGACCTCTTGTAACACCCTAGAAATCTATTGACCTAATCTAGAGCCTAACACGTAAACTATTAGCCTAAATGGAGTTAAACGTAAAGATTAGAATCCTAAAATAACTTCCCTAATTTAGTACTAAGGTACTAGTGCCTAAACGTCAAGGCATGGATGCCAAACGACCCTCCAAGGGTCCTTGAGGAGGGCCAAGGGACTGCCCCAAAAAGCTGTAAAAATAGCATGGTCCGTGGAATGGGCACCCATGCCTCATGGTGAACTCATGCCCTATAGGTGGGGGTCATGAGTAGAGGCTAGACCTCCCCCAAATGTCCATAGTTTCAGTCGCATTCCATGCACATACAGTACGACCCATGGACAAACTCATGCCCTGTAGAAGAGGCTCGTGAGTTAGGCCTGGACCAATGCCAAAATGAGAAGCCTCATACCCAACCCACAAGTGACCAGCATGGTCTGTGGGTCCATCCATGCCCCGTGGGTGGGAGTCGTGGATGGGGTCTGTAAAAGTTGTCTTAATTCTGCCAAGGCTTAGTCAAAGACATATATTCCAAGAATTAATATATTAGTGTGGGGTCATTTAAATTCATTATTTTGGACTTATATAAGAACTTCTAAGTCATTAAACTCCACTTAATTCTTCATAACTAACAAGACCAAAAATTAGAAACTACCTTCCCTCTCCAAAAATTCTCTCCCTAGGACTCCATTGAAGAGCAAGGTCAAGGTCAAGGTCAAGCTAGGGGTTCAAGATACAATATTTCTTCTCAAATTTCTTACGTAAATCAACCTTAGGTATGGATGGTTTTCATCCTTGGGTAGCTATCATCCAAGGAGCCCTTTCAAACTATGTTTTAAGACTTCCAAAAACCTAAGGTTTCAATATAGTCATGGGTCTTTCTACAAAACTTTTTCAATTGTTTAATTATGGTTTATTATGATTGATTATGATGATTTATGGTTGGATTAATGGATTATTATTGGATTTTGTTGAAAATCTCCCTTTGACCCATGATTTCCCCCTTCTTCTAAATTATGAACTAAGGTGTGGCTTGATTGATCATGGAAGCTTGACAATTGATTATGTGTACTTTTATTAAGTTGTTAAATCAGAAAATTCCCCTATCTAATGTTGTAATTCTACAAGTTAGGGTTGATCTTGATTCCTAGTGTTGAAAGGCAAGAATTGGGGTTTGTATATGTTGAAGAGGATTGTATATGAACTCATGAATTTACTTAGGTAGTGATGATCCTATGACTATTGTGTATTGGTTGTATTGATGCAAGATAATTCTCCCCTATACACTTACAGTTGACTATGCATGAAAGGTCTATAATTATGATATATTGTTGTTGTGTTGATTGAAAGGCTATTCTCATGAAAGACTATGAACATGATGTGAAAGGTTTACTCACTTAATATTGGTTCTAAGGTTAAAAGGACATTCTCACCTAATAAATCCATGAGCTACCATGATACTATATGGATTGAGTGCTAGGAATTCTTCCATGAACATGAATATAAAGTAAACATTTAACATGATTATTAAATGGAATTAAGCTTAACACCGAGTGTATATGAGTATTTGATGGAAGCTTTCACTTTAGCAAGTTCGGGTTCCCAGTTCAACTTATCTCATGAGATGGAAACCTTATACCTTAGTTAGTTTGGGTTTCTAGTAGCAATCTCCTTATCCCATAACTATGTGCCCACCACCTAAATGTTAAACATGTTAGTTCAACCTTAGGCAAGTAGGACACATCTTTTCTGTATGGGGCATGACACCGAATTCCATGTAGCCCACATGGTCTGTGTTGATTAAGGCAATATTTCCCTACATGACAAGAACATGATCCATGACATGAAAATAACAAGAATATGAACTATGAACAAGAACATGAGTTATGTGCTATGATTACTTAAGGGGTTTTACTTAATGTGAGTGGGGGTATGGGACTTCACTTATGCATTGCACAAGTAATCTTTGAGAGTGATTGTGGTATGTGCTTGATGACATGATGCTTTATGAGTTAATATATGCTTTGCATGAATATGAACATGAACATGAATATGAGCTATATCTAATGACTTCTTAGTGAGCTTTGCTTAGATTGAGTGGGGGTATGGGTCTTCACTTGTACATAGCACAAGTAGACTTATAAAAGGGTTATGGTGTGGTTTCATTATGACATGAAGATGTATGGATCTATGTATGCATGATATAAATTGATGTTAAGAGTGAATTCCTTATTATGAACTATGAACATGAATGTCTCACTGTGTATGAGTGTTGACTATGGATGAGGTCAAGGTAAGTTATGCATGACTATGGTAGCCTTGGGTTGCTTATGGTATGGTTTGACTTTGTAATTACTCTAAATGTGAATAATGGCTTGTAAACTTGATAAAGGCATGATTTCAACTAAATGTCCCTTTTATACATATTTTAAGGATTTTATGCATGGCTTCCATACTTGGTACATTATTTGTGCTAACCTATATTTCTACATTTACTATGAGTGTAGGTTCCAGTCGTTGAGACGTACTTCTTCGTTCAAGTGAAGCTTAGGTTGACTATTCCCTAAGCTTGGTGAGTCCTCATGGTTTGAGGACAAGATGTTATTGTTTTCTAGCTTCTATTGTACTTCTATGTTTGAGACTTTATTGACGTAAAAGAGTTTGACCCTCTTTATACTCTCTATTGTACTAGATGGTGATTGATACAAGGTCTAGACTCTTATTTTCGTTTATGAAAAAGAAGTTGAATTCAATTGTAAAAGTTTTAACATTTCTATGACTTTATGTTTATGATTACGCTAAGGGATTGTATTAGACCCCTTCGGGTTCAAGTACTCCGTGTTACGTCTTGGTGTACCCTTGGGTCGTGATAAACTTGGTAATCTGAGCACAAGGTTTAGAATGATTCTAGGATGATGTCTCATGAATCACGTCTAGTAGTGTCTTGTTCATGAGTGTGAAGCATGCCACACTTATGAATGAGAGGCTATAAGATGCTTAGGAACTTTCACTTCTTTCATTACTCTTTAGTCGTGCCTTATAGTTTTAACTCTATGAAGTCCTTTTCCTAACCCTTTTCTTGTGCATATAGGATATGACTACAAGAAGGGAGGCCGCAAGAAGGATGGAAAAAAAGATCGTGAATGAGGGAGTTCCTCCCCAAGGTCCTCAAGAGCCTCTAGTTCCTCAAGCTACTAATGATGAGGGGGCTATGGCAAATGTGGAAATTGATGCGTCCACAAATTGGACTCATTTAGGGCTATATTTTGATAGAAATTGTGTCCTCAAATGCTTATTTTATCTCAGTATCTAATGAAAACCCTTTAAGTTTCAGGTATTTGAAGCTTGAAGGAAAGCATGGACACTACGTCGCAAAAATGGATGAAAGGGCAGAAAAGAATGAAGAAATGAAGGCCTGAGGATCGCCGAGTCCACTTAGTGAGTCGCCAAAGGATCTTAATTCACCTTTTATTCCAGTGTGATGAGCCTAGAAGGAAAGGATCAAGTCGGCGGAAAAAGGGAGCAGTTGGCTCATTGCTAAGCAGTTCTGTGAAGCAGTACTAAGTCTCCTAATGACCCAGAGCACAACGATGCTGAAGGCTGGTGGAAGACGGCGATGAACTACACCAAAGGGTGAATCATCAAGTTGATCGGTGATTTCGACTAACGACGTTGAATGATCCGCTGTAGCACAAGTCTGTGAAAGCTATAAATACTAGTTAGAGTTGTAGTTTTAAGTGTCGAACAATTATTATAATTTTCATATAGAAGAGTACTTTGTGATATTTTTGCTCTAAGTTTGACAGGGTTTTGAAGACTTGGGGAAAAAGACGGTTCCATCTCCAAGGATTTGGACTTGGGTCTCTTGGATTCTTCATTCTTGGTCTGTAACAAGACTTAAATATTCATACCCATTTAAAGGCAAGCTCATTTAGGTATAAATTTCTATCTCTTGATATGTGGCTAAAAACCCCAATTCTTGGGGTGTGATTTTGTGAATATGGGTTATATTTATTGTTGGGTCTTGCTTGTTGATAGTTTATTCGTAGTCTAATGTGATTTCGTTTAGTGGTTATGGATGAATCTAATGAGGTTGTAGTTCCAATTATAATCTCATATATGTGTTTTTGGCTTTCTCAAGAACGAGGTCGTAAAACTAAGACCACTAGATTGATGGCCAGTATGAGTGAGTCGACATGAGGTTTAGCTCGAGAGAGTGAACCCTAGTCCCATGTCCACACACTCAGATCGAGAGAGTGAGTGGGTTATGGCGTAAGCTGGTCTTCATGCGTCAAGTGGGTGTCTGAGATCAACCCGCTTGGAACGGCGTACGTTGCACGAGAGAGAGCTTATCCCCCTTAAAACTTAGCCTAGTCACAAGTACACTATGAATCTTCTATCAGAAGCATATACCCAATAATCTAGCTTAACTTGTATTCCCATCACATCGCAAGGATTCCCTATCATTGCTTAGAACCCTTGCTGATTTTGCTGTTTTTACCATACTTGTGACAAAATTCCCCCATTGCTAATTGACACGTTTTTGTCCTCCTTTAATTTACAATGTTTTTACTTGTTAAGGTCTTTAACAACGACTAGTTAGAATGAAATTTTATTTTTCTATAAATTCTCAAAACCACTCTCTTGGGACGATCCCAATGCTTAGTTGGGTTACTAAACTATTGTACGATTGTATACATTTGCATCGGAAGTTGTGTCTGGATTATGCAAACATCAAAATGGTGCCGCTGCAGGGGAGTGGTATTATTTGAGAATTTTTAGATTAGTAGAATTTTTGTTCTTCTTAGTTGTAGTTTACTTACCTAAGCTTCAGTTTTGTTTTGAGTGTTTGTGTATTTCAACAAACATATGAGCATGAAATGTGAAAATAGCTGCCAAGCAGGCTATCTAGTGGGTTATTTTTTCCATCGAGACGATATTGATGAGATTAATAGTGTGTACAACCTTGCCCAAGTTAGTGAGATGGGTGCAATATGCATGCAACAAACAAGAGGAAGTGCAACATTTGAAGTTACTAGCACAACACTCCATCTCATACATTCAAGAGGTTTATAAGGAGGGTTAGAACATGAAGATTCGTATGAACATATATGAAGCTTCATAGAAGTGTGCACCCCTCTGTCATTCAAGAATCTATTGCAAGAGTTCATACGGCTTCACTTATTTCTATTATCATTAACCAGGGGAGCCACTAAGTGGTTGGTCGAGCTTCCAAAAAACTCCATCAAGTCATGGGAGGAACTAGTTATGGCTTTTCATGAAAGATTCTTCCCTGCATCAAAAATGATGAAACTAAGAGACCACATTCAAAATTTTAATCAAAAGGAGGGCAAACCAATTCACGAATCATGGACACAATTTAAGAGATTTTTGCAAAAATGTCCAACACATGGACTACCAAGTGAGTTATTGCTCCAATAATTTTACCGTAGTTTGGATTCAATTAATAAATGGATAGCTGATCAGCTAGTGCAAGGAGGAATAATGTTACCAACGTTTGAAGTAGCCTCATTCCTCCTAGATGGCATGACTAGAGTAAATCAAGCATGGTACACAAAACATGACCAAGTTTCCCCACTGTGCTTCAGATTAATGCAAGAATAACTTGATAAAGAAGGGGAGAGGGACAAAAATATCAAAAAGATGTCATCTCATATGGAAGTGATACAAGAGCACATGAAGGGGACATATGGAGTATTTCGAGTTGAGTAGGGTTCTTCTTCTTGTTACTTAAAACTGAGGGGGAATCAAAGTTGGAATTTTGAAAGAGTTGAGGGGGATTCTTCATCTTGTTACTTAAGACCGGGCCAGAATCAAGGTTGGAACAACACAAGATATGAGGAGGGTTTCCACCCACGCTATCAACAGTGGGGCGAAAATCATGGTTGGAACCATTATAGGGGTGATGAACCAAGGATATACTGCCATGATTGGACTTAGCAAGATGAAAATAAGGAAGACCATACTTAATTGAGTGAATGTCCGAAATCAAAAGGGAGTGCAAGTAGTCCTCGAGTAAATGATCTATTGTCACACATACTTGATAAAGTTACGGGCTCTGATGATTTTCTAAAAGGGATGAGAGATGACTTTTCATCATTAAACAGTAACGTGAATTCTCATGTTGATGCCATCAAAACACTAGAAGGTCAATTGAGTCTATTATCATCTCAATTAACATCCAGGACACTTATGGAAGATAAAGAAAGAGGGCTGGCTGTAGTTACCAGTAGTGGAAAGATGGTAAAAGGGAATGTGATGGAGGATGAGGATCCTCGAGTGTGGGAAGAGAGCCAAGGTATAGAGGAACAATAATTGCCTAGTCTACAAAAACTTGCCAAAGAACTACTAGAGGATGCAGATCATCATGTTCCAGTTCCAAAAGTCATGCACCGTTTACCTAAGATACCTTCACCATTTCCTCAATGTTTGAAATGGAAGAATGAAGATAAGAAGATCAAAATTTTTTTGTCAGTATTCAGGAACTTATCAATTAACCTGCCTCTGGTAGAAGCATTGTTGGAAATGTTGGGATACACCAAATTCATAAAAGAGTTGGTTACAAAGAAAAGGATCTTGGAGTATGAAACAATTGAGGTGCCCTATAGTTGCAGCGCAATTATGACAAATGAGTCAATCACTAAGAGAGAAGATCCTGGGGCATTCACAATCCTATGCACAATTGGCATGCTCAAAGTCGCTAAAGCTTTGTGCGATTTAGGAGCAAGCATTAATTTGATGCCTTATGAAATATAAAAGAAACTCGGTTTGAGTAAACCAAAGGAAACCACAATGAGACTCCTTATGGTTGATCGATCAATCAATCACCCAGTGGGGATACTCTATGACATATTGATAAAAGTAGATCGGTTCATCTTTCCAGCTGATTTTGTGATCCCATATTGTGAGATTGATGTTGATATTCCCATTATTTTGGGAAGGCCATTCTTAGCTACCGAGAGAGTATTGGTGGATGTCGAAAGTGGGAAATTGAAGTTCCGTGTGAACAATGATGAGGTGATCTTCAATATCTATAAACCCATGAAGTAACCAAGTAATATCAATGTGGTGTCTACTAAGGATGTTATAGATGAGGCGGTGGCAAGTGTGAGCCATTTAATGCGCAAGAATGAACCCCTTGAATCTATACTTGCCAATTATTATGAACCCGAAGTTCAAGGCTTTGAGAAAGTGGTAGCTTCCTTATCAAGGTTAAGAGTATATTTAAGGAATCTAATCAAGTTGGATATCGACATGAAAAATAGAGAAAGTCCTCCTGCAAAGCCATCAACAAAAGATCCACCGAATCTGGAGTTAAAAGCCCTACCCTTTAATCCTAAATATGCCTTCTTAGGAGCCAATAATATGTTACTAGTGATTATCGCAGCCAATTTGCTTTAAAGGCAGGTGCAATTGCTCATTGAAGTACTACTGAAGAATATAAAAGCTATTGGATGGACAATAGATGATATAGTAGGAATTCCTCCTGGCATCTATACTTACAAGATTAGGCTCGACAGTGTATGTAAACCAAGTGTGGAGCATCAACGGAGATTGAACCCTCTATTGCAAGAGGTGGTGAAAAAAGAGATCATAAAGTGACTAGATGCAGGAGTGATCTACCCTATTGCAGATAGTAAGTGGGTGAGTCCAGTGTAATATGTACCCAAAAAAAGGAAGTATAAACCATAGTCCCTAATGCAAAAGGATAACTTGTGCCGACAAGACCAGTGACTGGGTGGAGAGTATGCATGGACTATCGAAAGCCTAATTCATGAACCGATAAAGACCATTTTCCTATGACTTTTATGGACCAGATGCTTGACAGTTTATTAGAAAGAGGATGGTATTATTTTTTGGATGGGTACTTCGGTTACAATCAAATCTCTATTGCACCGAAGACCAATTCACTTGCCCTTATGCAACATTTGCATTCAAAAGAATGCCATTCGGACTATGTAATGCACCAACAACATTCCAGTGTTGCATGTTGTCTATTTTTGCTGATATGGTCGAAGATTCTATAGAGGTATTTATGGACGACTTCTCAATCGTAGGGTACACGTTTGAGGAATGGTTAACACATATAGGATAGGTTCTCTAAAGATGTGTGAATATGAATCTAATTCTCAATTGGGAAAATGTTACTTTATGGTGAAGGAAGGTATCGTTCTTGGGCACAACATATCGCAAAAGGGGCTGGAAGTTGACAAGGCAAAAATGAGGTCGTTGAGAAAATACCCCCGCCAATTTCAGTGAAGGGTATTCGTAGCTTCTTGGGGCATGCAGGTTTCTACCAAAGGTTTATTAAAGACTTCTCTAAGATTGCACATCCACTATGCAAACTCCTAGAGAAGGAAGTAAATTTCTATTTTGATGATGCTTCTATGGCCACATTTAAGTGCTTGAAAGAAAAACTAGTATCCACCCCAATTATCGTCAGTCCTAATTCGTCCAAATCTTTTGAAGTATTGTGTGATGCTAGTGGTCTGGCATTGGGAGTAGTGTTGGGGAAAAAGCACAACAAGCTATTTCACCCAATTAATCACGCAAGCAAAACTCTGAATAGTGCCCAGCAAAATTATATAGTCACTGAACAAGAGTTGCTCGCAGTGGTCTATGCATTTGAAAAGTTCCAAGCATACTTGCTAGTGACCAAAGTAATACTACACATTGATCATGCTGCACTCTGCTACTTGATGGCAAAGAAATATGTAAAACCAAGATTGATAAGGTCGGTGCTACTATTACAAGAGTTCAATTTTGAGGTTAAAGATCAAAAGGGCTGCGAAAATCAAGTGGCCGACCACTTGTCAAGGTTGGAAGGAAGGGAAGATGCCGAGCATGAGGTTGACATAGATGACTCATTCCTCGACGAATAGGTGTTTGCTATATCTGTCAAACTACACCGTGGTATGCAGATTTTGCAAATTACATTGTGAGTGCATTGATGTCGTATGAGCTGACCTTTTACCAACAAAAGAGATTCATGTTCGACATTAAAGAAGTACTTTTGAGATGAACCATAGTTGTTTCGAAAATGTACTGACCATGTTATTAGGAGGTGTGGTCCAGAAAAATAAGCGGTAGAGATTCTCCATGCTTGCCATGCATCTCCAGTAAGAGGTCACCATAGTGGTATTCGCATTGCTGCTATAGTTCTCCAAAGTGGTTATTACTGGCAGTCCCTATACAAGGATGCACACGAATCTGCAAAAAAGTGTGTACAATGCCAGAAGCAAGGCGGAGTATCTAGACGGTACGAGTTGCCTCTCACTCCTATTTTTGAAGTCGAGCTATTTGATGTGTGGGGAATCAATTTCATGGGCCCATTCATGAGCTCATTCAGAAACAAATACATCTTGGTGGCTGTGGATTATGTCTCCAATAGGTGGAAGCCATCGCACTCCCAAACAACAAAGGAAAAAGTGTTTTCTGATTTCTGAAATGCTACATCTTAGTAAGATTTGGCACTCCTAGGGCGATCATTAGTGATGCGGAGTCCCACTTTTGGAATAGGTGGTTTTTAATGGCGCTAAGCATATATGGGGTGAAACACAAGGTAGCAACCCCATATCATCCTAAAAAAATGGCCAAGTCGAAGTGTCAAATCAGGAAATCAAAAGAATCCTGGCAAAAATAGTAAATGCCAATAGAACTGACTGGTCCAGGAAACTCGATGATGTACTATGGGCATATCGGACTGCTTACAAAACACCTATCAATATGTCTCCATATCAATTGGTTTATGGTAAGGCTTGTCATTTGTCCGTCGAGCTAGAACACAAAGCATTATGGGCATTGAAAGCTCTAAATTTGGACTGGTCCAAAACTTCAAGTGAAAGGGAGGAGTAGTTGAACGAACTGGATGAATTTAAACTCAAATCGTATGAAAGTTCAACCATCTACAAAGAGAAGATAAAGAAATTGCATGATGCTCGGATACTCAAGCAAGACTTTAAGGTAGGAGATTAGGTTTTGTTATACAACTCTCAACTTAGACTCTTTCTCATAAAGCTCAAATCCAAATGGTCTGGACCTTTTAGTGTAACTGAGTGTTCACCAATGGTGCCATAGAAGTTGAAGATCATAAAGGACCTCCATTTAAAGTGAACAACCAACATCTAAAATTATATTTTAGGGATTGTCAGGAGATTTCTTTAGTTGAAGTGGTGTATTTGGAAGACGCCTGATGGCACTGCTACGTCGTGCCACGACGTTAACTAAGACGTTGTTTGGGAGGTAACCCAAAACCCCTTTAATTGCTTTATTATTTTTGGATAAAATAATGGTGTGGTGATTGTCAAGATGGAAGTGTGGAGAGTGAACGAACAGTGCAGATTGGCAAGCAACAGGTCTAATTGGTGAATGACCGAATGGTTTGGCGACTCAAAACTAGACCGTCGTTAGACTCAATACCATCTTTTATTGGAGTCTATAAAACTCGGTAATCCTAGGAAATTATTGGCGAACCACAAGCATGTCGACAATCCCGATAGAGACCGTCGTTTGGTCCCCCCAACTTAAACCAGAGGTCCTGTAAATTTTGGCCAAAAAGCTAAACAGTCGACGTTCCGCTGAGTGAGTAGGCGAACTGGACTAATGTCATCGAGTGGGCGAGAACTGTATGGTTTTTGCAAGCCAAAGGTTTAAAAGTTTCAACTTCATTCACTAAGTTATCTGTCCAAACTAACATCTGCACTCTATTTTCAATATCTCTACACTTTCACTAGTATTTCGATTGATTGATTTGTGCTCGGAGATAGATTTCTTTGCTGCTTTGCATTTCAGTCATATCGTTATCATCATCAAAGGTTTGTTGCCTGACACTCAAAATTATTTTATAGAATTCGTACTTATTTGAAATATTCGTATCTTGTTCCTGTGTGTGCCTGTATTTATCTATAAATGGGGCTCAATTTGTTTATAAGTGTTGAGACTCCATCTATTTGTGCTTTTAGCAGAAGTATATTTTGTGGGACTATTTTTGGATGTGATGGATCTGAGTTAAATCTCACTAGTGCATGTACTGACTTAGTTTTTGGGGGTTAGGGGGTTGAATTCGAGAAGGTGTGTTGAGAATAAGCGCGTTAGGCTGTTTTCGAGCTAGGTCTAGCTTACCGAACTACTCAACAGTTCACCAAATGCTCTCATCTCACTTTAATTTTGTGTGGAATTTGATGTTTAATGCTGTAATTTTCAGCGAGAAGCCTGAGGTCGCCAAAAGTAGTTGATCTCTCTTTTTTTACCCCCTTTGATTTTGCATTCATTTAAACTTTTGGCTGACTCACCAGACCTTTCAAGCCAATCTCTAAGATTCTTCTTGATGATTTACAAATATGGAGAAACCAAAGGATGCTGAGAAAACTGTATCAGGCCAAGAGAAGACTAAAAGAAAGATGATGAATGAGGAGGTTGCTACATCCAAAGGCAAGGCAACTACACCGCCCACGTCTGGTGGGAAGAAAGATAAGGGATAGGGTGAGTGAGTCTGGGAATTCTATGTATCTTCTAGTCGGATACCTATTTCAAAAAATCCAAGAAACCATAAAGTACCCTCATAGGCTTGGGAGTTCTATGCCGTTGTACATGCCTATTGGGAAAATTTGCAGGAAGTCACTCCTAATGGACCTAACAGGGTCGATGCGTCAAATATAGCCCCGGTTATTGATGCCAAATGCTTGAGCATGACCCCAAGCACTAATGCCCAGACAGATGAAACGACTGCTTAGCTAGGATCCCTTCTTTAGCCCCCTCTCAATCTTTCTTTAATTGTCATTTAGGATGTTTGTCATTTACATTTGAGGACAAATTCATTTTATTTGGGGTGGGGTGAGGCCCACCTTTTGTATGCTATTTGTGACTCATGTTTTTGCTTATGTATTTGGGCTTTCAGATATTATTGTGTTAAATACTACTTTCTGTAGATGTTTGAGCTTATAGCTCCTTTTGTTTTTAATTGTGAAACGATTTTGACCCTTTTGAAAATTTTTGAATTTTTCTCACATTTTCACCACCCGATACATGCTCTTAAATGTAGCTTTTCTTTAGCAAAAATTTGAGTCTCGGTTCCAATCAATAATGATGACTTGAACAATGCTCTCAATCGAACAAACATGAATGTACGATGATGATGACGCCAAATGAAATTTCATAGACAATATGTGAAATCTTTGCATCTCGTTATGACTAGCCTAGTATCAAATTGATTTTATTGTGATGATCATTGCAAACTAGCGAAAGTGTGGAGTCTTCTTTAACTTATAATGTCAATGACTAGGATAGGTCCTAGAATTTTCCTCGTTGGTCCAACTAAGTGATGCAATCTCTTGATATGATCTTAAGCAACTTCGAAGAGTGTGAACCGATTTGACATATACCTCTTTTGTGACCTACCTTGTGAGTGTGTGATTCTCTCTTGAACACCCCTTGGGCCTTAACTTTCTTTGGAAGAAACTTGATGAAAACTAGACCTTTCTTAATCCATCAGCCATAATCCTCATGAAGTTGTGGTTATTTGAATAGCCAATTTAGGCCAAAAGCCTAAGTTGGGGGTGTGTTGAAAAGATAGGGGCCAGTCAAGAAGTGCAATGAAAGTCTCCTCTTACCCATGATTTTGAGAAAAATGGAACCACTCCATATATATAAAAAAAAAAAAAAGAAGAAGAAGGAAAAGATAGAAAAAAAAAAGAAAAAGAATGAAAAAGAAAGTTGTGGAACAAAGTACAAAAGAAACGGGGTTTCTTAAAAATTCATGGGAAGCGAATAATAGGATAACTCATGAGCACTAAAGAAAATTAAGGAGAAGGGAAGAAAGTGTTGTGAGGACCACACTCATGAGGATGAAAGTCACTGAGCCAAAATGATCATACCTTTGCACTCAGCCCCATTACAAGCCTTGAATATACCCTTTTGATCTTAAGTAAGGTGAAACAAATGTTGATTGAAAAATACGGACAAACCTATGGGTGAAATTATGCATTATATTCTTCTTTGTAAGTGTGAGCGTTGCATCTGATTCCAAAACTATAAAATGTGAAACCATTGTGTGAATATGGAATCATTATTTGCGTGTGGGCATTTGAACACTATAGTTGAGAGCTTGAACTTGCATTTGAAGCAAGTATTGTGATTATGAGATTCGTTGATATTGGTGAGTCGCAACTTGAATCTTTGAGTGAACATTTGATCTTTTCATAAGTAAATTGAGTCTTGTTGTGTGCATTCATGTTTGATTCTTCTGTAGCACTGTTTAAGACACCCTTTTTGAACGACTAAACTTGAGTTTTCTTAAGGAAAATCAAAAGTATAAGTGGGTGGTGTTGATGATTCCACAAATTGCACTTATTTAGGGCTATATTTTGATAGAAATTGTGTCCTCAAATGCTTATTTTATCTCAATATCTGATGAAAACCCTTAAGTTTCAGGTATTTAAAGTTTGAAGGAAAGAATGGACACTACATCGGAAAAAGGAATGAAAGGGCTGAAAAGAACAAAGAAATGAAGGCCTGATGATCGTCGAGTACACTTGTCAAGTCGCCGAAAGGTCTTACTTCACCTTTACTTCCAGTGTGCTGAGCCCTGAAGGAAAGGATCAAGTCGGCGGGAAATGGGAGCAATCAGTACATCTCCAAGCAGCTCCACAAAGTAGAACCATGTCACACAACGACCCAGAGCACGACGATGTTGAAGGCTAGTGCAAGACGGAGATGAACTACACCAAAGGGCAAATCGCATAGTTGATCGACGATTTCGACTAACGACGCTGAATAATCCGCTGCAGCATAAATCTGTGAAAGCTATAAATACTAGTTAGAGTTGTAGTTTTAAGTGTCGAACAATTGTTATAATTTTCATATAGAATATTACTTTTTGATATTTATGCTTTAAGTTTGAGAGAGTTTTGAAGACTTGAAGAAAAATAGGGTTTCATCTCCAAGGATTTGGACTTGGGTCTCCTGGCTTCTTCATTCTTGGCCTGTAACAAGACTTAAATCTTCCTACCCATTTGAATGCAAGCTCATTTAGGTATAAATTTTTATCTCTTGATGTGTGGCTAAAAACCCCAATCCTTGAGGTATGATTTTGTGAATAAGGATTAGTTTGTTATTGGGTCTTGCTTGCTGATAGTTTATTCGTAGTCTAAATGTGATTTCGTTTAGTGGTTGTGGATGAATCTAATGAGGTAGTAGTTGCAAATATGATTTCATATATATGTTTTCGGCTTGCTCGAGAGAGAGGTAGTAAAACTATGACCACTAGATTGATGGCGAGTGTGAGTGGGTCAACATGAGGTTCAGCTCGAAAGAGTGAACCCTAGTCCCATGTACACACACTCAGCTCGAGAGAGTGAGTGGGTTAAGGTGTAGGCTGACCTTCATGAGGCAAGTGGGTGTCCGAGAGGAACCCGCTTGAAACAGGGTAAGTTGCTCGAGATAGAGCTTATCCCCCTTAAAGCTTAGCCTAGTCGCAATTACTCTATGAATCTTCTATTGAAAGCATATACCCAATAATCTAGCTTAACCCATATTCCCATCACATCCCAAGGATTCCCTCTCATTGCTTAGAAACCCTTGTTGATTTCGCTGTTTTTACCTTACTTGTGACAAAATTCCACCATTGTTAATTGACACGTTTGTGTCCCCCTTTAATTTACAATGTTTTTACTCTTTAATGTCTTTAGCTATGACTAGTTAGAACAAAATTTTATTTTTCTATAAATTCTCAAAACCACTCTCTTGGGATGATCCCAACCCTTGGTTGGGTTACTAAACTATTCTACAATTGTAGACACTTGCATCGGAAGTTATGTCTCTATTACACAAACATCAGAAATTAGGTCGACTCTCAAAACATTGACTCATGCGTTAACAGCTCAAGTCACTAGGGATGCTAGAGCTCATGTGAACCCTAATGAGAGAACCGTGACTTCTAGGCTGAGAGACTTCACAAGGATGAACCCTCTTAATTTCTTAGGTTCTAAAATGGGTGAAGAACCTCAAGAGTTAATAGAAAATATTTACAAGATAATTGATGCAATAGGGGTGACTTCTAGAAAGAAAGTGGAACTAGCGGTGTATCAATTGAAGGGTGTCGCCCAAGTATGACATACTCAATTGAAGAGGAAGAGGCCGGAAGGAGCGAGTCCCATATGTTGGGAAATGTTAAAAAAGGAATTCCTTGATAGGTTCTTTCCCCACAAGAAGATGGAGGCCAAGGTGGAGGAATTTATCAACCTTCATCAAGGAGGTGTGGGTGTTGAAGAATATTCTCTTAAATTTACTAAATTGTCCAAGTATGATCTATCCTTGATGGTGGAGCTTGGGACGATCCCAACCCTTGGTTAGGTTACTAAACTATTCTATGATTGTAGACACTTTCATCGATAGTTGTGTCTCTATTACACAAATATCAAAAATAAGGTCGGCTTTCAAAACATTGACTCATGCTTTAACAACTCAAGTCACTAGGGATGCTAGAGCTCATTGGAACGCTAATGAGAGAATCGTGACTTCTAGGTTGAGAGACTTCACAAGGATGAACCCTCTTAATTTCTTTGGTTCTAAAGTGGGTGAAGAACCTCAAGAGTTCGTAGAAGAGATTTACAAGATAATTGATGCAATAAGGGTGACTTCTAGAGAGAAAGTGGAACTAGTGGCGTATCAATTGAAGGGTGTGGCCCAAGTATGACATACTCAATTGAAGAGGAAGAGGCTGGAAGGAACGGGTCCCATAGGTTGGGAAATGTTAAAAAAGGAATTCCTTGATAGGTTCTTTCCCCGCAAGAAGATGGAGGCCAGGGTGGAGGAATTTTCAACCTTCATCAAGGAGGTATGGGTGTTGAAGAATATTCTCTTAAGTTTACTGAATTGTCCAAGTATGATCTATCCTTGGTGGTGGAGCCTAGAGATGAGATGAGTAGATTTGTAATGGGTATGTCTAGCTTTGTGAGAAAAGAATGTCGTTAGGCTATGATTCCTACAAACATAGATATATCCTATCTTATGGTGTATGCTAAGCAAATATAAGATGAGAAACTCCAAGAAAATAATAGACATGTGAATAGGCCAATGACCAATGATGGAAATTCTTCAAAGGGTAATTTCGAGGGTCAAAGGCGACGAAGGTTCAAGAGAAGTTTCTCCAACCAAGGCTCCTCTAGTGCTCCAAGGGTTAAAAGTGATAGGATGCCTAACCCTAAGCCTCAAGGAGCCAATAATGGTGGATTTTCTATGATAAGTCCTACATGTGCCAAGTGTGGAAAGAAATATGAGGGCAAGTGTCTTGTGGGAACGAATGGTTGCTTTCATTGTGGGAAAAGTGGTCATATGGTGAGAGTTTGTCCCATGCTAAAAGTTCAAGGAAGGGAGGGCAACCAAGTCCTTCCTAATGGCTCAAATTCTGATGCTCCCAAGAAGAATCCCATCTATGCTCTTTAATCTCGAGGTGACCAAGAGAGTTGCCCGGACGTGGTAACGGGTATGTTGCAAGTCTTTTCCATTGATGTTTATGCATTATTAGACTCAAGTGCCACTTTAACATTTGTTACACCTTTTGTGGCTATGCAAATTGAATACTCCCTGAAGTGCTAGTAGAGCCTTTTTTGGTGTCTACCCCAGTTGATGACTCGGAAGTGGCAAAATGGGTGTATAAGAGTTCTCCTATTTCTTTGTATCATAAAATCACTTTGGTTGATTTGATAGAATTAGACATGTTGTACTTTCATGTCATCTCAGGGATTGATTGGTTGCATGCATGTTTTGCATCTATTGATTGTAGAACCCGAGTGGTTAAGTTTCAATTTCCAAATGAACCTACTTTAGAATGGAAGGGGAAAGATTCTATCCCTAGAGGTCATTTTTTTTCATGTCTGAAAGCTAGAAAAATGATCTCCAAGGGATGCATTTACCACATTGTGAGGGTCATGGATGTTGAGTCCGAGACTCATTCATTAAAGTCAGTCCGCGTAGTGAGTGAGATTCCAAAAGTCTTTCCCAATGATTTGCTCAGCATTCCTCCTGAACTGGAAATAGTCTTTGGCATTGATCTTTTGTTGGATACACAACTCATATCCATTCCCCCTTATCAGATGGCTCTGGCCAAATTGAAAGAATTGAAGGAACAACTCAAGGATTTGTTAGCCAAATGTTTAATTCAACCAAGCATCTCTCAATGGGGTGCTCCGGTATTGTTCGTAAAGAAGAAAGATGGGTCCCTTAGGATGTGTATTGATTACGGCCAATTGAACAAGGTAATTATAAAGAATAAGTATCCTCTCCCTAGAATTGAGGATTTGTTTGATCAAATCAAAGGGGTTAACAATTTCACCAAAATAGATCTTCGTTTGGGTTACCATCAAATAAGGGTATAAGGGTATGAGGGTTTGAGGAATCAACATACCTTGATTAAGAATATCCAAGAAATTTTAGGAAGAAACCTTGAATTCTCCAAACCCTAGCTCCAAATCTACCCTTCTTCTTCTTTGAGTTTTAGAGAGAGAAATATTGTGTGGAAGTGATATGCTCAAATTACACCTCCCTAAAGAAGTATAAACAATCGTTATCAAGTAAAAAACCCAACTTCAAGGTTGGGGTCGATCCCACGAGGAATATGGTTTAGACTTAACTTTAACCCATGATTATATTTGTTTAGTCAACGTACTTCTAAAACAAATAATTAAAAGGGGCGGGGAGGGGGGGGGGAGATTTCTGAAACAAATTATTGAAATTATGTGAATAATCAGTGAACAAGATTCAAACTTTAGGTGTTATCAAGATGAGAGAGAAACTAGGGTGTATGTGTTCCCCATAAGCTCATAACTTGGTAATCCTAGTAATCCATGCAAAGTGATAAGTTAGGTATCTCTAATTCCTTGGTCTGGCAACTAGAGAATTTCACCCCGCACCTTGGTCCAGCTACGTATGTATAATTTACTAACCCTTACCTTTACCTCATGTTAGACATCACATAGATGTATAGCTTAGTTTTCACCCTCGCACCAATCGACATTAGACTATTAGATAGTATCACACTAAATCTATGTTAATAATTCTTTTCTTATTAACTACCTCCTTGGTCCAGCAAGTAGCAACAAGGCAAGTTCTAACACGTACACTCGTTAAAAGACTTGTAACCGAAAGAATTATCAATGCATGCAATAACACTATTCAAGAATTACTTAACTACTATTCATACTTTGTTAATCGCTCATGGTTCCCACAACCCTATTTGTGGATTTAGTAGTCTTGAATATGGATGTGGACTACACCTAGAAAAGACCAAAGAGGGGTACTTAGTATGGAGGGTATTATGGGATGCCGTACATGCATTGCTCAAGTATGCTTTGAGGTGGCTTGTGAAGTGGCTCTCTTATGATATGAAAGGCTAAGGATTGAAGAATGTTAGTACGAAGGTCTAAGTAGAGGCTATGTCATGAACATAATTTATCTCCTATGCTCATTAACTATGTCTTATGTTGACTTATGATTATATGATGCTTAAGTTGGAGATTATGCTATGACTCTGTTATTATCACTTATGCTTATGTCTTATGTTGACTACCATTTTGAGATGCTCTTATTACGTTATGCTAGCTATCATACTTGGTACATTTTGTACTAACACATACTTTTTCTACATTCTAATCAAATATAGGATTTCAGAGATTGAGTTCCTTTGGAGGCTAGGTTTCTAAGGAGCAAGAAGAGTTGAAGAATTGGTGAGTCCTCATAGCTTCGACGACAAACCTATTATTTCCCTTTATGTCATTTTTTTATGTTTTGGACTTTTATATGGGCTGCATCCCAAGAATTTTATTCAAGAGTTATATTAGATGGTTTGAAAAAAAAGTGTAGAAAAGACTTCCGCTTACTTTATGAAAATGATTACGATTGTATGGTTCAAACGAAGTTTTAAATTTTTTCATACCATTCTATTATCTTATGTTATGATATGCTAAGGGCTTGTATGAGATCCCTTCGGGGTCAAGTACGCCATGTTACGCCTAGGGAGTACCCCTGGGTCGTGATAACATCACATGAGAAATTGTTAACAAAAACAAATGAATTTATACTACAATAAAAATTAAACTTATACAAAAACAAAGAAATTGTTATTACAAGTCATATGAGCTTTTCTTTGTTGCAACTACTGAAATATTAAGAAATAGTATATTAGTAAAACAAAAAGGAATTGTTTATATAGTAATAAATATTTTGAAGCAAACTTCTTGACAATCTAAATCACACAAGTAACATTGATAAATAAAGTCATTTTTTTGTCTTGGGCGTCAAAAAAACAAATCGTGACAATTCTCTAACTCTTGAGAAGTTTAATAATTTTTGAAATAACATATTCAAAAGCATATATCTACATCACGACATAAATTGTTAACAAAAAAAAATGAATTTAGACTACATCATGTTAACTTCATGTATTGGAACATTACATTCTAATATATATACTAAGAAAAAAAGAACTATTATATCATCAGAATTATTTTCCTCAAGTAATCAAGGTTAAATAATATACTCTCTTAGGATAGAACAATTTACTTCATGAGAATAGTGGTACCTTACATTCCGCTAAACTTTGAACTCACTCAACAACAATAAATCACAGGAATTTTTTTAAAATGCAAGAAGAAGAAGAGTGGAAGATTAAAAAAAATTGTGGTTGAAAAATTAGAGGAACCCCCTCTATTTATAATCAACAAAGGGTAGTATGAACAAGTATTTTTTGTGTTTTATCTGAAAAGTCATGACCTTTTCCAAAGAGTCACAACCCTTTGGAAAAGTCACAACTTATTGAAAAAGTCACAACTCTTTGGAAAAGTCACAATTCTTTGGAAAAGTCACGACTCATCGAAAAATCACAACCCTTTGAAAAAAGTCACAACTTATCAGAAAAGTCACAACTCATCGAAAAGGTCACAACCTACGTAAGGGATATTATAGTAATTTAATATTTAAGTTAGGAATGTATGTAATATATATATATATATATATATATATTGCCTTTTTCTGATTCAAGCAAACCATTGTCTTATTCTTCGTCTTATAAACCTCTTTCTTTGTAATTTTTTTTCCTTTGTCATGTTGTAAAAGTAAGTCAAACAAGTTGAAGATTGGTGATTAGAAGGGGATTACGGTTGGGAAGACCAACTCCTCAAAGTACCTATACTAGAGCGCAATAATAATGGCCCATGATTGGATCAACACCTTCTTAAATTTTCCTACCTCAATGGCTAAGGTACTTTTTTGCAACTCCACCACTCTTTTCTCTAACTTCTTAGCCAAGTAGTGGTAACCTCATGATTTTTATTCATATCCTCCCTCTGGAGGTTGAAGGTTGTATCAATTACCTTGGTCACAAGGATCCATATTCGGGAGGCCAGGTGTTAGACTTACTGATATGCAGTATTGTTGATAAACAAGTGAGAAATAATGAAGAGATTGTAATGCTTATGGTAACTACACCTACTCAAGAAAGTACCGTACCAACTTCCAAGAAGTTGGAATAGAGAGTGAAGGAGGTTAGTTTCAACATATTCAAAGAAATAAACAACAACATACCGATTATTGATTTTTTGAGGGACTTGCCAAATATACTAAGTATTTAGAAAAAAAAATACTACCATGCAATAAAGGAATTGGATTAGTGAGAAAATAACACTTATTAATGAGTGTAGTTTGAGAGTGAAGTACAGGCTTCCCCAAAAGTGTGATGATCTTGTGAGTTTCACCCTCCCTATATATATTGGTGAAAGGGATGTTGGACATGCACTATGTGACGTAGGAGTGAGCATAAGCTTAATTTCATTATTTTTGTTCAAAGAGAATAGCCTTGGAGAACCGTGTCCAATCGATATCACCTTGATATTGGTGGAAAATCCTATTTGGCACCATATGGACGCATTAGGATGTGCTCAAAAGAGTAGAAAAGTTCATCATTCCCACACACTTTATAATTCTAGACTTTAAAGTAGATGCTAGGATGTCGATCATTCTAGGAAACCCTTCTTAGCCATTTGGGGAACACTAATTGATGTTAAAGCGGGGAAGATGACTATGAGAGTCTATGACAACAAGATGAGTTTCATGGTGTACAAAGAATCTTCTACACCTTCATATTATTGAGATATCTACTTGATTACAATAATTGAGTCGAAATCTGAAAAACCTAAAATACCATCATTTTTTTTTGCAGGACTCAATGAAGAGAGATCTCCAGAGTCAAGGGTTTTTCTATAACCACCCTTGAGAGAGTGATCCTCTCCAGCACTTGAAAAACTTTGTGAGAGTTCGTGCTAAATGAAGGGGTACATTATTATCTAAAGAAATATTAAAACTGAACATGTGAAGTAGAAACATGGTAAATTAATGAGATTGACTTTTGGCCATAACTAGTCCACATCTCCATTCACGAGTGGAGTTTAGTGGATTAAATAACACAAGTTGTCAATAACATCTTGTATTTCAAACAAACGGAGGATGAACTTATATCGGATGCATGAGCAAGGTTCAAAAGACTATGGACATAACATGATCATATGTTGCACGACTCAACCAGTCTAGACTCATTCTAGACATCACTTGATCCTATAAACTAAGAATCAATGATGAATGTAGTAGGAGAGAGACTGGAGAACATGTCAAAGGAAAACTATTTGATAGTTTTTACCATCCCATAGGGTGATATAACAAATAAAGTGGCTACACTCTCATTTAGGCATGTGGGGATGAAATTTTTTTAACAAATCAACTCTCAAGAAAGTCATAAAGGTGTTGAATGATGTAACCATATGAGGGCATGAATGGAATTCCACGTTCAAAAGGGTAATGATGAATATAATTGAAAATATAAGTAAGCTATCCATTTGTCATTTCTGTGAGGATCCTTTGATCCATAAACCGACAGTTATAAAGTATCATTGTGTTGTGACATGAAATTAATCATTTTTTAGGAGGTAAACTAAGATTTATAATAAATTAGGAAATAAAAAAAACATTAGTCGTGCCACAACTAAAAATAGTACACTTGGTGGGAGGCAATCCACCCTATTAACAACTATATTTAGTGTTTCTGAAGGATCCAAGAACTAATAATGGAATGAGTAGGCATGCATATAAATAAAGGGGTGTGAAAATGAAAAATATTGGTAATCGCACTAAGCCTCGCGTCATGGACCCCATATCCACATGCAAAGGTTCGTGTCGCAACTGCCTCTGAACTAATGTTTAGAGATAGAGCAAAAGAAGAGAGATCCCCATTGGCCCTCACAGTATGTGATGGACACCATGTTACGCCTGATATGGGTCTAATAAATAGTTCACTTAAAATTTATAGGTCGACCCACCCCAGAACTATCCCTATTAACATCAAAAGTCTATTTTTTCTTCATTTCTGACCCTTTCTACAGTGCAACTCTCTCTTTTCTCTCAAAAACTAGCAAAGAATACCCATAATTTCATAGTTTTCCTTCTTTAAATACTACTAAAAGCTTAAAGGTGTGTCTTTTCATTGCTTTTTGCTAAGAATACTTTGTGGTTTAAGGTTGGTAGCTTCAAACTCTTCACTTCACGCCCTAATTCTTGAACTTGTTTTAAAAAAATTAGCTATGGGCATTTAATTTTTATCCTAAATTAATGGGTTCTGCTAGAACTTTGATAAGTATTAAAGAACAAACTTGAATATGCTTAGTAAACATGAAATTACGAAAATTCTAAGACCTAAATTGTCACACCCCAAGGCTACCCTTGGGAGTAAACACGGTATATAGATCACGTGTGACCCCAAGCTAACCCTGAGTTGGCATATCATATGCAAACTAAACATATCTATGAAAAATAACTAATGCGGAAGCTAAATCATGAATTAACTGAATGATGGTGAATACCTAATACTGATTTGAATATATATAAAATCCTAAGAGTTTAGTGATATTGAACAATCACTCAGAGACTAAAGTTGAATCTAATATTATGTTTGAAAAAGCCTCTAACTAACTAGAGTTGCTGGACATGTTCCCAGCTAACCCTAGAAAAACTAAAACTGAAACTGAAATGAAAGAATAAATCTGAAAACATGTCTATTATCGTTGAAGTATGAGGACTCACCACTAAAGCTGTTCAACATGGATTTGGAACTGATCTATGCATAATCTAAATGTTGAGAACCTGGATCTACATCATGAAAAGATGTAGTGCAAAGTATGTGTCAGTACTTGAAAGGTACTAAGCATGTAGGATAGGATAAAGATAAACAAACATATAAGATGAACAAAGCATAACTGAGCAATTATATAATCTGAACATGATGGAAATACTGAAATATACTGAAAAGAACTTAACTAAATGCAATGACCAAGTATATAACATGTTGAGACTGAATACTGAAGTATAACTGAAAACCTGGTCAAATGCACTAGAGTCTAACTATGGGAGATATTAGTAACCAACATAACCACCACGTGAGCTAACCGTGGTGTCTGATGTATACAACCCATTGAGGGGCCCGATATACCTTGCCAGGGGTATAAAGGCATGACTATAATGCTGAAACCCTAGTCTTGGGACTACTAAAACACTAAAATACTAAATAGTTCAAAATATTGACATGCAAATTTGACATTGTAACAATTATATACTGATAATGTGACATTCAAAATTTGAAGCATGTATATTTTTTTTAACTGACCTAGCATGTGTAATTCATGAACTAAGAGAATCTACACAACTAGGGTTCTGAGTTTTATGCAAAGAACTAAGCAATGATTCCACAAAAGCATGGTAATCTGATTAGGAATACTCAAACAACTAAATCACAACTACTATTTAAGGTTTTAGAAACACTAGGTCTAAGCAAGATATAGGAATCAAGAATTTGACTAAATTCTAGTGACCTAATGGGTGTAAGGAACGCACTAGTGAAATCCCACATACCTAGTGACGAAATCTACGGAGAAATCCTTCGATTTTGGGGCTGAAACTTTGAAGAACATTGCTGCTTCTTCTTGGGAGTTTTGGTTGACTTTTCCTCTTCTTTTTTGCTCCAAGTTTGGATGATTCTACGTGAATGAGGGTTCTGGGTAAGTCTGACTAAGTTATTAGGCTTAGACTAAGTAAAATGATGTAGTTTAGGCATAAGACAATGAAGTTTAAGTGTCCAACAAATGGGAAAAATACCTAAATGACCCTAACTTAAAAGCTACCCAAGGCCACCCACGGAAGGACCTACTGGCCGTAGGTCGACCTACCAACTGTAGGTGGGGTCGTCGGTCAAGTCTGCTTGACTGACAAGGCTTCACTAAAACCAGCATAACTTTTTACTCGGAGATGAGATTTTAGAAAACTCGGGGGCGTTATAAAGAGGATTCAATTATCTATCATTTGGTAGGTCATGGGCCACATAATTTCTTTTGTGCTAAGGGTTATGACCATTTTAAGTTGATCCAACATCAATTTCCCTCTAACTGGTTCCTGTCCCTCACCTACGGTTCGTAGGTCTAACCACGGACCATATTGGTTGACCATGAATGGGATCAGAGACCATAAATATTGTGTCCTCAATGACAGACCCCACCTACGGACTGTGTGTCAGACGACGGATTGTCGGTGGCTTTCGTGGTCCTCTCACAAGGTCTGGAAAGCTACAATTTTCTCAAATCTGAGGTGTTACATAAATTTTGAAATTAACTTGCTTCTATTGTTGGGTTCTTAGTTAAGGCTGTAATATTATTGAAAATTGATTACTAAGGATTATTTGAAATGAGTTAGGGAAGTTTGAGTACCTAACTAACTACACAACAAGTACTATGCTAGAAATAAAGTGTGAAGTAACCATAAAAATGTAATACATAACTTTGCTAGCTATCCAAACTTGCATTAACAAGTCTTGTTATTTTAAATTCACAAGTACGATGTCATCACATATAGATAGGGAAAGAGCCAAGGTTAGAACTAAAAGGTCCCAACAAGAACAATTTTGACAAGGGAACACTCCATCATTTGTTCCTTACATCCCTACCCCTAATTTACAATACATTGGATAATGGAACCCGAGGGACAAAAGTTGTCTAGGACTAAAAGGGATAATAAATACCTTTCAAATAAGAAAGTAGACAAGCCCAATCCAGCAGCTGAATTTCCTCTATTCTTGAGAGCATACATGCCTTTGGTCTTGATTTCATCTTCGAAGACCAGGAGGAGTGCAACCTCAGTCTGGTGAGGGAGTTCTATGCAAAATATAACCCCAACCAACTATAGCCATATGGTGAATGTACGAGGTCACTGAGTGGTCTTCACTTTCACGGACCTTGATGAGTATTTTCATACTATATTAGTTGACCCATGTCTTATGCAGAGATTGAGAAAAAGGTCACCATACCGGATGATTTCCCACACTCTATGTGGGCTATAGTTAGTAGCTACATAGGTTTAGAACCGAAAGATAGGAAGGCACAAAACCTCCCTTACACACACTTGAATAGAGAGACAAAATTTAAGCTTTGTATTGTGTGAAACTTCTTGATTCTAGAAAAGAATATGACCCATATATCTAGGGTGAGGGTTATTGTTGTGTTTTCTCTAATGATAGGTAGGGAGTTTGATGTATGAGTGGTATTGAAAGGTCTTATGAGGAGATTCAAGCTACACAAAGGCATGATATATAGTTTTAGAAATTTGGTGAGTATCTTCTTGAGAAGCAAAATTATTCCAAAAATGAGGAAGATCATAGACAGTCACATAACACTATGAGGGATCAATGTGAGGATATCTAAGGAGCCTAACACTCGGCATGGACCAGCACTATCTAGTAACAAGCACAATACTCACATAGACATCTATCAGAACCATATGTATGTAATTTCCATGGTTCAAGTGAGATGTGGAGGACACCCCTCTACGTTAGATGAGATGCAATATCTCTACTATGAGTACCACTCAGTGCTAGTGCCCAGAGGTTGTGCCATATCAACCTAAATTTTAAAGAGCTTGTAGTTGATGAAATTTCCAGAGATAAGGAGCTTGTACTAAAGGACTCTTAGTCTAATGGAGAAGAGTAAGAAGATTATGTTGTGGAGTACGAGTAGACTAGGGAGTTTTTTCTCTCTTATCCCCACTTTTGATTTGTTTGATTTTAGCAGTGAGAATAGTGTAGTGATTTAAGTGTAGAGTGGAGGAAAACATGTTATATTTCCCTTTGTATTGTATTGTATATGTGTCATATGGTCTATTCCTCTCCATTTCCCTTTATGTTCTTCATTATCGAATTGTATTGCTCGTTTTCATGATATGGAATGTTATTGTCTTGTCTTTTCTATTGGTTGTGTTGATTAAAACTTATTTAATTAAGTGTTTGGTTTGGATATTTTTGGGATGTATTTTTATTACATTTCCAAATTTATAAGATGTTAGTTTGTGTTGTTGTATCATCTTCTGTTTTCATTGATTTATTTTTATTTTGGGTTCCTCAACTTTTGTTTTGGTACTTTTCTTGAGGATTGCCCCTTTGAACCAACTAGGTTCTATCATTAGATATTTAGTATTAGCTTGGTTATTTTTAAGTCTTATACATTCTAGAATAATGAAGTCCATCAATAGGGATACGTTCAAATTACACCTCCCCAAAGAAGTATAAGCGATCGTTATCAAGTAAAGAGCCCAACTTGGAGGTTGGGGTCGATACCACAAGGAATATGGTTTAAACTTAAACTTAACTTACAATTATATTCTTTTATTCAATTTATTTCCGAAAACAATTAATTAAACGGGGGGCATTTGTGAAATAAATTCAGAAAATCATGTAAGTAATCAATGAGCAAGATTTACACTTTAGTTGTTATCAAGATGAGAAAGTAACCAGGGTGTACGTGTTCCCCATAAGCTCATAGCACAATAATCCTAGTAATAGCAACCCTTTCCTAGTGTATTACATGCAAAGTGATAAGTTAGGTATCTCTAATTCCTTGGTCCGGCAACTAGAGAATTTCACCCCGCACCTTGGTCCAGCTACGTATGTATAATTTACGAACCCTTACCTTTACCTCATATTAGACATCACATCGATGTATGGCTTAGTTTTCACCCTCATACTAATTGACATTAGACTATTAGATAATATCACACTAAATCTATGTTGATATTTCTTTTCCCGTTAATTACCTCCTTGGTCCGGCAAGTAGTAACAAGGCGAGTTTTAACGTTTGCAACCGCTAAAAAGACTTCTAAACGAAAGAATTATCAATGCATGCAATAATACTATTCAAGAATTTCTTAATTACTATTCATATTTTGTTAATCGCTCATGGTTCCACAACCCTAGTTGTGGATTTAGTTACCCATAATAGCAAGAATATGATTCATATTTTTAGAAGAAGAAATCATGAACCTACGTAATGAGAATGATAAACCCATAATTTCAACTTGAATTTCCAAACCAAAATATTCAAAACGAACTTAGGAAATTAAGAATTGCGAGCTGCAAGTTAATCTCCAAAGCCAAAAACTAGAACAAGAATAATAATGTCTAGCCCCCAAAAACAAGGTTTACATGTCCTATTTATAAAAAAACAAGTCCCAACTAAAAAGGAAACGAAATAAGGAAATAATGTTCCAGCATGCGTCTTCGATCTACGACACTAACCTATGGACCGTGGATTGATCTACGGTCAGTATGTCCCTTCCGTGACTCATGACTTAGCCATTTTTTCAACTTCAACGATTAACACCTCCCAGCTTCGATCAACGGATCCACAGTACGGTTCGTAGATTAGTATATGGCCCGTAGCTCCATACTTAGAATCTTCAAAAATCAGGTAATGGAACCCCTCTCAGTCGCATTTGACAGATCAACAGTACGGTCCGTAGATCAATCTACGGTACGCGTTTGCAACCTTGGTTCCACCATTAGTCAATAATTCCCTAATCTTCCTCCATGCCTTGCTAGTCCATCTACGATCATCTTCTACGGAACGTGAATGGACATACGGACCGTAGATACCCACCGTAGATGAGCTTTTTTGCACAGTCTTTAGATGTTCTCTTAGTTTCCGCATCTGAGCATATTTCCTACAAACATAATAACAATACATAAAAAAACCAATACAAAATGGCCCCTAGACAGACATAAATCTTAAGTGAAATGTACTAAAAATATCGTAAACTCACGGTATATCAATACCATCAACTTAAATTCATTATTTGTCTTCAAGCGACGCACTATGACTCTAAACGACACTTTGTATAAAAGAGAGCAACTCAAGAACAAGCAATCACATGGCACTCTACCCCGACTCTCTTTTTGGGTGCATATCTTTTCTCTCAGCCTCAACAAACTAACTTGTGCGGATCAAAACATGACAAAGATCGACCAATCAACACACAACATACACTGTTTTACTATCACCAAGGTACCAACTTTTCGACAATGTAACTAGTGTCCTTACTTCAAACGAAATCCCTTTTTCACACAATGAAGATGATTTTGAGTACAAGGATTTATTCAACACTCACACCCAGAAGTAACTTCAAGTACAATTAGTGCTCAATACCATAGGCTTGCCCTTATTTTCACTGCTTAGACTCTCCAAACTAGGTTCTAAGATCACTATAGGACTTTCTTGGGCTCAGGGTCAGGTTTGGTATATTTGGATACTTTTTAGTGACTTTTGCCCTCCTTGACATTACATTAGGCTTTCTACCTCTTTTTGCCCTATTTTTGACATCCTACCGTTTTGACCTTCTTTCCCTTAATTCTCTTCAACCATGGATGTGAATTTAGACTTTACAGCTCTTTATTTTTCACTTTCATCTTTTTCTTGTGTTTTATTCTTTTCTTTAGCTTTTAACAAGTCACATCCTTTCCTCTTATTTCTTTTTCTCTTTTTCAACATCAAACTCCTTTCATACCCATTTTTCTTTCGGTTTCCTCTTTCATAGCCACCCTCAACATATGAATTTTCCATTGGTCGAGGTACACAATACCCGATGTCGGATCAGGATCAAGATTGAGGTTACTTTTTACATTAGCCACCCTCAACTTAGGTTTTTGGCCTAAGTTGACGTGCACATGTCCAGGAGGGATCGGGCCCAACATAGTAGATTATGGGAAGGTGAGTTAGGGTTTTAGAAAGAAATCGTCTAATTTAGGTTCAAAGAATTTGGATCAAGGGAAGAATTTATTTCATTTCGTTGGATTCTTCTTTTAGGCAATTTGTGGACTTTTCAGAACATGGCCCTATGATCACTTTCTATCCTCTATAGTAGATTATTTTAGCAGGACTAACCGGGCAAGTTCTAGATTGGCACATACACTGTTTGAACAATCAACTATTCTCAGACACTATTGGCACATATTTCATTATCAGATTATCAGATTACCCCTTTCAAGTTTAGGTTAAGTCATTCCATCAAGTTGGTTCATTATCATGTCATACTCAGAGCCAACACATTCAACTCATCCTTTCCTACAGATTTTAAAACATATCTCAAATTTTGGACGGGTATCAAGTTTTCAAAAAGCTTTTGCCATCATGCTTCATTATTTCTCATGTTTCTACACATACAATCATAACACATGCCGGTTAAATAGAAAGTAAGCAGTCTCTTGAGGGAAAATATCATAGGAAAGAAAACCCCATGAGAGGATTATGAGTTGGGTTACTCAGACTTCACCCTATGACTCACAATCCATTTACCCCACCCCCAACAAAAAAATAGGTGCAATTGTCCCTAATGTACATAAAAAGCAGTAAAAAGTAATGGATTTGGGTGAAGCAAACCTGTGGCGCATAGCGCTGACGAAGCATCAACAAATGGATAGGTCCAGTTTCCCGAAGCCCACTTCACCAACATTGGGGCCACCCTCAGTAGTACCCATGTCAACAATTACAGCACCCTCAGTAATGCTATCAATCATTCTAACCACATCATCAGTGGTGCTCACATCATGACCCACAGTATTCGAAACATCTATCACGGGTATAGAACTTGATGCCCTAGCAACACTCTCACGAATCCTCTCCTAGTGCACCTACTCATCTAATATCGAAGCCCTATTAGCCTACTTCTCTTGCTTGTGCTCCCTCTTTTTGGCTCTTTCATCCTCAGTGGCCTCATATGTGTGTCTAGATCGGTGCCTCTTACCTCGAGTACGTTTGGGCTCGTGCTGCTCCTCTGCATCCCCACTGAATAATGCATCAAGGAGTGTATCGTCAGACAAAGCAGTAGGTGCAGCCTGTGGCTCAACTGCAGGTGTGGCAAGAATGTCATCAACATCGGCTCGAAAACTGGCTAACTCGGTCTGGAAAGAGGATAGATTTGTGGTTGGGGCCGATCACCCGAAGACTCTCAATTCAAAGGCAACGAGTCACTTATTAACGGCCTGGACCTTCTGGTTCATCATGCTAGCCATCCTTTGCTCCATTCTGGCATCGGACTCTACTATTGACTTTTACATCCATGGCCAGACATGGTGGAGCAGCGTGGCCATCTAAGCCTCCAATTTTTGAACCCTAGCCAATTATACAACAGCAGCTCCTAAAGGCAGGGGTGGATCTGGATGAGCTAGGAGCCCGACTCGTGACCTGAGATAAGGAGGTCGGGACATCATTAGTATAGGCTGGAGGGGTATGATCTTCACCCTGCATCTTCTCCACATCATCTACTAAGTCTGCTCCCATGGGCAGCATATCAACCTGCGGATCTTTGCGTGGTGCCACCACATTTGCCTCATCCCGAATGAGGTCTATATCCAGTGTCCCCGTAGGCTAGATCAACTTGTCGCAATGCCAAATCGGCACTCCAGAGTCCCTACATAACTGGAAAATAAGACAAGGAAATGGGTAAGTGGTGAAGGTTTTGAAAGCCCTCTCATGTATCTCTGCAATGAGCATGCGGGCAAAATTGATCTCAAATCGCATAACTAATGTAGCTACCATAACCGCTCGGTCCCAAGTTATTGCATTGTCAGCCTTCGTGGGAGAAATCCAATTGCGAACCAACATCCAGAAAAATTTAGCCATAAATGTGAGAGTGGCCTTTTTTATGCTCACACCCAGAATGGTGACACACTCGGCTCGTTCTTCGTTAGTATCAATTTGACTAGCCAGCCAGTGTAATAAAGTTTCTCTTTTCTCAACGCTCCACTGGAACTCTCCGCCTTATATAGTGTCCCATCTGTAGTCAAATTCGGCTGTTTTGAGTGCCCAAGAGTGATCATGGCCAGGACCATAGAGGAACCAGTGTATGGTGGTCTCAGAGATGTCTACAGAAAATCTGCGCGCTAGTGTAGTTGTGAGAGGTGCTTGGGCAGTGGGTCTGGCATTCTTATGGATAGAACCCCGAAGAGTAGCCGTATAGAAAGAATAATACTCCCTTACAATCTCCTCGTTAAAGATATATGGGTCTCGATCCATCCACTAACACTTGTGATGTTGAAATAGTCAGTAGATTTATGGTATAGTGTGTAGGCTCCAGTGAGGATACTGCGCTCCTCTGTAATAAGTCGGGCCATCTTCTCTTTGTCATTTTTCATCTGGGCATCCTATTGAATATGCCATTAGCCCTCAACACACTATCTGTTTGGCTCCCCAGCCACCAAATCAGGGTCGTAGCTTCGTGGCACCGGGACTTCTCCCGAACTAGTGGCCTCATCAGACGAGGCAGCCCCATCCTGTGCACTAGAATCGGTGGTGGAGCCAGAAGCAGACCTGGAATCAGAGGCGGCCTTAGAATCAGAAGCAAACCTAGTTGGTGACCTAATCAGCGTGTCCTCCTCATAAGACTGGGAGATAGTGACTACATCGGTGACCACCTTCTTCTACTGGTTTCATGTGGTCCGGGGTGCTGGTGGTGATGTCCTCATAGTAGGGGGGGGGGGGGGGGGGGACATATTTGGGATCCTTCTCCTAGTTGGTGTCTTCATTTATCAGCCAAAAGGTTGGCGCCACGAATTTGGATCAACCTTTCGTGGCTATAGACTTCCTTTTTATGGCCATGGTACCTTTGGAGAGAGAGTTAGTACCAATATAACCTAAAAACACACTTGAAAAAGTTTTAGAACTAAGACCAAACCAAAACGAAAAACAAAAACAATTTTTTTTTCTTTTTTTACAAATAGTGGCTTCGGTAGCTTCAGTGGCCACCTACAGTGGGTATCTATGGTCCGTAGGTTGACTTACGATCCGTGGATTCCTTCTGTAGATTAGAAGTACCAAAAAGTTGGTCTTTGATGGGAACCATGAATGTGCAGACGGTCCATAGATTGATCTACGAATCATAGTCCACTTTCGTGTTTCCATACCTGGTGAAATTCTCATATGCCACCAACCATGGACCTGATCTACGGTCCGTAGATTGACCTACATCCTGTAGACGGGGTCTCGTAGATGGGATCTGTGCAAGGCCTCAGACATGCTTCGATTGAAAGCCCACATTTTTTCCATATTCAACAATATCCTAGTCTAATCGTGTATTTCAACATAAATTATGCTAGTTCATCATTCTAGGGGTTCCAATTAATCAATTTTATAGGTATTTTTTGCAAGATAAGGAACCCTAAGTCGAAACTTTCATTTAGACTTATATTTCATTATTTTGACATACAACAAGGCAACACAATCACAATCTATCAAACCAAAGGTGCATGCACTTCTAATTTAGCATACAATTTCATATATTAATTTGCCAAAGGTCAAGACCCAATTCCGGGCATTCTATAATCAATCAATGAATCGGAATGAATAGTGAGGGGAAAGTCTATTAGCTTACAAGCAGCAGGAGTAGGGTGATTGTGTGATGACTCGATGCTTTCGATACCACAACTTTGCCTTTACGCACTGAACCCGTACACCGGACCTCTTGGGGAGTTTTGGGGATGAATGGAATTTGGAGAGAAAAGGAAATTTGGGATTGTGGGCAAAAGAAAAGGAATATTAATTGGGGAGTTATTGGAGTGATTATGGGGTGATATAAGGGATTGGGAGGTTTATAAACGGTTTGGAAGTAGATGAAGGGAAGTAGGAATGATTTGAAATTGGGGGATTTTAAATAGGAGGGGTCCAGGTCGGGTCAGGCAGAACTAAGGTTTGGACCCACGATACCCCATCTATTATCCGTGGTCAATCTACGGTCCATAGATTTGGACAGTAGATCACTCTTAGACTTAGAAAATTTTAGAGACATACCTCGGCCCTACGAACGCCATTCATGGTCCGTGGGATGAACCACAGACCATCGATAGGGTCCGTAGACCGCTGCACCTGCAGATTTTGCATTGCACCCCTGCCATGTAGCAACCATTAAGCCATTCTTTTTACATTTTCTGGACACTTTTTAGACAAGGACCTTATGTTATATCTAGCCAACACTAAAAACAAAAATAAAACACCTATTTAAATGAATATAGAGAAGAAAATAAATGGAAGGCAAAAACCTATCATTGGTTAGAGTGTACATCATGGGTTTCCTCCCAAGAAGCGCTTGATTTAACGTCGCAGCACGACGCAGGCCTCTTGATTACTTAGACTTCATCAATATAGTAGGCCTCAACATCTTCTAGCACAATCTCCGCATTTCCCAGATAGATCTTGATCCTTAGCCTTTTTACCATAAACCTTGTCCCTTCATTGTTCTTAAGCTCAACCGTTCCATGGGGGAGCACTTTTGTGAGCAAAAATGGCCCGATCCATTTGGACTTGAGTTTTCTCGAAAACAAGCGCAACCTAGAGTTGAATAGAAGCACAAGATCACCCATAACAAATTCTTGCTTTTCAATTCTTCTATCATGATACCTCTTCATCTTCTCTTTGTACAAGGCAGAACTTTCATAAGATCTTAGGCGAAACTCATCAAGCATATTCAACTCATTCATTCTTTGATTAGATGTGGCGCCCCAATCCAAATTTAGTTTCTTCATTGCCTATATTGCCTTATGCTCTAGCTCTATCGGTAAATGGCAAGAATTCCCATAAACAAGTTGGTAAGGAGACATACCTATAGGAGTCTTGTACGCAGTGCGATAGGTCCATGAGCGCTTCCTTGACCAATCCATTCTATTAGCATTCACAATCTTTACTAAAATCTGTTTGATCTGTCTGTTGGACACTTCAACTTGCCCACTAGTCTGCGGATGGTATGGAGTGGCTACACTGTGGCAGACACCGTATTTCTCAAGTAGCACCTTGAGCAACTTATTGCAAAAGTGGGAACCTCCATCACTGATAATCGCCCTAGGTGTACAAAATCTGGAGAAGATATTCTATTTCAAGAATGCGGTAACACTTTTACCTTTATTATTGGGGAGTGATTGTCCCCTTTTGATCCTTCACCACAAAATCAAAATCTTGCAGCAACAATACCCATCTAATCAAACTTGGTTTTGTATCCTTCTTCGCCATCAAATACCTTAATGCAGAATGGTCAGTATACACTATGACCTTAGTACCAAGCAAGTAAGATCGAAATTTCTCAAATGCAAAAAACCACCGCAAGAAGCTCTTGTTCAGTCACAGTGAAATTTTTCTGGGCCTCATTTAGAGCTTTGCTAGTGTAATAAATAGGATGGAGGATTTGCGCTCACCTCTGTCCTAATACCACACCAAGTGCCACTCCACTCGCATCGCACATTACCTCAAACAGTTGTCCCCAATCCGATGCAATAATGATGGGAGCAGTCACCAACTTCTCCTTCAACTATCCAAATTCTCTCAGACTAATATCATCAAAATCAAACTTATACTCCTTTTCGAGCAGTTTGCACAAAGGATGTGAAATTTTGGAGAAGTCCTTGATGAACCTCCTATAGAAACTTGCATGCCCAAGAAAACTTCTAACACCTTTTACAGAGATAGGAAGTAGAAGCTTTTCTATTACCTTTACTTTTGCTCTATCAACCTTAATGCCCTTCTCAGAGATTCGATGACCCAGAACTATCCTTTCTTTCACCATAAAGTGGCACTTATCCTAATTTAGCACCAAATTGCAGTCTTCACACCTTTTAAGCACCTCGGCTAAATGATCCAGACAACGATCAAAAGAGTCACCTACAAAAGATAAATCATCCATAAATACCTCGATGTGTCCTCCACCATATCAGAGAATATTGACATCATACAACATTGGAAGGTCGTTGGAGCATTGCATAACCCAAATGGTATTTGTTTGAAGGTAAAAGTCCCATAAGGGCAAGTGAAGGTGGTCTTCTCTTGGTCTTCTGGAGCTATAGAAATCTGATTGTAGCCCGAATAACCATCAAGAAAACAATACCAACCCTTACCTGCAGGTCTATCCAACATCTGATCCATGAATGGCATAGGGAAATGGTCCTTTTCTATCCAAGCATTTAACTTACGATAGCCCATGCAAACTCTCCATCCAATCACAGGCTGCATCGGAACAAGCTCGTTTCTTTCATTAGGAACCACAGTAATCCCACCTTTTTTGGACACACACTGAATAGGACACACCTAACTACTATCTGTAATGGGATAAATAACTCCGGCATCCAACCACTTGATGATCTCCTTTTTAACTACCTCTTGCATAGGCGGATTTAATCTTCTCTGGTGCTCAAATACTTGGCTTATGATCTGGCATGACTTGGATTTTATGAGAAAATATACCAAGAGGGATCCCAATAATGTTCGCAATAGTCCACCCAATGGCTCGCTCGAACCTCTTTAACATAGAAACCAAACACTCCACTTGTCGCCCATTCAAATCTATTGCAATAATGATCGGTAAAGTATCATTTTTCCCAAGAACACGTACCTCAAATGTGATGGTAGATCCTTAAGCTCCAATTTCAACACCTCCTCAACAAACGGTCTTCCGTGTGGGGACTCATAATTTTTTATGTCCAACTCTAACTTCTTTGGTTCGAGCGATATTTGCATCTATCAAGTGCGGCGACCAACTCATCATACTCTTCAATACCATCACTCTCAAAGTTCATAATAACTGCTGCTAATGCTTCAACACCCAGTCTCTCTTCAATCTGCACCTCAGACACATTTTTAACTTTATATGTTATTGCAGATACTAATTGAAGCTCACTACTCTGCTTCATAGACCTACAGATGTTGAACGTTACCTCTTCATTGTTCAGAATGATCTTTATCTGCCCCTTTTCCATATCAACAAAGGTGTGCCCAGTAACAAGGAATGGTCTCCCAATAATAATGGGAACCTCAAAATCAACCTCAAGGTCAAGAATCACAAAATCCACCGGAAAGATGAACGACTCCACTTTCACTAGTACATCATGGAGCACAGGAATAGGCCTCTTCACAGTTCTATCGGCCATGAGCAACTGCATCGCAGTCAGTTTTGGATCACCTAGACCCAACTTCTTATAAATGAACAATGGCATCAAATTAATGCTAGCACCAAGATCACACAATGCCTTAGCAAAATGCAACAACCCTATGGTACATGTGAAAGCCCCAGGATCCTCCTTTTTCTGCACAAGGGACCTTGTAGAAATCGCACCATAATGTTGCAATCTATTATTATCTTTGAAGCTCACGGCCCTTTTCTTTGTCACCATATCTTTTATAATTTTTGCATACCCAGGCATTTTCTCCAAAGCTTCTATCAATGGAACATTGATGGACATTGATGGAAAGCTGCTTTAATAGGCTAATAAGCCTGCGGTATTTGCCTTCTTCAGTCTTCTTTACTAACCTTTGTGGGAAAGGAGGTGGAGGTCTAGGTATGGGGACAACTTTCTGAGTTACCTCCGCTTTTTTCTCTGTCGCATTCTCGGACACTCCACTTACCTCAACCATATTATCTTCTTTACTAGTCTCAGTTTCCACCCGAGATGGCATAGGTGGATCAATGGTTTGCTTACCCCCTCGAGTAGTACCTACCATAAAATGCCCATCATTCTTAGATTCTGGATGGTGTTGCTAGGAAGAGTGTCATGTTGACGTGGATTTATTGTAGTTGACAACTGAGTCATTTACTGCTCAAGATGCTTAATTGACACTGCATGGGCATCAACTTTTTGACCAATTCCAGACAAGTCATTTCTCATCTCTTTCACATTCTCATCAGTTGCATCAAATCTCATCATCATCTTCTGCATCATATCTAATATGTGACATATTACTTCCAGCCTCCCTAGGACCAGATTCTCGATTTTGAAGAGGAACATAAGGTCCAGCCTGATCATTTTTGTTGTCATAGTTGTTCCGATTGTAGTTCCCATCCCGAATATATTGACCCTCTCGGTTGTAGTTTCCATAGTTTCGACCTTGGTTTCCTTGACCTTGGCGCCAATTATCCGTATTGGAACCTTGGGCATTTGGTTGGAAACCCCGCGTCAGATCATTTACCGCATAAGTATCCTCTTCATAATAACACTCTTCAATAGGTAGTGGATTTCTAGTCAAATAATTAACAGTATTTACTTTCTCCACACCTTGATGAGTCCACAAATTAGACTCATTAGGGCTTTATTTTAATAGAAATAGTGTTCTCAGATACTTATTTAGTCTAAATATCTCATGAAAACACTTAAGTTTCAGGTATTTGAAATTTTAGTGGAAGCATGGACACTTAGGTGCAAAAAGGAACAAAAAGGCTGAAAAGAACGAGAAAATAAAGGCCTGAGGATCGTCGAGTCCACTTGGCAAGTCGCCAAAGGGTTTCACTTCACCTTTTGTTCCAGTATGTTGAGTCTAAAGGAAAGGATCAAGTCGGCAGAAAAAGGGACCAGTCGGTGCATCGCCGAGAAGTTCCGTGAAGCAGTATTATGTCACCCAATGACCCAGAACACGACGATGCCGAAGGATGGTGTAAGGCAGCGATGAACTACACCAAAGGGCGAATCGCCAAGTTGCTCGAAAGAGAATTTATTCCCAAATATAGCTTAGCTTAGTCACTATTACTCTACAAATTTTCTATCAAAAGCATGTACCCAATAATTTAGATTAACTCATATTCCAGTCACATCCCAAGAATCCCCTCTCATTCATAGATTTCTTTGTTATTTCTACTGTCATTTCTATACTTGTGAGAAAACCCCCAAACAGATTTTGACACTTTTGTGTCCTCCTTTAACTTACAGTGTTTCTAATCATTAATGTCTTTAGCTACGACTAGTTAGAACTGAATTTTATTTTTCTACTAATTCTCAAAACCACTCCCTTGGGACTCGATCCCAACCCTTGGTTGGGTTATTATACTATTGCATGATTGTAGACATTAGCATCGAAAGTTGTGTCGCTGATTATGTAAACGTCAAAATAGCGCCGCTGCCGGGGAGTGGTGTTATTTGAGAATTATTATATTTGTAGGATTTTTGTTCTTCTTAGTTGTAGTTTACTTACTCAATCTTTACTTCTTTTTTTTTTTTTTGTTAGCTTGACTATTCCAAATAGGGGAAGAAACCATACTCCATTAGAGCTTATGGTGTTCCGAAATCACATCCTCACCTTCAAGCAATTAGAAGGTGAATGGACCCACAAGTAATGGGCAAGGTTTAATGAACTGATCAATCAATGTTCAAATCATGACATTCCCAACATAGCTCTCCTTGATTGTTTCTACAAAACTCTTGGTCCTGGTAACAAAAGGTTGGTCGACCAACCATTCCAGGAGGCATTGTGAAACAGCCATTTATGAAAGCAGCTCAACTGCTTAATCAAATGGCTGAAACGAACAAAGAAGTAGAAAAAGACTTCCTATTGGCCACCTTAATGACTCATATGGATGAGTTGGTCAAAAAGATCGTGAAGATCGAAGTCCAATGTAAGAGGAAGGATAAATATATCCCCCCTCATGAGCGAAGACGTCTCAAGGACAATGAGGTTAAAATCCTTAAGGGAATGCTCTCAATCATTCTCCAGAAGGTGACTGAGCAAGATAGAGACATTGAAGGAATGAAGCGGATGATTTGGTCAAATTCTAGAGTTGTCCAGCTACTCGAGAACCTCACGGGTTATGCATCACCTGATCTCCACTCGCAACAAAACAAGGGGCTGCCAGGTGATACCAAGGCTAACCCTAAAAGTGGGGTTTAAGTGTTGACGTACGTTGTGCCACGACATTAATTAAGGCGCTATTTGGGAGGCAACCCAAAGCCCTTTATTGCTTTATTTTTGTTTTAGAAATAACGATGTGTTGAATGAACAGGTTGAATAGTGTGGAGAGTGTGTGGAAATTGCATTTGTCAAAATAATAATTCCATTTAACGAATAGCCAAACAGGTTGTCTATCCCGATGAAAACCTCTGTTTGGACTTTTATTTTGATTGAAGGTCCTATAAACCTCGATGAGGTAAATGACCTTACGGCATGTCGCCGACTGGATCGGCGAGTGTGATTAATGTCACCGAATGGTTGCGAACTAGATGGTTTATAATGGCCAAAAGTCCAAAAATTTAAAGTCCTTCACTTTCCCTTGCTTTAAATCTTCACAAGTTCACACCAAGGTAGTATTTTCAATATTCTTATATTCTACTAGTATTTTGGTTGAGTGACTTGTGCTCAGAATTGGAATACTTTGCCGCCTAGCTTTCCAAATCGAATTTAATCAACATTGAAGGTTGGTTTCATTTTCCCGCATTTACATTTGAATGTTCTGTACTCATTTGCAATAATTGTCTCTTAGTGACGTGTGTTAGGCCTCTCTGCTTGAATTAAAATGTTTACATGACTATTTCAATTTGAAAATTTTGCCTGTGGTTCTTTGATCATCAAATACCTGTATTTGTTATGGTTATAGTTGAATGAAATCTCATTAGGTCGTGGTTGTGTGTGGTTCAATTTATTGGGTGAATTCTGAGTTGCCCATGTTTGCACTAAATGTTGAAAATTTACGCAATGATAGAGCAAGTGACACCGCTCTTAAGACTAAATATCGTTAAATGGCCAAATGAGGAAAATTCGGGAGAAATTTGAGTATCCCGAGGTAATGGGTAGTATGGGTATAGTTTGAATTCCATGAGAGCATGCTTTGATTTATTTTAGAGGCTTGCGGAACTGGATTCAAGAAGATACGTTGAAAATTAGCACGTTGGGTCGAATGGAGAGCTAGGCCGAGCTCGCCTAACGACTCGGTGGTTCACCTAATGTCTCCATCTCACCGATAATTTGGGCCCTTGATTGATATTTGATACTGTAACTTTCGGTGAGAGGTCTGAAGGAGCCAAAAGCATCGGCGACTTGCCGAAAGTATTCTTATCGCCCTTTATCTGCATCCCTCAAACCCTTGTGCACTATAACCTTTGGCAAGCAAAGCTTGCTCACCGAAAGTATTCAACAATAAACAGAAAGACCCTCCCTATCGCTGATTTGTCTTAATTGTAGAGACAGTCCCTTTAGCGAGGTCGATATAGCTCGCCATAGAGGTTCGGCATCGGCGAGTCTGTCTGCAATAAAATTCTTTGTGATTGTGTTGAGTTTCACCTAAATCTCTCGACATTTTGCAGGTGTGGTACGCACAAACTTAATTAAGCCACCCCAGACAAAAGCTAAGGGAATTACGATAAATGAAGGAGGACCAAACCCTCCACATAAACGAAAGCAAAATCTCCCACCAAGAGACAAAGGCAAGAGGAAAAAGCATATAGCAAAGAAAGGAATAGCTATTGAGACCCAAGATAAGTTTTCTGATCCTGAAGATGATTAACCCTTAATTCACCGGCAAAATAGGCTACGAGATAAACTTCAACCCACACCCACTAGAATTTCATCAAATGCATCTCCTACAAAATTAGATGCAGCGCTAGCTTTTGCACCACCTCCAGTGGCCCTTGCACTTCCCGTAGCTCCACCTCCACCCAAATTACTGAACAGATTAAAAGGCGATGGTTTACGAACCATTCTAGAAGAAAAGTTTCTATCTGTGGAGGGTTTGGAAGGTAAGCACACTGAGGTGCTTGACACAGTCAGATAGCATGAGTAGGAGTAGTTCACGAGGCTATGGGGTCCTTACATTCCTTCCTGGGTCCGGGAATTCTAATTAACCTATGAAGGGTTGGTCCCAAAGAATAAGAAGAAGGCTAATGATTTCCGACCAGTAAAGTCAGTTATGGTTAAAGGCAATGAGGTGGAGTGTCACAGCGATCATATTAATGTTATATTGGGTCGACCGCTGCACTCGGTACTGCCCTACTAGGGTTTGCCTATTGTTCCATCCATTGATGATTTGAAGGGTTGGTTAGATGCAATGATCTCTAACACCACCCCAAGGCAGATAGAGGCAGAAGCTCTGATTGAGAAGAGGGACATGAACATTGCCTCCCAGTACTGGTTTGGTTTCATCAGCAGCACTATCATGCAATCCAGAAAAATTCCATTCTGCATCATCCTAGGGTGGCTTGCCTTGGTTCTATCATGGCTAGGAGGCAGATCGATTTGGGACTGCGGGTTTCACAGGATATGGCTATGTGAGCCAAAAGACATAGACATCTATGCCTTTTTCTATTATGATCAGTAAGTTATATCGGCGTGTCAAAGTACTCTAACATACTGCTACCGATATAGAGGTCACCCCATCTTCCTCTGTCGATATCTGACTTATAGAGGCCGAGTTCACATGAGAGGTGGTTGACAGGAGGAGACCAGCTCCAGCAGATGCTTCTCTAGAGGTCGATGTTGACTCATTACCAGCAGAGGCACCTTCATTTACTCCGGCTTCAGAGCCTTCAGGTATACCCTCTCCTTCTTCTCCTTCACAAACTCCAGGTGCCTCCTCTTCCTCTCAGCCTACTAGGATCACTCATGCCATGATCCTAAAGATGGGGTAGTTGGCCTATTCACTGGATGTAAGGGCGTCACGATTGGAGAGATCCATTTCATGGATGATTGACAATGTCATCTTGACTGCACTAACCCTCATTAAGACCACTACTGATGATCTGATGCTAGAGTCACTGCTTGCGAGAACAGCTAGGGGGATACACCCAACGTTTCAATAATAAAAGCCGAAATAGCAAAGTTATAGAAGGACGTAGACTATTTGAAGGCTACCGAGTTCACTACGCTGATGTAGGGAGCAAATGACAGGGATGCTCCTCAAACCTTAGGGATTCCTTCGGCTATTACCGGAGATATGTAGAGGGATGATGCAGGGCATACAGAGTCGGAGATAGAAATAGATGAGGTGTGGATAGCATTGCACGATGAGGTAGTGAGCGAGAGCCAAGAGGACAGCATATTCAGAGACTTGCCGAATCTTGTGTAGATGGTTGTGCAGTCGGCAACTCAGACAGTATCAGCTAAGACGTCCACAACTACTCCTAGCGGATCTAGCATTGTTAGTTCTTCTGAGGCTACTCTGAGTACTAAGACCTGTGAACAAATAGATGCACCAAGCAATGATGCCCATATTCAGACCCCGACAGATAGAGAGACTGCATAGACAAGACTTCTTTTTACCTCTCTCTCTGTCATATTTCTTTTTACTTTTAGACATTTCTAATTGCATTTGAGGACAAATTGCTTTTAGTTGTGGTGGGGTGAGGCCCACACCTTTTGTGTTGATAGTTATATATGTTTTGTGTATATACCTGGGTTGTTCTGCATTAAGATTTTGTTTTATTTGTTTTTTGTTGATGTTTGAGCTTATGACTCCCCTTTGTTTTAAACTACAAAAATAATTTTGACCCTTCTGAAAAATTTTCATTGAAAGTGGTTGTTCTCGTACAAATTCAAGTCTCGGTTTAGATCAATACTGATGACTTAAATGGTGCTCTCAATTGAAAAAAACATGAATGTGAGGCTGCAATGAGACCATATGAAGTGTCATATACAATATGTGAACTCTTTGCATCTCATTGTGATTAACCATTTATCAAATTGATTCTCTTGTAATGACCATTGCACACTAGCGAAAATGTGTGGTCTTGTTTGACTTAAGTGTCAATGCCTTGTGTGATGAGCTTACTTTGAACCTTGCATGAATAAACCTAGAATTTTCCCTGTTAGTCTAATTGATTTGGTAAGGTGTGCTCTTGAAATGATCTTAGGCAACTTTTGAAGAGTGTGAGTCAAATTTGACATATATTTCTTTTGTGGCCTACCCGTGAGCGTGTGAAACTCTCTTGAACACCCTTTGAGCCTTACCTTTCCTTGGAAGAACCTTAATGAAACCTAGACCTTATTTGACCCAATACCTATAATTCTCTTGATTTGTCGTTTAGTGAATAGCTAACTTAGGCTAAAATCCTACGTTGGGGGTGTGGTGAAAAGGAAAAGGAGAAGTCAAGAAGTGCAAGAAAAGTCTCCCTTAACCCATGGTGTTGCGGAACTATGGACACCCTCTATATAAATAAAATTTGTGGAATAAAAGTACAAAAGAAATTGGGTTTCCAAGTAATCCATAAAGGTGAATTAAAAGAATACTTAGAAGCACTAGAAAAAGAATTGATAAAGGAAAAGAAGGGGATGCCTTGAGAATACCACATCTTATGAGGAAAAAGTCACTGAGCCTAAATAACCATACCTTTGCACTCAGCCCGATTACAAGCCTTAGAAAGACCTTTTTTATCTTGAGTGACCCGAACCGAAGATCGATTGGAAAATAAGGACAAGCTATGCGTGAAAACATTCATTGTGTTCCTCTTTTTGAGTGTGAGCGTTGCATCTGATTCCTAATCTTGAATTGATTAACCTCTGTGTGAGTATATGGAATCATTCTTTATGTGAGGGAATTTAGATACTTTTTGTTAAGCTTGAACTTGTACAAGTAACGGTATTGTGAGCATGAGAATCTTTGGTAATGATGTGTCACAACTTGAATCTTTGAGTACACAATTGATCTTTGCATGAGTAATTTGAGTCTTGTTGTGCATTTTCATGATTTAGTCTTGTGTAGATCTATTTGAGACATCCTATTTGAACTATTAAGCTTAAGGTTTACTTGAGGACAAGTAAAAGTTTAAGTTGGGATGTTGATGAGTCCACAAATTGGACTCATTTAGGGCATTATTTTAATAGAAATAGTATCCTTAAATGCTTATTTAGTCTAAATATCTAATGAAAACACTTAAGTTTTAGGTATTTGAAGTTTTAGTGGAAGCATGGACACTTAGGCGCAAAAAGGAATAAAAAGGCTGAAACGAACGAGAAAATAAAGGCCTGAGGATCACCAAGTCCACTTGGCGAGTCGCCAAAGGGTCTCACTTCGCCTTTTTATCCAATGTGCTGAGCTTGAAGGAAAGGATCAAGTCGGTGGAAAAAGGGAGCAGCCGACACATCGCCGAGAAATTTCGCGAAGTAGTACTATGTCGTCCAAAGACGTCGAAGCATGGTGCAAGACGGTGATGAACTACACCAAAGGGCGAATCGCCGAGTTGATCAGCGATTCCGAAAAATGTCACCAAATGATCCGCTGAAGCACAAATTTTTGAAAACAATTAATATAATTTTAGTACTTTTTATTTTTGCTCTGAGTTTGAGAGGGTTTTGAAAACTTGAAGAAGAAGAGGGTTTCATCTCCAAGGATTTGGACTTGGGTCTATTGGATTCTTTATTTTTGGCATGTAACAAGACTTAAATCTTCATATCCATTTGATTGCAAGCTCATTTAGGTATAAATTTCTATCTCTAGATGTGTGGCTAAAAACCCCAATTCTTGGGGTGTGATTTAGCGAATATGTGTTAAGATTGTTGTTAGGTCTTACTTGCTGATAGGTTAGATGTATTTTAATGGTGACTTCATCTAGTGGTTGTGATTTAATTTAATGGGTTTGTAGTTGCAAATAAAAAATCACCCATGTGTTTTCGGCTTGCTCAAGAGAGAGATTGCAAAACCAAGACCGCTAGACTGATGGCCTAAGTGGGTCAACATGAAGTTCAGCCCGAGAGCCCTAGTCCTATATCCTAACATTCAGCTCGAGAGAGTGACTGGGGTAAGGCGTAGGCAAGTCTTCATGCGGTAAGTGGGTTTTCGAGAGGAACCAATTTGAAACGGGGTAAGTTTCTCGAGAGAGAATTTATTTCGACATATAGATTAGCCTAGCACTATTACTCCACAAATTTTCTATCAAAAACATGTACCCAATAATTTAGATGAATCCCCTCTCATTTATAGATTTATTTGTTATTTATACTATTTTTTCTATACTTGTGACAAAACCCCTAAATAGATATTTGACACTTTTGTGTCCCTGTTTAACTTACACTGTTTTTAATCGTTAAAGTCTTTAGCTATGACTAGTTAAAAATAAACTATATTTTTCTATTAATTCTCGAAACCACTCCCTTGGGACTCGATCCCAACCCTTGGTTGGGTTATTATACTATTTCACCATCGTAAACACTTGCATCGGAAGTTATGTTGTTGATTACGCAAACATCAAAATGGCGCAGCTGCCGGGGAGTGGTGTTATTTGAGAATTCTTATATTAGTAGGATTTTTGCCCTTCTTAGTTGTAGTTTACTTACTCAATCTTTAGTTTTGTTTTATTACCTTGATTATATCCAAATAGGGGAAGCAGGCATGGCGAGCTATACTCGAAAGCCAATGGAGTTTCCTCTATTAGAGGTTATGGTGTTTTGAAATCGTATCCTCACCTTTAAGCAATTGGAAGTGAACAGACCCACAAGTCATGAGCAAGTTTTAATGAACCGATCAATCAATGTCTGAATCATGACATTCCCAACATAGCTTTTCTTGACAGTTTCTACAGAAGTCTTGGTGTTGGTAACAAAAGGATGGTCGACCAACTCATTCCAGGAGGCATTGTGAAACAGCCATATGTGATAGCAGCTCAACTACTTAATCAAATAGTTGAACGAACCATGAAGTAGAACAGGACTTCATGTTGGCCGCCCTAATGACTCAAATGGATAAGTTGGCCAAAAGGATGGTGAAGATTGAATTCCAGTGCAAGAGGAAGGATAAATACATTACCCTTCATGAGCGAAGACATCTCAAGGACAATGAGGTTAAAAGCCTTGAGGGAATGTTCTGAATCATTATCCACAAGGTGACTAAGCAAGATAGAGAGCTGAAAAAAATGTAGGAAGACATTGAAGGAATGAAGCGGATGATTTGGTGTCATTCTAGAGTTGTCCAGCTACTCGAGAACCTCATGGGTTATGTGTCACCCGATCTCCATCTGCAACAAAATGAGGGGTTGCCTAGTGCTACCAAGGCTAACCCCAAAAATGGAGTTTGAATGTTGATGTACGTTGTGCCATGATGTTAACTAAGGCGATTTTGGGAGGCGACATAAAACCCTTTATTGCTATATTTTTGTTTTAGAAATAACGGTGTGTTGAATGAACATGTTAAAGTGTGGAGAGTGTATTGAAATTGCATTTGGCAAACTAATAATTTCATTCAGCGAATAGCCAAATAGGTTGGCGATCCTGAGAAAACCACCGGTTGGACCTTCATTTTGACTGAAAGTCCTGTAAACCTCAGCGAGATAAATAACCTTTCGGTGTGTCGCCGACTAGATCGGTGAGTGCGACTAATGTCGCCGAATGGTTGCGAACTGGATGGTTTATAATGGCAAAAAGTCCAAAAATTTGAAGTCCTTCACTTTCCCTTGCTTTAAATCTTTACAAATTCACACCAAGGTAGTATTTTCAATATTCTTATATTCTACTTGTATTTTGGTTAAGTGACTTGCGCTCAGAATTGGAATACTTTGCCGCCTAGCTTTTCAAATCGAATTTAATCAACATTGAAGGTTGATTTCCTTTTCCCAGTTTTACATTTGAAAGTTTTGTACTCATTTGCAATAATTGTCTGTTAGTGATGTGTGTTGGGCCGCTCTGCTAGAATTAAAATGTTTGCATGCCTCTTTCAATTCAAAAATGGTATTCTTAAGAGCAACTATTGTCAAATGGCGAAATGCGACAAATCAGGGAGAAATTTGAGTATCCCGAGGTAATGGGTAGTATGGGTACTGTTTGAATTCCATGAAAGCATGCTTTGATTTTATTTTTAAGGGTTACAAGATTGAATTTGAGAAGATAGTTTGAAAATTAGCACGTTGGGTCGATTGATGAGCTAGGTCGGGCTCGCTTAACGACTCGACGGTTCACCTAATGTCTCCATCTCGCCAATAATTTGGCGCCTTGATTGATATTTGATACTGTAACTTTTGGCGAGAAGTCTGAAGGCGTCGAAAGTAGTCGGCGACTCGCCAAAACTAATCTTATCGCCCTTTATCTGCATCACTGGAACCCTTGTGCACTGTAACCTTTGGCGAACAAAGGTTGCTTACCGAAAGCATTCGGCGATTCACAAAAAGACCCTCCCTATAGCCGATTTGTCTTAATTGTTGAGAGAATCCCTTCAACGAGTTTGATTCAGCTCGCTAAAGAGGTTTCGTATCGGTGAGTTTGTCAACAATAAAATTATCTGTGATTGTGTTGAGTTTTGCCTAAATCTCTTGATCTTTTGTAGGTATGGTACGCACAAACTTAAACGAGCCACCCCAAAAGAAAGCTAAGGGCATTACGATAAATGAAGGAGGATCAAATCCTCCACATAAATGAAAGCATAAGCTCCTACCAGGAGACAAAGGCAAGAGGAAAAAGCATATAGCAAAGAAAGGAATAGCTATTGAGACCCAATTTAAGTGGTCTAAGCCTAAAGATGATCAACCCTTAATTCACCGACAAAATAGACTCTAAGAATGACCTCAACCCACACCCACTAGAATTTCATCAGATGCATCTCCTCCAGAATTAGATGTAGTGCCAACTTCTGCACCACCTCCAGTGGCCCCTGCACTCCCCGTAGCTCCACCTCCACCTAAATTGCTGAATAGATTAAAAGGCGATGGTTTACAAACCATTCTAGAAGAAAATTTTCTATCTGTGGAGGGTTTGGAAGGTCAGCACGCTGAGGTGCTTGACACACTTAGATATCATGAGTTGGAGCTGTTCACAAGGCCACAGTGCCCTTACATTCCTTTCTGGGTCCGGGAATTCTAGTTAACCTATGAAGGGTTGGTCCCAAAGAATAAGAAGAAGGCTGGTGAGTTCCGACAAGTGAAGTCAATTATGGTTAGAAGCAAGGAGGTGGAGTGTCAATTATGGTTAGAAGCAAGGAGGTGGAGTGTCACAGCGATCATATTAATGTTATATTGGGTCGACTGCTATACTCGGTACTGCCTTACCAGGGTTTGCATATTGTTCCATCCTAAGATGATTTGAAGGTTTGGTTAGCTTCAATGATCTCTAAAACCACCCCAAGGTGGACGGAGGCAGGTGCTCTGATTGAGAAGAGGGACATGAACATTGCTTCCCGGTACGGTTTTGGTTTCATCAGTAGCACTAACATGCCATCCCAAAACGAGTCCATTCTGTGTCATCCAAAGGCAGCTTGCCTTGGTTCTATCATGGCTAATAAGAGTATAGATTTGGCACTGCTGTTTTTACTGGAGATGGCTATGAGAGCCAAACAGACGCAGACGTCTCTGCCTTTTCCTGTTCTGATCACTGAGTTATGCCAACGTGCCGGAATACCCCAAGATACTGCTAGTGATATAGAGGTCACACCATCTTCCTTCACCGATATTCGACATATAGAAGCCGAGTTCACACGACAGGAGGTTGACAGAAAGAGTGCATCTCCAATAGATACTTTTCCAGAGGTTGATGTTGACTCATTACCAGTAAAGGCACCTTTGTCTACTCCGACTTCGGATTCTTCAGGTATACCCACTCCCTCTTTTCCTTAACATACTCAAGGTACCTCCTCTTCCTCCCAGCCTACCAGGATCACTTATGCCATGAACCTTAAGATGGGGCAGCTGGCCTATGCAGCGAATGTGAGGGCATCGCGATTGGAGAGATCCATCCCAGGGATGATTGACAGTGTCATCTTAACTACACTAACCCCCCTTAGGACCACGATTAATGATCGACCTGCTAGAGTCACTGCTTAGAAGAACAAACTGGGGGATACACCCGAGGTTTCAATATTAAAAGCCGAAATAGTAGAGTTGAAGAAGGACGTAGCCTATTTGAAGGCTACCGACTTCAATGCACTGATGATAGGGATGCTCCTGAGACATCGGGGATTCCTCTGGCTATTACCGAAGATGTGCAGAGGGATGATGCAGGGCATGTAGAGTCGGAGACAGAAATCAAAGAGATACGGATAGCATTGCACGATGAGGTAGTGAGCGAAAGCCAAGAGGACAACATATTTAGAGACTTGCCAAATCTTGTGGAGATGGTTGTGTAGTCGGCAACTCAGACAGTGCAGACTGAGACGTCCACAGCTACTCCTACCAGATCTGGCATTGTTAGTTTGTCTGAGGCAACTTCGGGTACTGAGACCCGTGAACAGATAGATTCACCGGGCACTGATACCCATAATCAGACCCCCGATAGATAGAGAGACTACATAGATAGGACTTCTTTTTACCTAAGACCCCAATAGATAGATAGACTACATAAACAAGACTTCTTTTTACCTCTCTCTCTGCCTTATTTATTTTTACTTTTAGACACTTTTAATGCATTTGAGGAGAAACTGCTTTTAATTGTGGTGGTATAAGGCCCACACCTTTTGTGTTGATAGTTATATATGTTCTGTGTATATACTTGGGTTGTTCTACTTTAAAATTGTGTTTTATCTGCTTTTTTGTGGATGTTTGAGCTTATGACTCCCTTTTGTTTTAAACTACAAAAATAATTTTGACCCTTCCAAAAAATTTTCATTTTTTCAAAAAAATTGCCACCTCTTGTGTTGAAAGTAGTTGTTCTTATACAAATTCAAGTCTCGATTTCGATCAATACCGTTGACTTGAATGGTGCTCTCAATTGAACAAACATGAACATGCGGCTGCAACGAGACCAAATGAAGTTGTATAGACAATATGTGAACTCTTTGCATCTCATTGTGATTAGCCATTTATCAAATTGATTCTTTGTTAATGACCGATGCACACTGGCGAAAGTGTGTGGTCTTATTTGACGTAAGTGTCAATGCCTTGTGTGTTGAGCTTACTTTGAACCTTTCTTGAATAAACCTAGAATTTTCCTCGTTAGTCGGATTGATTTAGTAAGGTGTGCTCTTGAAATGATCTTAGGCAACTTTTGAAGAGTGTGAGCAAAATTTGATATATACCTCTTTTGTGGCCTACCTTTGAGCATGTGAAACACTCTTGAACACCCTTTGAGCCTTCCCTTTCTTTGGAAGAAACTTGATGAACCCTAGACCTTATTTGACCCACTACCTATAATCCTCTTGATTTGTGGTTTACTGAATAGCCAACTTAGGCCAAAATCCTAAGTTGGGGGTGTGGTGAAAAGGAAAAGGAGAAGTCGAGAAGTCAAGAAATGCAAGAAAAGTCTCATTTAACCCATGGTGTTGCAGAACATTGGAAACCCTCCATATAAAAAAAAAGCTGTGGAATAAAAGTACAAAAGAAATTGGGTTCCCAAGCAATCCATGGAGGTGAATAAAAAAATGACTTAGAAGCACTAGAAGAAGAATTGATAAAGGAAAAGAAGGGGATGCCTTGAGAATACCACATCTCATGAGGAAAAAGTCACTGAGCCTAAATGACCATACCTTTGCTTTCATCCCCATTACAAGCCTTAGAATGACCGTTTTTTATCTTGACTGAGCCAAACTGAAGATCGATTGGAAAATAAGGGCAAGCCTATAGGTGAAAACATGCATTGTGTTCCCCTTTTTGAGTTGAGTGTTGCATCTAATTCCTGATCTTGAATTGATTAGCCTCTATGTGAGAATATGGAATAATTCTTTATGTGAGGGCATTTAGACTCTTTTTGTTGAGCTTGAACTTGAACAAGTAGCAAGTATTGCGAGCATGAGAATCTTTGGTAATGGTGTGTCACAAAGTGAATATTTGAGTACACAATTGATCTTTGCATGAGTAATTTGAATCTTGTTGTGTATGTTCATGATTTAGTCTTGTTTAGATCTATTTGAGACATCCTATTTTAACTGTTGAACTTGAGTTTTACTTGAGGACAAGCAAAAGTTTAAGTTGGGAGTGTTGATGAGTCCACAAATTGGACTCATTTAGGGCTTTATTTTAATATAAATAGTGTCCTCAAATGCTTGTTTAGTCTAAATATCTAATGAAAAAACTTAAGTTTCAAGTATTTGAAGTTTTTGTGGAAGCATGGACAGTTAGGCGTAAAAAGGAACAGAAAGGCTGAAAAGAACGAGAAAATGAAGGCCTGAGGATCACCGAGTCCACTTGGCGAGTCACCGAGGGTCTCACTACTCCTTTTTTCCAGTGTGCTGAGCCTGAAAGAAAGGGTCAAGTCGGCGGAAAAAGGAAGCAGTCGGCGCATCGCCGAGAAGATTTGCGAAGCAGTACTGTGTTGCCCAATGACCTAGAGCACGATGATGCCAAAGGATGGTGCAAGATGGTGATGAACTGCACCAAAGGGTAAATCACCGAGTTGATCGGTGAATCTGACTAATGTCGTCGAATGATCCACTGCACCACAAGTTTTTGAAAACTATAAATACTCATTGGGAGTCATAGATTTTCATTAGCAGATTTTTAGTAAGAGATTTTTAATGTGAAACAATAAATATAATTTTAGTACTTTTTATGTTTGCTCTAGGTTTGAGAGAGTTTTGATAACTTGAAGGAGAAGAGGATTTCATCTCCAAGGATTTCGACTTGGGTCTCTTGGATTCTTCATTCTTGGCATGTAACAAGACTTAAATCTTCATATCCATTTGAATGCAAGCTCATTTAGGTATAAATTTCTATCTCTTAATGTGTGGCTTGAAACCCCAATTCTTGGGGTGTAATTTAGCGAATATAGGTTAAGATTGTTGTCAGGTCTTGCTTGCAGATAGGTTAGATGTATTTTAATGGTGACTTCATCTAGTGCTTGTGGTTAAATTTAATGGGTTTGTAGTTGCAAATAAAAAACCATCCATGTGTTTTTGTCTTGCACGAGACAAAGGTCGCGAAATGAAGACCGCTAGACTGATGGCCTAAGGAGTGGGTCGAATTCAGGTTCAGCCCGAAAGGGTGAGCCCTAGTCCAATATCCTAACACTCAGCTCGAGAGAGTGAGTGGGGTAAGGCGTAGGTTAGTCTTCATGCGTCAAGTGGGTGTCCGAGAGGAACCCATTTGAAACAGGGTAAGTTGCTTGAGGGTGAATTTATTCCCACATATAGATTAGCCTAGTCACTATTACTCTATAAATTTTCTATTGAAAGCATGTACCCAATAATTTAGATTAACCCGTATTTTGATCACATAAAAAGAATCCCGTCTCATTCATTCATTTATTTATTATTTCAACTATGTTTGCTATACTTATGACAAAACCCCCAAATACATATTGGACACTTTTGTGTCCCCCTTTAACTTACAATGTCTTTAATCGTTAATGCCTTTAGCTATGACTAGTTAGAACTAAATTTTATTTTTCTATTAATTCTTGAAACCACTCCCTTGGGACTCGACCCCAACCCTTGGTTAGGTTATTATACTATTGCACCACCGTAGACACTTTCATCGGAAGTTGTGTCGTTGATTACACAAACATCAAAATGGTGTCACTGCCAGGGAGTGGCATTATTTGAGAATTCTTATATTAGTAGGATTTTTGTTCTTCTTAGTTGTAGTTTACTTACTCAATCTTTAGTTCTGTTTTGTTAGCTTGATTATATCCAAATAGGGGAAGCAAGCATGGTGAGCTATACTCGGAAGCCAATGGAGTTTCCTCCATTAAAGGTTATGGTGTTTCGAAATCGTATCCTCACCTTCAAGCAATTGGAAGGCGAACTGACCATCAAGTCATGGGCAAGGTTTAATGAACTAATCAATCAATGTTTCAATCATAACATTCCCAACATAGCTCTTCTTGACAGTTTCTACAGAAGCCTTGGTCCAGGTAACAAAAGGTTGGTCGACCAACTCATTCCAGGACGCATTGCGAAACAACCATATGTGATAGCAGCTCAACTGCTTAATCAAATGGCTAAACGAACCAAGAAGTAGAAAAAGACTTCATAATGGCCCCCCTAATGACTCAGATGGATGAGTTGGCCAAAAAGATGGTGAAGATCAAAGTCCAGTGTAAGAGGAAGGATAAATACATCCCCCACTCATAAGCGAAGATGTCTCAAGGACAATGAGGTTAAAAGCCTTGAAGGAATGCTCTCAATCATTATCCACAAGGTGACTGTGCAAGATAGAGAGCTAAAAGAAATGAAGGAAGACATTGAAGGAGTGAAACAGATGATTTGGTGTCATTCCAGAGCTGTCCAGCTACTCGAGAACCTCATGGGTTATGCATCACCCGATCTCCACCTGAAACAAAATGAGGGGTTGCCTGGCGATACCAAGGCTAACCCCAAAAATGGAGTTTGAATGTTGACGTATGTCGTGCCACGACGTTAACTAAGGTGTTGTTTGGGAGGCAACACAAAACCCTTTATTGCTTTATTTTTGTTTTAGAAATAATGGTGTGTTGAATGAATAGGTTAAAGTGTGGAGAGTGTGTGGAAATTGCGTTTGGCGAACTAATATTTCCATTCAACAAATCGCCAAACAGGTTGGCGATCCCGATGAAAATCGCCATTTAGACTAAATTTTGACTGAAGGTCTTGTAAACCTCCGTGAGGTAAATGACCTTTCGGCATGTAGCCGACTAGATCGGCGAGTGCGACTAATGTGCCGAATGGTTATGAACTGGATGGTTTATAATGGCCAAAAGCCCAAAAATTTGAATCCCTTCACTTTCTTCACTTTAAATCTTCACAAATTCACACCAAGGTAGTATTTTCAATATTCTTATATTCTACTAGTATTTTGGTTGAGTGACATGTCCTCGAAATTGGAATACTTTGCCGCCTAGCTTTTCAAATCGGATTTAATCAACATTGAAGGTTGGTTTCCTTTTCCCACGTTTACATTTGAAAGTTTTGTACTCATTTGCAGTAATTTTCTCTTAGTGATGTGTGTTGGGCCTCTCTGCTAGAATTAAAATGTTTACATGCCTATTTCTATTTGAAAATCTTGCATATAGTTCTTTGATCTTCAAATGCCCATATTTGTTGTGGTCATAGTTGAATGAAATCTCATTGGGTCGTGGTTACGTGTGGAGCAATTTATTTGATGAATTTTGAGTAGCCCATGTTTGCGCTAAATGTCAAAAATTTGCACAATGATAGAACAGGTGACACCGCTTTTAAGAGCAACTATCATCAAATGGCCAAATGCGGTAAATTCAGGAGAAATCTGAGTACCCCAAGGTAATGGGTAGTATGGGTATTGTTTGAATTCCATGAGAGCATGCTTTGATTTTATTTTTGGGGTCGCGGGATTGAATTCGAGAAGATAGGTTGAAAATCGACACGTTGGGTCGACTGGCGACCTAGGTCAAACTCGCCTAACAACTAAGTGGTTATCCTAATGTCTCCATCTCGCCGATAATCTGGCACCTTAATTGATATTTGATACTGTAACTCTGGGTGAAAAGTCTGAAGGCGCCGAAAACAATTGGCGACTCGCCAAAAGTATTCTTATCGCCCTTTATCTTCATATCTGGAACCCTTATGCACTGTAACCTTTGTCGAACAAAGCTTGCTCACTAAAACTATTCGGTGATTCACAAAAAGACCCTCCTAATTGCCTATTTGTCTTAATTATTGAGCAAATCCCTTCGGCGAGTTCGATTCAGATCTCTACAAAAGTTCGGCATCGGTGAGCCTGTCTGCAATAAAATTCTTTGTGACTGTGTTGAGTTTCGCCTAAATCTCTTGATCTTTTGTAGGTATAGTACACACAAATTTAAATGAGCCACCCTAGAAGAAAGCTAAGGGCATTATTATAAATGAAAGAGGATTAAATCCTCCACAGAAATGAAAGCAAAATCTTCCACCAGGAGACAAAGGCAAGAGGAAAAAGCATATAGCAAAGAAAGGAATAGCTATAAAGACCCAAGTTGAGTGGTCTGAGCCTAAAGATGATCAACCCTTAATTCACCAACAGAATAGACTCTGAGATAGACCTCAACCCACACCCACTAGAATTTCATCAGATGCATCTCCTTCTGAATCAAATGCGGTGCCAGCTTCTGCACCACCTCTAGTGGCCCTTGCACTCCTCGTAGTTCCACCTCTACCCAGATTGCTGAACAAATTAAAAGGTGATGGTTTACGAACCATTCTAGAAGAAAAGTTGCTATCTGTGGAGGGTTTGGAAGGTAAGCATGCTAAGGTTCTTGACATGCTCAAATATCATGAGTTGGAGTAGTCACGAGGCCAGAGTGCCCTTACATTCCTTCTTGGGTCCGGGAATTCTACTTAACCTATGAAGGGTTGGTCCCAAAGAATAAGAAGAAGGCTAGTGAGTTCTGACCAGTGAAGTCAGATATTGTTAGAGGAAAGGAGGTGGAGTGTCACAACGATCATATTAATGTTATATTGGGTCGACCTCTACACTTAGAACTACCCTACCAGGGTTTGCTTATTGTTCCATCCCTGGATGATTTGAAGGATTAGTTAGCTCCGATGATCTCTAACACCACCCCGAGGTGGATGGAGGCAGGAGCTGCGATTGAGAAAAGGGACATGAACACTGCCTGCCGGTACTGGTTTCGATTCATCAACAACACTATCATGCCATCCCAGAACGAGTCCATTATGCGTATCCTAAGGTGGCTTGCTTTGGTTCTATCATGGCTAGTAGGCGAATCGATTTGGGACTACTGATTTCACAAGAGATGGCTATGAGAGCCAAGCAGACACAGAAGTCTCATCCTTTTCCTGTTTTGATTACTGAGTTATGTTGGCGTGCCAGAGTACCCCAAGATGCTGCTAGTGATATAGAGGTCACCTTGTCTTCCTTCATTGATATCTAGTGTATAGAGGCCGAGATCACATGAGAGGAGGTTGATAGGAGGAGAGCAGCTCCAATAGATACTTCTCCAGAGGTCGATGTTGACTCTTACCAGTAGAGGCACCTTCGTCTACTCCGGCTTCAAAAACTTCAGGTATACCCACTCCCTCTTCTCCTTCACAGACTCAGGTGCCTCCTCTTCCTCCCAACCTACTAGGATCACTCATGCCATGATCCTGAAGATGGGGCAGCTGGCCTATTCAGCTAATGTGAGGGCATCGCGATTAGAGAGATCCATCCCAAGGATGATTGACAGTGTCATATTTACTGCACTAACCCCTCTTAGGACCACTGTTGATGATCTGACTACTAGAGTCGCTGCTTGCGAGAACAGACAGGGGAATACACCCGAGGTTTCAGTATTAAATGCCAAAATAACATAATTGAATAAGGACGTAGCCTATTTGAAGGCTACCGACTTCACTACACTGATGCAGGGAGCAGATGACTGGGATGCTCCTGAGATCTCGAGGATTCCTCTAGCTACTACCGAAAATGTGCAAAGGGATGATGCAAGGCATGCAGAGTTGGAGACAGAAACCGATGAGGTGCAGATAGAATTGCACGTTGAGGTAGTGAGCGAGAGCCAAGAGGACATCATATTCATAGACTTGTCGAATCTTATGGAGATGGTTGTGCAGTCTACGACACAAACAGTGCTGGCTAAGACGTCAATAGGTGCTCCTAGAAGATCTGGCATTGTTAGTTCATCTGAGGCTACTCCGGGTACTAAGACCCGTGAACAGATAGATGCATTGGGCACTGATGCCCATATTGAGACCCCGACAGATAGGGAGACTTCATAGACAGGACTTCTTTTTACCCCTCTCTCTGTCTTATTTCTTTTTACTTTTAGACACTTTTAATTGCATTTGAGGACAAATTGCTTTTAGTTGTGGCAGGGTGAATCCTACACCTTTTTGTGTTGATAGTTATATATGTTCTGTGTATATACTTGGGTTGTTCTGCTTTAAAATTGTGTTTTATCTACTTTTTGTGGATGTTTGAGCTTATGACTCCCTTTTGTTTTAAACTACAAAAATAATTTTGACCCTTCCAAAAAATCAAAAATTTCCGCCACTTTTTGTGTTGAAAGTGGTTGATCTTGTACAAATTCAAGTCTCTATTTCGATCAATACCAATGACTTGAATGGTTCTCTCAACTGAACAAACATGAACGTGTAGTTGCAACGAGACCAAATCAAGTTGCATAGACAATATGTGAATTCTTTGCATCTCATTGTGATTAGCCATTTATAGAATTGACTCTCTTGTATTAACCGTTGCACACTAGTGAAAGTGTATGGTCTTGTTTGACATAAGTGTCAATGCCTTGTGTGATGAGCTTACTTTGAACCTTGCATGAATAAACCAAGAATTTTCCTCGTTAGTCTAATTGATTTAGTAAGGTGTGCTCTTGAAATAATCTTAGGCAACTTTTGAAGAGTGTGAGACAAATTTGACATATACCTCTTTTGTGGTCTACCCGTGAGCGTGTGAAACTCTCTTGAACACCCCTTGAGCCTTACCTTTCTTTGGAAAAACCTTGATGAACCCCAGACCTTACTTGACCCAATACATATAATCCTCTTGATTTGTGGTTTAGTGAATAACCAACTTAGGCCAAAAGCCTAAGTTGGGGTATGGTTATAAGGAAAAAGAGAAGTCAAGAAGTGCAAGAAAAGTCTCCTTTAACCCATGGTGTTGTGGAACAATGGAAACCCTCCATATAAAAAAAGTTGTTTAATAAAAGTACAAAAGAAATTGGGTTTCCAAGCAATCCATGGAGGTGAATCAAAAGACAACTTAGAAGCACTAGAAGAAGAATTGATAAAGGAAAAGAAGGGGATGCCTTGAGAATACCACATCTCATAAGGAAAAAGTCACTGAGCCTAAATGACCATACCTTTGTACTCAGCCCCATTACAAGCCTCAGAAAGACCTTTTTTTATCTTGAGTGAGCCAAACCGAAGATCGATTGGAAAATAAGGGCAAGCCTATGGGTGAAAACATGTATTGTGTTCCTTTTTTTGAGTGTGAGTGTTGCAACTCATTCCTGATCTTGAATTGATTAACCTCTGTGTGTGAATATGAAATCATTCTTTATATGAGGGAATTTAGATACTTTTTGTTGAGCTTGAACTTGCATAAGTAGCAAATATTGCGAGCATGAGAATCTTTGGTTATGGTGTGTCACAACTTGAATCTTTGAGTACACAATTTATCTTTGCATGAGTAATTTAATTCTTGTTGTGTATGTTCATGATTTAGTCTTGTGTAGCACTATTTGAGACATCATACTGAACTTGAGTTTTACTTGAGGACAAGCAAATGTTTAAGTTGGGGGTGTTGATGAGTCCATAATTTTAACTCATTTAGGGATTTATTTTAATTGAAATATAGTCCTCAAATGCTTATTTAGTCTAAATGTCTGATGAAAACACTTAAGTTTCAGGTATTTGAAGTTTTCATGGAAGCATGGACACTTACTCGCAAAAAGGAACACAAAAACTGAAAAGAATGAGAAAATGAAGGTCTGAGGATCGCTGCGTCCACTTGGCAAGTCGCTGAAGGGTCTCACTTCGCCTTTTATTCTAGTGTACTGAGTGTGAAGGAAAAGATCAAGTCAGCAGAAAAAGGGAATAGTCGGCACATCACCGAGAATTTTCGCGAAGCAGTACTATGTCATCCAATGACCTAAATCACGATGATGTCGAAGGATAGTGCAAGACGGTGATGAACTACACCAAAGGGTGAATCGTCGAGTTCATTGGTGATTCTGACTAGTGTCGCCAAATGATCCATTGCAACACAGATTTTTGAAAACTATAAATACTCTTTGAGAGTTATAGATTTTCAATATCAGATTCTTAGTGTGAAACAATTAATATAATTTTACTACTTTTTATTATTGCTCTGAGTTTGAGAGGGTTCTGAAAACTTGAAGAAGAAAAGGGTTTCATCTCCAAGGAGTTGGACTTGGGTTTCTTGGATTCTTCATTCTTGGCATGTAACAAGACTTAAATTTTCATACCCATTTGAATTCAAGCTCATTTAGGTATAAATTTCTATCTCTTGATGTGTGGCTAAAAACCCCAATTCTTGGGGTGTGATTTAGCGAATACGGGTTAAGATTGTTGCTAGGTCTTGCTTGCTGATAGGTTAGATGTATTTTAATGATGACTTCACCTAGTGTTTGTGGTTTAATTTAATGAGTTTGTAGTTGAAAATAAAAAGCCACCCATGTGTTTTCGGCTTGCGAGAGAGAGAGGTCGCGAAACCAAGACTACTAGACTGATGGCCTAAGGAGTGGGTCGACATGAGGTTCAGGCTAAAAGGGTGAGCCCTAGTTCCATATCCTAACACTCAGCTCGAGAGAGTGAGTGGGGTAAGGCGTAGGCTGGTCTTCATGCGGCAAATGGGTGTCCAAGAGAAACTTATTTGGAACGGGCTAAGTAGCTCGAGAGAGACACATATAACTTATCCTAGTCACTATTACTCCACAAATTTTCTATCAAAAGCATGTACCCAATAATTTCGATTAACCAGTATTCCGGTCACATCCCAAGAATCCCCTCTCATTCATAGATTTCTTTGTTATTTCTACTGTTTTTTCTATACTTGTGACAATACCCCCAAATAGATATTTGACACTTTTGTGTCCCCCTTTATCATACAATGTTTTTAATTATTAATGTCTTTAGCTACGACTTGTTAGAACTAAATTTTATTTTTCTATTAATTCTCGAAACCAATCCCTTGGGACACGACCCCAACCCTTGGTTGGGTTATTCTACTATTGCATGATCGTAGACACTTTCATCTGAAGTTGTGTCGTTGATTACGCAAACATCACACCTCCGCTCATATGTTTCAACACCAACCCCAGTTTGGTCCTCATCTGAACCATTTCCTCACACATCTCATCTTCAGAATGGTTTTTTGTAGCTTGAATGGCAAACGTGTTCCTCCCAGTATCCTACTTTCTAGTGCTCCAAGCTTTGTTGTTCCGAGAGATCTTCTCTAGTTTCTCCACAATCTGCTCGAAAATGCACTCACCATATGAACTTTCCGCTATAGTGTCAAGCACTGCCTTGTTGTTTTTATCTTGGCCTCGGTAGAAATACTCCTTGAGCGACTCATCATCAATTTGGTGATTCACCAGTTAGTGCTATTAAGTTGTTGAGTTTATCCTTATGGTTTATCTTATTTAACACAGGGAAGAATCTTGCCAGGAACGCATCTGTCAGTTGTTCCCAGGTATAGATTGGTTACATGTGCATGTGGATCCTCCGTGGCCAACCCAGCAAACAACCCCCTCGATGTGAGCATCTCCATCAAACTACTAGTCACCACAAATGTATGCCCCAGACGTAAGGGGTAGAATAAGAGTTCCGTCAGATTCAGCATCATTAAAGTTGACTCTATAGTTATCACGCAGTCTGGGTCCTAGTGGATCTGGTATCCTCAATGCATCTCCCAGTAGGTTCTCAGCTTGAACCTGATTGTTCTCATCACCAACCCTCAAAGGCTGGTTCTCAACTCCATCACCTAAATTTCCTTCTATAGGATTGATTGGAACTCCTTGGTTATTCATCTTTCGCAAAGTTCTTTGCAATTCTGGGTCGTAAGGAGTAAGTGGTTCGCCTTGGCTCCATGTACTTGGCATACACTAGAGTAACATCCTGAGAGAACCAAAAACAAAAGAAAAAGTAAAATTAGGAAATATTTTGCCTAAAGTTCAATAATTTAGTTTGAATTTAATCTAAAAGCCTTATTCCCCGGCAGCGGCGCCAAAATTTGATATGCTCAAATTACACCTCCCTAAAGAAGTATAAGCGATCGTTATCAAGTAAAGAACCTAACTTGGAGGTTGGGATCGATCCCACGAGGAATATGGTTTATACTTAAACTTAACTTACAAGTATAATCTTTTAGTCAATGTATTTCCGAAAACAATTAATTAAAAAGGGGGGAATTCAGAAAATCATGTAAGTAATCAATGAGGAAGATTTAAACTTTAGTTGTTATCAAGATGAGAAAGTAACTAGGGTGTACGTGTTCCCCATAAGTTCATACCACAATAATCCTAGTAATAGCAACCCTTTCCTAGTGTATGACATGCAAAGTGATAAGTTAGGTATCTCTAATTCCTTGGCCCGGCAACTAGAGAATTTCACCCCACACCTTGGTCCGGCTACGTGTGTATAATTTACTAACTCTTACCTTTACCTCATATTAGACATCACATCGATGAATGGCTTAGTTTTCACTCTCGCACCAATCGACATTAGACGATTAGATAGTATTACACTAAATATATGTTGATAATTCTTTTCCCGTTAATTACCTTCTTGGTCTGGCAAGTAGAAACGATGCGAGTATTAACATTTGCAACCACTAAAAAGACTTCTAAACGAAATAATTATCAATGCATGCAATAATACTATTTAAGAATTGCTTAGTTACTATTCATATTTTATTAATCACTCATGGTTCCCACAACCCTAGTTGTGGATTTAGTTACCCATAATAGCAAGAAAACGATTCATATTTTTAGATGAAGAACTCATGAACTTACATAATGAGAATGATAAATCAAGAATTTCAACTTGAATTTCCAAACCAAAATCTTCAAAACGAACTTAGGAAATTAAGAATTGCTAAAGTTGCAAGTTAATCTGCAAAGCCAAAAACTAGAACAAGAATAATAATGTCTAACCTCCAAAAACGAGGTTTACATGCCCTATTTATAAAAAAAACAAGTCTAACTAAAAAGGAAACGAAATAAGAAAATAATGTTCCCGCATACGTCTTCGATCTACGACATTGACCTATGGACCGTGGATTGATCTATGGTCCGTAGGTCCCTTCCATGACTCAGTACTTAGCCATTTTTTCAACTTCAACAATTGACACCTCCCAGCTTCAATCGACAGATCTACAGTACAGTTCATAGATCAGTCTACGGTCCGTAGATCCTCCTCCGTAGCTCTATACTTAGAATCTTCCAAAATCAGATACTGGAACCCCTCTTAGTCACATTTGACGGATCAACAGTATGGTCCATACATCAATCTACGGTCCGTCGTTTGCAACCTTGGTTCCACACTTAGTCAAGAATTCCCTGATCTTCCTCCATGCCTTGCTAGCCCATCTACGATCATCATCTATGAAACGTGAATGGATACGGATCGTAGATACCCGTCGTACATTGGCTTTTCTGCACATTCTTCATCTGTGTCTCTCAGTTTCCGCGTCTGAAAATATATTTTGCAAACATAATAACAATACATAAAAAAACAATACAAAATGGCCCTAGACACACACAACTATTGAGTGAAATGTATTAAAAATACCATAAACTCACAGTATATCAAATAGTAGTAAGGTACTCTAAATACAAGATTTTGCTAGACTTCGTAGGAGTTTATTATTCGAAAAAAAATAAAAATATGGAACTACCTAAGTGTAAATTCATATACTATCTTTCACACGACTCTAAAAATAAAAGTAGGGCTTAATATTGCATAACATTCAATGTGTTAGTTGAAATGATTAGAGTTGTAAGTAAAGATTGGAGTTGTGAGTAACTCAGTTCAAAACTATTAATATGCTTTGTGTGGTGAACATTTTTTCATACATTCATGCTCAGACATCTAGAGCTTAGCATGTGTGTGTGTAAAGTTTAACTTTTAGTTTGAACTCGTTTAATGTGATCAGGAATTTCTTGTTTAAACCTACATTTTTTACTATATTGTGATACCTACATAGACATTTTTCCTAATAAGTCTATTTCTTTGACAGCCATATTATGTATCCTAATCTCCTTTTGGATGTTAGCTTCAGATTTTGATCCAAAAACTGTAATGCATTTTGACTTGAAAAAACTATGAGATGGAAAGGGAGATGAGAAAGAAAAATGTTAACGAACTTAGAGAAGTAAGATTATTCGGCAAAGATGAGATAAAAAATAGTACCTAAGTTATGAAAATATTTATAATTGGTGTAAACAAAGAATGAGAATAGAAAGAAAAGAAATGTTTATCTATATTGCTTGATTATAAAAAGTTGAGAAGTGTGAGAAAAAAGAGTAAATGAAGAGCGAAAAGAATCTTTTTAGCAATTAGGTAGTGAAAAAAAATAAAAATATCCCAAGAAGAGTGAAATAAAAAGGAAAGGTATCGTAGAAAGTTGGAGGTAAGGTGGAATAAGATATAAGAAATTATTAATATTGTTAGTGTCTTAAAGTGTAATGGGGAGATTAGTTACTATTTGTAACCAAACGATTCCTCAACATCCCTTAGCCAACATTACAACCCGAAAAAGTCTTTGAGATTTTACAATTATATGCTTTGATTGACTTAGTAATCCACTATTGACAAGCTTAGAGTATGTTTTGATATGTATTGAATTTCTTTGTAATCCACTACTACTACCACCACTACTACCACCACTACTACCACCACCACTACCACTACCACTACCACTACTACTTGAGGTCTCAATATTGTCAGTCCACAGAAATCTTCTGCACATGTTCTCCATTGTTTGAATGACCTTTTTAGGAAAAACAAACACTTGTGTCCAGAACATTTGAATTGCAATCAAAATACTTTTAATGAGTTGAGTTTTACCTGCACAAGATAAGAACTTAGTTGTCCAGCTTGTTATCCTACCTAGCATTCTGTCCAACAAAGGCTTGCATTGTACTATGGATAGCCTTTTAGTACTCAAAGGTACTTCAACATATCTAAAGGCAGGTCCCCTTTGACAAACTACAATTCCTTGAGCATCTCATCTTTGTGTTGTTGTTTTACTCCTCCAAAATAGACACTACTCTTTTCTACATTTGCTACTAGGCCTGAAGCTTTGGAGAACATCATAAAGCACTGACTTAGGCATTTAAGTGATTCCAAATCTCTTCTACAAAACATCAATAGATCATCAGCAAAACTCAATTGTACTATCCTTTGCTTCTTTAATATAGGGTGATAACGGAAATTAGGATTAAACTACAAAATCTTTAAAATTCTTGTCATATAGTCCATATTTAGCACACAGGTAAGTATACAAAGGATCTCCTTGTCTAACTCCTCTTTTTGCTTTGAAATGTGTTGTATTGTGTCCATTGATATAGATGGAATATGTAACTGTTATAACACATTGCATTATCCATTTTATGACTTTACAGGCATCTTAAGTTCTTATAGGATTTGTTCCAAGAATGTCCACTCTAAGGAGTCATATTCTTTCTTCATGTCCACTTTCACCATGCATCTTTCGGAAATCACGTGCCTACCATATCCCTTCACCACCTCATGACTCAATATTACATTGTCATTCAGAGATCTTTCTGGAACAAATGCTGACTGATTTGGGTCCACCAGTGTCTCCATGACCTACTTCAGCTTAGTAGTTATCACTGTGGATATAACTTTATAAATAGTTGAGCAACATGATATAGGCTTGTATTCACTTGTCCTGATTGGAATTTTTACCTTAGGGATAAGTGTTACATTTGTAAAATTAATAGCTTGGTACATCACCCATGTTTTTTTAGGAAAATTATACTGCATTTGTTACCTTATCACCTACCATTTTCCATGCCTTTTTAAAAAACACAACATTCAATCCATCCTTTCCTGGAGCTTTCACATCACTTATCACTTGTAGAGCTATTTTCACTTACAGGAGCTACTATTTGTAGATGTTGAGCTCTATTTTAGGAATCCACCCCTTCTCATTATAGTTTTGTCCACACTTGGAAAAGTGGTATCAAACTAGCCCATCGTCTCCTAATAATAAGTCATGCCTCAATCTCAATTGTTTCTTGGGAATATACAGTTGTTCCTCCAACAGTAGTGAGACTAGATATAGCATTCTGGGCCAGTCTATTCTTCATGTGATCAAAAAAATATCATGTATTTGCATCTCCTAGCTTCAACCATTGCACCCTTGACTTCTACCTCATAGCACTCTCCTCAATCAAATTCCATTTCCCTAGTTGTTTTGTCGGATCATTTTCTTGATCTCTCTTGGTCTATACCAAGTTAGGGTCAATCATATCATTCTGTATTTGGTGGAGTTGTGTTCTAATAAGCTGGATTTTGTCCATAACACCCTTAAACTCAATATTATTCAACCCTTTAATGGATCTTATCACTTTTTTGAGTTTCCATGAAACTATCTTCATGTCCCCTCTAGAATGTTCTTGCCATGCTTTCTTTGCTAGTTGCATAATTAACTGCAATACAATTAAAAATCCTAAAAGCTTTAGAAGTGTTCTTGCAATACATGTCCAGTGCCAACCTCATAGGAGTATGATCAGAAACCCATGGCCTTAATATATTCACATCCATTATTGGCATATGTATCATCCATTCAGCATTTACTATAACCCTGTCAATTCTACTACAGGTGTGACCATTAGTCCAATTATATGAGCTCCCTATTGTTTTCCATTCCAATATCTATTAAGAAATCATTGAAATCCTTAAACTCTACAACCTGTACTATGCTTCCTTGTGGCCTATTTTCAGCTTGCATAATTGCATTATAATCCCTCATGCACAACATGGGTCCTTGGGTAGTTGCAGCCAATCCCCTCAAATCTTTCCACAATGCTAACCTATCATGGATTGTATGTAGTCCATATAATGCCACAAACATAAAATCCATGCCACTATTTTTAAGTAGTCCATATAATGCCACAAACATAAAATCCATGCCACTATTTTTAATTCTCATACTAGTCTGAATATATTGATCAAACTTGTTCCCCCTACACACTCCACATACTGAGGATCCCATAAAATTCAAATTCTACCATTAGCAGTATATGCATAATTCTCCTCACATCTTCATCCAGGTGCAATTTTTTGAGTTACTTTATTCATTTGTTCTTCCTTTATTTTATGCTCTAAAACAACTATAATGCTGACATTATTCTCCCTCATAAATTTTTTTAGCTCCTTCTGCTTATGATGTTTATTCAATCCACTAATGTTCCAAGTTATTAGTTGCATAGTCATGAGCATTTATTTCATCCCCCACACCCTCTTTTGGTTTATGCTGACCACCTTCCATACTTGTACTTCCCTGCTCAAATATGGTCAACGTATCAAATCCATTCTTCACCAAAACTTCGAAGTTCTGCTGCTTGATAGGACTTTTGACTAGTATCTTTGTTGGTATTCGTTCATATCTCTTCTCTAGGTACTTCCATGTAATCCTTTTATCCTTGTATCTCCATTTCCCCACCTTTACTAATATCAGTTTTAGGTTGCCATTTATTTACTTTCCTGATTTATTCTACAAGTATAATCCCCTCCCTCACGTGACATTTATGTTCTACCTACATGCACTTTTCAGAGTATTTCGGTACCCATTAATATTGCATTGTTTGTTCAAATACCCTGTCATTAGGATCCTCCACCTTCACCTTCCTAGGCAATTCTCAGGTCACATCCATTTCAATTATTATTTATTTTTTTTATTTTTTTTTATTTTTTGAAGATATTGTTAGGTTTTACTAGCTATTAGGAATTAAAAAAAGATATTAAAATTAATTATTCTTAGTTTCTAGGATCTACTTTATAGTTTTAGTAGATTATTGTGGATTGAAAACGATTATCTTACAAAAGCTACATTAATTAAAGGTTCTTATTTCTTTTTTTTTAACTTATGTTCTTTCAAGTAGTTTAAATTATAATAGTTGTTATTTTACGCCAGTTTTGAGTATCTAAACTAATTACTAGGGTTATGAAACTTAGAATAGAAACGATTATAATAAATACAATACAATAAATATCTTTTCATGAAAGAGTGATCATTCTGTATTAAGTTTCTTCCGTACTTAACATTTTCATTGGCAAGCATTATAAAGAACTCGCTCGTATTCTAACTTGCTTGACCATAAAGGTATTTATCGGGAAAAATTTTCATTAACAAGGATTTGGTGCTACCAACCTCCATCTAATAACTTCAGCTCAGGAGAGGATAGTTTACCTTAGAGTTTTGACAGATGAACACTTTAATTCGACACTCAAGCTCCAAGGTCTCACTCTTTTTGCGAGATTTGATTATCAAGGTATGTGGAAATTAACTAATGGATCCCTTTCATCCGTTGTGTTTCAAAACAAAACTCAAATCTCCAATTCATTTTCACCCAATTGTCTTATGGTTTCATGTGATTCTCCATGGGTTCAATTGATTGTGATCCAATTACTTATATACAATCTTATTATGCATGATTTGATATAATTACATAATTTTTCATTGATTTCACATGAACTCAAGCTTATGCCTATTTTATGAATATGAATTATGCTTACGAATATATGAAGTATGACTATGAATTTATGCATGTTTTATGAAAAGAATGATTTATGAACAAATGATGTTTTTAAGGTAAGCATGAAATATTTGTGAAAGGTCTTCTCACATATGAAAGAAATAAGGATTTTAGATACTTAGGAAGGTAAGTGTCTATTATGAAAGTTTTATGAAATCATGATTTGAATGCAGCTACTCTATTATGACTTATGATTGAATTAGTAGTTTTAATTGTGCCTTTCCAAGTATTTGACTATAATGATGATTATGTCTTTTTTGTTGGAATTTACTTAGCACCGAGAGGACTTTGGAATAGAGGTCTTACTATAAGTAGATGTTTGATCTTTAGTAGAAATTTTCTTATCCCAAACTACGTACCCTGTAGGATTGTCTTGATAAACCTAGCTAGTGGATCCACTTTAGCAATAACGAGTGAGACAGAGTTCTACCTTGGCAAGTAGATTCCCTTTTTCGGTGTGAGGGGCATTACTCAATTCCATGTTATACCTCACATGGTCTTATTGTCAGTTAATCGTAAATATCCAACAAATGAATCATATTTTTTCAAAAGTCTTTTCTAAGCTTTTATAAGGTTTTCAATATGTATTGACCTTGTTATGAATTATGATTTCTCTTGAAAGGCTTTTACTACGTTTTACTTGGTCATGCATATCATGTTTAAGGTTTCTCATATTATCATGCTTACGTTTAATGAATTTCCCTATACTTAGTATGTTCATCGTACTAAAGCATATTTGTGTCTACATCGTCTCGTAATATAGGATGTGATGCTACCCTTCTCAAACGTGCTTAGATCGTGATTGCTCTGCTTGATCGCTTGGATTGGTAAGTCATCATGGTTCTAGGGAAAAGTCATAAACACTTTTATTACTTTTATGTCCCCGTTTCTTTCATACTTGTACGTGGTGTATAGGTTACGTCCCAAACACTTCTATGATGTTAGAAAATTTTATGTCAGATTTAGTAGTATTCTGCGTATTTCTTATATGCTCCATTGGTATTGCTTATGTTATTTTATTATTTGAGACTTATATCGGTTATATCTCTTGAATTGTATTTTTGTTATGTCATGCTTTTGTCAAGTGACTTATTTAGGATCTTTCGGAGTCTTATTCGTCATGTCACATCTAGAGTGCATTTTGGGTCGTGCCACAGCCAGACAATAACAAAAACATATTTTTGTACTTTGATCGAAGAAAGGAAAAATAAGATTAAAAGTAGTTACAATGAAAAATAAATAGGAGAGTAGAAAGAAATACAAATTTCAGCACACAGTGATATCAATGTTTGGTCGATAGTACACCGATAATTTAAACGTTGGCTACAAACAGTAACCTGACAAATTTTTGGGCCAACCTACATTACATTGTTGTTTTGCCAGCTCACAAGTAAAACACTGGTCAAAGTCAGTGAAATTTTGAAATTCCTGACTTTGCCGACGTTGAACCTATGAAACAAATAGCAATCATTGTGAAGCACCAATGGTTCACAAGTGCCTTTTCAACCAATATTGGTCCTACATAATTCAACATTTCAACAATCACATCCAATGAGTACTCAAATTTTTCGAATGGATTCACACTTCAATTTTTAAACAATTTTTCAATGATTTCCTTTAAGAAGGGCGTCACCCCGTGTATCATTGGGAATCATCCACATACAAGCAAGGCATTTATCAATTTTGTACCTCTCTTTTGCAATTTATTCCGCACCACAAGAATATAATTATTCAAAACACTTCTACAATACTCAAGTATGCTACTCAATCACAATTTTCAACCAAATATTCAATGATTCATTACCCTTAGAAATAACGTTGCTCAATCCATCATAGGAAAAATTTCATGCACTAAGTGAAAAAAAATAGGTTACTCAAACTTCACCCCCAACTCAAATATTTAGCCATATTCAACAATTCAACATCATATCTAACATGTTCAAGCAAAATCAACTCAGTTCTACCTATTTCAACGTATAGGCCCCTTTTCTATGTCATCAAACTCAAGCATTATGCATGGTTTATGAGGAAAGATAGCTTAAAAATGAAAATATTCTTACATTTTAACACAATAAAAGCATAAAATTAGTAAACTAGAGTAACATGCCAAAGATTTGAATAGAGTTAGGAAGAAAGCTTGAACTTCAATAGAGTTTTTAACTTTGTAGTCAAAGAGTGCAACTTATGAGGTGGATTTGAGAGAGAAATGGGAGTGTAGAGTGTGGAGAGAAGAAAGAAAGATGGAGGTTTAAATATAAAGGAAAGGAGGAGGTTAGGAGTTCGAGTGTTTAATGGTGAGTGGGAAGAGGACTATGGGAAATAGAGTTGTGGGGAATGAATATGGAAGAACTGAAGGGTTTTAGGCATTTGTGGTTTTGGAAAAGGTAGTCAAAATCTGAGTTTGGTCTTCTATGAGTAAAAATTAAAAATTCTTCAATATTACCTAACTTGCGTTAGTTTGGCAGTTTGCCAATCCTTATTGGCGAGACGTCGGTTCATCGCAAATGCAAAAAATTCTTGCTAGTGCATTGTTGTGCACCAACACTTCGACTAGCGATGTACAATTTTTTTATCATGGTTAAGCGCATAATTCCTATAATCAAGATTGGATCTACGTGTACGGATGGAGGTACTACGACACCCAGTGATCTCGGAAAAAACTCATTATGTGTATATATATATGTGTGTGTGTGTATATGAGAAATCAATATATATATTAACATTGTGACCCACTAAACAAAATGGTTTATGGTTCAATTGGCAAGGGAGACAATTTGTCACACCCGCAATGCGGGTTCGAACCTTCCTGCCAGGATTATTTTTTTGGCTTGTTCTTGTGTGTTGTGACGTATCTCTTTTTTTTTTTCTTTTTTTTTCATCTTTATCATTAATATGTGAAGGGCTTTAGTTTTTTTTCTTCCATTTATTCTTATTTATTTATTATTCTTTATGAATTCAAATTTACTCCTTTTCACCGTAATTAATTATTACTTCATTTTACTTTTTGTTTCACTAATTATTATATCGTGATATATGAGTGTTGCGTGTTTATTCTTTATCAATTAATGAGTACGGAATTATGAACGTCACATAAGTATTATTAAGAATATTTAAAGAGTAATTTTTTAAAAATATAGTTTACAAAATGATGAATATTAATATTAGAGTTCTTTTAATTTAAACATTCATTCGATCTTCAGCGACGTTCTTGTTAAGTAAAGTGAATAGGTTGAAACTACAATTTGTTTTCTCTATATTATATATCTGCCACAATACATAAAGTCAATGGAGTATGAATATATTAAATTAACACTATTAGATGGTTTATACAGAATCAAATTTTACTGTAAATTTTTTTTCCTCAAAAGTGTCAACGAATAAGACCTTTAATTCCTAAAAAGAAATAAAATTTAAATTGTTTAGTTATCTGCAATCTCAGAATATATAAAAGAAAATATTACTAACATGCATGTTTGATCGATTTGTTTATAAAAATCGAAAAAAGATAAATAACTCAAATTGTAACCCAAAATTAAAGCAACTGACCCATTTATCTTACTTGAATGATGTGACATCCAGGACCTCCAAATCCTAGATCTGCCTCGGCCTATAATTTTTCCTAGTTGATGGTTGGAAACCTGCATTTGACTAGTGTTGTACAATTTCCAACCGGCATTTCGTCTATCTGGCGTTAATGGCCATGACGCTTAACTCTTCATTACTTATACTTAGCATACTTTTACACCCCTAAATACACACCAAATACAACAAAAGTGAAGCAAAAAAAAAATAAAGAAACATAAGTTGCCTCCTAAGAAGCACTTGATTTAGCATAACGACACGACACAAAACCTCACAATCAACCAATGTTGGGTGACCGTTCTTTTTCCCATGGATCATCAACCAGCTCATCCATGGATTCCTTCACAGACATCATTCTAGAATCATTAGGTGCTTTGTAGGAGTGCACGTACAAAACTTCACTTCATCTTCTCCAACTCTAAACTTGAGCTATCCTAGCTTAACATCTACTAATGCTTGCCCCTGGCAAGGAATTATCAGCCTAGACTGATAGACACCCCTATATTCATGTTGCAATCAAACACTACAAAATCAGTTAGAAAATAAATTTATCCACTTTTACAAGAATGTCAAATAGTATACTCATAGGCCTTTTGATTGAGTAATAAACAATCTCATCATTAGCATGGGCTTGAAATTCCCAAGACTCAACTTCTTGAAAATTACAAGGGGAATTAAGTTGATATTTGCCCCTAGATCACATAAAACATTTTAAAATTTTTGCACACTAATAATGCATAGAATGATAAACAATCCCGAATTCTCTCTTTTTGTAGCCAACTTGTTGGACATCACTGCACTACAATGGTGGGTCACCTCGATTGTGCCCACATTTACCACTCGCTTCTTCTTCTACAATTTCTTCATAAATTTGAATACCCCGATAATTGCAAGAAAGCATCAACCGGCATTATGTTGATGGACATCTTGCTGTAAAGATCAACAAACTTTTGCTAAATTGGTTGTCCTTTTTTTCAATATTCTCAAAGGATATGGAGGGAAATACTTAGGCACATTGCCCTTAGAGTTTTATTCACCTACTAAATGTTATATTATTATACATAACTTCATACATAAATAACTTGATTCATTATCAGCTATGAAACAGTCCCTAATTGCACAATTCAAAAGTCAAGAAAAATAATTGAGAAAACTAAACCTCCCTAAGCAATTAAATCAAGTTATTATATTATTTATTTATAGTATACAGAAAGTTGCAATTCACAATAAAAAAATTAAATATCTAAAATTTCCTTGTAGCAACTAGTTAATTCAAAGGACAAATATATGTACTTTGACGTCAATCAATAAAACTATATAAAAGAAGCGCAACACATTAAAAATAATAATTAAATTTAAAATAAATATTATATCTATGTAAAAGATAAGGTTTTATATAAAAAAGTCAAAAAATTATTTAATTAAATGTGAACCTTTTCTTTAATATTTTTAGTTATTTTATTTATCAGAATTCAAGTAAGATTAATAATAGGTAAAAATATTGATTTTAAAGTCTTATGTTATAATTTTAATATATAGAATACGTGTTTTGCACGTGTGTATCGTGTCAATTAATAAAAAATATAAGTAAATGGATATATATATATATATATATATATATATATATTCTTGCAAGTAAATATAATGATATAAGGTTCCATAAATTCCTAGAGTCTTTTCCTCCAAAATAATAATTCCGGCTGTCGGGGGGGCGGGGCCTCACGTCAAAGAGAATCTCTTTTTAATTCAAATTCTAAGCTTTTTGGCCCGGGGGGGGGGGGGGGGGGGGAGTTTGCATCAAAGAGAATCTCTTTTTAATTAAAATTCTAAGCTTCTAAGTAGAGGTGAAATTTAATCAATATTTTATGGCCTATATAGACTATTTTTTAGGTTTAATTTCATTCCCTTGTTTTCTCTCATGAGCCTTAGAGTTATGGAGACTCATCAACATTTCTCTGATGATATAGTATCCGAGATCCTAACATATCTTCCCGCTAAATCTTTCATGTGATTCAAGTGTACTTTTAATGCTTGGAATACTATTACGCAAGATATCATTATTATCTAGTTACACTATGCTCGTTCTCAAGCTCGCCCTTTAGCCTCCCCATTATTGTTTCAACTCAATACACGTCCTAAAAAGCATTGAGATAGAGGTCATGAATCGATAGATTTATCGTTATAACTTGATTATTTTTTCTATGATGGAGAGATGACTATTTGTTCAAATCATTGCAATGGACTTTTTTTTAATAAATATGAAGATAATCAAGTTTATTTATTCAATGTCACCACAAGGGAGATAAAAGTTTTGCCAACCTCCGCGAATGAAGAACTAAAAATTATACCAAACTACAATTGCGTATTTGATAACTTGATTCTCGGGTTTGATCAGGTGACGGAAAACTTCAAATTGTTACTTTTATTTACTCGTGATCACACGTTCGAGACCAAAATTCTAACGCCAGGTGTAACTAACTCGACTTGGAGAAAAATCGATTTGTTAAATATGAAAAACTCATGATTTAGATGAATGTATTTACCTCAATGGAGTTGTTTATTTGGGTTGGTACTATTATATGGTTTATTTAGACTTTGCGGAGGAGGAATTTGGTTATATTTTACCTCCACCACAAACTTATTTCACTGATTTAAGTATCATGAAAACTGCAAATTCGGGAGAATTGGCTATCTATTGCAACAAGAGTAACTCTGATCGACAATAATTTGATCAAAAATATTTTGGGTACGTGGACACTAACAAGGTTTATATTACTCTTGAGAAGATTTATATTAGTAGGGAAGACTTGGTTGTGCCTATTGATATCGGTGTTGCATTGCTTGGAACAGAAGAGATGTATGACAAGACAAAGAATGGGCATGTTTTAGCAACAAAGTTATGTAGTCAGTGCCACTGCTTCAATTATAACATCTCGCAAATTGACATAACTAGGAAGAAGTTAAGAAATGGAAATAGTCAATTTTTGGAAAAAATAGAAATCTGAAAAAATTTGTTAAGTACGTTAAGTTGAGTTTTTGGTCAACTTCAAACAACCATAAGTCCTAGCTCATGATGATTTAGGTGTGTTTCCAGATATCGTAGGAAAGATCTTGGAATAATCTTTCCAACGCCTACAAGTTTGCGTGATTTCGAGTTCGTATGAGTAAAATATGTCCATTGGAAGTTGGGTTGTTCAAATAAGGAAAGTCTAATCCAGATTTTTGAAGGGTAGTTTAGTCTTTTCCTTACCCAATTAGTTAAATCCATTTTTAGTAAATTATTTGGAGTCTAAAGGAGTTAGTTCAGTTTACACAATTAAGAAATATGTTAGGGCTTTGAGAGAAGAGAAAAGAGGATAATGGAGAAGAGAAGCTCAAGATTCGTCAAGTTCTAGCAATTGTGGTTGTGGAATTGCCAAGGATTCAATCCTACAAGGTATGTAAGACTCTCATAGCGTTCGGTTCATTCACCCACATGCCAATCATGTTTGTTTCAGCGAAAATTTGTTTCTAGAAAGTTGAAAGTATGATGTTCTTGAATTATTTCTTGAAGTTTGCTTTAGTTCTTGAGATTTGATGGGATTGTGGAGTTCTTGATGGAATCATGTCGATTTAAGAGTTGTTTTGAGTTAGATTCTTGTGTATATATACTGGGCATTTGAATCTATAGAGGGATTGAGAAAAAGAATCAAATTTAGGTGAATTGGGGTGAGAAAACGAAGAAGGAAAAAGTCGAGCAGGTTTTGGCACGCAAGCCTGCGTCGCAGACTTGCTCCTTCAGTGTACAAAAATCACCTCTGCATCACGGTTAGGATGCGGACTCCTCTTTTTCAAAATTTAATTTCGCAATCAAATATTTATATACATCTCCGCATCGCGGACTTGTTTTCCGACAGTGATTTCTTGATCTTTTCTGATGTTTAGCTATCTAAAAACACTCCTAAACATCATGAGATCTTTCCCATCACAAATCACAATCCTTGAATCCATAATTCAACTCAAGGAAAGTTAAGAGTAAAGTCTAGAAGTTAAGAATAAATTCAAAAGAAGTTCATAAAGTATTTCAAAAGTCTTTTACAAACGTTTTAACTTTGTTTTTAAGACTAAAATTTTAAGTTAAGCAAAGAGTAAAGAGTTGAGTTCATTTCTCCAAAAGTTATAAGGGAACTAAGTATTCCCAAGAGTTTAAAATATTTTTCACATTTGAACAAGAAAGGGAAATATCGATTTCGAAGAGATCTTTTAAGCTAAGTTTTGAGTAATTATCTCAAACCAAAGAAAAGAAGTTTTGTTTTAAAAACATATGAGCTAAGTATAATTTGGGAGTAATATTGAGCACTAATATGGGGATGCGAGTTCATAATAACTCAAGTCTCCGTAAACCATGTAGTCATCATGGATAGTAAAGGATCAAACTTTTTAGATGACTCCTTAAGTGCTTTTTAGCATATACTAGTTGATCAACTTAGTTAAGGTGTTTTATATGACGGCAAAGTATAGGACAGTTCTGGCAGCGTGGGCAAGACGTTGTATCACCATTAAGGCTCATAGTGGTGGTTGTCGGTTAGAGAAACTCCCACAAAAACTATATTACTTTATTATAAGAGTACAGTTGAGTTTGTTATTGCATTTCTTTAACGAACTAAGTTGCTTTATACTGTTTTAAAAGCTTTTTATATATGGCATATGTTTTATTGCTTTATATTGAGTTGAGTTATTCATGAGTTGAGTAAATCCAAGGTAAATGTTTCTTTCAGACTCTTTTCAAGCCTCTGTTATGTTTTGCATTCAAACTCGCATACTCGTACACTAAATGTATTGATGTCAGTTGGCATGCATCGTCTTATGATGCAAACGCATGTAACCAGGATCAGCATCCAGTGCCTCGTTGATCCAGTTAATCACTCAGAGTCTGTTGGTGAGCCTCCTAGCTTTTCGGAGGGCTCCTTTTATCATTTGCTTTCAGTATTTCATTGTTAGGATGATTGGGGGTCTTGTCCCGACATCCCTTTTTATTTTAGAGGCTTCATAGACAAATAGTTATAGTTCTTTAGTCTTATTCATTTCAGTTGTATACGTTTAAGACTTGAGTTGCCATTTTGGCTAAGTTTAATATTGCTTTAAGACATTTCATGAACTTCCCTTTTGAGACTGTATCTTATGTTTAAGTTTTCCACTGAGTAAGTAAGCTAGGCCAAGGGTTCACTTGGGACCAGTAATGGTTCTTGAGTGCCAGTCCTACCCAGGGTGTAGGCTTGGGACGTGACAAACTTGGTATCAGAGCACAGAGTTCAAGAGTACTAGGGAGTCTATGAAACCGTGTTAGTAGAGTCTTAGTTATCGATGTGAAGCGCGCCACGGCTATAATTAGGAGACTGCGACACTTAGGAAATATTTTCACTTCTTTCATACTCACTTTGTGTTAGAGTTTGATCTCTAAAAAAGTTTCTTCTAAGTCATGATTGAGCGTGTTTTCAGATAATTATGTCTTCATGAAGAGCTGCCATAGGTAGTCCTGCTAGGCATAATGTTGAGGAGAAAGGGGTACCCAATGCACCTGAAGTGCAGCCCCAAGGAGAAGTTACCAATGTTGAGTTTATAGAAGCGATAAGGATGTTAAGTCAAGTTGTGACTAACCAGGTTGGGCAACAAAGAAGGGCTCGACAAAAAGAGGATGACACTTCGAGGATTCATGAGTTCTTGAGGATGAAGACTCCAAGTTTCACTGGTTCGAGCACAGAACTTTATTGAGGAACTGAAAAAGGTATTTGATGTTATGCACGTTGCCGATGCTGAGAGAGTAGAACTAGTTGCATATCAATTGAAGGATTTTTCTAGGTCTTAGTTTGATCAATGGAAGAAGAACCGAGCTGAGGATGCACCACATACGAGTTGGGCTTGTTTTAAGGAGGCCTTTTGTGGCATTTCTTTCCCCAAGAATTGAAAGAGGCTAAGGTACGAGAGTTCCACAAACTTAAGCAGGATTCCTTAAGCGTTTATGAGTATGGGTTGAATTTCACCCAACTGTCCCGTTATGCTCCGGAAATGGCTGCGGATATAAGGAGTAGAATGAGCTTATTTGTTCCTAGGCTATCTCGTATGTCAAGTAAGAAAGGTAGGGCTGAAATGCTAATAGGTGACATGGATATATCAAGGTTGATGGTCTATGTGCAGCAGGTTGAGAAAGAGAAGATGAGGGATAGGGAGGAGTTTCGAAATAAGAAAGCGAAGACAAGAAATGAGTTCGGGCAGCAAAGAGGTAGTGTGAACCGTTCGTCCTTTCAAAAAAAGCAATGGGGGCCTGCTTCATCATCTGCTAGTGCACCTGCACCCAGAAAGAAAGGTGTGTACAATAGTCAGAATTCACAAAACTTCAGGGCTAGACCTGCCCAATCTCAGGGTAGTGTGGCACAAGGAGGTAACTGGCTCCTGCATGTGCTAAGTCTGGTAGAACCCACCCAGGTAAATATCATGATGGTTCCATAGGTTGTTTCAAGTATGGACAAGAGGGTCACTTCATGAAAGAGTGCCCCAAGAACCGGCAAGGTAATGGGAATCAGAGCAATAGAGCCCAATCTTCATTAGTTGCTCCACCAGACAGGGCTGCACCTAGAGAAGCTACTTCTGGTACTGGTGGAGGAGCAAACCATCTTTATACGATCCCAATAGCAAGAGAACTCTCCAGATGTTGTCGGTGGTATGATCAAAGCCTTTACTCTTGATGTTTATGCTTTGCTAGACCCAAGAGCAAGTTTATCTTTTGTGACCCCTTATGTTGTAAATAGTTTTGATGTTCTTCCTAAGAAATTTTGTGAACCCTTTTGTGTTTCTACACCTGTTGGGGAGTCTACTCTAGTAAAGAGAGTCTATCGTGATTGTCCTATTTTCATCAATCACAGAAGTACCATGGCTAATTTAATTGAGTTAGACATGGTAGATTTTGATGAAATTCTTGGTATGGATTGGCTTCATGCCTGTTATGCCTCAGTTGATTGTAGAACTCGAGTTGTCAAGTTTCAGTTTCCAAATGAGTCAGTCTTAGAGTGGAAAAGTAGTTCAGCATTGCCTAAGGGTCGTTTTATTTCGTAACTTAAAGTAGGAAAGCTAGTTTCCAAGGGGTGTGTCTATTACTTAGTCCAAGTTAATGACTCTAGTGTTAAGATACCTAATATCTAGTCAGTTTCAGTAGTAAGAGAGTTCCCAGAAGTCTTTCCTGATGATCTTCTCGGAGTCCCTCCTGAGAGAGAAATAGACTTCGGTATAGACATTTTTCCAAATACTCATCATATATCTATTCCTCCATATAGAATGGCACCAGCAGAGTTGAAAGAGTTTGGAGAACAGTTGAAAGATCTCCTTGATAAAGGCTTTATTCAATCGAGTGTCTCGCCTTGGAGCTCTCTGATCTTATTTGTGAGAAAGAAAGATGGTTCCCTTAGGATGTGTATATGTCGCGCCCCATTTTTCTCAAAATGCACTTTCCATTTGGATGCACGACCTAATAATTCTTTTGGGCTTTGGGTGATTGAAGAGTTGCCACCTAACGAATTAAGGTGCGTTAGGGCACCTATCTAACCTAGCTAAATCTAACTAAAGGTCAACGTACCATAGATCGGGTAAGGGTTCAAATTACCTCGAGGGGAAGGTGTTAGGCATCCTCGGGCACAATGCAATCCCGGGCACATGCAATAATGCAATCCTCGGGCACATGTAAATTTTGGGCACAATGCAAATCTGCGGGCACAATGCAATCTCAGGCTCAATGCAGTCTTGGGCACAATGCAATCTCGGGCATATGCAATAATGCAATTCTCGGGTACAATGCAAATCTTTGGGCACAATGCAAATCTTTGGGCTCAATGCAGTATTCAGGTACATGCAGTCATCGGGCACAATATAGTTTCGGGCTCATGCAATCTCGAGCATATGCAATATCGAGGACAATCCAATTCGAGCTCAATGCAGTCTTTGGGCACAATATAGTTCTCGAGCTCATGCAATCTCGAGCACATACAGTATCCCGGTTAGAACTACTTGACACATAGGCTAAAATCTATTTGATGTACATCCATCATCAAGTATTATTGAGACCAAAATCCATTTAGGACTAAGAAGGAATATCATTATCAGAAATATCAGAAGCAATATCATTTGTATGAACAATATTTAATCGAGGATTAAATCTTTATTTTATTAACAAGTCTATCACTTTGATCCGCAGATATAACCGATGGTAGAGTATGTAAATGAGCAGCACAATTACGAGTCGGGCCATAAACAGGATCAATAGGGGAAATAGGATGCATAGCAGATAATCTTCTAGAGGAAGAAAATGAATGTCTACGAATATCATTAAACTGCATACAAATCCATCCATTAGGATTTTGAGTGATATGAGAATACCCAGAATTAGTGACTGCATCCGTCATCTGGTTTAAAGGAATATCTGATTCCAAAGTCTAAGTAGTTGGAAATTAATTTCTTTCCATTTTATAGGTCGTCTAAAAGTGACCTTAGATTTACCAAAATTAGTTTCTACTAAAATAGTTTCAGCAGATATATCATATAACTTACATCTCGGATTTAACGTAGAAAGTAATTTGAAATAAATTCTATAAGATAGCAAATTAATTACGAACCAGACATATAAGTATAACCATGAGTTTTAACATTCAAAGTTAAAGCATCAGTTAAAGATAACTGCAAATTTGGCTGAGTATTAAAATAGACTGGACCATATGCCACAGTAGATTCAATCGAACGCATCAAAAATTATCTAAAATTTAAATTTCTAACATCACGTAAAGCAGCTAAAAATGTCTCAGGTAACCCTTTAAGAGTCAAAGGCTAAGAGCATTTTGTATTATGCCAATATGCAAAAAGTTATACTGAAGTTTATACAAGTCAATATCATGTTTATTTAACAAACGAATAGTCTGTTCCAACGAATTTAACGCCAAAGATTGTTCAGTAGTTTTAATCAACTGTTTATTAGAGATATTATCAAACCAACCATAGTCATAAATGGTTCTAATATTAATTTTTGGAATAATCCATTTGTTTAACAAATCAAGGTTTTGAGGTATATCTACCTTTTCCTATCTAGTACTCTTAGTACTTGTTTCTCCAAGATCCATGAAGACAAAGATCATATTTATGTCGTATATTTTACATCAATCTTATATGTACCATGAAAGTTCATAGGCTCTGATACCAACTAAACAGGATCTCCGAAGACGGGTGGTAGTCCGCACGATCATCTTCAATCTAGCTTGTTAACATCCAAATTCAAGGAGTAAATCCGAATTGAAATATATACAAATTTTTATATAGTTTGATGACTGTATGGAAGGATCTAATCCTTTTGCCCGAGTAAAAGGTCTGTCTAGATTCAATAAGTAGTGTTATTGAGCCCATGTGTCTAGCAGTTCTAACTGGGTATAGAGTGCCCTTTTCAACTCATTAACGGGCTTAGAACCACGGTTGGTTAGACGGAGTCACTAAGACAAAGCCAATAACTTGTTGTATTAAATCTGACTGTATCATCATCCCGAAACCAAGTCAAGAAATCATATGTAAATTTATTTATATTTAGATAAAGACTAGATCTTTCATGGTAGATATAAAAGCGAAGTTAGATATCCGACATAGATATGATTCTTTTAGCCGGACATTGTTAATGCTCTAGATCGGAGAAAGAGAAAATAAAAGAAAAGGAAGAATTGAAGTACCTTGTAACTATGGGCAACACCAGGGTCTGTGAGAACTGTACACTTTATTGACAATTTCGGTAAGTATCCGGCGAACTCACAAATTACAAAAGAGGCAAAGAGAGAGCTTTACAAGAGAGAAGAAAGAGAGAGAGGGTTTTCGAACCTGCCTCTCAACAACTAAAACTAAACTTATCTACAGAAAAAAAAAGAATCTACGAACAGTAAATGTGGCTCCCTTATCAATGGGTCCTTATGTACAGTAACAGTTTATCTACTGTTGATCAGCAATGTATTTACTATTGATAGTGGCTTTTGTTGTAGCGATAAGTTCTACATTTTGTCTTTTTTATTTAATTCGAGGAGGAAAGCTTTTGCCTTTTGCAGAGTATCTTCTGAGATAAGTTTGTTTGACTCACGTAGTTGAGCCTCTTGAATATCTTCGGGGGTGATGTCCTCACTGGTCTCACTCCTCATGGACATGTCAGATTTTTCATATTAAGTTATGTTGAGGAGTAGATTCCTTCTTACTTCTTCGAGATAATTATTAATCATCTCTTCTTTATTTTCGTCTTGGATGGAAATTTTTCGAGCAATATGTTTCACCGAGCTATCTTGAATTATTCCCTTCTGAGGGGTGATGCAATATTCTTGCACCCTTTTTTCAATCAGATCTAACAGTTCTTGTCCATATAAAGACTTGGTTTTGGGATCTCTTTTCATTAATTTGTCCCAGAAATTATTATAAAAAGTCCTATATAAACAAGGAATTTGTTCCTTGGTGAAACCCACTTCTGGAGTCCATTTATGAATCCAAGGAATCGAAAATTCAATGAAGAAGTATATTTGTTCAATTTTTTCGATGTAACAAATATGATCTGTGTGATATAATGCGTTAAGATTGGTCGAAATTTTAACCCATTCTTTGTATAACTTAAGAAATGGATCTGGTAGAATTTTAATTATTAGACCGTGGTATGACCACCAGTTTAAAAACCAATTAGGGATTAATTTTACGAATATCTTCGCACAAATATTAATAAACCAAGTGTGCTTATTTCTCTCATTATTGTAGATGAGGACTTTATCAACAGCACAAATGTAGTCCCAATATGTAAAACTCATAGAGACTTTATTCAGACTGATCTGCCTTTCTTTCATTATGGAGATACCCCAATCTTCAACAGATATAATCTGTTTGATTATCAATTTGGAGAAGTTATAAACATTCTCACTAGTGTTATAACTTGAAAAATGCTGAAACTCAGCATTACCAATGTATTGTCTCATAATAAGATTGCGTTTTGTATGACTCACCCGGGAAATATAATTAGTTAATTAAATATCGTTGGAATATCTTCCAGGGTTCTTCTTTTCGCTGAATATCAGAATTTTTTAAAAGAAATATCATTTATTTCTTGGATATTTTTTCATATGATTTGATATAATCAACATCTTCTTTTGCTATGAAGGCCTTATCACTCTGCTTTTAGGATAGATACTCTTGTAATTGTGTATATAATGAATTATTTTTTGGAATATCTTCCAGATGTATAGAAGATGCCTCCTTTTGAAAGCTTTTTAGATTCACCAAGCTCATCCCTCCTCTTTGTATGATTGGGGAGCTAGATGAAGAGGATCTGTATGACGATCCTGATGATCCCGGGGATAATCTTCCCCTTCCTATGGAATAACCGCCTTTTCCTCTGGCCTTGGTTACCCAAGGAGGGTCCATCCTACAAACAAAACATTTTGTTTTATTCGAAAGCATAATAATTGTTATAATAATATAGTTCATCGTCAAAATTAACAATTTCTTCTATCATATGAATAGAGTAGACATCTATCAGCATATTATCTATGATCTTTCATAGAATTACTTCTTGTATATCTCGATTGAGAGGAACTACCTTTAAGATAGTAACTAAAATTTTATCTATAAGGAAGGGAGACAAAAAACTCATTGTGAAGATAGGTATTTTCTAGATAAGAAACCTGGAAGAGAGTTATCACTCCCCTTTTTATAATGGATTTCAAAATCAAAAGGAGCTAGCTAGGCCTGCCACCTAGAAAAAATCAAGTATGATTCATCATGTTTAAAATCTTTATCAAACATATATTTTACTGATTGTGCATCCGTTTTTATCAAAAACTTTCGATTATATAAATCATCTTGAAATTTTAATACGCATTTGACGATGGTCACCATTTCATGAGCCACCGTAGCATATTTCTTCTGAGCATCGCTCCATTTTCAGGAATGAAATTGGATCAAATATTCATTTTTGTCATGGGGATTGATTTGTTTCAATATTCCACCATAACCAATGTTAGATGCATCTGTCTCAGTAATTTTCTACCATGCAGGGTTAGCAAGAGTTAGACAAGACAAAGATTGCACACGAAGTTTAATATCTTTTACCAAATTGGTGTGACTATCAGTTCATGGTGATTTATAATCTTTTTTAGCCTGTCATATAAAGGGGCCAAATCACGAGATAAATTCTTGTAAAAGGGGGAAATGTAATTTAGACTTTCCAAGAATCTTTGCAATTGAGTCCTATTTGTAATAACATCAGAAAACTTAGAGGCAAAGTCAATCGATCGTTGAATTGGGGTAACCTTCCCTTGACAAATAAGATATCCTAAAAATCTTACATTAGTTTGAAATAAACTTATCTTTGGTTTAGAAATCACCAAACCATTCTGTATAACAATTTTCTTGAAAATTTCTAGATGTTTGATATGCATTTCAAGAGTCTTTTAGTAAACCAAAATATCATCAATATAAACAATGATAAAATTTAAATAGGGATTGAAAATATCATTCATAATTTTCTAAAATTCAGAAGGAGCGTTTTTCAAACCAAAGGGCATTACATTCCATTCGTATTGTCCAAATGCGACATTAAAGGCTGTTCTATTAGAATGCTCTTTAAAAATTTGAATCTGCCAATATTTGGATTTTAAATCAAATTTTGAAAATATATTAGCATCATATAATCTAGATAATAAGTCTCTTTTATTCGAAATAGGATACCTAATTCATTTTAAATATTTATTCAAAGGTTTATAATTTTTTACTATCACGGTTAATATTTATTAAAACTCTATTTCTATGTAAAAATTTAGAGTATTTCAATTAAATAAAAGATATTAGGTATAAAATTAGATATCATATATAAAATTTGTATATCACAATCTTACTTAATTTAAAATACATGACAAATAAACGTAAACCCAACTAAAAAGAAAAGATTTGTATTGAAGCAAAAAATAATTACTTCTCATGTCTAATAGTAGTTGTCTACTATTGACTTGATAGACATCTTAAGAAACAATAAATAATAGGGGTAATATTATTAGTTACCCTTTAAATATATTAATTTAATGCTTTGGAAAATGTATTAGATATTGAATAGTATTTAATAATAAAGATAAAATAGACACAAAAAGGTAAATTATCTCTTAATTTTTCAAACTGAAAAAATATTGTTGGACCACTATTTTTAGAATAGCGGATAAGTAAAGATGAATGGGAATAAAATTGTAATGACCCTAAAAACGAACTAGTGAAACTAGAGCCTAATGACTTTGGGTTGAGTTTGTAATGAGGTTTCATGTTGTGTAATGTTGTCCCGAGCCTTGTTTGATGGAGGTAATTGAGTCAACGTCAAGGTACGTGATAGACTCCGTAGTTGAATGACCCTTCTTAATTTTGGTTAAGGGTTGAAGGGCAACTGCCAAGCCAAGGGGGCAAGGCATAAGCAAAAGGCCAAGGCTGCCCAACCTTGGCCAAGCATTGCCTCATAACCACAACCACTTTCACGGCCAGTGGTCTTGACCACGAACCATGAAGTGGTCCGTGAAGATCACTTGGGCATTTGGGAGGCAAGGCCTTGAGGCCAAGCTACTGCCCCAAGACCACAACCACTTTCACGACTAGTGGCCTTGATCACGGACCTTGAAGTGGTCCGTGAAGATGCCTTAGCATCTTGGGGCTTGGCAAGGCAAAAAGGAGACACTGCCTAAGAGGACCACAGGCACCTTCACGGGCTATGGTCCCCTTTCAAGGTCTATAGGAGTGGACTTGGTCCTTGACGGGGCTGCCTAAGTGAGGAGTTTTTAAGTAATTTTGTTTTAATGTTTTATTATGTGTGGTTGATTTTAGATGGTTGATATCATAAATGTAAATAATTTCTAGTCCTAAAACACTTCATTTACTCCTTTATTCAAAACACCCAAATCAAAAACCTCTCTCCCAAAATATCTTCTCTATAAGAACTCCATTAAAGACCAAGAGGAGGATAAGAAGACCTAGGGCTTGAAGATGAAGGCTTTTGGGTAGATTTTCGTGGGATTTCAAGTATAAGGTATGGTGATCCTCCATCTAGGGTACCCTAAAGTCAATTCCAAAGATGTTTTCAAGGTTTTCAAGTTTCACCAAAAAGCCTAGATTTCACTCAAACTCATGGGTTCTTGCATCAAACGTTTTCAAATGATAAAAGATGATTATATTGATGTTTAATTGATGATTTAAGATGATTTTACTCTATGAACCCATGATTTCTCTAAATTCCTAAATTTGGACTTATGAAGTGGGTTTATTGATTATGAATGAATGATGGATTTATGTGTAGATTGATTTAGATTATTGATTTGTATCATTATCTATGGCCAATCATGATGTGATTAATGTATTGATGAGTTGTTGGATTATGATGTTCTTCTATCTATTGTGCCAAATCTAAGATGTTAGACTTGATCTCGACTCTTGGCCTTGAAGGGCAATCTATGAAGTTATGTTATGTGAAATTATATATGAATGGATTGATCCACTTATGGTGGGGGTGTTTACTTGTCAAGTATTCTAATTATTAATTGTTGATCCACTTATGGTGGAGGTGCTTACTTGCCATATGTATTGTATGTTGGGATAAGGTTCCTCTCCCCTACAACCCTAGATATGACTAAGAATGATACAATATGAATACAAATGTTATGTTGTGATCACGATGGTGTTGCTATGATGAATGTATCCATGCCTATTGTAATGAATATTAGATACGTTGATTTACATGGTCTAAGATCCTTAAATGCAGTATATGTGAATCATGCATGAGTTAAGATATTATGTACATGTTGTGACCCCCTTGAGAAGGGAGGTGTCTATGATGATAATGTTGTTGTTGTTGTGCCGTTGTGAGGACAATCATGCGCTCGCACACACACCCCACCCCTACCCTCGACCCCACCAGCCCCCTCAAAAAATTAATTTAAAAGTTTGTTTTTGAAAAATATTTTCAAATTTTAAATTTTTTATTTTTCATTCCACCCTACCCTGACCCCTTAACCAACCCCCTCTCCCCCTCCCAAAAAAATAATAATTTAAAAGTTTATTTTTGAAAAATATTTCAAATTTTTATTTTTTTACCACAACCCCTCCCTCCCCCCCCCCCCCCCCCCCCCACACACACGAAATTTAAATTTTTGTTTTTTTAAAAAGTATTTAAATCCTAGTTTGAAATTTAGGTTCCGAATTAGGTGTGGTTGGATCACAATTCAAAAGTTGGGGTCAAAATTTCAATTTAAAAGTCGAATTTTATGTCTCGCATTGATTATTAATTATTGGGATCGAATTTTGATTTGAAAGTTGGGTCTTAATTAGAGGTCGAAATTCAAATTAATGGATCGAGTGTCGAAGTCAAAATTCAACAATCAACACACCAATGTCCACCTATGAGACGAAACACAATGAAAATTTTTGTTATGACTATTAAATAAAGGAGTAAAGTATCAATATTATAAATTTCAATTAATTGAAAAAATTAAACATACTCATACATCACACCGGCCAATATCGAAATTAGCATTAATGGACCAAAAACAAAATTTACAAAACACACTATTTCTATTAACAGTGTATTATTATTATACCCCTTTGTTTTTTTTTTTTGTTTTTTAAAAAAGACCTATTTTTATTTTTAGCTTGTTTAAAATAGAATGATTCCTTTTCTTTCTTTTCCGCTACACTATAATTTCAACTTTTCACGTGACATGTTTAATGCCACAAAATTAACAAGCATTTTGATACATTTAATATAATTTTAATTTAAGACTACAAGATTGAAAAATCTGATTTATTTTTTTAAACTTTGTGCCAAGTCAAACTAGATTATTTTTTTATATATATGGAGAAGAACTTTACTAGTAAAAAAAAACAACTTTATTTTAGTTGGACTTTTGATTGAGAGTCCTAATTTGTAACTACAATAACTTCTTCATATTTCCCCAAAGCAGAAAGTGTTTTACAATGTTAATTTCCGTAATATTTGGATAACCAGCATCCTACAGTACCAATATGGAAGAAATATTAATTCTATACTTGAACAAATTATAATCCTTAAATTAAGAACCCCAATTCTTAAAAAATATTAAGTAGTAATTTGAGAAAAATGATGAAAAGACAATTTTATGTAAAGCCTTTTAAAAGGACAAAAAGTTCAAACGATTCATTTTTAATATAATATAAAAAATTGTTATAAAGATTTTACTTTTTTGTGATTTTATTTATCCAAAAAGAAAAAAAGTATAATAGATGTACACGTGAATGGTGGTGCAAACACTATTTTAAAACCCTAAAATGCCCTTGACCAAGAAGTTCAAGAGTTCAACTCTCTGCTGTACTGTATATTTTAGTTAGAGTAATTGATGGAGCATGAAAATATGAAAAAGTCAATTAGGTTTTAGAAGTAATTGTAGGTATTTAAGATTGTTGAGTAGAAAATCATATTCTTATTCATCATAACCATACGAAGAAAATGGTGAGGCAGAGGAGTAATCGGGATAGTGAAAGTGTGGTTCTGGTAGCTAAGAGGTCAAACTATGTGATTTTGGCCTTGTTTGTGGTAGCTGTATATGGGAGTTGGTTTGTGTATGAACAGCAATACCTCAATCTGCCTAAACCACTCGGAGCTCAACAGGTTGGTAAGAGGGGTTTTTCTGAGCATGAAGCTATTCAACATGTTAAAGCCTTGACTCAATTCGGTCCGCATCCTGTTAGTTCACCTGCACTTGATCATGCCTTGCAGTATGTGTTGCAAGCCATAGAAAATATTAAGGAAACAGCTCATTGGGAAGTTGATGTAGAATTAGATCTTTTTCACGTTAAATCTGGTGCTAATCATATGGTTGGTGGACTTTTCAAAGGGAAAACTCTGGTTTATTCTGATCTCAATCATATTGTATTAAGGATTTCGCCAAAATATGCTGCTGAAGCAACGGAAAATGCTATTCTTGTATCTTCCCACATTGATACTGTGTTTTCCGCGTATGTTTCTCAATTTCATACTGTTGTCTTCAAAATATATTTATATTTTTACCTATCTTCTTGTCAGATGGTTGTAATAATTGACACTAGTGTATGCTACAAATGTTGTTCAGAATCCAAAATATTGTTGATGTTAAGTCTATTTTTTCTTAATTTAATCAGCTTAAATGCTAATTCAATAATTGCTTGCTTGCACTTCTCATTCTAAAGCTATGAGCTCTGAGTTATGTTTGAAATTATAATGTAGAAAGAAGTTCTGATTTATTCGTAGCATAATATTCAAGTGTATTGATATAAGTTCCTCCGAGAAGTAGATATTCTAACCCAAGTAGATGTTCCAATAAGAATACAAAACACTTGTGGTTTAGCAGTCGGGGGGGGGGGGGGATGTTGACCATCTCATACATTGTCTGCTTGCTTTGAGGTTATGGGGGGAAATCTTTAGAGGGTTTGGGGTTTTTTTGGGTGATACCCATGTATTGTGAAAGAGGTCATGTTCAACTGGTACTGTGGAAGACAGAGAAGATGCAGGACATGGAAGTTTGTGCCGCTAGCATTTATGTGGGTCATTTGGAGAGAGAAATATGAAAGTGTTTGACGGTGTAGAGATGAATTTCGTACAACTGAGGAGTAACATCTTATCCTTTATTTCCTTTTAGTGCACCCATGAAGTTTCTCTATGTATAAAAGATTGAGTTTCATTTGTAGGAAACAATTCTCTAGGTAGGTTTTCTACTTTTTGGTATATTTCTTGTAAAAAGGCGATCTTTTTTGTCTAAACATCGAGAAAAATTAATTACTTTATAAAAACAGGATTAGTTGAGGATCTTTAGACCGTTGAAGATGTACTCAATAGGTATTTGAAACTAAAGGTAAATCAATCAGTAGGATAAAACACAGGTGTCTAGATTGCTCCTTTTTGGTGTAAGAACTAAGATATAGGATAATGCTGAAAAGCTTATATATTTTGAAGCATATGCAGAACTGATAAGGGATGCTGCTGTGATTTTGTGAGCATCAGTCAGGACAATGTTAACTTTTCAAACAAAGAGGAGGTAATCCTAGTCGTTCTAAGGGCATTTTACTGGGACAATGAAAAGCATTACATCCGAAAAAGCAAATCAATAACGTCCTATATTCTCAGTGTAGGTGGACTAATAAGAAGTTAAACTTTTATTACAAGTTCTTGAATCAAATCACCCACATTTACAGTGAAATATTACTATCTTATTAGTACAATATGTGTGGGATCTTTCTTAGGTCTCTTTCATGATGAGATCTCCCCTTGACTAGTCTTCAACAAGATTGGGAGCTCAATCTCTCATGGATATAAACTTTGTCTTCAGCTTTTGGAACTAGCTTGTCCTCTCTTTGTTCTTGGGGGTGATTTATCCTGTTTTCTCTTCTCTATTCTTCATTCTTCATTAATTCCCTTTCTAATTTGGAAAACTAGTGTGCTTCAAACCTTGCACATGATACCATTCTGAGATTTCTGGAGATATCAGCTTCAACAGGCTGTTCATTGGCCTCCACATGTATTTGTATCACTGCTGTTACTTCTGTCATGAATAAATTCTCCCCAACATGAGCGGTTGATATTTAAGAATGTCCATGTGCCAAAAATTATTTGCAAATATCATTTCTATAGAAACTCACCAAAGATTCTAAGTGCCAAGTGACTTGCTTCCCTTCATATTGTGTATTTGAGGAACAAAACATGAAGGATATGATTGGGCATGCTAGTAAGAATGATGGTCTTTATTGTTTAGATTTTCACAATGGTGACAGTACAATTACAAATTTCTTTCTCTAGTTCACTCTGGTCTGAATCTATTATGTCCAATAAAGAGAAAGTTTGGCTCCACCATCGTTCCTTAGGTCATTCATCTTTATATATAACCAAGATGTTTTGAGTCATCTATATTTTCACTCTGGTGCTAGATGTTTTGAGTCACTCATCTATCGATGATAAAACAAGTGTAACGTGGATCTATTTGTTTAAGAAAAAATCAGATGTCATCTATATTCTTCCTACCTTTTTTAACCTGAACAAAACCCAATCTGATATGCCAAATAAATGATTCCTTTCTGATAACTCCGGGGACTACTTCAAGCAATACCTCTTTTTCTTTCTTCCAAAAAGAGGGGAATTATTCTTGAATCTTCATATGTCAGTGCTCCTCAACAAAATTGGATAGCAGAGAGAAGAATGGCCAATTTCGTGATATTATTAGATCACTGTTGCTTCACAAAAGGGTTGCAAAACAGTATTGGGGGAAGTGTCCTAACAACTGCACATCTTAGTAACAAATACCATCAAGAGTTCTGAACTTTAAAAGCTCACTTGATACTCTTAGGAATTTCTTCCCGAATTTTGAATTTTTCGATTGGTTCGTAGAATCTTCAAGAATGTTTCCTATATTCACATTCATCCTCAAAATACAGGCAAGTCAGATCTGCATTCTCTTAGGTGTGTTTTCGTAGGATATTTTCCTGCTAAAAACGCTATAAGTTTTACTAACCGTCGACCAAGAATTACTTTGTTCCAGCTGATGTTACATATGATGGAAGTGAGTCCTGTCCTAGTCGTTTTTACATTCAAGGGGCGTTCTTACATTCAGGGGGAGTCATTGAATGGAGAGGGAACTTTAGACTTACTGCTCTGTAACTTCTCTATCCCTTGCCGTGTCGAATCCTTATCCGAGTCCTTGCCCGAGTCACCATTTTTAAAGTCACCCGAGTACTTTGTATTGAGTTTCATAATAAAGAAAAGTAGTTTTCTCTCTCCCTCTTACATCTCTCAAGAGTCCAGAATAATAATCAGCAGAGAGTTGGTCTATGTGCATACCATTTATGTTTGTTTTTTCTTGCTGTCGTATATTATCTTCTTCTAGTATATTTCAGAGGATAACGTGTGACAGGTTGGTTCAATATCCTTTATCTGCAGCAACTGTATATGCCTTTGCTGCTTGACCTTTTAACTATTTGTGAATTGGTGCAACTTATTGTTTTGCAGGCTTTTTCTTTATTATTTTAAACTGTTATGGACAGTTTAAAACTGCCTTTTGTTTTAATCCTATCTAATGATTCAATTATGTATCTGCTTTCACCTGCATGCAAAGTTAAAGTGGTACTTGCTAATATTGACCTATCATGTTGTCTTATTTTCCTATAGTGAAGGGGCTGGAGATTGCAGTTCATGTGTAGCTGTTATGTTGGAGCTTGCTCGAGGAGTGTCTCAATGGGCTCATGGGTTCAAAAATGCCGTAATTTTTTTGTTTAACACAGGAGAGGAGGAGGGCTTAAATGGTGCTCACAGTTTTATAACTCAGGTTTTTGTCCCTTTTAGACTTATCTCGAGATTTTTTTTCCAGTATCATCTTATTCTTTTTAAACAGCTTTTGACATATATAGTACCAAATCCTATTTCCTACTAGGAAAGGACGAGGATGATGCCTTGCAACTCAGCTTATTAGACATTAAAGATTAAACTTAATTCTTGTTAGTATTTGAACTCTATAGATGCCTCTTAATCTTTTTCATGATGGGAATGACTCAAGTTTAATCCATCTGATGTATAACCTATGAATTGGTGGGATTTGTTTTCATTTTCTTCTGCAAGTTCTTAACTTATTGGTATATAATTGACATATTAACTATCACATACATAATTATAATGTCATGCTCTATTCTGCTTGTATCCACTTTCTCAAGATTTTTGTCTTCTTGTCTGCACCACTCCATGTTATGTATGACATGACACTAGTGTCCATGTCTATGCTACCTGGGATATATATACGCATTTTAACTGAATGGCTATTTTCACTTTTCAGCACTCACAAGCGTTGTAGTATCACATAGCAGAAATTAACTGCTAAACCTTAACATTTAAAATCTCATTATGAGTTCTGTTAACTTGCATAGTTATTTCATTGATGCAGCACCCTTGGAGTGATACAGTAACAATGGCTATTGACTTGGAGGCCATGGGTGTTGGAGGGAAGTCGGGAATATTTCAGGTTTGCATCTACTGTTACAGTCCTTTTCTATCTCTACTTTTGGTTTGGTGACTGAACAGGTGGTGTATGGATGTTTATGAGATAAAACAAGCTGCTGCTTTGCTTTGTTTTTTTCTCCAATTTTTTGTGATGAGCTAATTTTGATTTGACTGGCATGCATATGCTTCTCCTTTTTAGATGAACATGCCCGGACTAATTTATGATCAAAATGGAGGTCTTTTTGGACGCTTCCTCTTTTCAAAAAAACGTTTTTCCTCAATTAATCGATATATTAAAAGTTCCTTTTCTCTTTATCTTTGATTCTTATTTTTGGCTCACCTATTGTTCTTTAATTACAGGCTGGTCCTCAGCCATGGGCAATTGAAAATTTTGCCTTGGCAGCAAAATATCCATCTGGTCAAATAGTTGCACAGGTCAGTTTGCATTACTCAAAGAGAAATAAATATATTTCCTGAAATCCTTGATGTACCATTTATGTTATTAAACCCTCTGTGGATTGAGGTTCTGAACTTACATTGTACTGTCTTTAGTGCTGCAGGATTTATTTAAATCCGGGGCAATAAAATCTGCTACTGATTTCCAAGTGTACCAAGAACTTGCTGGCCTTTCTGGTCTGGATTTTGCATATGCTGATAATACTGCTGTATACCACACAAAGGTATTCAATATGCCTCCCAATGAACTATTATACTACCTTTTTGGCAATTTGCTATTTCTACTTACTGCATACTAAGAAAGGCAATTTTGCAACACTTATAATTCAGATTGCATGCTAATCATCAAAGTTCATAATTTTTGGACAATTTGTTGTTTTGGAATTTTGGCACTGTGCTATCCCTATAATGAGTCTAAAACATCAATGATAGAGGCAGTGTCATTAGAGTAGATCTGATTACACCAAAAACACAAGTTAGAATACAATTCAATTTTACTTGCTGCATATAACTCTCCCTATTCTCAAAAACTCTTAAGATTTCTCTCTTTCCAGACAGTCCACCAAATAGTAGCAGGAATGATTCTCCAGTTGCTTCTGTTCTTTGCTTGTAATCCTGATTCTTCCCAACTGTATAAGGCCTCTGCAATTCTACCAGGCATGACCGATGAGATGTTTTTGAGCCTTAGGAATAGACTCCACAATTGGCCAGTGACCTTGCACTGGATGAACAAGTGATTGACTGTTTCTGCAGTTTCCCACAAAAAAAACATCTTGAACACAGTGTAATCCCCCTCTTCATCAAATTCTCCTGTGTCAACACCACTTCCTTAGCCAGTAACCACACAAAACAGGCCACTTTGTGTGGATCTTGGCCTTCCAAATGTGTTTCCAGGGCCATTTGGATGCCTGCATAATTGGGTGGTTCAACTTCCTATATGCTGCACTTACTTTAAAAGTCCCAGTACTGTTCCCCAACCACTGCATTCTGTCCCTCCCTGTCTCCAAGCCACTAAATTGTTCAGTGACGCTGAAGAAGAATTCTGTAACTCTTGGAATTTCCCAATCATTGAGGTGCTTTCTAAATATAATATTCCACCCATGAGGTGTCCATAGTTCAGCTATTGTATTTTATTGCTGAAGAACCAGAGTATGTATGTTCGGGAAAAGTGTCTCCAGATTTCCTGCTTCATGCCAATCCTCCTTCCAGAATCTAGTTTTAGCACCATCTACCACTTTAATCTTGGTGTTTTGTTTGAATTCATCCCATAGTGATCGGATGGATTTCCATAAACTAACACCATAGGGAGTGGTAACTTCCTTTGTCATCCAATTGTCACTTTCTTCATATTTTGCTTTTATGACTGAGACCCATAAATTCTGATCATCGTTGGAATACCTCCAAAGCCACTTCATTCTCAAAGCATTGCTTTGATTCTTAAGGTTCTTGATCCCTAAACCCCCAACTCTCTTATCATTGATCACTTGTTTCCATTTGACTAAGTGGTACCCCTTCCTTTCCTTGTTTCCTTGCCACAAAAACTTTCTCCTGATGCTATCCAACCTATTAATGACACCTGGAGGAATAGGAAATAAAGACATCATATATGTTGGAAGTGCATCAAGCACAGAGCAGTCTTCCTCCAATTGAGACGTACTGAGACTTCCACCTTACTAGTTTCATCTCACACTTCTCAATCACCCCATTCCAAATTTCCAAAGATGTGGATTTGGCCCCTAAAGGCATACCCAAATAAGTAGTTGGAAGAGAACCCACTTCACCACCAAGAATTAACTTCAAATTTTCCATATTTGGCACTTCATTAACTGGATACAAGAAACTTTTTGTCCAGTTAACATGAAGTCCAGACATTCCTTCAAACTAGAATTAGTCTCAAAATTTTGAGGTGGTCCTCTTCAGCATCACAGAATATCAGGGTATCATCACCATATTGTAGATGAGTTATCTTTAGGCTTTCCCTTCCGGCTCTAGCTACTTCAAAACCTCTTAGCCATCCTTATTTGTTTGCATTCATAATCATATTGTTGAGTCCCTCCATGACTAATAGGAAAAGGAAAGGTGATAAGGGATCACCTTGCCTTAAGCCCCTTTGTGAACCGAAAAATCCTGATGGACAACCATTTATCAACACTCAGAAGCTTACTGAAGATATGCAGAATTTAATCCATGGTCTCCATTTGAGACCAAAACTCATCTTCTCTAGCATACCATAAGAAAATCCCAGTTGACATGGTCATATGCTTTCTCAATATCTAATTTGCATAAGATGCCTGGTTTTTTCAAACTTGACCTGGAATCTATAGCTTCATTAGCTATTAGAACAGCATCCATGATCTGCCTCCCCTTAATAAAAGCTAGCTGTTGTGAATTAACAAGTTTGGACATCACTCATTTTAGCCTTTCAGTGAGCACTTTTGAGAGAATTTTATAGATGCTTCCTATCAAACTGATAGGTCTAAAGTCCCTTAGTTCTTTAGAACCCTTTTTCTTTGGAATCAAGGCAATGAAGGTAGCATTAAAACTTCTTTCAAACCTCCCTTGGTCATAGAAATGCTGAAAGGTCTTCATGATAACACCCTTGACCACTTCCCAACATTTGATGTAGAACCCCATTGTAAAGCCATCTGGTCCTGGTGCTTTATCCACTGCACATTGCTTTAAACTTCTCAGAACCTCCTCCTCATCAAAATTTCTTTCTAGGTCCTCTATTTCCTCCCCATTTAGCCTTGGACAGTTCAAGAAATTGTTGCTGGGTCTCAATTGAACATTTTCAGAGTAAAGTTTCTGGTAGAACTCCACTATTTCCCCTTGGATCCTTTCTGGATCTTGGACTATATTCCCCTGAATGAGCAGTTGATCTATGTTGTTATACCTCTTGTGTGCATTAGCCATTTTGTGGAAGAACTTGATATTCTTGTCCCCTTCCTTTAACAAAACAGATCTTGACCTTTGCTCCAGTAAATCTCTTCATTTTTTGTTAAACCCTCCAGTTTCAGAAGTAAAGTTGCCTTTTCCGTTGCTCCATCTTCTGTCAATGCTCTATCAGTGGCAATATTTTCCACAACAGCCAGCTTTTCAAGAACATTCTTTCTCTGTTGGCCAAGACTTCCTTGCTCACTTCTATTGCATTCCTTCAATTTATGTTTCAAAGCTTTTAATTTAGAGGCCAGGATGTAGTCAGGTCTCCCAATGTAATCGAAAGAGTCCCACCACTCCCTAATTCTATCTGTGAAACCATCCGTTCTTAACCACCAATTCTCAAATTTAAAATAACTTTTGTTCTTCTTCCAAGAACCACCTTGAAGTGTGACTGGGGAGTGATCTGAGATTATTCTCTGCGTGGTATACTGTTTCAGATTACTAAAAACATCATCCCATTCTTGAGATACCAGGATCCTGTCAATTCTTGAAGCTATTTGATGGTTGTCCCCTTTAAACCAAGTGAACATAGCATTTTCCAATTGGAGATCAATTAGATTCAAATCCTCAATCAAATCAGAAAACTCTCTCATTCCGAATGTTCTTCTAGTACAATTTTTCTTTTCTGAAGCATATCTTGCCACATTGAAATCCCCACATATTGTCCATGGACCTTCTATTAATCCTCCAATAGGGCCAATTTCTTCCCATACTAGTCTTCTTTCCACATAGCAAATGGATGCATAAACTCCTGTAATGTGGCAGGAAAAGTCCTGCAATTGTGATTCAAATTTACAGGTGAGAGTATATGTCCCTGTCTCTAGTACCTCCTCCTTCCATATTCTACTATCCCACAACATCATTATCCCTCCTCTTGTCCCACTTAACTCCAAACATGCCATTTTGACCCACCTATGCCCCCAAATCTGCCTTACCAACTCAGTGATATCCCCCTGTAATTTGGTTTCTTGTATACAAATGATGTCAGCTTTCCGGTCCCCCATAATGTTCTTGATAACCCTCCTCTTATCTTTATTATTCAAACCCCTTACATTCCATGATACTAGTTTGAATTGTATCATGAAATGGTTGGGAAATTTCTCCCCTTTTCTCTACCCCCACCACTCTTGAATTTCACATTAAATGCTACTTAACTTTTCAATTCTTTAGAACCTTTGAACCTTGTCTTCTTACAAACTACTGCAGCATCCTGATGTCTGGCTTGTTTGGCACTATCCACCTGTAATAGAAGTTCCAAAGCTTCTTGTTCATGGCCTTGGAAGTTGGCACCCAGTAATTTCCCCAGTCTGGTCAGATTTTGTTATACCCAAACAGACATCTCTTTCTCTTTTTCCGTAGTTAGATGTTGTGTGCACAATGGCTCAGCCTCTTCAACCTCCCATTCTTCAATGGAGGACACTAATCTCTGCTCTAGTGTATTGCATGCAACTTCTTCTGCCCCCTTCTCCATCCCGTCCCTAATCAGGATTTGCGACTTCAGATCTGTGGTTTGCAAGACTGCATCTATCAAAACATTGCTTGAACTGATTATTGACATCTCCTGCACGTTACTCTGTTCTGTTCTATGCTGCATACAAAATTGGCTTTCTGTATCTTTAAGAGACCAGTCCTCTGTAGATGGGCTGTGTTGAGATTGTTATGTTGTTGAAAATGACCAGACTCGCTGGGCCAGGCCCACTGGTTCTTTCATTTAAAATAGGGTATTTGGATTAACCTTATTTAGGTGTTTTGACTTTTAAGCACTTTTTCAATTTTGGAGGTGTTTGGAAAAGTTGAAAAAGTGCTTTTAAGCACTCACCTTTAGGCCTAAAAATAAGTAAGTGCTTAAAAGCACTTTTTAACTTTTCCAAACACCTCCAAAACTAAAAAAAATTCTTTAAAAGTTAAAAACACCTAAAAATAAGCTAAATCCATACGGGCACTAAGTCTGGAACCTTAAAAGAGAATGTTCTGTAATTTTGTTGCATTGATAATTGTGCAATTTCTGTTGTTGTTGAGGCCCCATGTTTCATGTGGAAGTTGTGAACTACTTTGCTGATGTGCAAACTGGAAATGGATAATATGGACCTCCTCTTCTATTTACAGTGATAGAAACAGTATCAGGCGACTCCAGTGTTATTTAAAGTGATTGATCTGTCACTTAAAGTGATGAGGTGATGCAAAATGGTCGGTCCTTGCTTTGTATGTGTGAAGCGAATCAAAGCGAAGCAACTTCAACGAAGAATGTACTTCACAGTTCACATACTAAGTTGCAAAACTATTCGAGAGGCGGTCCCTTCTTTGAGTTTGATTTATTTGATGGAAAAAGAGAAAGAGGAGGATAGAATAAGGCCTTTTGCTAATTGAGAATCAGATTTCCTCTTTAGATATGCGTCAGTTAAAGCTGATTATCATTATGTTACTAAAACAATTATACATAGAGAAATAGGAGGATAGAATAAGGCCTTTTGCTAATAGAGTATCAGAATTCCTCTTTAGATATGCGTCAGTTAAAGCTGATAATCAGTGTTGTTACTAAAACAGTTATACATAAATGACTATGACTCATTAATTGAAATTCCAACTCTTATTGAGTATTAGAATTCCTCTCGAGATATCAGACCTTGTTTTGTAAATAGCTATGGAGGTTAAATGATGGGAAATAAGCTCCTTGGGAAGCGGTGGTTGATGCCAAATATAGGAGAGAAGTTTTCTGGGCACCTAAAGTAGTTAAGATTCCATATGGAGTAGCTGGTTGGAGACAGATTTGCTGCCTATAGGAGGAATTCAAAATGTTGGCTTGATGGTGGACGATGGGAAAAAGCTTTGGAAATATAGTTAGGATTGTTCTGGTTTGCTGAAAGATCAATCTCCCACTTATATAGACTGGACAATAATTCTGAAGTTGTTTTAGGAGATATATTCTCTGATGTTGGACTGAACTTTGAATTCAGAAGGAACCTCTTTGGCCGAGAAATACAGGAAGTTGATGTATCGATTCAGCAAATGCAATCAGTAAAGTTAATTCCAGAGAAAGAAGATGGTCTGTTCTGGAACGCCAATAGAAAAGTGTTGGAAATTTTGTGGTCTAGAACAAGCCATAGAAATTTTGTGGCCATATATCATCTCATTAAGGGTAAAATAGGAAGTTTAAGTTAATTGTACTTACTAAAGAAAGATGTCCTTTTTTTGGGATTGACTAAAGAGGAAAGAGTGCCCACATAAATTGGGACAAAGAGAGAGATAGAGAGAGTAATTAGTTTTGATGTTACAAGCTATATTACCATTGTTAGGTAATCATTGTAAATTGTGTGCTTTAGTTTGAAGGTGTTTCTTCTTGCATAAAGCCCCAATAGACTTGTCGCTTCTTTAGGCTTTTTTTTTTTCTTTTAACTGGGAGTCTGTTATTTTCTTTACAAATGTGGTGCCTTTTGCATGCAGAATGACAAATTAAAGCTTTTGAAGCCTGGTTCTCTTCAACATCTTGGAGAAAACATGCTTGCCTTTCTACTTAAGGCTGGAACTTCTACAAATCTGCCCAAAGGCAAGGGGACAAATTCCAGCGGAAAATCTGGCCAGGATACTGCTATATATTTTGACATTCTGGTATGTTCACAAACTGCAGTTCTTTTGTCGTTGGTTGTTGATATACCTTTTTTACCTTGAAATTGGTGTCTACTGCCGGATGAATTATGTTATTTAGAGGGAAGTATTGAAAACACCACTGAACTTGGCGTAAATTATTAGTTTCGTTTCCGAACTATTGATAGCCTTAAACACACCCCTATACTTGACTAACTAAACTTAGATACACCCCCGATCTGCCACCATGATACATCATTAAGGACGGGGAATCTACTGACAAAAGATTCACTAAACTGCTGATGACAGTTATTTTATTATTGTTTGATAAAAGAAAGGAAAGTTATAATCGAGTCTCAGTGCTTTATGATGAATATTGATAATCTCCTATTTAGAGTTTGTTAAAGAATGACAAAAGTCCGATGTTGGTGGTTAATGAGATAGGTGGACTCCTTATAAGGCTTGGGCAGTCCTCCTCTTGAGTAAGCTTTTGGGGTGTGAGTTAGGCCTAACACCTAATTTAATAGAGTTTATACTGCACCCTTTTTGCAGAGCAACTTTGTTTCCTAATGCATTTTAACTGATTTCAGGGAACATACATGGTCGTATTCCGACAGTATTTTGCGAGTTTGCTCTACAATACAATGATATTGCAGGCACTTTTAATATGGACGACATCAGTAATTATGGGTGGACGTTCTGCCATGGTTTCCTTGGCCTTATCATCCTTGAGTCTAGTGCTCATGTGGATGTGCGCTATTGGCTTCTCTGTATTTGTTGCCTTTGTTCTTCCCCTCGTATCATCTTCACCCATTCCCTACATTTCAAGTCCATGGCTAGTGGTTGGTTTGTTCGGTGCACCTGCTGTGCTCGGGGCCTTCACTGGTCAACATTTGGGCTATCTCATTCTGTTGAAGTATCTGACAAAGACATTTTCAAGAAGAAATGCGAACCTACCTTTGGTTGTGCAAGAAGATCTGGCAAAGTTAGATGCTGAGAGATGGCTCTTTAAAGCTGGTTTATTGCAGTGGCTTGTTCTTTTGATTGTGGGAAACTTCTACAAGATAGGATCATCTTATTTGGCTCTTGCTTGGCTAGCCGCTCCTGCATTTGCATGTGAGTCCACATTTATTTCATTCCTTATCTTTGGCGTTTATGATATGGACACGAGAGCCCTTAAGTCTCCATGCACCTAATGAAAATCTGGATTTTGTTGACGATATATTTTGGGCAGATTCTTGTAGTGTGGATATGATGTTAATGCATTGTCCTAGTAGAATAACTAGAATTCCATGTATCAGTAGTTAGCACTGTTAACTGATCAATGTTCTGAAAATCTAGATGGATTGCTTGAAGCAACTTTGTCACCAGCACGGCTGCCAAAACCACTCAAAACGGTCACCTTGCTGATTGGATCATCTGTGCCATGCTTGCTTTCTTCTGGCATAATTATTCATTCAGTTTCTACACTAATTGGCAGTGCAGTTCGACTTGAAAGGTAGATCTCCAAGATAGTTTTTACAAAGAAGGCCCTCATCTTATGGTAACAGATTTCCCAGTTCCTTAATATCTATTTACTACCCAAAATGGAGGTCATCACTGGTACTTGACACCCCCTTTCCTTGAGGCAAACCTTTGATCACTAATCTCAATTCTCAATAGCACAATTAACCCAATCATGCAAAACATATAAGCTTATTATATGTATATACTCGACAGCTAATAATTATCAACCATCAATAACGTATCAACGACATGGTAAAACTCAAAGTAGACATACCATAGCACCCCTCCTAAGATCGTACAGTAACATGGAGCATATACTCTAGAGTAATAGTATTAACAACACGAATTTCACCTACAAGCAGCTGTGGGTCTCACTGGAGCACTTTCTCAATCCCAATCGACTGAACTTTTGGCTTAGATTTTTGAGCCCATGTCAGGAAACGTAGTAAATGAGGAGTGAATAAACTGAGTAAGTTACTCAATCCGAGTTCAAATTGAGACATTCAAACTTTAGAAAAACATGTTCAATGAAATGTGTATGTGTGTACATATCAAAGAAAAGTTCTTAACTGTACTCTCTTTTGAAATCAGTAACTTTGTATCATATCAGGGATCAAAACAGTACTTGGGTAGTAGTAGTACTGAAACCATATTTTACAAGGGAGCTGCTCTAGGATCTACTATCTCTATCTGTAACGAATCTAAAACATCAATGGTAGACACAGACACACAGTATCATTAGAGTAAACACCAAAAACATAGCAGTATGTGATGTGATTCTAGGAATCTTGATGCAAGAATAATAAATTGAATCACAATTAAACATACAAGACAAGATACAAAGATATGATTAAGAAATTGAAATGAGAGGGCATAGGCGTTAGAATAAAAGAAGGGAAATATCTAACAATTAAAATAAATTAACCATTAGATGTAATCCAAGGGAGAAAAGAAATGAACTTATACATGGAAATCTTACTTACAGTATCCAAGAGAGGCTCATTGAAGAGATAAAGGGAATCCTCCCAAAAACTCACACCAAGAGTGTTTTCTCTATCTTCAAAGTTAGGTAACCCTAAATGAAGACCTTGAAGACTATTTATATTAGTCTTGTAAAAATAGCAATTTACAAGAATGACCAAATTATTAAAATAACCACTTGAGTATATTAGTGGCCTTGAAGTCTTCCTTCCATGTTTCCTTTAAACTCTTCCAAACTCAAGATGGTTGGAAAGAGTGCTCTGAAGTCCTTGATGACCTATGTGCTTGTCATCTCTTCACGCATAAATCCATTTGAGCATGTTATGAACTTTCAAAGCTCTTTTAATGAATCTTCCATGACACTTTGAGCCCTTCGTGGGTGATTGGAAACTTTCATATCCAAGATGACCCCCACCCCATTCTTGATATCAATCTTGCTATCTTGATTTGCATCACATGGCAATGATGAATAGGACGGGAAACCGAGGGTCTCCTTGCTTGAGACCACTCCAGTAAGCTGTTTTATCATATTGTTGAGTCCTTACATGACAGTGATGAATAGGAAGGGAGACCGAGCATTTCCTTGCTTGAGACCCCTCTGAGCCTTGAAAAAACCTGCAGTGATCCATTAATCAGAACAGAAAAGCAACTGCTGAAATACATAATCTAATCCACTGTAACCATTTTTGACCAAAGCTCATCTTCTTCAGCACACTTAGCAAAAAATTCCAAGTTACATAATCATAGGCTTTTTCTATATCTAGTTTGCATAAGATACCAGGATTCCATGATTTGCCTTCCTTTGAGAAGACCATTTGCTGAGCATCAACCAGTTTTAATATCACTCCTTTCAACCTCTTTGTCAACACTTTGGAGAATATTTTGTAGATACTGCCTATTAAGTTTATAGGCCTGTAGTCTCTTAGTTCCTTGGCACCTTTCTTCTTAGGGATAACTTCTATGTATGTTGCATTAAAACTTCTTTCAAATACTTCTTATTCATAGAAGTTTTGAAAAACATTCATGATATCCTGATTCACAATCTCCCAGCACTTGATCTGGACCAGGGGCTTTATTTGCTGCACACCTTCAAACACCTTAAAACTTCAACCTGATCAAAGTTCCAATCTCTCATTGTCCTCCACTGAGAGAGTTGGACAATTAGTGAACAAGCTAATAGGCCTCCAATGAATGGTGCAAGTATACAATTTCTGGTAGAATCCAATAATGGCACCCTCAATTCTAGCTGGCTCCTCTATTATTTCACTCTGTAGCCTAAGTTGCTCGGACTCGGGTGCGGGTATTCGAGACGGATGCGAATCCAAGAGTCGGACTCAGCAAAATCCAAATTTGAAGATTCGTGGGTGTGAATCCGAGCATGGATACGGGTGCAGGGATACGGCTAAAATTTTTCAATATTATAAAAATATAGTTATGAAGATATTCTAAATTTGAGAGATATGTTGTGATAAACTTACATGTATTTTGTAGAATTCAATCTTCCATTCTTCAAGATGAGATTACTCTTCCATTCTTCCTACAAAGACACAACAAAATAGAAACTAAACATTAAAAGCATTTACAAATTACAATAGAATAAATATAACTAAAAGAATCAATAAAAATTGAAAAGAAGAACTAACCTTAGAACATGGATAGTAACTCTTGAAACAAAGTGAGTAAAAATACTACAAAGATATTTATCCACAATTTAGATATTCATAATTACTAATCAATATTCAATGCACCAAGTAAAAGTGTAAAACATACTATTTAACAAAAATCAAGAGATCGTGTCAACTTAATCCATAACTTAAAATTAACATAACAACAAAATATTGTCAATTATCAAGTTATTTAATTAAGTTAGTTATCTCTTCCACATATTCCACATCTTCTTCAACTTCTTCCAAATCTTCAAACTCTTCCTCAAATATCACACCTTCAATTTGAGGTTCATCTATTGAAAGCTCAGTTAGATCATTAGTTGTCTTATCAATATCAAACCGATCTCCACCTAAAATAAATTAAAAAGAATAAATATATTAGAAGATTTTATATAAAAAGAAAAAAACATCATTTAAACTAAATAATTGAAGAAAATAATAAAGAAAATATAGACATACCAACATCCCAATATTTGCTTGGCCCATTTATATATTTCTCTTTCTTGCGAGACAACAATCAGAGATTATAATGTACAAACACTAAATCTTCGGCTCTTGAAGTTGCTAACTTATTTCTCTTGATATTGTGAATCAAAGAATATGTACTCCAATTTCTTTCACAACAAGAGGAGGAAGCCGGTTGAGTAAGCAACTTGTTAGCTAATTGTTGCAAAAGTGGAGCCGAGACCCCATGATTTGCCCACCAAGAAAGAGAATCTTCATACATCATAGCCTCAATTACATGAGGCTCACTAAAATAGCCGCTTCCGCTACAAAAGGATCCATACTCTGGTGAGTCTTGTTTCATTTTAGAATCTTTAAAGTACCTTTGAAAGCACTTGACTCTATTCAATGAAATTTCACTATCTTCATTAGGAGCTAGCTTTCGAATTCCATTCTCTCCGTGATGGCATGATTCATGATAATATTTGGGAACCAAAGAATGTGCCATACAATGTAGAGGTGTGTTACTTTTGTTCCACCTAGCCACAAGAATATCATGAATAGTATCAAAAAAAATTGATTGACCGGTAATGACATCTTTCCCCTCATGCTCAAAGATGACTTTCTTGACCTTCTCAATCATCGAGTCCCACATATCATAGAGGAGATGTAATTTTGGACCATCAATATCGGCACTTCTTAGCGTATCAACAATTGATTCCGTAAATTTCAAGAAATAGTCAATACTATCCCCTTTTTCATCATTCATTATAAGGGATTTTATTTCACATGTTTTGGCTTCAATTCCCTTATCCCCCTTATAATTCTTCCATTCATCATCCATGACCATTTTCTCCAAAGAAGATTTCACTTTGCGAATTCAAGTGGTCATAATGATGTGTGAGGCAAATCTTGTTTCACCAACCTTCAACAAACACAAATCTGAATGTTTTTTAAAAAGTACACGTGCCAAGTCATGGTTCACAACAAAGTTCTTCAAATTACTCACTTTACTAAATAACTCTAAAATCCATTTACAATTAGTAAAGTGAGGTGATTTTTCCGAAGGTTGGCACATACTTTTCAAAGCTAGATTCAAACAATGAACAACACAAGGATTCCAAAATATATGAGGATATTTTTGCTCCACAATAGTACCAGCAAGTTTCATATTACTTGCATTTTCCGTAATAACTTGAACAACATTGTTTGAACCTACATTTTCTATTGCTTCAATAAACAAGTTAGCAATTTATTCACCATCTTTTACGATTCCACTAGAATTGATTGAATTTAAAAACATTGGATCTCCACTAGATGATGCCTTTATATTGATCAAAGGTCGTCTTTTAGTATCGGACCATCCATCCGAACAAATCGACAATCCTTTCTTTTTCCATGTGCCTTTAATTGGTTGCAACTTTCTATCAATCTGTGTTTTTTCTTGAGCTAAAAGAGTTGTCCTCAATCTATTATATGATGGGGGAATATAACCGAGAATGAAATTTTCGGCTAGAAACTTAGAATATTTTTTAAAATAAGGAGAGTTTGCAAAGTTGAACGATAAACCAGATGCGTAGAACATCCTAGCGGCTAATTTGTCGGTCGTATTTCTCTCATAGATGCCGAATGATTTTCCTATAGCTCCACTACTCGAACTCTTTTTTTTCGTTGAATTAAATCAGTTCCCTCCGGAAGTGATATATAATCAGCTTTTTTTCTTGCATCAACTTTAACAACGGTTCTTTTTCTTTCGTCTTGTTCATGCTCCATCTTCAAAGTCGCATATATATCACCACTACTTTCTTTACATATTTGAACACCATGACCCGATAATCTCAAAAAATGTGCTTTCACCCTATTATATGATCCCGTAACTATTTTATTGCAATAGTTACAAGACCATGTTCTATTCCCACCCCCATTTGGAGCAATCGAAATAACTTTCACATGATTCCATACAGGTTTATCATCAAAATCTAATCCTACACTTTTTGTAGGGTCTCATAAAATCTTTTCCTTTTTGACTACTTGATGCCATCTTGTTAAACAAAGGAAGATGATTTTTTTTTTCTTACAGTGACTTGAATGAAAAACAAAGAAGAAACAATGGTGTTTTTGGTTTTAGGAGGGAAAAGTAGGTAAGAATGAAAAGATTTTTGGACTAGTTGATGGCTGATGGGATGTCATCTTTCTGACGCTACTCTACTTGGAAGACTTTTTGAGCTTTCTTTTTTTCAAGAGGGGTGTATGTATTGTGTAGTGTACATATGTTTTTACTATTTTAATTTGAATTGTTTTTATAGCTCTAATAGATTAAAATTATTTTATCTAATTTTAATTTATGTGAGATCGTTTGGATAGAATGTTTTTATCTAAGAATTAAGTGATCTTGTGCGTGAAACTATATATATATATATATATATATATATATATATATATATATATATATATCATACTTATATTTCTAGTATTTCGATAGTTCAAAGCTTGTATTGATAGAAAGAATCAAAAGATCTAGTAAGACGGGATCCTTAAAACGCTTGTATTGATAGGAAGAATTAAGTGATCTAGCGAGACATGATCCTTGATCTGGATATGATATTGTACGTGAAAATAAAATAAAATATATATATATATAAATATATTTCTAGTATTTCGATAGTTTGAAGCTTATAATGATAGAAAGAATCAAAAGATCTAGTAAGACGGGATCCTTAAAGCGCTTGTATTGATATGAAGAATTAAGTGATCTAGTGAGACATGATCCTTGATCTGGATATGATACTGTGCGTGAAACTATATATATATATATATATATATATATATATTTCTAGTATTTCGATAGTTCGAAGCTTGTATTGATAGAAAGAATCAAAAGATCTAGTAAGATGGGATCCTTAAAGCGCTTGTATTGATAGGAAGAATTAAGTGATCTAGCGAGACATGATCCTTGATCTGGATATGATATTGTGCGTGAAACTATATATATATATATATATATACATATATATATATATTATATCTCTAGTATTTCGATAGTTCGAAGCTTGTATTGATAGAAAGAATTAAAAGATCTAGTAAGACGGGATCCTTAAAGCGCTTGTATTGATAGGAAGAATTAAGTGAACATGATCCTTGATCTAGATATGATATTGTGCGTGAAACTATATATATCTATATATATTTCTAGTATTTCGATAGTTCGAAACTTGTAATGATAGAAAGAATCAAAAGATCTAGTAAGACGGGATCCTTAAAGCGCTTGTATTGATATGAAGAATTAGGTGATCTAGCGAGAGACGATCCTTGATCAGGATATGATATTGTGCGTGAAACTATATATATATTACACACACACACACACATATATATAGACATATATCATACTTATGTTTCTAGTATTTCGATAGTTCAAAGTTTGTATTGACAGAAATAATCAAAAGATCTAGTAAGAGGGATCCTTAAAGCGCTTATATATATATATATATATCATACTTATATTTGGTTTGGTTTGATTTTTCTCTTTTAGATTTGAATTTTTTCGGTTCAATTATTTGGTTATGTCAATAATTAGAAACATAATCAAAGTTGTATTTGCAATTTTTTGTATATATATATATAATTTTGTTTTTATCGGTTTCTCCCTTCTTTTTTCTAGAATCCGAAACTGAAACAAGAAATCAATCAATATAAATACCCAATCAGACACTTCTGACTCAGAAGATGATAATTTAATTAATGAAATAGGAACAGAAAGAAATCAAGATTTCCTAGATAATACCATAATAAATACTATGATGAATATTTCTCAAGAATGTAGTCATGAGTTCGAAAGACTAAAAGGAATAGATAGCAACCAATGTAATATATGTAAATGGCTACTACTGGGCGGACTACCGCCAGGTCACTGATCCTGTAAACCAATTCCGCCCAATCGTAGATCTAGCAAGTCAATCATCCTTAAGCTAGCGGTAGTCCGCCTGCGAAAGAATCGAAATACACAAGAATTTTGGCATAGTTTCTTGGACTGCATGGTGATACTTTTATCTGAGCAAAGGGTCTGTCAGGAGTCTAATACATACATCTTATTGAGCCCATATGTCTTGACAGTTCTAACCGGGTTTGAGGCGTCCTACTTATCAAACTCCTTTTTCGGGCTTAAAACCATGGCTGGCCAGACGGAGTCACTAAAACAAAGCCAATGAGACTAGTACTAGATCCGACTGTACCTCGATCCCAGAACCAAGTCGAGAAGCCATACTAAAATTTCTTTATATTTAAATAAAGCTTAGATCCATTCATTGTCTCTATAGGAGAAAAATTAGTTATTCGACATAGATATGAAATCTTTAGCCGGACATCGTCTTGGCTAGGAGAGACGTACTAAAAAGAAAGACTAAAATATTTACCTTATAAAGAATGTTGTCTCCAAGCTTAAGTAAATCTGAAGAACTGACCGGTTTATTTATATGAAGATCAAAACAATGCTTGAAGAGAATCTTTACAAAAGATTTACAACTATGGAAAAGAGAGCGATTACAAATTTTCTGATGCTCCACTCTGAAGAAAAACTAAATCTTAAATAGACAAAATTAAAAGACATAAGGAATTTATATACAGTAAAAGAGGGCCCACATCTGGGTCCCTGAACAGTGTATCAACTGTTTAGTGGGGCTGCAACAGTGAATCTCCTGTTGAGTGGGCCTGTCTTCACATGATTATGTTTCTTTATGTCACGTTCTTGCCTTTATCGAAGGCTTTCATTTGTTGCAGGAATTCTTCTGCATCTTGCAATTCTATGGCAGACAATATATTATCTGACTCGGCACGCTGTGATTCTTCTACGTCATTGGTAGTTTCACTTCACATTGAAGTGTCCGATTTATCTATCTGGGTTATTGTTTGAAGTAAGTTTTTTCTTACTTCTTCTAGATAATCCTGAATCATCTTCTCTTTATCTCCTTCTTGAAAGGAGATTCTCCTGGCAATATGTTGCACAGAGGTATCATCAATAATTTTTTTCGGATGGATTATATTATAATCGTCAAATTTTTCTCTAATTGAATCCAGAAGTTCTTGACCAATTAATTTCTTGGCCTTGGGATCTAGTTTCATAAGCTTATCCCATAAATTATTATAATAGGTTCTGTAGAGATAAGAAATATTTTCCTCGGTGAACCCTACTTCAGGCGTCCATTTATGTATCCATGGGATAGAGAATTCAATGAAAAAATAGATTTGATCTATCCTTTCTAACTAGCACACGTGATCTTCATGATATAATTTGTTTAAATCCGGTGATACTTTAGTCCATTGTTTATACAAGTCTAGGAATGGTTCTGGTTAAATCTAAACCGTTGGACCGTGATATGACCACCAATTTATGAACCAATTCGGAATTGGCTCCGCAAAAATCTTTGAGCACACCTTTATGAACCAAGTGTGTTTATGCTTATCATTATTGTAATAAAGCACTTTATCAAATGCTCGGATTAATCCCAATAAGTGAAATTCATTTGAGTATTATTGAGACTTATCTGCATCTCTTTCATGGCTGACATGCCCCAATCTTCAATAGATATGATTTGTTTAATAATGATTTTAGAAAAGTTATAACTCTTCTCACGAGGGTTATGACCCATACCTCAAAAGTGCTGAAGTTCTGCACTTCCTGAACTTATTAATATCTCTTCGTAATATGAGCGAGTCTAATATGACTCTCCAGGATAATATAATCCGTTAACGAGGTATCGTTGGAATATCTTCCAGGGTTCATCTTTTTGTTGAAGATCAGAATTCTCTAAAAGAAATATCATTTCTTTTTGCTGCAATTTTTTGTAGGATTTGATATCATCAGAATCCTCTCTTACTACAGAAACAAAATTATCCTTTTGCTTCTTACTTTCTAGGTAGGCCTGCATATGAGTATATATTTTAGCGTCTTTTGGAATATCTTCTAAATTAGCCAATTGCTGCGAATTGGATGCAGACTCTTCGTGGGAAGAAGTCTTTTTATTGATCAAAGTCCTTTTTCCAAGTTGTATGACTGGGGAATTTGATTCGGATCAGTATGACAATCCTTGTGATGACCTGGCTATGGCTCCGTATGACGGATTACCATATGCTTGGTGCTGTTTTTCCCCTTCCTCTTCCTTTGAAGTGAATCCAAGGTGGATCCATCCTGCAAACGTAGCATTCTTTTGTTATCATTCGGAGAAATAATCTGTCAAATAATCATCTAAATAATATTCTATATAAATATGAGGAAAATCTTCATTTAAGATTTTATCAACAATTTTTGTAATGATATGATTTTTCATATCTCTGGGTGGAGGTGCGAGAACTCTCAGTATTGCAACGAGAGTTTCGTTATCAAGAAAAGTTTGGAAAAACATGATTATTGAATATATACCCCGGATAAGAAATCCGGTAAAGAGTTATCAACTCCCTTTTTATATTGAATTTCAAAATAGAAAGGGGCTAATTGTGCTTGCCACCCTACGAATATCAATTTTGAAGCATCATGCTTGAAATCTTTGTCAAACATAAATTTGACCGATTGAGCGTCAGTTTTTATCAAAAACTTCTGGTTGTATACATCGTCCTAAAATTTTAGAACGCACTTAACGATGGTTAACATTTCATGTGCTAACATCGCATATTTCTTCTGAGCTTCATTCCATTTGCCTAAATGAAACCTAATCAAATATTTGCTTTGGTCATGAGGATTAATCTGTTTAAGAATCCCCCCATATCTAATATTGGACGCATCCGTCTCAATAATCTTTTGCCAAGCAAGGTTGGCCAGAGCTAAGCATGACAGTGATTGTACTCGCCGCTTGATTTCTTTTACCAAGTTGGTAAGATCCTTAGTCGAAGGAGACTTATGATCCTTCTTCAACCTGTCATATAATGGGGCTAAGTCTCTAGGGAGATGTTTCTAGAACGGGGAGATATAATTTAAACTTCCCAAAAATCTCTGTAACTAAGTCCTTAATAACATCATGAAACTTGTCAGCAAAATCAATGGCTCTTTGAATGGGAGTAATCTTCCCCTGACAGATTTGATGTTCTAAAAATCGAACATCTATTTGGAATAAACTCATTTTGGGTTTTGAGATAACCAAACCATTTTGTATCACAACCTTTTTGAAAATGTCAAGATGCTTGATATGCATTTCAAATGTCTTTGAAAATACTAGAATGTCATCAATATAGACAATAATGAAATCCATATAAGGATTAAAAATATCATTCATTATTTTCTGAAATTCAGAAGGGGCGTTTTTCAAACCAAAAGGCATGACATTCCATTCGTATTGTCCAAACGGGACATTAAAAGCAGTTTTGTAAGAATGCTCTTTAAAGATTTGAATTTGTCAATAACATGATTTTAAATCAAATTTTGAAAATATATTGGCATCGTATAATCTAGATGATAAATCCTTTTTAGTTGGAATAGGATACCTAATCCATTTCAAATATTTATTCAAAGGTTTATAATTGATAAACAATCTAGGACTGCCTCGTTCCCTTTCAGCCGCGTTATTAACATAGAAGGCTGTGCATGACCAAGGAGACTTGGATGGTTTTATCAAACCCTTTTGTAAAAGATTATCAATCTCAGTTTTGCAGAATTCTACCAACTCAGCGTTTGGCAAGGCCGAGATTTAGTAGGGATATCATCCTCAGAAAATCCGTCTTCATATGGAAGAGTCACAATATGCTTCTTGCGATTCCAAAAAGCACTGGGATGATCTGCACAAATGTCCACAGCAATCTGCTCAGAAATTAATTTAATTTTTTCCTTTACCTTAGCAGATTTCAGAGAGTCGAATATATTCATGTTGAATAGCTCCATTTGTAAGGAGTGCATATGACTCTACTTAATATTAATTAAAGCATTAATATCTCTGGTTACTGGATTTGCAACAAAAGAATAAGTTATCTCATTTTCTTTATAATTTGTTGAAAAACCTTTCGCGTCAATACCTGTGAAAGGATAGATCGCATTTATAAAAGGAGTTCCAAGTATAATAGGAGGGTATAACCGATTTTTAACCAAAAAGAAGAAATGAGGAATGCAGATTTTATTCTGATAAATTTTTGCATTAGGCAACTTATACTCTATATTTAGAGCATGTTCAGAACCAGATTTAACCAAATGAGTAGTTTTTTGAAAATACTTCGTAGGTAAACCTTTCTGAATACAACTAACATCTGCACCGCTATCAATCATGGCAATGTTAGTAATCGAAAAACTATTATCAATCAAAATAGTACATTTAATATACCATTTATGAGCCGTAACAATTTGCATCATTCCTAAAAACATATCTTGTTTAGGATTAGGATTAACAAATTGAATTTGTTCACCTTCAACAGGTTCACCTTCAACTTGCTTCCCTTTGTTTTTTAAAAAGTGATCTTTAGTATTATTAGTCTCAATTTGAGTAATACGGTGATCACAAATCAATTGTTTTTGTTTAAGAGATTTAATTTCCCTTTTCAAATTTTCAACCTTGATTTCCAAATCATCGAATGAAGAGTCCTTTTCAGAAAAAGTATTTCTTTTTAAAAGATCATTATCAACCTCTTTTAAAGAGTAAGGAACTTCATATTCAAAATCATTTAGATGGTTCTTCTTGTTTTCACAAGGTTTGGAAGAACTTGAGCTGGCTTCATTAGAAGTAGACAAAATAATAATTTTTTCACGAAGCTTACTATCAGTCATTTCCTTTAAGAGCTCAATCACATTATCAGAAGTGATCGTATTCATATTAAAATCCTGAAATTGCGATCGCAATTTATAAATTTTGTCATCCTCGCAATTGCAATCATGACCCTGACAAGTCTCACAAGGATTAGCACGATTATTATCATTATCAGAAGATTCAAACAATTCGATATTAGAAGAACCTAAATCGGATTCGTAATCATTTTCCGAACCTGAGGTGTATAACATACCATAAACCTTTTCATAAGTGTCATTATCAAGCTCTAAAGTTTTTAACTTGTTCAACTTACAGCAATATGCCCAAGTTTACCACACTTGTAACATTTTATCTAAGCAAGATCTCTTCTAGATCTGTCTTTGGTAAATCTAATAGATTTACGAGAGCTTTTTCTAGCTTCGCGTTCTTCTCTCGATCTACACCTATGCTTAGATCTCTTCTTCCTCCTATGAGAATCTTCAGTTTTAGAAGACCTATTATACTTATCCTTATTGCCTTCTTTAGCAACAGGATTGGGTAGACCAAACTGCTCACAGAAATCTCTCAATTGAGATTTTTCTCTAAACTTATCCATCTTAAGCTGTCGAGCCATTTTTAGTTCATTGCACAGATTTAATCCTTCTTGTGTGCAAGTTCCTATAATCTTTCCATACTCAAATTTGCGTACGGGATTTCACCGTGACCATTTCTAAGAGCTTTAAGAACACTTTCGGCAAATAGAGAGGGAAGGTCATCTATAAACTTAGCTTTCCAGTATTCAACCTTATTTGTGGGTAATTCCATAACCCTACTAAGATAGGTATCTTTGTACCATCTAAAGTATGCTAGGGTCTCACATCGAAGACCGTTTAGAAGAGTGCGAACCGTTTCATGTTGATTGGTAAATCTACCATTGAAATGTTCTAGAATAGTAAAAACTAGAGTATAGACAGTGTCTTCTCTGTTCTTCACTAAAGCCATCCCTAAATTATCAATTCCTTCATCGTGGCTATCGCATTAACAATGGAAGCTTTCTCATCCGTGCTGAGATAGTTATCCCACCAACCTTGAAGCTAACAAGTAAACCTGCAATTATCATTTTACAGATTACCCTATTTGTATTTTTAACACTTTTACAGATAGTTGCATACATAAGCATTCGATGAACCATAATCGCTAACTGTCTATCAGTTAGTCCATCAAGATTCCATTCATAAATTTCGAAACCGCTGTAAGATGTATTAATCTGATTCTAGTCACGCTTTTCAATCAAAACATCTTGTGGAGTCGGATGAGGATAATAATAAGTATTCATACTCGGCTTTGTAGCATAACCACTGTTTTTCTTGGGGTAACCCCTGAGTTTATTAAACTCTGAAGAAACTTGATTTTTAAAATCACCAGTGTTATTTTATCAGCAAAATCTTGCGATAAATCTATAGACCCAAATTTTAAGCCAGAAAGCTTTTTATCAACAAGCTCTTTAATATCTAAATCGAAAAACTTTTTTTCAAGAAGTTCTTCCATATTTTTCAAAGAACTAGGTTTAAAATCAGATATTTCCATAGGCCTTTGAACATGAGTAGAAACTACCATAGGTTTTCTTTCAAAAGTAGAAGCAATATCGGTAGTAATAGCAAAATTTGTTTTAGCCATATCGGCCTTAATATCTTTTAGCAAAATGGTTATATCATCAAGTTTTTTGTCAAGAGAGCAGATATGGTCACCTAACACTTTAACATAAAAACTCAAATAATTATTTTGAGTAATAAGTTTATTAATTTCAGTAATACTGATCGAAGCAATATCTTCCTCCATGAATTTTTGAAAAGCTGAGAAAGTAATACCAGCATTGTTTGGTAAAACAAACAATGACTGAGGAGGGTAGACAACTTTCAAAAGATTACCACTCCCATCTTTATAAGTTCTTTCAATAATGTTAATATATAACGGTAAATAGGTTGTTATAAATCAAGAACAAAATACATAATTTGATTATGTAAAGAACAAGTTTCATAAAACTCTCGAGAAATACAATTAAGATCTTATTTGCTATAAGCATCAAAGGACCAAGTTTTGAACCGACTCTATTTTTCATCAAAAAATTCTTTTTGAATATGTTTTCTTGCCAGGAACCTGGGCTAAAATCGATTTGGTGTGAAAACATTAAGAATCGTTGAGATCAAACTCCATCTCGGAGACTGAAGGAATATCCTTATTAGAAGCATCATCATTCACCTGAACTATATTAGTTCGAGGGTCGATCTTTACGTTTTCGACCACAGAGTTTCCATCGGAACCAATAGTATGTAATGAAGCCGCACGACCTTGGGCTGGACCATATATCGGTTCAATTGGGGAAATGTGATGAACAGCAGGCAAAAGTCTGCGACTTGATAAAGAATGTCTATTATTACTGTGATTCACAGAAGACATCAACCTATTGTTAGTAAAAGACTGCCTATGAGGCGCGTAGCTATGATCCGCGAACTGTATACAAATCCTTCCATCGGGATTTTGAGAATGAGAAAAATCAGAATTAGTAACAACATTTGTACTGATTTGGCGATATAACCGAATTTAGAGTCCATGAAGTAGGGAAATCTATTTCTTCCCACTTAATAGGTCTTCTAGTAGTGACCTTGGACCTTGCAAAATTGGTTTCCACCAAAACAGTTTGATTGGAAATATCATATAATCTACATCTAGGATTAAGAGTAGATAACAATTTAAAATAGATTCGGTAAGATAAACAAATAAGTTCTGAATCAAGTGCATAATTATAACCATGAATTTTAACATTTAATGTTAAAGCATCGAGATGTTCGCTTCAGTAAGAGATAATTGCAAATTAGGCTGAGTATTAAAATAGACGGAACCATAGGCCATCGTAGATTCTATCGAACCCATAAGAGACTGACGAAAATGTAAATTTCTAGCATCACGAAGAGCAGCTAAAAATGTCTGAGGCAACCCTTTAAGGGTAAGAGGTTTGAAAGCAATTTGAACCATGCCAATATGTAGATAATTATACTGATTTTTATAAAAATTATATATATATATATATATAAATTGAAGTATACCATACGTACCAAGTACTAAACAACTGCATAAATATAATTTATTTTATAAAAAAGTACAGTTATTTTGACAACCCTTCATCTCTGCCGCTTGGAGTTCTTTTTCAAGAAAAATTGGAAAGACCCTGTACTTCTCAAGAAAGATAACAAACAGACTATATTTCCTTTACTTTTTCAAGAAAAAACTCTTCTTTCTTCTCTTCTCTGTACTTCTTCAACTTTGTCCTCTTTACGTCGCCGTCGCCGGAAACTGATTTTCTCTTCTTTCTTCTCTTCTCTGTACTTTTTCAAGCTTTGTCCTCTTTACGTCACCGGAAACTTATTTTTTCTTCCCCAAATCTTTTCTCAGCTTCGGTCAAAGTGTTTGGATCGGAATGACTAAATCCGACACGCAGCCCGCACCCGCGCCCGCGCCTGCACCGGTGTCGCGTCGAGACGGGTTCACCTGGAAATATGAAGAGTCCGCGCAACATACTGTACCATTAATTGATCGATGTGGTAGAACTTGGTGTTCCTATGAGCCTCCTTCAACCATAAAGCCCTTGACTTTTGTCTCCAATAGACTTTTTCATTCTTGATCAGTCCCTCAAAGTCTAATGTTAAAGTTGCTTCCTTGGTTGATTCTTCCTCTATTGTTTTTGATGACTGTGGCACCTCGACTAAGTCCATGGGATACCTGCCACCTTCCACCACTGACAGGTACCAGGTTACTCTGTCCACCAAGGCTTAGGACAGATGGGACAGTTGGTGTTGTTGTATTCTTCCTCTATAAATGGTCTGCTCCCAGTATCACAGCCATATCTGCCGCAGTTGCTTTAAAAGTTGTTTCCTTTGAATCACTAGGTTGCCAGACTTACTTCTGCTCTACTCCTTTAGCTTGGATGTAGTGCTTTTTATTTACATGTTAGCACATAGTCAGGCCGTCCTGTAAAATTGAAAGAACTACACCAATCTTCTATCCTATCACTGAAGCCTGTTGTTCCAAGCCACCAATTTTCGAATTCAAAGTAGTTCTTTCTTTTTGATGCAAGAGCCCCCCCGTCCCCACCGTAAGGCTTAGGGATGTGATCAGAAACTGATTTATATTGCTAAAAACTGCCATCAATTCCTCTGAGATTAGGAAGCTGTTAATCCTGGAAGCTGTCTTGATTATCCCTCTTGAACCAAGTATAGCTGACATCTTGTAGCTGGAAAGTGTTCTAAGTCACTTCTGACTGTTCTTACTTAGGTCTTGGCTCCATCGTACAAGTCCTTAATTGCCCTAGTGTAAGCCATTGGTACACCTCTTGACTCCAAACATCTCCATAGATCATTTTTAGGAACTTAATCATACACCTTTTTTAAGTCAATGAATACCATGTGTTAGTCGATCTTCCTATCCCTATACTGCTCCAACAATCTCCTTACAAGGTGAATGAATTCTATAGTTGATCGCCCTGACACGAATCCAAATTGTTCTCGGAGATGCCATACCCCTCCACGTCCTCACCTCGACTACGCTCTCACAAATTTTCATAGTGTTGCTTGGTAAAATATCTTAATAAAAAAAGTAGAAGCAGAGATTCCCCCCTTCTTATTAAGAGAAGTTTCATTGTAAAAGTTGAAAAATCTCTTGATAATATATATGACTAATACAACTTTCTTAGTTCTATTATTCTCTTTACAACTTTTCCGCATACTCAAATATATATCATACAAAATCAGCAATTTTACTCATTGAAGGTCTTATGTCTCAGATATAGAACACTGGTATCTGCACAAATAGTAGGCATAGGAGAGGCCCATGTAATGGGAATCTCGCCAACCTTTATTGCTTTTAGATCTCATGAAAATTATGGGGATTATTGTCCAATTTATTCTAAAAGACACACATTGGTATCGTTGTTAACAATTTGTTGTGTGTTGCTGGATTTGTGATCTTTATATACTGGAGAATAATCAGTGTGTTGCATTCTTAATGTTTCACATTTTGTAGGAGTCCTGGCAGCAACCCTGAGTGGCTGGGCAATGTAATAGTTGCAATATTTATTGCTGCCATAGCATGTTTGACGCTGGTGTATCTTTTGTCATATATTCATATTTCAGGTATGTTTGCAAAGTTGCTTGTCTATATTGTTTGTATGTTAAGGTTTCTGAATTTCCCTTAGTATAACTTAGCTGCCCCTGCTTTATTTTCTTCATCTTCACCCACACCCAACAGTACACACCATTATAGCAACATCTTCTACCCCCATCAACTCACAAATCACCATATTCTCATCTTTTGTTTCCTCACACTTGAAAAGAAATAGGAGAAATTCAAGAAAGAGCTCCTCATATCCTGATCTTTTACATACTTGGGGTTTATTTGGTATAAATGAAAATATTTTCTAGAACTCTTTTTGTGGAACTTAAGTCCTTTGATGTTTGGTTGCGGGAACATATTTTCGACGAAAAACATTTTCCAGTAGAAGGGGGAAAAGTGATTTGTCTTATTTATAGGCCGTAGTCATTTTCCTTCACTACTATCTCAACTCTTAATTTCATATTACTGCCCCAACCAACACTTATTATTATCAATTTGATACTCAAAATTTTCTTCAGAACATTACCCAAAGTTGCTAATATTACTATCAATTTGTAATAAGTACTTCTCAAAGACATTTTCGCACCAACCCGGGAGGGGTGGGGGTGCGGGACACTTTCTGAAACATGACTTCTTTCATACAGAACTTCCCAAACTCCTTACCTTACTACTGCATGATTTAGGGTTTTTCTTGGTGTAGTTTTCTGCATGTTTCCTTGAGATGAATAATTAATAAAAGAGGCCCTAGTTTTCATCCACAATATTTTGAAGTTGCTGGGATATTATGACCTTCTATGTTCTCTCAAAGCTTTTGAATGGGATCTGGAATGAAGGATAAGGCCTTAACCGTCTGGGTTTCTAGAATCTAGACAACAAACAAAGTTAGCTCTCTATTCTAACAGTGGTTAAATTATGTGCAGTAACAAATGGATAATCTTATATACATGACCGCAAACAGGGAAGGGAAAGACAAGTGACTAAGACCTTATTTTTGTTTTTATTAAGATTAATACGTTTAAATCTGAATTCATATTTGAATATTAAGATGTGCATTAAGTTTAGATGTTTGAACTTTGAATCTTAATACACATATGACTATTTACGACATTGCATTAAGATCTAATTACTAAATAATTAAGACGGTTTGTTTTCAACATCTAAATGTATAATTCTTGTATTTGTTTAGAAGTAGTAAATATAGAATTCAAACTAACTACTAAATTAATATAATACTACATCAGTAAAGCATCCCTTAAATATTATGAGGTGGTTAGTGGTGGTGATGGCTAGCGGTAGTGGTTGTTGGTGCCGATTGAGGATGATGTTGGTTAATGACTATTGTTGTGGATGGTAGCTAATGGCGATGGTCGCATCTGATAGTTGTGGTGGATGATAATGATAGTTAATGATGGTGGTGAATAATGATAGTGGTTGACGATATATAGTGGTGATTTGTTGGATTGGTGGTAATGGTGATTAAACAGTGGCTAGTGGTGGTGATAGCTGATTGTAGTGATTGCCACCGGTGGTGGTTTTGATTGAGGATGGTGGTTGCTGATAGTTGATAATGATGGTTGTGGGTGGTGGTTGCTGGTAGTTAATAATGGTGGTGGCGGATATAGTGATGAATGGATAGAGTATTGATGAATTGTTATTTTAATTTCTCAGATCTATTCAGACCTATGAGATGATTGTAAAATAAAAAATACAAACTCACTTGATGATTAAAATTTGTAATTCAATGGTGGAAGTGGATACGCTTTATTCATGAATATGTTATGAGTTTATACTTATACAATGATTCTATCCAAGGAAAGAAATCAAAACCAATAAATAATAATATTATAGTATCTTCTATATATGCGTATTATATATATACAACTCATATTCATTAACATGAATTATTACGATTCGGAAGTAAAAGAAGAGATTTAGGGTGTGTTTGGAAGAAATTAAAAAGTAACCTTGTAACTACACCGTGTTATTACCAAAAATTCTCACCTCCCTTGAGAATTGGAGAGTGTAATAACTCCCTCCCAATTACACTCAATTCCCTGCTAACCAAGTAGTTACTTGGCCAAACATTCATGCCAAACTGTGTAATTACATCCAATTACTCTCAATTCCAATTACAGGTGTCTTTCCAAATAGGCCCTTATATGATTAAGATTAAGACCTTCTTCTAGTGCAAACAAATAAGACCTAAATAACTAAACACTGCATGGTTGTGGTTCTTTTGCGTGAGGCACTTTGTTAATAATATTCCTTGAATGTCTTTATCAAAAAAAATAATATTCTTTGAATGTTGGCTCAAGTAAAAAGCTGATAATCATGTTTCTAAGTTTAAAATAATCTCAAAGAAGATCTCTTTTGGTTCTGTGGGTGATTTAATTGTATTGAAGATACACAGGACTTGAAATGCTTTAGAATGGTTCAGTGTGCAGCACATCTTGCATAAAGTTTGGTTCCAAATTACAACTCAGTCTGGTGTAAAACTAGTTGCTTTTTTCGTTTATTTGATAGCTTCTGTTTATTGAAATTCTTATCAGAGATATCCCAGTCTATATTTAAAATGCACTTTATTTTCTCTACCAAGATTTAGCATATTGTTTTGCTTTCTATTGGAATCAGAACTTCATTAGGATCTTGACTGTTGGCTATGTTTCATTTCACTCTTGATCCTCATACTCTTATAGATCTTGCCCGTATTGATGTTTCATCAAGCAAGGGTTCAGTACCTACTGCCCAACATGTACATGTTTCTTTGATTCAATACTAAGAAGAAACTTAACCACACATTTAAAATTGACCGGTGGCATGTTATAGCATTTAAATTAGCAGTATCCAAAAATAAATTACTTTCACAATCCAACAAATAATCACCAGGATTCTGTTACAAGATCCAGCTACTTATCCCCCCTCCCCTATTGAAACAGTTACAAGAAGACCACACGACTGATAAGAATCTCATCTAAAGTTAATTATTTAATTTGCAGCGAGTGCAATTAAAATCACATAGAAATACCTAGGTGTGGCTATTATTTGGTATGTGATGCATAACCTTAAATCAAAATCTCATTTTGAGTTTCAGGTGCAAAGGTGCCACTTATTATAACGACCTGTCTTCTGTTTGGCATCACGCTCGCCGTGATTCAACTAGGTGTTGTTCCACCATTTACTGAAGATACTGCCAGAGCTGTAAATGTAAGTTGATGAATTATCAATCTTCCATGCAAAATGCAACATAACAAATCTTGATTTTGAATGACAACTCAGCTTAGCATTATCCATCAGTTTTAATTGAATGGGTAGGAGTAATATATTGAACACATTTAAGGTGCCAATTTTTACCTTGCTTTATCCATAAGTTGGAAGAACCATGATATCCAGTCAACGCTGATGATTGGAAGCACCGTGTATAGAGAGTCACAACTTTATGTAGGATTCTCTATTTCTTGTATACACTATGGATGCAGGGGTTGTTCCCGTCATATCAAAAAAATAATTATCTTCATCAAAAAGAAGTTGGAAGAACAGTGAGATGCTCCAGTTTGTTTTTTGTGCTTCATTAATGAAATAATCAATGTCCACTGACTATTAATTAAATTGTTTAATTGTGTCATATCTTCCTTATCACACTAACTTCCCTATTGTTTTGATATTCTAAGCCGAGATACAAGAAAAAACAGCCGCTGCTACCATTTTAGCACCATGTATAAGAGCTAAAATAGGACTAGGCCCCTCCACAGCATCAGGTTATCATAAATGTAGGGGAATTAGATGGATTTAGTCTATATTTTTCATTTTTAATTTTACCTCATCAAAAAAAAAATAAAAAATCAAAGAGATTTGGCAACTGTACTGGCAAAGAAGAGAGCAACATGACCTTACGTTTACTGGACTCTCTAGACTTCACTCTTTCAGCACTTGAATACTTCCAAAAGGGTCAGGCGTGCCCCTGTCCCTGTCTCTCAAGTGTATGATCCACCTATTCACTGAGTGGCTTTTTCTACCGCAGCACCTGGAGTCCCTATCTCCTTACGCTTACGATATAATACACAAAATCATTTTAAATTGGATATACTCTTTGTGCATAGTCATACACCACCATGTGAATATATGGCGAATATATTACTTCAAAAGTTCTGCACAGGACATACTTATAACCTTAGCAAAAGTAGCTTGCAGAAAATTTAATATTTTCTCTAGTCTGTTGTCCAACTCTCCTTACAATAAAAATGATGTTGAATTTTGAATAGATACCATGTGAAAACCTGATGACTATTTGAACTATTGTTTTCAGGTTGTGCATGTTGTAGATATGACAGGAGCCAATGGCAAAAAGCAAGAGCCAGCCTCTTACATTTCGTTATTTTCAACTACTCCAGGAAATCTAGTTAAGGAAGTTGAACAGATTGGAGAAGGATTTACTTGCGGCACTGATAAGCCTCTTGATTTTGTAACGTTTTCGGTCAAGTATGGTTGTTGGAGTGACAAAAATGCTAATATTGGCTGGCACGAGACAGATATTCCTCTGATTCGTGTTGAGAATGATATCAAGGGTGACAATAGAGTAACTCATGTATCCATTGACACTAAACTTTCCACACGCTGGACTCTGGGTATCAACACTGATGAATTCGAGGATTTCCAGTTGAAAGGTACTTACAAATACTCGTGAAGGTTGTCATTACGTTTTCTTATCTACTTGCTCAGATACATTATTTCAGTCCACTAGCTGTCAAAGTTTGGGAGTTTCAGAGGGTTACATTTCTCTCTCCATGTGAATTTTCTTGAATAGTTCTCCAAAGAACTTGAATCGCAAAAAAAGATTCAGTTACATGGTGAAAAATACTTTTCCATAGAACTACATTCCTATCAGTGCTATCAAAAGAGAAAAGTGCAACAAGGCTCTAAGGTCCGTTGGGTGTTAAGCACAAAAAAAACATGGGCTTGAATGAAAAGGCACAAATGGAGAAAAAATACAAATATATATGTTTAGTCCAAGACTAATAATAATATGCATGAATAGCAAATACATGAACAAAGAAATTGATTTTTTTACGGTAGCGTGAAATATGAATTTTTAGTGTCTCCTCCTAGGAGATGCTTATTGGCACGGAAAAGTATGACTTTTAGCCTTGATGATGACAATGAGCACACATTAAGCGAGGCGACGCACTCAACATGTTCTGCGCTTCACTTTAGGGCTTAAGCGCGTCTTTGACAACACTGATTCCTATTCAACAAGGCTTATACACACTAGAAACTTCTATCCTTGACTTCTTTTCTGGTCATGCTTTTCCCATGTTGTTCAACGGTTCATTGTTTAACACAGTTTTATTGCTTAGTCTATTTGGAGAGATGATGCACCTTTGACCCGCCCTTTTTTAAAAAAGAAATCTTTTTATCTGGACTAAGTGAGTTCTTCATATGCCTGAAATATCATGGACCTTCATCAGGCTTTTGTCCTTCACCTAAAAAGGTCACAAAGATTTTTATCATTGTTCTTCTTTATACTCTTGTAGATGGATGACTAGGTTCTTACAGAGGTTGCGTGAAATTAACAAGTTGGTCTGTTTTATTTTCATTTTCCATCTTAACAAGATTAAGATTCTAGTTGATGCCTGGCAAGTATCATTTCATGCTAATCAAAAGTTTTTAGGGATTTGCTTATGTTAATTCTATAATTCTAGCCTGGTCTGACTTTGTGCTCTTATCAAACTATTTCCACTTTTCGATATCTCCAGTCAGAATTTAAAGGTAGATATTTTACGTAGTGTTCTTGACTTATTAGAAAACAATTTAGAGAATTTTGTTGTGCATTGTGCCAAGGAAGATTCCATTACTAGTTCTTAGTTTCTGTTGGAGCTAAAATTGCTCCTCATGCTAACTTAAATGTATGGCAGAACAGAACAGGTATTAGACTTGGTCCATGTAGCCTGGTTGCTTTGATTCCTAGGTCCTTGCCTATCAGATACGCAAAAGCTTTACACACTTAAAACAATGCTCACTAGAAATGGTTAAGTAAGATGTGAACAATAAATTTTTTAATAGTTCTTGGAAGAGGGTGTTGTATTGGGTGGGCTGAGGTCCTTAATGCCTCTCATGCTTTCTAGACCACATTGTTTTGCAGGACTAGATGAGGCAACAAGTTTGCAAAATAAGTCTAGAAAATTACCGTAAAATGTGGTTCTTATGATTTAGAGGTATACATAGACGCGCGGGGTTGTGACCTTGGTTTGAATCATGCACATAATTGTTGAGAGAGACAACTACTTTATTGACTTCTATAGATCTAGCAGGGAAGGAAAAAGATATGTGCTAGGACAATTGGTTCGTCTATAAAGCTTCTGAGTACTGACTCAGTCGTGAATAATGGATATGCTCTTTCTGTAGTGGAGATAGTTGCGCCTAATGATAAATTACGGCTATATTATTAAAAGCTTGTGTAAGAATGGATTTCTTTCGACTGTTCTTCTGATTTTTTGTTTCCCCAATTTTGTGGGATTGATGTTGGTGCAGACGGTCCTGAGGAGTTGGTTCCAATCAGTGACAAGAACAATGCAGACTCATGGCACATAATTCAGTTTTCAGGAGGGAAGAAGGCACCAAGGAAATTCAATCTGACTCTTTTCTGGGCCAACAATCAAACTCACAAGTCCCTCAAGAAGGATAGCAACACAGAGAAACCATTGCTAAAACTGCGGACAGATGTTGATCGAACGACTTCCCCAACTGAAACAGTACTTGGGAAGCTTCCTCAGTGGTGTTCGTTGTTTGGAAAGTCCACATCTCCTCTTACCTTAGCTTTCTTGACTAGTTTACCTGTTGATTTTTAGGGTTGCTGCAACTTTTACAGGACATAAAGCAGAGTAGCTACAAGACTTCGATAGGGGTGGCCGTAGCGCTTCACTGGTAACAAATTACAACAGGTGCTCATGGTTATTTTTGTATGCCAGAGTAAATGTTTGAACATATAACAGCCTAGAAATTGCATTCAAAACTTCAATCCATATCAAATCACCTTCTGAATTCAATTTTCTGCTTGCTGCGGACACTTCCATCTTACCAATTGTCTCGATTACCTATCAATCAGCTAACCAAATTATATTTGACACTCTGTGTTTTGTATGGTTGGAAATATTTTTTAATTTTTCTATGTTTGGTTGGTCAAAATGTTTGGAAAATGTTCTCTTTTAAGAAAAGTTCCTTAAAAATGGGAAATATGATTTCCCTAATGGAAGTACGGAAAATAAGTTGAACAAGTGACATTCCAGGTTTATTGTCCTCTTCCCCACCCACCCAATTCTCCCAACCCTTACCCCTTGACTATCACCCACCCCGACCCCCACCCCTTCGCCCCTGCTTCCCCATTTCATCCCACCTCAATAGTGTTTTGCTAGATAATATATATAAATGATTTTGAGATAATATTTTCTTACTTGCTTGCCTAACACTAGATATTAAGTAAGAAACTCATTTGTTTTCCAAAAAAAACATTTTCTAAAAGTTCATTTTCCGTAGAAAATATTTTCCTTCCTAACAAGGTATTCATGCTTTTTTTTTTATAGCTCGCAAAATTTTTATCTACTTCCTGCAAATGTCAAATTAGTGCTTAATTATTTATAGACACAATATCTATATATAATTATCTCTTTCTGGTTCTAGCATTTTGTTTTTATCGTTAGAGTGTTTTTGAGTCTTTTCCTTCTCTTGAAGAATATTATTCTGCTATATGAAGATTCATTTTGTGTTCAAATTTTTTTTTTTAATTTGATCAAATTATCGTGAATTAACGTCTCCATCTGGTAGGCAAACTATCAACAACCCATAAAGTCAATTCATTAAGCAGAAAGTACAGTAATAACACGTTATAAGTAGAAAGCCACATCTTTACTCATAAAACAATGTGAAAAAAATCACTCAAAACTTGGTGTCATGTACATGAGCTACTAAAGTTCCGAATACAAGTATGAAATAGATATCAAATAAAGAGAGGAATAAGTAAGGGTATAGAAGACGGGTTGTGGATTAGTCGAGCACCTCACCCTGATGACTCAAAACAAGTCCTCAACGATCAGCCACACCTTACCTACCACTCGTAGAACCTACTAACAGAAAACTGCACGAAGTGTGGAGTGGGTACAAAAAATATGTGTACTTAACAATATCGTCGATCAACCCTAAAGTATGGATAAGAGTTGGTTTTCCCATGCTTACCTCACCAGTGATTAGCTCAACCCTTCACTCTTATTTAGAAATGGCAGTTGAGGATGAACACTGCATTATGGATTGTACTAAAACCTATAAAAGTTGTATATTAAAGATGTGACAAATAATAAGAATTCTATAATCTTATTGGCTAAATGGTAGCTGGCTATTTCTAATGTGCATACGTGCCTTTTTTGGGTTAAAATTTACCTGTGCAATTGTATTTGTCATATTATGATGTTCACTTCAAACTCTAGATCTCTTGACGTTAAATCGTTTCTATTTCTTCAGTTTAAGAGTTTTATCATTTTCTATGTCCTCCTTGTGGCTTTTTGTGTTCTTGAAATACTTTTATCACTAATATCCTTTGTTTTTTTTGATAGTGATTGTCATTTGGTCATCGGAAAGATGAAGCTTATCAGTGTTATATTTTGTCTGCCTCAATTTGTGTCATGTGATATAATTGGAATTTTGAGATTCAAATTTCTATTGAATTTGAATGTATAACTTCAAATTTTTTAAAATAAAATTTATATATTTAAAAATTACACTAAATTATAATAACGAACAACTTAAAATATTTAAAAGACATAAAAATGCTAACGATAGAAAATTGATTGACTAAAATTATTCTTCTTCTTCAAAAAAGAAAAGAATGAAATCACTCTCAAAATTTCAAGAATCCCACCTAAATTGGGAACAGAGGGAATATCATATAGGGAGTACTATATTTGTCTATTTTTCACTATTTTATTATCTCTTCAGAATTGGTCCTCTACTATTCACAACATCTTTATTTTGCCTGTATGAAAGTCATACTGTTTCTCATTTATATGCCAAAACAATCATTTTTGAGTAAAGCAGTAGCTGGAAAAAAATGCAGTAACTAAATCTTTGTATTTGTTTCTTTTTTTGGCACATTCGTAAAGGAAAAAAACTATGCTAATACATATGTTGAGAAGAAAGGTGGATTATAGTTATTCAGTCAATATTAATCTTTACTGCTCCATCCATTTTGAATTTTTTGGTTAGTTTATTTTATTTTATCTTTTCACGTACTAAATTTAATATAATAAGATTAAAGTGTATTTAATATATTTTACATATCTTTAGTTTAGTACCACAAAATTTTAAGGAAAAAACTACACAAACATGTAACTTAAGATATCATAATCTCTAAATTATCCTACCATTTACAAAATTTACAAAAATTCTCTCTTGAATACATCCCTCCCATTATGAATCATGTTCATAGTTATATATCCGACAATAGAGGAATATATCCAACGCAGCAACATAGTAGAAATCAATGTATCTAACAATAGAGGAATGTATCCGACACAACAGAATTAGTAGAGATCAATATATCCGACAATATAGAATGTATCTAACACAACAACAGAGTAGAGACCAATGTATTCAACAACGGAGGAATATATTTATCCGACAAAACAGAATCTTAAGTAATGTATCAGCAAATCGAGAAATGTATTGAGAGCAACAAAAGTTTTGAAATTTTTGTAATTGGGAAGACTTTCGAAATAAGATGTAATTAGCCCGCAAATGTATGAGATTTCTCTATTTTATAAAAATTTTAAAGAACATTTTACATATGCCTAACATGTTGGGCCGGTGCACAGCACGAGCTATGCCCATCTAGTACATCAATAAACCCGAGCTATAAATGGCAAAGAATAAATGAATTATTCAATAGTTTATCAAGAATCAGTTACTTAGATAGACAAAAATCTCATAGGTTCGACCAAATAAGCAGACAAAAATCTTGATATAAATCATGGCTTATGAATGTAAATGAGATGCAATGGCCAAAATGCACTAGTATATACAAGCTTTTACGTGAGATGCTACCTGATTAGTACGTAAAAAAAAAAAACTCTCCGATTAAGGAGGTGCTTATGGTCGTTTGCAAAATAATTATCCAACTTGAAGTAGAGGTCGAACTCCACATGGGTTAGAGGTAGGATTTATCAAAATTTGTGACTCAACTCACTCAAACTTGTATATTGTACCAACAATGAATGTAAAAGGGGGGGGGGGGGGGGTTGTTTATCACAAGTAGTCAAGTTTAAAATTAAATTGCAAAACCTAACACAAATATTGATTTAACAAGGTTGGATAAATTAGGGGTGCGCATTCGATGGGGTGTGGATTCGATAAGTATTGACTAACAAACTTAGAATGAATTGCCACATGGATAGCTTTAGTTAAAACTATATTCAAAGTTTTTTAACCCAATAAATGTGTTTGTTTTGGGATCTTTCCAACCCAAAACCATACCATAAAAACAACTAAACATTAGCTTCAGAGGGCATAAATTATCTCTAGCTCATGGTATTAAATGATAATTTAACTGGAGTTTATTTCTTGATCTAACTTTGATCAAAACCTCATGTCCTCACCATTGAAGTCTTAACCAATCTCACTTTCCTTTCTCAAGCAAAAGTGAAATCAGAGAGTTCAATTAATGTCTGCAACAGTTATTTTTAGATTAAAATTTGAAGACATCAACAGATTCATGCATTATAATGAATACTAAGAATAATTACACCCATCATGCACCCCCGCCGCCCAAGAGAATTTAGCGACTCCTAGTGTGAGAGGGAGATTATACCAACAATGAATTTCTATCACAAGCAACAATATCAATTCCAAGCTTAATTTTCAGCAACAATGGTGTTTTCTTCATAAAGAAGCTAATACTACAAACTATACTCCATTATATATTCAATTTATGTAATAAGGTCTTGATAGTTCTACTTAGCACTTATGAGACACTAATGAATTGGTATTTTTCATAAATTATTGCTATGTTTTAATGCTAATTGAGGAGATTTTAGGTCATAATTCTCTTGTATGCAAGAATTTTTTGGAAAAGTCTAGTTTAATGGATTCAGAGCTTAAAATCGCGGAAGAGCACCAACAAAGGAATCAACATCCCAAATGAGCTAATTGGTGTCTCGCCGTCTTGACCGGAGAAATTTGTCTAAGCACCAACAACTCATTGGTGTTGTATAATTACTGATCGGTGTTCCTCCAACCCTAACTCAGGTTAGACTAAAGAAACTGAAGGATGAAGTGGTGATGTGATTTGCACTATACCATCTTGGATCGACGTTCCACTGGTCTAGTGCAAGTTGAGGAGCAGAAGCTTAAGGGAAAAAATGTACTTTAAGGAGAAAGTGCTTCCTTTAGAAGGTTCAATGATATAATATGGATTTGTGTAATCATGTAGCATTACCTTCTTTCCAATTGGTAATAAGTCTAAGGAGATGCACTTTTTAGATAACTTTGTAGTGATACAAAGTAGATATGAACTTCTCTTACTTGCTAAGGAAGAAAACTCAGATTTTCATCCTTCTAAGCTATGGATTCTAGATTTGTGAATCAATTTTTCTTGAAATAGAGTTTCCCTACATGTGTATATATGATGAATCCATGATTTGGACTCATTTAGGGCTTTATTTGGATAGATTTAGTGTCCTCAAATGATTATTTTTTGCCAATAACTGATATAAAATCCTTGATTTCCAGGTATATGGATTGAGGAACAAAGCATGGACACTGATTTGCAAAAAGGAATGAAGCGAGCTGAAAGAATGAAGAAATGAAGGCTTGGTGATCGCCGAGTCCCTTTGGAGAGTCGCCGAATGGCCACAATCTCGCCTAAAGTTCCAGTGTACCAAGCCCTGAAGGAGAAAATCAATTTGGCGAGAGAAAGGAGTAGTCTGCGTGTCGCCGAGTGGTTCCGCAATGTTGTGTTGGATCGCCCAAAGTTATAGAACTTGAGGATGCTGAAGGCCAAAGCAAAAAGGCGATGGAACTAACCAAAGGGCGGATCGCCGAGCCCAACTTACTGCACCGAATGGTCCTTTGCAACATATTTTTGGCGACTATAAATACATTTTCAAACATTATGTTTAGTATCAAATTTCATTCTGAACATTCATTAGCTTAATTTTCAGTTTGAACTCTGAGTTTTGAGGCATGTGTTTTTTAGCTTTGAAGAATTGAAGTTTTCCATTTTTGAGAAATTGGAAGTGGGTCTTTGAGATTCTTCAATTTGGACCTTTGTAAAGACGAAATTAAACTTACCTAGTTGATGAAAACACAATTTGGTAACGGTTTTTATCTTTTTATTATGTCTAGCTAAAACCCCAATTCTTGGGATGTGATTATGGGCTGATTTGGCTTATGGGCATTTCTAATTGTTAGTTTAAATGTTGTTTAGAAGTGATTTCAATAAGTAATTGTGGATTAATTCAAAGGATTGTAGTCGCAAATTCAATTATACCTTTGTGTTTTTGGCTTGCTCGAGAGAGAGGTTTTAAAACCAAGATTATTGATTGATGGTCTACGAGTATTGGGTTGTCATGGGTTCAGCTCGAGAGAGTGAATCCTAAACCCTTTTCCACACATTCAGCTCGAGAGAGTGAATGGACTAAGGCGTAGGCTGTTCTTATTTGCTTGCTTGTTGGTGTTCGAGAGAAACCAACTTGATTTGGGGTAAATTGTTCAAGAGAAAGTTCATCTCCTCTATAGTCTAGCCTATTTACTGATTTACAACTATTTTCTAATAATTGCAATTACCTGTTTGTCTATATTATCATATAATAAAATCACATTCCAAGAACCCATCTCAGTATTGTTATCTTTGTATTATTTGTTGTTGCTGTAGTTGATAACTTGTTATTTGACATTTGTGTCACCCCTATTTTGAATTATATTTTTATTCATAAATGTCTATTCCTATGATTGACTTGAGCATATTCGTACTTTACTCTTGAATCTTAAACACGTACCACCCCTTGTGGGATTTGACCCCAACTCATTTAGTTGGGTTATTATACTGACTAACGATCGTAGACGCTTAGAACTGGATTAAGTGTCGTTGATAACGTAAATCAAAATGGCGCCGTTGCCGGTGAGTGGTGTTGGTTAAGATTCTTTAGTTAAGTTGAATTTTGTTCTTGTAAGTTATAGTTGAATCTACTTATTTTTAGTTTTGGTTTGCTTGTTTGTGTTTTGAAATAGAGAATATGAGTGTGAACCTAGTGGAATCGTAAAACATGGTGAATATATTGCTAACTTATTTATTGAAGCAATAGAAAATGTAGGTTCAAACAATGTTGTTCAAGTTATTATGGATAATGCAAGTAATATGAAACTTGCCGGTACTATTGTGGAGCAAAATATCCTCATATATTTTGGACTCCTTGTGTTGTTCATTGTTTGAATCTAGCTTTGAAAAGTATGTGCCAACCTTCGGAAAAATCACCTCACTTTACTAATTGTAAATGGATTTTAGAGTTATTTAGTAAAGTGAGTAATTTGAAGAACTTTGTTGTGAACCATGACTTGGCACGTGTACTTTTTAAAAAACATTCAGATTTGTGTTTGTTGAAGGTTGGTGAAACAAGATTTGCCTCACACATCATTATGACCACTTGAATTCGCAAAGTGAAATCTTCTTTGGAGAAAATGGTCATGGATGATGAATGGAAGAATTATAAGGGGGATAAGGGAATTGAAGCCAAAACACGTGAAATAAAATCCCTTATAATGAATGATGAAAAAGGGGATAGTATTGACTATTTCTTGAAATTTACGGAATCAATTGTTGATACGCTAAGAAGTGCCGATATTGATGGTCCAAAATTACATCTCCTCTATGATATGTGGGACTCGATGATTGAGAAGGTCAAGAAAGTCATCTTTGAGCATGAGGGGAAAGATGTCATTACCGGTCAATCAATTTTTTTTGATACTATTCATGATATTCTTGTGGCTAGGTGGAACAAAAGTAACACACCTCTACATTGTATGGCACATTCTTTGGTTCCCAAATATTATCATGAATCATGCCATCAAGGAGAGAATGGAATTCGAAAGCTAGCTCCTAATGAAGATAGTAAAATTTCATTGAATAGAAGCAATGGTAGCCAAGTAGTCCACCAAGATGACATTGGCAACCTTAACGATGTCAATGAGCCAAATGCTAATGACCCTCATCTTGTGGGTGGAATTGGTGCCATTTGCTTGCTTCCGGCTAAAGGGAATGTTGTGTTCCATATCACAAGTACTATGTTGCAGCTCTTGCAATTGAAAGAGTTGTTCAGTGGGCTGGCTCATGAGGAGCCCTATGAGCACATTAGAAACTTTGTTGATGTTTGCAGGCTGTTCTCTTTCAAGAACATATCCCAAGAGTCGGTCTGGTTGAGGTTGTTCTCATTTACCTTAATGGGAGAAGCATGTAAGTGGCTCGATGAATTACCATGAGAATCAATCACTTCGTGGGAAGAGCTTGTCACTGCAGTTCAAGTGCGATTTTTTCCTCCTTCGAAGATGATGACTCTTCGGGACAACATTTAGGGCTTTAAACGTTTGGAGGGTGACCCAATTCATGAGACTTGGTTGCGATTCAAGAAGTTGGTGCTACAATGTCATACTCATGGTTTGATAGACAATGTTTTGCTGCAATATTTTTACCAAAGCCTTGATTCGGTGAAGAAGGGTGTAGCTGACCAACTTTCTCTGGGAGGTTTGATGCAACAACCTTACATCGTTGTAGCCCAGCTTCTGGATGGTATGACCACAATTAATTGGGCTTGGTACACCCGTGAAGATCAGGTCTCCCCTCTCACGTTTAAATTGACCAAGGAGCAACTTGAGAAGGACCAAGAAAGGGATCAGAACATGGCGAAGATCATGACACAACTTGACATTTTTTCTAAAAGTGTCATGGGAGCTGGTGCTCGAACTGTTAATGTTGTAGGTGTAGGGTGTGTTAACTTAGATGAGGCCAGGTTTGAGGCTTTGTACAACGAAGAGGTAAATTTCTTAGCCAACCAAGGTGGTGGTTATCATTCAAACTGCCTGAGGCAGGGAGGTAACAAAGGTTGGAATAAGGATGAAGGTTGGAAGGATCGTGATAGAAAGTGGAGGGGTTGGAACCCCACTTGGAAAGAGAGAGATGGGGAGAAGGATAGATATGTTCCTCCCTATGAGCGCCAAAAGCCAAAGTATTCCAAGGGTGGTCAATTTGAGGATATGCTTTCTCGTATGGGTCATATCTCGTTTCATTTAAACTTGAGACAACAAGAGGGGTTGCCAGTGATACTATGGTCAACCAAAGACTGAAGTTTGAGTAAGGACTTGCCTCGTGCCACGACGTTAACTAAGACGCTACTTAGGAGGCAACCCAAGTTTTATTTGCTCTTTATCTTTGATTCTTATTTTTGGCTCACCTATTGTTCTTTAATTACAGGCTGGTCCTCAGCCTTGGGCAATTGAAAATTTTGCCTTGGCAGCAAAATATCCATCTGGTCAAATAGTTGCACAGGTCAGTTTGCATTACTCAAAGAGAAATAAATATATTTCCTGAAATCCTTGAACTTCATTGTACTGTCTTTAGTGCTGCAGAATTTATTTAAATCCTGGGCAATAAAATCTGCTACTGATTTCCAATTGTACCAAGAACTTGCTGGCCTTTCTGGTCTGGATTTTGCATATGCTGATAATACTGCTGTATACCACACAAAGGTACTCAATATGCCTCCCAATGAACTATTATACTACCTTTTTGGCAATTTGCTATTTCTACTTACTGCATAATAAGAAAGGCAATTTTGCAAAACTTATAATTCAGATTGCATGCTAATCATCAAAGTTCATAATTTTTGGACAATTTGTTATTTTGGAATTTTATCATGTTTTTTTTGAGATTGGTAACTATTTCTATTTCTTTAAATCAGTACATGGGTTGTACTGAAACCATATTTACATAATGAATTCTAAAGGCACTGTCCTATCCCTATAATGAGTCTAAAACATCAATGATAGAGACAGTGTTATTAGAGTAGATCTGGTTACACCAAAAACACAAGTTAGAATACAATTCAATTTTACTTGCTGCATATTACTCTCCCTATTCTCAAAAACTCTTCAGATTTCTCTCTTTCCAGACAGTCCACCAAATAGTAGCAGGAATGACTCTCTAGTTCCTTCTGTTCTTTGCTTGTAATCCTGATTCTTCCCAACTGTATAAGGCCTCTGCAATTCTACCAGGCATAACCGATGAGATGTTTTTGAGCCTTAGGAATAGACTTCACAATTGGCCAGTGACTTTGCACTAGATGAACAAGTGATTGATTGTTTCTGCAGTTTCCCACAAAAAAAAACATCTTGAACACAGTGTAATCCCCCTCTTCATCAAATTCTCCTGTGTCAACACCACTTCCTTAGCCAGTAACAACACAAAACAGGCCACTTTGTGTGGGATCTTGGCCTTCCAAATGTGTTTCTAGGGCCATTTGGATGCCTGCATAATTGGGTGGTTCAACTTCCTATATGCTGCACTTACTTTAAAAGTCCCAGTACTGTTCCCCAACCACTGCAATCTGTCCCTCCCTGTCTCCAAGCCACTAAATTGTTCAGTGACGCTGAAGAAGAATTTTGTAACTCTTGGAATTTCCCAATCATTGAGGTGCTTTCTAAATATAATATTCCACCCATGAGGTGTCCATAGTTCAGCTATTGTATTTTGTTGCTGAAGAAACAGAGTATGTATGTTCGGGAAAAGTGTCTCCAGATTTCCTGCTTCATGCCAATCCTCCTTGCAGAATCTAGTTTTAGCACCATCTACCACTTTAATCTTGGTGTTTTTTTTGAATTCATCCCATAGTGATCGGATGGATTTCCATAAACTAACACCATAGGGAGTGGTAACTTCCTTTGTCATCCAATTGTCACTTTCTTCATATTTTGCTTTTATGACTGAGACCCATAAATTCTGATCATCATTGGAATACCTCCAAAGCCACTTCATTCTCAAAGCATTGCTTTGATTCTTAAGGTTCTTGATCCCTAAACCCCCTACTCTCTTATCGTTGATCACTTGTTTCCATTTGACTAAGTGGTACCCCTTCCTTTCCTTGTTTCCTTGCCACAAAAACATTTTCCTGATGCTATCCAACCTATTAATGACACCTGGAGGAATAGGAAATAAAGACATCATATATGTTGGTAGTGCATCTAGCACAAAGCAGTCTTCCTCCAAGTGAGAGGTACTGAGACTTCCACTTTGCTAGTTTCATCTCACACTTCTCAATCACCCCATTCCAAATATCCAATGTCGTGGATTTGGCCCCTAAAGGCATACCCAAATAAGTAGTTGGAAGAGAACCCACTTCACCACCAAGAATTAACTTCAAATTTTCCATATTTGGCACTTCATCAACTGGATACAAGAAGCTTTTTCTCCAGTTAACATGAAGTCCAGACATTCATTCAAACAAGACTAGAATTAGTCTCAAAATTTTGAGGTGGTCCTCTTCAGCATCACAGAATATCAGGGTATCATCACCATATTGTAGATGAGTTATCTGTAGGCTTTCCCTTTCGGCTCTAGCTACTTCAAAACCTCTTAGCCATTCTTATTTGTTTGCATTCATAATCATATTGTTGAGTCCCTCTATGACTAATAGGAAAATGAAAGGTGATAAGGGATCACCTTGCCTTAAGCCCCTTTGTGAACCGAAAAATCTTGATGGACAACCATTTATCAACACCGAGAAGCTTACTGAATATATGCAGAATTTAATCCATGGTCTCATTTGAGACCAAAACCCATATTCTCTAGCATACCTTAAGAAAATCCCAGTTGACATAGTCATATGCTTTCTCAATATCTAATTTGCATAAGATGCCTGGTTTTTTCAAACTTAACCTTGAATCTTTCATTAGCTATTAGAACAACATCTATGATTTGCCTCCCCTTAATAAAAGCTAGCTATTGTGAATTAACAAGTTTGGACTTCACTCGTTTTAGCCTTTCAGTGAGCACTTTTGAGAGAATTTTATAGATGCTTCTTATCAAACTGATAGGTCTAAAGTCCCTTAGTTCTTTAGCACCCTTTTTCTTTAGAATCAAGGCAATGAAGGTAGCATTAAAACTTTTTTCAAACCTCCCTTGGTCATAGAAATGCTGAAAGGTCAACATTATATCACCCTTGACCACTTCCCAACATTTGATGTAGAACCCCATTGTAAAGCCATCTGGTCCTAGTGCTTTATCCACTGCACATTGCTTTAAACTTCTCAAAACCTCCTCCTCATCAAAATTTCTTTCTAGGTTCTCTATTTCCTCCCCTGTTAGACTTGGACAGTTTAAGAAATTGTTGCCGGGTCTCCAAAAAACATTTTCAAAGTAAAGTTTTTGGTAGAACTCCACTATTTCCCCTTGGATCCTTTCAGGATCTTGGACTATATTCCCCTGAATGAGTAGTTGATCTACGTTGTTATACCTTTTGTGTGCATTAGCCATTTTGTGGAAGAACTTGATATTCTTGTCCCCTTCCTTTAATCAAACAGATCTTGACCTTTGTCTCTAGTAAATGTCTTCATTTTTTATTAAACCCTCCAGTTTCAGAAGTAAAGTTGCCTTTTCCGTTGCTTCATCTTCTGTCAATGCTCTATCAGTGGCAATATTTTCCACAACAACCAGCTTTTCAAGAACATTATTTCTCTATTAGCCAAGACTTCCTTGCTCACTTCTATTCGATTCCTTCAATTTATGTTTCAAAGCTTTTAATTTAGAGGCCAATAGGTAGTCAGGTGTCACGGACTTAGAGTGTTGGCTAAAGATCCGTGCGGCACTTGACAACTTACTCACTATTCTTTCAAGATCTTGTAAGCTCAAGTAAGCCTTTGAAAGGAAGATTGCTAAGAGAATATGAAGAAAGACTTAGAAGAACAAGAGAGCTTTTTAAGAAGAAGGCTTTGTATTACTTTGTGGAATGCTTTACAACTTGCTTGCTTGCTTGGTTGGTGCCTTGCAAATGAATGGCACCTCTATTTATACTTACATCTAGGGGCATAAGTGTAAATAATATTTACTTATAAGTCCCTAAAATATTTACACTTTAGTTCCTCTCTAGAATTCTCTACATATTCTAGGGAATTCTAAGGTTTTCTTGGAAACTATCTAGGGGGTTCTAGAGTGTTCTACTAACCTCTCTAGAACTCTAGATTTTTCTACCTTCTTCCCGTGCAAAATTTTAAGGGTAAAGTGGCGGGTCATGGCACAGGTCTCTCAATGTAATCGAAAGAGTCCCACCACTGCCTAATTCTATTTGTGAAACCATCCGTTCTTAACCACCAATTCTCAAATTTAAAATAACTTTTGTTCTTCTTCCAAGAACCACCTTGAAGTGTGACTAGGGAGTGATCTGAGATTATTCTCTGTGTGGTATACTGTTTCAGATTACTAAAAACATCATCCCATTCTTGAGATACCAGGATCCTGTCAATTCTTGAAGCTATTTGATGGTTGTCCCCTTTAAATCAAGTGAACATAGCATTTTCCAATTGGAGATCAATTAGTTTCAAATCCTCAATCAAATCAGAAAACTCTCTCATTCCTAATGTTCTTCTAGTACAATTTTTCTTTTCTGAAGCATATCTTGCCACATTGAAATCCCCACATATTGCCCATGGACCTTCTATTAATGCTCCAATAGGGCCAATTTCTTCCAATACTAGTCTTCTTTCCACATAGCAATTGGGTGCATAAACTCCTATAATGTGGCAGGAAAAGTCCTGCAATTGTGATTCAAATTTACAGGTGAGAGTATATGTCCCTGTCTCTAGTACCTCCTCCTTCCATATTCTACTATCCCACAACATCATTGACTCCAAACATGCCATTTTGACCCACCTATCCCCCCAAATATGCCTTACCAACTCAATGATATCCCCCTGTAATTTGGTTTCTTGTAGACAAATGATGTCAGCTTTTCGGTCCCCCATAATGTAACCCTCCTCTTATCTTTATTATTCAAAACCCTTACATTCCATGACACTAGTTTGAATTGCATCATGAAATGGTTAGGAAATTTCTCCCCTTTTCCCTACCCCCACCACTCATGAATTTCACATCAAATGATACTAAACTTTTCAATTCTTTAGAACCTTTGAACCTTTTCTTCTTACAAACCACTGCAGCATCCTAATGTCTGGCTTGTCTGGCACTATCCACCTCTAATAGAAGTTCCAAAGCTTCTTGTTCATGGCCTTGGAAGTTGGCACCCAGTAATTTCCCCAGTCTGATCAGATTTTGTTTTACCCAAACAGGCATCTCTTTCTCTTTTTCCATAGTTAGATGTTGTTGTGTGCACAATGACTCAGCCTCTTCAACCTCCCATTCTTCAATGGAGGACACTAATCTCTGCTCTAGTGTATTGCATGCAACTTCTTCTATCCCCTTCTCCATCCCGTCCCTAATCAGGATTTGCGACTTTGGATCTGTGGTTTGCAAGACTGCATCTATCAAACCATCGCTTGAACTGATTATTGACATCTCCTGCATGTTACTCTGTACTGTTCTATGCTGCATACAATATTGGCTTTCTGTATCTTTAAGAGACCAGTCCTCTCTGTAGATGGGCTGTGTTCAGATTGTTATGTTGTTAAAAATGACCAGACTTGCTGGGTGTCAGGCCCACTGGTTCCTTCATTTAAAAAGGGTATTTGGATTAACCTTATTTAGGTGTTTTGACTTTTAAGCACTTTGTCAATCTTGGAGGTGTTTGGAAAAGTTGAAAAAGTGTTTTTAAGCACTCACCTTTAGGCCTAAAAATAAGCAAGTGCTTAAAAGCACTTTTTAACTTTTCGAAACACCTCCAAAACTAAAAAAATTCTTTAAAAGTTAAAAACACCTAAAAATAAGCTAAAATCCATACGGGCACTAAGTCTGGAACCTTAAAAGAAAATCTTCTGTAATTTTGTTGCATTGATAATTGTGCAATTTCTGTTGTAGTTGAGGCCCCATGTTTCATGTGGAAGTTGTGAACTACTTTGCTGATGTGCAAACTGGCAATGGATAATATGGACCTCCTCTTCTATTTACAGTGATAGAAACAGTATTAGGCGACTCCAGTGTTATTTAAAGTGATTGATCTGTCACTTAAAGTGATGAGGTGATGCAAAATGGTTGGTCCTTGCTTTGTATGTGTGAAGCGAATCAAAGCGAAGCAACTTCAACGAAGAATGTACTTCACAGTTCACATACTAAGTTGCAAAACTATTCGAGAGGCGGTCCCTTCTTTGAGTTTGATTTATTTGATGGAAAAAGAGAAAGAGGAGGATAGAATAAGGCCTTTTGCTAATTGAGAATCAAATTTCCTCTTTAGATATGCATCAATTAAAGCTGATATCATTATGTTACTAAAACAATTATACATAGAGAAATAGGAGGATAGAATAAGGCCTTTTGCTAATTGAGTATCAGAATTCCTCTTTAGATATGCGTCAGTTAAAGCTGATTATCAGTGTTGTTACTAAAACAGTTATACATAAATGACTATGACTCATTAATTGAAATTCCAACTCTTACTGAGTATTAGAATTCCTCTCGAGATATCAGACCTTGTTTTGTAAATAGCTATGGAGGTTAAACGATGGGAAATAAGCTCCTTGGGAAGCGGTGGTTGATGTCAAATATAGGAGAGAAGTTTTCTGGGCACCTAAAGTAGTTAAGATTCCATATGGAGTAGCTGGTTGGAGACAGATTTGCTGCCTATAGGAGGAATTCAAAATGTTGGCTTGATGGTGGACGATGGGAAAAAGCTTTGGAAATATATTTAGGATTGTTCTGGTTTGCTGAAAGATCAATCTCCCACTTATATAGACTGGACAATAATTCTGAAGTCGTTTCTGTCACGCCCCGAGCCTACACCCCAGAAGTGACCGGCACTTGAAGACCATCGCTGGCCCCCAAGCGAACCCTTGGCCTGGTTTTCTTAACTCAGCGGAAACTTAACTCAACAGGATAACTCAATGCAATGAAAGGTTATAAAATAACTCAACTGAAAGTAATTTGCCAACAAGGCATCTCGAGTCTCAAAATAGGATATTTAAATATATACATGCATGAGAGACTCCAAACTAACTGACTGACTGTCTATGAAGCCTCTAAATACTGAGATGGATGTTGGGACAGACCCCGTAACATCCTAATAAAACAAAAACTAAGAACACAAAATAATTGAGTCCTCCGGAATGCAAGGAGGCTCACCACTGACTCTGGAGTGCTCAGCTGGATCAACGACGTGCAGGATGCTGATCCGGGGTACCTGTATCTGCATCATAAGACGATGCAGGCCCACTGGCATCAGTACATGGAAGGTACTAGTATGCGAGCTGGAAAACTAAGCAACAAAGGCTAGAAGGAAATTTGAAAGAAACTGAAAAGTTTACCTTGTTCAACTCAACTCAACCTGACTGACTTCTTTCAATATAAGGCAATTTAAAACAAGTGTGATATAAAGAAAGACTGTTTAAAACATGCTATAAAACTCTGTATGTATACAAGGATACAATAAGCCTGAGATGTATATAGAAATACAATTGAACTGATGTATATAAAATACAATAATTTCCGTGTATAAAAATACAATAACTGCTGTGGGAGTTTCTCTAACCGACAACCATCACATAAGAGCTAAAGTGATGATACAGCGATCAACCTCACGCTGCCAGAGCATCCTATACCCGGCCAAAGGTATAAGACCTGAACTGCCTAATGGATCCACTAGTCTAATATGAAAAGGATTCATCTAAAGAGCATGATCCTTTTCTACCCATGGTGGCTAACATGGTTCTATAGGGGCTGTGGGTTCTTTGAACGCTCCCCCAATTCGGTGCTCGATACTACTCCCAAAAATGTACTGGCTCTTATGTTTTTAAAACACATTTCTTCCTGCTAACATGAGATAATTACTCAAAAAAACTATCCCGAAGGCTCTTTGGAAATTTCAGTTTCCAACCTTGTTTAAATGTAAAAACACTTCTTTAAAACTTCTTTGGGAATACATAGTTCCCTAATAACTTTGAGAAAATGAACTCAACTTGAAACTTGAGATTCTTTACTTAGCTTGAAACTCTAAATTCTTTTCTTAACTTGACACTTGAGTCTAAAAATAAAGTTAAAACGTTTAATAAAGACTCTTGAACAACTTTACAACTAGCTTGACTTGCTTAACTTCTAAGCTTAACTCTTAATTTCTAACTTCACTTGACTTCTAACTAACTCTCCTTAAATTGGAATTTGGATTCAAGGTATTTGCTCACATGTTACGGATGAGTTCTTGACTTTTAGAAGTACCTTGGAGTGTTGGAAACAACTAGGAAACATAGGTATAATACCTAGGAACAAAATAAAATACAAATGGGGAATTAAGGTAACGGGAAGGATTGGCGTTCTAAGATCAACTTCAAACGGGACTGCTGGCCACACTGCCAGGCACCAGTCCTCAGCTTCAAAAAGGGGACTGCTGGACCCTCTGGTGCCAGCCCTTTTCCCAACAAAAAAAAACCGACTTTCTCCCTCTTTTCTTCAACTCTAAACCACCCTTACTTCAATGGATTTAACCCCAAACACTAGGGATCATCAATATCTCAACATACAATAAATTACAACTCAAATACACAACCCAATCATGTCCCACAACCAACAATAACTTCAACAACAACTAACAACATCAACAACAACTAACAACTTCAACAACTTCAACAACTTCAACAACAATCCAATCTTTTCTCAAATCATAAAAAAAGAGCTTGGTGTGTGGGGGAAAGGATCAGACCACACAAAGAACTCACATACCTTGATAGGGATCACCCCCGACGAAAATCCACGACGGGAACTTGTTGATCTCCTTTCTCCTCTTCTTCTCCTCTTCTTCTCCTCTTCACTCTCAAGAACCCTAACTCTTTCTCTTTTAAAACTAGGATAAAATGATCCAAAAACAGCCTAACACACAATATAACCTCAAAAGAAATGGCTAGGGAAAAGACCAAAATGCCCTTAAAATTTCCGGACGGATTCCCTGCCAACTGCCCAACTTTCAATGGCCATAACTCGCTCATACGAACTCGAAATCGAGCAATCTCAGTGGCGTTGGAAAGATCATTCCACAAGCTTCGCAACCATATCTGGAACTACTCCTAACTCATCCTGATCTAGGAGTTACGACTGTTCAAAGTTGGCCAAAAATCACTGATTTCCACACTTAGCCAAATTTTCCAGATTCTGTATTTTTCCAAAAATGGCTACTTCCAATTTCAAGCTTCTTCATAGCTATTTCAAATTGACGGATATTACAGTTTCAGGAGATATATTCTCTGATGTTGGACTGAACTTTGAATTCAGAAGGAACCTCTTTGGCCGAGAAACACAGGAAGTTGATGTATCGATTCAGCAAATGCAATCAGTAAAGTTAATTCCAGAGAAAGAAGATGGTCTGTTCTGGAAAGCCAATAGAAAAGTCTTGGAAATTTTGTGGTCTAAAACAAGCCATAGAAATTTTGTGCCATATATCATCTCATTAAGGGTAAAATAGGAAGTTTAAGTTAATTGTACTTACAAGCTATATTACCATTGTTAGGTAATCATTGTAAATTGTGTGCTTTAGTTTGAAGGTGTTTCTTCTTGCATAAAGCCCCAATAGACTTGTCGCTTCTTTAGGCTATATTTTTCTTTTAACTGGGAGTCTGTTATTTTCTTTACAATTGTGATGCCTTTTGCATGCAGAATGAAAAATTAAAGCTTTTGAAGCCTGGATCATTTCAACATCTTGGAGAAAATATGCTTGCCTTTCTACTTAAGGCTGGAACTTCTACAAATCTGCCCAAAGGCAAGGGGACAAATTCCAGCGGAAAATCTGGCCAGGATACTGCTATATATTTTGACATTTCTGGTATGTTCACGAACTGCAGTTCTTTTGTCGTTGGTTGTTGATATACCTTTTTTACCTTGAAATTGGTGTCTACTGCCGGATGAATTATGTTATTTAGAGGGAAGTATTGAAAACACCACTGAACTTGGCGTAAATTATTAGTTTCGTTTCCGAACTATTGATAGCCTTAAACACACCCCTATACTTGACTAACTAAACTTAGATACACCCTCGATCTGCCACCATGATACATCATTAAGGACGGGGAATCTACTGACAAAAGATTCACTAAACTACTGATGACAGTTATTTTATTATTGTTTGATAAAAGAAAGGAAAGTTATAATCTAGTCTCAGTGCTTTATGATGATTATTGATAATCTCCTATTAAGAGTTTGTTAAAGAATGACAAAAGTCCCACGTTGGTAGTTAATGAGATAGGTGGACTCCTTATAAGGCTTGGGCAGTCCTCCTTCCTTTGAGCAAGCTTTTGGGGTGTGAGGTAGGTCTAACACCTAATTAAACAGAGTTTATCCTGCACCCTTTTTGCACAGCAACTTTGTTTCCTAATGCATTTTAACTGATTTCAGGGAACATACATGGTCGTATTCCGACAGTATTTTGCGAGTTTGCTCTACAATACAGTGATATTGCAGGCACTTTTAATATGGATGACATCAGTAATTATGGGTGGACGTTCTGCCATGGTTTACTTGGCCTTATCATCCTTGAGTCTCGTGCTCATGTGGATGTGCTCTATTGGCTTCTCTGTATTTGTTGCCTTTGCTCTTCCCCTCGTATCATCTTCACCCATTCCCTACATTTCAAGTCCATGGCTAGTGGTTGGTTTGTTCGGTGCACCTGCTGTGCTCGGGGCCTTCACTGGTCAACATTTGGGCTATCTCATTCTGTTGAAGTATCTGACAAAGACATTTTCAAGAAGAAATGCGAACCTACCTTTGGTTGTGCAAGAAGATCTGGCAAAGTTAGATGCTGAGAGATGGCTCTTTAAAGCTGGTTTATTGCAGTGGCTTATTCTTTTGATTGTGGGAAACTTTTACAAGATAGGATCATCTTATTTGGCTCTTGCTTGGCTAGCCCCTCCTGCATTTGCATGTGAGTCCACATTTATTTCATTCCTTATCTTTGCCGTTTATGATATGGACACGAGAGCCCTTAAGTCTCCATGCACCTAATGAAAATCTGGATTTTGTTGACGATATATTTTGGGCAGATTCTTGTAGTGTGGATATGATGTTAATGCATTGTCCTAGTAGAATAACTAGAATTCCTTGTATCAGTAGTTAGCGCTGTTAACTGATCAATGTTCTGAAAATCTAGATGGATTGCTTGAAGCAACTTTGTCACCAGCAGCACGGCTGCCAAAACCACTCAAAACGGTCACCTTGCTGATTGGATCATCTGTGCGTTGCTTGCTTTCTTCTGGCATAATTATTCATTCGGTTTCTACACTAATTGGCAGTGCAGTTCGACTTGAAAGGTAGATCTCCAAGATAGTTTTTACAAAGAAGGCCCTCATCTTATGGTAACAGATTTTCCAGTTCCTTAATATCTATTTACTACCCAAAATGGAGGTCATCACTGGTACTTGACACCCCCTTTCCTTGAGGCGAACCTTTGATCACTAATCTCAATTCTCAATAGCACAATTAACCCAATCATGCAAAACATATAAGCATATTATATGTATATATACTCGACAGCTAATAATTATCAACCATCAATAACGTATCAACGACATGGTAAAACTCAAAGTAGACATACCATAGCACCCCTCCTAAGATCGTACAGTAACATGGAGCATATACTCTAGAGTAATAGTATTAACAACACGAATTTCTCCTACAAGCAGCTGTGGGTCTCACTAGAGCACTTTCTCAATCCCAATCGACTGAACTCTTGGCTTAGATTTTTGAGCCCACGTCAGGAAACGTAGTAAATGAGGAGTGAATAAACTGATTTAGTAAGTTACTCAATCCGAGTCCGAATTGAGACATTCAAACTTTAGAAAAACATGTTCAATGAAATGTGTAAATTTCACCGATTGAAAAACATCTCCCTTCTTTTTTCTAGAATCCGAAATTAAAACAAGAAATCAATCAATATAAATATTAATCCAAAATTAAATGAAAAAACTAATCCAAATTAGAATTTGATTCAAATTTAATGCAAATTATTAGCATGTATTTAAAAATATTTACATAATAATAGTAAAATTAATCAGTAATTATTTCATGCAAGTAAATATTTACACATGAAGCACCTTTCAAACAAAAATCTCTATAATATTGTTAGATCCCATTTTTCAATCCAACTCGTCCTATTTATATGGACAAAATATTTATCTTTCAAAATATTGTTCCCTTCTCTCCTTTTCTAACGTCTCTTTTCCTATTTTTTTTTATACATGTAAATTGTAATATTTCTTCATTTCATTTTCTGTTTATATATATATATATGGTATTTCCAACTGAAATTTTTTTTTTTATTAAAAAGGCCTCAAAAAGTTAAATCGACATGCATAGTATACTTTGAAATAATAATTATACCTAGTATTAAGGTGTAATATTATATATACATGGTATAATTACTTATTATTTTTAGTGTACCTCTAAAAATAAATTATATCAATAACAGTATATTTAGTATAATCATATAAGTGGAATCTACGACTGGGCGGACTACCGCCAGGTCACTGATCCTGTAAACCAATTCCGCCCAATCGTAGATATAGCAAGTCAATCATCCTTAAGCTAGCGGTAGTCCGCCTGCGAAAGAATCGAAATACACAAGAATTTTGGCATAGTTTCTTGGACTGCATGGTGATACTTTTATCTGAGCAAAGGGTCTGTCAAGAGTCTAATACATACATCTTATTGAGCCCATGTGTCTTGACAGTTCTAACCGGGTATGAGGTGCCCTACTTATCAAATTCCTTTTTCGGGCTTAAAACCATGGCTGGCCAAACGGAGTCACTAAAACAAAGCCAATGAGACTAGTACTAGATCCGACTGTACCTCGATCCCAGAACCAAGTCGAGAAGCCAATATAAAATTCCGTTATATTTAAATAAAACTTAGATCATTTCATGGTCTATATAGGAGAAAAATTAGTTATTCGACATAGATATGAAATCTTTAGTCGGACATCATCCTGGCTAGGAGAGACATACTAAAAAGAAAGACTAAAATATTTACCTTATAAAGAATGTTGTCTCCAAGCTTAAGTAAATCTGAAGAACTGACCAGTTTATTTATATGAAGATCAGAACAATGCTTGAAGAGAATCTTTACAAAAGATTTACAACTATGGAAAAGAGAGAGCAATTACAAATTTTTCTGATGCTCTACTTTGAAGAAAAACTAAAACTTAAATAGACAAAATTAAAAGACATAAGGAATTTATATACAGTAAAAGAGGTCCCACATCTGGGTCCCTGAACAGTGCATCAACTGTTTAGTGGGGCTGCAACAGTGAATCTCCTATTGAGTGGGCCTGTCTTCATGTGATTATGTTTCCATCTTTATGTCACGTTCTTGCCTTTATCTAAGGCTTTCATTTGTTGCAGGAATTCTTCTACATCTTGCAATTCTGTGGCTGACAATATATTATCTGACTCGGCACGCTGTGATTTTTCTACGTCATTGGTAGTTTCACTTCACATTGAAGTGTCCGATTTATCTATCTGGGTTATTGTTTGAAGTAAGTTTTGTCTTACTTCTTCTAGATAATCCTGAATCATCTTCTCTTTATCTCCTTCTTGAAAGGAGAATCTCTTGGCAATAAGTTGCACGGAGGTATCATCAATAATTTTTTTCGGATGGATTATATTATAATCGTCAACTTTTTCTCTAATTGAATCCAGAAGTTCTTGACCAATTAATTGCTTGGCCTTGGGATCTAGTTTTATAAGCTTATCCCGTAAATTATTATAATAGGTTCTGTAGAGACAAGGAATATTTTCCTCGGTGAACCCTACTTCAGGCATCCATTTATGTATCCATGGGATAGAGAATTCAATGAAAAAATAGATTTGATCTATCCTTTCTAACCGACACACGTGATCTTCATGATATAATCTGTTTAAATCCGGTGATACTTTAGTCCATTCTTTATATTAGGAATGGTTTTGGTAAAATCTGAACCGTCGGACCGTGATATGACCACCAATTTATGAACCAATTCGGAATTGGCTCTGCAAAAATCTTTGCGCACACCTCTATGAACCAAGTGTGTTTATGCTTATCATTATTGCAATAAAACGCTTTATCAAATGCTCGGATATAATCCCAATAAGTGAAATTCATTCGAGTATTATTGAGACTTATCTGCCTCTCTTTCATGGCTGACATACCCCAATCTTCAATAGATATTATATGTTTAATAATGATTTTAGAAAAGTTATAATTCTTCTCATGTGGGCTATGACCGATACCTCAAAAGAGCTGAGATTCTGCACTTCCAGAACTTATTAATATATCTTCGTAATATGAGCGAGTCTTATATGACTCTCCAGGATAATATAATCCGTTAACGAGGTACCGTTGGAATATCTTCCAAGGTTCATCTTTTTGTTGAAGATCAGAATTCTCTAAAAGAAATATCATTTCTTTTTGCTGCAATTTTTTGTAGGATTTGATATCATCAGAATCCTCTCTTACTACAGAAACAAAATTATCCTTTTGCTTCTTACCTTCTAGGTAGGCCTGCATATGAGCATATAATGGACCGTCTTTTGGAATATCTTCTAAATTAACCAATTACTGCGAACTGGATGAAGACTCTTTGTGGGAAGAAGTCTTTTTATTGATCAAAGTCCTTTTTCCCACTTGTATGACTAGGGAATTTAATTTGGATCTGTATGACGATCCTTGTGATGACTTGGCTATGGCTCCGTATGACGGATTACCATAATTGCCTTTGCTTGGGGCTGTTTTTCCCCTTCCTCTTCCTTTGATGTGAATCTAAGATGGATCCATCCTGCAAACGTAGCATTCTTTTGTTATCATTCAGAGAAATAATCTATCAAATAATCATCTGAATAATATTTTATACGAAAACGAGGAAAATCTTCATTTAAGATTTTATCAACAATTTTTGTGATGATATGATTTTTCATATCTCTGGGTAAAGGTGTGAGAACTCTCAGTATTGCAACGAGAGTTTTGTTATCAAGAAAAGTCTAGAGAAACATGATTACTGAATATATTCCCCGGATAAGAAATCTGGTAAAGAGTTATCAACTCCCATTTTATACTGAATTTCGAAATCGAAAGGGGCTAATTGTGCTTGCCATCTGACGAATATCAATTTCGAAGCATCATGCTTGAAATCTTTGTCAAAAATAAATTTGACCGATTGAGCGTCATTTTTTATCAAAAACTTCTAGTTGTATACATCGTCCTGAAATTTTATAACGCACTTAACGATGGTTAACATTTCATGTGCTACTCTCGCATATTTCTTTTGAGCTTCATTCCATTTGCCTGAATGAAACCTAATTAAATATTCACTTTTGTCATGAGGATTAATCTGTTTAAGAATCCCCCCATATCCAATATTAGACGCATCCGTCTCAATAATTTTTTGCCAAGCAAAGTTGGCCAGAGCTAAGCATGGCAGTGATTGTACTCGCCGCTTGATTTCTTTTACCAAGTTGGTAAGATTCTCAGTCGAAGGAGACTTATGATCCTTCTTCAGCCTGTCATATAATGGGGCTAAGTCTCTAGAGAGACGTTTGTAGAACGGGGAGATATAATTTAAACTTCCCAAAAATCTCTGTAACTAAGTCCTTAATAACATCAGGAAACTTGTCAACAAAATCAATGGCTCTTTGAATGGAAGTAATCTTCCTCTAACAGATTTGATGTTCTAAAAATCGAACATCCGTTTGGAATAAACTCATTATGGGTTTTAAGATAACCAAACCATTTTGTATCACAACCTTTTTGAAAATGTCAAGATGCTTGATATGCATTTCAAATATCTTTGAAAATAATAGAATGTCATCAATATATACAATAATGAAATCCATATAAGGATTAAAAATATCATTCATTATTTTCTGAAATTCAGAAGGGGGCGTTTTTCAAACCAAAAGGCATGACATTCCATTCGTATTGTCCAAATGGGGCATTAAAAGCAGTTCTGTAAGAATGCTCTTTAAAGATTTGAATTTGCCAATAACCTGATTTTAAATCAAATTTTGAAAATATATTGGCATCGTATAATGTAGAAGATAAATCCTTTTTATTTGGAGTAGGATACCTAATCCATTTCAAACATTTATTCAATGGTTTATAATTGATAACCAATCTAGGCATACCTCGTTCCCTTTCAGCCGCGTTATTAACACAGAAGGTTGTGCATGACGAAGGAGACTTGGACGGTTTTATCAAACCCTTTTGTAAAAGATTATCAATCTCAGTTTTGCAAAATTCTACTAACTCAGCGTTTGGCAGGGCAGAGATTTAGTAGGGATATCATCCTCAGAAAATCCTTCTTCATATGGAAGAATCACAATATGCTTCTTGCGATTCCAAAAAACACTGGGATGATCTGCACAAATGTCCATAGCAATCTGCTCGGAAATTAATTTAATTTTTTCCTTTACCGTAGCAGATTTCAGAGAGTCAAATATATTCATGTTGAATAGCTCCATTTGTAAGGAGTGCATATGACTCTACTTCATATTAATTAAAGCATTAATATCTATGGTTACTGGATTTGCAACAAAAGAATAAGTTATCTCATTTTCTTTATAATTCGTTGAAAAACCTTTCGCGTCGATACCTGTGAAAGGATAGATCACATTTATAAAAGGAGTTCCAAGTATAATAGGAGGGTATAACTGATTTTTAACCAAAAAGAAGAAATGAGGAATGCAAATTTTATTCTGATAAATTTTTGCATTAGGCAACTTATACTCTATATCTAGAGCATGTCCAGAATCAGATTTAACCAAATGAGTAGTTTTTTGAAAATACTTCGTAGGTACTAAACCTTTCTGAATACAACTAGCATCTGCACCACTATCAATCATGGCAATGTTAGTAATCGAAAAACTATTATCAATTAAAATAGTACATTTAATATACCATTTATGAGCCTTAAAAATTTGCATCATTCCTAAAAACATATCTTGTTTAGGATTTGGATTAACAAATTGAATCTGTTCACCTTCAACTTGTTTCCCTTTGTTTTTTAAAAATCGGTCTTCAGTATTATTAGACTCAATTTGAGTAATACGGTGATCACAAATCAGTTGTTTTTGTTTAAGAGATTTAATTTTCCTTTTCAAATTTTCAACCTCGATTTCCAAATCATCGAATGAAGAGTCCTTTTCAGAAAAAGTATTTCTTTTTAAAAGATGATTATCAACCTCTTTTAAAGAGTAAGAAGCTTCATATTCATAATCATTTAAATCGTTCTTCTTGTTTTCAAAAGGTTTGGAAGAACTTGAACTGGCTTCATTAGAAGTAGCCAAATTAATAATTTTTTCACAAAGCTTACTATCAGTCATTTCCTTTAAGAGCTCAATCACATTATCAGAAGTGATCGTATTCATATTAAAATCCTGAAATTGTGATTGCAATTTATAAATTTTGTCATCCTTGCAATTGCAATCATGACCCTGACAAGTATCACAAGGATTAGCACGATTATTATCATTATCAGAAGATTCAAACAATTTGATATTAAAAGAACCTGAATCGGATTTGTAATCATTGTCCGAACCTGAGGTGTATAACATACCATAAACCTTTTCATAAGTGTCATTATCAAGCTCTAAAGTTTTTAACTTGTTCAACTTACGGTTGGGAGAAATATGCCCAAGTTTACCATACTTGTAGCATTTTATCTAAGCAAGATCTCTTCTAGATCTATCTTTGGTAAATCTAATAGATTTACGAGAGCTTCGCGTTCTTCTCTCGATCTACGCCTATGCTTTGATCTCTTCTTCCTCCTATGAGAATCTTTAGTTTTAGAAGACCTGTAATATTTATCCTTATTGCCTTCTTTAGCAACAGGATTGGGTAGACCAAACTGCTCACAGAAATCTCCCAACTGAGATTTTTCTCTAAGCTTATCCATCTTAAGTTGTTGAGCCATTTTTAGTTCATTGCACAGATTTAATCCTTCTTGTGTGCAAGTTCATATAATCCTTCCATACTCAAATTTGCGTACGGGATTTCACCGTGACCATTTCTAAGAGCTTTTCGAACAATTTTGGCAAATAGAGAGGGAAGGCCATCTATAAACTTAGCTTTCCAATATTCAACCTTATTTTCGGGTAATTCCATAACCCTACTAAGATAGGTATCTTTGTACCATCTAAAGTATGCTAAGGTCTGACATCGAAGACCGTTTAGAAGAGTACGAACCATTTCATGTTGATTGGTAAATCTACCATTGAAATGTTCTAGAATAGTAAGAACTAGAGTATAGACAACGTCTTCTCTGTTCTTCACTAAAGCCATCCCTAAATTATTAATTCCTTCATCAGTGGCTATCATATTAACATTGGAAGCTTTCTCATCCATGCTGAGATAGTTATCCCACCAACCTCGAAGCTGACCAGTAAAACCTGCAATTATCATTTTAAAAGTTACCCTATCTATATTTTTAACACTTTTACAGATAGTTGCATACATAAGCATTCGATGAACCATAATCGTTAACTGTCTATCAGTTAGTCTATCAAGATTCCATTCATAAATTTCGAAACCGCTGTAAGACGTATTAGTCTAATTCCAGTCATGCTTTCCAATCAAAACATCTTGTGGAGTTGGATGAGGATAATAATAAGTATTCATACTCGACTTTGTAGCATAACCACTATTTTTCTTGGGGTAACCCCTGAGTTTATTAAACTCTGAAGAAACTTGATTTTTAAAATCACCAGTATTCTCTATTGTTCTCTATTTTATTAGCAAAATCTTGCGATAAATCCATAGGCCCAAATTTTAAGCCAGAAAGCTTTTTATCAACAAGCTCTTTAATATCTACATCGAAAAACTTTTTCTCAAGAAGTTCTTTCAGATGTTTCAAAGAACTAGGTTTAAAATCTGATATTTCCATAGGCCTTTGAACATGAGTAGAAACTCCCATAGGTTTTCTTTCAGAAGTAGAAGCAATATCGGTAGTAATAGCAAAATTTGTTTTAGCCATATCGGCCTTAATATCTTTTAGCAAAATAGTTAAATCATCGAGGTTTTTTGTCAAGAGAACTGATATGCTCACCCAACACTTTAACATAAAGACTCAAATAATTATTTTGAGTAATAAGTTTATTAATTTTAGTAATACTGATCAAAACAATATCTTCCTCAATGAATTTTTGAAAAGCTGAGAAAGTAATACCAGCATTGTTTGGTAAGAAACGATGACTGAGGAGGGTAGACAACTTTCAAAAGATTACCGCTCTCATTTTTATAAGTTCTTTCAATAACGTTAATATATAACGGTAAATAGGTGGTTATAAACCAAGGAACAAAATACATAATTTGATTATGCAAAGAACAAGATTCATAGAACTCTTGAGAAATACAATTAAGATCTTCTTTGCTATAAGCATCAAAGAACCAAGTTTTGAACCGATTCCATTTTTCATCAAAAAAATCTTTTTGAATATGTTTTCTTGCCAGGAACCTGGGCTAAAATCGATTTGGTGTGAAAACATTAAGAATCGTTGAGGTCAAACTCCATCTCGGAGACTGAAGGATTATCCTTATCAGAAGCATCATCATTCACCTGAACTATATTAGTTCGAGGGTCGATCTTTACGTTTTCGACCACAGAGTTTCCATCGGAACCAATAGTATGAAATGAAGCTACACGACCTTGGGCTAGACCATATATCAGTTCAATAGGGGAAATGTGATGAACAACAGGCAAAAGTCTGCGACTTGATAAATAATGTCTATTATTACTGTGATTCACAGAAGACATCAACCTATTGTTAGTAAAAGACTGCCTATGAGGTGCGTAGCTATGATCCGCGAACTGTATACAAATCCTTCCATTGGGAATTTGAGAAATATGAGAAAAATCATAATTAGTAACAACATCTGTTAACTGATTTGGCGATATAACCGAATTTAGAGTCCATGAAGTAGGGAAATCTATTTCTTCCCACTTAATAGGTCTTCTAGTAGTGACCTTGGACCTTGCAAAATTGGTTTCCACCAAAATAGTTTGATTGGAAATATCATATAATCTACATCTATGATTAAGAGTAGATAACAATTTAAAATAGATTTGGTAAGATAAAAAAATAAGTTCTGAATCAGGCGCATAATTATAACCATGAGTTTTAACATTTAATGTTAAAGCATCAAGAATGTTCGCTTCAGTAAGAGATAACTGCAAATTAGGCTGAGTATTAAAATAGATGAGACCATAGGCCACCGTAGATTCTATCGAACCCATAAGAGACTGATGAAAATGTAAATTTCTAGCATCACAAAGAGCAGCTAAAAATGTCTAAGGCAACCCTTTAAGGGTAAGAGGTTTGAAAGCAATTTGAACCATGCCAATATGTAGATAATTATACTGATTTTTATAAAAATTATATATATATATATATATATATATATATATATATATTAATTGAAGTATACCATACATACCAAGTACTAAACAACTTCATAAATATAATTTATTTTATAAAAAAGTACAGTTATTTTGAAAACCCTTCATCTCTGCCGCTTGGAGTTCTTTTTCAAGAAAAATTGAAAAGACCCTGTACTTCTCAAGAAAAATAAAAAAAAAGAGTCCATATTTCCTTTACTTTTTCAAGAAAAAAATCTTCTTTCTTCTCTTCTCTGTACTTTTTCAACTTTGACCTCTTTATGTCGCTGGAAACTGATTTTTTCTTCCCCAAATCTTTTCTCGGCTTCAGTCAAAGTGTTCGGATCGGATTGACAGAATTCGACACGCACCCCGCACCCTGCACCCGCGCCCGCACCTACACCGGTGTCGCGTTGAGACGGGTTCGCCTGCAAATATGAAGAGTCCACGCAACATACTGTACCATTAATTGATCGATGTGGTAGAACTTGGTGTTCCTATGAGCCTCCTTCAACCATAAAGCCCTTGACTTTTGTCTCCAATACACTTTTTCATTCTTGATCAGTCCCTTAAAGTCTAAGGTTAAAGTTGCTTCCTTGGCTGATTCTTCCTCTATTGTTTTTGATGACTATGGCACCTCGACTAAGTCTATGGGATACCTGCCACCTTCCACCACTGACAGGTACTAGGTTACTCTGTCCACCAAGGCTTAGGACAGATGGGACACTTGGTGTTTTTGTATTCTTCCTCTATAAATGGTCTGCTCCCAGTATCACAGCCATATCTGCCGCAGTTGCTTTAAAAGTTGTTTCCTTTCGATCACTAGGTTGCCAGACTTACTTCTGCTCTACTCCTTTAGCTTGGATGTAGTGCTTTTTATTTACATGTTAGCACATAGTCAGGCCGTCCTGTAAAATTGAAAGAACTCCACCAATCTTCTATCCTATCACTGAAGCCTGTTGTTCCAAGCCACCAATTTTCGAATTCAAAGTAGTTCTTTCTTTTTGATCCAAGAGCCCCCCCGTAAGGCTTAGGGATGTGATCAGAGGCCAGCCTTTGCTATGGAAACTGTTTTATATTGCTAAAAACTGCCATCAATTCCTCTGAAATTAGGAAGCTGTTAATCCTGGAAGCTATCTTGATTATCCCTCTTGAACCAAGTATAGCTGACATCTTGTAGCTGGAAAGTGTTCTAAGTCACTTCTGACTGTTCTTACTTAGGTCTTGGCTCCATCGTACAAGTCCTTAATTGCCCTAGTGTAAGCCACTGGTACACCTCTTGACTCCAAACATCTCCATAGATCATTTTTAGGAACTTAATCATACACCTTTTTTAAGTCAATGAATACCATGTGTTAGTCGATCTTCCTATCCCTATACTGCTCCAACAATATCCTTACAAGGTGAATGAATTCTATAGTTGATCGCCCTGACATGAATCCAAATTGTTCTCGGAGATGCCATACCCCTCCACGTCCTCACCTCGACAACCCTCTCACAAATTTTCATAGTGTTGCTTGGTAAAATATCTTAATAAAAAAGTAGAAGCAGAGATTCCCCCCTTCTTATTAAGAGAAGTTGAAAAATCTCTTGATAATATATATGACTAATACTACTTTCTTAGTTCTATTATTCTCTTTACAACTTTTCCGCATACTCAAATTCATATCATACAAAATCAGCAATTTTACTCATTGAAGGTCTTATGTCTCAGATATAGAACACTGGTATCTGCACAAATAGTAGGCATAGGAGAGGCCCATGTAATGGGAATCTCGCCAACCTTTATAGCTTTTAGATCTCGTGAAAATTATGGGGATTATTGTCCAATTTATTCTAAAAGACACACATTGGTATCGTTGTTAACAATTTGTTGTGTGTTGCTGGATTTGTGATCTTTATATATCTGGAGAATAATCAGTGTGTTGCATTCTTAATGTTTCACATTTTGTAGGAGTCCTGGCAGCAACCCTGAGTGGCTGGGCAATGTAATAGTTGCAATATTTATTGCTGCTAGCATGTTTGACGTTGGTGTATCTTTTGCCATATATTCATATTTCAGGTATGTTGGCAAAGTTGCTTGTCTATATTGTTTGTATGTTAAGGTTTCTGAATTTCCCTTAGTATAACTTAGCTGCCCCTGCTTTATTTTCTTCATCTTCACCCACATCCAACAATACACACCATTATAGCAACATCTTCTACCCCCATCAACTCACAAATCACCATATTCTCATCTTTTGTTTCCTCACACTTGAAAAGAAATAGTAGAAATTCAAGAAAGAGCTCCTCATATCCTGATCTTTTACATACTTGGGGTTTATTTGGTATAAATGAAAATATTTTCCAGAACTCTTTTTGTGGAACTTAAGTCCTTTTCTGATGTTTGGTTGTGGGAACATATTTTCCACGAAAAACATTTTCCAGTAGAAGGGGGAAAAGTGATTTGTCTTATTTATAGGCCGTAGTCATTTTCCTTCACTACTATCTCAACTCTTAATTTCATATTACTGCCCCAACCAACACTTATTATTATCAATTTGATACTCAAAATTTTCATCAGAACATTACCCAAAGTTGCTAATATTACTATCAATCTGTAATAAGTACTTCTCAAAGACATTTTCACACCAACCCGGGAGGGGTGGGGGTGCGGGACACTTTCTGAAACATGACTTCAATCATACAGAGCTTCCCAAACTCCTTACCTTACTACTACATGATTTAGGGTTTTTCTTGGTGTAGTTTTCTGCATGTTTCCTTGAGATGAATAATTAATAAAAGAGGCCCTAGTTTTCATCCACAATATTTTGAAGTTGCTGGGATATTATGACCTTCTATGTTCTCTCAAAGCTTTTGAATGAGATCTGGAATGAAGGATAAGGCCTTAACCGTCTGGGTTTCTAGAATCTAGACAACAAACAAAGTTAGCTCTCTATTCTAACAGTGGTTAAATTGTGTGCAGTAACAAATGCATAATCTTATATACATATGACCGCAAACAGGGACGGGAAAGACAAGTGACTAAGACCTTTTTTTTTTTATTAAGATTAATACGTTTAAATCTGAATTCATATTTGAATATTAAGATGTGCATTAAGTTTAGATGTTTGAACTTTGAATCTTAATACACATATGATTATTTACGACATTGCATTAAGATCTAATTACTAAATAATTAAGACGGTTTGTTTTCAACATCTAAATGTATAATTCTTGTATTTGTTTAGAAGTAGTAAATATAGAATTCAAACAAACTACTAAATTAATATAATACTACATCAGTAAAGCATCCCTTAAATATTATGAGGTGGTTAGTGGTGGTGATGGCTAGCGGTAGTGGTTGTTGGTGCCGATTGTGGATGATGTTGGTAATGACTATTGTTGTGGATGGTAGCTAATGGTGATGGTCGCATCTAATAGTTGTGGTGGATGATAATGATAGTTAATGATGGTGGTGAATAATGATAGTGGTTGACGATATATAGTGGTGATTGTTGGATTGGTGGTAATGGTGATTAAACAGTGGCTAGTGGTGGTGATAGCTGATTGTAGTGATTGCCACCGGTGGTGGTTTTGATTGAGGATGGTGGTTGCTGATAGTTGATAATGATGGTTGTGGGTGGTGGTTGCTGGTAGTTAATAATGGTGGTGGCGGATACAGTGATGAATGGATGGAGTATTGATGAATTGTTATTTTAATTTCTCAGATCTATTCAGACCTATGAGATGATTGTAAAATAAAATATACAAACTCACTTGATGATTAAAATTTGTAATTCAATGGTGGAAGTGGATACGCTTTATTCATGAATATGTTATGAGTTTATACTTATACAATGATTCTATCCAAGGAAAGAAATCAAAACCAATAAATAATAATATTATAGTATCTTCTATATATGCGTATTATATATATACAACTCATATTCATTAACATGAATTATTACGATTCGGAAGTAAAAAGAAGAGATTTAGGGTGTGTTTGGAAGAAATTAAAAAGTAACCTTGTAACTACACCGTGTTATTACCAAAAATTCTCACCTCCCTTGAGAATTGGAGAGTGTAATAACTCCCTCCCAATTACACTCAATTCCCTGCTAACCAAGTAGTTACTTGGCCAAACATTCATGCCAAACTGTGTAATTACATCCAATTACTCTCAATTCCAATTACAGGTGTCTTTCCAAATAGGCCCTTATATGATTAAGATTAAGACCTTCTTCTAGTGCAAACAAATAAGACCTAAATAACTAAACACTGCATGGTTGTGGTTCTTTTGCGTGAGGCACTTTGTTAATAATATTCCTTGAATGTCTTTATCAAAAAAATAATATTCTTTGAATGTTGGTTCAAGTAAAAAGCTGAGTGGATAATCATGTTTCTAAGTTTAAAATAATCTCAAAGAATATCTCTTTTGGTTCTGTGGGTGATTTAATTGTATTGAAGTGATACACAGGACTTGAAATGCTTTAGAATGGTTCAGTGTGCAGCACATCTTGCATAAAGTTTGGTTCCAAATTACAACTCAGTCTGGTGTAAAACTAGTTGCTTTTTTCGTTTATTTGATAGCTTCTGTTTATTGAAATTCTTATCAGAGATATCCCAGCCTATATTTAAAATGCACTTTATTTTCTCTACCAAGATTTAGCATATTGTTTTGCTTTCTATTGGAATCAGAACTTCATTAGGATCTTGACTGCTGGCTATGTTTCATTTCACTCTTGATCCTCACACTCTTATAGATCTTGCCCGTATTGATGTTTCATCAAGCAAGGGTTCAGTACCTACTGCCCAACGTGTACATGTTTCTTTGATTCAATACTAAGGAGAAACACAACCACATATTTAAAATTGACCAGTGGCATGTTATAGCATTTAAATTAGCAGTATCCAAAAATAAATTACTTTCACAATCCAACAAATAATCACCAGGATTCTGTTACAAGATCCAGCTACTTATCCCCCCTCCCCCATTGAAACAGTTACAAGAAGACCACACGACTGATAAGAATCTCATCTAAAGTTAATTATTTAATTTGCAGCGAGTGCAATTAAAATCACATAGAAATACCTAGGTGTGGCTATTATTTGGTATGTGATGCATAACCTTAAATCAAAATCTCATTTTGAGTTTCAGGTGCAAAGGTGCCACTTATTATAACGACCTGTCTTCTGTTTGGCATCACGCTCGCCGTGATTCAACTAGGTGTTGTTCCACCATTTACTGAAGATACTGCCAGAGCTGTAAATGTAAGTTGATGAATTATCAATCTTCCATGCAAAATGCAACATAGCAAATCTTGATTTTGAATGACAACTCAGCTTAGCATTATCCATCAGTTTTAATTGAATGGGTAGGAGTAATATATTGAACACATTTAAGGTGCCAATTTTTACCTTGCTTTATCCATAAGTTGGAAGAACCATGATATCCAGTCAACGCTGATGATTGGAAGCACCGTGTATAGAGAGTCACAACTTTATGTAGGATTCTCTATTTCTTGTATACACTATGGATGCAGGGGTTGTTCCCGTCATATCAAAAAAATAATTATCTTCATCAAAAAGAAGTTGGAAGAACAGTGAGATGCTCCAGTTTGTTTTTTGTGCTTCATTAATGAAATAATCAATGTCCACTGATTATTAATTAAATTGTTTGATTGTGTCATATCTTCCTTATCACACTAACTTCCCTATTGTTTTAATATTCTAAGCCGAGATACAAGAAAAAACAGCCGCTGCTACCATTTTAGCACCATGTATAAGAGCTAAAATAGGACTAGGCCCCTCCACAGCATCAGGTTATCATAAATGAAGGGGAATTAGATGGATTTAGTCTATATTTTTCATTTTTAATTTTACCTCATCAAAAAAAAAAATCAGAGAGATTTGGCAACTGTACTGGCAAAGAAGAGAGCAACACGACCTTATGTTTACTGGACTCTCTAGACTTCACTCTTTCAGCACTCGCCTGCCCCTGTCCCTGCCTCTCAAGTGTATGATCCACCTATTCACTGAGTGACTTTTTCTACCGCTGCGCCTGGAGTCCCTATCTCCTTACACTTACGATATAATACACAAAATCATTTTAAATTGGATAAACTCTTTGTGCATAGTCATACTCCACCATGTGAATATATGAGGAATATATTACTTAAAAAGTTCTGCACAGGACATACTTATAACCTTAGCAAAAGTAGCTTGCAGAAAATTTAATATTTTCTCTAGTCTGTTGTCCAACTCTCCTTAAAATAAAAATGATGTTGAATTTTGAATAGATACCATGTGAAAACCTGATGACTATTTGAACTATTGTTTTCAGGTTGTGCATGTTGTAGATATGACAGGAGCCAATGGCAAAAAGCAAGAGCCAGCCTCTTACATTTCTTTATTTTCAACTACTCCAGGAAATCTAGTTAAGGAAGTTGAACAGATTGGAGAAGGATTTACTTGCGGCACTGATAAGCCTCTTGATTTTGTAACGTTTTCGGTCAAGTATGGTTGTTGGAGTGACAAAAATGCTAATATTGGCTGGCACGAGACAGATATTCCTCTGATTCGTGTTGAGAATGATATCAAGGGTGACAATAGAGTAACTCATGTATCCATTGACACTAAACTTTCCACACACTGGACTCTGGGTATCAACACTGATGAATTCGAGGATTTCCAGTTGAAAGGTACTTACAAATACTCGTGAAGGTTGTCATTACGTTTTCTTATCTACTTGCTCAGATACATTATTTCAGTCCACTAGCTGTCAAATTTTGGGAGTTTCAGAGGGTTACATTTCTCTCTCCATGTGAATTGTCTTGAATAGTTCTCCAAAGAACTTGAATCGCAAAAAAAGATTCAGTTACATGGTGAAAAATACTTTTCCAGAGAACTACATTCCTATCAGTGCTATCAAAAGCGAAAAGTGCAAAAAGGCTCTAAGGTCCGTTGGGTGTTAAGCACAAAAAAAGCATGGGCTCGAATGAAAAGGCACAAATGGAGAAAAAAATACAAATACATATGTTTAGTCCAAGACTAATAATAATATGCATGAATAACAAATACATGAACAAAGAAATTGATTTTTTTACGGTAGTGTGAAATATGAATTGTTTAGTGTCTCCTCCTAGGAGATGCTTATTGGCACGGAAAAGTATGACTTTTAGCCTTGATGATGACAATGAGCACACATTAAGCAAGGTGAAGCACTCAGCATGTTCTGCGCTTCACTTCAGGGCTTAAGCGCATCTTTGACAACACTGATTCCTATTCAACAAGGCTTATACACACTAGAAACTTCTTTCCTTGACTTCTTTTCTGATCATGCTTTTCCCATGTTGTTCAACGGTTCATTGTTTAACACAGTTTTATAGCTTAGTCTATTTGGAGAGATGATGCACCTTTGACCCGCCCTTTTTTAAAAAAGAAATCTTTTTATCTGGACTAAGTGAGTTCTTCATATGCCTGAGATATCATGGACCTTCATCTGGCTTTTGTCCTTCACCTAAAAAGGTCACAAAGATTTTTATCATTATTCTTCTTTATACTCTTGTAGATGGATGACTAGGTTCTTACAGAGGTTGCATGAAATTAACAAGTTGGTCTGCTTTATTTTCATTTTCCATCTTAACAAGACTAAGATTCTAGTTGATGCCTGGCCAGTATCATATCATGCTAATCAAAAGTTTTTAGGGATTTGCTTCTGTTAATTCTATAATTCTAGCCTGGTCTGACTTTGTGCTCTTATCAAACTATTTCCACTTTTCGATATCTCCAGTCAGAATTTAAAGGTAGATATTTTACGTAGTGTTCTTGACTTATTAGAAAACAATTTAGAGAATTTTGTTGTGCATTGTGCCAAGGAAGATTCCATTACTAGTTCTTCGTTTCTGTTGGAGCTAAAATTGCTCCTCATGCTAACTTAAATGTATGGCAGAACAGAACAGGTATTAGACTTGGTCCATGTAGCCTGGTTGCTTTGATTCCTAGGTCCTTGCCTATCAGATACGCAAAAGCTTTACACACTTAAAACAATGCTCACTAGAAATGGTTAAGTAAGATGTGAACAATAAATTTTTTAATAGTTCTTGGAAGAGGGTGTTGTATTGGGTGGGCTGAGGTCCTTAATGCCTCTCATGCTCTCTAGACCACATTGTTTTGCAGGACTAGATGAGGCAGCAAGTTTGCAAAATAAGGCGAGAAAAATTACCGTAAAATGTGGTTCTTATGATTTAGAGGTATACATAGACGCGCGGGGTTGTGACCTTAGTTTGAATCATGCACATAATTGTTGAGAGAGACAACTACTTTATTGACTTCTATAGATCTAGCAGGGAAGGAAAAAGATATGAGCTAGGACAATTGGTTCGTCTATAAAGCTTCTGAGTACTGACTCAGTCGTGAATAATGGATATGCTCTTTCTGTAGTGGAGATAGTCGCGCCTAATGATAAATTACGGCTATATTATTAAAAGATTGTGTAAGAATGGATTTCTTTCGACTGTTCTGATCTTTTGTTTCCTCTATTTTGTGGGATTGATGTTGGTGCAGACGGTCCTGAGGAGTTGGTTCCAATCAGTGACAAGAACAATGCAGACACATGGCACATAATTCAGTTTTGAGGAGGGAAGAAGGCACCAAGGAAATTGAGTCCGACTCTTTTCTGCGCCAACAATCAAACTCACAAGTCCCTCAAGAAGGATAGCAACACAGAGAAACCGTTGCTAAAACTGCGGGCAGATGTTGATAGAACAACTTCCCCAACTGAAACAGTACTTGGAAAGCTTCCTCAGTGGTGTTCTTTGTTTGGAAAGTCCACATCTCCTCTTACCTTAGCTTTCTTGACTAGTTTACCTGTTGATTTTTAGGGTTGCTGCAACTTTTACAGGACATAAAGCAGAGTAGCTACAAGACTTCGATAGGGGAGGCCGTAGCGCTTCACTGGTAACAAATTACAACAGGTGCTCATGGTTATTTTTGTATGCCAGATTAAATGTTTGAACATATAACAGCCTAGAAATTGCATTCAAAACTTCAATCCATATCAAATCACCTTCTGAATTCAATTTTCTGCTTGCTGCCGACACTTCCATCTTACCAATTGTCTCGATTACCTATCAATCAGCTAACCAAATTATATTTGACACTTATGGTGCGTTTTGTATGGTTGGAAATTTTTTTTAATTTTTCTATGTTTGGTTGGTCAAAATGTTTGGAAAATGTTCTCTTTTAAGAAAAGTTCCTTAAAAATGGGAAATATGATTTCCTTAATAGTGTTTTGCTAGATAATATATATAAATGATTTTGAGATAATATTTTCTTGCTTACTTGCCTAACACTAGATATTAAGTAAGAAACTCATTTGTTTTCCAAAAAAAAAAAACATTTTCTAAAAGCTCATTTTCAGTAGAAAATATTTTCCTTCCTAACAAAGTATTCATGCTTTTTTTTATAGCTCGCAATATTTTTATCTACTTCCTGCAAATGTCAAATTAGTGCTTAATTATTTGTAGACACAATATATATATATATATATATATATATATATATATATATATATATATATATATATATATATATATATATATATATATATCTTGCTGGTTCTAGCATTTTGTTTTTATCATTAGAGTGTTTTTGAGTCTTTTCCTTCTCTTGAAGAATATTATTCTGCTATATGAAGATTCATTTTGTGTTCAAATTTTCTTTTTAATTTGATCAAATTATCGTGAATTAACGTCACCATCTGGTAGGCAAACTATCAACAACCCATAAAGTCAATTCATTAAGCAGAAAGTAAAGTAATAACACGTTATAAGTAGAAAGCCACATCTTTACTCATAAAACAATGTGAAAAAAATCACTCAAAACTTGGTGTCATGTACATGAGCTACTAAAGTTCCGAATACAAGTATGAAATAGATATCAAATAAAGAGAGGAATAAGTAAGGGTATAGAAGACGGGTTGTGGATTAGTCGAGCACCTCACCCTGATGACTCAAAACAAGTCCTCAACGATCAGCCACACCTTACCTACCACTCGTAGAACCTACTAACAGAAAACTGCACGAAGTGTGGAGTGGGTACAAAAAATATGTGTACTTAACAATATCGTCGATCAACCCTAAAGTATGGATAAGAGTTGGTTTTCCCATGCTTACCTCACCAGTGATTAGCTCAACCCTTCACTCTTATTTAGAAATGGCAGTTGAGGATGAACACTGCATTATGGATTGTACTAAAACCTATAAAAGTTGTATATTAAAGATGTGACAAATAATAAGAATTCTATAATCTTATTGGCTAAATGGTAGCTGGCTATTTCTAATGTGCATACGTGCCTTTTTTGGGTTAAAATTTACCTGTGCAATTGTATTTGTCATATTATGATGTTCACTTCAAACTCTAGATCTCTTGACGTTAAATCGTTTCTATTTCTTCAGTTTAAGAGTTTTATCATTTTCTATGTCCTCCTTGTGGCTTTTTGTGTTCTTGAAATACTTTTATCACTAATATCCTTTGTTTTTTTTGATAGTGATTGTCATTTGGTCATCGGAAAGATGAAGCTTATCAGTGTTATATTTTGTCTGCCTCAATTTGTGTCATGTGATATAATTGGAATTTTGAGATTCAAATTTCTATTGAATTTGAATGTATAACTTCAAATTTTTTAAAATAAAATTTATATATTTAAAAATTACACTAAATTATAATAACGAACAACTTAAAATATTTAAAAGACATAAAAATGCTAACGATAGAAAATTGATTGACTAAAATTATTCTTCTTCTTCAAAAAAGAAAAGAATGAAATCACTCTCAAAATTTCAAGAATCCCACCTAAATTGGGAACAGAGGGAATATCATATAGGGAGTACTATATTTGTCTATTTTTCACTATTTTATTATCTCTTCAGAATTGGTCCTCTACTATTCACAACATCTTTATTTTGCCTGTATGAAAGTCATACTGTTTCTCATTTATATGCCAAAACAATCATTTTTGAGTAAAGCAGTAGCTGGAAAAAAATGCAGTAACTAAATCTTTGTATTTGTTTCTTGTTTTGGCACATTCGTAAAGGAAAAAAACTATGCTAATACATATGTTGAGAAGAAAGGTGGATTATAGTTATTCAGTCAATATTAATCTTTACTGCTCCATCCATTTTGAATTTTTTGGTTAGTTTATTTTATTTTATCTTTTCACGTACTATATTTAATATAATAAGATTAAAGTGTATTTAATATATTTTACATATCTTTAGTTTAGTACCACAAAATTTTAAGGAAAAAACTACACAAACATGTAACTTAAGATATCATAATCTCTAAATTATCCTACCATTTACAAAATTTACAAAAATTCTCTCTTGAATACATCCCTCCCATTATGAATCATGTTCATAGTTATATATCCGACAATAGAGGAATATATCCAACGTAGCAACATAGTAGAAATCAATGTATCTAACAATAGAGGAATGTATCCGACACAACAGAATTAGTAGAGATCAATATATCCGACAATATAGAATGTATCTAACACAACAACAGAGTAGAGACCAATGTATTCAACAACGGAGGAATATATTTATCCGACAAAACAGAATCTTAAGTAATGTATCAGCAAATCGAGAAATGTATTGAGAGCAACAAAAGTTTTGAAATTTTTGTAATTGGGAAGACTTTCGAAATAAGATGTAATTAGCCCGCAAATGTATGAGATTTCTCTATTTTATAAAAATTTTAAAGAACATTTTACATATGCCTAACATGTTGGGCCGGTGCACAGCACGAGCTATGCCCATCTAGTACATCAATAAACCCGAGCTATAAATGGCAAAGAATAAATGAATTATTCAATAGTTTATCAAGAATTAGTTACTTAGATAGACAAAAATCTCATAGGTTCGACCAAATAAGCAGACAAAAATCTTGATATAAATCATGGCTTATGAATGTAAATGAGATGCAATGGCCAAAATGCACTAGTATATACAAGCTTTTACGTGAGATGCTACCTGATTCGTACGTAAAAAAAAAAAACTCTCCGATTAAGGAGGTGCTTATGGTTGTTTGCAAAATAATTATCCAACTTGAAGTAGAGGTCGAACTCCACATGGATTAGAGGTAGGATTTATCAAAATTTGTGACTCAACTCACTCAAACTTGTATATTGTACCAACAATGAATGTAAAAGGGGGGGGGGGGGGTTGTTTATCACAAGTAGTCAAGTTTAAAATTAAATTGCAAAACCTAACACAAATATTGATTTAACAAGGTTGGATAAATTAGGGGTGCGCATTCGATGGGGTGTGGATTCGATAAGTATTGACTAACAAACTTAGAATGAATTGCCACATGGATAGCTTTAGTTAAAACTATATTCAAAGTTTTTTAACCCAATAAATGTGTTTGTTTTGGGATCTTTCCAACCCAAAACCATACCATAAAAACAACTAAACATTAGCTTCAGAGGGCATAAATTATCTCTAGCTCATGGTATTAAATGATAATTTAACTGGAGTTTATTTCTTGATCTAACTTTGATCAAAACCTCAAGTCCTCACCATTGAAGTCTTAACCAATCTCACTTTCCTTTCTCAAGCAAAAGTGAAATCAGAGAGTTCAATTAATGTCTGCAATATTTATTTTTAGATTAAAATTTGAAGGCATCAACAGATTCATGCATTATAATCTATTCTAAGAATACTTACACCCGTTATTCTCCCCCCACCCCCCCCCCCCCCCCCCCAAAGATAATTTAGCTACTCCTAGTGTGAGAGGGAAATTATACCAACAATGAATTTCTATCACAAGCAACAATATCAATTCCAAGCTTAATTTTCAGCAACAATGGTGTTTTCTTCAAAAAGAAGCTAATACTACAAAGTATACTCCATTATATATTCAATTTATGTAATAAGGTCTTGATAGTTCTACTTAGCACCTATGAGACACTGATGAATTGGTATTTTATCAATTTATTGGACTCAAATTCATAAATTATTGCTATGTTTTAATGCTAATTGAGGAGATTTTAGGTCATAATTCTCTTGTATGCAAGAATTTTTTGGAAAAGTCTAGTTTAATGGATTCAAAGCTTAAAATCTCTGAAGAGCACCAACAAAGGAATCAACATCCCAAATGAGCTAGTTGGTGTCTCGCCGTCTAGACCGAAGAAATTTGTCTAAGCACCAACAATTCATTGGCGTTGTATAATTATTGATCAGTGTTCCTCCGACCCTAACTCAGGTTAGACTAAAGAAACTGAAGGCTGAAGTGGTGATGTGATTTGCACTATACAATCTTGGATTGATGTTCCACTGGTCTAGCGCAAGTTGAGGAGCAGAAGCTTAAGGGAAAAAATGTACTTTAAGGAGAAAGTGCTTTCTTTAGAAGGTTCAATGATATAATGTGGATTTGTGTAATCATGTAGCATTATCTTCTTTCCAATTGGTAATAAGTCTAAGGAGATGCACTTTTTAGATAACTTTGTAGTGGTACAAAGTAGATAAGAACTTCCCTTACTTGCTAAGGAAGAAAACTCAGATTTTCATCCTTCTAAGCTTTGGATTCTAGATTTATGAATCAATTTTTCTTGAAATAGAGTTTCCCTACATGTGTATATATGATGAGTCCACAATTTGGACTCATTTAGGGTTTTATTTGGATAGATTTAGTGTCCTCAAATGCTTATATTGTGCCAATAACTGATATAAAATCCTTGATTTCAAGGTATATGGATTGAGGAACAATGCATGGACACTAATTTGCAAAAAGGAATGAAGCGATTTGAAAGAAGGAAGAAATGAAGGCTTGGTGATCATCGAGTCCCTTTGGAGAGTCGCCGAATGGCCACCATCTCGTGTAAAGTTCTAGTGTGCCAAGCCCTGAAGGAGAAAATCAATTTGGCGAGAGAAAAGAGCAGTCGGCATGTCGCCGAGTGGTTCCGCGATGTAGTGTTGGATCGCCCAAAGTTATAGAACTTGAGGATGCTGAAGGCCAAAGCAAAAAGGCGATGGAACTAACCAAAGGGAGGATCACCGAGCCCAACTTACTTCGCCGAATGGTCCTTCGCAACATATTTTTGGCGACTATAAATACATTTTCAAACATTATGCTTAGTATCAAATTTCATATCGAACATTCATTAGCTTAATTTTCAGTTTGAACTCTGAGTTTTGAGGCATGTTTTCTTTAGCTTTGAAGAATTGAAGTTTTCCATTTTTGAGAAATTGGAAGTGGGTCTTTGAGATTCTTCAATTTGGACCTTTGTAAAGATGAAATTAATCTTACCCAGTTGATGGAAACACAATTTGGTAACGATTTTTATCTTTTCATTATGTCTAGCTAAAACCCTAATTCTTGGGGTGTGATTATGGGCTGATTTAGCTTATAGGCATTACTAATTGTTAGTTTAAATGCTATTTAGAAGTGATTTCAATAAGTAATTGTGGTTTAATTCAAAGGATTGTAGTTGCAAATTTAGTTCTACCTTTGTGTTCTTGGCTTGCTAGAGAAAGAGGTTTTAAAACCAAGATTATTGATTGATGGTCTATGAGTATTGGGTGGTCATAGGTTCAGCTCGAGAGAGTGAATCCTAAACCCTTTTCCAAACATTCAGCTCGAGAGAGTGAATGGACTAAGGCGTAGGCTGTTCTTATTTGCTTGCTTGTTGGTGTTCAAGAGAAACCAACTTGATTCGAGGTAAATTGTTCAAGAGAAAGTTTACCTCCTCTATAGTCTAGCCTATTCACTGATTTGCATCTATTTTCTAATAATTGCAATTACCCGTTTGTCTATATTATCCTATAATCAAATCACATTCCAAGAACCCGTCTCAATATTGTTATCTTTGTATTATTTACTATTGCTGTATTTGATAACCTATTATTTGACATTTGTGTCACTCATATTTTGAATTATGTTTTTATTCGTAAATGTCTATTCCTATGATTGACTTGAGCATATTCGTACTTTACTCTTGAATCTTAAACACGTACCACCCCTTGTTGGATTCGACCCCAACTTATTTAGTTGGGTTATTATACTGACTAACGATCGCAAACACTTAGAACTGGATTAAGTGTCGTTGATAATGTAAATAAAAATGGCGCTGCTGCCGGGGAGTGGTGTTGGTTAAGATTCTTTTGTTAAGTTGAATTTTGTTATTGTTAGTTATAGTTGAATCTACTTATTTTTAGTTTTGGTTTGCTTGTTTGTGTTTTGAAACAGCGAGTATGAGTGTCAATGGAAGCAATGGTAGCCAAGTAGTCCACTAAGATGACATCGGCAAACTCAACAATGTCAATGAGCTGAATGCTAATGACGCTCATCTTATGGGTGGAATTGGCGCCATTCGCTTACCTCCAGCTGAAGGGAATGCTGTGTTCCATATCACAAGTACTATGTTGCATCTCTTTCAATTGAAAGAGTTGTTCAGTGGGCTGGCTCATGAGGATTCCTATGAGCACATTAGAAACTTTGTTGATGTTTGTGGGCCGTTCTCTTTCAAGAACATATCCCAAGAGTCAGTCCGGTTGAGGTTGTTCCCATTTTCCTTAATGGGAGAAGCATGTAAGTGGCTGGTTGAATTGCCACGAGAATCAATCACTTCGTGGTAAGAGCTTGTCACCGCAGTTCAAGTGCGAATTTTCCCTCCTTCGAAGATGATGACTCTTCGGGACAACATTCAGAGCTTTAAACGTTTGGAGGGTGACCTAATTTATGAGACTTGGCTGCAATTCAAGAAGTTGGTGTTGCAATGCCCAACTCATGGTTTGCCTGACAACTTTTTGCTGCAATATTTTTACAGAAGCCTTGATTCGGTAAAGAAGGGTGTAGCTGACCAACTTTCTCCGGGAGTTTTGATGCAACAACCTTATATCATTGTAGCCCAGCTTCTGGATGGTATAACCACAATTAATCGAGCTTGGTACACCCGTGAAGATCAGGTCCCCCTCTTACATTTAAATTGACCAAGGAGCAACTTGAGAAGGACCAAGAGAGGGATCAGAACATGGCGAAGATCATGACACAACTTGACATTTTTTCTAAAAATGTCATGGGAGCTGGTGCTCGAAGTGTTAATGCTGTAGGTGTAGGGTGTGTTAACCTGGATGAGGCCAAGTTTGAGGCTTTGTACAACGAAGAGGTAAATTTCTTAGCCAACCAAGGTGGTGGTTATCATTCAAACTACCCGAGAAAGGGTGGTAACCAAGGTTGGAATAGGGATAATGGTTGGAAGGATAGTGATAGAGAGTGGAGGGATCGAAACCCCACTTGGAAAGAGAGAGACGGGGAGAAGGATAGATATGTTCCTCCCTATAAGCGCCAAAAGCCAAAGTATTCCAAGGGTGGTCGATCTAATATGCTTTCTCGTATTCTCAACAAGGTTGAGGGGTCGGACAAGATTTTGAAAGAGATGAAGGAAGATGTGTCGACCCTTAGCTAGACGGTTACCTCCCATTCCATCTCGATCAAACAGTTGGAGACCTAAATGGGTCATATCTCGTTTCATTTAAACTTAAGACAACAAGGGCGGTTGCCTAGTGATACTATGGTCAACCCAAAACTGAAGTTTGAGTGAGGACTTGCATCGTGCCATGACGTTAACTAAGGCGCTACTTGGGAGGCAACCCAAGTTTTATTTGCTTTCTTTTTGATTTTGAAATAATGGTGTGTTGATTGTATAGGTTAAAGTGCGGAATGTGTTTGAAAGGTGCAGATTAGAGATCAAAAAGTCTAGTCGGCAACTCACCTATGAGGTCGGCAAGCCCTTGGACCGCCGTTGGACTCAAGGAAGTTTGAAATTAGAGTCTGTAAAACTCGGTGTGCCTAGCAACGAATCGACGTGTCGCCTAACGGGTCGGCGATTGTGACTTAGTCCGTCATTTGGACCCTCACATTAATTGGAGGTCCTGTAAAACTCAGTAAGGTAAGTGCCCACTCGGTGTGTCGCTGAGTGGGTCAGCGAGCAAAACTTATGTTGTTGAATGGGAGAGAACTTGACGATTTTAAAGGCCAAAAGTTCAAAAGTTCAAAATCTCTCACATTCCCTCACTTTTCAACTTGCCAAACTCACACCCGTATTTTATTTTCCTACTGTTATTGTGTTTTCATCGAGTATTAGTTGTCGATTGTGTGTTCGGAGTTAGATTCTTTGCCGCCTAGCGTTACAACTTGTTTATTCAGCTTTAAGGTTAGTTTTCCGAACCCCAAACTCGTAGTGAGTGGTTTTTACTCATTTATAATTGTTCATATCTTAATGATGTGTGTTGGGTCTCTCTGATCATAATTGTGTACTTGTGTGCCTGCTTTTAATTACATCATGCCTATATTGCCTAATTATGGATTTCCCAAATTTTCGAGCTTAAAATTGATCAAAATTGTTAGTTGTGCTTAAATGTTGTTGGGTCTAGTCGGGTAAAGTCTAAGTAACCCGCATTTGTGCTAAATGATGTATTTTCCTAATGATGGAGCTGTTGACTTCATTCTTAAGGGCAAAAGTCGTCCGATGGACAAATATGGCCAACTGGGAGAAGTCTGAGTATCCCGAGGGCATGGGTATAATGGGTCTAGGTCTAATTGAATGGGTGCATGCTTTTATTTCTTCATGAGGGTACAAAGACTGTTAGAAAACTTCCTTTTATTCATACTTTCTTATTAGACATGGGTACCTTCGCTAGTGTTGAGTTGCCGTATGTTATTTCGGCAAATGCCGAGGACCAGAGATTTTATTTTTGATGATAAAGTGGAGGCAGTCCCCAAGGCTGTTGTTGAGACCCCAACTACGGGTAGAGGTAGGACTCGATATAGAGGTCGTGCTTGTTGAGAAGCACCGGATAGAGATCGTGCTCGTGGGGAGGCACCAGCTAGAGGTAGAGCTAGAGAGGCTTTTCCTCAGCCACAGATTGAGATTGCAGAGGATCAGGTTCATCCCAAGTTTGGAACACTGTTGTTTTAAGAGGATTTGTTTAGGATTCTTGGTATGTTAGAGAATTTTTCTTCAGGGGCGTAGACCCCCGATCAACAACAGACTCCAGGTGTTTATGCTCAAGTGGACGAACCACCCATGGTTCCTGTATCGGCTGTTGGTGCACATATTACTGCTGAGGTTATTTTGATAATGGTTGATCAAGAATGTTATGAGAGGTTTTGGAAGATAAAACCACCCAAATTTCAGGGTGGTAAGAGCGAGGATGCTCATGAGTTCTTGACGTTGTGCCATTAGATACAGGCTGTAAGTATGGTGGATGCTAGTGGTGTTTGGTTTGTTCCCCTTCACCTTCATGGTCGTGACAGAGAGTGGTGGAGGACTTTTTTGAGGTCTAGACCAATTAGATCTCCTACGAAAGAGTAGGATATATTTTCTATTGCTTTCTAGGATTACTTCATTCTGTGGAGAATGAGAGAGGAGAGTCTTCTGATATTTGAGTGCTTGGCTTAGTGTAGTTTGTCTGTGACCGAGTATGAGGCCCATTTCTGTGAGCTTTCTAGGCATGCATGACAATTGTGCCAGATGAGGTAAATAGAGTTTGTTGGTTTGTTAGAGGGTTGACTTTCTCCATTAAATTTTATTTGTTTAGGGTAGCTTGAGAAAGGGCTTCCTTCCAGTCCATGGTGAGCACTACCAAAGAGGTAGAGTTGATGGCTTTAGAAGAGTTTGGGGAGCCCAAGATGGCTTGTTCTTCTGGTAATTTTTTTTGTTCCTCTTATGGAGGTACATGTTTACATAAAGGTAGTGGTTCCTTCCAGCTCTGTGAGCTTGTTCATACTTCTATGCCAATAACTGAGAGTGGGGAATCAACACGAGGATCCTATGGTTCTGGCCGAGGTGGCCATTGTTGTTTGTCTCATTTGTAGCAACAGTTATCCGTGCCAAGATCTTGCTTTACTTGTGGTAATCCAGGTCATATGGTGTGATAGTATCTTTTACAAACTTATTTAGGACCTCAACATTCTTATTTAACTGCTCTAGCTAGGGATTTAACACCTCTGGCCAAGGGTCGAGGTAGAGTTCAGTCCGGTAGAGGTCACATGACTACTGGTAGGGATACCCCAACTCCATAGGTTTGAGGTCGAGGTTCTACTCAGACTACAAGCGGTCGAGATGGCTAGTGTTATGCTTTTGCAAGAAGGCTTGAGTGTGAGACTTCTGATGCTGTGATCATATGTATCGTCCCAATTTTCCATCTACCTTCATTTGTATTATTTGATCTGGGATCTACTTTTTCATATGTGTCTATATATTTTGCTATTGAATTTGATATGTTGTCTGATTACATGCCTATGCCTATCCATATTTCTACACCAGTGAGGCGAATCCTTAGTAGTAGATCAAGTGTATTGATCCTATCATGTTTCTTAGGCTGGGTATGATACTTGGATATACCTGATCATTTTGGGAATGGTAGACTTTGATATGATCTTGGGTATGGATTGACCTTCTCTGCATCATGCTATACTTGACTCTTATGCTAAGACTGTGACCTTAGTGATGTAGGTTGTCTCAAAAGTTGAGTGGACGGGTGCTAGTGGTTCTTACCCTAGCAAGGTTATCGCCTTCATTTGAGCCTATAGATTGGTTGACATAGGGTGTTTTTCCTACTTGGATTCCATTCAGGATACTAGTGTTGAGCCACTTCCCATGGATTCTTTGCCCGTAGTTGAGAGTTTTTAGATGTATTCCCGACTAATCTTCCACGTGTTCCTCTGGATAGGGATATTGATTTTTTCATTGCCTTAGAGCTGGGAACCAAGCCCATCTCTATTCCTCCTTCTTATATGGCTTTAGCAAAGTTGAAGGAATTGAAGGATCAGGATTTGTTGAGTAAGGGGGTTATTCACCCTAGTGTTTCTCCATGGGGTGATCTTATGTTGCTTGTGAGTAAGAAAGATGGATCCATGAGGATGTGCATTGATTATCGATAGTTGAACTAAGTGACAATAAAGAACAAGTATTCTCTTCCTTGTATTGATGATTTGCTTAATCAACTTCAGGGTGCATATCTGTTTTCTAAGATTGGTTTGAGATTCGGTTATCACCGGTTGAATATTAGGGCATCGAATATCCCAAAGACAACTTTCAAGATTTTTTATGGTCAGTATAAGTTTCTTGTAATATCATTTATTTGACAATGCCCTGCAGCGTTCATGGTGTTGATGAATGGGGTATTCTAACATTATATAGATACCTTTGTGACAGTGTTCATTCATGACATCTTGGTATACTCCAAGACTAAGGAGGATCGCGATCGAAATTTGAGGATTGTACTCCAAATATTAAAGGAAGAGAAACTTTTTTCCAAGTTCTCAAACAAGTTTTGGCTTGATTCTGTGGAATTTATTGGGATGTGTGGTGTCCAAGGAGGGTATTAAGGTTAATCCAGCCAAGATTGAGGCAGTGATGGGTTGGACCAAACCTACACCGATTACTAAAATCCAAAGTTTTGTGGGATGTGCGGGCTATGACTGACGATTCGTTTAGAGATTCTCTACTATTGCAGCTCCCTTGACTAGATTTACTCATCAGAGTGTGAATATTCAGTGGTCTAATGAGTGTCAGGAGATCATTTAAAAGCTCAAGACATTGTTGACATCAACTTTTATTTTGACTTTACCCAAGGAGGGTGTGGATTTCACCATTTATTGCAATACTTCTAGAGTCGTGTTAGGCGGTGTTCTGATGCAGAAGAGTAAGGTGATTTCCTATACTTCTAGGCTACTAAAGTCCCATGAGAGAAACTACCCTACCCATAATTTAGATTTGGTATTTGTAGTATTTGTGCTTAAGCTATTGTGATATTATTTGCAGAGGGTTCATTGTGAGGTCTTTATAGACCATTGAAGTCTTCACTTCAATCAGAGAGATTTAAACTTGAGGTAGCGCAAATGGCTTTAGCTACTAAAAGACTATGACATCACTATTTTGTATCATCTAGGGAAGGCCAATGTGGTGGCCAATGCTTTGAGTAAGAAGACTTTTAGCATGGGGAGTCTTGCCTCTATTAGTGTGGTGGAGAGACCGTTGGCTAGAGATGTTTAGAGGTTAGCCAATAGTCTCGTCTACTTGTGGGTTCATAGGAGACAGGTGGTTTAATTGCTTTTATTGAGGCTAATTCCTCCTTAGTTGAGCAGATTCTTGGTGTGAGTTTGACGATAAGAATCTATGTCTCATTCAGGACAAGGTGATGAGAGGGGAAGCCAAGGAGGTTGTCCTTGATTTTGATGGTATCTTACAAATTAGAGGCATGATTTGTATGCCCAAGGTGGGTGAGTTGATTAGACTGATTCTTGAGGAGGTCCATTGTTCTTGATATTCCCTTTATCTGGGTGCGGCGAAGATATATCAGATTTGAGCTAGCACTATTGGTGGTGTGGTATGAAGAGAAATACTACTAATTTTTTTTTCAAGGTGTTGGACTTGTCAGCAAATTAAGTGTGAGAAACAACGATCTGGAGGTATATCTTAGAGGATGCCTATTCCTACTTGAAAGGGGGAGCGGATCACTATGGAATTTGCTGTGGGATTACCTAACGCCGTGGGTGGTTATGACTCCATTTGGGTGGTTTTTGACAAGTTGACAAGTACGCCCATTTCATTTTGTGCGATTCCATGGAGTCCCGATTTCTATTGTCTCTGATCGAGGTTCCTTGTTCACATCCCATTTTTGGAAGCATTGCAGCATGGTTTGGGTACTCGACAAGATATAAGTACAACCTTCCACCCTTAAACAGATGGACAGTTTGAGTGGACAATTTTGGAGGGCATGCTCGAGCTTGTGTGATTGATTTTAGTGCTAGATGGGATTAAAATTTGCCTTTATCAAAGTTTGACTACAACAATAGTTATCATTCTAGTATTTAGATGGCCCTTTTTGAAGCGTTGTAGGCAGGCAGTGTAAATCTCCAATTGGATGGTTTGACTCAGTTGAGATGGTTTCTTTAGATAATGACTTGTGTAGAGATGCTATGGAGCATAGTCTTATGATCTAGCGTAGATTTTTGCTAGCCCAAAGTCAATAGAAGAGTTATACAAATTAAAGGGTTTGAGCCCTAGTATTCATTGAGGGTGATCATGTTTGGTTCTGAGTGTCACCCATGAAGGGTGTGATGAGGTTAGGAAAGAAGGGCAAGCATATCCCTAGATTCATTGGTCCTTTAGAGATTTTAAGTTGTGTGGGAGAAGTGGTTTATAATTTGGCTCTGCCACCTATTTTTTATGCTGTGCATCCCGTGTTTCATGTTCCCATTCTTCGGAAGTATATGCCGGATGAGTCCCATGTACTTTGTCTTGATTCAGTTGAGTTGGGTCAAGATTTATTTTTTGAGGTGGAGCCTATAGCCATCTTTGATAGGAAAATAAGGAAGCTTAGGACCAAAGAAATTGCTTCAGTTAAGTTGTAGTGGAAGCATTGCTTAGTTGGTGAGGTGACTTGGGAGATAGAGTTAGATATGTGTGCCAGATATCCTCAGCTTTTCGAAGCTCCAAGTACTTTCATTTGCCTTATGTTCGAGGATGAACATGGTTTTAGTGGTGGATAATGTAATGACCCGCTCGGTCATTTTTTGTTTTTCCCTGGAAATTACCATTTTTCCCTCCCATGATTGACCCAAAGTCTCCTATGTTTAATTTTTTAAAATGTTGGTCTTGAACTTTTAGTTAAAGGTTGAGAATTTGGTAGGTCCTAAGTTCGAACGTGTAAGTTGTTAAGAAAGTGGCTTTTTGTGTCTTTTGGAGATCTGAGTGTCGGAATGGGGTTCTGTCGATTTCATTAGTTCTGAATTGTGAAATCTCATCCGAGAGAGATGTTGGTTTTTGATTCTGAATTTTTTTGAGGTCCTAAATTGTGAAATTGTGGAATTTTAGCCTTTGGATTGACTTTGGTCAACATTCAGGGTTCAGATGCTCACATCAGAATTCTAAGAGTTCCATTGGATTCTGGAGATGATTTTAGGCCTAGTTGCGGCCTTGGTTGAGTTTTGAGAGGTCCCGAGTTTGTTTTAGCCTTTTAGGCATGAGTAAGTTTCTTGTGGTTTTCATGGATGTTGGGTCAAAAGTACCTTAGATTCATGTTTTTACGATTCCACTATGTCGAGAACGTTGAGTATAATTTATTTGCATATGTCGTTTGTGTGTACAGGTTTCCGAACAAAACCCAAGGGTACTATCGATGTTTTGAGAGTTGGCTGTATTTTTTTGGTGTATGCATGCCTGGCTTTCGCAAAGGTTGGTCGCTTAAGTCAGTGTCACAGAAGCGAGAGCCTCTTCTCTTAAGCAAGGTTCGCAAAAACGATGGAGGCTTGCTTAAGCGAGACTCGTATTTTTAGTAGGGTTCATTTAAGTGACCCCTGGTCGATTTTTTGAAAGGGTTTTTACTGCCATTTTCAGGGTTTAAGCCCCATTTTCACCTTTTTTGAACTTGGAAACCCTTGGTCGCAGATTTTGAAAGGCTTTTTTGTGCTATAACAGTTGGGCAAGTGTTTTTGATCATAAACCTTCATTTTCCGGTTATTAATTATGCGTTTTAACATAAAAATATAAGGTTTTTATTGGTAAATGATGAGTTTTTTTCAAGAACCCAAGTTCTTAGCTAAAACAGAGATTTTGAACTGTTTTAAAGCTTTTTTTGGATATAATTTTCACTAATGAGATCCTAAAGCCTTGAGTAATATTTTCAAGTATTAAATTTTGGATTTAAACCTTAATCAACCTTTCAAGGGAATAGTTGTGTTGTTGTTGTTTCCAGAAAGGGATTGTAAATACTTGCTTATTTATAGATTCAGTGGCTTCAGAAGTGATTCGGAAGGAGAAGACTTAACTATTGGAGTGATTTTTGATTGATTTAAGGCAAGTGGCTTCCTAAAATTTGTATTCTTGTTTGAATTTGTATGCTTCCTTGTTGATTATGTGATGGGAGTAATGGGAATGAGGTGACGGGTTTAAATTATCCACTTGTTAACGGTTTGAAAGGAAAAATGCTATGTGTTGAACATGATGATGTGAATAGTCTTAACGTAACCCTTATTGATTGATTGATGAAAATTTGAAGGCATGAATGTGGACTTGAATTGTGCAAATCATTGTCTCTTCTATGTGGTGTGATATTTCTTGTGTGCTTTGATCATTGAACATTATGATGAGACATGTGATAAGTGTTATTATGCCGAGATCTTTGTTGGTGAGTGTTATTATGTCAAGCCCTGAGCCTACACCCTGGGTGGGACTGGCACTCGAGAACCATTGTTGGCCCCAAGCAAACCTTTGGCTTGGCTAGACTCTCAGCGGAAGACTTTAAGCATTAATAAAAAAAATCAAATGCAACTCTACTCAACTGTCTCAAAACAACTTAAAATGTTTTAGAAATAAACATTCAGCTAGCCAAAGTGGTATACCAAGTCTTGTAACAAAAGAATTGATATGCAAAGACTAACGAACTATAGCTATCTGTCTATGAAGCCTCTAAAACTATGAGGGATATCGGGACAAGACCCCCAATCATCCGAAAACAACAAAAAATGTTGGAAACAATGTAAAAAGGGATCCTTCGAAAAGCAAGGAGGCTCACCAACTGACTCTAAGTGCTCAATTGGATAAAAAATAGCTGGATGCTGACCCTAGTTACCTGTATCTGCATCATAAAATGATGCAGGCCAAAAGGCATCATTACATTGAATGTACGAGCATGTGAGGGGAAAACTAAACATGTAATTAGCTTGAACTGAATTCTAAAAGAAACACTTACCTCAACTTTACTCAACTCATGGATATTCAACTCAATGGAGAAAGAAACAATAGTAAAGATGCAGTTTATATAAAGCATTTAAACAGTAGGTAACAACTCAATGTATTGAAGAAATACAATAACAAATCAATTTGTATATAATAAAGTAATATAATTATGTGGGAGTTTCTCTAACCAACAACCATCAGTATGAGCTATGTGATGATACAACGTCTCGCCCACGCTGCTAGAACTATCCTATAACTTGCCGGGATATAGAACGCCTAAACTAAGTGGATCCACTTGTTTATGCTAAAAGCATTAAGGAATCATCTAAAAGTATGACCCTTTCTACCCACATTGGCTACATGGTTTATGAAGACTTGTGTTATTATGAACTCGTCCCCATATTGGTGCTCAATACTACTCCCAAAAATATACACAACTCATATGTTTAAAAACATAACTCTTTCTATGTGGTTTGAGGTTATTGTTCAAAATTCTATCTCTTAAAATAGATTAAACTCAAAACTACTCATAAAAATTCATTTAGAAATTGGTGTTTCCTCTTATCATAAATGTGAAAACATTTACTCTTTGGGAATACATAGTCCCCATATAACATTTTAAAAAAAATGAACTCGTCTCTACTCTTTCTCAATCTCGATGCTTAAATCTTAAAACAAGTTCAAAAGATTTGTAAAAGACTTCTTAAAATGACTCGAAGAAATCTCTAGACTTGACTCTTAACTCTACCTTGAATTTGATTTATGAATTCAAGGTTGTGATATGTGATAAGAAAGATATCATGATGATTAGGAGTGTTTTTAGATAGTTAAACACGAGAAACGATCACAAAAATACTATCTGGGAGCAAGTCTGCGATACGGAGATGCATTTTAATATTTGGTCACGAAATAAATTTTGCAGAAGAGGGGTCCACGATCTCTCGGAGATGTGGACAGGAAGTTCCATTTCTGAGGAATAGGTCCACGATGCAGTTCGGTACCCAATTTTTGCTTGACTTTTTCCTTCTTCGTTTTGTAAGCCCAATTCACCTTAATTTGATTCTTTTTCAATTCCTCTTTAGATTCAGATGCCCATTACATTTATACAATAATCTAATAAAAAACAATACTAAAATCGACACGATTTCCTCAAGATCTCATCATTCTCATCTAAACTCAAGAATGAAAGCAAATTTCAAGAATGCAATTCAAGAACATATACTTTCAACTTTCTAGAATGAATTTTGCTGAAATAAACATGATTGGCGCATGGGTGAATGAACCCAATGCTATGAAAGTCTTACATACCTCTTTATGGATCAACCTTTGGCGAAATCCACAACTAAATCTTATGATCTTGATGAAATCTTGACCTTTTCTCCTCTTTTGTCTTATTTCTCTTCACTCAAAGCCGCAGCGTGATTTTGGAATGCGTAAAATGAACCAACTCAGTTAATACCCCAAAAAAATTCTTAAAAATGAATTAAATTAATTTGGTATTGAAAAGACCAAAATACCCCTCTAAAATCTGGTTGACTTTCCTTATCCAGACTGCCCGACTTCAAATGGGCTAATCTCCCTCATATGGACTCAAAAATTAGCAAGCTCGGTGGCGTTGGAAAGATAATTCGAAGAATTTTTTTGATATCTTGTAGCGTAGCTAAATCATCCTGTACCAGGAGTTATGGTCGTTTGAAGTTGACCCAAAACTCATACTTAACATACTTGCCAAATTTCAGATTTTTATTCTTTCCAAAAATGGTTCTTTCTAATTCTAGCTCTTTCAAATAGCTGGGTGTTACAATATCTCTCCCTTGGGAACATTCGTTCTCAAATGAGATTACTCTTAGTAGGCTAAGGGTGTAACATCTAACATCCAGCTCAAATACCCAACAAGCAAAATGTAAACACAACAAGTCAACTCAAAGTAAATGCCAAGAAAAAGATTAGTACCTTAATTTGGAATTTCTCTGGACTAGAAGAGATGTGAGTACCGCTTCTTCATATCCTTGTTAGCTTCCCAAGTAACTTTCTCAACAAACTGATTTCTCCACAGAACTTTGACTGATGCTACTTCCTTGGTCCTTAACCGAACTTGATGATCCAGAATCTGAACAGAAATCTCCTCATAAGATAAGCTATCCTTAATATCGATATCTTCAGTAGGTATGATAAGTGAAGGATCTCCCATACACTTCTTCAACATAGAAATGTGAAATACCAAATGAACTGCTGCTAACTCTTGTGGTATCTCCAACTCATAAGCTACATTACCGGTCCTTTTGGATATTCTCTAAGGACCAATACACTGGAGACTATGCTTCCCTTTCTTACCAAATATCATGAAACCCTTCATGGGTGAAACCTTCAGGTATACCCAATCATCTACCTCAAACTCTAAGTCTCTTCTCCTAACATTTATATAGGATTTATGAGGACTCTGCGCTGTTTTCAACCTTTGTTGAATAACTCTCACTTTCTCCATAGCTTGATAAACTAAGTCTGGTCCTATCAACCTAGCTTCACCAACCTCAAACCATCCAATAGGAGATCTGCATCTCCTCCTATAAGGAGCTTCATAAGGAGACATCTGGATGCTAGAATGATAACTATTGTTATAACCAAACTCAATGAGAGGTAAGTGATAATCCCAATCACCTTTAAAATAAATTGCACAAGCCCCAAACATATATTCAAAAGTCTGAATAGTGTGCTCTACTTGACCATCAGTCTGAGGATGAAAAGAAGTACTCAAATTCACTTTCGAACCCAAGTCTTTCTGGAATGACTTCTAAAATTGTGCACCTGTATCTAAAATAATTGACACTGGAACTCCATGAAGTCTAACTACCTCTTGAAGATATAACTTGGCATAATCCTCTACTGAATGGGTAGTCTTTACCAGCAAAAAGTGGGCTGATTTAGTCATTCGATCTACAATCACCCAAATAGAATCAGGCTGCCTACGAGACCGAGGTAAACCAGTAATAAAGTCCATATTGATCATCTCCCACTTCCATTCCATAATCTCTATATTCTGAGCCATACCTTCGGGTCTTTGGTGTTCTACTTTAACTTGTTGACAATTCGGGCATTAAAAATCGAACTCAGCAATACCTTCTTCATACTATTCCACCAATATTCTTCTCTCAAGTCACGATACATATTTATGGAACTCGGATGGATAGAATATCTAGAGCTATGAGCTTCATCCATGATCCTTTCTTAGAGTTCATCCACCCTTGGTACACACAACCTACCTTGATACCTCAATATATCATCTCCCCATTGTTCAAAAGCCATTACTTTTTGCTTATGAACATTTTCCTTCAATTCAACCAAAATAGGATCCTGGCCTTATTTCTCTTTAACTTTTGTCATTAGTGATGATTTAGCCTCATTCATCAACACTACTCCTTCGTTGGAATCCATTAAATGAACTCCCAATTACGCAAGTCTATGAACATCTTTTGCCAACTCTTTCTTGTCTTCATCAAATAGGCGGTACTACCCATAGACAACTTGCTCAAAGAATCATCAACCACATTAGCCTTACCTGGGTAATAAAGAATACTCATGTCATAATCCTTGAGTAATTCTAACCACCTCCTATGTATGAGATTAAACTCTTTCTGACTAAACACATACTGAAGGCTCGTACGATCGATGAACACATATACATGAACACCATAAAGATAGTGATGCCACATCTTCAAAGCAAACACTAAAGTGGCCAACTCTAGATCATGGGTTAGGTAATTCTTCTCGTGAACCTTAAGCTTCCTGGAGGTATAAGTTATAATTTTGTCATTCTGCATTAACACAAAACCTAAACCAACTCTTTACGCATCATAATATACCACAAAACCTTGCGTACTCTCTGGTAAGGTAAACACTGGTGGTGTAGTCAACTTTTTTTCAATTCCTAAAAGCTTTTCTCACAAGATTCGGACCATTGAAGCTTAACTGTTTTCTAGGTCAACTTGGTCAAAGGATATGAAATAGATGAGAACCCCTTGACGAACCTTCTATAATATCCAGCCAACCCCAAGAAACTCCCAATATCAATTGGAGATATGGGTCTAGGCTAATTCTACACTGCCTCTATTTTCTGAGTATCAACTCTAATTCCATCACCGAAAACTATATGGCCTAAGAATGCCATAGACTTAAGCAAAAATTCACACTTAGAAAACTTAGCATATCACTCTTTATCCTTAAGAGTTTGGAGAACTACTTTGAGATGTTTAGCATGATTTTTCTCATTCCTCGAATAGATTAGAATGTCATCAATGAATACGATAACAAACACATCTAAATAAGCCTTGAATACTCTATTCATAAGGTCCATGAACGCTGTAGGCGCATTAGTCAAACCACATGACATGACCAAAAACTCATAATGACCATAACGGGTCCTGAATGCTATGTTAGGAATATCACTTTCTGTTACTCTCAACTGATGATAGCTAGATGTGAGATCTATCTTAGAGAAACACTCTTTCAACTCTGTTGGTGTTATCATATATGCCAGAATAGATATAGGACGAGTATCGGGAAAATATATATACTGAAGTCTATTTCTCTCTTAGGAGGGACTCTGGGTAGATCATCTGGAAAGACTTTTGGAAACTCACTCACAACTAGAACCGACTCAATAGGAGGTGTCTCAATACCAGAGTCATTAACTCGGACTAAGTGATAGACACAACCCTTGGAAACTAACTTTGTCGCCTTAAGGTATGAAATAAAATGACCCTTAGGCACCACTGAACTACTCCTCCACTCAATAACTGGCTCATTAGGAAACTGGAACTTAAAAACTCGAGTTCTACAATCAATTGAGGCATAACATGCATGAAGCCAGTCCATACCTAGAATGACATCAAAATCTACCATATCTAACTTAACTAAGTCAGCCATGGTGCTCTTGTGATTGACGTAAATAGAACAATCACGATAGACTCTCTCAACTAGAATAAACTCACCAACAGGTGTACAAACACTAAAGGGCTCAAGAAGTTGCTCAGGAAGAATATCAAAATTAATGGTAATGTAAGGAGTCAGAAAGTATTGACTTGCTCCTTGATCTAACAAAGCATAAACATCAAAAGTAAAGACTTTGATCATATAAGTGACAACATCAAGAGAATTATCCTTTTCTTGGTGACTAGTGATAACATATAAAGGGTTTGTCCCTCCGCTGGTCCCTGAAGTACCTCCTCTAGGTGCAGCTCTGTCTGGTGGAGAAACTGAAGAATATTAAGCTCTATTGCCTCTATTCCCATTACCTTGCCTATTCTTAGGGCACTCTTTCATGAAGTGACCCTCTAGACCACACTTAAAACAACCAGTGAAGCCATTGTGACAAGTACCTGGGTGGTTCCTACCACACTTAGCACATGTAGGAGCCCAATTACCTCCTTGTACCACATTACCATAAGACTGTGCAGATCTAACTTTGAAATTCTGCAGGCTCTGATTATTAAACTTACCTCTGTTCTTTGGTGCAGGTGCACTAGCAGATGCTGGAGCAGGTCCCCTATGTTTCTATTGGAAAGAAGACCGGTTCGCATGACTTTTTTGCTACCCGGACTCATTTCCTGTCTTAGATTTCTTGTTTCTAAATTCTTCTCTATCCCTTAACTTATCCTCCTCAACCTGCTGCACATAGATCATCAGCCTTGCTATGTCCATATCTCCTATCAACATAGCTGCCTTGCCTTCCTTACTTGACAGAAGAGACAACCCAACAACGAATTAACTCATCCTATTTCTCATGTCAGCAACCATCTCTGGAGCATAGCGAGAAAGTTGGGTAAACTTCAGACTGTACTCATAAACACTCATCGATTCCTACTTAGTAAGGAATTATGGTACCTTTGCTTCTCTCAGATCCTTGGGAAAGAAACACCCCAAAAATTTAAAATTAGTGCACCTTCATCTCTACCCTTCTTCCATGGATCAAACCAAATTCTAGAGACACCCTTCAGTTATGCAGCTAGTTCCATTCTCTCAGCATCAGTAACATGCATAATCTCAAAAACCTTATGAAGCTTTTCAACAAAGTTTTCCAGCTCCTCAGTGACACTTGAACCAGTGAAGCTTGGAGGATTCATCCTTAAGAACTCTCAGATTCTAGACGTATCAGCCACATCTTGTTGAACTCCTCTTTGTTGCCTAACTTGGTTAGTCACCGCTTGACTTAGCATTCGAATAGCTTCCCGAAATTTAGCATTCGTGACCTCTCATTGGGGTTGCACTTTTGGTGCATTAGGTACCCCTTGTTCCTCAATGTTTCTCCTAGTGGGATGACCTCAACCAGCTTTTAGTGGAGGCATAATCTGAAAGATACGTGCAAGCACAAGTAATCAAGAGATAAACTCTATCACACAAAATGAGTATGAAAGAAGTGAGATAAGTCCTAGATTATACAACCTTCTGATTATAGATGTGGTACGCTTCACATCGATAACTAGGACTCTACAGACACGGCTTCATAGACTCCCTAGGACCCTTGAATTTTGTGATCTGATACCAAGTTTTCAACTCACCGAGCGTACACTCTGGGTGGGACTGGCACTCGAGAACCATTGCTGGCCTCAAGCAAACCCTTGGCCTGGCTAGACTCTCAGCGGAAGACTTTAAGCATTAATAAAATAAATCAAATGTAACGCTACTTAAATGTCTCAAAATAACATAGAATGTTTTTGATATAAACATTCAGCTAGCCAAAGTGGCATACCAAGTCTTGTAACAAAACAACTAAAATGCAAAGACTAACGAACTATAGCTATATGTCTATGAAGCCTCTACAACTATGAGGGATATAAGGACAAGAACCCCAATCATCCTAACAATTGAAAATGCTAGAAAACAATGTAAAAAGGGATCCTCCGAAAATCAAGAAGGTATGACTCTGAGTGCTCAACTAGATCAACAAAGTTCTATATTCTGACCTTGGTTACTGTATCAGTATCATAAAATGATGTAGGCCAAATGACATCAGTACATTGAATGTACGAGCATGCGAATGGAAAACTAAACATGACATAAGCTTGAACTGAATTCTGAAAGAAATACTTAGCTCAACTTTACTCAACTTATGAATACTCAACTCAATGCAGAAATAAACAACAGTAAAGATGCAGTTTATATAAAGCATTTAAACAGTAGGTAATAACTAAATGTATTAAAGAAATACAATAATAACTCAATTTATATATAATAAAGTAATATAATTCTGTGGGATTTTCTCTAACCGATAACCATCACTTTAAGCTATGTGATGATATAACGTCTCGTCCACACTGCCAGAACTCTCATATAACTTGCAGGGATTTAGAATGCCTCAACTAAGTGGATCCACTAGTCTATGCTGAAAGCATTAAGGAATCATCTAAAAAGTATGACCCTTTCTACCCACGGTGGCTACATGGTTTATGGAAACTATAGTTATTATGAAATCAACCCCATATCGGTGCTCAATACTACTCCCAATATATACTTAGCTCATATGTTTAAAAAGATAAATCTTTCTCTGTGGTTTAAGGTTATTACTCAAAAATCTATCTCTTAAAGAGATTGAACTAAAGACTACTCATGAAAACTCATTTGGAAATCGGTGTTTCCTCTCATCTTAAATATTAAAACATTTACTCTTTGGGAATACATAGTCCCCATATAGCATTTTAAAGAAAATGAACTCGGCTTTACTCTTTCTCAATCTCAATGCTTAAGTCTTAAAATAAGTTTAAAAGATTTGTAAAAGACTTCTTAAAATGACTCGAAGAACCCTCAAGACTTGAATCTTAACTTTACCTTGAATTTGATTTATGAATTCAAGGTTGTGATTTGTGATAGGAAACATATTTTGATGATTAAGAGTGTTTTAGAATAGTTAAACACAATAAATGATCAAGAACTTACTGTCTGAGAGCAAGTCTGCGATGCAGAGATGTATGTTAATATTTGGTCACGAAATAAATTTTGAGGCACATAGGTCACCAACCTCTTTGTGACGTGGAGAGAAAAGTTCCACTTCTAAGGAACAGGTCCGTGATGCGAAGATAAAAGTTCAACTTCTGAGGAACAGGTCCGCGATGCGGTCGCTGACCTGGTACCCTGTTTCTACTTGATTTTTTCCTTCTTCATTTTTTAACCCCGGTTCACCTAAATTAATTTCTTTTTCTCAATTCCTTTTAGATTCAGATACCCAATACATGTACACAAGAATCTAATTAAATACAACTCTAAAATCAGCACAATTTCCTCAAGAAGTCAACAATCTTATCTAAACTCAAAAACGAAAGCAAATTTCAAGAACACAATTCAAGAACATCATACTTTTAACTTCTAGAATGAATTTTGCAGAAATAAACATGATTGGCACATGGGTGAACGAACCCAATGCTACAAAAGTCTCACATACCTTTTTAGGGATCAACCCTTGGCGAAATCCACAAGTCTTGATGAAATCTTGACCTTTTCTCTTCTTTCTATTCTCTCAAAGCCTTAGCATGATTTTGCAATGCGTAAAATGAACTAACTCAGTTTAGACCCCAAGTAAATTCCTAAAAATGAAATAAATTAATTGGGTGAAAAGACAAAAATAACCTTAAATCCGGTTGACTTTCCTTATCCAGGCAACCCAACTTCAAATGGGTATATCTCTCTTATACGGACTCGAAAATTAGAAAACTCAGTGGCGTTGGAAAGATAATTCAAATAACTTTCATTTGATATCTGGCAAGTGTTATTTTATTGAGGTCTTTGCCAGTGAGTGTTATCATGTAGAGGTCTTTACCGACGAGTGTTGTAAGTTGATGAGAAATTGTTCCGACTAGTGATGATAATTGTGACTTGATACACTTGATACTTATGTGTGACTTACTTGTGAATTGTAATTGATGTGCTAGTTATGTGTTCCTAAGCTACTTGTCATTGAGATTGACTTATTTTACTTGTTCAAATAATGATTTATGAAGCTTGAACTTTAAATATTGGGCCTATGAGTCATGTATTGTAGAGTTTCTAGGTTGGGCTGATTTCTGTGCAGGTTGTAGTTTTAGGAGGTTTGGTTGGAGTTCAAGGGGTATTCAATTTCTAGCTACATTTTTTGTATATTAGGTTTCTCGGTGTTGTTGGTACTCTCCCTTACTTCTACACTTGTGTAGGTTTTGAGCCCAGATCCGTGTGATCCCTTTCTCCTTCTATTGCTCTCGAGGCTCATCAAGGACTTGAAAAGGTAGTTTCCTGTCATTTGGTGGACCCTACTTTTCCTTTTCTTACACTTTGTTCTATTTGAGAAACAAAGACTGAGACTTATATTTATTTCTTAATGAGTTTTAATAGAAGAATAATTTTTCCGCTTTATCTTGTTCTTGATTATGTTGTTTTTTGATTTTTCTTTCATGTTTATTGGGTTGAGGCTGACTTGTCTTGATGGGAAAGGACAAGTGTCATCACGTTCATTCTTGAATTGTCACAGGTGAAAAGATTGAAGTTAGTTGTATGGGAATTAGATGTTAATTCATTGTTTGTTATTAGAAATATAAAATAAGAAGAAGGAGATAGTAGGGAGAAGAAAGAAGACTTCTTATTCCTCTTGAATGACATTTAGGGATTCACATATCTGATTTAAAATGAAGGAAACTCCTTTTATATATAGGGGAAATCTAACTTGGCCCAAGTAGGATCCTAACTTTTCTATAATGGACTCCACACAATAGTCATTCAATATAGTACAAATATATTTATAACACTCCCCCTTAATGTTTATTCGATAGATTATATGCCTCGTTAAAACTTTACTAGATAAAACTAATGAAAAATAAATCCAATAAAGGAAAAAGAGTACAAATATCTAATAATACGCATTATGGATGCCTCATTAAAAACCTTACAAGGAAACCCAATGGGACAAAACCTTGTGAGGAAAAAAGAGCACATCACGTATTAACTCCCTCTAATATGAATATCAATCCAAAGACTTGATTCTAAGATTGTACACCATCTTCTCGAAAGTTGTAGTTGGTAGAGACTTGATGAATAAATCAACCATATCATTACTTGGATAAATATGTTGCATGTTACTTTCACCACTCTTGGGAGCTCATGTGTGTAGAAAAGCTTTGACGAAATGTACTTCCTTCTATATGATTTTATGAATAATCCTTTAGGATCAAAAAATTCTGCAAGTTCCTCAGTTCAACTTCTTTAAGCAAATAATCTATTGCCTTTTGAAAACTCTTCAACAATTCCAATTCAATTTATCAACTTGTATAACAATACAAAAGATTCTTGATTGATTTAATAAATATGAAGATTATAAACAAGTTTTCTAATAACTAATATATGTTTCATGCATATTTTAATCCTTAAGATATTTTCATATCAATTTTTCAAGTGACAACATTCAATATTAAATTTATGACATCTTCTAGTGTGTAGACTTCAAGTCAAATAAACTTTATGCTTATCGAGATACATTATTCCACTTTTCACTTAATAAATATTTGTACGTTAGTATGCTTTAATAAAATTAGAATTCATATCCCCATCATCTTCTACAATATTGTGCTATATTGTATCAAAGATATCATCGACAAAATGTCATTTTTGTGTCGGTTCACAATATGACATAACTCATTGAGATCTCATCACTTTATTATTCTTAGGTACCTACCTCTCTTATGAGGTTTCAAGAAGTGTTATGTCATATACTCTTCAAGAGCACATTACCTTCTCATTTATGATCATTTCAATCATTTATTCCTCCCCCCTTTTCAAGAATTAATTTATTTGAATCGATTGGTCTATCATGTTTCATGTATGTAGTAGACCCTAAGCTTTAGAGATATTCAATAGGAGCATTTACAACTCTCGGTTACTTCTTATGTCCCCCTTATGTTAGATAAACTAATATACATCTCAATCTATTTAGGAGAATCCATCTTTGTGCATCATAGTATATTCATTATCATATACCATACATCAAAATTATTAGATGAAAAATATTTGGTCCCTGGCCATAACTTAATTATGAAAATGTTGATCATAATTTATTGGTCTAACGCATACAATTACTTTTGTATGCAATATATTATATTTCAGACCATGAAGTTTTATTCTCATAAGCAATGATTGACTATTTATTTGAGGCATTTAATGTTACATCAGCTTGGATATTTATCAATATTATCAAGATGAATCGTCTTGATTACTTATTTTTAAAGTTGTGCTCATAACTCAAATACCTTGCACACACAATTTTGCAAATGTCAAACTACAGGTTGACAACAAGCGCACGTGTGATTATCTTATAGATGCATCTATTTCACATATCACATGATAGGTGAAGGACCCCATATTAATCTTTTATAATTTCAAAATTTAGGAATTTAGTCCCAACATTAGTTAATCCAATCAACTTATCATGAGGACAAGCAAAAAAAAAAAAAAAAAAAAAATTCTTGAAGAATTTTCTAGTTCTTCGATATATGTTGAATATTTGATATTCACATCTTTCAGATGGTCATATTCTTTCATGCTAACTAATAGAATTATTTGTACTAGTAAACTCCAAGTTTACCATGATATGTACCTTTGCATTAGTAAATTTCTAATTTACTATTATATGAGAAAATTTCAACTATATCACTTAGGGAGTAAATTTCAAATTTAGTTCTTCTCAATTACTCTACCTCTTCTAGAAGTGAGTCGTGATCCCATCACTGAATTGATTAATCTCATTATCATAAATATGTGTCCATAATCATATTATTTGTTCTAACAATTTTGCAAACGCCAAGTTGTGAGATGATAATAGACACTTATGAACCCATCTAGAAGAAGCATCTATTAGGACCATGGAGTATCTACACAACCCACTAGGTGGGTAAATAGGTCCTCAAATATCCCAAGTATATGTCTCAAGAACGCTAGGGACTTAATCTCAACTTTTGTCACTGATAATTTCACCATTAACTTTCCTTGATAATAAGCAATATAAAAAAACTTCAGTATTTACAAAAATCTATTGGTTCTTTAATGGATGTCTGTAACACCTCAGAAACCTAACTGACTGAACAACAGGAAATTTGGTAAACCACGGAGGGGTTCATGGACCATGAATGGAACCCCGGTCAGTTAACTTGCTCGTAGTTCACACCCAGCCAGCATGGTGGAACATGGAGCCCACAACAGGCCGTGGTCCCATCGATGGTCCATCAGTGGCCTTGTGGATGGCCCCTTGCTAGCTTTAAGTCAGGGTCGTTTTGGTCTTTTCCCCTATGCATTGGGCATTTAAACTACGTCGTTTAATACCTAAAGTACGTTGTTTTACTCAGTTTAAGCCTAATATTCTAGTCAGACATTACCTAGAACTCTCATTCACCAAAACTTAGAGCAAAAAGAGAAGAAAGAGGCGCTAAGTTTCCCTAGAACAAGTAGAGGTGTTCTTCAAGTTTCATCCCCAAAATCCAAAGGATTTCTCCGTGAAATTCATCATCAGTTATGTGGGATTTGACTTATGGGTTCCTTTTATCTACTAGGTCCCTATAATTCAGTTAGTTCCTTGGTTCTCCATATCATGTTTAGACCTAGGATTTCTAAAACCTTGGAGATTTGTTGTGATTTAACTGTTATAGTATCCTTAATCGAAATAGCATGTTTCTTGGAAAGTTTGCTTAGTTCCTTGTATAAAACTCAGAACCCTAGTTTGTGTAGATTCTCTTAGTTCATGAATTACACTTGCTAGGTCAGTTAAACAGATAATGATGCTCCAGATTTTGAATGTCACATTCTCAGTATATACATGTTGCATTCTTATTTAGCATGTTAGTATTTTGAGCTATTCAGTATTTCAGTTATATACATATTCAGTTGGGAGTAGAATTAGCACCGAGTTGGAGTAGGGTTTAGTGTACCCTCATAGTCCCAAAACTACATGCCCCCGTAGGATTGTAAGTCCCCTCTGTTGGGCATGAGATTTAGTGTTCACGCCACAGTCATGCTGTTATACCCCTGGTAAGGTATATTGTGTCGTCTCGATGGGGTGTATACATTGGACTCCATGTTTAGCTTACGTGGTTTATGTTAGTTAATAGTAGCTTCCACAGTCTGAATCTTAGTGCATTTGACTAGGTTTTCAGCATTTATATCAGTATACAGTTCATCATGTCATCTTCATGGTTAGAACTGGGGCATTGCATTTAACTTAGATTTTCAGTTATGTTTCAGTATTGATCTTCCTGCTCAAATTATGTCATTGCTCAGTTATGCTTTGTTCATCTCATATATATTTGTTTAGCTTAGTATATATATCCTGTATGCTCAGTATATTCCAAGTACTGACGCATATTCTGCGCTACATCCTTTCATGATATAGGTTCAGGTACTCAGCATACAAATTATGCATAGATCAATTCTTGATTTGCATTCAGCAGCTTTAGTGGTGAGTCCTCATATTTCAACGATAATATATATTCTTTCATTTTAGTCTTTACTTTCATTTTTCAGTTTTGTTAGAGTTAGCTAGGGCATGTTGCAGATATTCAACTTAGTTAGAGGCTTTTCAGACATAGTAGTAGATTCATCATGAGTTGTTAAGTGGTTGTTTCAGTTATCACTAAAATCTTAGTATGTTTTATATATTCAGACTAGTTGGGTTTTCCCCTATTTTTGGATATCCACTGTTTTAGCTTCCGCATAGTGCATGTTCTAATCAGTAACTTTTATAGTATACTTATGATATACCAAACTCAGTGTTAGCTTGGGGTCACTCATGATCCTAGGTCCCGTATTACGTCAAGGGGGTAGCCTCGGGGTGTGACAATGTCCAATTGATTTTTCTGTAACTTGTCTTTTCATTATAGGCTCAAGATGTACCAGACGATCTAGTTCTTATCCGATACAAGTCAAAACATAAGGTAGAGAAATTTTCTATAACACATGCCTGTCCAGAGACATTCATGGAGATACCATGTCCATGACCAAAGGTAGCAACCTTTTTTCACGCCTAGCATGGTTGGTATACACATCATTCACTCTAGATAATAGATATATATTTTTAGCATCTATCAAAGGTTCTCATTCTTCGTGAATGGAGCACAATCGTCTAAGCATATTATCTTATGATAGTTTAGTATCTCATTCCACATGCATGTGCATTATTCAATCACTTGTCTTCTTTCAGACATATTATGCACTACTACCACATTTAGTGAATGAATATGTATATCTAACATTTAACAAAAGTTCTCATTATTCATGAATAATCTGAGTATATCAATTATGACAGCTTTAGTACCTCATTACATGTTCATGTGCATTATTCAATCACTTGTCTTCTTTTAGACATATTATGCACTACTATCACATTCACTTGAGGGAGTAAAGCGGTTTCAATGGAATAAGTTTCAGGACTAAAGCACATTGTTTGATTTAGTAGTTAATATATCATCAATATAATGCATTGGGACTTAAATCCAATGTCTTACCCCATATAAAGGCAACTTAAACCATAAATTGATGGGATTTGAATCAAACGTATTATCATCATGGTCCACCAAGACTTGAACCTGATGTCTTACCCTCTATGTACGATTGGACGAGTGTCCATCGTCTTACCCTCTTGGTGTGATTGAACATGAATCCATCGTCTTACCCTCTTAACAAATACTATAATAGACCAAAGTGCATGATGAACCAAACTATCCATATATAGGACCACTAACTAGGCACAAAGTACTGGATATGGCAACATTTATAATTTTATATGAATATGGCATATAAAGCCATGCATAATGAGATGAATAAAATAGACAAAATAAACTGGAAGTATTCAAAATTACTGTCTTTTATAACTATACCCAAAAATATTATAACAACACAAAAATAGTCGGGTTGGAGTATATGAATATATTCTTTCTGTAATTCTGTAAATAATAGTTTTCTCATTGATTCACAGAACATAGCACTCTCAAATAATTCAATAGATAATAAGAAACATACCTTATTCAATGAAACCGCTTTATATATTGTTTAACCTAACGATTGCAAACATCAATGGTAGAGTCTCGTGCTAATAACGTGTTATGAAACTATATAAAATAAGAAGGAAATAGTAGGGAGAAGAGAAGACTTCTTATTCCTCATGAATGATATTTAGGAATTCACAGATCTGATTTATAATGAAGGAAAATCCTTTATTTATAGGGGAAATCTAACTTGGTCCCTAAGTAGGATCCTAACTTTTCTCTAACGGACTCCATATAATAGATATTTGTTAGAAAAACTGGGAAGAAATCAAGATAAACAAAAAATAATTTGGGAGGTAGAAAAACTTCTATGTAAAAATTGAAATAGTAACTAGCCTTTTATAAAGGCAATACACATCCTACATTATCTCAACCACTAAGCCATAAAATAAATTGAAGCAGACCCACTTAGTCACACGTTTCCAAGTAGCTTGGAAATAGCAACCATTTACCCATAAAACTAGGAAACAAGAAATTAACCTAATTAATTAAAATATCTAACAAACCCTTCCTTAAATTGATAAGTCAACGACTTCAGCTTAATAACATCATTCACTGTAGCTCTCCCTTAAAGTGCAAACTCCAAGTAGCTTCCTTAACTTTCTGAATGTTGCCATCTTGAGGGACTTAGTAAAGATATCGGCAGCTTGGTCGTCACTTCTACAGTAGACAACATCAATAACTTTCTCCTTTGTGAGATATCTCAGGAAGTGAAACTTAACATCTATGTGTTTGCTCCGTCCATGCAACACTGGATTCTTTGAAAGCTTAATTGCTGAACCATTATCACAGTAAATTAAAATTGGTTCTTGCTATTGAAAATGAAGCTCAACCAATATCTTCTTCAACCATATTGCTTGAGTAGCACACACAGTTGCAACTACGAACTCTGCTTCTGTAGTAGACAGCGTAACAATTGGCTGCTTCTTAGAACACCATGAAATAGCACCTGATCCAAACATGAAAACATAACCGGATTTGCTTTTTCTCTCATCTTTATCTCCAGCATAATCACTATCTATGAAACCGATTAAATTTGATTCTCCTCCTTTCTTGTATAAAATGCCAAAATTAGCAGTACTTTGCAAATACCTGAGAATTCTTTTAGCAGCCAGCAAGTGAGTCTCTCTTGGACTTTCCATGTACCTACTTATAAGACTTACAAAATACATTATATCAGGTCTAGTGGCTGTTACAATCTGCTTGTAAAAAGTGTTGTCAATCCTCTTTCCGGTAGGATCTTTTTCAAGCTTCAGCCCCATCTCTGCTGGTGTGGTGACAAAGTTGCAGTTTGTCATTCCAAATCTCCTTAAGATTTCCTGGACATATTTATTTTGTGAAATAAAAATTACACTAGAAGATTACTTCACTTCAATTCCCAAAAAGTAATGCATCAAGCCAAGATCCGACATTTCAAACTCAGTCATCATCAATTGCTTAAGATTTTTAACCAATACATGATCATTCCCAGTATAGATTAAATCATCTACATACAATCATACAATGACAAGCTTTCCATCTACAATTTTAGTATAAAGTGTATGCTCATAAGAGCATTCGCTAAAACCAATCGTATTGAAATAAGCATCAATGTGACTATACCAAGCTCGTGGAGGTTGTTTTAGCCCATATAATGTTTTTCTCAATCTGTAAACTTTATGTTCACTGCCATACTTAATGTAACCAAGGGATTGATCAACATATACCTGTTCTTGTAATTCTCCATGTAGGAAGGCCGATTTCACATCCAATTGATAAATTGGCCAGTTGTTTTGGGCTGCCAATGCCACCACCAACCTGATGGTATCGAGTCTGACTACTGGAGCAAAGACCTCTTTATAATCCACACCATACTTTTTCTTATATCCTTTAGCCACTAAGCGCGCCTTGTACTTCTCAACTGCACCATTCTCATTGAGTTTGGTTTTATAAACCCATTTAACTCCAATAGTCATTTGCCCATTTGGTAGATTAGTAAGCTCCCAAGTGTTATTTTTTTCAATTGCTGAAATTTCAACATCCAAGTAACGCAAAATGAGCAATTGTCTCATCATGGATATTAACACCGATTACCTAATAATCCTTGCATCGATATAGGTCTTTTTCGAACACGAGGGACAGCTTGCTCAGTTTCAATAGGTTCTTCTGTAGGTGGAAAATCTTCAGTAGTTGGAGCAATGTTTGCTAGAATTTCAGACCTTAGAGCTACTTCTTCAGATTCATCATCGCATAGAACTTGATCAAACAACTCCTCATCCTAGTTCCAAGTATTTTCTTCATCGAAAACAACATCTCTACTGGTCACAATCCTTTTTGTTAAAGGATTAAACAACTTGTATGCCTTGGACATCTCGCGAACACCCAAAATAACACACTTAATGCCTTTATCATCAAGTTTCTTTCTCTTTACATCTGGGACATGTGCATAGGAAATGCATCCAAAAATTCTGAAGTGATCTACAGCTGGTCTCCTTCTAGTCCATGCCTGCTCCAGTGTCACATCTCGAAGAGAAAAAGTAGGACTTTTATTCAAGTTGTGGGTGCTCCAATTTACTGCTTTTGGCCAAAAAGTCTTTGGAACTCTTCCTTGAGCCAGCAAGCTTTGAACCATGTTGAGCATGGTTCTATTCTTTCTCTTTGATACACCATTTTGTTGAGGTGTATACGTTGTTGTGAGCTATTTCGGATGCCACGAGTCTCACGAAATTCTTCAAATTCTTTAGAGCAATATTCGCCTCCACAATCTATTCGGAGGCTCTTAATGGTCTTTCTAATCTAATTCTCCACATGAGCTTTGAAGCTTTTAAATATATTCAAAGCCTCAAATTTTTCTTGCAATAAATATACCCAAATCTTTTGGGAATAATCATCAATAAAGGTAATAAAGTACCTTTTTCCTCCATTAGAAATTAGGGTTATTGGCCCACAAATGTCTGAGTGAACCAACTCTAACATCTCGTTTGCTCGCCATGACTTGCCTTTCGCAAATTGAGATCGGTGTTGTTTGCCAACAACACATTCTTCACAGACCTGGGAAGGAGCTGTAATTTCAGGAAGGTCAGTCACCATATTTTTCCTTTGAAGGATTTTCAAACCACCAAAGTTCAAATGGCCATATCGTAAATGCCACAACCATGAAGGGTCTTTCACTTTCTCCATAAAGCAAGATTGAACATTTTCAATCTTCAAAGGAAACAACCTGTTCTGACTCATTTTCACAATAGCAACAACTCCTCTGGAAGGATCAGAAATTTCACAAGAATCATTCCTAAGGGTGATGACATATCCTTTTTATAACAATTGACCAACACTCAACACATTACTTTTCAAAGTAGGAACATAGAGCACATTAGATATGGTTTCCACATACCCATTCTTGGTTTTAAAATTGATATTACCTTTTCCCATTACTTTCACAGTGGAGAGATCACCAAAACCAAATGTCGAATGGAAGCTTTCATTTAAATAAGCAAAAGAAGACTTACTTCCAGTCATGTGGTTACTGCAACCGGTATCAACATATCAAATAGCTTTCTCCTCAGGCTCATTTTCAATGTGAACTGCCATTAACAAGGTTTCTCCTTCCTTGTTCTCAGCAAAATTTGACTTTTCTTCTTTCTCATTAGGGAGCCTGCTGTAACATTCAGAATAATAATGACCATATTTATGACAATGATAACATTCTACCTTGGATTTGTCAAAATCTCTTCCTCTGCTTTGCCATAGTCATCATTGGCTCTAAAATTCCTGGTGCTATTTTTGTTTCCTTGATCTCCTCTCCCTCTTCCTCTACCTCTACCTCTACCCCTTTCTCTAGAATTGGAAGAAATAAAAGTAGAAGTCTACAGGGCTTGCTCCTCAAAAGTTGAACTACGGTCATCTTCTGCTCATGCACCAACAAGGAGCTTTGTAATTCATCAAGAGACAAAGCATCTATGTCTTTTGATTCCTCAATAGAGCAAACAATATAATTATATTTTGGTGTCAAGGAACGCAGTATCTTTTCAATGATTGTGACATCATTCATCTTCTCACCATGAAATCGCATCTTATTGCTTATCTCCATGGTTCTAGCGTAGTAGCTAGTGACAGATTCACCTTCTTTCATCTGCAAAGTTTCGAAGTCCCTCCTCAATGCTTGAAGATGTGCTCGCTTCACTCTGGTAGTTCCTTGATAATTCTTTTTCATGGAGTCCCATATATCCTTGGAAGTTTCTTTGCAAAGAATAGTTTCCAAGATAGGACGCTCAATAGCTTGAAAGAGATAATTTTTCGCCTTTAAATCTTTCATCTTCTTGCTTCGAACTCTGCCTTTTGAGCATTCGTCAAAATTTCACCTTCCGCTGGAGCACCGATGCCGTCCTCCATAATTGGCCAATACTCCTTTGACCGCAAAAAATTCTCCATCAGCATACTCCAATGGTCATAGTGACCATCAAAATGAGGAATGACTGCTTGCACAAAATTGCTCTCTGCAGCCATAGATGAAAAAAATTTCTGGGTAAACTCTCCCTCACAGGTGTTTTTTTTTTTGGGATCAAACCTTGCTCCTAATATCAATGTTAGAAAAACTGGGAAGATATCAAGATAAACACAAAACTATTTGGGAGGTAGAAAAACTTCTATGTTAAAACTGAAACAGTAACTAGCCTTTTATAAAGGCGATACACATCCTACATTATATCAACCACTAAGCCATAAAAGAAATTGAAACAGACCCACTTAGTCATAAGTTTCCAGTAGCTTGGAAATAGCAACCATTTACCCATAAAACTAGGAAACAAGAATCTAACCTAATTAATTAAAATATCTAACAATATTCACTATAATACAAATTGGTTTATAACATTTTTGAACTATTCCATGAAGTTTAACAGTAAGATTTTTATGAATGTCGATAGAGAGGTTAGACCGTGACAAGCTAAGATTTAACCTGCCCTACCTTGAACCATATATAATTTTTACTACATTTTGCCTCGCTCTGCCCCGTCCCGCTAAGCCATGTCCCACCCTAGCTCATGTAAGTGTTAATTTGTTTTTCCTATATAATTATACAATAACGTGTAAAATTACTAATGTTTTGCATTCATGTTATGAAAATATGAAAGTGAAAATATTAACAAAACAAAATGACATTAATGGGAACAGAGAATTAGTCGCCATGGTAATACTTGATGATGAATTGTTTGAATAATTAAAAAAATCAATTGTTTTTCAATAAATAAATAACCAGAACATTAATGTGTGTTACTAATGTTTAATAAGATACTTGAAAGCAAAGAAAAATACAAAGATATATGTTAATGATTTTTTGTCTGTGTGTATAGAAAAAAGAGACATGCAAGACTTGATGTTGAGGTTAGCAAACTTGTGCCCATTAAACCCTTGCCCTGCCCCATTCATGTCCTTTCCCATTATTATTCCTAAAGATTTCTAGTGTATTTTACTGAAATAGTGGAGGAAAGTTCTAAAGATTAAGGCTGGTAGAAAACACATATATGTTAGCGGAAACGTAAAACAGAGAACACAAAATTTAATGTGGTTCGGATCAAACTAATTCTACATCCACTAAAGAACGATTGTCATTATATTATTAACAAAGAAAGAGATATATACCAATTACACCTAAGAAAATTGCTCTTTTAACTCTCTACTCTTAAAATGATTTATGAGTTTTGGGATGGTTAAACCATGAAGAATAATCAAGTTTTTATAGATAATCAAACATGGGCTCCAAAATAAACAAAAAAAAAAAAAGAAAAAGAAAGAAAGGGAAATCAAACTCAGGATTCCTTTCCCACAAAATTTATTACTTCACCCCCAAGATCATTTTTGAGCCAAGTAATTTGGCATATGAGACTACCATATGGGTCAGACCTCACAAAAAATATAACTTTTCAATATGTATTTATTATCAATGGAGGATGCGTAGCTCTGCTTATGGGTTCACGAGATAATTTATCAACCTTTACTCAAACTCCATGGGATAGTTATAAATTTAATTGTAAATTCAGTTATTCATGTCCATTAATTTAAAATTATTATAAGAATCCATAAACTTCAATTCTCAAATCCACCTTTATTTATTATCACCAACATATAAAATTATTCTTTGTAAAACTTTCAATCATCTGAGCTATCACGACCCGAGCCTACACGCTGGAAGTGGCCGACACTCGAGAACCATTGCTCGCCCTCAAGCGAACCCTCATCCTGGCTGATTACAAGCTGAATACTAACTCAAGCATACATAATCATCAAATTCAAAGAAACATTTAAAAATAGTTTATTGAATCTCAAAAATTCGTTGAATATACTGAGTATGAAACAGAAGTGTTAAATAAAATATCTGAAACTAAAAGACTCTCCAAAATTGTCTATCTATGAAGCCTATGTTGTATAAAGATGAGTGTTGGGACATGACCCATGACTCCTCAAGAAAACCACTACTAACAACTCATAAAATTGGAGTCATTCAGAAGTAAGGAGTTCTTACTCAAAAGCCGATGAGTAGATGAAGTGATCTCAATGGACTCTTGTTGAGGATCCTAAGAACTTGTATTTGCATCATTAAAAGAAGCAGGTTGAATGACATTAGTACATTGAATGTACGAGTATATAATCTAGTTGAATAACAAATAACTGAATGAAACGACTACAATAGATATAGAGATATACTCAATTGGATGTAAAGAAATAAAGAAGTGAAATCATTAAAACTTTACAAAATACTTACTCATCTTTGAACTCGACATATTAAGTTATATAATAAAAATATACCTTTAACTCTATTTGGGAGATTCTCTAACCGACAACCATCACCACGAGCTATGTGATGATACACCGTCTCACCCACGCTGCTAGAACTGTCCTATACCTTTCTAGGGTATAGAACACCTCATCTAAGTGGATCCACTAAGCTCTGCTCGAAGGCACTTATGATTATGTTCATGTACCCATGCTGATATACATGGTTTATGAGGAATGTTAGTTCTCTGAACTCATCCCCATATCGGTGCTTAATACTACTCCTAAGAATATATACTCATGCTCAATGTTTTAAAAAACATACTCTTCCTCTGGTTTGAGATAATTGCTCAAACTATCCTCTTAAAAGAGGTAACTGCTCTTGAAATATCTTTGAACTTATAACTCATTTAGAAATCAAAGTTTCTCTTTTATCAATGTAAAATTGATACCTTTGGAAATACTTAGTTCCCCTATACTCTTACTCAATTCATATTTGTAAACTCTTTCTCAAAAATATATAAAAATCATATTGTGATATGATCATTGATGACTCGGGAAGTCATATTGCATAAACATTGATGGCATAACTAGATACCATACTGCTTAAACATTGATGGCATACACAATTGTCATACTAGTCATGTTTAGAAACTCTTTCACAAAACTCATCTTTACTTTCTCAAAAATTCAGTTTGCAACTCAAGTGCTGGCATTAAAAAGCTTCTCAAGACTTATAACTCAAATCATAAGGTTCATGTGGGATTATGGACATAAATGACTCAACTCGGAGATCCTAATTGCAAATTGGAAACTCCATACTCAGAACTCAACGATATTACTCATAAAAAAAAACTCAATTCATAGGGCTCATGCTGAAATATAGACATGAACGAATCAACTCAAGAATCTTAATGCATAACATATAACAATTCAATAATTAAGAATAGAATTTCAAAAAGAAACAGGAATTCAAGAATTCAAAATCAACTTATCTAAAGAATACACAAATCTAGGGATAGAATCCAAGATTACTCTTTTACTGATTTGAAAGTAGATGTAGGGCGTGAGGACAGACCAGTCCAAAACTATGATAGCCTTACATACCTGGAAAAACAAGGATCTTAAAGAATCTTTAAGAAGAACTTGATTAGAAGCCTTGAAACCCTAACTTGAAGGTAAACAATCAAGAGAACCTTTCTTGAGATTATTAAATTAGTTTTTTTGAAATCTCTATGGCCAAGAATTATGATTTTCATTAGTGATTCATAATTGTATGTAGGAATTTGAGTTGGAAAAATTGGAATCCTTGGAGAAAGACTTACCTTGAAGAAGAATCTTGAAAAAGATGGAAATAATCTTGAATGAAGTCTTCTACTTTGATTTTTCCTTGGGGTTTGAGAGAGAAGAGAATGGGGGATTAAGAGATGAAAATCTGATTGGTTTGAGCCTTTGATTAGTGAAGAAATTCATTTAGGGTTTTATTAGAGGTAAAAAGACAAACACGACCCTTTTTAATGTTTTCCCGTCGGCTAATTTGTCACTGCATGTATCAGGTTACTTAAATGGTCATAACTTTTTACTCAAAAGTCGGATTGACGCAAAATAGGTGGCGTTGAAAAGAAGATTCAAATACCTTTAGTTTTATAGGTTATGTTCCACTTAACTCTTTAGATTCTAAGAGATATGGTCGTTTAAACTTGACCCAAGTAAAATCTTACATCAAAACTTAATCGGTAAGAAAACTTTCAACTCAACTTTGTGTTAGAAGTTTTTAGTGACCTTAATTGATATCCAAAATAATTCCCACACTAAAGAATTTACCTTTACACAGATGACAATTTAAGAATCACCCGATATGACCCTACAAGTAAATGAAGAATAGTTCGGATCTTAACTTAGAAATTTTTGGGGTGTTACATGACCATTTCTTCCCGTGTACACCCCACATAGATGACTGATGAGCCTTCTCTAGTTTTTATTCTTCCATATTTCTATTATAAATTCATCTTTTCCTTCATATATGCAGGGGCGGACCTATGTGGAGCTTAGGGTGTTCACTCGAACTCCCTTGGTATAATTGTGGTTTTAATCGTATACATTGTAAAATGAACCCCCTCAACTACTACAGAGGAGTGTGGCTCACTAGGTAGTTGGTTCATTGTTGACCTAACTATCCTGAGTTCGATTCTCGCTAAGTGCAATATTTTAAACTTTTTTATTTTGCTTTGAAAAGGCTGAGATGGGCTCAAGTTTTGGGCTTAGAATACCCAATAAAAGGCCTCATTATTTTTGGATTCAATCTAAAATTGTATTATTTTTCTTTTTATGTTACTTCTTTTTAAAATTTATTAGCCACAATTTTTATATTTTTCTCTTTTATTCTTCTTACTTATATTGCTCATTTTATTTCCACGTAACTCTCTTTTCATGTACCAACTCACAGAAACTCTTTGAGAAATTAATGAATTGTTATTAAATTTAAAATTGAATTAGAAAACTATTATATAAAATAAAGTAATTTAAGTTTAATCGAATGGAAAACTTTAAAAGTTGTAAAAATTCTTTTAATAAAATCTATTTAATTGATTTTTTTTCTCTTTATTTCATTGTACCTCTTTCTTACTATTTTCAAGTCGATTTTAAAGAGATTAAAACTAAACTAAACTTATTTGATTGGTTCATAATTATTTTTTTACAAGTGATTATCCTAGTAAATTGAATTAAATAAACTAAAAAAATCAGTGCTGTCATTTATTTGTCTTTTGAATATGCACTATAATATTAGTAACTCGATCTTTACACTTTTCAAAGGAATCTTGATGGTTTCTAAAGTAGCATATGATTGAATGTGCACTAATTCAAAATTTGGAAAAAATTCAAAGAAGTAGAATACTGCAAAATAGAAGGGAAAAAAACACTAGAAAATTTAAAAGCTCGATGGAGCGGAATAAGAGTAGGAAGAACCTAAACACAACATGATAATATAAGTTAAATTTAACGGATTAAAATTAATATTTTCCTCCCATCTCGCTCAATTTTTCATCTTGTAGTTTTTATGTGTTTACTTCTTTATACTCCGAACCGCCTCAACAAAAATCTTAGATTCGCCACTACCCGATATGACCCTAAAAGTAAATGAAGAATAATTCGGGTCTTAGAAATTTTTGGGGTGTTACATGAGCACTTCTTCCCGTGTACAACCCACCTATATGACTGATGAGCCTTCTCTAGTTTTCACTCTTCATTATTTCTATTATAAATTCATCTTTTGACTCATATTTTCTACGAAACGTGCCTCAAGACGCGTGTTCGTCAAATTCAAACCTGACATTTCTTCTCCTAAAGCTATTGCTTAATGGCTTTAGGTTCATATCTCTTTTGGGAGCTATTAAGACATTCTGCATATGTATATCAGATGATAGATGAGTTGCATGTACATTAATAGCATGAAATCTGAAAACTTGAAGAGCAAATTAAATTCAAAAGCACAATAAAAGGAGGTTAATAATACACCGTAGAATTTGACAATAAAAAAATCAAGGTGTCAAGTGTAAGCAAAAAGCCAGTTAACAACCAAGTAACAAGGGAGAGTTGGAAAAATAGCCACTCTCCAAACTTAATTGAACATTTAGACAAAAGTCTTAAAAAATTATTACATTAGACACAATACAGGACATCACTCAATATTCTTCCAAAACATACAACACCCTACTCTCAAGTTTTTGATACTACACTTTGGTCCCCACTCATCCAACACAAATGTGGAATTGTTTTTTATTTTTCCATTTATTAAAAAATTTGACTGGAGAAGAGCTCTCCAAGAAGAAACCAAGATGCTGCCCTTTTGCAGCTGATTTAGCTGATTTCGGTGACTTTTCCGATGAGATCATCATCATTCTAGTCATCCCCTTCCATTTTTACACCATTTTCTTTCAAATAGCTTCGAAGAAAAAAATTTCCCACCATTCTTGAAGCTTTAAAAAATCTTCCAAAATCACTTAACTCGTTTTTAGATAAACTTTAGTTCTTTAGAAGGATTATAAATACATGTTCTCCATTTTGAGCTTGATCTAAACCCATTCTCGTTCATTCGCATTTTGTACGAATTCTGTACAAGTTATCGAGCGCTAGTTACCGATATCGTAATCTAGTATCTATTAGTGTAGTCTATATATGGCAATAGTTGAATTTGTTGTTGCTGGTGGTGACTATATGGGAGTATAGGAGGAGACTCCTAAAAGCTGGTATTGGAAATCTTTTAGTAAGACTATAGTTCCCATTGCATTGCATCGCAATGGTTCATATGACGATATGATTGCAAGAGTAATTGAGGTCGATGAGCTAGCCTGCGAGCCAGGCAGCTTGGTGATAAGCTATCAAATGAATAGGAGGGGAAAAATACATCCCACATTAATAAAGAATGATAGGCATGTGAGCTTGTACATGATGGATATTGTTGTTCATGGCTGTAGGCCTATATTGAGGATAAATGTCATTGTGAGGTCTTCAATTGAACCAATGAATTCTTTTAATGACAATGATTCGGTTGAAAATGATAACTTGGGTGATCAACCAAATGAGAGCTTTTGTGATCAATCAAATGAAAACTTGGGTGATGATTCAATGAATGGGCATGATCATTCATTAGATATTGAAAATCAGCTAGTAGATACAGAAGATTTCAAACATTTTGAAGAAGATCAGGGAGAGCCGAAATTGAGATCACAACCCAACCATTCTTTCTCTGATGGAACTCATTTTTACTTGAATCAAACATTCAGTACCAAGAGTGAGCTACAATTATTATTAGCCGTGCAGCCGTGAGAAAATATTTTTATTTTGCTACAATGAAGAGTTGTAGTAAATACTTAAAGGTGAAATGTGTGTCTCGTATTTGTGCGTGGATGCTGCGGGCAAAGAAATATGAGTGTTCAGATAGATTTTGTGTCTACAAGTATATTGGCAATCACGGTTAGTGTGTTGAACATGCCATCAATAGCCATAGAAAATGTTGGGTTTTAAAGGAGTGATGATGAAATGAAGGGTTGTGACCTTTATGAAAGGTTGTATCTTTTCTAAAGGGTGGTGACTGTTTGAAAAGTTGTACCTTCTCCAAAGAGTTGTGACCTTTACCCTTTGTTGGCTATAAATAGAGAGGATTTCTCTCATTTTTCTGCATCGAATTCTTCCTTTCTCTTGCATACATTTCTTACAAAATAAAATTGATCAATCGTGTCTGTGTGTGTGATTCGTTGCTGTCATTTTGAGTTCGTTGAAATTATTGAAGTCTGAGGTACCGCTGCTTCTTTAATGGTTAATCCATTTTATCTTGGGAGGAATTAATCTACAACCTCGGGTACTTGAGGGGATTAAATTTCTTAAGGACAGACAGTGGGTTTTGTGGATTCGGATAGTTCTTTTCTTTTTCTTTTCAACTTAATTGTTTCTGGTTTGCTAATTTGAATATAGGATATAACAAGCTTAAGAAGTTTAATATTGATGGTATTTTCTGTGGTAAGAAAATTACTTTTATTTTCTATGTTCTTTTTATGGAAAGAAAAGAACAAAAGGAGAATTATTTTATCATATGATAAAAGAGATTTGGGATGAATTAGTACTACTTTAATATGTTCGAATATATTTTCTGTAGTAAGTTTTCCTTGGATAGATAAGATTATTTTTTATTTTCTTCTCAAGTGCATTCAAGGATTGCACCCCTTCAGTTTTCTTTTCAATGAGAAAAGTTATTTTGTGCATAAAGGCTAAGATGAGAACTTTAATTATTTTTCCTATACTCTTGGAAGAAGTAAATGAACAGATGTTGTCTCCTAATAATATTTGAACATGAGTTTAGTTTCTTGTTGAAATTAAATGTCTTCTTGAGGAAAATAGGAATATGATGGAAAATGAGAAAAGAAAATAAAATAGTAAGAAAAGTGACCTGCATGGAATCATTGCTGACAGATAGAATATGATTCAATGAGAGTAAAAATCAGGTTCTATCTTTATTTCCTTTGATTATTATTTTCTCTTTTCTATCCTTTATAAGTTATGAGATTTGTTTCATAAATATTAGGATAGATGGTCGTTATGTGATGATCTCAGAATATGTCTTTATTACTATTAATATGTATTCGGTTTAGAGAAGAGAAAAAAACTTTTGTAGTTTTCTACTCCATGTGAAATTTGATTCATGTATTTGACTTTTGAAGACTAAAATATTCTGATTTTGTTTCCTCCTTTGGTTTGAAAAATATAAGAACTTCACGAATAAATCATATTGTGTATTGGTTTGAAGAATATAGAAACTTCACCAATTTGTTAAATACTCTGTTTGAATGAATATTCTGACTTGAAGAGTACAAAATCTTCGTCAGGAATATTAAGGCTAAGTGATTTGAAAAAGATAAAATCTTCATTTTAGCTAGAAACAGTGTTATATTTGAGGTTTCGGGAGATTAAAACCTTTTTTTGGTTTACTACTCTCTTTGAATGTGAAACTGATTCGAAGAATATAAAAACTTCATCAGAATTCAAGGTTCACTGGGTTAACGTATAAAAACTTCATCGTTAAACTAGAAACAAGTTGTATAAAGATTGAATCTTTATTGTTAGTATTCTAAATACTAAGTGGTCTGTCTAGTTGTGACAGAAAGGGGAAAAAATCACTAGTAACATAGAATTAGTGACTTTTGTGCCTGCAATGGGTGTTTTTATGGACTAAATCTCCAAAAGAAGGCTTCGTGTTGCCAATTGTATTTTGATGGTATACAATTTGAAAGCATGGAAAAAATATGTGGAAAAAAATTTCAAATACTTGAAAAATATTTTTGAGAACATATTTAAAATGTGGGGGGTTCTTTACTTGTGAGAAACACAAAATTAGACTTACTATCTGAATTAAATATGAAAGTACAAGATATGAAATTTAATGACATTCTTGTATTATGTTAGACCCACAAAATTCTGGGAGTATATTTGATAGTGTGGTCGTTGAATCTCTCTTTACTAGTATATGATATGACTAGTATAAAACCACAAAATTATATTACTTGTTCAAAAGAATTGTATTCTTTGATGAGAAAGTCACTTAAAATATTGTGATTTTTCATGAAAAGATATGTCTATTTGTACAGACATGAACATTGGTGAAAAGTGATATGTGATGTTTGTGTTGTAAAACAGACATTTTGGTCATATTGCCCTTATTGGACCGAAGAGATTATGGTCATAGGTAATGCTATAACAAATTGAATGTTATGGAAATGTCCTTCCGCAAAGGACATCAGGCAAGATGCTGACTCTAAAACAATGTCTGTATTTGACAAAGTTATTGTCATGCCCCAAGCCTACACTCTAGGTGGGACTGGCACTCGAGAACCATTGTTGGCCCCAAGCGAACCCTTGACCTAGCTTACTTACTCAGCAGAAGACTTATCTTAACAAGATAATCTCAAAACATAACTTTAAAGAGATATAAACTTAGCCAAAACGGCAACTGAAGTATGTAAACAACATCTGAATGATAATGTAAAGACAACTGAACTACTAACTGACTAACTATCTATGAAGCCTAAAAAAACAACTGAGATGGATGTAGGGACAAGCCCCACAACATCCTAATGAACTAATAAAATAACTAAAAACAGTAAAAGGGGTCTTCCGAAATGCAAGGAGGCTCACCAACTAACTCTAGAGTGCTCGTTGGATCAACGATGTGTTGGATGCCGATCCTAGTTACCTGTGTCTTCATCATAATAAGATGTAGGCCAACTGGAATTAGTACATTGAATGTATGAGTATGCGAGTTGGAATGCTAAATACAACATAAGCATGAAAGTAATCTGAAAAACTTACCTGGCTCAACTCAACTCAACATAACTGAACTCATTTCAATATAAAGCAGTTTAAAACAAGTGCAATATAAAGAATAATTGTTTTAAAAACATGATGTCAACTCTGTGTGTATGCAAGGTTACATATAATTCTGAAATGTATGTAAAAATACAATAAACTGTGTATATAAGAATATAAGAACTTCTGTAGGAGTTTCTCTAATCGACAACCATCACGTAAGAGTTATTGTGATGATACAACATTTTGCCTCAGGCTGCCAGGGCCGTCCTATACCTTGCCGAGGGTATAGAACCTGAACTACTAAGTGGATCCACTAGTCTATGCTAAAAAACACTAAGGGTTCATCTAAAAAGTATGACCCTTTTCTATCCATGATGGCTACATGGTTTATACGGGTTGTGGGTTCTCTGAACGCTCCCCCATATCGGTGCTCAATACTACTCACAAAATATGAGACTGGCTCTTTATGTTTAAAAACATATTTCTTTTGTGATTTGATGTTAGTGCTCAAAAACTTAGCTCAAAGGCTATCTTGGAAATCAAAGTTTCCCCTCTTACTTCATTTTGAAAGCGATTACTCTTTTCTGAAAACTAGCCCCAAGGCCCTTTGAAAATCAAGGTTTCCTTTCTTGTTTAAATGTGAAAATATTTTAAACCCTTTGGGAATACATAGTCCCCATATACTTTTGAAGAAATGAACTTCAAGCTTTACTCTTTACGGGACTCAAAACTTAAGTCTTAAAACAAAGTTAAAACGTTTGCAAAAGACTTTTGAAAAACTTTAAGAACTTCTCTAGACTTATCTTAACTACTCTTGACTTGATTCTTAACTAGTCCTTGAATTAAATTATGGATTCAAGGATTTTGATTTGTGATAGGAAGGATCACATGATGTTTAGGAATGATCTTAAATAGCTAAACATGAGAAAAGTCACGAAATCACCGTCTTGGAGCAAGTCTGTGACGCGGATATGTTTCTAAATGAATACTCACGAAATTAAATTTTGAGACAGAGGAGTACGCGTGTTAACCGTGCCACGGAGAAACTTTTTGGTCACTGGGGGAGCAAGTCCGCATCTCGGTCTTACGTGCCAGATCACGCTCGACTTTTTCCTTCTCTGCTTTACAGCCCCAAATCGCCTAAACTCGATTATTGATCTCAAATTCATTTTAGATTTTGATACCCAGCATATGTACTCAAGAACTAACTCAAAACAACTCCAAAACGCAACGTAAATATCTGCGAAACTCCTCAATTCATCCCAATTCAAGAACAACATTCAAATTTAAGAATACATGTCAAGAACATGAACTTTCAAACTCTTTTAGAACAAATTTCGCTGAACTAAACATGTTTGGTGCGTGGGTGAATGAACCCAATGCTATGAAAGACTCACATACCTTGTAAGATCAATTCCTTGGTGAATCCACAAACAAAATCGCTCGTTCTTGGCGAATTCTTGCTTTTCCTCTTCTCCTTTCCCTTTTTTTCTCTTTTCTCCAAGCCCTAGAGTATTTTCCAATTGACTAAACTGATATCCTTCTGATTTGATCCTTAATTAAATCACTAAAATGAATTAAATTAATTGGGTAAGGAAAAGACTAATCTGCCCTTCAAAAATCTGAATTAGACTTTCCTTAATCCAACAACCCAACTTTCAATGGGAATAACTTACCCATACAAACTCAGAATCACATAAAATTGGTGGCGTTGGAAAGATCATTCCAAGAGCTTTCCAACCATATGTGGAACTACACGTAACTCATCCTGAGCTAGGAGTTATGGCCATTTGAAGTTTACCAAAACTCAACTTTTCCTAACTTGAACAAATTTTCAGATTTTCATTCTTTCCAAAAATGGCTATTTCCAATTATTAGCTTCTTCCTAGTTATTTTAACTTGCGAGGTGTTACAGTTATAAAAAGTAAAGAACTAAATATTTGTTGGAAAAAGTTACCTCATGGAAGGTCTTTTCAAACCCATTATTTCTATTTGTTCTTACTTGAATCAAATTGTTTGTGACATGAATGCTTAGGAAATGTCAATTACAAAAACCTTGTAAAAAATGATCAAATTACAAATTTTGCCTAACTTCTAGTGCAATAAATCAAATGTCAAGTATGTGTTGAATCTAAGTATGTAAATCATACTTATAAATTTGTTGAAAGGAATTTTAATCCTTTATAATTGATTTACACTGACATTCGTGATATGAAGTCAACACCATCTCTTGGTGGGAAATTTATTTCATAAATTTTATTGACAATTGCACTATATAGTGTTATGTCTATTTGCTGAATGGTAAGGATGAAGCAATAGAAACATATAGGCAATATAAAACTTAAGTGGTAGATATGGAGAATATGAATCTTCTTTTGAAAATGGAATCATCTATCAAATTACTGCACATATTCACCTCAATCTAATGAAATTGTTGACAGGAAAAAACTAATCTTTGAAGGAAATGTTGAATGGCATACTTATAAGTTCAGGTTTACCACAAAATTTGTGGGGGTGCTATCATTATAGCAAAAGCAAATAACAAAAAGTTTGTCTGTTTAGAAAGAGAGGAACAAAAGTTTTGTTTGTTAGTAAAGGGAGTAACAAATAAAAAAACCTTTTTTTGTTAAGAAAGGGAGCAACAAAAAGTTTTGTTTATTCAGGCTTTGTTGGATCCTGAGAGATGATTGTTTGTGGTCCCTTAAAGTATATACAAGCAATAAATCCTGAAGTATAGTGATCTAACAATTTCCAAAACAGTCTATTCCATATGAGAAAAGGGAACTATTGCCAAACTGGTCAAAATAGGACCTAAGACTATGGATTGTATATTCATTGGGTATACTACAAATAGTAAAGGATGTCGATTTATGGTTCATAAGTCTGAACCATCAGATAGTCAAGTGAAGGGTCTAAACGACCTTGGATAGAACCAAAGGAGAAAGTACTTAATAAAGAGATTTAGAAGTGTAGTAAATGTCAATGGACAAATTACTTCATTCGAGTTTGATTTTGTAACATTTCTTCTTGAAAATGAGTCTCATAAATTCGAAGAAGCTATGTCCTCTGTGGACTCATTCTTTTTGGAAAGAGGCTGTCAATAGTAAGATAGATTCAATCTTGAGCAACCATACTTGAGAGTTAGTTGATCTTCCTCCAGAAAATAAACCTTTGGATTCAAAGTGGATCTACAAAAGGAAAAGAATGTTAATGAAAATATTGACAAATAAAAAGCAAGACTTGTTGTCATAGGCATTAGACATTAAGAAAGCCTTGATTATTTTGACACATAATAGCCACTAACTAGGATTACATCAATTCGGATGTTAATTGCGCTAGTTGCGGTATATGGCCTTCAAATTCATCAAAATGGATGTGAAAATATATTTTTTATAAATGGAGAATTGGAGGAAGAAATTTACATGGAACAACCCAAGGGTTTTGTGGTTCCTGGTAAAGAAAAGAAAGTCTATAAACTTATTAAGTCACTTTGTGGACTAAAAACAAGCACCCAAATAATGACATGCGACATTTGACCAAACTATGTTGGCAAATGAATTCAACATTAATGAATGTGAAAAATGTTTTCACATTAAAGACACTCCAAATCAAAAGGTCATTGTTTGTTTATATGTTGATGACATGTTGATCATAAAAAAAAAAAGATATTTCTGACATAAATGCTACTAAGCATATACTAGAAATTAATTTCGATATGAAAGACATTGAAGTTACTGATGTGATTGAAAAGGTACATGAAAAGTTCAAGGATTTGGATTTCAATATTGTCAAGAATCCAATAAATGTGATTTTTGTACTTTAAAAGAATGAAGGCAAAAGTGAATCACAATTGGATTGTGCTAGAGTATTGAGAAGTATGATATATATCATGAAGTGTACGCGATCAGATATAGCATGTGCTATTGGTAAACTGAGTCGGTTCACGAGTAATCTCAATCAAACTCATTTGGTGACAATGAAAAGAGTTTTGGATTATTTAAAACATACATAAAAAGCAATTGCTTTCCTTTATAACTAATATTCAACAGTATTGGAAGAATATAGTAATGCAAATTGAATCAGCAGCTCAAATGAAGTAAAATCCACGAGTGGATATGTATTTACTCTTGGTGGAGGAGCAGTCTCTTGGAAATCTTCCAAACAGAAATGTATCTCTCGCACTACTATGAAATGTGAGTTTATCACTCTACATAAGGCCGGTGAAGAAGTTGAATGACTCCAAAATTTCTTGAAAGATTTTTTGGCCCTTACTTTTAAGCTCCAGTATGCATACATTATGAGAGTTAATTTGCAATAGATAGGGCATGGAGCATGATGTATAACAGAAAGTCTCAGCATATATAACATAGACATAACATCATTAAAGAACTACTCTCTAGTGGAATTACCATAATTGACTATGTAAAGTCAAAAGATAATGTGTCGGATCCACTTATGAAGGCCTAACTAGAGAGGGAGTTGATAGATTATCAAAGGGAATGGGACTATGGCCGAGGATAAGTCATTGTGGCAGTAACTCTAACTAGAAGACTGGAGATACCATGATCTAGGTTCAAGGAGATCAAACAAAGTCATTTATGACGGTTCAACATTGTCAAAATATTTTTTTATGGTCCATTCTCATGATAAGACAATGTTCAGTAACAAAGATAAAGGCATTAGGACTTTTTAATGATTTCTAAGTTTGATACAGGGTATATCAAATAGTGTATCTATGGGATAACACATTTAGAAATAACCTATATAAGTGTAAAGTGTAAGCCGCTTCAAGGAGAATTCGGTAAGGCCAGTTCTCTACGCACTTATAAATCAAGACGTGTTCATGGCTGAAACGAACAAAAAATGAGAACCAAAAACAGTTCAAGGGTTGATTATGTGACTTATGTTGTCTAGGTATACACCAAAGCTCGACGGTTCAAAGATATCAAATCTACCGATTGACTGAGTATATTCAATAAATGTTCACTATGGAAAGTTCAAAGGGAAACCCACTTATCCAAATGCAATTAATCCTTACTTATGAATCACACAGTTTTTCATGCATATTTTTTAACTATAGCCATTCCCTATTCATGTGGGGGATTGTTGTGTTTTAAAGAAGTGAACATGAAATGAAGGGTTGTGACCTTTATGAAAGGTTGTATCTTTTTTAAAGGGTTGTGACCATTTGGAAAGTTGTGCCTCTTCCAAAGTGTTGTGACCTTTCTGAAAGGTTGTCTTCTTTCCAAAGATTTGTGACATTTACCCTTTGTTGGCTATAAATAGAGAGGCTTTCTCTCATTTTTCTGCATCGAATTCTTCCCTTCTCTTGCATACATTTCTTACAAAATAAAATCGATCGATCGATCATGTCTGTGTGTGTGATTCGTTGCTGTCATTTTGAGTTCGTTGAAATTATTGAAGTTTGAGATACCGCTACTTCTTTAATGGTTAATCCATTTTATCTTGGGAGGAATTAATCTACAACCTCGAGTACTTGAGAGGATTAAATTTCTTAAGGACACACAATGGGTTCTGTGAACTCAGATAATTCTTTCCTTTTTCTTTTCATCTTAATTGTTTCTAGTTTGCTAATCTGAATATAGGAGATAACAGAAAACTCTTGACCAAAGTCATTGCGTCGCTTTGTGTGAATCTTTATCGTGATGGCAACGGTCCAAATGTTAAAGAGATTCAGAGGACTATTTTTTGGAAATGTTTGAAGGGAGGTGTGACTATCAAGGAAATGGTTCGAGGGATAGCGGATCACAAATATTCATACTTACCAGCCTATTCATATATGTTCGAGACTTTTAATGTTGGTTCTAGCTATTGTATCATGGGAAGCGAGGATACTCATAGATTTATATATTATTTCTTAGCTTTTGGTGGTTGCATTAGGGGATTTTCCCACATGAGATAGGTAATTGCGGTCGACGGCACTCATTTACATGGTAAATATGAGGGAGTATTGTTGAGTGCTATTGCGCAAGATACGGAGAATCATAATTATCCAATTGCCTTTTGTGTCGTGCACAAAGAGAACGATGCATATTGGACGTTCTTCTTTGAAAAGTTGAAGTATATTGTGGTCGATGAATTAGATTTATGTTTATTTTTGATAGACACAAGAGCATTGCCAATGGTATTACAAAGGTTTACAATCATGCTCATCACGGATATTGCATGAGGCACCTTAGTGAAAATCTTCACGTAAATCACCAATGTGGAGATTCCCTCTATCTATACTATAACGTGGTAAAGGCATATTCTTTGGATGAGTTTAACGATCATTTTTTGGAATTCAAGGACAAACCCCCCGAGGAAGCCTTTGTCCTTGAGCATGATGTTGGTTTTAAAAAGTGGAGCAGAGCATATTTCCCAAGCAACAGGTATGATGTGATGACCACAAATAGTTTCGAGTCACTCAATGCTATGTTGATAGACGAAAAAGAGTACCCCGTAGCATCCATATTTAATTTGATTTCTAAGATATTTGGAAAATTGTTTAGGGAGAGGCATGCATATTTCCTTAAATCAAAGGGTAATAAAATGGCGGCGGCTGCCGAAAGGATCGCAAGAAAAAAAATGATCAAGGGCAACTCCTTGTACATAGAGAACATAAATGGGGATGGAAATCAATTCACCGTGTTTGGCGTAGGTTCTACTTCCACTGTTAACCTACTGGAAAAGTCATATTCTTGTAGGGAATATGACTTGGTCAAGATACCATGCGCCCACGCAATGGATGCTTTGAGATCGAAGCATGGCAATGAGTATGGTATGATCATCTATGAATATTCTTCGCCTTTTATATAAAGCTGAAACATACCTCCTTGCATACTCTGAATTCAATAATATTGTCCCTATCGAATCAGAATGGTGTGTGCCAAAAGAATTGTTAAGTGTGAATATTCTTGCACCCTTTGTCGATACCAAACTTGAAAGGAAGAAAAGAAAACGTGTCAAGGGTGTCAGTGAGAATTTCAAAAGCAAAAGGAGGAACAAATGTTCAATTTGTAAGAGTTCCGAACACAAGAGAACCACATGTATGAACAACAACAAATCTTAGATAGATTTGACTAATTATGTTTTTGTAACTAAGCTATTGGATGTGAAGGTGTTACTTATTTTGGACCCCAATATTTTGATCAATGTAATGTCAATTATTATCGAATTTAGTCATGATCTTGTATAGATGACATACATTGTGTACACTGTCTATTAATGTTTATTATTGAGTCCACCCGTTGTGTATAATTAATATATGGAAATTTATGGTTATGCAATGATTTTAATGTATGCATTAGAATGTAATTTTTTCCAAAACATTTATTTTTATATTTTTTCCGGACTAAAACTGTGAATTTTCCTCATGCACATTATTTTTAATGCCCAAAATAAAAAAAAATGCATAATAAATAACCTATGCATAACTAATCAAACATATAACTAATACAAGTAATATACACTTCACCAAACGACACGTTAAAGAATTGTCAAAAAATCAGATGCTGACATTGAAAAAGTAGCAATTTGTACTTTGTTACCGTTGTAAAATTTGGATAATTGAGTATTGTCACTGTTGGTCAAAATATATAGATAATTATGACAGTCGATACTTGTTCATGTGCTTGGTTTATATCGTAACAACGACATCTACACTTCAACAGTAATGAGGTATATACAGGTTGATATCATGATCCAAAAATGATCTATACTGCACCTACTAGAATATGACGCTTAAATATAGACTGTAGCTAGTATAATTTAAAAGGGAGAATGATTAACTAAAAGTAAACTATATTATTGAAATTTATTCAATTAAATAAGTTTAAACAAGTCATTTAAGGGTCCACATACATTGGGGGTGGAGATAAATGATATATGAGAAAGAGTTGTAGTTATACAATCAATATCTTCAATGTGATGTGTGAGAAAGCACAAGTATGTTGAGAGAATGGGTGGTGATCAATAGAGCATTGTGGTTGAACAATCAACATTCTCTCAACATACTTGTGCTTTCTCACACATTACATTGAAGATGTTGATTGCATAACTATAACTCTTTCTCATGTATCATTTATCTCCACCCCCAATGCATGTGGACCATTAAATGACTTGTTTAAACTTATTTAATTAAAGAAATTTCAATAATATAGTTTATTATTAGTTATTCATTCTCCCTTTTAAATTATACTAGCTACGGTCTATATTTAAGCATCATATTATAGTAGGTGCAGTATAGATCATTTTTGGATCATGATATCAACCCGTATATACCGTATACTGTGGAAGTGTAGATGTCGTTGTTACAATATAAACCAAGCACATGAACACGTATCGACTGTCTTAATTATCTATATATTTTGACCAACAATGACAATACTCAATTATCCAAATTTTACAACGGTAACAAACTACAAATTGCTACTTTTTCAACGTAACATTTTCTTTATTAATAAAGAGTAATGCAAAGTATATAAAATATTATTTTACAAAATGGATGAATTACCTATCCATTCCAAATCACATTTTTTTATGTGTGATGTAATGACTTTAATGTCATTAAAATTTCACATACGTTTCTTAGAAATTACTTTTTCTCTTTGAAACTCCTATTTTGCAAATCCTATATAAAGATGTATCTTGAGTGAGCATAATACAACACTACCAACATAAACAAAAAGAAGAGAAAAACTTTTCCGTCCTTTCTTCTTATTCTTAGAATATTTTTGGGCAATTGGTTTTGAGCAACCTCCAAACTCTCAACCATGAGTACACGTGTTTTAGAGAAACTGTGGAACCTTGGGGAGCGACCGGCTACAACGATTTGCACCGAAGTCGAGCCAAAATCACTTTCAAAGCAGTGGCTTGCCATGACACAGTATTTGTGATAAGTTATATTACTTTATAATTCCAATCCAATATCAATATTGTAGTATTTTTTCCAACAATTTGAAAGTGATTTACTAACATACAATATTGATAAATGGCTATTTCTTTGAATAAAACTTTTTCTGATTTGTCAAAACTTGAGCCTTTGGATGGAAATAATTTCAAACGATGGTCACAAAAACTTTTAATTTTCTTTGAACAATTAGAAGTTGATTATGCTTTATTTAAAGAATCTTCTATGAATGGTTCTAACACCACTACTGATTCTAGCAATGTTATGGTAGTTGATTATGTTGTTAAAAAGAAGTTTGAAAAGGATAACAAAATTGTGAGAGGACATTTACTAAATCATACGACTAATACTTTATTTGATTTATTTTTAACCTATAAATCTGCCAAAAAAATATGGGATAGTTTGTAAAAGAAATATGGTGCTGATGATGCAAAAAAGAAAAACTATGTTGTTAGTCAGTAGATTATATTCCAAATGATTGATAATAAGCCAATAATGGAACAAGTTCATGAATACGAGAACTTGACTGTTGATGTTCTCAACAAGTACATGAAGATGTGTGAGATATTTCAGGCTAATGTTCTGCTTGAAAAATTCCCACCATCTTGGAGTGATTATAGAAATCAATTAAAGCAAAAGAAAAATAATTTAAATCTCCAAGAACTTATTAGGCATATGAGGACTGAAGAGGCGAACAATCTCAAAGATAAGATGGAAGAACTTTCTCTTAATTCTTCTAAAGCTAATCTTGTTGAATCTTCTGGTACCGTTGTTAAAGACAGGTTCAAAGGCAAATAGAAGAAAGTCTCGAAAAAGGAACATTTGAAGAAGAAAAATCAATTCAACAAGCCGGAGAGTCAAATAAAAAATTTAAGGGTCCTTGTTTTGTTTGTGGAAAAGTTGGTCACAGTGCTGTCAAGTGCTATCAAAGAAAAAGGATGGACTCAAAGCAGGAAGGATAAAGTGATTTCCAAGCACATCTTGCTGAGGGTAATGAAGTTATTGTTGTTTTAGTTATTGAGGCAAATTTGGTGGCTAACAAAATTGACTGGGTGCTAGACATAGGCGCTTCAAGGCATGTTTGTGCCAATAAGAATTTATTCCATGATTTTGAGGAGTCCACTGATTACGAGTGTGTGTATATGGGTAATTCCACTAATGTTGTAGCAGTGGGTAAAGGAAAAGTTTTACTTAAATTAACATATGGAAATACATTATCTTTGAACAATATTTTGTATGTTCCCTCCCTCCATAGAAACTTAGTCTCCGGAGCACTTCTCAACAAAGTAGGCCTTAAACTTGTTTTTGAAGCTGAAAAAATAATTATTTCTCGTGGAGGACACTTAGTGGAGGATTATTTGTATTGAACATTATTCAAGAGATTGTCAATAATGCAAGTATTTCAAATTCTGTTTATATTGTTGAGTCTATTAATTTGTGGCATGGTAGACTAGGTCATGTTAATATTGCTTCCATTAAAAGACTTAGAAAAATGGAATTAATTCCTATGATAAAAACTGATGAGTTTTCTAAATGTACTGTGTGTAGAAGCAAGGCATGCCAAGAAACCTTTCAAATTTGTTATTAGTAGAAAGACCGAATTACTTGAACTAATACAATCAGGTTTAGCATATTTCAAGAACACTGTTAGCAAAGGTGGAAAAAAGCATTACATTACTTTTGTTGATTACTTTTCTAGATACACTAACGTATATCTTATTAAGTCTAAAGATGAGACTGGAAGCATGTTTTTGAAATTCAAAGCAGAAGTGGAAAATCAATTAGACAGGAAAATCAAGAGATTTAAATTGGATAGTGGGCGGTGAATATAGTACTAAAACTCTAGAATATTTTTTTTGAGAAAAATGGTATTATACATGTGGTTAGTGCTCACTATACTCCCCAAAAAAATGGTGTAGCCGAACGGAGAAATAGAACCCTTAAAGAAATGATGAATTCTATGCTTTTAAGCTCTAGTCTATCTGACAATATGTGGGGAGAAGAAGTCTTGTTTGTGTTCTATATTCTTAATAGAGTCCCTCATAAGAAGTTAGACAAGATCTCATATGAGTTGTGGAAAGGATTTGCTCTTAACTTAAAATTTCTGAAAGTGTGGGGGTGTTTGGCTTAGGTTGGTCTACGTGATTTTAAATGAGAAAATGTTGGTTCTAAGACTTTTGATACCGTCTTTATTAGTTATGCTCAAAATAGTGCTGCATATAGATTTTTTTTCTCTAAATGATCATTCTATTTGTGAATCTAGAGATGCAAAATTTTTTGAGCATATTTTTCCTTCGAAAAATAATGTGTTGAGCGATGTGCAAAATAATGCTTCTACATCTATGTCTATTAATTCTCATGTTGTACCTTCTTCTAACGTTATTTCTAATGAGCATGAAAATAAACTTAGAAGGAGTAAGAGATGTAGAATTGAGACAAGTTTTGGTCCTAATTTTATCACTACTTTCTTAGCTGAAAATTTTGATATAAATGTTTTAAATGATGAATTAGTGTCTATCTATTTAATAGAAGAAGACCCTAAGACTTATGATGAAGCAATGAGATCAATAGATGTTATATTTTGGAAAGAGGCTATTAAAAGTGAATTAGACTCTATAGTTTCTAATCACACTTGGGACTTGTATGATTTCCTAAAGGTTGTAAACCCATAAGTAGCAAGTGGATATTTAAGAAGAAATTGAGATCTGATGGTACAATTTATAAATATAAGGCTAGACTTGTGATTAGGGGTTTTAACCAAAAGAAAGGTGTTGATTACTTTGATACATATTCTTTTGTGACTAAAATAGCGACCATTAGAACTCTTATTTCTTTGACCGCTATTCACGACTTAGTGATACATCAAATGGATGTCAAAACAACATTTCTAAATGGTGACTTAGAGGAAGAGATCTATATGACTCAACCAGAGGGTTTTGTGGTTCCAGGACAAGAGGATAAAGTATACAAATTGAGAAAGTCCGTGTATGGAATAAAACAAGCACCTAAGCAATGGTATGAAAAATTTAATAACACATTAGTGGATAATTACTTTGTTGTAAATTCATCTGATACATGTGCTTATTCTAAGATGATAGGTTCAAATTGTGTGATAATATGTTTATATGTAGATGACATGTTAATCTTTCACCCTAATGTGAATGTCATGAATGAGACTAAAAAACTTTTTACCTTCTAAGTTTGAAATGAAAGATCTTGGAGAAGCAGATGTGATTTTGGGAGTTAAAATCAAAAGAACTTCTAATGATTTCTCTTTGTGTCAGTATCATTACATTGAAAAGATGTTGAAAAAGTTTGATTGTTTTGACGTAGTTGCAGTGAGAAATCCTTATGATTCTAGCATACACTTGAGGAAGAATAAAGAATCTAGTCTTTCTCAAACTGAATATGCTAAAATAATTGGGAGTGTAATGTTTCTCATGAACTATACTCGGCCTGATATAGCTTATGTTATTAGTAGATTGATTAGATATATTCATAATCCCAGTAGTGAACACTGGAATGCTCTTCATCGCTTGCTAAGGTAATTGAGAGGTACTATGAATTGGTGTTTCCATTTTAACAAATTTCCTGTTGTTTTAAAAGGATTTTGTGATGCAAACTGGGTGACTGACAATGATGAAGTTAACTCCACTAGTGGCTATGTGTTTACTTTGGGTGCTGGTGCTATTTCTTGAAAGTCTTCCAAACAGACTTGTATAGCACGTTCTACCATGGAATCAAAATTCATTGCTCTTGAGTTGGCAGGGCAAGAAGCTGAGTGGATGAGAAATCGTTTGGCCGATGTGCCATTGTGGGGAAGACAAGCTTCACCAGTCTCTCTTCATTGTGACTCATAGGCGCAATTGGAATTTCCAAAAATAGTGTGTACAATGGAAAAAGGAGACATATTCTCATCAGACATAGTGCGGTTAAACAGTTGTTGAAATTGGGTGTTATTTCCTTAGAATATGTAAGTTCCGAAAGAAATGTGGCGGATTCTATGACCAAGGGTTTGACAAGGAAAATAATCCTTGAGATGTCGAGGGGGATGGGTCTAAAGCCCATTGATTGAGTTAATGTGGTGAACCTATTAGGCCTCAATATACACCACATTTTCTATCCCTATGGCGTGAGGCAGTGTTTTTATAAAGTTGAGCTTATTTTGCTCTTAATGATTCTATAGCCTTAAGGTGGTCTATTTTAGATAGACTTGATGGAATCACCTACATGAGTGTAAAGGTGTGGCCACCTTTTATGAAAGATTTAGGTCATCTTTCTAGAGCACTCAGAAGACCCAAGGTATGTGTCGCGATCATAAAAGCACTTTGTTTGTATCGCGGAGGTTGCTTAAAATTTAAGGATATAATATGTGTTTGGGGGTCTCGATCAATTCATATCCATTTAGTTAAAGAGTACTTCACTTTGTGGATATTAACTTGTTGCCTCATTTCACAATGTGTTAATTCAAATCGAAAGATATTGACACTTAAGTACAGGTTCCTTCCTTTTGTCCAAAATTTGTTCTTACTCTTTATCTTTGCATTAGTGGGGGATTGTGATATTAATTTTACCTTTATTAATTAAGAGTAATGCAAAGTATATAAAATATTACGTTACAAAATGGATGAATTACTTATCCGTTCCAAATCACATTTTGTTAAGTGTGATGTAATGACTTTAATGTCATTAACATTTCACATATGTTTCTTAAAAAATACTTCTTCTCTTTGAAACTCCTATTTTGCAAATCCTATATAAAGATGTATCTTGAGTGAGCATAATGCAACACTACCAACATAAACAAAAAGAAGAGAATAACCTTTTCCTCCTTTCTTCTTATTCTTAGAATATTTTGGGCAATTGGTTTTGAGAAACCTCCAAACTCTTAGTCATGAGTGCACGTGTTTGAGAGTAACTATGGAACCTTGGGGAGCGACCGACTACAATGATTTGCACTGGAGTTGAGTCGAAATCGCTTTCAAGGCAGTGGCATGCCACGACACAGTGTTTGTGATAAGTTATTTATTACTTTATAATTCCAATATAATATCAATATTGTAGTATTTTTCCCAACAATCTTTACCACGTGTGCTATTTTTTGTTTATAATATTGTAGATTTATAATCTTCAATTGTTGATGTGTGGCATAACATAACATGGAAAACAATCTATCCAAACATTATTTCATTAGAGGAATACAATATGATACATTGTGAAACCATATTTGTGTAGTAACCATCCAAACAAGTAAGATGAAAATGCTTGGAAATGAAAAAAAATATTAGGAAACACTTTCTTTGATCTTACATGGTGTGAATTTAGATCAATCAAACTGAAATTTTATTTTTTTCTTTTTCAGAGTTTTTTTCTTGATAAGCATAGTGGGAAGAAGTGTTTTATGATAGCACCGAAAGAGCTCATAATTTTAGATAGTGATGATGTGTTCTCTTGGCAATGGGGTGAACCCCCCGATTCCAGGTTCATCTCTTTTCATTTTCTTAAATTGATCTGCAGCTTCATTGATCTACAAATATGTTTTCCTTAGAGAGGTTTTATTCAACAAAGTAGTTTCCTTTCCTTCCTCTTCTCTTTACACTGACTTCTGCCTCTCTATGAATTATATCATTGATGCTTGGTGCTCCAAAGCTTGGAGATTGATCAGCGATCACTTAACTTGATAGATAGCATACAATAAAATATTCCAAATTATCTCATAGATATATAAGAACCTAAATAGTAGCAATTCGTAAAAAATAAGCTTTTTTTATTGAAAAAGAAATTACATGGACATTATTGCTGAAGCTAAAAAAAATATAACAGTAAAAAAGAGTAGATTGTTGGGGAAAGAATCAAATGATTTGACACTTTTATGTCTTGCTTATATAAAATGCAAACTAAAAGCTATGTATAAATGCTATTGTAACAATATAAACTTAAAGGACAATCAAATAAATATTGCAATGTGAAAGATGATATTACCTTCATTTATGTGTAGCCTACAATTATGGATAATTATTACCTTCATTTTAATATGCACTTAATCAAACATTATGGAAATTTGGTCTGGATACAAAAATATCATAAATTACATTATGAATTCTCTATGTGTATTCATATTGGGTAGTGGAAGAGGCTAACTGTTAATTATGACTCCATAACTAATAGTGGCTCAACTTGGAAAATTCTCACTGATAATGAATTGGTATAGGAGATGTTAGATTAATATAACAACTAAGAGCAAATATTACCATCAAAGAATGTGGTGCAGTGGATGGGGTTGCTCCTCTAAACTACAGGTTTCAGGTTCAAACTTTGGATATGAAAAAAATCTTAGTAGGAAATGCTTCCTGAGTAGCTAAAGGCTAATACTCAAACTTTGAAGTTTAGAGCTTCCCGCTATTAGCATAGTATAGTAAAATAATATTATATGATATGATTAATTAGGGTCAATTAGCACACAACAAAGATGGTTAATATTCATCTGTAGTTTAGAAAATGTGGTTTATGCTCTTGAATGGAGAGACCTTTAATAGAAATGTCTGAACTACCCCCACCGATAATGGTCTTCATATGGCACATACATAGTGCGCTGGTTCTTATCAATGTTTTGATGGTAAAAATAAAATACTGCTATAAAAAGTTAAATAAATAATATCATACATGACCCAATCTTTTAATTCATTTTTTTACATTTGCATCTCGTACACCTACAAAAGAGCTAAAGCCCTACATATCTTTTAACTACCTTTTTTTTTTTTTTTTAATAAATTTTTGTTACAAATGTTTCTTGCAATGCTTTTGTAGATTTTCTGAAGTTGCATATCTTATTGTTGGGCATCAATTGGATATTTGTGGAATAATAGGCACATAAATGTTGTCACCAAAGACAGAATATGATGTTTATTTGGTGTTCAAGTTGGTAAATATGTATTATTACATACTTGAATCTACTAAATCAAGTATTAAGTTTGTTGATTATGAGAGTGAAACTAATACTGAAAATCAGGCCAACATTGTGCACCTTCCAAGATTGCAAGAAAGTGGGGATATCCCAAAAATGAGAAGAGATGGATAGATGGAAGTAAAATTGGGATATATTGATAGCAAGAAAGGCACCAAGGGCCCTATTGAAGCAAGATTTTTTGAGAGGAATCATATTTACAAAGGTGGACTCATTGTTGAAGGAGTCGAGTTTCTTCCAAAATGAGACGTGGATATGGGATTTTAAGTTTTACAAGTTTTGGACAAGAACTCTCTTAATTCTTATTCTAATTACTATTTCAATGTTTGCAATTTACTATAGACAATTTATATACATTGCATATCCTTGAAGGCATTAATATTACTTAATAATTTGGATGTCCTCTTTCTACCTTCTGGCCAATTTTGTGGCCTATATATTTTGGCTTTAACTTCACTTTAAGAAGATAGAAAAAGATGAAGAGAAATTCCTTCTTCCGATATTTATTATGTTGGATTTCTTCTCTATTTAATCTATGTTAGTTCATGTGCTTCTAGTTTTATATTAGAAGAGAGCTTTAATGAATCTTGAGGAAGGAGAAATCTTTTTGGATCTCAACTTATGGATTAATTTCAACTATGTAAAAGGAAGGAAATATGGCGCTATCATTTCGATGTTGTTCCCAAAGATTTCTGTTGTTTGGGATATTCGTCATGTTCATCTCCATCTTCTTTAGATGCCAAAGCTATTAAGGTATGTAAGTCTATATTTTAAAAGAATTTGGGTGGAATATTCAGAGAAATGATAATCCTGCTAAGTAAAAATAAATTTGACTAACCAGATGATATATTTATTTTAGTAATTTCTCAAGTACCAAGACCAACGATGGAGAGTGCATGGGTTATTCCTGCTGCCTTCAGGTTTGTATGACTTCCTCCGCGCACTTGATCCTTCTAACATCTTGTCCCTCTTTGTCTCTTTGTCCACGACATAAGCTTCCAAACCTTTCTTTGCCTGTAGTATTATTTTTTTTTTTTGCTTTCCCTTTATCGAGAATGCCTTCTCAAGTAACCAACTTTCCCAGGCTCTCTTTGTTCTTTCCCTCAAGTGCCACATGTATTCAATCAATTCTCACCCTATACAATAGGAAAACTAATGGAATGAAATTATCAATGACTTGGGAGAAATTAGACTCCATTTTTTTGATGCTTTTCAAACTTTGTCAACAATCTCTTTATGCTTGATTGGATCTATCATTGGAAAAATGAACTTGGAGTTTGAGGTGGACGATTGATTTTATTTGAAGGTTTCACCCATGAAGGGTGTTATGAGATTTTGTTAGAAGGGGAAGCTCAGGTCTTGGTACATTGGTCCTTACAGGATATCGAAGAGGATTGGTAATGTAGCCTATGAGTTAGAGCTACCGCCAGAGTTAGCAACAGTCCATCCGGTGTTCCACATTTCAATGTTGAAGAAGTGTATGGGCAATCCTTCACTTAAAATACCTACTGAAAATATTTGTATTAAGGACAACCTATCTTATGAGGAGATCCCCATTGAGATAGTTGATCGTCAGGTTCGCAAGTTGAGAACTAAGGAGGCAGCATCAGTCAAGGTCTTATGGAGGAATCAGTTCGTTGACGAAGCTACTTGGGAGGCTAAGGAGGATATGAAGAAGATATAACCACATCTCTTTTCTTTTGGAGAAGTTACAAACCAAGGTAATGACTTTTTGTAAAGCACTCTTTAAATTGATATGCTATGTTATGTTAAATTGCATGTTGGGTGTTTAAGTTGGGTGTTAGATGTTGCCACCCTTAGTTCTAATTAGAGTCATCTCATTCAAGGATGAATTTTCCAAAGGGGGTGTAACAAATTAGTGCAACTTACTGTGTTATTTGTTTACTGCAGTTACCAAGTCAAAATTATTACCCAGGTGAGGTTTGTTCACCTTAGAAAGTGGCCTAAGAGTTAGGAACTTAAGTAGTAATTTTAGGAGTTTTTTTAGTGGAATAAAAACACTAAAATTTAGGAGTTGTATTAGAAGTAGGAGTCAGTTAATATAGAGTTACTATACGCTCTCTATTTTCTCTTGTAATTAAGTCAGTATATTTGCTATTCAAGAAGAGCTTTCGGCTGTTTCTTTTCATTCCTTTTATACATTTACTGCCATCTTTCTTTTGTTATATGGTATCAGAGATAGGTTGAAGGAGGAACTTTTTTTCTTTCAGTCTTATTATCTATCAATTTATCCTGTTGGAGAAGTTTGAAAGTGTGAAGGGAAAACTTTTGTTGTCTGTAGCAATGGAATCCTCAAACAGAGGAAATACTCAATGTGGAATAGAAATACTTATAGGAACTAACTACAAGTAATAGAGAATGTGTATGAAAGCATACCTTCAAGGTCAAGATCTATGGGATTTGATTGTAGGAACTGATTCAATAATCCCAGTTGATACTCCTCAGCCACTCCTATGACGCTATCTTATTCGTGGATTGAAAAATGAGTACCGTCCTTTTGTCACTTCCGTTCAAGGATGGCCACAACAACCATCTGTTGAAGAATTAGAGAACATGCTTTCTAATCAAGAAGCTTTAGCTAAACAACTAGCTAAGAACCTTGAATCTGATAATGTTCTATTTTCTAAAGGAAAGCCGAACAAGAAGAATGCATCAAATTGGAACAAAAATAATGAGGAAGAAAAAAGCATGGAAAAAGGTGGAAATCCACACAACAACAAAAAGTTCTACAGATGTGGAAAAATTGGGCACATCAAGAAAAATTGTCGAGTAAAACTTTCCAAAGCCAATGTGGCGTGCACCAACAAAGGAGATGAGCAAATGAAATAAGAGCAATGTTTTGGCATCCAACCTATTGAACAAAAGTTAGCACAAGATTTTGTCAATTATGCCAACAATAATAAGAAAGAAGAGTGGATCGTTGATTCAGGGTGCTCACATCATGTAACTAGAGATGATTCTCTATTCTCGGAGATATGAAATCATCATGGAGATTGATTCATTATCACAGCTGATAACTCGACATATCCAATAGAAAAAAAGGTGTTGTGAAGATTGAGGTTGTTGGTGATAAATCTAAAAGTATCAAATTGCAAGATTTTTATCATGTTCCAAGTTTGACGAAAAATCTAGTCTAAATTCCTCAAATTACTGAGTCTGGACAATATGTATTGTTTGATCCTAATGATGTGAAGGTGCTTGAAAATGTAAAAGAAGTATCCGCTGATGTTATTTTTACAAGAGAAAAAAAAAAGGTTCTTTATTTGTTATGTCAGCAGGTGAAGCTTATGTAAAGAAAACAAGCCAAACTGATAATGTTGTAATTTGGCGTGCTCGGTTGGGTCATGTAGGCTATGAAATGTTGCAACAAATCATCTCTTCTAAAAGATTGGTAGACGGCCTGCCAACCTTGAATAATGTACATGAAGACGTGATTTTTCAAGGTTGCTAATATGGTAAATCTCATCGTCTTCCTTTCAAAAGGTCATCAAATCAGAGAACCAAGATATTTGAATTAGTTCATATAGATTTGATGGGACCAACAAGAACACCAAGTTATAGAGGGCATCACTATGTTATGGTGTTAGTAGATGATTACTCAAGGATCACTTGGGTGAAATTTTTGAAAGAAAAGAGCAAAGCATTATCCAAGTTTATGGAGTTAAAAGATGCTATTGCGAATGAGCTTGAGAAGAAGATAAAATGTCTCTATAATGATAATGGTGCAGAATATATGTCAGATGACTTCTTCCAGTACTGTCATGATTATGGAATTGTTTGTCAAATGACTTGTGCAGATACACCTCAACATAATGGAGTTGAGGAAAGAAAGTTTGCCTATCTTACTTCAGTTTGTCTTTCATGGTTGCATGACAAGAATCTTCCTCGAGAGCTTTGGGCTGAAGTTATTCAATGTGGTTGCCATGTGATAAATAGGCTGCTTCCTTGACCAGATACACAAAAATCCCCTTTCAAAATTTTATATAGTCAGAAGCCAAATGTGAACTATTTTCAAGTTTTTTGTTCTGTGTGTTATGTTCATGTTCCCAAAACTAATAGAACCAAACTTGATCCGAAAGCAAGAAAATGTGTATTTGTTGGCTATGATTCTTATTGGAAGCATTGGAGATGCATGGATCCAATTACAAATAAGTTTATCATTTCTAGAGACATGGTATTTGATGAAGTGTCATCCTTATTTTCTACTCAAAAGGTTGTAGTTCTTTGAGATGATCAAGATAATTTAGAGATATTGTTTCCTGAAGTAAATAAGCCAAATCCTAGTAATGAAGAGACAGAAAGTGTATCTCCGAGTCAGAACATTTCCAGGGAAGGAGATAGTGAACATCAAGCAACGAGAAGGTCAACTAGGGAGAAAAGGCAGCCGGACTACCTCAAAGATTATGAGGTAAAACTTAAAAATTATTTTGTGACCTCATGTTTCTTTATAGGAGCATCAACTATAGAAGAACCATTAAGTTATAAAGAAGCAAATAGTTGTCTAGATTGGGAAAGAGCAATGGAAGAAGAGTTAATGCTTTAGACAAGAATGAAATGTGGGAATCGGTACCCAAACCAGCAAAATGTGTTCCAGTTACTTGCAAATGGGTATTTCGCTTGAAGAAAAAATTAGATGGTACCATTGACATGTTTAAAGCTCGTCTAGTTGCTCATGGGTTCTCTCAAAACTATAGATTATATTATGAGGAAATGTTTAGTCCAGTGGCGAAAATGGTGACAGTAAGGTCACTTATTTCTCTAGTTGCATTCAAAGGTTGAAATATGTGGCAGCACATTTCTTTATGGAGAGTTGGATCGAGAAGTTTTTATGGATCAACCTCACGGTTTTGTCTCTAAGAAATTTCCAAGTCATGTTTATAATTTGAAGAAAGCTCTATATGGCCTCAAGCAAGCACCACGAGCTTGGTATGGTAAAGTTGCACAATACCTAATCTTTTGTGGTTTTAGAGTTTCAGATTCATATTCTAGTTTATTATGAAATAAGAATCAAGTGTGACTCTCCTGATACTATTATATGTTGATGATACAACAATAACTGGAGATAATGAATCAGAAATTTCTAATTTAAGGACTGACTTGTCTATTTGTTTGAGATGAAAAAATTGGGGCAGATTGGACGTTTTCTTCATTTAGAAGTGGAAAAATCAGATCAAGGCTATTTTGTGTCACAAAAAGGTTATGCAGAGAGTCTCTTAGAGCGTTTCGACATGGGGGAGTCGAAAGAAAAGGCTACTCCAATGGAGCCAAATCTCAAGTTGAAGAAGGATGAAGGCCAATCTTTGAAGGATGCTATGAAGTTCCAACAACTAGTTGAAAGTTTGATCTATCTGACTATCACAAAGCCAAAAATATGTTATTCAGTTGGTGATGTTTCTCAGTTTATGCATAGTCCAATAACTTCTCATTTAGATGCAGCAAAAAGGATTTTGCACTATGTGAAGGGATCTCTTAGTCATGGACTTTGGTACAAGAGGTGTGCAATTTATTTATTGAGTGGATTTACGGATGCAAATTGGGCAGGTGATTCAAATGATCGTCGCTCGACTTCAAGTTACTGTTTTAGTACTGGGTCAGCAGTGATTTCCTGGTACAACAAGAAGCAAGATGTTGTTGCTTTATCTACCACTGAAGCTGAATATATTGCAGAAACCATGGCTGCACAAGAGTGTATTTGGTTGAAAAGATTGATCAAATACATGTCCCACAAAGTAGACTATGCTGTGCAAATCAACTGTGACAACGAAAGTGCCATCAAACTTGAGTCAAATCCCTCATGCTCGAACAAAACATATTGAGATCCTCCATAATTTTGTTTGTGAGAAAGTTCTAAGTGAAGAGATTGAACTGAGAATTGTTCACACCAACACTCAAGTTGCTGATATATTCACTAAAGCTTTGGAGAAGTCTAAGTTTCAATACTTTTGGGATGCTCTGGGAGTTGTTGGTCGTGAGCTTGCACTAAAGGGGAGTGTAACAAAATAGTGCAACTTACTGTGTTATTTTTTTACTTCATTTACCAAGTCAAAACAATTACCCAGGTGAGGTTTGTTCACCTTAAAAAGTGGCCTAAGAGTTAGGAACTTGAGGAGTAAGTTTAGGAGTTTGTTTAGTGGAATAAAAAAACTATAAGTTAGGAGTTATATTAGAAGTAGGATTCAGTTAATATACGCTCTATGTTTTCTCTTGTAATTCAGTTAGTATATTTGCTATTCAAGAAGAGCTTTCGGCTGCTTCTGTTCTTTACTTTTTTACTGTTCCTACCATCTTTATTTTGTTATAGGGAGAAATATTATAACACCTCGGTCTTAGAAAGAACAAATTTTAGCAAGACCCAATTTGGAAAGAGCTAAATTGAGCATTTTGCAAGTTAGTCTTAAATTATGAGTTTTGGGTCAACTTCAAATGACCATAACTTTCAGTACAGGATGAGTTAGGTAACCCATAAGGTATCAAATAAAAGATCGTTGAGTCCCCTTTCCAACGCCATTGAGTTTGCTAAATTTTAAGTTCGGATAAGGGAGATATGTCCATCAATCTACCCAATTAAGAAAACTCATCAAAATTAAGGAGGGGTATTTTGGTCTTTTCTTTACCCTACTAGCCTAACTCATTTTTAGTAATATTTTAGGGGTCAAAACTGACTTAGATCAGTTTTCACAATTCTAAAATATGCTTAGGGTTTTAGAGAGAAGTTCAAGAAGAGAAAAAGGGAGAAAATATTCAAGCGTTCAAGATTTTCTTGCAATCGTCGAGGGATTTTGCCAAGGATTCGATCCTAACGAGGTATGTAAGTTTTCATAGTGATGGGTTCATTCACCCACACTCCAATCATGAGTTTCTTTTATGAATTTCATCATAATATTGGTTATATCGAGTTCTTGATGAGTTTCTTGAAGTTTGTGTTTCATTCTTCGATATGAGGTTTCATTGAGTTATTACGATGAGGCTCTTGTGTTTGAGTATTGTTCTTGAATAATTTAGAGTGGATTTCATTGTAATTATGTTGGGCCTAAGAATTGAAAATAGTTTGAGGGAAATCGTTCGATTCTAGGGAACTTAGACATGAAATTGAAGCAAGAAATTTCGTCAAAAATTTGGGCAAGGGGTGGGGTGCCGCGCCACTTAGTGAGATCAAAACCAACTTCTGTAGTTTAGGGGCTAGTGCCCCACACCACTTAGTACGCTAGGGTCACCAGGTCCCCTATCCTTCCGTCGTTCTTCCCGTGTGTGCTCCCTTGAATCGTACCTATGGTCTCTACTTGATATCCACATTTAAAATCTTCATTAATACTTAAGAGATCATGCATATACAAGTCATAACTCATGAATTCATAATTTAAATTCAAGATAGAGTTAAGAGTAAAGTTCGAGGAAGTCCTTTCAAGTCTTTTGAGAAGTCTTTTACAAACTTTTAAAACTTGTTTTAAGACTTGAGTACTTGAGTATGAGGATGAGGAGAGTTGAGTTTCATTTTTCAAATGAATATATGGAAACTAAGTAATTCCAAGAGTAAATGTCCATGAGAGGAAACTTCGATTTTCAAATGTGTTCATGAGTAGTTTGTGAGCACTATCTCTTTTAAGAGAACCTTTTGACTAATAATCTCAAAGTTTGAGGATGAGAAAATTTTTTAAACATATGAGCATGAGTTATGTTATTGGATTAGTATTGAGCATTGATATGGGGACGAGTTCTGACAACTCAAAGTCTTTATTAACCATGTATGCCAACACGAGTAAAAAGGGTAATACTTTTTAGATGATTCTTTTTTTCTTTTTAAGCATAGCTTAGTGGATCCACTTAGTTGATGATGTATTATACTCTGGCAAGGTATAGGACTGTTCTAGCAGCATAGGCGAGACGATGTATCGTCACATAGCTCATAGTGATGGTTGTCGGTTAGAGAATCTCCCAAATAAGAGTAAACAAGTTAATATTGTTTTTTTAAATACATCAAGTTATTATCAACTATTTTAAAAGATTTCTTTACGATGCATCTTTACTATTACTTTTATATTGAAATGAGTTGAGTACTTCTGAATTTAAGTATCCTTGAGTTAAGTCGAGTTGAGTTGAGTTGAGGTGAGGTGAGGTGAGTATGTTCTTCCTTTTTAACAGTTCAAGCTTATGTCTGTGCTTTAGAGAGGTCCCCTTACATGCTTGTACATTCCATGTACTGACATCATTTGGCCTGCATCTTTCATGATGTAAATATAGGTAGCTAGGGTCATCAACAGGTGCTTCATTGATACCACTTGCATTCGAGTTAGCTTTGGTGACCCTCCTTGCTTACGGAGGATTCCATTTATATCTTTTAGTTTTGTTAGGATGTCGTGGGTATTGTCCCAACTTCCATCATAGTTATTAGAGGCTTTATAGATAGACAGTAATAGCTGATGAGTCTTTTCATTTCCAGTGTTTACTGTTTAAGATTTGAGTTATCTCTTTTGACCAGTGAATGTTTTATTTAACATATTCTAAATATCTATTTTGAGACATTCGGTAAATCTTTACTTTTGAAGTTCATTATTGTTGAGTAAGTCTTTCGATGAGAGTTGAACCACGGCAAGGGTTCACTTGGGGTTAGCAATGGTTCTCGAGTGTCGGCCACGTCCAGGGTGTAGGCTCGGGGCATGACAACTTTGGGGAAGATTTTTGCCCTTGATTATCAAGAAATAATTGATAGATCTGAGTTTCCTCTTGTTTACAACACCAAAAAGAAGCTCTTTTTCCGTTTGTTTGATTCTCCCATTCTCCTTGATGGAGGAAAACTGGTAAAATTCCATTTTGATGTGGTTATTTTTTACGAGTTTAATTATTATTTTTTAATATCGATTGTGTGTACATATCTAAATTATTTACTGATACCTGCTACCTCTCGCAGGAGGCAAAATCAAGATTTAATGATGGATTAAATTTTAAGGTTCTTAATATTTAAAATGGTTGAGGGCATGTTGGATTGTAAAGGGGAAAAAAATACCAAGCCCCTCTACGCAATTCTTATCTTTGAGATGACAATGATGAAGACGAAGACCTTCATACAATAGTCCATCAAGGAATAGCTCAATTCCATCTTATGCTTAGAGTAGTCCATTAGTATTTCCCTGCAACAATTTTGTAAAATTAATGAAACACCACATCTCAATTTTTATCACCACATAATACATATTCAATTATTGGTTGGCTTTCTAGTTCATATTCAGAACATATACCTACATGGCCTTGGAAATTCTTCTGGACTGGAAGATTAAAAGCCATTTTAATTAAAATGTAATCTCTCCAATTTGCAGCTGGAATAAAAGGGCTATACAAATCAAAATTTCACAAATGAACCACCTTCTTAGTGATATCTCGAGTGTAATATTGTTTCTTAATCTTGATATCTTGCTCAAAAAACTGTCATGCTCCTCGTAACATTTCATCAAGGACAGATATTGGAATGCCATGATTAACCACTTGGAAGAAATCCCATGTCTCCGATGCATCTCTTACTTTGTCCACAATCTCTTTATGCTTGATTGCATCAATCTCGTTGATTCCTTCAAGGTCAATAACTGGAAAAATGAAGTGTATTTCACATGTATCTGAGGAGTCTGTCTTATTTTTTGGTTGTGAAATGAATATTTGAGGTATCTTAGTGATTCAAGCATCAACAAGCCCTTTGACACCAACCTTTTTTCCCTTACCTCCATGAATTACAAGTATAATATGCAAATACTCTACCCTTCCTAAACCCACTTGTGGAATTCCACTAGGTATATAGCTATTGTTCTAAATTTGAAAGGGACATAAGTAAGTAGACGAAGGTGAAAATTTATCCATGAGATGCAATTTTACTTTCATACAAGGGATAATTTAGTCGTTTAACTTTAAAAAGGTATTTTTCTAATCAAACTTTTAACTATGAGGCTTTCCACTTTCTGAACTAACTTTTGTTTTTTATTAAAAACAAATATTATTCGTCCGTAATTGGGTCAACTCCAATTTTAACTTTTTTAAAAAAAAAAAAAAAAAATAGGGAACGTCAAACTCTATTGTTTATGCTTTAGATATGAATTTTATTATTTTCAATGTTTTCCTACTTTTTCATGTTTCTTATCTTTTATCAATTTATTCATATTTATTGAAAGATTAACTTTTTAATTTTCAGATATAAATTCTTCATTTGGAGGTGTACATTCTGGTACAAAAGTTTATGATAGAGTGAACTACCTTTCTTTATTAAGCATACTTTCTATCCACCAAAAATAATTGCATCCATCATTTTCCTTAAATAACAAAACACAAAAACAAGTGAATATCTGGATATTTTTAAGTGAACAAATTAAGACTTTTACATTTGAATGCGCACAACTGCAAAACTTATACCGACTGAAATTCCTTGGAGTCCTCGATGATTTTATTTTACAATACTCTTTGCGTTTACATACATCATGTTCATTTGAATGTACATACCTTACAAATTGTTGAGACACGACTATCAATTTTTAAAGACCAAAATACAATATTAGCAGAAGAAGATAAAATATGAATGAGAAAATGTAAAGTGAATAATCCCATATATATTGTTAAAGAAGAAATGTAGTTTTACGTGAATAGTTAATTAATAAAACAAATTGTAGTACACCCGTTTATGAGCGACTTATCTTAAATTATTTGTGATGTATTTTGGGGTGAACATACAAAGTTAACATCCGTGTGGCATAGCTTGTCCATTTATGGGCGAACTGTCCGTTTTGATCTATGTTTTTTCTAGGGAGAATCCATTTTAATAAGTAGTATTAATGTAAATAGATCTAATTAAGGTGATAAGAGAGACATACAAATAAATGAAGTAAGAAAATACCTTCTTACTCTCTTGAGGAAGGTGTATATAACTTTTTCTACCACATCAAATATATATGGGCATCTATTCCACTTTAAAACAAGGAAATATAACTTGACTGTTGTAAATTGGATGACATTACTGGAAAGAATTACTTGTCATGGGTTCTTGATGCTGAAATCCACCTTGACGCTAAAGGTCATGGAGATACTATTAAGCAAGGAAATAATACATCAAGTCAAGATAAAGCGAAAGCCATGATTTTTCTTCGCCATCATCTCCATGAAGGATTAAAAACTAAATATTTAATTGTGAAATATTCGTTGAAATTTTGGATTAATTTAAAGGATCGATATGACCACCTAAAGCTTAAAGTATTACCGAAAGCTCGATATGAGTGGATACACCTTCGGTTTCAAGATTTTGAAAATGTAACTGATTATAATTCTGCTATTCACAAAGTAAGTTCCATATTTAAATTATGTGAGATACTATCACTGATGATGACTTACTTGAGAAAACTTTTTCCGCTTTTCATGCTTCAAATGTGTTGTTACAACAACAATATTGTGAAAAGGGTTTAAGAAATATTCTAAATTAATTGCATGCCTACTTGTGACTGAGCATAATAATACTTTAGTAATGAGAAATCATGAAGCCCATCCCACTGGGTCCGCTCCATTCCCTGAAGCGAATGTTGTAGTAACACATAATCAATCTGAATCAAGACAAAATAATCGCCATGACCGTGGTCGTGGTCATGGTCATGGCCGTGAACGTGAGCGAAGAAATGGTAAAGGAAGAAATAATTATCATCATTATGGTGGAAATAAAATAATAAAGTTTTTCAAAATAATCCGTCTCGAGCTAGAGCCAATATTTGTCATTGCTGTGGTATGAAAGGTCATTGGGCACGTGAATGTCGTGCACCCGATCATTTTGTAAAGCTTTATCAAGCCTTTCTCAAAAGAAGAGATAATAATGTAGAGGCACACTTGATCTTTCAGGATGATGATAAAGCAGCTCCCTCAAATAAATATGATGATATTGAGGTGAATCTTGCTTATAAAGATAAAGACTTTGAAGGTCTCTCAAATATTACTCATTTGAAAGCTTAAGACTTTTATGATAGTATTGACTGAAGAACTGATCACCTTATTAGGGGATAAGATTATAAAAAAAAAATTATTGTTTTCTTTTATGTTAGCAACTATGTTGTTCTTCTTTCCTAAAATATTATGTCTTGCTAATTTTAACATTTTTAGTGTAGCCTCTTAAAATTTCTTATATTTTTAGTCTCTCACATTTTTATAATATATCTCTTTTATTTTTATGAAGAATATTGAAATTCACGAGTCATCAATTAGATTCAAAATAAATTATGATGATATATGATAGATAGTGCCACAACACACATTAGTTTAAGAGATAAGAAATATTTCTCTCCTTTTATTATGAAGGAGGTTAATGTTAATACAATATCCGGTAGTGAAAAATTAATTGAAGGCTCCGAAAAGGCTAACTTAATACTTACCAGAGGAACAAAATTGGTAATTGATGAAGCGTTATATTGTGTAAGTCTCACAGAAATTTATTCAGTTTCAAAGACATTCGTCAAAATGAATATCATATTGAGACTACAAATAATGAAAATAATGAATATCTTTATATTACTACAATAAAGTCGGGTAAAAGATTTATACTTGAAAAATTACCCGCTCTTTCATTCGGCTTATACTACACAAGTATTAGCATGGTTGAAACACATGCCATAGTAAATCAAGGATTTACTAACTCAAATGATTTTATTATTTGGCATGATCGGTTAGGTCATCCTGGTTCTAATATGATGCGCAAAATAATTGAGAGTTCACATTGACACTCTTTGAAGAACCAAGATTCTTCAATTTAAAGAATTCTCTTGTGTTTCATGTTCTCAAGGCAAGTTGATTACTAGATCATCAATAATCAAAGTGAGAATTAAATCTCCAACATTTCTGGAACATATATAGGCTGATATATGTGGGGTCATTCACCCATCATGTGGACCATTTAAATATTATATGGTTTTAGTATGTGAATCTACAAGATGGTCATATGTGTGTTAACTATCAACTCGTAATGTAGCGTTTGCAAGATTACTTGCTCAAATAATAAGGTTAAGAGCACAATTTCTAGATTATGCAATTAAGACAATTCGTCTTGATAATGCTGGTGAATTTACATCCCAACTTTTTAATAATTATTGTATATCAACTGGGATAACAATTGAACATACGGTTTTTCATGTTCATACACAAAAGGTCTAGCGGAATCATTGATTAAACACCTCCAAATAATTGCTAGACCAATGCTTATAAGAACAAAACTTCCCATTTCATTATGGGGTCATGCTATTTTGCATGAAACAAGTCTTGTGCAGATTAGGCCCTCAAGTTATTCAAAAGTCTCCCTAATACAATTGGCTTTTGGTCGGAGCTGAACATATCCCATCTTAGAATATTTAGATATGCGGTATATGTTCCAATTGCCCCACCACAACGTACAAAATGGGTCCCCAAAGAAGGTTGGGGATATATGTTGGGTATGAATCTCCTTCTATTATAAAATATTTCGAAACTATGACTGGAGATTTATTTACAGGAAGATTTGTTGATTGTCATTTTGATGAATCAGTATACCCAACATTAGAAGGAGAAAATAAGTAGCTGAAAAGGGAGATAGATTGGAATGTGTTATCACTATCTCATTTAGATCCTCGTACAAATAAATGTGAATTGGAAGTTCAAATGATAATTCATTTTTAAAATATTTCAAATCGACTGCTAGATGCATTCACTAACCTATCAAGAGTTACTAAAACGCATAATCCAGCTTCTAATGCTCCTATTTGAGTTGATGTCCCGGTAGGACAATCAATTAATGCAAATGAGTCTAAAGCATGTTTAAAATGTGGTAGACCGATCGGTTCCAAAGATAAAAATACTCCAAAAAGAAAATGAGCAAATGATCATAATATGAAAGAACATGGTCGAGTAGAGCAAGGAGGCATAATAATTTATTAAACCTTAGAAGAGGTTCAGGCGCTTGAAAATAATAAAGAGATCTCAATAAATTATGTCTTATCAGAAAAATATGGAATCGAAATAAAATAATTGTCCACAATATTTTTGCTTATTATGTTGCTATTGAAATTTTCACGCCCCGAGCAACCCCCGAGATGTGGACACGGGACCTAGGATCACAAGTGACCCCAAGCTAACTCTGTTGGCATAATCATGAGCATACTAAAGATAAACTGAGAAATAAAATTGATGCGGAAGCTAATAATAAGTGAATCTGAAATGATGGGGAATACCCATTTACTAAAATGGAATATCAAATCTGAGAGTTTAATACAAAAGAAACATCAAACTCAAATACTAAGTTGAATCTAACTATGTCTGAAAATATGCTCTAACTGACTAGAAGTGCTGGGGCATGCCCATGCTAAGTCTAGCAAAACTAAAACTAAATGACTGAAATACTAAAAATATAACATGACTATTGTCCTCGAAGAATGAGGACTCACCATTGATGCTACTGAACTGGAGATCGGGGACCGATCTAAGCGTGATCTAGATGCTGAGAATCTGAACCTACATCACAAGAAGATGTAGCACAGAGTATGCGTCAGTACTAGAAAAGTACTGAGCATGCATGATAGAGTAAAGCTGAAATAAACATATAACTAAACAAGCAAGGAAGGAAGAGTATAATCTAAACATAGATACTAAACACTGAGCTAACTGAATGCAATGACCAAATCATAACATACTGAGACTGAATACTAACTATACGAAAATGTGGTTAATGCAATGGACTCTGACTGAACTGTGGGAGATCCTAATAACCAATAATAAAACCACATGAGCTAAATGTGGAGTCCGATGTATACGCCCCATCGAGAGGACCCAATACACCCGGCCAAAGGTGTAAAGGCATGCTAGCATGATCACTAAAATAATTCCCACAGAGGAGACTTACAACCTATGTGGCTCATAGTTCTAGGACTATACGGTTACTGACCCTAGTCCAACTCGGTATTATGCTACTCCTAATAGATTAAATGATTAACACATTATGAATGAATTTCTGAAATATACTGGATAGCTCAAAATACTGACATGTAAATTGAGAATGCACATTTATATACTGATAATGACACATTCAAATTGAGGTATCTACATCTGAAATACTGAAATATCTGACCTAGCATGTATAATTCAGGAACTAAAGAACTACCAAGCTAGGGTTCTAAAATTCATGCAAGAAATGAAATAACAAGATAATCTAATTTGGAACATATAAAAACTAATTCATGATAATCTGCTTAAGTTCTAGAAACCCTAGGTTTAGTTAATAATAGGGAATCAAGAATCTGACTACAATCTAGGGACCCAATGGGTGAAAGGAACCCACTAGTGAAATCCCACATACCTGGTCATGAAGTCTACGGAGAAATATTTCAATTTCGGACTGGAACGGATGGAATCTTGCTGCATTCTTGAAGTAGGGTTCTTGACCTCTTTCTCCTCTTAGCGTTTTAACTTTCTAAGTTTTTGATGAATGATTTGATTTTGGTAAGTTCTAGTTATGTTTCTAGGCTAAACCTAACAAAACCCATGTATTTTAGGGTTAAAACAACGTAGTTTAGGGGTCCAACAAAAAAGGAAACTACCAAAAGACCCCTGACTTAACTACTGTTAGAGTCACCGACGAAAGGGACTGATGGACCGTCGATTGACTGACGGTCCATGCTAGTCAACCGTTGATCAGTACCGGAGGCTAAAATAAGGGGTGTCAATCCACGGACACGGACCATGGTCTGTGATCTAACCTACAGACCATATGTCCGACCTTAGGTTAACACTAAGCTGAATTTTTCTTTGGGGTTCTAGGGGAGGTTGCTAATGAGAACCACAGACCACCAGTATGTGCCGTGGGTCACCCTACAGTCTGTAGGTGGCGTCCGTGAGTTGCACCCACAAATTCTAGAAATCTGCACTAAGGTATATTTTCAAATACGGGGTGTTGTGTTTGCGTTGCTGGCATTCGCATTACTGGCGTTAGCTCTATGAGGAGGCATGATCACTAAAATGTAGAACATCGAGTTATAATGGAATTAGATCATACCTTACACACGATAAGAGTAACAGAAAATGAAGATTTTGCTAATACACTTTGTAGCCTCCCTCTTATTAGATGTGGTGCGCATTACACACCCATGAAAAAGACTACCTAGTGCAGCTTTTCAGACATCCTAGGACACTTAAACCTAGTACTCTGATACAAAGTTTGTCACACCCCGAGCTACCCCCTAGAAGTGGACATGGGACATAGGATCGCACGTGACCCCAAGCTGACCCTGTTGGCATAATCATGAGCATACTAAAGATAAACTGAGAAATAAAACTAAGCTAATAATAAGTGACTCTGAAATGATGGGGAACACCTATATACTAAAACTGAATATCAAATCTGAGAGTTTAATATAAAATAAACATCAAACTCAAATACTAAGCTAAATCTAACTATGTCTAAAAATAGCCTCTAACTGACTACAACTGCTAGGACATGCCCCAGTTAAGTCTAGCAAAACTGAAACTAAAAGACTGAAATAATGAAAAGATAACATGACTATTGTCCTCGAAGAATGAGGACTTACCATTAATGCTACTGAACTGGACATCAGGGATCTATCTAAGTGTGATCTGGATGTTGAGAATCTGAGCCTACGTCACAAGGAGATGTAGCGCATAGTATGTGTCAGTACTTGAAAGGTACTGAACATGCATGATAGAGTAAATCTAAAATTGTGAGTTGCACCTGCAACTTGTGGAAATATGCACTAAGGTCTGTTTTCGAATACGGGGTGTTACAGAAATAATGCAACAAGATGAGGATCATGAACCAAAATCTATCGAGAAATGTAGACATAGTAATGATTTGCCAAAATTAATAGATGCAATTCAAGTTGAATTAGCTTCTCTTGAAAAAAGGGAAGTTTTCAGATCAATAGTTTGTATACCTGAAGGTATAAATTCAGTGGGGTTACAAATGGGTCTTTGTGTGAAAATTAAATGAGAAAAATGAAGTCGTATAAAGCACGACTTGTGGCACAAGGATTTTCGCAAAGACCTATAATTGGTTATATAGAAACACATTCTCATGTGGTGAATGCAATAACTTTCAGGTATCTTATAAATATGGAAGTTCATGGAAAACTTGACATGTATCTAATGGATGTCGTTACAACTTATTCATATATCTCACTAGACAGCAACATTTTTATGAAAATTCTTAAAGGATTTAAAATGCCTGAAATGTATAAAGATTTCTGAGAAACTTGTTCAATAAAACTTCAAAAATCTTTATACGGATTGAAACAATCAAGACATACATGGTATAATCGCCTTAGTAAATACCTATTAAAGAAAGGGTACAAAAATGACCTAATTTGTCCTTGTGTATTTATTAAAAGGTCTGGATCAGAATTTGTTATAATAGTTGTATCTATTGATGACTTGAATATCATTGGAACTTGTAAAGAGCATTCAAATGCAGTAGAATGTTTGAAAAGGAATTTGAAATGAAAGACCCTGAAAAGACAAAATTTTGTCTTGGTATGCAATTTGAGCATTTTACAAATGGAATATTTATTCATCAATAACATATAATGAAAATATTTTAAAGAGATTTTTCATGGATAAAGCACATCCATTAAGTATTCTGATGATTGTAAGATCACTTGATATTAATAAAGATCCATTTCGACCTCATGAAAATGGTGAAGAACTTGTTGGTGTTGAGACACCATATCTTAGTGCAATTGGTGCATTGATGTACCTTGTTAATAATTCTCGACCAGATATATCTTTTTCAGTAAATTTATTAGCAAGATTTAGTTCTTCCCCAACATAGAGACATTGGAATGGCATAAAAATATACTCAGATATCTTCGAGAAACCATAGATATGGGACTATTTTATTCAAAAGGGTCCAATTCACAATTAATTGGTTGTGCAAATGCAAGATATTTGTCTGACCCACATAGAGGTCGATCTCAGAAAGGTTATGTATTTACATATGGAGGTACATCTATATCATGGCGTTCAACAAAACAAACTATGGTTGCTACTTCTTTAAATCATGTAGACATAATAGTCATACATTAAGCTAGTCGAGAATGTGTTTGGTTGAGATCAATAACTCAGCACATTCAGGAAACATGTGGTCTTCCTTCGAAGAGAGAGATTCCAACGACTTTATAGGAAGACAATGTTACATGTATAGCTCAACTAAAAGGAGGATACATCAAAGGAGACAGAACAAAATATATTTCACCAAAATTCTTTCACTCACGATCTTCAAACGAAGGGTGAAATAGATGTTCAACAAATTTTTTCTAGTGATACTTTAGTAGATATGTTCACTAAGGCATTACTAACTTCAACCGTTGAGAAGTTGAGAAACAAGATCAGAATGTGTCATCTTCAAGAAATTAAGTGATAGTTTCATTGGGGGGAGGAAATACGTGCACTCTTTTTTCCTTATCCAAGGTTTTATCCCATTGGGTTGTTTGGTAAGGTTTTTAATGAGATAGCAAATAATGTGTAGTACTATAGTTTTTCTTTCACTATTATTTTTCTTTCTTTTATATGGACATCGAATGGGGAGTGTTGTAAATTGGATGTCCACATTAATATGTTAAGTGTTGTAAGATTAATACACACAAAAAATGCTAAGGGGTGTATACTAATTAGCCGTATGATATACTTGGTGCCCAAAGTGTATACATGACAAGAAGATATCCATGTATCACACTTGGTGCCCAAGTATATACAACTATATATACCCCTCTTCTTGTAACAAAGAATGATGCAAGAGTAAGTGAAAGAAAATACTACATATACTATTTCTCATCTTTCTTATTATCTTAGCTTATATACTTAGTTTGTAACATTAACTACACATCTTTTTTTTACCCAATTTTCTATTATTCCCTACCATTCATAAAAATTACAAAAATTCCTTTTTTCCATAATTTCTCACTTTTCTTGATACATCACCGTAAACTATAACCCCAAGATTTTTTTTCCTTTTTTCACGCCAAAAAATTACTCCATGGTATCAGCAATTATCTCCATCACTCTATATTTGAATTTCAAATCTTCTCTTTCCGATTTATTAATTGCAAGTTACTGAAGAGGTAGTTCTTCTTCATCCATTTTTTTCTTTCCACTTCAACAGGTATCAATTTTTTTTAATCTTTTTAGCTCTTTTATCTACAAATTTAGTCAAAAAAATGATGCATCCTCAAATTCAAAACTGATTGTGGAAAAAACTCTCAAAAATAGAGAAAAGGTTGAGTTACTAGTGGCTCCGGTAAGGACTTTGGGTCGATATTCATGGTGACGCAATTATTGAAAGTGAAAAAAGGTACGGGAGTTGATACATAGCAAAAGATAAAGTGTAGAAGGATTTCTTCATCATATTTTTTTGCTTTCAGCAAATCATATTATTGACTTTTTTCTCTTTTTTTTTTTTGTTCAACTTTTTCTGATACATATGTGTTCTGTTTTTAATCTATCTAGTTGTTTTTGTTTCTTAAATTAATGTATAATGCATTCGTTTCAACATTACGATACATTAAAATTATATCAAGAGTTGTTGGTGGCTCCGGTAAGGGCTTTGAGTCGAGATCCATGGGTGACGTCATTGTTGAAAGCGAAAAAAAGCTACAAGAGTTGAAACAGAGCAAAGGAGAGAGTGTGGAAGGATTTCTTCATTATATTTTTTCTTTTAGCAGATCAAATTGTTGATCTTCTTTTATTTTTTGTTCTTTCAACAGACAGATCTTTTAATGTATCTAGTTGATTTTTATTCTTAAATTAATGTATAATTCGTTAGTTTCACCTTTATGATGCATTATAAGTTTATCATGTACAATATATCATTTTTCAAATATTAGTTTTGATACATAACCCTAATTTATTGAAACACAAATTAGTATGTATCATGTTCATAATTATCTATTGGGTGCACAACTATTACAAATTTCATTATACTTTACTACCGATACATACACCAGGCCTTATTCAACTAGTAGAAGGTTATGCATCTATAGACACTATCAAATATTACTATTGATACATAAACACTAATGTTTTATAAAAAAAATCAGTTTATATCACATTCATAGTTATGTATATGATACATAACTTTTTTATATATTATATGTTGTGATGTATCACATGTTGTTGAGTATCTGCAACACTGTTTTATAAATAGATCAGTGTATATCATATTCATAGTGTTTCTAAATGATACATAACTATAGAAAATTGTCGATTTATTTTGAATCTATTACGATTGGGATAGATTTGAGAGAAGAAAATTTAAAATTTGAATTCTTTGGAGCAATTATTTGGTAGGGATTGACATCAATTTGATTTGCAAGATTTGGGGAGCTGACATTTAATTTTATATTTAATTTCCTTTTTTAATCTCAACAAACTAGTCGTATGATGTATCAAATGTGATGTATCTGAAATAATAGGATGTATCTTAATGACATCAATTTTAGGAGATTTTTGTAAATTGAAAAAGAGTAGGGATAGAATGTAATTTTTCCCTTACACTACATGATTCCTAAAATTTTTACTTAAAATAATATAAGGGGCTAATACGATCTTCCCAAAATTAAATTGTATAATAGCAATTTTGACTGAAGTTTGAGTGGGTTTTAAGTCATTTCCCAAATTTATTTGATTTCAAGATTTTAAATATTAAGATAATTGTAAATGAAAAAGGTTGATAATATTCCTCATCTTCTATTTTATAGTTATTTAGAAGCATGACATTTATATATATATATATATATATATGATATTCATATCTGATCATTTGTACACAATAAAAAAAAAGTACTACTCCTAGAATAAATGAAAATCGATCGAAATTTGACCCCTACAAAAAATGTATGTTGCGCTTATTTACTTTATACAAGAATAGTATATTATATAATTTATATAATGAAGGAGTTAGTGCACAAAATATTTAAAGCATATTATTTATTTTCTTTCCTTTTTTGGATTGTATTTGACCATGAAATTTGATAAGATCTTCAAATATTTTCCAATTCTCTAATAATTGGTTAAAATAGATATTGTCCAAAAATAAATTTCAAGTTTTAATTTTAAATAATAGGATGTATCTTAATGACATCAATTTTAGGAGATTTTTGTAAATTGAAAAAGAGTAGGGATAGAATGTAATTTTTCCCTTACACTACATGATTCCTAAAATTTTTACTTAAAATAATATAAGGGGCTAATACGATCTTCCCAAAATTAAATTGTATAATAGCAATTTTGACTGAAGTTTGAGTGGGTTTTAAGTCATTTCCCAAATTTATTTGATTTCAAGATTTTAAATATTAAGATAATTGTAAATGAAAAAGGTTGATAATATTCCTCATCTTCTATTTTATAGTTATTTAGAAGCATGACATTTATATATATATATATATATATATATATATATATATATATATATGATATTCATATCTGATCATTTGTACACAATAAAAAAAAAGTACTACTCCTAGAATAAATGAAAATCGATCGAAATTTGACCCCTACAAAAAATGTATGTTGCGCTTATTTACTTTATACAAGAATAGTATATTATATAATTTATATAATGAAGGAGTTAGTGCACAAAATATTTAAAGCATATTATTTATTTTCTTTCCTTTTTTGGATTGTATTTGACCATGAAATTTGATAAGATCTTCAAATATTTTCCAATTCTCTAATAATTGGTTAAAATAGATATTGCCCAAAAATAAATTTCAAGTTTTAATTTTAAATTCTATGGCCAAATGAGAGATTAATTATTTAAACTTTCTTCCAAGAAGCAAAAAGTTTTAGATGTATAGTTTATGTTGTAAACTCGTTCTGACAAATTGATTGTCTTTCTTTTATTTTTTAAAATAATTAAACAATAAATTTTATGCCGTGTGAAGGGGGTTTTCAGTATTTAGTATCCTATTAGGGTAAATAATGACGGAGTACTAATTGAGTATAGAATATAAAGTAACATTTTAGTATACTATATAGTCAAACTACAGTAGAAAAACATAAAATCATGTTTATCTGTACTTATTACTATAATTGACTATATAAATTTCTAAAAAGAAGTTCCCCTTGATTATTTTTTCATATACAAAGTTTTGAACAAAAGTAACTGTTATATATTTTTATATGAGTTGTGACAAGAATTCTTCCAACTTCATTGCTCCAATGGATTATTTTGAAAGCTTATTAGAATGTTGCAATTTGAAATCATTTCAAAAACAACTCCAGCAGATGCAGTAAGATCTACAATTTTATCCAAAGAATTCATATTTGTTGCTGAATCAGATGAAATTTGGGGAAGATTTTTGCCCCCTGATTATCAAGAAATAATTGATAGATTTGAGTTTCCTCTTGTTTGCAACACCAAAAAAGAGCTCTTTTTCCGTTTGTGTGATTCTCCTATTCTCCTTGATGGAAGCAAATTGGTAAAATTCTATTTTGATGTGGTTATTTGTTATGATTTCATTTATTTTTCTATTTTAATATCAATTGTGTGTACATATCTAAATTATTTATCGATACATGCTACCTCTCACATGAGGCAAAATCAAGATTTAATATTTAACTTGTTAGTTTTAACGTTGTGGGTTCATATCTACTAGTTATTATATTTATCATGATTTTTTACACATAACTTCATGCGTCAATATGGAATTATTGGGTTAAGATGAATCCTTAATTAATACCTTCATATGTTACTACCTCTCATCAACACATGTACCAGATAGTGACGGAGTCAAAAATTCATGTATAGAGATTAAAAAAATACAAGGTGTGACACCTAGGGTTTAAACTCATAAGCTAAAATAATCTATGAACTCTCTTTGTTACTAAACTAGAATTCTTCCTTATATTAAGTGAATTCAATTGTTCATATATACTTTTAAAAAATCATCTAACCCTATTTGTGTCGCTCTAATTTCAAGCAAGGTGATTTAATTGAACTATTTTCCTCCCTCTAGCTCTTCTCCTGATATCAAAGTACTCGGATAGCTCAAGTAGGTAAAAAGAAATGATCACCTAGTATTTTTTTTATATTCACCAAAAGTAGTCTCTTATAATTTTCTATCCAATTCATTGATTGCCACACTTATCGCATTTGATCTTTATATTATTCTTATTTTATTGGGTAGGGGGGAAATACAAAGTCCCAATTTTCATTTCGTTTCTCTCTCCAAAGTTTGGGTTAATTCAAATTGAACAATGTGCCCTTTGAGTGCTTGCTATCTATTATATTCTATTATATCATATTTTATTTTAATCACAATATTTATATTGATTGTTACATTAATTTTATTCTATTATATCATTAAATATATCGTTATGAAAAGATGAACGTCCCAATTTCTACAATGAATAATTTGGTGTGGTGTGTGTCTTTACAATATTTTCATTTTCTTATTACTTTATAATCCTATTTTATCAAAGTCTATACCCTTTTTGTATAAGAACTTTATCGCATGTGCTATTTTTTCTTTATAATATTGTAGGTTTATAATCTTCAATTGTTGATGTGTGGCATAACATAACATGAAAAGCAATCTATCCAAACATTATTTCATTAAAAGAATACAATATGATACATTATGAAACTATATTTGTGTGGTAACCATCCAAACAAGTAAGATGAAAATGCTTGGAAATGAAAAAGATACTAGGAAACACGCCTTCTTTAATCTTACATGGTGTAAATTAAGATTAATCGAACTAAAATTTTGTTTTTTCTTTTTCAAAGTTTTTTTCTTGATAAACATAGTGGGAAGAAGTCTTTTATGATAGCACCGAGAGAGCTCATAATTTCGAACAGTGATGATGCATTCTCTTGGCAATGGGGTGAACTCCCCGATTACAGGTTCATCTCTTTTCATTTTCTTAATTTGATCTGCAACTTCATTGATCTACAAATACATTTTTCTTTGAGAGGTTTTATTCAAAAAAGTAGTTTACTTCATTTCCTCTTCTCTTTACACTTCCCCCTCTTTATGAATTCTGTCCTTGATGCTCCAAATCTTGTAGATCGAACACCGATTACTTAACTTGATAGATAGCGTACAATAAAATATTCCAAGTTAGCTCATAGATATATAAGAACCTAAATAGTAGCAATTGGTAAAAAAAAATAAGCTTTATTGATTGAAAAAGAAATTACCTAGACATTATTGCTGAAGCTGACCAAAATATATCAGTCAAAAAGAATAGATTGTTGTGGACAAAAAGGAAAAGAATCAAATAATTTGACACTTTGATGTCTTACTTATATAAAATGCAATCTAAAAGCTATACATAAATGCTATTGTAACAGTAGAAACTTAAAGGACAAGCAAATATTGGAATGTGAAAGATGATAATACCTTCATTTATGTGTAGCCTATAATTATGGATAATTATTACCTTCATTTTAATATGCACTTAATCAGACATTATGGCAATTTGGTCTGGATACAAAAATATCATAAATGACATTATATATTCTATATGCATATTCATATTGGGCAGTACGTAGTAGAGACTAACTGTTAATTATGACTCCATAACTGATAGTGGCTAAACTTGGAAAATTTGCACAGATAATGAATTGGGATAGGAGATGTTAGATTAATATAACAACTAAGAACAAATACTACCATCAAAGAATGTGGGGCAGTGGATGGGGTTTCTCCTCTCTAAACTAGAGGTTTCAGGTTCAAACTCTGGATATGAAAAAAAAAAATCTTGGTAGGAAATGCTTCCTGAGTAGCTAAAGGCTAATACTCCAACTTTCCCTCTATTAGCATAGTATAGTAAAATAATATTATATGATATGATTAACGAGGGTCAATTATCACACAACAAAGATGGTTAATATTCATTTGTAGTTTAGAAAAGGTGGTTCATGCCCTTGAATGGAGACACCTTTAATAGGAATGTCTTAACTACCCCACCGATAATAATCTTTATATGGTCCATACATGGTGCGCTGGTTCTTGTCAATGTTTTGATGGTAAAAATAAAAAACTATTATATAAAGTTAATTGAATAATATCATGTAAGACTCAATCTTTTAATCTTATTTTTTCACATTCGCATCGAGTACACCTACTAAAGAGCTAAAGCCCTACATATCTTTTAACTATTTTTTTAATATAAGTTTTCCTTAGAAATGTTTCTTGTAATTCTTTTGCAGATTCACTGAAGTGGCATATCTTATCGTTGGGCATCAATTGGATATTCATGGAACAATAGGCACAAAAATATTGTCACCAAAGACAGAATATGCTGCTTATTTGGTGTTCAAGTTGGTAAATAGATGCAATTATAGAATTGAATCTGCTAAATCAAGTATTAGGTTTGTTAATTATGAGAGTAAAACTAATACTGAAAATCAGGCCAACACTGTGTTCCTTCCAAGATTGCAAGAAAGTGGGGATATTCCAAAAATGAGAGGAGATGGATGGATGGAAGTAAAATTGGGATATTTTGATAGCAAGAAAGGCACTGACGATCCTGTAGAAGCAAGATTGTTTGGGATGAATCGTATTTACAAAGGTGGACTCATTGTTGAAGTAGTTGAGTTTCGTCCAAAATGAGATGCGGATATGGGATTTTAAGTTTTATAAGGTTTTAACAAGCACTCTTTGAATTCCTAGTCTGATTACTATTTCTATGTTTGCAATTTACTATAGACAATTCATATACATTGCATATCCTTTAAGGCTTTAATATTACTTAATATTTTGGATGTCCTCTTTCTACCTTCTGGCCAATTTTGTGGCCTATATATTTTGGCTTTAACTTCACTTTTAGAAGGTAGGAAAAGATGAAGAGAAATTCCTTCTTCCGATATTTATTATGTTGGATTTTTTTTCCTATTTAATCTATGTTAGTTTATGTGCTTCTAGTTTTATATTAGACGAGAGCTTTGATGAATCATGAGAAAGGAGAAATCTTCTTTGTTCTTTGGGATAACTCATGTTCATCTCTATCTTATTTAGGTGCTAAAGCTAATAAGGTATGACAATACTATAAGTCTATATTTTTAATGAATTTATGTGGAAAATTCAGAGAAATGATAATCCGGCTAAGTAAAAAAAAATTTGACTAACAAGATGATATAATAATGAAGGAGGTCTGTATGAGTTCCTCTACACACCTGATCCTTCTAACATCTTGTCCTCTTTTGTCTCTTTGTCCACGTCATAAGTGTTTTCTCGTGTATTCAGATTGGAAACCAGAAATAATAAAAGGTGAAAAGAAAAAGAAAAGAACTATTCGAGTCCACAAAACTCACTGTGTCCTTAAAAAATTTAATATAATCCCCTCAAGTACACGAGGTTGTACATTAATTCCTCCTAAGATAAAACAGATTAACCAATAAAGAAGTAGCGGTACCTCAAACTTTAATAATTTCAACAAACTCAAAATGACAACAACGAATCACACGCACAGACACGATCGATCGATTTTGTTTTGTAAGACATGTATGCAAAAAAAGGGAAGAATTCAATGTAAAAAATTAGAGAAAGCCTCTCTATTTATTGCCAACAAAGGGTAAAGGTCACAACTCTTTGGAAAAGAAGACAACCTTTCAGAAAGGTCACAACCCTTGCGAAAAGGCACAACCTTTCAAACGGTCACAACCCTTTAGAAAAGACACAACCTTTCATAAAGGTCATAACCCTTCGGGAAAGTCACAACTCTTCAAGAAAGTCACAACCCTTCATTTCATGTTCACTCCTTTAAAACCCAACAATCCCCCATATGAATAGGGAATGACTATTGTTAAAACATACGCATGAAAAACTGTGTGATTCGTAAGTAAGGATTGATTGCATTTGGATAAGTGGGTTTCCCTTTGAACTTTCCATAGTGAACATACATCTGATATACTTGGTCAATCAGTAGATTTGAAATCTTTGAACCCTCGAGCTTTGGTGTATACCTAGACAGCATAAGTCACACAATCAACTCTTGAACAGTTTTTGGTTCTCAATGTTTTGTTCGTTTCAACCATGAACATGTCTTGGTTTATAAGTGCATAGAGAACTAGCCTTACGGGATTCTCCTTGAAGCGGCATACACTTCACATTTACATAGGTGATTTCTAAATGTGTTATCCCATAGATAGATCATTTGATATACCATGTATCAAACTTAGAAACCATTAAAAATCATAATGTCTGTATCATTGTTACTTAACATTACCTTATCATAAGAATGGACCATAAAAAATATTTTTACATTGTTGAACCATCATCAATTACTTTTTTTAATCTCTTTGAACCTAGATCTTGGGATCTCTAGTCTTCTTGGTAGAGTTACCGCCACAATGAATTGTCCTCGGCCATAGTCCCATTCCCTTTGATAATCTATCAACTCCCTTTCTAGTTATGCCTTTTGTAAGTGGATCTGACACGTTATCCTTTGACTTTATATAGTCAATTATGATAATTCCACTAGAAAGTAGTTCTGTAACGACATTATGTCTATGTCATATATGACGAGACTTTTCGTTATACATCATGCAACATTCCCTACCTATTGCAAATTAACTCTCATATTGTATGCATACTTGGAGAAAAGGTTTGGGCAAAAAAATCTTTCAATAAATTTCACAGTCATTCTACTTCTTCACCAACCTTATCTATAGTGATAAACTCATATTTCATAGTAGAGCGAGCGATACATTTATTTTTGGAAGATTTCAAGAGACTGCTCCTCCACCAAGAGTAAATACACATTCACTCATGGATTTTACTTCATTTAACCCGGTGATTCAATTTGCATCATTATATTATTCTAATACTGCTGAATATTAGTTATAATGCAAAGCATAGTTTTTTAAGTATGTTTTAAATACTCCAAAAATCTTTTCATTGTCATCCAATATGTTTGATTGAGATTACTCGTGAACTGACTCAGTTTACTAATAGCATATGCTCTAAATATATATCATACTTCTCAATACTCTAGTATAATTTATTTGTGAGTCACTTTCTCCTTCATTATTTTGAAGTACGAAGCTCACATTTATTGGAGTCTTGACAATATTGAAATCCAAATACTTGAACTTGTCAACTACCTTTTCAATCACATCAGCAACTACAATGTCTTTCATATCGAAGTTACTTTCTAGCATATGCTTAGTAGCATTTATGTCATAAATGTCTCTTCTGATGATCAACATGTCATCAACATAAAAACAAACAATGACCTTGTGATTTGGAGTGTCTTTAATGTAAAAACATTTATCATATTATTAATCTTGAACTCATTTCCAACATAGTTTGGTCAAACATCACATATCATTATTTGGGCACTTGTGTTTAGTCCATACAGTGACTTAACAAGTTTACACACTTTCTTTTCTTTACATGGAATCACAAAGCCCTCAAGTTGTTCCATATAAATTTCTTCCTCCAACTCTTCATTTAAGAAAATTGTTTTTCACATCTATTTGACAAATTTAAAGGTCATATACCCCAACTAGCGCAATTAACATCTGAATGAATGTAATCCTAGTTAGTGGCTATTATGTGTCAAAATCATCAAGACCTTCTTATTGTCTAAAGCCTATGGCAACAAGTCTTGCTTTTTTTTTTCAATAGTTCCACCAACTTTCTTTTCCTTTTGAAGATCCACTTTGAACCCAAAGGTTTAATTCCTGGAGGAAGATCAACCAACTCCCAAGTATGGTTTCTCAAGATTGAATCTATCTTATTATTGACAGTCTTTTTCCAAAAGGTATGAGTCCATAGAAGACATGGCATCTTAGAATATGTGAGACTCATTTTCAACAAGAAATGTTATAAAATCAAACTCAAAGGAAGTAAATATCCTTTGACCTTTGACATTTACTACACCTCTGAATTTATTATGTACATTCTCCTTTGGTTCATTTCAAGGCCGTTAGACTCTTTACTTGACTATCCGACGGTTCAGACTTATGAACCATAAATCAACATGCTTTACTATTTATAGCTTATCCAAAGAGCATACCATTCACAGTCTTAGGTCCTATTTTGACCCTTTTGGGAATAGTTCCCTCATTTCCATTTCTCATATGGAATAGGCTGTATTGGAAATTATTAGATCAATAGTTTTCAAGAGTTATTGATTGTATATACTTTAAGAGGCGACAAACAATACAATCCACAGTCTTAGGTCCTAATTTGACCCTTTTGGGAATAGTTCCCTCATTTCCATTTCTCATATGGAATAGACTGTATTGGAAATTGTTAGATCACTATCTTTCAAAAGTTATTGATTGTATATACTTTAAGAGGTGACAAACAATTTTGTATTAGGATACAACAAATTTTGAACAAACAAAACTTTTTGTTGCTCCCTTTCTTAACAAACAAAAGTTTTTTATTTGTTTCTCCCTTTATTAATTTTTTTTTTTTTTTTTGTTTCTCTCTTTCTGAACAGACAAACTTTTTGTTGTTCACTTTATCTATAATGATAGCATCCCCAACAAATTTTGTGGTAAATCTGAACTTATAAGTAGGGCATTCAACATTTCCTTCAAAGTTCGATTTTTTTCTGTCAACAATTTTATTAGATTGAGGTAAGTATGTGCAGTAATTTGATGGATGATTCCATTTTCCAAATATATTTTTGCAAAAGAAGATTCATATTCTCCACATCTACGAGTAATAATCATGACCATAATTTTCAACATCGGTTTTATATTGCCTAGATGTTTCTATCTCTCTAGCCTTACCATTCAGAAAATAGACATAACAATATCTAGTGCAACTGTCAATAAAATTTATAAAATATTTTTTCCCACCACGAGATGGTGTTGACTTCATATCACAAATGTTAGTGTAAATCAATTCTAAGGGATTAAAATTCCTTTCAACAACACATACTTGACATTTTGATTTATTGCACTAGAAGTTAGGCAAAACTTCTAAGTTGATCAGTTTTTTCAAGGTTTTGTAATTGACATGTCAAAAAAAAAATTGATTCAAGCAAGTAAGAATAAATAGAAATACTGAGTTTGAAAAGACCTTCCGTGAGCTAACCTTTTCTTACATATATTTTGTTCTTTACTTTTTATAACTTTATCAAAATACAAACATTGTTTTAGAGGCAACACCTTGCCACATGTCCTTTTCAGAAGGGCCTTTCCATAATATTCAATTTGTTATAGAATTACCCATGACCATAGTCTCATCGGTCCAATAAGGGAAATATGACCCAAATGTTTGTTTTAAAACACAAACACAACAGATCACTTTTCACCAATGTTCATGTCTATACAAATAAATTTATTTTAATAGACATATCTTTTCATGAAAAATCACAATATTTTAAGTGACATTTTTTCATCAAAGAATACAATTCTTTTGAACGAGTAATATAATTTGTGGTTTTATACTAGTCATAACAAATACTAGTAAAAGAGACTCAACGACCACAATATCAAATATAATCCAAGAATTTTGTGCATCTCACATAATAAAATGTCATAAAATTTCATATCTTGTACTTTTAAATTTAAATTAGATAGTTAGTCTCATTTTGTCTTTATCACAAGTAAAGAACCCCCACGTTTTAAATATGTTCAAACAAATATTTTTCAAGTATTTGAAATTATTTTCCACATATTTTTTCCCATGCTTTCAAATTGTATACCATCAAAATACACATTGGCAACACAAAGCCTTCTTTTGGAGATTTAATTCATAGAAACACCCATTGCAGGCACAAAAATCACTAATTTTATGTCAATAGTTTTTTTCCTTTCTGTCACAATTAGACAAAACACTTAGTATTTAGAATACTAACAACAAAGATTCAATCTTTATACAACTTATTTTTAGTTTAACTATGAATTTTTATATTTTTTTTAATCGTTAATTGAATGAACCTTGAATTCTGATGAAGATTTTATATTCTTCGAATCATTTTTACATTCAGAAAAAATAGTAAACCAAAAAGGTTTTAATCTCCACAAACCTCAAATACAACACTGTTTCTAGCTAACGATGAAGATTTTATCTTTTTCGAATCATTTAGCCTTAATATTCCTGCCAAAAATTTTATACTCTTACAGTTAGAATATTCATTCAAATAGAGTATTTAACAAATTGGTGAAGTTTATATATTCTTCAAACCAATGCACAATTTGATTTGTTCGTGATGTTCTTATATTCCTCAAACCAAGGGAGTAAAAATCATAAGATTTTTGTAACGACCCGAACTGTCGTTAATTAGGAAAGGAAAAATGTTGGGGAAAAACTGGTCCCCTGTCCTGCCAGAACGGGCCAAATGCCGCTAAGGCGGCGGCGCCCCAGCGGGATAAGGTGCGCCAGAGCGGGAATGACGGGACAAAACTTAAATAACACAAAGTCTTATTTTCTCCTTTTTCCAAAAACACCAAAAAAGGTGAGAATCACCTCAGAAACCCTCAAAAGGTTGCCCTAGGGCGCTTGGGGAGGAAGGACAAAGATATTTCTAGCATAAGGATGTCAATAGCTTCTGGATTTCTGGTCAAAATCCACCGTCTCGTCGTTCGGAAGCCTGGGTTGGAGCTATAACCCCTCTATGACTTCTTGGCACCCAAGTAGGCTAGGTTTATTAATTGAGTAGTTATAACTTCATGACTCACTGCGTATTATAATGGTAATTGGTGGTAGAATTCATGTGTAGGCTTTTGTGCATCGAAAAAGAGATGATTATACATATATTCCTAAGTTTTACATCAGACATATACCATAGGAGGTAACCCTATCCCGTGAACTAGGGTTATGTGATGGTTGATTCCCTATTTGTGAAATAAACTTGTTAATGTCTTCGTGATATGCAGACATGTATGGAATTAGGGATATTATGGATCGTACCTAATGAAAAGATGAATTATGTACAATTGCATGTCATGGACCTAATTCTTGATTGTATGACTATAAGTATATGTGTTATGGACGTGATTGTGATTGTGATTGTGATTATGCTGATTGGATCGGGTGTCACGTACCAACACACTAACATGCATTGGATTTGCTACCACATTCCAGCACGCTAACATACATTGGATCAGGTGTCATTTATCGGCACATATACATGCATTGGATAAGGTGTCACGTTACGGCACAGTAATAATTTTGGGTGTCGGTTCCATAAGAGGACCACTCGTGATTGATATTTTTGTATCTACCTACTATTGATAATGTGGAATTGAACATGTTTCCAGAAAAGATAATTGGATTGTACATTATGTTCAGATATGTGAGTTCACAGTGTCGTAAGGTAATTGGGTATATATCGTAATGAATAAATTGTGAATGATCGAGTCCAAATTTGGATGGGGTATGGTAAGTGGGGATCAAGGTCCCGGTGTTATCATTGTTTTTTAGAAATGTGGTCATGTCTATTGTCGTTGAGGATTGGGGTGGTGTTTTGTTGTAGTGTTAATAGTTGGGTTCCCCCCGGAAAGGGGGTAGTATTGAAACGGTTAACATGCCTTGATAGAAGTACCATGGGGTTACAGGTTGAGTGGAGACGTCGATGAAGTAAGGGTGTGTCATGAATTTTGACTGGGTCGGTAGTGGTCATATATGGAACCTCCTCTAAAAGATAGAACGGTTAAGCTATGATCAAGAATAGAGCAAGTAAGGGGTTAGAGTCAAGTGTGCTAGTATGCTATTAATGTCTAGAATGGTAAGGACAAAAAAATATAAGGGTAAAGGAATGAGCAATCTTATTGCATGTTTCTTTCTAGTCAATTTCTTATATTATGCGATGGGTATCGGGTTGACCGATGATGCCTACCACTATGTATGGTTGTACTGATACTACTCTTGTTATGCCTTTTTGGCATAGTCTGGTTGTAGGGTAAGTGATGTTTCATAGGTGAAGACGAAGACATTTTCCAACAACTTCTATTTTTCCTTCCTTGTGGTGGAAGTTGTGTCATATATTATCATGTTATACCTTGTAATCTTAGAAGTTCTTGTACCTATTTGGACTAGATCTTTGGGATGATAATTACTTTACAAGTCTTAACTCGATTTGTTTAAAAAGTATTTTGTTATAAAAATCCCCATGAATTTTCCTTTATTCATTTGTTTTCGTAAGCTTCCGCATGTTTTTAACTGTTTGGGAATGGAGGGTTCTCCTACTTAGGTGTTAAAGTAGGTGCACTCACGGCCCTGTGGGTTGGGTCGTGACAATTTTAGACTCCAAAAGTCAGACACAATCAAATTTTACATGGAGTAGAAAACTACAAAAGTTATTTTCTCCTCCTCTAAACAGAATACATATTAATAATAATAAAGATATATTCTGAGACCATCACATAATGACCATCTATCCTAACATTTATGAAATAAATCTCATAACTTATAAAGGATAGAAAAAAATAACAATCAAGGGAAATAAAGATAGAACCTGATTTTTGCTCCTATTGAATCATGAAATCTGTCAGCAATGATTCTATGCAAGTCATTTTTCTTGCTAATTTTTTCCTTCTTTCCCAGTTTCCATCACATTCCAATTTTTCCTTAGAAGACATTGAATTTCAACGGGAAACTAAACTCTTGTGCAAATATTGTTAGGAGACAATATTTGTTCATGTACTTCTTCTCATAGTTACATAAAACAAAGAATATAGGAAAAATAATTAAAGTGCTCATCTTAGCCTTTATGTACAAAATAACTTTTCTAATTGAAAAGAAAATCCAAGGGGTGCAATGCCTGAAATGCGCTTGGGAAGAAAATAAAAATATTCTTACCCATCCAAGGAAAACTTACTAAAGAAAATACACTCAAACATATTAAAGTAGTACTAATTCATCCCAAATCTCTTTTATCATATGATAAAATAATTCTCTTTTTCTTATTTTTCCTCAATAAAAAGAACACAGAAAATAGAAGTAATTTCCTTACCACAGAAAATACCAACAATATAAATTTCTTAAGCTTGTTGTCTTCTGTATTCAGATTAGCAAATTAGAAATAATAAAAGATGAAAAGAAAAACAAAAGAACTATCCGAGTCCACATAACCCACTGTCTGTCCTTAAGAAGTTTAATCTCCTCAAGTACACGAGGTTGTAGATTAATTCCTTCCAAGATAAACAGATTAATAATTAAAGAAGTAGTGGTACGTCAAACTTTGATAATTTCAACGAACTCAAAATGACAGCAACGAATTACACGCACAGACACGATAGATCTATTTTGTTTTGTAAGAAATGTATATAGAAGAAGGGAAGAATTCAATGCAGAAAAATGAGAGAGAAGCCTCTCTATTTAATATGACGAATATAGAAAATAACAAGAACACTTTCTTTTAAGATACTAGAATCATTTTTACAACAATCCCCTACATATCTCAAAAAAGAATATTAAGAAATAGAATGAAATAAGAAGTTTTGTTGGGTTGTACCATGAGTACAATGCATCAAATCTGGTGTCCATAGACTATGAACCAAACCTATATAGAACAAGATTAAAGTTGCATAACAATTGGTGAAGTTTAGAACTTCTATGAACCAATAATTCTTTTGTAAGTCCCGCGTCTTTTTCTATCACATTATACTCGCACAATCTTTGTCGCTATCGCGGTTTTGTGCTAAGAAGCCATGTGCCTGTCGTGGTATGCATGAGTGCTCTAGAAATCTGTCACAATTTCATAGAAGCGGTACCAGTTCACACTCATATAGGTTCAATCATCAAGTGTATTCTGCAGAGCAATACATCACCTATAAAGGATATGACTTGGATTAAGATCTTAACTCAGCCTCACTTTGCCTTGCAGACTGTTGCACTATATTCACACATCATATGAGGGACATAATTTTATAGTGCTTACTTGATCAACTAATAACTTGTTATTACCCACATGAACCTAATTAATGGGATCTCTAATCACATAGGTTGGGTTACCATCATTGTTGATCTTCTCAAATGACAAAAGTCTTACTCCCCTCGATGTTTCATTAGCCAATGAATTGATTAGATTCACCTTTGACTACACATTATTTATTTACGTAAATAATTCATCTCATTGTAGTATTTTTATCGCATTGTGTCTCAAACACATGTATCTAATTTAGTCACATAAAAATTGGCTTTATTTCAATTGAAATACACACTAAGAGTTGTCTTAGCCACTTAATCTCATCACCAATCAACTCCACAACAACTAATTCTAATTAATTGTTTTTATATTATGGCATTCACAAAAAATGTGTCAACTTCTTTTTACCTTTTTCAACATATATTGTACCATTTTTATACAACAAAATATTCAATTTATTTAGTATTGTACTTATCGTACCTCTCATGTATTACCAAAGACTCTTTTCAAGATAATGTATCAAGATTCAATATCATTTTCAACAACAAGAACATTGGAAGTATTTTCACTTTTAAAAACTCAACAATACTTTATTTTACTTTTCAACTCTAGTATTGCATTTAATCACGTCACAATTCATTACCACAAATATATATATATATATATATATATATATATATATATATATATATATATATATATATATATATATATATATATATATATATATACACACAACATTATATTAGCATATATACCATCAAAAAATTTAGATCATATTTTTCTTTTCTTAAGATCAAATAGCACAACGTTAGTATCATACCCCTACACTTTCAAATATTTCATAATATATAGAGATATTACACTCATAACCTAAGCAAGAAACCCCTACAATTTCAAATATTTCATTATATATAGAGATATTACACTTATAACCTAAGCAAGAAACTCCTATGATTTCAAATATTTCATAATAGAGGTACAACCTTTTCAATGTTCACAAAGTTTTCAATTTTATATGAATAAAAAAAATACTTTTATGTACCTCCAGTACCACTGAATTGTGTCATGAATCACCCCTTTAATAATAAATACATATTTCTCAATTAATAATCAAAGACATCAGACATAGAACAACCTTGTGTATTGACAGTAAGACTTAGAGAACGATAATATTACTAAAATATTCCATGAGACCGAGATTTTCACAAATCATTTGATAACGTCAAAATCTGGAATAATAACCTTATTTTGAGTACTATGATATGAACTACAAATCAGGAGCAAAAATAATTTAACAAATTATTAAAGTCAGCAATTATGTATACATGATATCATAACTTGAGAGATATTAATGGGAAAAGGGTCTAATATACCCCTCAACTTTGTCATTTGGAGTTGATATGCCCCTCGTTATGAAAGTGGCTCATATATACCCTTCCCGTTATACAAATGGCTCACATATACCCCTACCGTTACAAAATGAGCTCACATATACCCTTCATTTAACGGGAGCAGTGGCGGATCTAGGATTTAGAGTCCATGAGTGTCAAATAGATTTATCGATTAATGTGCTAGTTTTTTTCCATAAAAAACGTGCTTGGAGCCTTTTTTTTATTATTAAAAAATGCCTGCAGCAAATTTCTCAAAAAAAATAGGTACAAATGGGATTCGAACCCGCAATATTAGCCATCTAAAGTTGCCCTCCAACCGTGGCACCACAAGCCAATTTTGTTCACTGGGTACCACGCTTTATATATATATATATGTGTGTGTGTGTGTGTGTGTGTGTGTGTGTGTGTGTGTGTGTGTGTGTATATATATATATGTATGTATGTATATGTAGAGTTTCCGTCGAAGTTGGGGGTGGCGTGGCACCCCCTGACTCCTTCATAGATCCGCCCATGAATGGGAGTGAAAAAATTAGTTTAAAATTTATATATTTAACCTTTAATTTTTTTAAAAAATCATTTAGGGGTATATATGATCCTTCTAGCAAAGTTCAAGGTATATTTTAATCTTTTTCATACATCAATTATTTTTTTGACTTCTTTGATCATCATTATTTGAGTTTCTTATTCTTATTTTATTTTTTCTTTTATTCCTTAATGTAAGAAAAAAAATTAAAACAATTTTTGTTTGCTATATTATAATTTAAAACTATTGTTCGGCAATATTGTAATTTAGTTTTTGTATTTGGAAAAAAAATTGGGTCATCTATAATAAATTTTACAAGAATATTAGTGAAACATAAATAAATTTGACTATCAAAATAATAAATCTAAATTAGTCATTGAAACAAAAAAAAAATTAAAAAAAAATAATAAATAAATAAATATATATATATATATATATATATGTTTGAGGAGGATTAAGTATTCCCATATGGGATTATATTATTTTTTTAATAAAAATATTATTAAAAAATTAAACTAAAATTAATTTTTCACTTCCGTTAGAGAAAAGGGTATATGTGAGCTATTTCTATACCAATAGGGATATATAACTATATATGAGTCACTTCCATAACAATGGATATATCAGCTCTAAATAAATCATGATTATGATACTCATTGCCACAATAACGTTTGTTGACATATCATCAAACTCAAATATATAAAATCTTCATTCAATTTTTTTTTTATCACAATTCCACGTAAATCAACTTTCACTAACATTAGTATCATGTACCTCCTCAGAAAAATGGCAATATATAGATGTGAATATTTAAGAAGAATTTTTCATTCTAAAGAGTTTGGCACACTCAAATCTGTTAAAATATAGACATATAGTTTACGTATCTTATTAACATGAATGCAAAGATCCAATTATCATTCACAATGCAAAGATCCAAAGACAACCTGTTTTTTTTTTTTTTTCCCTTTTTTCTTCTCAATCCGTGACACCTCTTGTAAATTAAAATTCTCAACAATTCAAAGGTACCAATAAAGTGGCAATTAGTCCATTGCACTAAGCAAATCAACAAGAACACTATTGACCTACAGAGCATTCTCATCTCTCTTTATCGAGTCATTTCGGCCGTCTTTGTAATTAATTTTCCGCAAGAATAAAGTTTGAAAATATCCTTAAGATTGTTGTAAATCTTACGGAAAATACCTTCTTGACGAACATTTGTACCGAATTCATCAAAGCTTGTACTTCACCAATAACTCTTGTAGAAAATTCTCATAGCTTGAGGCGTGTCGAGAGATACTGTCCTTAAGGATATTTCACCCGGTATAGGTGTATCCCTCAGGATTCAACAAGCTCTTCTAGTATAAACTAGGAGCCAGAAACTACCAAAGATATAATAATATAAGCCCAGTAAAATATATAAGAACAAGAAGGATCACTCATTGTCTTTTCTCAGTTATGCTCTATAAGAACACGAGGCATATATATATACCCCAATAAAAACCATCAACCAATGGTCAAAAGAGTTAAAGGACTACAAGTCTGTTTAATGAGGATTAATGGCAAGAGAATTGAAGGCCAATTAAAAGGTATCTCATGGATTCTTTCCCTAAGCGAGAATGAAAATATCTTCACCTTGTCAATTGTGATACTGAGTAGAGTAAGCTACCTGTTCCATCAAAGGAAAAAAAATTGAGAAAGCAAACTTCACTGTTAAATTAGAAAAAAAAAATAGTGTATTGTTTTACCTTATTTTTCTATTACCTTACTTTCAAAAAAACAGATTACCAAAGCCATTCTTTTCAACACTAACCTTTACATTCTACTTTCGACTTAGCACCTTTTACAACATTCTTATAGTTACGAAGGACACTACAAATATTATAAATAACTTAAAGTCTCAGTTTAATATAAATAGAGTAAAGATGAAGCATCATCAAAACATAGAGTAATAGAAAATTGAAGCAAATCATGAATTTATAATCCAAAGTCAGCACCAATAAGTGATGTATAGCCAGTATTTAAATTCAGTTTTTATTCCCACTGATCTTTTCTTGGACGATGCGGCAACCAGAAGTTTTGGATGGATGAAGAAGTTTTTTATGCAATCACTACAGTCAATTTCACGTATGGCTAATGAAACTTGGGTTGAATTAAGTGAAACAATGAGCCATACATTATTCACTTTGTTATATTGAGGAACTTAAATTAAGTGAAGCAAGGAATGCCATACATTATTTTAATTATTATTAATTTACGAAGGCAATCATATAAGCAAATTATAATGGACAGTTAAAGTAATTAATTACATAATTAATTTTACACTAAAAGTAGATGATTAGTGACAAGTAACTTATTTATTATAGACCGATCTTGAGTAAAAATTATTAGGCTAGGAACGATTCAACAAAATACAACCCTATAGGCATGCTTTTCTAATCCCAAGTTTGTGATAGAATAACAATTAGCATGTAATTCCCCTTCCCCTTTAGACGATCCCCCAAATTATATTATATATAGAGAGTTAGAGCTGCTACAAGATTATTACAAACCGAAATAAATAATAAATACGAATTCAAAATACAGAAAAAATAATCTCGTCTCATGGCGACTCTTCAACTTGAACTTCAAGTTCAAAACCTGTTTAACAGAATAACACCCAACACGAGATCATAACATGATAATGACTAATGGATAGACACAGAAAAGCAATTCACACGAATTTCACCAAGTCATATAAAATCACACTTCTGAATGAGGGATAAGGAAACTAACCCGGATGCCTCCTTTTATTATTTTAAACATACACATAATATGAACAATGCAAGAATTTAAACTAGTGAAAGGAACTAACCAGTTATGCAGAATTATTTAACAGCAATGAAGACCCAATTATTCCAAAAAAAAAGGGACCCGAACACAGCAAAATGACAAGTAAAGAGGAGCTTAGAATGTTTAAGAAATTTTCTTATTATTTTTTTTTTAAGACTAGAGAGTAATTACTATTAAAGTGTTCTCCTATGAATTTGTGTGTAAGCATGGGTGTGAATGAATGTTAGAGGTATCTTTATATAATGAATAGGAGGACGCATATTAATGGAAGAAAATAAATTTAGGATCAATTAAAATATTATTCTTTCCCTTAATAAAGAAGAGTCAAAATTAGATTTATTTTAATTTATTTTTTACCAAATATAAAAGCATCTAAATAAGACAAGGATAATTTTAGGATCAACAGATATTACTCCTTATTTCAAAGGAGCCAAATTAGATTTTAATTTATTTTTACCAAATATAAACAAGTAAGAAATCCGCTTATATAAATAAGGTACATAAAATCAATTAACAAAACCACCAATCAATATTACACTTGTCCAACCGAAAAGGAATAAATATTATTTTAGGAAGGACAATATCACATAGCTTAAATCAAACTCCATTCAAATAACTTAACTAAAATAAAGCAAGTGAGAATCCATTCAACTTAGATTATGGCTATTACAATCAATTAGCATTAATAAATAAAATAATAAATTAATTTTACCACAATCATCAAACAAATAAGAAATCCGGGCAAGAATCTCAGTTTAATGTATTATTTACATAAAACCTCATACAATATCACATACGGGTTAACCGTAATTACGGAACAAATCTCAGTATTAATATTAACAATACTACGGGCAATACTGCAAAAACTAGAAAGAATTGACAAATAATAAAGATCAGATATATCACAATTAACAATTTCACCATTTTGACATAACCGATCAATGGGGACATGTTAAACAATCAACAGTAAATATTAACAAGTTTAAAGGGAGAAATCTATCATTCACCATTAAGCAAATGGGTATGAATTTTGAACAGAAAATTCCAACATACATAGCTTTCCTAAGAATCAAGAACAAACATGTAACATTCATAAAATCGAGCAGGCAGTAGACAAAGATGCATACATGAGATCAAATGCTGCTCAAATTAATATTAGTGATAATTAAAGAATCAAGAACAGAAAGCTGTAATGGTAAAAATTAATCAAACTTACCTGGACGAATCTGTTGAGATCCGTCTTCGAAGGACCCCAAGAGCTTTGTACTATGCCGAAGTTCATTGTTGGCTGCTGGAGTTGTCGTTGCTCTCCTCACTGGCCGAAGTTGTTGCTGCTCGTTTCAACAAACTATTGGGCAGAGTTGTTGTTCTCGTCCATCCCTACTGGCTGGAGCAATTGTTGCTACTGGTGGTCCTGCAAAAAGAAAAGAAGAAGGGAGGAGAAGGGGGGGGGGGGGGGGGAGGCGGCGTTGCTGCTTCGCCGGAATTGTTGTTGTCATTGTCCGCCGAAGTCGTTGATGGTCCTCACCGGCTGCCAGTCAGACTAGGCGAAAAGGAAGACGGAGGAGCAGACGGGAGGAGAGGGGAAGGAGAGAAAGGAGAAGAGGCGGGGGGGGAGAGGGGTCCGCTGGTGGTTCTCACTATCCGGTGGCTTTCGCCGGAAAAAAAAATGGGGAGGAGAGAGGGGTGGCTACTCTAGTTAGAGAGGGAGAAGGAGAGTGAAAAAAAATAATATAGGGTTTTTGTCTTTAGTTTTAAAAATAGGAGATAAGAGGATTCAATCTCAACCGTAGGATTGACATTAGATGAGCGGTTAAGATTTAATCTAGGATTTAATTTAAAGGACGGACGACTGGGATTAAATTGAAAAATCTGAAAATTTGGCTGAATTGGCTACAATTGAAAATAGAAATGGCTAGAATTGCAATGAGAATTTGAATTGGAATGGCTAGAATTGGAAGAAATTAGCATAGAATGGGCTAAAAATTAAATGATTTGGAGGAAACTCAAGGAAATGTTATTCAATTTAATAAAGTACTACACCTATAAAATATTTTCATATAATAAATACATCTAGGATTTTAAAATATTTATGTAAAATAATTATTTTGAATTTAACTATCGATAAAAAAAATGATTTGATAATAATTACAATAATTTTTGAAATCATGCATACTAAAATATATAATTTTAAGACGAAATTGATTAAAATTTTAAACTAGAAATATATTTTGAAAATCTATATTTAATCGAATAGTATTCCAAAATGGTTAAAGGTTGATCAAAATTGGGTGTCAACAAAGGGTTTGGTAATATCATGCCTCAAGACATTGTGGATGAATTTAATAAAATTATGCAAATGAAACCCATGCATTATGATGGAAGTTTCATAAGTGGACTTAGGCCTGAACTAAAGTCATTGGTAACATGGCAACAAAAAGTAGCTTTTATCGGTAATAAGTATGCACATTAACAAAAAGTGCTAAAGTCTTTATCAGGATTAGTCTTCGGGACATTTACATAGTGCGTTAATTTCCTCTAAATAATATATTAGCAGCAATTAAGTTATAACTGTTAATTACCACTTAAGATCATTTTGGTGTAGTGTAGAATTGGCGAAACCAACAGGAAAGACGTGACATTATTCCCAATATACATGGAGTTTCAAGTATCCAGGCATGCATACATACGTACAAAGGAAGTTTTAAAAAGTGAAATGAACGAAATGTTACGGAGAGAAAGTATAGGTGAGTAGAGAGAGTTCTGCCAAAGCGGTGTTTTATATGCTTTATGTAGCTTTTGTACGTTTTTGAGTCCACACCAACATGGATAGTAAAGTATTAGTAACCAAGTTAAGCTTTGTAAAGTATCATACCTAGATGGTGTGAAAAGATTTTGGAGGACATGATGCACAATTTCTAAGGAAGCAAGGGAGAACTAATGGTATTTGTAAAGGTATGACACTTGTGCCTAACTCAATCGAAAAAGCTAACTCCTGAGGGGAGAATTGCTCAAGTCCATATAAGGAGACCACCAGTCCATTTCCTAACCATTGTGGGACTTTTACCCACTTTAAAACTCCTCCCCCTTCACGCTCAAACCCGACTAAAGCGTGGAGTGGGAACCCAAATGGGGATAGACCTGGCTCTAATACCATGTAATCAGATGGAAAAAGACTATTTATTCCAATAGATAAGCAATGTATCAATACAATAGATTGTGTGCTAACTTAGAAATGAAATAAAATATGAATATTCCTACTAAACTGCTTATTCCTATAAATCTTCTATCTAAATAAGGCTATGTACCTTACTACAAATGAAGTCTATATACATTCTATAGTACTCCCCTTCAAGTTGGATCATAGATATTGATCATGTCCAACTTGTAACAAAGATGATCAACTCAAGATCCATGCAATGCCTTTGTGAGCAAATTAACTAGTTGCTCTCCTGTCTTCATATAGAAAGTGGAAATCAAGTTCTCCTGAATTTTCTCATGAATAAAATGACAATCAACCTCAATATGTTTAGTTCTTTTATGATGCACCAGATTAGAGGCAATATGAAGAGTAGCTTGATTATTGCACCAAATTTTTGTTAGTGTGTGATGCTTTGGGCCAATTTCCATTAAAAGATGATGGATCTACATAATCTCACACGTAAACTATGAAACAGATCAATATAAAAAATCTGTACTGGATCGAGATATAACAATTTTCTTCTTACTCCTCCATGAAACTAGGTTCCACCAACAAAGACGCAATAGCATGTAATCGTATCAAGACCCAAAAGTCAAGGTCATGATGGCACACACACAAGTTTTTCTCAAGAAAATGCTTCCAAAATGGAGAAGAAAGTGAAATGGAAGAAAGGGGTCTGATTTTAGCTGAATGTTTGACCATGAGTTGACTATGTTGAACGAGGCCAACATCAACAAAATTAGCTCCTTAATTTATTAAAGTCTTTGAATAGACCCTCGGGATTCATTCGGGACTCGATAAAGATAAATCAAGTATTCTACCCCACTAAATTTGACATTTCGGACTCAACAGAATCATACAATTTCTGAAAAAAGTTTGTTTTGAAAGAAGCACCCTTTTGGACCTCTCTTTAGACCTTAAGCTCAACTTCTCGCTTAAACACCCAACTCTCAACCTAAGGCATCGAAAACCTTACCAACCACCCTAAGTGCTCAAACTCGACATTTCAGATGAGATGCAACTGATAGAATTCCCATGCAATACTCAGAACTTATAATGTTGATCGAAGTCAACCCTATCAAGAATTCTCAACTCAAAAAGGGTCAAATCACTAAAAAACACTCGATTGAATTGGGGACTACTGTCAGTTTTGCTAAATGAGTTCTGTCAAATGAGAGTTCTTCTAATAAATAGAAAGAATTCTGATTTACAAAATATGCTACATTAATCTATGCTATCTTCTATCATCACTACATAAATACTTAGAGTTATAACATAGATATGTACAGATATTTAGAATCTGTCCAATCATGCTAACATCCCCCCTCAAATTCATGTCGGTGGATCAAAAATCATCAATTTGCCTACCAGAAACTGATAACATCGTGCCATAAACTTTGTAAACACACAAGCTATTTGAAGATCACTGGATACATGTGGAAGAGTAATGACTCTCTTATCTACAGCTTCTTTGATATAATGAAAGTCCACTTCAATGTGTTTGGTCCTTTAATGATAAACTGGATTAGTAGCAATCTGAATAGCACTTGTGTTGTCAGCATGGAGAGGAGTGGGATTAGATTGAGGAAATCCAATTTTTGCAAGTAAACCACGAAGCCAGACAATCTCAAAGCAAGTAGTAGACATTGCTCAATATTCAGATTTGGTGGAAGATTTTGATACATGGGCTTGCTTCTTGTTTTTCCAAGATATCAAGGAATCTCCAAGAAACATGCACCAACTTGTGATCGAGCGACGAGTATTAGGACATCCATCCCAATTAGAATCACTAAATGTATTAAGTTCAATCTCATAACCACTAGGAAAGAATAATCCATGAGTAGATGTTACCAAGAGATATCGAATGATGCAATGGACAACCACCAAATGTAGATGGCGTGGAGCCTGCATAAATGGACTCACTTGTTAAACTACAAAAGAGATATCCAGCCAAGTAATAGTAAGATAATTTAGGCTCCTAAATAATTGCCAATACAAAGTTGGATCAGGAAGAAGATCTCATTCCGCATGACAGTACTTTACATTCAATTCCAATGGGGTATTTACTGAGGAATATTCTTGAAGACCAGCCAAAGCAATCAAGTCCTGAGTATATTTCTGTTGGTTCGATAACACACCTAAAGAATTATAATCAACTTCTAACCCCAAAAAGTATGTAAGAATATCAAGTTCTTTCATATGAAAAGAATCCTTAAGCTTCTGCTAGAAGCTAGTGATTAGTAAAGAATCAGATCCTGTGATAATGATGTCATCTACATACACCAAAAGAAGAACACAACCTGTAGAAGTTTTTCGAAGAATTAAAGACGAATCATATTTGCTCTGCTCAAAAGAGAATTGAAGCAAAGTAGATCGAAACTTATCAAACCAAGCTCTTGGAGCTAGTTTTAATCCATATAAAGACCACTTCAACTTGCATACATCTGATGTAGGTGATGAGAACAAACCAGGTGGGGGTTTCATATAAATATCTTCTTTGAGATCACTATGAAGAAAAGAATTTTTGACATCCATTTGATGAAAAGGCCAATTTTGTGATGCAGTAATGGTAATAATAGTTCGCACCGTAGTCATTTTTGCTACAGGTGCAAAAGTATCCTCATAGTTTACACTATACTCATGTTTGTTGCCAAGGACCACCAATGTAGCTTTGTACCGATCAAGAGTTCCATCAAAATTAAGTTTAATTGAATAAACCCATTTACATCCAATTGGACAGACATTTGGAGGACAAGGAACAATGTCCGATGTGTTATTTTCTTTAAGAGCCAAAAGTTCCTCCTCCATTGCTTTTTGCCAATATTCAAGCTTGGAGGCTTGTGAGTAACCTGATGGAATAGAGATGGTGAATAAAGTAGAAGAAAAACCATATCGTTTATGAGTTTAAGACACTCTAGTAGATCGCCGATAAGGCTCAAGAGGAGCAGACCTTGAAGAAATCTCAGATTCTGGTTGTGGAGCAGCCTCAGGTGGCGGATCTGTTTCGGCATGGGGTAAAGTTAGCCAACATCGTTCATACACAAATCCTAGTTTGAACCGCTTAGAAGACAATGAAAAATCCTCAAAAGTATGAAGAAGAGAAGAAAAGAAGATGACTCAACATGAGTTGGAAAGAAATACTGATTCTCAACGAAAATAACATTTCTAGAAACATGAAATATGTTAGAACTTGGATCATAGCAAATAAAACCTTTCTACAAAGTACTATAGACCATAAAAGCACATTTAATAGACTGAACAAAGAGTTTATTGCGTTGAAAAGGAGGCAGGTGCACAAAACAAACACAACCAAATGTATAAAAACAATGGTAGCTGGGATGTTTATGAAAAAGACTATAATATGGAGACTCAAGATCTAACACTTTAGATGGAAGTCTATTAATCAAATAGACAACAGTAGACAAAGCTTCAACCCAATATTTAGATGGAACAGAGGACTTAATCAATAAAGTATGAGTGACATCTAAAAGATGACAATTTTTACGCTCAGCAACCCACTTTTGTTGTGGCGTATATGGGCAAGAGAGTTGTGATACAATTCCTTTCTCAAGCAAGAAATTATTAAATTCATGAGACATATATTCTCCACCAGAATCAGATCTTAATATTTTGATGCATGTGGAAAATTGAGTCTCAACGTAAGCCAAAAATTTCTTGAATATGGAAAACACTTTAGATTTAGATCAAAGAAAATACACCCATGTAAACGGACTATAGTCATCTATAAATGTCACAAAATACTTGAAATGAGCATGAGAAATAACTGGTGAAATGCCCCAAACATAACCATGAATGACATCAAAACACTTTGCAGCACGACAACCAAAATTAGGAAAAGGAAGAGTTTTACTTTTGCCTAATTTACAAGTAGAACAATCAAAGGAAGCAACTGAAAATTGATTTTTATTTCACAATAAACCAAAATTGGACAAATGAGACAACACAATAGAATTTGGATTTCCTAGACGTTTATGCCAAACCTCATTCTTAGTAGTGGTAGAAGCAAAAGCTAGAACACGAGGAATAGAAAGTGTATAGGAAACAATCTTCCAACTTTAGGCCCCTTCGCGATTATCGTTCCCAACACCTGATCCTGCATAATGCAACCATTACGAGAAAAATTCACATCACAATTGTTATCTACCAATTGGCCAACTTAAATAAGAGTAATGGAGAACTTTGGTGATACAAAAACATTCTTGAAAGTTTTAGTGATATCCCCAACCTTGGTAATGGGTAAATTACTACCATTGGCAACCTGAATTTGTGTTGGACCATTATACTCACAGATGTTTTTGAGTATATTAGTTGAGTTGGTCATATGATTGGAAGCACCACAATCAACAATACAAAATTTATCTATTACCTCATTACCTTGCAGCCCCAAAGCTGAAAATGATGACAAGATCATTTGTTGTACCATTTCAAGAGTAAGAACTTGTCCTACTGAAGACGAGTTATCTGTAGTTGAACCATTTATCCCAACTTGTAAAGCATTTACCCTACGATTTTGAGGACATGTGGGACACTCTTTGATAATGTGTCCTTATTGTTTACAATAATTACATAACTTCTTGCCACAATTACTAGCAATATGACCATATTTCTTGAAACTGTAGCATTGAGTTCTAGCCATATCCATGCCCTTTCCTTTCCCTTGAGCTTCAAATGTGATAGTAACAACATTTCCTTGATGAAAAGCATTTTGTGTGAAGAGACACTGCTCTTCATGAAGTAATTCCCTAAAACAGACATCCAACGAGGGAGATGGATCACGGTTCATCAAGTTGGAGCGAACATTTTCAAAATCATATCATAATTTCATCAAAAAATTGATCTCGCTTGCTTTGTTCATGAACTCCTTCAATGATGGAGAATGATTCAGAAGGTATTTTATCATAAAAGATATTGGTAAATTCAACCATAAGTTCTGAAATCTAGAGAAATAATCTTGAACAGAGAGACCTCTTTGATAATACATAGCAATTTCATGCTCTAACTGAAAGCACCTTACGCTATGGTCTTGGTTGTAAACCTTTTGTAAATAATCTCACATGTATGGCCTGATATTAAGAAAAATAAGAGAGTCAATTGACCCTAAAATCCATGTCATCACCCGAGTATCTTTAACCTTCCACTGACCGAGCTTTGTAGGATCAGTAGAACTAGGATCGGTTCCATCTATATGTCCCCATCATTATTTTTCGGTGACAAATAGTTGGAATTGAAATTCCCAGGCAGAGTAATTTTTTCCTATGAAACGATCATGGAAGGACTCAAACTGATATGACGCCATGTTCTTGACAAGCTAAGGAAGATAGAAATGCAATCATACAAAATAAACAGAATGACCAAGACTAAGATTCCAAGATGCCTAAATTTCCAAGATGCTTAGGACTTACTATTGACTAAAAAACAGAAAGCAGAACCAAAACTTTAAAAAAAAATTCTGAAAGAAACCACAGATGAAAGACACTAAGAATCAAAGCACTGAAAAAGGCTCTGATATCATGTCAATTTTGTTGAATGAGTTTTCTCAAATGAGAGTTCTTCCATTAAATAGAAAGAATTCTGATTTACATGCCTAAAAATCTGCTATATATTCCTAAATATATGTTATTCCTAATTGTAATATCTCTGAAAATATGCTACATTAATCTATGTTATTTCCTATCATCATTACACAAATATATAGAGTTATAACATAGATATGTACAGATATTTAGAATCTGTCCAATCATGCTAACAACTACACCAACCATTCTCGAAACACAAACTAAGCATGAAAACACTACGAAGAAGGGAAAATGGTCATTTCTCAATTAAAAACAAAATCACAAAAATGGGACATTACAATTTGATCTCCTATCAATTTTAGATCCAGTATAGTCCGCATCTGCAAAACACCCAACATAGGTATGATTGTGATTGCTATACAATATGCCAAGTCCAAGGGCTCCTTTCAAAGTAACATAGAATTTTGTATCAAGGCTTCCCAATGTTAGAATAAGTGATCTTGAATTTGATGTGGATGATTGGGTCTATTTGAGAATTTCACCCATGAAGGGTGTAAGATATTTGGGAATAAAAGGAAGCTTAGTCTCTGTTATGTGGGCCCACATCGGATTTTGAGGCATCATTGTAAAATTATTTATGAACTTGATTTGCCTAATGAATTAACATCAATGCATCTAATTTTCCATGTCTCCTTGTTCAAGAAGTGTGTTGGTAATCCGACATCTATTGTACCATTGAGGAGTCTTGGTATAAAGGAGAGTCTTTCTTATGAAGAGATTTCGGTTGAGATTTTTGACTGACATGTTGAAAAGTTGAGAAACAAGGAAGCTGCATCCGTGGAAGTGTGGTGGAGGAATCAAAGGGTTAAGGGTGATACTTCTGAGGCTGAGGCCAATATGAAGTAGCATTATCCCTATCTCTTCCTCTCCAATCATACTCTAGCTAGAGGTATTTAATTCATCATGGTTCATCCTTATTGGTCTCATGTGTCTTAGTTGTTCCCATGTTTTCTCATGCATGTATACTCAAGAAAACTTGATTATTATTATTTTGAGAAAATGAGTTAACTTGATTTATTTCTCCATGATTATGTGCATTTGAGTATGATTTGCATGTATGCATTATGTGCCACCTCGAATACGAAAAGGCTAGAAAAGGTTAAACGGGTAAGTCATGAACCCAAAATGGACCATGGACCCCTCCAAGGAGCCCTAGAATGCCTGTGTAGGGGACTACAATTCGTTTAGGGGCTCGTGGTCACTCACATGGACGTTCAAATGACTTGTGGTAATGTTGACAAACTGTCAAACGGGTCAACAATGGCCTAATCAAAAGGGGTTTCTCCCTTTTCACCCATTAGGTCCCTAAAATTCAATCAATTCTTCAATTTCTCCATAAATTGTTCAGACCTACGATTCCTAATTCTCAGGTATCCATTCAAATTTAGCTATTATAGTTTCTATGTTATTGATCACATGTTTCTGGGTGAGTTAGTATATTCGCATGTATAGAATTCAGAATCCTAGCTTGTGTTAATTATCAGTATTTCATGAATTATATTTGCTAGGCAGATTTGTCACAAAATCATGCTTCGAAATTTGAATGTCATATCTTTCGGTATATGGGTGTTAAATTCTCACATAATTATTAGTATTTTGAGCTACTCAATATTTCAGTTGCATTTTAGCTTTAAGTTTTGTTTTGTATTGATGTTATTGTTCCTAAAATGGTTATAACCAGAGGATGTGCTAAACTTTCCAGAGCTAGTTAGGGACCATAGTGGGGTATCTCTTGCTTTCTCTAACACTGGGATGCATATACCTATAATTTATCCTTGGATATTTTTTGGTAGGACATACGATAGTTTGTCCAGGTTCCATGTACCATTAACTATGTAGTAGTTAATTGTCCTGTTTTCCTCATCCATTCCCAGAGGCTCTGCTAGGATTCCTTTTAGTGGCTTCTCGTGAGGGACCCAAGAGTCTCTCCAAAATTTTATTTTTTTGCTGGATCCCAAGTCCCAGTCAATGTTGGGCTACATTCCTTCCATCCATTTTAGATGTTTTTCCATATGTTGCTGGTCCTTTTTTTGTGTACTAGAGTATCGTGAAGGTTTGTATTTTTTGTATATAGACCTAGCAGAGTTGAGGCCTATAATGTGGTTGATTTATCAAACATTTTCCATGCTAATTTACTTAGGATAATATTGTTTTGCCATATACTCTTTTGTACTCGTAGCCCTCCCTACTCTCTATCCTTTATAATGGTATCCTAGTTGAGCATATGTAGTTTGTATTTTGAGTCTGTGGTTCCCCAAATAAAATTCCTTATGAACATACTATTTTATTTGTGACACTCACAAGTAGCTTATGGAATTGCATTACATAGGTAGGTATGCTATTTAGACATGATTTAGCGAACGTAGTTCTACCCCTATATTGAGGAACTTAGTCTTCCATCAATCTAATTTGTTTTGTAGGTTGTAAATGATGAAAGGATACTCATGGTTTTGTAATTTCCCTTGCACCATTGGGAACCCCAAGTATTTCCCAAAGTGAATTGTTTGTTTAAAACCCATATTGTTAACGATATCACGAATTACTTTCTCTTGACAGTTATTGGAGAAAATTATCTTTGATTTATTATGGTTGATGTGTAACACCCCAAAAATTTCTATGTTAAGACTCGAGTCATTCTTCATTTACTTGTAGGGTCATATCGGGTGATTCTTAAATTTCCCACACATGTAAAAATAAATTCTTTGGTATGGGAATGATTTTGGATATCAATTAAGGTCACTAAAAACTCCTAGCACAAAGTTGAGTTGAAAGTTTCCTTACCGATTAAGTTTTGATGTAAGATTCTACTTGGGTCAACTTCAAACCGCTATATCTCTTAGAATATAAAAAGTTACGTGGCCCATAACATATCAAATTAAATATATTTGAATCTTCTTTCTGACGCCGTCAATTTTGCAAAAATCCAAGATTTAAATAAAAAGTTATGACCATTTTAGTAATGATACAATGCTGTGACGAATTAGCCGGTGGGAAAACATCAAAAAGGGTCGTTTTTGTCTATTTACCTCTAAGAATGCCTAAAAGAATTTCTAGACTAATTAAATACCCAAAACAATAAGATTTTCATCTCTCAATCCATCATTCTCTTCTCTCTCAAGCCCTAAGAAAAAACCCTAAGGAAAAATCAAAGTAGAAGACTCCATTCAAGATTCTTTCAATCTTTTTCAAGATTCTTCTTCAAGATAAGTTCTTCTCCAAGAATTCCTTCTTTCCAACTCAAATTCCTCCATACAATTATGAATCACTAATGAAAATTATAATTCTTGGCCATACAGTTTATAGAAACTAATTAAAGAAATCTCAAGAAAGGTTGTCTTGATTTTTCTCCTTCAAGCTAGGGTTTCAAGGCTTCAAATCAAGTTCTTCGTCAAGATTGTTCAAGAACATTGTTCTTTCAGGTATGTAAGACTATCCTATTGTTGGACTAGTTCGTCCTCACACCCTACATCTACTTTCAAATCAATAAAAGAGAATCTAGGATTCTACCCCTAGATTTAAGTATTCTTGAGATGAGTTGATTTTGAGTTCTCGAGTTCTTATTTATTTTTGAAATTATATTCTTAATTATTGAATTGCTATGTATTATGCATTAAGATTCTTGAGTTCATTCGTTCATGTCTATATTTCAACATGAACCCTATTAATTGAGTATTTTTTTAGATGAGTAGTATCGTTCAGTTTTGAGTACCGAGTTTCCATATTGCTATTAAGATCCCTGATTTGAGTCGTTCATGTCCATATTTCCACATGAACCCTATGATTTGAGTTATAAATTTTGAAAATGTTTTTAAAGCCAACACTTGAGTTAATAAACTGACTTTTGAGAAAGTAAAGATGAGTTTTGAGAAAAAAAGTTTCTAAAACATGATTAGTATGATAATTGAGTATGTCATCAATGTATGAGCAGTATGATATCTAGATATACCATTAATATTTATGATGTATGGCTTTCCGAGCATCAATGATCATATTAAAATATAATTCTGATATGTTTTTTGAGAAAGAGTTTTCAAGTATGAATTGAGTAAGAGAATAAGGGGACTATGTATTCCCAGAGATATCAATTTTTATATTGATAAATGAAAAACTGAGATTTCTGAATAAGTTACGTGTTCAAAAGTTATTTCAAGAGCAGATACGTCTTTTAAGAGGGTAGTTTGAGCAATTATCTCAAACCAGATGAAGAGTTAAGTTTTTAAACATATGAGCATGAGTATAAATTATCAGGAGTAGTATTAGCATCGATATGGGGACAAGTTCAGACAACTCAAAGTCCTCATGAACCATGTATGCCAACATAGGTAAAGGGGCCTACTTTTTAGATGATTCTTTATTTCTTTTAAGCATACATTAGTGGATCCACTTAGTTGAGGTGTCCTATATCCCGGAAAGGTATAGAAAAGTTCTTGCAGAGTGGGCGAGACGTTGTATCATCACGTAGCTCATAGTGATGGGTGCTAGTTAGAAAATCTAGGTAAAAAAATTTAAGTGTATTTTTATATAAAAGAGGGTAGTTTGAGCAATTTTCTCAAACCAGATGAAGACTTAAGTTTTTAAACATATGAGCATAGGTATATATTATCAAGAGTAGTATTGAGCACCAATATGGGGACGATTTCAGACAACTCAAAGTCCTTATAAACCATGTATTCCAACATAGGTAAAGGGTCCTACTTTTTAGATGATTCCTTATTTATTTTAAGCATACTTTAGTGGATCCACTTAGTTGAGGTATCCTATATCCTGACAAGGTATAGAAAAGTTCTTGCAGCATGGGCGAGATGTTGTATCATCATGTAGGTCATAGTGATGGGTGTCAGTTAGAAAATCTACCAATAGAGTTAAAGTATATTTTTATATATCACTTATTATGTTGAGTTGAGAGATGAGAAAGTATTTTGTAAAGTTTTAAATGATTTAACTCCTTTATTTTTTACATTTAACTTAGGTACATTGTTATCTATTACAGTCCTTTCTTTCATTTATTTTTTATCCAACTACATTACATAATCGTACATTCAATGTACTGATGTCAATCGACCTAAATCTTTTAATGATGCAGATACAAGTTCTTAGGATTCTCAATAAGAGTATGTTGAGATCACTTCATCCGTTAGTCAGCATTCGAGTAAGGTCTCCTTGATTCCAGAGGACTCTAGTTTTATGAGTTGTTGGTAGTAGTAACATTTTGAGTAGTCGTGATTCTTGTCCCAACACTCATCTTTGTATAGTAGAGGCTTCATAGATCGACAGTTTTTTTAGAGCCATTCAGTTTTAGATATTTTATTTAAAACTTATGTTTCATACTCAGTATATTCAGTGAAGTTTTGAGTTTTCGTAACTATTTTTAAACACTTTTTTTCAATTTGATTCTTATGTATGTTTGACTTAGTCTTCCGCTTGTAGTTAGCCAAGATGAGGATTTGTTTGGGGACCAACAATGGTTCTCGAGTGCCAGCCATGTCCGGGGTGTAGGCTCAAATCGTGAAAAACTTAGTATCAGAGCATGGAGTTCAAGTGTCCTAGGGTGTCTATGAAGTCGTGTCAGTAGGATCTTGTTTATGGTTGTGAGGGCCCCACTTCTATAAATAAGGGACTAAAGACATTTAAGAGAAGTTTCCCTTCTTCATACTCTAAATTGTGTAATAGAACTATGTCATAGAGATTTATTCTAACTCGTGCATTCTCATATCCATTCGACTACCCTTCATACTAAAGGTGGTTGAAAAGTGAAACCCAAGATACTTATAGATGATTTATTCTTAGAAAAAGTCTTGAGGAAGTCATGAGACTATAGAGGGTCATGAGATGAGCCTGTGAGTTAGTTATATAACGAGATTCGAAAGAACACACTCATATTCATATGAATCATGCGTTTGAGCTAAAAGTGAGTTTTACTCTCTTCCCTAAGCCTTGTTTCAGCTGAGATACTTATGAGGAAGTATGTTTAGAGCTTTGGTAGTATTTTCACCCGAAAAAGATAGTATGAGTTACGAGATTATGACTAGTAATAGTGAAGGTGCCCTTAAATTGGAAGAAGGCATGTAGAGATTAAGTTATCTACGAAAGGGAGATAGTGATAAGGAAAGCTATGTTATTATAGTCATGTAGCTAGTAATTTATTAATGAGGAGTTTTCTCTTATGGATAGACTAAGAAGTGATGAGTTACGAAGATTTCATGATAGGAGATAGAGTAAGAGTTGCAACTTAGAATGAGTTAGAAGTATGTTTTAACTAGAAATGAGCTTATGATGAGGTTCCATTGTGTTAGTATCAACCAAGTGTAGGTGTTGAAATAAAAGAGCAGGAGTATTCATGAGTTATTAGATCTAATTTAGCCTATGAGTTTTAGGGGAGAGCCTATAATATTCAAAGTATTATAGAATTAATTAGGCAATGATGTATAATGAATGGGTAAAATAGTAATTAAGTTGTGAAATGGAATGTGATAGTAATTTGTAAGTATGAAGACTGAGAGATAAAGATTGGCTACTTGTCATGAAGTTTTAGCGGGCGAGTGTTTCTTATCTTTTATCCGATAGTTGTAAGTTAGTATAGTAAGTGAGCAATCATATTGATATTCGAGATTACTAATAATCATTAAGCTTGAATTTGAGATAAGCGTTGTGATCAAAAGAGTGAAAACATAAGGGTAATGATGTCAGTTTTGAGATTTGATCTGGTAAACTAGACATAGAGTAGGTGGGGAATTAATATGTTAGCTGCAATAAATATGGGTTGCACAAGTGATAGACCCTAACCTTTAGATATGGGCAGTGAAGTGTGGCTAAGTCACAAGAGAAACAAGAACATTAAGAGGTGTATCGAGATGGTATGTAGTCAGATGAGGTTCCAATTAAGTTAATGATTATTTTTCATGTGTGCCTAGATAGTATATTTGAGCTATCAATGTGGAATAGGCTGAGCTAAGCATTATTTTTTCCTTAAAGAGTTTGATAAAGCAGCCTTATAAGCCAATGAGAAGAGGTTAGGAGAAGTATCTTAGAAAAAGGTCTTAGAAGTAGTCTTAGTACTTGTTTATGGAAAGTTCAGTAGCTATGAGATAAGTATTTTTTGAGTATTAGAGTAAATAGAATCTCGACCAGTTTAGAGATGATGAGAATAGATCCATGGAGTTAGAGTGTCAACTCCAAACCTAGGGGGGAGATGATAAGATCATATTTGGTTCACGCAGTGGAAGGAAAACATGGATGAGAATGCAGCTCATGTGACATGGGACTATTTTACCGGAGCTTTTCTAGACACATTCTTCCCGGTATAGTTAAGAGAGTCTAAGGCTCAGGAGTTTATGAACTTGAAGCAGGGCTCAATGTTAGTCCAAGAATACGGACTGAAGTTAACTTAGTTCTCGAGGTATGTTCCACATATGGTTGCTGATTTGAGGGCACAAATGAGCAAGTTCTTGTTTGGGGTATCCAATTTAGTAAAGACCAAGTGTAGGAATGCTATATTGTTAGGGGATATGGATATCTCTAGACTCATGACTTATTCTCAGTGGGTTGAGGGAGATAAGCTTAGGGAAATGGATAAGGACAACAAGAAGGCTAGAACCAGGAATTATGAATACTTTCAGTAGAGATCCAGTGGTGGAAATCGTTCACAGTTTTAGCAGAAGTCTAATGCCCCCGCACCTTCATCAGCTAGCGCTCTTTCCCCCAAGTTTGGACAAGATCGAAAAGGTAGGGCATCAGGCTGTAAGTCACAGGGTAATACTTTATGTAACTGGACTTTTCCAACTTGTCCAAAGTGTGGTAAGAATAATCTGAGAGAGTGTGTTCCAAGCAGAGAGGGGTGCTTTAGGTGTGATCAGTCTAGTCAGAGGTTAAAGGATTTCCCTTCTACCAAGAAAGGACAAAAAGGTAACAAGACTCAGTCTACTACGTCAACAGCTCCAGCGGTTCGCCCCACTGAGTAGTGTGCCTCGTCTGGTTCAGGTGGTGTTAGTGCCAAACAAGTTGTATGCTCTTTCGACTCGCCAAGACCAAGTAGATTCTCCCGATGTGGTCACTGGTACGTTGAGAGTATTTCATTTAGTTGTTTATGCTTTTGTTAGATCTAGAGGCTATACTTTCTTTTGTAACGTCCTGTGTATAAGTAAAATTTGGAGTCAGTCCAGAAACTCTCGTACAACCCTCTACTCAAGTTGGTGACCCAATTATAGTTAGATGGGTATACATAAATTGCCTTGTCCCAGTTTCTCAGAAAGTCACCTTAGCAGACTTTTAGAGTTAGAAATGGTAGATTTCGATGTCATTCTAGGCATGGATTAGCTACATTTTTGTCATGCCTAAGTCGATTGTAGAACTAAGATAGTTCGGTTTCAGTTTTCAAATGAGTAGTCTTAGAGTGTAAAGGTTGTATCTCAGTGCCTATAGGTCGATTTATCTCCTACCTTAAGGCCAGGAAGATGATTTTAAAAGGGTATATCTATCATTTTGTTTCGGTTAAGGATTAAAACTCCAAAACCCCAACTCTTGAGTTGTCCCAGTAGTAAACGAGTTTCCAGAAGTGTTCCCAAAAGATCTTTCCGGAGTTCCTATCGGAAGGGAAATTGACTCCGGAATATATCTCCTTCCAGATACCTATCCCATTTTGATTCATCCTTAAAGAATGGCTCTATACGAGCTTAAGGAATTAAAAGAACAATTGACAGACCTTTTAGATAAGGGTTTCATCAGACCCAGTATCCCTCCATAAGGTGCTCTAGTGTTGTTCGTGTGAAAGAAAGACAGTTCTCTCAGGATGTGCAATAAATATCATCAGTTGAACAAAGTCACAATCAAGAATACGTATCCCATCCCTAGGATTGATGACTTGACCAACTTCAGGGTGCTAGTTGCATTTCTAAGATAGACCTCAAATCTAGCTATCATAAGCTTAGAGTTAGAAATAGTGACATCCCAAAGGCAACCTTAAAGACTCGGTATGGTCACTATGAATTTGTAGTTATGTCTTTTGGAGTAACAAATGCCCCAGCAACTTTCATGGATTCAATGAACAGGGTGCTTAAACAGTATTTGGACTTATTCATCATCGTCTTTATTGATGATATCCTTATTTATTCTCGAAGTGAGGAAGAGCATGTGACTCATCTGAGAGTTATTCTATAAACTTTTAAAGATCACCAGATATTTGATAAGTTTAGCAAATGTGAATTTTGGATACAGTATGTCGCTTTCCTTGGTCATGTGGTATCTAGCAAAGGGATACAAGTGGATTCTCAGAAAATTGAGTTAGTACAGCACTTGCCCAGACCCACCTCTCAATAGATATCAAAAGTTTCTTGGGTTTGGCCGGTTATTACAGGAGATTTGTTGAAGGATTTTCATTCATAGTTTTCCCATTGACCAAGTGTCAGATGAGAGTGAGAAAAGCTTCTCAGAACTAAAGACCAGGTTGATTACATCTCCTATCTTGACTCTACTAGATGATTCAGACGATTATGTGATTTATTGTGATGCATCCAGGGTCGGCCTACATTATGTGTTGATGCAGCGATGTAAGGTTATAGCTTCTAGATAGCTTAAGGTCCACAAGAAGAATTACCCAACTCATGACCTTAAACTCGTAGCCGAAGTATTTTCCATTAAGATTTGGAGACACTACTTGTATGGTGTTTATGTTGATGTGTTCACAGATTATAAGAGCCTCCAGTATGCATTCACCCAGAAAGAGTTGAATATTCGTCAGAGGAGATGGCTTGAATTCCTCAAAGACTATGACATGAATGTTCTTTACCATCCAGGTAAGGCAAATGTAGTGGTTGATGTTCTCAGCAAACTCTCTATGGGTAGTGTAGCACATTTTGAGGAAGAAATGAAAGAGTTAGCCAAAGATGTTCACTGGCTTGCTTGCTTAGGAGTTTGTCTTACAAACATATTAGATGATTGTGTGATAGTTCAGAGTGGATTAGAATTTTAATTTGTAGCGGAGGTTAAGGAAAAACAGGACAATGATCATATATTACTTTAGTTGAAATGTGCAGTTCATCATGAGAAAGTTGAGGTTTTCTCCCAAGGGGGAGATGGTGTGCTTTGTTACCAGGGTCACTAGTGTGTTCCCAATATGGGTGAGTTGAGGAAGCAGATCCTTAAAGAAGCTCATAACTCCAAATATTCCATTCATTTAGGTGCCACTAAGATGTACCGTGATCTTCGAGAAGTCTTTTGGTGGAACAACATGAAGAGGGACATAGCAGACTTTGTGGCTAAGTGTCCTAACTTTCAACAGGTTACAGTAGAACATCAAAAACTAGGAGATATGACTTAAGATATTAACATTCCTACATAAAAGTGGGAAGTGATAAACATGGACCTCATTACGGGTTTACCTCCTATTCATCAAGAGCATGACTCCATTTGGGTGATAGTGGACAGAGTCACGAAGTCTGCTTACTTCTTGGTTGTCAAGACTACAGATTCAGTTGAGAACTATGACAAATCTACATCAATGAGATAGTCAAGTTTCATAGGGTTCCTTTGTCTATCATCTCAGATAAAGATCCTCAATTTACATCTCATTTTTGGAAATCTTTTTAGAGAGTTCTTGGTACTCAGGTAAATCTCAGTACAACATTTCATCCACAGGCGGATGGTCAGGCAGAGCATACTATCAGACCCTAGAGGACATGTTAAGAGCTTGCGTGATCAATTTCAAGGGTAGTTGGGATAATCACCTACCTCTTGTACAGTTCGCCTATAATAATATCTTTTATTCCAGTATTCAGATGGACCTGTATGAGGCACTATATGGGCACAGATGTAGGTCCCCAATTGGTTGGTTTGAAGTAGGTTAAGAAGCCTTGATTGGGTCAGATTCAGTTCATGAGGCTATGGAGAAAGTTCATCTCATTAGAGATAGACTAAAGACAACTCAGAGTCGTAAGAGTCCTATGCAGATGTGAGGAAAATAAACTTAGAGTTTGAAATTGATGATTGGGTTTTCCTTAAGATGTCACCTATAAAGGGGGTGATGAGATTTGGCAAGAAAGAGAAGCTCAATCCTAGATGTGTAGGTCCTTACAAAATCCTAAAAAGGGTTGGTAATATGGCTTATGAGTTAGAGTTGCCAGCAGAACTAGCAGTTGTTCACCCATTCTTTCACATCTCCTTGTTAAAGAAGTGTGTAGATTATTCGACATTGATAGTACCATTAGAGAGTGTGGCTGGGAAAGATAGTCTCACTTATAAAGAGGTTCATATTCTTGACCGTCAGGTTCGTAGGTTGAGAAATAAGAATGTCACATCAGTGAAGGTTTTGTGGAGGAGTCAATTCGTAGAAGGAGTTACTTGGGAAGCAGAAGCAGTTATCATGGTCAAGTATCCTCACCTCTTTCCTTCCAATTCCATTTCAGCTTGAGGTATTAGTTCCTCTTCAATCTCTCAGTTTACTTTAGTGTAATTCAGCCTCAGTATCTTGTTCCCTCAGTTATCCTTGCATTTCAGCCTCTTTGCATGTTCATGGAACTCAGTTTAGTAAGATATCAATTTATAGTACTTAGTAGTAGGGATTGCAGCTCCCTCCCTCCATACTCAGCTTGTTTAGTCTTTATTCAAGAATGAGTGTTCCCAAGGGGGAGATATTGTATCTCCTCAAATTCAAAAAGATGAAAAAAATATGCTTTCTAGGATCTAGGGAAGCCACCAAAAGACCGTGTGTTAGACCACGGATCGTAGGTGTGGTCTCGTCATCGAGTTCCAAAATTAGGGTCTTTGATCCCACCCAACGACGACCAGTACGGTCTGTGGTTTGACCTACGGATCATAAGTTTGGCCGTAGGTGAGGGTCAATAGCTATTTAGAGCAAACTGTCTTTTGGGTCAACTTCAACCGGTCATATCTTTTAGTACAAAATGAATTAGGTGGCCTATGACCCATCAAATTAAATATAATTGAATCATCTTTCCAACCCCACGATTTTTCTAAAATCCAAGCTCGAAGTAAAAATTTATGCTTGTTTGAGTGAAGCCCTGTCGAGCAGACTTGAACCACAACCCAGTTGACAGGCAGTGGTTCAAATGACAGCCCGTCAGTCCCATCGTGAGTGGTACTTCATCAACTTTAAGTCAGGGTTGTTTTTGTCTTTTCCCCTATACTTTGGGCACTTAAACTATGTTGTTTGATGCCTAAACTACATCGTTTTACTCAATATAAGCCTAATAATCTAGTAAGACATACCTATAACCCTTATTCTCCAAAAATCATCCAAATTAGAACGAAAAGAAGAGAAAGAGGCGTCAGTTTCTTTCAAGAACAAGCACCAGTGTTCTTTAAAGTTCAGCCTTGAAATCCAAACTGCGTAGATTTCATCACCGCATATGTGGGATTTAACTAGTAGGTTTCTTTCATCCACTAGGTCCCTAGAATTCAGTCAGTTCCTTGATTCTTCATAGCTTGTTTAGACCTAGGGTTTATAAATCCTTGGAGATTCATCGTGATTTGGTATCCTTAGTCGAAACAGTATGTTTTCTTGGAAACTTTGCATAATTCGTTGTATAAAACTCAGAAACCTAGTTTGTGTAAATTCTCTTAGTTCATGAATTATACTTGATAGGTTAGTTAGACAGAAAGTCATGCTTCAAATTTTGAATGTCACATTCTCAGTATATGAATGTTGCATTTTCAGTTAGCATGTCAGTATTGTGAGCTACTCCATATTTAGTGCATTTTAGCTTCAAGAATATTCACTTGGGAGTAGACTTAGCACCGAGTTGGACTAGGGTTCAGCGTACCCTCAACGTCCCAAAATTACGTGCCCACATAGGGTTATAAGTCCCCTCTATTGGGCATTATGTTTAGTGATCACGCCATAGTAATGCCTTTATACCTCTTGCAAAATACATTAGGTCCTCTCAATGGGATGTATACATCGGACTCCATGTTTAGATCACATGGTTTATGTTGGTTAACAGTAGCTCCAATAGTTAGATTCTTAGTGCATTGACTAGGTTTTCAGCATTTACATCAGTATATAGTTCAGTATGTTACTTTCATGATTAGTACTTAGTCATTGCATTCAGTTCAATTTTCAGTTATACTTCAGTACATATCTATATCCTTGTTCAGATTATATCATTGCTCAGTTATGCATTGTTCAGCTTATATATTTTGTTTAGCTTAGCATATTTATATCCTGCATTCTCAGTACATTCCAAGTACTAACGCATAATTTTCATTATATCTTTTCATGATGTAGGTTCAGGAACTTAACATCCAAATCATGCTTAGATCGATTCTTGATTCGACTTCAGCAACTTCAGTGGTGAGACTTCATACTTCAAAGACAATATACATGCTTTCTATTTTAGTCTTCATTTCCCATTTTCAGTTTTGTTAGAGTTAGATGGGGACATGTCCTAGCAAGTCAATTCAGTAGAGGTTTTTCAGGCATAGTAGTACATTCATCTTGAGTTGTTATGAGGTTGTTTCAGTTATCACTAAACTCCTATTGTTTTATATATATTCAGACTAGTTGGGTTTTTTCTCATTTCATATATCTACTATGTTTAGTTTTACGCATAGTACATATTTTATGTTTTCATATTTAGTATGCTTGATATATGCCAGGCTCAAGGTTAGCTTAGGGTCACTCGTGATCCTAAGTCTAGTGTTACATCTAGGGGGTACCCTCTAGGTGTGTCATAGATACAACTTAATAACCAAGTAGTGTTTGAGGAGTGTACCTTAACCATATATGCACTTCTTGATTAGTTGTGGCAAATAGGGCTGGGCATAATATGGTTAAAATCGAAAAAATCGATCGAACCGATTTTTTTTAAATTTTGATTTCGGTTTTTCAGTTATTTCGGTCGGTTTCTGTTTTGATTTTCAATATTTCAGTTTTTCGATTTGGTTTTCGATTTTTAACTTAAAAAAATTCGGTTAATCGAAAATCGAAATTATTTGTATATACCCCTTATCAAAATTACAATTTACAATAACAATTCCCACAACTTACAAGGCCATAGCCCACAAGTCCACAATCTTAACATCAAATTACAATAACAATTCAGCCCATCTACCCATGCCCATACCCATGCCCAGCCCAAATTCTAATCAATATCAAAATTCAAAAATCCCTAAAACTGATTTCCCTAATCCCTAACATCACTATTCACTACATCAGTATACCGTCGACTCCCAACTCTCATCTCTCAACTCTCGCAGTCGTCACTCGTAGTCGTCGAGTCGTCGTAACTCGTAAGTCGTCACTCGTCAAGTTGTCATAAGTCGTCACTCGTCGTCGAGTCGTCGAGTCGTCGTTGGTTGCTCGTCGTTCGTTGCTTCCCGGGCTGCTTTTCCTCGAGGCCTCAACACTCTAACTTCAAGGTCTCTGTATATTTATATTCCTCTTTGTAAGATTGTCAGTTTGTCACACTTCTCATTTCTTTTAGAATGTCCAAATTGGGAAAGCTTTGATAAGTCGAATTTTGGTTATTTCTTTCTTTTTTTCTATTTTCTTAGTTAAAATAGTCATTAATTTCTTTCCAACTATCAGTTAAGTGTTACTGTTACAATGTCTATTTTGCAATTGGATTGTCATTTGTCTTTGCTGCTAAATTACTGGTGTTTCCTACTAATTTGGTTATTAATAATGCTTAACAGCTTGTAATGAGTGGATGCAAATAAATTTGTAAAGTTTGTGCCATTTTATCTTTGATGAAGCCAAGTGTTGTATCAAAAGCGTAAAGCTTATTGTTAAACACTTTGGGTTGTTTGCTAGAGTGTATAAGAATAGTGCTATATTCTAAGAATAGTGCTAAATATGATATATTAGTTATGCTTATAAAAAAGTATGTTGAACAAATGACAATTGTAGTGGGAAGGATGTGAAAAATGTTTTGAGGAGCAATAATATAACAGATTTTTTTTTATAAGATAAAAAATAATTACCCTTAGAGGCTCCCACACTGACTATAGCATATTGTTTATCATTTAAAATCAATAAATGCAACTATGTGATAATTTGTATGACTTGTGAATTGTAATATATTGTGTGTCTGTGTCTTTCTGAATTTTGATTGTTGTTCTTCTTGTTTGTTTCACTTTTTTACAAATGACACAAATTGGAAGTAGGGTAAGTGAAAGTGGAGCTTCAAATGAGAGCATACCTAACACCTCATCTCCGAATGAGGTTGAAGTTGATGTTGATACTTCAAAGAAAAGAAAAGGCATGGAACCTAGAGCTACTTGTTGGAAGCATTTTGACAAGTTCACTGATGAAAGTGGAGCTAAGAAAGCCAAATACAAGTATTGTGTGAAATCTTATGTAGCTTCTACATCAAGTAATGGTACGTCATCAATGAATACTCATATGAGAACATGTCCTAAATTTCCCTGTGACACCGTAGATGAAGGTCAAAATCTAATTAATTTTTTACCATCTTCAATGGGAGCAAAGGAAGGGGTGATTTGCACTTGAAAATTTGACCAAGCACAAAGTAGGAGAGCTTTAGCCAAAATGATAATTGTTGAAGAGCTACCATTTAGTTTTGTTGAGAAAGAGGATTTTAAAAACTTCATGAGAGTTACAGTGCCACAATTTCATATTCCTTCTCGTAGAACCGTGACGAGAGATTGCTATGAACTATATCTTGAAGAAAGACAACTTTTGAAGAAGGTTTTCAAAGAAGCACATCCAAGAGTTTGTCTTACGACAGATACTTGGACCTCTATACAAAAAAAATCAACTACATGTGTCTGACAGCCCACTTTATAGATAGAAATTGGACTTTGCATAAAAGAATAATAAATTTTTGTCCTATTTCTAGTCATAAGGGCGGGGATATGGCAGCTTGCATTACTAATTGTTTGCTTGAATGGGTTTTGGATAATGTGTTTACTATTACAGTTGATAATGCTAGTTCTAATGATGTTACTGTGAAAGAAATGTCTAAACAATTGAGTAATTGGGGAACTAACATTATGGATGGCGACCATCTTCATGTAAGGTGTATGGCACATATCCTTAATCTTATTGTGCAAGATGGGTTGAAGGAAATTGGTAAGTCTGTCAAGCTAGTGAGACAAGCCGTGAAATACATTAAACAATCTCCCGCAAGAATTCGAAAGTTCAAAGAATGTTGTGAATCTCAATTGATAACTTGTAAGAAATCATTATGTTTAGATGTTCCTACTAGGTGGAATTCTACATATTCGATGCTTGATGTAGCACAACATTTTGAGCTTGCATTTGAAAGATATAGTTTTTATGATATTGGATACTTGAATCATTTTCGTACATTTGGTTCTGATTCTTCTGAAGGTGAAGATGGAACTAGTGCAAAAGATGGAACTAGTGCAGATATTCTTACAAGTGTTGACTGGAAAAATGTAAGGTCAATGGTGAAATTTCTTGAAACTTTTTATGAACTTACTTTGAAGGTCTCTGGTTCTTATTATGTCACTAGCAATACACACTTTGTTGAAATTGTTGAACTTAATCTTATTTTGAAAGAGATGATGGAAAATAAAGATGGTAATTTGAAAGAAATGGCAAGAAGTATGAAGGAAAAGTTCAAGAAGTATTGGGGTGAACCACATAAAATGAACAAGATGATCTTTATTTTATCCGTGTTGGATCCCCGTAACAAGCTTGATTATGTTCCATTTGCAATTGTGGATATGTTTGGAAAAGAAGTTGGGGACAAGCTATGTTTAGAAGTGAAAAAATACATGAACAAATTGTTTGATTATTATGTTGAGAAATCCTCAAAAAACTCTTTACATGTACCATCTTCACCCACTTCAACTGACAACTCATCAAGTATATCTAATGTGAGTGGTTCTGGCAACTTTGTAAATAGAGGAAGAATGAGAACGAAACAACAATTTGAGAAGCATAAAGAAGTTAGTGGAAGTTCATGTAGTAAATCGAAATTGGAAAGATATCTTGCTGAAGATATTGAGCCAGATAATGATGGCTTTGATATATTAATGTGGTGGAAAGTAAATGAGCCAAGATTTCCTATTCTCGCGGAGATGGTTCGTGATGTGTTAGCCATTCCCATTTCAAGTGTCGCATCAGAATGTGCATTCAGCACAGGAGGTCGTGTTCTTGATCCCTTTAGGAGTTCATTAACTCCTAGACTTGTGCAATCTCTTATTTGTGTTCAAGATTGGCTTAGAAGTGAGCCTTTTCCAATCAATATTGAGGAAGATTTAGAGTATCTTGAGCAACTTGAACTTGGTAAGATTTTGGTATTTGTATTAATTATATTGAAAATAATTTTCTTACTTATGTTTCTTAACAACTACTAAATTCTTTCATATTTTTTTAGATTTTTCTTGTAGTGGGACTGAATCTAGTATTATTGATATATAATTGCAACTTGTAAGTTCAACTATCAACTAGTGATGCATGGTAACGGGTAAGTAAAGAACTTATTTACATAACTTGCTTGATATTTTTATATATTTTATTATGAAATGTAGATCATTTGTCTAAAGAGTTCTATTTTCTCGTAGGCACATCAATGTTTTGTTATTTTCTTGGTTGCTATCTGTTGGAACTTGGAACTGGGGAGCTATTGCACTGGAGGTTGCACAACAATGTTTTGTTGGTTTTCTAAATCTTTTGGTTGCTGCAAATTGAACTAACTATAATTTAGGGTTGGGCACAAGTTTGTTGAATTGTGTAGTGTTGTTGTCTTGACTCTTGATAGTCTTTTTATTCTTATTATCGACTAGTTTGTTAATATTGCTACCTACCGAACTGCTTGGACAAGAATTATTAGTTTTGGACAAGAAAATTAATTGGTGTTTTGAGGTGCTTTACTTGGCTTTGTACTTGGAATTTGGAAACTCCTTTTTTTGTCAATAGAAATGTTAGAATGGTCGTGTTTTGGAAATTCCACCTTTTCCTTTTAAAACTTAGTTTATATGTGATAGAAATAGAAAGAGGTGGAATTTACTTGTCTGCTGGTTTGTTAATTGTTGGAGTCTTCGAGACATGCTAATGAACATGAGGCTGCACGCCTGCACCTGAAAGTTGAAACTGTTAACTGTGTCTGGGCATCTAGCCGTCTGGGCACGGGGCACCTGTTAGGCTGTTATGTTAAGAATGGCGGTCGTTATGAGCTTGCAAGTTGCAACTTCAGGGCAGCCCTTTATTTTTTACCCGGATTGTAAATTTATTAGTGAAATGAAAAAACAAGCACCACATGGAATAATAAACTACATGGTGAAATTAGCAGATTAGTCATCCTGATTCCTGATGAAGGAATAAGGAAATATTTACATGAATCAGGAACAGGAGAACAATGAACTCTTCTTTCAATATTGATCTAGTGCATTGTGACAAGCACTATGCAGAAATCAGCAGCAGCAGCAACTCTGTTATCCTCTGCTTTTTGAATCACCTATATCTATAAATTTTCAACTGGAAATGAGATTTTGCAAATTCAGTGTTACGGACATAATGGGCAAATTTGCGTTCCCATTAGAGACATTTTCAAGAAATAGTGTTCTTCATTCCCTGATTGGTGAAGGATCTAATAGGTTTGGCAAGAATGTGTGCCATTGCTTTGACTGCAAAAGGGTTGTTCTTGCTCTGTACCAACAAAAACAAAATCACGTTAATAAAGGAAACCATCATATTGTGTAAGTCATACAATTACAAAGTAGGTATCACTTACTATTGAGTAGGTGCCGACTTTAACATTGCAGACAGGAATCAGGATAATCATGTCATCATGTGGGCAGCAACTGACCAACTGTTATGGTCCTTACAGCAAGTAGCTCCTTCCATAAGGAAGCAACCCCAAGCTGGTAGGGATTAGTTATTAATTTGTATGGTAATTTTGTGATTGATGAAAGCTGTTTGGTAGAAAAATTATCCATATGCCAATTGCCAGCAGCCAGTATGCCAGTATGTGGTATGCCACAGCCGCCCACAGGCCATTGTTAGTTAAATTTGGTTAAACCGAAATAAATCGAACCGAAATTATAATAATCGAACCAAATCGAATTTATTTCAGTTTGATTTGGTTTCATATTTTGCCAAACAGAAAATCGAAAAAACCAAACCGAACTGACTGAACGCCCAGCCCTAGTGGCAATCTCGTCAAGCTCTAGAAAGTTCTCATCCCAAAGTACTAGAATGCCTCCTGAGTTTCCATTAGCTAGGACTTCTATCCGTTTATTGAATGGAAAGCTTTCGAGGAGTGTTTCTTGACTTTGCATTTTAGTCCCCAATAAAGCAACAAGTGGTGGTTTGTGCCAATCAAGCGTGATCTAAAATTTCTCCTACAGTTGGCTCTATTACACCCTCTACAATTCCATATTATTATATTCAATGCTCTATTTATGTTTCGAGGTACTATCAATAGGAGATTCCTCCTGGACTCTACCTATATTACTTGATTCCTCAATAATGTGTTCATTATCAGTATACAGATCCCTATCTGAGGGTTTATCGAGGATCTTATGTCTAGCAAGCTTTTTAGAAAATTCGGGTTGCAAATAAGGATGAACTTTTTTCGTACTGAGCTTTGTAAATCATTATTTTTATTTCTCTTTAGTACTGTCATATTTGTCCTGGTTTCTCTCATTAGTTTTATTGTTTCATCTATTTCCACTATGTTCATAGTAAGAGGGCGATATGGTGGTGGGGGCGTGAGTGAGATGGTACCTTGGAGGGAGACGATATGTCATCTGGCACCTGGTTTGAGCTGCCTATAGATCATGTTGATACCATCACTGGAAGTGGAACCCCCTGCTGGTACACCTGTAGTGGGTTGTAAAGGAGGTCCCCCATTTGGTTTGGTAAAGGAGATGGAAAGAAAGGCATCTCCTTTGGGTTGTGTTGCTCTAGTTGGTGCAGTAGCGGTGTCTCCCCAGTGGGTATATGGAAGAAGGGGATATGTGGGAATGGGTAGCTCATCTGAGTGTTGAGCAAAATAGCTAGCCACACCAAGTTGTTGCATGCTTCCATTACCAGTCGTATTCCATCTCATAAGACTTGGGCGATGAAGGATAGGTTTTGTACTACTATCGCAACCTCCCTTCCCTCCATCATCACTCTCAAGGAGAGTGAGTGTCCCTGGAGGCGCATCTCCAGCAACGACATAGGTGTCGCATTTGGAGGTGGAGTTGGAGTGGTGTATAGTTGGGTCTGGTTTGTTTGTCTCGTGGAGTTTTGGTTGTCTGGGTTCTCCATAGTAGGGATGGTTGTTTGATAGTGAGCTTGGAGTAGTTGTAGCCTTTCTCTTTGGCGTCTTGCTTGGTAACTGAGGGGTGAGTGAGGCATCCTTTACTACTTTTGGTAAAGTTTATAGATATAGAGTTAGTAGGAATAATAGTATTATTTTGAGGTTGATCTTTTTGGCTTTTAACACTAGTACTAGGGATAGTAAAAGCATTTGTTTATTTTAAAGTATCTGTATTGGATAAGTCGGTTGTGGAAAGGGGGGGAAGAGGGCAGTTCCTAGGGTTTGGGGCTGGATGGGCATCCATCATTTCACTAATAGCTGTAAAAACAACTGGAAGAGGATGTGGCACTGAGTGGATCCACGTGGGATGGCTGAAGTGGAGTTGAAAAGTATTTGGCTGAGGGGTCCTTGGGATTGGGTAGCTTATCTTGGGTGTATCCTATATTTTGGTATGTGGGAGGTATTGTAGGGTCTTTTGGTAATTTCTAGGGATAGTGTCACTATCTAGGGGACTCTAGATTCTATGGGATGGAGTAGAGGACCTAGAGTTGCTGAAGAGGCGTTAACCACCATTTTTTGAGGAAACTCAATGTTTGTACTAGTGCTTGCTTTGCAAGTATTATTATTTGGTTTACTGTAATTAGTTATTTTATTTTTTGTTTGTGTACTTGTGTTACCCTTAGTAATTGTGTCTTTAATATTAATATTATTTGTGGATTTGGTAATAATATTAGTAGAGTTGTCGACCTTACTGTAGCTAATATTAATTTTAATATTATTTTTATTAAGTGTTTCTTCCCCATTCGACGTCACTGCTAACGTAATCACTCAGTTTTTTGTTGGAACTAGTGTACTTATCAGATTCCCTCTTTGTTAAGTGTGCTTTCCTAATTTGTTAGCTAATGTATTCCCTTGATTTATGTGTTGCGGCTTCGATTTATATTGAAAGAGTTGTGAGTCAGTATACCTACCTGATTTGGCTTCGAAAATCTTTACGTTTATGCCCGACGCATTGTGTTTAGCTGGGCATTATACTCCTTTCGTTTACGTGATAGATTTTTTTGTTGTGCTTTGCTTGTGTTGTCTTTTTAATTTTACCGATTGCCATTGCGTTTTCTCTTCCTTGGTTTCATCCGCTGCCTCCATCTCTCTCGTATGTATCCTAGTTTATGTGTGTGTTGTTGATGCGCTGATTGATTTTGGGTTGGTTGTTGGGCATGATAGTTGTGCATGACCCACACAGCCACATTGCATACATAAGATGCCCTCTCATTCATAAGTGATACCCTGTTTCAGTTTACCTATGTTGATGTGCCTCTTCACCGGAGTGCCAATCGTGACTTCGACACAGATCCTTGCATAACGCCCTCGGAGTGTGGACGATGTGCATATGTCTGTTTTGACTAGCTGCCCCATTTTGTTGTTGCTAAAATTTTAAGAGCATAGTACTCTGTCGGCAGCTCTGGTAGTCTTAACCATATGGCTGAATAGGTTTCCTTTGCTGAAGAGGCTACGAAATTAGGCTGCCAGCGTTTGATAGAGAGGAAAAGCCCATTGATGAACCAAGGTCCATTGTGAAGAGCATTGTTCATGTTTTCCTCTTTTAAGAATTTGACCGTGTAATAGTCATACCCTAGGTCTATTAGGAGTATATCTTCCCTTACTTTCCATAGCGTTGTTAGCCTACTTTTCAAGTACATATGTGTCATTTTCTTTCCCATAAGTTTAATTATTACTGAATAGGACCAGGGTTGGTATATTCTTATCATTTCGTCGTTGGATAGGTGGATATTATCATCATCCTTCATACTCCAGTGTTCGTCTTTGTTCCCATATGAGATTTGGCTATTTTTATCTTCAAATATTTCATTGTCCACTAACATGGCCTCTAGTTTGTTGGTGGGTATTAATTCTATTGGACTTGTTTGTTGGTAAGGACTTTGGAAGAGCCATTGTAATTTTTCCTAAAGGAACTAAACTCATCATAAAAGAATGCTATGTTTTCTCCCAAATCTCGGAGAAACTCGTTGAATTTTAAAGATATCAGTGAAAATGATTATCATATTCAATCAATTGATGAAATAAATCATGAATAGATGGTATCACCAAGAATGTCTCTGGCAAATATGTGTCATAGACAAGTTCCCTGCTTTATCTTATGGCTTGTATTGGATAAGAATTAGTGCAATTGAGGCATATTCTATAGTAAATAAGAAATCTACTAATTTCAATACTTTTGTACTTTGGCATGATGGTCTGGGACATCATAGCTCTATAATGATGAAACAGATTATAAAAAATACAAATGGACATCAATTAAAGGACCTAAAAAATCTTTTAAATGGTGAATTTTCTTGTATTGCTTGTTATCAAGGCAAGTTAATTGTGAGGCCATCACCAATGAAAGTTGAGATTGAGTCCCCTACGTTCTTGGAACGTATACATGGAGATATTTGTGGACCTAATCACCCACCTAGTGGGTCGTTTAGATACTTTATGGTCCTAATAGATGTTTCTTCTAGATGGTTTCATGTGCCTATTGTCATCTCATAACTTGGTATTTTCAAAATTGTTGGCACAAATAGTAAGATTAAGGGCACAGTTTTTTTATAATCAAATTAAGTCTATTCGTCTTGATAATGCTGCAAAGTTTTCGTCCCAATCATTTAATGATTATTGTCTATTAATTGGGATAAGATTTGAACACCCTGTTGCTCATGTTCATACTCAGAATGGCTCCATGGAGTCATTAATTAAACGTATGCAGTTAATAGCAAGATCATTGCTTATGAAAATAGGTTGCTCACTTCTGTGTGGGATTGCAATTTTGCATGTTGCAACACTTATTCGTCTCAGACCGACAAATTATCATAAGTTTTCTCCAATGCAATTGATTATAGGTGAAGAACCTAATATATCACATCTAAGAATTTTTGGATGTGATGTACATGTGGTTGTGGAACCACCAAACCGCACTAAGATAGTCCCTTAGAGAAAGTCAGGAATATATGATGGGTTTGAATCGCCCTCCATTATTCCCTATAATGAACCATTAACAGGAGACATGTTTATTGCTCGATTTGCAGATTGTCGGTTTGATGAGACAATTTTTCCAAAATAGGAGGAAAAAATAGTGAAATAAAAAGAGAAATTTTGTGAAAAATTTATCATTGTCTCATACCATGTTCTATTTGTGAGCAAGAAGTACAAAAGATTACTCATCTGCAAAAAAAATTACATATCAAATGCAAGACGCATTTACAAATTTGAAAAGGATTACTAAATGACATATTCCTACAGAGAATGTCCGAATTCGAATTTATATCCATATAGGACCATCCACTTGTGTAATAGCTAATGAGTCAAAAGCACGCCTAAAGCGTGGTAGACCATTGGGTTTCGAAGGATCAAAATCTAAGCAAAAGAAAAATTTAATGCCAAGATGACACTATGAAATAATCTCATATGGAAGTTCAAAATTTGAATAATTTTGATATCCATGAAGGAATCAATCAACTTGAAACTCAAGAATATAATGAACCATCCATAAATTTAAGAGATGTTTAAACTAATCTGAATCGATCAGAAATAGTGGTGGATTATGTCTTTACATATAATGTTGCAACAAAAATCATGCAAGATAGTGACGATCTTGAATCTCAATCAGTAGTAGAATGTCGACAAAAAAATGATTGGTCGAAACGGAAACAAGCAAATCAATCAGAGTTGAATTCACTTGTCAAGCTTGAAGTTTTTGGACCTATAATTCAAACACTTAATGATATCAAACCTGGTGGGTGTAAATGGTTTTTTGTGAGAAAAAAATGATAAAAATGATATACAAAGGTATAAATCACGTTTTGTGGTACAAGGATTTTCACTAAAGCCTGGGGTCGATTATGAAGAGATATACTCACATGTTATGGATGCAATAACACAACGCTATTTCATTAGTTTCACAGTCCATGAGAGACTTGAAATACATTTGATGGATGTGGTTACAACCTATCTTTATGGATTACTTGATAATGATATATACATGAATATCATGAAGGATTTACGATGCCTAAAACATGTAGTTCAAAATCTCAAAAAATGTATTCAATTAAATTGGAAAGATCATTGTATGGTTTGAAACAATCTGGACGCATGTGGTATAACTGTCTTAGTGAGTATTTATTTAAGTAATGTTATACAAATGATGCAATTTGTCCGTGTATTTTTTATAAAGAGAACAACATCGAAATTTGATGTACTTGATGTCTATTTTGATGACATAAACCTTCTTGCAACTCCAATAGGGCTTCAAAAGGCAATTGATTGGTAGGACAAAATTATGTCTTGGTTTACAAATTGAGCATTTGAAAATTGTATTTTTATTCATCAATCAACCTACACAGAAAAAGTGTTGAAAAGATTTTGTATGAATGAAGCGCATCCATTAAGTACTCCGATGGTTGTTCGTTCACTTGATGTGAATAAGGATCCATTCCGACCTAAAGAAAAGAACAAGGAAATCCTTGGTTTTGAAGTACCATATCTAATTAGTGCAAATGGTGCACCAATGTATCTTGCCAATACTACAAGGCCTGATATAGCATTTTCTATTAATTTGTTAGCAAGATATAATTCTGCTCCTACTAGGAGACATTGGAATGGGATCAAACACATTTTGTGATATCTTAAAGGAACAATTGATATGGGCTTATTTTATTCTAACAGTTGTAGTCCCAATCTTGTTGGTTATGCTTATTTAGGATATTTATCTGACCCACACAAAGCTCAATCTCAAATAGGCTATGTGTTTATATGTGGGCGTATTGTCATATCTTGGAAATCTACAAAGTAGTCTATTGTAGCCACTTCATCAAGTCATGTTGAGATAATAGTCATTCATGAAGCAAGTAGAGAATGTGTGTGGTTGAGGTCCATGATACATCTAATTCGAGAAAATGTGGTTTGGGTGTGATAAAATACCCACCACTTTATATGAAGATCATGCAGCATGCATAGCACAATTAAAGGGAGGATTCATAAAAGGAGATATAACAAAGCACATTTCACCAAAGGTTTTCGATACACATGAGCTCCTAAAGAATGGTGATATAAATGTACAACATGTTCGTTCAAGTGACAATGTGGCTGACCTATTCACCAAGTCTCTACCAACTACAACTTTCAAGAAGATGGTGCACAAGCTTGGAATTTCAAGAAGATGGTGCACAAGTCTTTGAATTGATTTTCTCATTAGGGGGAGTTAATACGCGATGTACTCGTTTTCTTACGAGGTTCTGTCCCACTGAATTTTCATTGTAAGGTTTTTAATGAGGCAGCCTAGATGTGTATTAATAGATATGTGTACTCTTTTCCTTCACTAGACTTGTCTTCTTTTTTAAAAAAAAAAAGTTTTTTTTAGTAAGGTTTTTAACGATGCACATAATTTATGAATTAGACATTCAAGGGGAGTGTTATAAATATAGTGAATGTCTATCTATTAGATAATATTTAGGAACCCTATCTTTGGGATCAAGTCAATTTTCCCCTATAAATAGAGGGATCCTTTTTATTGTAAAATCACCCCTCAAGAGAAATAATAAGTCTTCTCTCTTCTCCCTACTTTCTTCATCTTATTTTATAGTTTCATAACAATTTTAATTTAATTAAAAAATTTATAAAAGATATTTAAAAATAATTTCTTTCTATAAATAATTTTAACATTAAAAGTGCATTGATACTTGTCGTTTTCGTAATTTGACTCTTAAAAGTACTTTAAAATGATTATACATAGTTTCTTATCAAAACATTTTCCAAATGAATTAACCAAACATAAATTATTTTTTTTCAAATGTACTTTTTTGAAAAACTATTTTTTTTAAAAAAAATGCTTCTAAAAATAGGCAGTTTTTAATTGGCCGAACACGCTCTAAGTTTTTTTATCATCTTTAAATAGAAATAAATCATTTCTTTGACCCTTTGACCAATACTTGAAAGGTGTTAAAGTGTCCTCTCTTAATGATCATTCATTAACTTTCAAGGTAAGCAGTATGACAGTTTTCCTCTTTGTCATAAGGTATTTCAAAGTTATATAGTGGATCACCACGAATGTATTTAGAATCTCCTTAAATTTACTTTTGATTTTTGACTTTTAAGTCAAAAGTTATAAATTAAAAAATCCTAATTTGTGAATTTGAACTTATTTTTATCTTTAACTAAAACTTTAGTGCTTATAAAAACATTTTAAAATTTATCTGAAACACTTAAAAGAAATTAAAAATACTTAAATAAGTTAATTTAAATAGGTTCTTAATCTTGATCAGATGAGAAAGACTTTAAATTATGATCAGAAAATCACACTACAAATAAGGTCAACTAACTGAAATTTTAATAAATATTAAATAATATATATATACATATATATATAATATCAATAATTAAAACTACAGTAAAATATATCATATTGAAAACGAAACATAAATACTTCAAAATCACTATTTGAATTCCAGGTAAACACTAAATAAAGAAACAATAATTTAAAATATTATAGTAATAAATGCATACAAGAGGATAATAGGAATTTTGGTTAATTTGTAAAAATAAAAATAAAAAAAGATAAAAGTAAATATATAAATTTTGACAAAAGTTATCATTAACAAATTTAGTTACTTCCTTCATCCAATAATAGTTGTCTAGTATACTAAAAGTAGTTGTCCAACAATATTTGTTCAATTTAGAAAATCAAGAGATAATTTACATTTTATGTCTATTTTACCCTTGCTATTAAATACTATTTTTATCATCTAACACATTTCTCAAAACATTAAATTTAATAAAGTCAAAGGATAATATAGTAATATTACCCCTATTATTTATTGTTTTGTTGTTTCTTAAGCGATGTGTCAAGTCAATAGTGGACAACTATTATTTGACAGAGGGAGTAATAAACTAAGCGTATATATTGATTTACTATTAACTGTTATAACCTACCGAGTTGCTAAATATATTAATTTCTCTCTCGTATAAATTTTACAATATTATTTTATTATAAGCTTCATTTTGAAATAATTCAATCAATCTATATTATGACTATATTTATCAATTAGCTGTGCATTGCGCATTGTGTTGTGGTTTTGAGTTTCTTGGCTTGTATTCTAATAGTAACCACAGGAAGAAAGCGGGGAGCATGGTTCCTAGTCTCGTTTTTGCTGAGCCTCATTCTGTATGGCATCACACAGGTACTAGTAGTACTAAAAATATTAAAAAAAAGAACATAACAAATTGTTAAGAGGTTTGTGATTTGTGTGGTTAGTAAAATTGGTTGAGAAATGATTGGTGGGGTGTTGTAATATCCAATTTTGAAGAGAAGGGAAGGGAGTAAATATAGGAAGTTGAAAGTGAAACAGAGAAAATAATGTGAAGAGAAAGGAGAGGAGAAAAAACAGTTAGTATTTGTTTAAGCGCGGAGAAGAGGAGAAACTGGAAAAGAAACAGAAAAAGGGAATTCAAGCATTGACAGTTTGCCCAAGAACGTGTCATAAAACAACTCCGGCGGATTGATTCTCTGATTCCATTTTGTGGAATCAGAGGATCATATCATTCCATTTGTCACCCTTCACATTTTTCTTTCGTATCGTATCCTATGTATGGTTCCTCTCAGAAATTATGTATATGATATTTGAATGTCATATGTAGAAAATCTAATCTAATCTTTAGAGGAAAAAGGAGAAATGGGATTTCAAGAAAAAATGGAGGGGTGGCTTTGCCTAATGCGGTTGAACAGGTTTGGTCTGCAATGTTCGCGTAAAAGGTATTTCATTCTCGAAGACAACTGCCTCAAAAACTTCAAATTCGTTCCCACTTCACCAACAGAGGTACTGCAGTCAAATTCATCTTGCCGCCCAGCCATTTAATTGTCAACTCTAAAAGTTCTATGCTCGTAGGTGCAGGGGTGGACCTACGTGAATGCTAGGGATTTACCCAAACTCCCTCCATTAAAATTTCACTCTTGTATATATAGGGTAGATTTTCAATATATATATATATATATATATATATATATATATATATATATATATATATACTAATTTTGAACCACTTAAATCAAAGAACAGATATAGCCCAGTGGTACTGGACTGTGCAACTTGGGCTACTTCCTAATGTTTTTAAATTTAATTCTTTAGACTTCGTACTTTGCACTCTAGTTCACACATTTATATTTTTATTTTTCGAAAGGTAGGTCTATTTATGCGTTTGCACAAGTAAACTCCTCTCTTTATCCTTCTGTTACTTCTTCTTAGGTCAGTTGAAGTAAGGTACTAGATGGGCTTTTTGAATTGTTTCATCTTTATTTTATTCATTTGTATGAGAATTATATTAATATTGGATTTCCGTTGTATGTTAGGAGTCAGTAAGAAGTGCAATAATAGACTCTTGCATCTGTGTCACCGACAATGGAAGAGAGACCTTTCATAGAAAAGTAATATGTTTTTACCTGTTTCATACATTTAAGGCTAAATCAAGGGTTGCCTTTCTCCGGTGTTTTCTTATTAAATGATCTCAGTTGCTCCTTGTATGTGTTATCCATTTTCACCTTGTATAATACCTCTGATCACAATGATCAGCTCAAGGTACGCTCCGTTACCATTACTATGTAAATTCAGGATATAACTCAGATATACAAGTCATTATATTCATTTTTTTTTGTAGTTGGGAGCGACCAGTCCTGAAGAGGCCGCTAATTGGATACATTGTTTAAAGGATGCTGCACTCAACACAGAAAGAAGCTTCAATGCTCCTTCAAGAAGAAAATGGCAACCTTTCAGGTTAACCTTTAATTTTATATTCAAATAACTATTTGTACAATATATACACTAGAAATAGAAGATATATGTTGTACCTAATTAAAACAGTGAGTGTTAAGAAAATAAACTAAAGTTCAACTCAACCTCAAAAGTCAGCCTACAAAGTGAGGGTTGTTCAATACTATGTAAGGAGACTACTCATACCATTCATAAATGTAGCATGCTAACATCCTATGCACACTCTGAATTGTACATCTTAAGCATGGATAACATATTAACATTAGGAAATACATTAATTACATGGATTGGACTAGCTCTGATATCTTGTTAAGAAAATGAATCTTGGACCAAACTCAACGTCAAAGCCAACTCATGAGGTGAAGATTATTTAGAAACCATATAATGAGACAGCAACTCATTCTCTCAACACATTGGACAATATAACAACTATGATATCATTATTTAAGAATAAAATGATATTTGAAGTCTTTCATTTTCTTACCATCCTTCATATTTTTTTGTTTCCTTTATTAATGTTATCCACATACTTTACTTTGACATGTTGTGGTCAACCAGGGGTATAAGCTTATAATAAAGTGCCGCGTGGTTTTTTATTTTACTTTCTGTTTGCAGAGATTTGATCTTAGATTCTCGTATATCCATTTAGGAAGGCAGAATTGCTTAGACTGCTCATAAATGAACTCCATTTTTTTTAATACCAAGTTGAGCATAAGGGAGCATTATGGAATATAGTGTTTGATTGATTAAACAGAAGAACTAGAGATTCTATTAAAATAATGAAATACACTTCCACTTAGTTCTCAACTTGCTTATATGTAACTGTGCCATAGTTGTTGTTATAGTGCCTTCCATGATTGAATAGAACAATTGAACGTTATTAATGAAGAACTAAGCAATTTATCCGTTAAGAATTAGTTTGGATGTGACACTCAAGGGAATGGCTCAAATATGCCATCGAACTTTGAGAAAAGGTTTATGTATGCAATCCGTTAAAAGTCTGACTCACATTTTCATTTAAGAAAAAGCTCATCCATGCCATTATTGGTTAACTGAAATGACATAGATGAGCCAAACTTTTAACGGATGACATGGATGAGCGTTTTCTCAAAGTTTGATAACATATTTGAGTGTTTTCCCTTCTTTAAAATATTGCTAATTCACTTTTTGGTTTTGGTGGCTTTATCCAGGTGGAGCAGGGTATCTGTGCTCTCTGAAATGTACTTATGGTTTTTCAGGTTGAGTGTTTCTAAAAGTATTGCTCATAAGAGCTCCATGGATATGGCAGCTGCTTCTTTTATGCATGTCCATGCAATGACATTTGATGTTATTGCTCCTTCACCATGGAAGATATTTGGCTGTCAAAATGGTACCATTTAGATCTTTTATACTTTATATTAAAGAAGACTCATTTTACGTCGGACAGAAATGATAGATGTTTAGCTTTGTGTTTTCATACAGGCTTGCAGCTGTTCAAAGAAGCGAAAGACAAAGGTTCAAATGGGAAGGTATGTGCTATTTAGATATGTTATGTATGAGTTTCTTGATTTAGGTAGATATTTCCTTGGTGTGACATTTGTTTTGGAACTCAGCAAAGGGACGGTTCTCCAGCAGTAATGGCAGTAGGTGTGATTGAAGGAACATCTGAGGCGATTTTCCGCACTCATGTGTCTTGGTCAATCAAGAATAGAGTAATATTTTTGACTCCTCTTACAGTTCTTTCGATTGTTTGGCATATACTTGCTTCAATAATAATTATGAGCTCGCACTGGCCGTTTCCAGCATGATGACTAATATAGACAACCTGAATGGAGTTGAATACTGTTCTGCGAGGAAATTTGTTCATGTCTTTGCAATTTGACAAGTTCTAATTATTCCAAATTCTGAAATGTACGTCTCTTTGTACAGATGGGACTTCTCTTTCTACAGAGGCTGTGTGATTGAGCATCTCGATGGTCATACAGATATAGTACATATTCAACTATACAACCATTGGCATCCCTGGTGAGGCGCATAACTATTACAAATTTGACCTCATAGTGTAAGTTCGGATTAGCATCTCAATTTGCAGGTGAACAAAAAGAAGAGATTTGTTACTACGGCGTTACTGGAGAAGAGAGGAAGATGGCACATATGGTAATCAAACAAAATGTTCTATGAATTATTAAAAAAATTTTCCATATGCTGAGTTACTTACTCTATCTATATGCAGTTATTCTCTATCATTCTGTCAATTCACAGCAAGTGTCTGCCACAAAATGGATATGTTCGTGCTTGCATTAAAAGTAATGTATTTTTTAACTTTGAGATTCTGAAATGGAATTCATATGTCATGTAGTAGTTCCCATTTCAATTCTATGGTCACCATGCCTACACCATCTACACCTCAATAATAGGATAGTTGGGGTTGGCTATTCATCATAAATTGACTAGTTTTATGTCAGTTGCCGACCTACTGCAAGCCTCCTTCTTTAAACAGGTTTGGGACTGATAAACTAAGTAAGTTCAAACAGGTGAACCACTCCTATCCTTCAAACATTATTTTCTCATCGATAAATTTTCAGTTTCAAATTCGTAAGCTTAGCTTCCTTTTATTGTTGCACTCATTTCATTCTTCGTTATTGCCAATGTGGTTCCAACATTATCCTTAATATACCTAGAACTTGTTCCCAGGAATTCTAAAGGAAAAAAGGGTTATTGTACCATAACACTGTCCATTGGACCAAATACGTCTGTCAGCAAGATCTGATGATTTCTTGTTTTCAGATTCATACTCAAATAGGTTTCTTCAAATAGTGTCATTTGAAGAACAACATGACTCTAATGTTCTTCCTTTTTCTAATATATTAAAAGCGGCAAAGCATGTTGATAAATATTTAATGAGTTTTAAAAGCTTAGCTACTTTTTGAATTTTCTCAAGTATAAATTGGTACGGTATTCTTTCGTACAAGAAAAAGATGTAGCGGTGCCTACTTGTTAGAATGGATGTGTCCATTAGTGATCACTGGACCAGGTCCCTCAATAGAATAATAGTGAGGAAAATAAATAACTCAAAGTAACTCAAGCACAAGGATTTTACATGGAAACCCCAGCCCCTTGCTCAAGGGAGGTGAAAACCATGACCTGTACTAATAGGATTTCAACCCAAACTCCATTTCAGTCAAACAGAACAAAGTTTCAGATTACAAACTCTTGCAACCTAGGAATTAAACTCTTAATCCCTTCCCACTCACTATAGCAACTCTACTATAAAAGAAACTAAGCAATAACTCTATTGCCCACTAAACCCACTAACTCTAGTTGATCTAGACTTCAACAACCCAACAAGGCTAACTCTAGCCACCAACTCAGATCTCGAAGATAAGAGCATAAACAAGCAGCAACTATGTTTCACTCACACATCAACTAACTCTAGTTGACACTCCTAGGCAATTCTACCCTAGAGAATATCAAAACAATGATGTAAAGAGGCTTGCCTAAAAAATAGATGATTCGACTAACTAACTCTAGTTAATCTGAGTCAACCTTTAGACTTAGACAAGCAATCGATCTACTATCCTTTATAACTTAGGAGTAGATTTACAATATAAGAACACAAGACACAAAGCTTAAAATACAACAAAGACTCTTCAGTGCTCCATCAGGTCCCTTATTGAGTATGAGCAGTGTTTATCCTTGAAGATGGCTTCTTCTTTGTAAGCTTATGAATTTTCAGAATTCAAGACATTGTTTGACAAATCTTAAGTTGTGTCTTTGGAGAAGAGACTAATATGATATGGACACAAACCCTTGGAGCAAAGTCATTGGCTGAGAGCCTGCTACTCTAAAAAGTCGTGTATCAACCATGTCAGATTTGACAGCTTTTAGAAAGTTATCTTTTGTCTTTTTCATGTACGCAGTCTTTCCTCGACCAGGACCCTTACTAGATCTGAAAGTTTATTAAATCATCGACACTTTAAATCAAATTAAAATAACAATTTTCCTCTTTTTGATGATGACAAACTAATATCCAACCACTTCAACTTTCATCCCTTGGTTTTGTTCATGCCCCCTATCATCGGTCCCAATACCAAAAGACCAAGTCTTTCCTGGATCTGGTCCCTGTTATATCCCGAAGTTTGTTAAATCATCAAAACATAACATCAACTCCAAAATAACATTTTCCCCTTTTTTGATAATGACAAACTTATTCAACTTCTTCCCCCTATCAATATGACTCTTCAAGTAACTGACATTGGTCCCTTTGTTTCATCATTTTCGAGGTTTATTAAATCATTAAAACTTCAAATCAGCTCCAAAATGACCTTTTTGATGATGACAAACTTATTCAATTTACCCCCTTTAAATAGTTCCCCCTATCAGTATGGCCAGGTCACTCTTTCAAGTTGCTAACATTGATCGCATACCTTAACAATTTCCCCCTTTTTGACATAAAAAATAAGAGTGAAAACAATTAACCAAGTTGACAAAAATGCAGTTTAAGCAAATTCATAGCCACTTGGGCAACACTGAGCATGACTAAAAATGCATAAAGTAATGAGACAAGTCAATAGAAACAAGGCCTTTCTCATTCATAAATAAAATATCAGCAGTCTAACCATTGCAAATAATATTATGAATGAGAACCAGGACGATACCCGCAAAGTTACAATAGAAGAGGAAGAATAGGGACTGACACAAGAATTTAGGAAAAGGGGGGGGGGGGGGGTCTTAGGAGCAAGGGATTGAAAAAGTAAGATTAGTAGAGCATTTGCCTGAGCATGATTTTTCAGAAGCCTCTCTTGAAGTTCAACATTTTTTTGTTACCAGGGCTTCATGTTGAACCTTCATGAGGTTGCCAGTTCTTTTCAACCTGGTCCTTCTGATTGTGCTTTCAAAATTTGAGCCTTCAAGCAAACTATTTAAGTATCCCTGTTAGCAAGAGCAATTGTCATAGCTTCCAACACAAGCTTGAGTTTCTCATGCTCCACCAATGGCTTAGACATATTACTCATTTTCCCTAGTCTTCCCTTCCACATATTCACATGCCAAGTCAGAAGGTCCCCATATCTCATGTCATATGTACTATCCTTAACAAATATGATCATGTGCATGTGTGTAGCATTATGGCTGAAAGATTGATAAACTCAAACTTACTCAAGGGCTCTAAGATGAACAGATCAGTAGCCAAAGAACCATTTTTCTTTTGTTTTAAAAAGAAACCTAAGCAATAACACCTTAATGACAAACTCAAAGAACAATGAATATTCCCCTTTAAGATACTTCTTAGGAAGACCTGCACCACTGAGATTTGAGAGTTTGTTGATTTCCATAACAAACTATTGAACTAGAACCTCCAACAACCAACTTGATCTCTTCCCTGGGGCATATTCAGAATATCTCTTGAAATTTCCTCATTCAGATCGAAGAGATAGTTACCTACCCGAGTATTTATCCCACCATCTGCAACAACCATGTTGTAATAAAAGTCCCTCATTTCTAACTCATGCAACACATATAAGTGACCTTCAAACAAATGGTTCCTACTCTGAATCTCTACAACATCAATCATACTCCTCATGCTTGATTTTGTTTTTCATTTCAAGGTTAGACACCGTCCTATTGAGAATATTTTGAGTTCTCAGAATATCAACCCTTTCTTTTCTCGACATCATCTTTTCCACCTTTTTCTTTTTGCTTGCTCAACCTAGTCCCTCTTCCGACTTAAGAATTTCTTCATCAAAAAATTCTTGAAAAGAGGAGAAAAGAGGGTTTCGAAAATTTTTGATTTTTTAAGGGGATTTGAATTTTTTGGGGAGATTTAAAGAAACAGTGAGTACAAAAGGGAGCCAAAAAGTGTATCAGGTCTCCTAAAATGAAGTGTTAATTGGTATTCAAATGATGGGACAACTGTCAGATACTTGGATGGCAAACACATGGTAATTGCAATGGCTCTCATGCATAATTCAAGATGCAATGTTAAGAGTTCTAACCTTCGAGAATGGACTGGGTCCCTCTCTATAATTTAAATGTAATTGCTTAGATCTATCTTGACCTCCCTTTTCCTTCAACAATTCTACCATGTGCATATACCTACAAAAGGTATAAGACTGAATTTGCTAAAATATATATAACTGAAAAACAAGGATACTTACTCCCTTTACATAGTCATGAGAGGGTTAATTGCTTTAAGAAAGATCCATTCAGTCAAGTTTCAGCATCCCCAACTTCAATTTGTTTATCTCGACCAGGTCCCTAGTCAGAGTTTTTTGTGAAGATATAAGCAATTTGATCTTTGGTCTTTTAGAATTTCATGATGATATTTCCTTTGTCAACATTATCCCTCAAAAAGTGATGTCTCACATCAATATTCTTAGTCATTTTATGATGGAGTGGGTTCTTAGACATATTGAGAGCACTTGTGTTATCACACAAGAGAAGCATAGTCTGAGTAACCACTCTAAAAACTTCAATTTGTTGTTTAATCCACAGGAGTTGAGCACACCGAGCTGCATCTACTACATACTCTACCTCAGTTTTTGAAAGAGCAACTGAATCTTGCCTTTTAGTTCCCCATGAAATGATAGATGAGCCTAGAAAATGAGTCATTCTTCATGTACTTTTTTTATCAACTTGATACATTGCATAATCAGCATCAACATATTCATCCACATCAAAAAAAATCTCCTCATGGACAGAATAGAACCAGGTTCCCTGTCTTCTTCAACTGTCTCAGGATTCTCTTAGCTGCCTTCAAATGTGATTCCTTCGGGCAAGCTCAGAATCTTGCATTAATTCAACAGTGAAAACAATATTAGGTCTGCTATCAGTGAAAAATAGCAAGGATCCAATGATTCCTCTATACATTATATCATTTACTTCTGGACTAGATCCATCAGCATCCAACTTCGAGTTGGTCCCTATGGGAGTATCAATTTTCTTGGCATCCAAAATGTGAGACTTCTTCAGCAACTTCTTGAACATTTCTTGATATACAAAGGTACTTTTAGAAGTTTGCTTGATTTGAAGCTCCTAGAAGAAATTTAATTCTCCTATCATGCTCATTTCAAAAATCACTACTCATGAGTGCAACAAACTCTTCACACGACACCTCAAAGGTTGATCCAAAGATGATATCATCGATATATACTTGAATAATCAACAATTTCTTTCCTTTTGATTTCAAAAGAAGGGTTTTGTCAATTTACCTCTTTTGAAACCATTGTTGAAAAGGAACTTGGACAACCTGTCAGCTGGTTGGGGAACCAAGTGTCATGCTTTGCTTTTTTCAAACTGATCTTGATCAGCCTATTCATTCTCACCTTTAGAATTGACATTATTAGTTTGAACTGCATCATCTTTATTCAACATTGTCTACCAGACTAGGTCCCTCACTAGGTTCATCATCTGTATCAGCTTCTTTGGGATTTATCGATTCCTAAGGAGGATGTTCTTTAGCAAGTTCACCGTTTAGACTGTCTCTCTGAATCTGAAGGAGATTTTCAATCTCAGAATTCTCTTTGTTCAACTACTCAATTCTTCTAGACTCAACAAAAATCACATGAACACTTTCTACAATGCACAATTTTTTTATATACACCGATAAGCCTTGTTGGAGGAAGAATATCCCACAAGTACTCTTTCATCATTATTAGGATCAAACTTAGCAGTATCGTCCTTCCTAATGTGATAAAAGAAGGTTGTAAACAATAAAAGCAATCAATATATTCATGCAACAAGTTCCACCTTGTTTTTCTATAGATTGTCTATCTAAAATTTCTCTTGCAATGTACAGAGATATGCTTCTCAGGGTAGGCAGGAGTTCTTTTTCATTATCAACATCCAAGTCATTTCTTTAGGTTACAAATGTATAATGATCAAGCACCTAGGCTTTCTAATCTTAAATATTTATGTTTCGTTAGGATCAGGTCCCGGAAGCAACCACTTACAATCTTGCTCTATATTACATGTTGACATCTCCTTTGGAAGAAACACTGTTGCTTGAGCGCTTTGTCAATGGAGATGATTCGTTTAGTAATTCAAGGTTTAAGGTTATACCACACATCTCCAAGGTTGGTGTATTAGGGACATGAAGCAAGAGTTTACCTAAACATAATAGACACAATACATTAATATCCCCTTTAACTAGGCTTCAGCTGACATTTTTGCTCTCCAACTTTGAGTGCGCAACAAGTTGATGCTTAAACTTGTATAAAATTGAACAGATAGACGCGTTCGTCCTATATGACAATTTTGTGTCCTATGTGGCATCTTACGTGTATTATGCCACATAGGACATGTGTGTCTATTTATTGGGTTTTATACAAGTTTAAGTGTCTAGTTATGCACACTCAAAGTTGGAGGGTATAAATGTCAGCTGAAGCCAAGGTAAAGAACATATTTATGTATTATGCCAACATAATATAAGCTAAAGTTCATTTCTCTTCACTTGGATGAATATACAAGCATCCCATATTAAACCTTTTACTAACTAATAATCCATAGGGATCCTGGTTAGTGAAGCAGAGTGTTGGTAAGAAAGCGTTCTTGGTTGGTCAAGCACTTGAAGTGCATTATTTTCGAGGAAGAAATTACCTAGAGGTAAAATGAACAACTAAAGAGGACGTCATTACTGACCAAAAAACTCTTTTTTGTCATGCTCGCATTTCAAATACTAACCAGAAAATTTGTGTTGATATTTCAGCTTGGGATTGATGTTGGATCATCAACAGTTGCACGGTGTGTCGTCAGCCTTGTTCTCGGATACTTGAACAATCTTGTTATCGAAATGGCATTTCTAATACAGGTATAAATCATCATCTTTTTAATAAAATACTCTACTTTTTATCTTATCTTGGAAATAGTTGCATATTTTTTAATTCATATTTATATAGGGTAATACACCAGAAGAACTCCCAAAATTTCTTCTAGGAACCTGTAGATTGAACCATCTAGATGTCTCCAAATCGATTCAACAGACCCCTTAAGCATCATCTAAATATAATATTTTCCAGAAAAAAAGTTGCATTACTGCAAGGGTTTATTAATCTAGCATAAGAATGAAGATAGGTAATGGAAAGCTCATCTTGATTGATTCATAATTTTATTTTGTTAATATGTCCATGCACCTTAATGATGGTGATTAGGCGTTTGCTTAATCTATATATGTATTAATTAATATAGCATAAATACACAACAAGTGCCTTGGATATTTGTTCAATCCATATAGGCATTCTTTTACATCAAGTTCATTTGAGTTTTGAAGTATATATTTGTTGATTTTTATTTGAAGATGGGGGGTTATTCAATCTATAAATTTTCTCAATTTCAAATAAAATTTCCATTCTTGGAACATACAAATTCTTCAATAACTGCCCTGGTTAGTTTCTATATATTATAGATTTAAGTATGTGTTTGGTAGCAAGAAGGAGAGTAGAGTATTATAAATAACTTATTTAAATGGAATAATATAATAAATATGCTCTTTAAGTTAGCCTCATTTCATATTTATGTCCTCCAACTTTGAGTGTGCACAAGTAGACACTTAAATTTGTATAAAATTAAACAAATAGACACACACAACCTACGTGACATCCTACATGGCAATTTGCATCTTATGGGGTCTCCTACATGTATTATGTCACATAGGACTCATGTGTCTAATTGTTCAACTTTGTACAAGTTTAAGTGCCCACTTGTGCACACCCAAAGTTAAACAGTATAAATTTGAAATGAGGTCAAGTTAAAGGATTCATTTATGTATTATGCCTATTTAAATTGGTGTGTACACTGCCCTTAGAGATACTCATAGTGTTGTCATAATAATAATAATTATGAATTAATGGTCATTATGTAGAGTTAAGTAATATTTAGTGTATCTCAACATAACGCGAGTAATAACTTGTGAGTTATTGTTACAACATCTTTAGTGTATCTCGACATAAAACAATTCTTTAAGGATGTGAGTAGTAACTTGTGAGTTAATGTTACAACAACATATTTAGTGTATCTCGACATAAAAGAATTCTTTAAGGACGCGAGTAATAACTTTTGAGTTATTATTACAACAACATATTTAGTGTAATCTCCTAACTGACAATAAGAGTGTACAAGGATGGGTTTGTTCGAGTTTATCAAATATCAAACCAAATTATTTGTATCGAATTTTCAAATCTATAAACCGAAGCAAATTAATAGAACTCGGATTTTTCAACCTCGAGTTTTTTTTCTTCTGACTAAGTATTCATACAAACATAAAAAGGCATGGAGTCATAGAAGCTGCTAACAAGAACATCAAAAAGATCTTGAGAAAGATGATTGATAATCATAGAGGTTGGCATGAGATGTTACCATATGCTATGTTGGGATACCAAACAACCGTTAGAACATCACTTGGAGCAACTCCATACTTGCTAGTTTATGGGACAGAAGCAGTGATACATGCTGAAGTTAAATTACCTTCGTTGAGGATCATTCAAGAAGACAAACTGAGCAATGTTGATTGGGTTCGTAATCAATTTGAACACTTAGCCTTAATGGATGAAAAGAGGATGACAGTTGTTTTTCATGGCCAATTATATCAACAGAGAATGATTCGTTCTTTCAAAAAAAGAGTGAGATTTCGACCATTTAAAGAAGGACAATTAGTCCTCAAACACATTTTCCCTCATCAAGATGAGTACAAGGGAAAATTTGCACCGAATTGGCATGGACCATACATGGTTCATCAAGTGGTATCTGGAGGTGCTTGGGTCCTGTTAGAATTGACAGACAAGAGTGGCCAAAACCAATCAACTCACATGCTGTCAAGAGATACTACATCTGAAGAATAGTTTTTCTCTCATATCTTTCCTTGTAATCGTATCATTTCCTTACAATTACTTTTGCTTAGTTTTTATATCTCTATAATAAACTATGACTTACCTTAATTCTGAAGAATGAATTATGTAGGCAGCCTACGTCGGCCTCAGTCACCCTTTTATCATTTTTTTATATTTTCTTATATTTGAACTACGTTTGACCTGAATTCTCAAGAATGGGATACGTAGGTGTCCTATGTCGGCCTCAGTCATTTTCTTATTAAAATTTTCTATTCTCTTTATGTTCAAAAAGAATGAACTATGTTTAACTTGATTTCTAACTCAAAAGAATATGTAGGCGTCACAATGCACGGTTATATACCCCATAAAATTTCCATTTCCCTTTATAATGGAAACTAGGCCAGAATTTTGAGAGAAACTTAAAAATTCAAAATATAAAGATCTTTTGCCAGCTAGACAAGATTGAGGATGCATAAAAAAAATGGAACTGGGCAGAATTTTTGAGAAGATCTCAAAAATTCTACAAGTCTTCCAACCAGAAGTTCAAGAAATGCCAAGACATTTCACTTGGGTAGAATTTTTGAGAAGATATAAAAAATTCCATCAAGTAGTGTCGGAAGTTCAAAGTTAACTTCAATAATCTTCGGCATGATCAAATGCTCACGATCAACTCCAAATGAACCCCAAAATTTCCGAATATTCAAAGTCAATAATCTTCTGATTTTACAACTTGAAAGGATTTTCAGATGCTCCAACCAAGCTATTGTATATGTCAAAATCTCAAACTGGAGTGTTCATTTAAGCTTTAATGTGACATGAGACTTGGCAATGACACCTCTCAAATTACTTTTCAAATATATAATTTCCTTAAAACTCTATACATATATCAAATTATTTTGTATAAAATATAGATCTATCTTATGTCTACCAAGAAGCGAGAAGCTAGAAACAGTCAACCAAAGATAGTGAGAGGAGGAGTAAGCAATCAAAGAAGTCAACACATATTAGTTCATTTAAAACTAATAAAAAATTTATGGATGCAGGTTTACAAGGATATCATGATATCACCATATCCCTCAGTTCAGCAAGTATGAAAAAATCAAAAGAGCAAAAACACCCAAGTATGACATTTTTTTTGGATACAGAAAATGATATTGATATTATCGGGACAAAAGAAAGCAACTTGGTATTTCGAGTAACAATGTCTTGCTCATATTTCCAAGAAAAAATAAGATCCACAACGAATATACAAATGGTCAAAGGAAAAATAGGTGAAAGAACTGAGAGGATGATACTTTAAGATGTACAAATGACATTCATATCGTATTTCCCAGCATTAAAGACATCTAAAAGTCATACATCCGACACATCAAATATTGGAGAGAATTTGAAGTGCAACTTGCCCAAAAATATCCATTGTCATGTTAAATTTGAAAGAGGCTAACGTTAGAGGATATTTGTAAGGCACATCGATACCGGACGCGGTCCATGTGCATTGGCAAAAGGCCATTTCATACCATGTCATCAGAGGTGGTGATGTTATTGCTGAGAGGGCCATCAACATTATATTATCAAAGATGATAATATTACTACTGAGAGGGTCATCCATATTATATTATTGAAGGTGATAATATCATTGCTGAGAAGGCCATCAATATTTTATTATCAGATTTGGTAATATCATCACCGAGAGGGCCATCCATATTATATTATTGAGGTGATAATATAATTACTAAGAGGGCCATCAACATTATATTACCAGAGGTTGTTCATTGCCGAGAGGGTCATCCATATTATATTATCGGAGGTGATAATATCATTGCCGAGAGGGTCATCCATGTTATATTATCAAGGGTGGTAATATCATTTGTCGAGTGGTTCATCCATACCATTTGCCGGAAGAGGCGATATCTTGCCGAGAGGGCGATAAACATATTCCATCATATCAATTTATCGTATATGGAGTCAAAACTGAAGGAGGATAACATTCGAGAAGTATATTATAAATCACACCAACTTTGGAAGGGTGCTCTATTTGCTCTACGTCAAAATCGGAGGAGGCTGACGTGCCAGTGTAGTAAAGACACTACTTTTCTATTTATGTTACAGAACATCCAAGAGGATGCATTCTCAATTAAACCACACGTGCGAACGTCATAACAAAGGATGCAACACAATGTGTAACTTTTTCTTAACATTGAACTGGGATGTAGTATGAGGATGAATATCAAACTCTTTGGACGCGAACAGAGGAGAGACTTCCACCACAATCAAACCACACCCCTATCAGAAGGCATGTGGGTATTTTCTTGGGGTCTTTTATTTTTAGTTTCGCATTGAGTGTAATTTTCAACTCCAACTGGAAGCAAATCGTCAAATCCAAGTGACAATACACCAGAAGTTTTGAAAATTATGTCTGTGTAAGTTCTTACTTATGGATGTGAAGATTTCCACATTCATGATGAAGAGGTTTCAAACCTCTATTTCGTAACTTGACTTATTTGTCACTCTTCCCGAACCAAAGGTTATCTTAGCATAATAGATTGACTTACCAACCAATGGAGTTGAACTACAGACAACCTGATTCCTAAGGTCATGGGATATGTAAGGTGGGCTCCATGTTGAAAACTCAAATGTATTCCAACAATCTCTCTTGAGTCTTATTTTCAAGCATTCCGGTCTCTCCATAATTTGATACCGAATATCTTTTGAATTTTTTTTCCAAAATATCATGCGCCAAATCAAGCGTTGCTTTGAACTATAAATGATTTGACTTCTCATGTAACTTAAGATATGTAGGAAACTCAATGCTAGGGTCCAATCATAGTTTTTTTTTAAATCTGTATCGAGTCTTTCTTTTAAAGAGATGGAAATAAGTTAGGTCAAAATTTGATTCGCCAATCTTCTTTGTCAGGTTCTCATCGACCCTATCCAAAGAATGGGGTAGTTGTTGACACCCAATTTTGACCCTATGCAATTCGAGTTAATTATCGAGCTTCTTCAATTATAAACAATTTGAAATAATTGTCTTTGATAAATCCTAAAATATTTTAAATCTTTCTCTAGTTAGTTTTGCTATTTTTTTTAGAAATAATTATATAATATTGTATATTGATGTATGTATAATTTTCTCTTTTATGTAAATATTTAATAAATAACCTAAGAGTAGTGTTTAGCATAAATACATATTTATTTCCTTTAAATTAGCGAATTTTATAATTATGTATAATTAGTTCTCCATTTTAAGTAATGAATTTATGTCTTGATAATTATTTTGTCTTGTTCAAATTAAGAAGCTCAAATAATTAATCAATAATTATCCATCTCATTTTAATTTTGACTGAATTTAGTTATTTGACTCAATTTGGTTATACCTAAGTCTAATTCGGTTAGAATCGCAACTCAAGTGGTCAAATCTTAAATAAAGTAGGTCATCTTCTTAACTCTTGCACACATGTACACATATACATATATTTGCGAACACTCTCCCATGCTCTCCTCTCTCTTTTCCTTTTCCAATCCTCATGCTCCCTCTATCTCTCGCGCCCTTCGCTCTCCCTCTTTTCGTTTACCACATCATCTTCCTCAACTCAGAAGCCCATAACCCTAGCCCTAAGCTATCGCCGATGCGACAAAGCCATCGCCTCACGTCTCATTTTCCCCCTTTTCCAGGGTTTCTTGTCTACCTTGGAAGAAGTTTGAAATATTTTTAATTGCCTCAAAAAGTTTCCCCCCAAAACTTCCAATCTTCTCCTATAAATAGCCCTCTATACTTAGTGATTTGGAGGCAATCTGAAGTTGGATTTTGAGGGCAAAGAACATTGTTTTAGCAAAGATAAACACACGAAGGTTTAACCCTCGAATTTATGATTTCATTTCGTTCATTGGAGTTCTCGTTGGAGCTTCAGTCAGTGGTGGTGAAGTCCTCTTGCTGGTTGTCTCGGTTTGCTGCCAAAAAAATAGTGGGATGAAACCTGACACCATTATAGAGTCAATTTTGATGAAGTACATGCCTCAGAAGTTCAAATGCTAGACTATATGCAACATGATATGTGAAAAATATACATCATATACACTGATATACATCACGTGTATTAAAAATGAGAATTGGGTTAAAGCCCAAAAATTCCAGTGAATTTGGCCCAACTAGGGGCCCGAATTCATTATCTCTTTGTTTTTCTAATTGGTTTGATTATGTTTTGACTAATTTTATTTAACTATTAATTTTGTTAATTTTCTTAATAAGATTCCTCAAAAGATGAGCGGTTTCCTTTGTATTGGTTTACTTTAATAAATTTTATTTTATCAACTCTTGCTTTCTTTATTTACAGAAATCAAATATTTTTAGTCAAAAACTTCACTTGTCTTCAATTAATTTAAGATAGTTTCATGCCTTTATTGAAAAATTGGTTTAAGGTATGAAATTTAAAGTGATTTAAATAAATTCCTACATAATCTATTTTTAAAGTTTTAATCTTAATCTATATTTAAAGTGTTAATCTTAATCTATTTTTTCTCAAGTTTTAATCACTTTTTTTTGTTTCAAAAGCTTTAGTTAGTTCCTTTTTCTAAAATCCGCCCAAAAAATGTTCTTTACTTAATTATTTTCTCAATATTTAGTCAAATATTTCAAGAAAAAATCGTCGGATAATCGCGTGTTAGCGGCTACTTTAAGTGCTAATACCTTCTTAAAGTAGAGATAAGAACTTCTTATACATTTTTTCTAAATTCTTAAAGGTTTATCTGTTAAGACCATTTTAAATTGAGTTTTCTTACTTTTTTTTCAAAAAAAAAAGTGACTATTCTTTTTCTAAGTATTTTTTAAAAATTATTTTATACTTAGAACATTTCAAAAATGACTTTTCTAAAGGTAGTTGTAGACGGTGAAGTTTTATTGATAAATACATACTAAATTTGGATTAAATCTTAAATTCATGATATGTTGACCAAGTCAAATTACTGGTTAATAAAGTCAGATTAATATTTAAGTCAAAATCATCTAACTTAAATCAAGTCCAAATTACATTTTGGCCAGTCCATTAAGTTTATAAGATGACCCCAATTCATGTTCTTCATGCCCAGGGTCAAAATTGCTTGGACCAAAATACCCCTGAAGCCTTAGATCAAGCCTATACAAAGAGGTCTTCATAAGACCAAAGACATATACATACACAGAGAAATAAATAGAGAATCATTGCTCTTCAGTAGTGATCTGCAAGTCTTTCTGCATACAAAAAAGTGTTTGCTCCAAGTGTTGAGCCGGAAGTATTCCATCAAATTAAGAACATCCGTGAAGAGTACATATATTTTCTTAAAGATTATATAAAGATTGTAACCTTCGCATAAATTCAAATACAACTATTGTTTTTTGCTTGCTATTTTCGTTTCCTATTTGCTATATTTCAAGGACGAAGCTTTAGACGCATACAAATTGGCATGCCTAGTGGGACAATCTTTACCTCTCATATTTTCTCTTCAAAGATCAAAGTTCAAGAACATTGAGATAGCTTCCAAGAATCAACTCGAAATCTGCATGGAAATTTGCATATGCATCCATATCCACATCTGGATTCGCATCTGCATCTGCATCTGCATATGCAAAAACTAATGGATCCAAATTCTCCATCGATGAAGCATGTGACCTATGACTAGTAACCAAGCCAAATTTCTAGGATAACAAGCCTCACGAGGGTCGTCTAAATCTGCTAATGGTTTGTCTAAAAAATGTGTGAAGCCTCCTGCGAAAGTCGCAAAAGAAGACGTCGCCGAAATAGTTGAAAGGGTTCTTGCCCAATTGAGCCTATCTACATACAAAAAACCCTTCGCTGTAGCCGACTATGATGTCTTAAGCGCGGGATCTACCCCACATAACATGTTTGCATCTCATGTTTGGGAAAATTAACGGTATTCTCCATCACCTACTATTGTAATGCATGTGATGGTGACTAACACTTCATCTGTAGAAGAACAACTTGTGAGCTTAACAAAAGTTATAGAAGTCTTGAACCAAGTATGTTCAAGATCAATATGCTCGAATTGTTAAGATAATTGATTGGGTGGAGGGCATGATGGATGAAGAATCAAGTCATGTACCCAGTCGATTGCCCAACAAAGCAAGCGAAATATGCTAAAGAGATCCAAGTTTCCTCTAAAGGAACGATCCCGATCGACCAAATCAAGGAGTTCATCATGGGGACCATTAAAGACAAGTACAAGGTTGCTACAAAATCCTTCTTGACATATGCAAGGTCATACACTGCAAGGATTGATAGCTTGAAAATGCATGTCGGTTATCAACCTCCAAAATTCAGCAATTCGATGGTAAGGGAAGCCCAAAGCAACATGTGGCACACTTCATTGAAACCTTCAAAAATGATGAATATACGGTGATTACCTTATCAAACAATTTGTCTGCTCCCTTAATGGCAATGTTTTCGATTGGTACACGAATCTTGAGTCAACTTCCATTGATAGTTGGGAACAAATGAAGCAAGAATTTCTCAATTGTTTCTATAACACAAGACATATGGCAAGCATAGTGGAGCTTAATTACCAACACACGACAGGGAAATGAAGAGTCGATCTTTGACTTAATCAACCGATAGAGGCGTACAAGTCTGAATTGTAAAATTAGAATTAGTAAAGCTTTGGGCATAGAGATGCATTGGGGTCTCCGCTATATTTTACAAGGGATAAAGCCTAAAAATTTTGAAGAATTGGCCACTCGCACTCATGATATTGAGTGAAGCATATCGTCAGTTGGAACTGAAACGCCACTTATCTAAGAACTTCGCAAAGGAAAAGAAAGACAAGAATTCCAGAAAGTGGGAAAATATTTGCCAAAGACTGAAAACAAAGAATCCATGAACGGCACTGCTTCTCATGTGAAATTCACCACAAAGGTGGGCAATCCGCAGAGCGCAAAAGCGACTTTTTTTTAAGGAAGGACAAATCAAAAGCTCACCTTGAAGGAGATGCAGCAAAAGAATTACCCGTTTCTTGACTCGGTTGTTTTCACAATCTTTGATGAACTCTTTGAGATGAAACTTTTTGAGTTGCTAGAGATGAAACGACCAAATGAAGCAGGGAAAAGTGATGATCCAAAATACTGCAAATATCACCGGTTGGTTGGCCACCCTATCGAGAAATGCTTCGTCTTTAAGGATAGATTCATGGACTTAGCTCTAAAGGGAAGATCGAACTTGAAGATGAGAATTGAGTTCAAATCAAGTTAGTGTCACTTCGGACTTACCCAATCCAGTCATGACTTGTAATTTTGTTGAAGGAAATATGGAGCAAGACATTTCAAACATTAATCAAACAAAAATGATTAAGTTTGGAGACTTTAAGCCCATTTATGTAAACAATTTGTTGTTTCTTCCTATACTAAGTGATGTGGCTTTAGTAGGAGAAAGATCGACAAGAAAAGATGAAGACCTATCAGATGATCTTGATGATTGGGGCTAGACTTTTGTGACTCGCCGTAAACACCAAAAAGTGAGTTCGCATAAGGATTCAACAAAGAAACACGTTAGGAAAAAGATGGTAAGGAGACCCAAAACCAAAACTTTGATTGTGCATTCAAAGAAGAAGGAAATAAATGTGCACCACTACCAAGAGTTGCATCGACTAATTACAATTGGAGAATATTTGCCAAATTGGTTTTATACCAGGTTCATATGCAATGAAACAAAAGCACTATGTTGTAATGTCGATGAGAAGGAAGCGAAAGATGAAACACCATCATGTTCATCACCACAAGATGCTCCAGAGTCATCTCCTAAAGTCAGAACTCCATCATGTCCATCACCAAAAGATGCTCCAAAGTCATCTCCTGGAGTCGAAAATGCATGTATGGACAAAATCACATTCTCTAACAATGATATTCTGTTTGGTGACGCACTTCATAATTGCCTTTAATTCATGGTTGGTTTTGCACGTAAGAAAAGGGTGAATAGAATCCTAGTCGATGCAGGATCTCGAATCAACATCCTTCCAATTCGCACAATGAAAGAACTTGGGATATCAACAGAAGATCTTACTGATAGTCGTTAGATGATCCAAAGATTCAATCAAGGAGGACAAAAGTCCATAAGGACAATCAAAATAGACACAATCGGAGAGTTGCTATCAAGTGTCTGGTTACATGTAATTGATACAAAGACTTCATATAACATTTTTCTTGGTAAGTCGTGGGTACATGAGAATAAAGTAATCCCATCTACCTACCACCAATGTTTGAAGTATTATAAGGATGGAGTTGCAAAGAGGATTATTGCAGATGATAATCCATTCACTGAAGTTGAAGCAAACTTCGCTAACGCGAAGTTTACTCAAATAAATATTCCATAAAATTTGATGACATTACATTTGGAGATGTCAGACTCCTTAACAAGATGGCCAAGGTAGTTGTCGGTAAGGAAAAAGTCGCAAACAAGGATGATCCAAAGCTTTGAAATCCGAACAAGATGCCTAACGTGATTAGTGCTTTGTTATGTACAAAAGGCAAATGAGGACAAGGAACACTCTCTCAAGTTGCGAGAAAATGTACTAGAAGAGTTGAACCTTCCTGTAAGACGAATTGATATAATGAAGTCATCCACAAAATTACTTGGAAAGTCTATGGCTCATAAGTCATTGCTTTACGAAAAATTTGTGACCCTTAATTCATCTCAATATGAAGCACTCCCAATGAAGCATACAAAAGAAAGTTTTGATTCTAATACTTATACATTACTAGAAAAGACTAGATTTGATCCTAATGAATCATCAAAATTTGGGAAGCTTCCTTCAGAACCTGCTATGAGGAAACAACGTGAAGGAGTGGGTTACAAACAACCTTCAACTATCCGCTTCTCCATAAAAAGGGTAAGCAACAATTACATCACTGCGGAAGATGATTCTGATACTTCTAACAAAAAGTCTTCTGTCTTCGATCAACTTGGAAGCTCAACGAAGAGGATTTCCGTATTTGACAGGTTATGGCCATTGAGGAAGAAAAACAAGGTTTGGAGAAACAACAAGAGTATGGAAGCATTTGCCTTACCTAAATCTCAAAATGACTTTCAAAGTCTGATCCCTTCTAGAATGAGGTGGCAAACGAACGTTGTTGTCTCATGTGGAGAAGTACTAAAGGCAAAGTCGCATTTTGTGGTCTACACCAAGCAGCGTGATGAAGATGAAGAAAGTGTTGGCTCTTCATATCATGTCATTACACAAGATGAAAGGCGTAGTTTTTATTCAATTAAAAGTAAGGAGAGTTGGAGGATGTTTCATGGTGTTACCATATATCTTTCAACAATGGAGAACCTCAAGAAGATGAAAATGATAAGGATACGCCACCCAAACTTGAAGAAGAAGTAAAGGCGACAGTTGATGCATTAAGAGAAATCAACCTTGGAACTTATGAAGATCTAGAACTTACTTATGTGAATGCTTCACTGGCAAGTGATGAGGAAAGGGCCAACATTGACTTACTCAAAGAGTATAAAGATGTATTTGTCTGGAGTTACAAAGATATGCCTGGATTAGACCCGAAGGTAGCAGTTTATCATCTTGTTGCAAAAAGTGGTGCACGTCCTATCAAGCAAGCTCAACGACGTTTAATGCCTGATTTGTTTCCCATGATCGAAATTGAAGTCTACAAGATTATTGAGGCTGGTTTTATCCGTGAAGTTAAGTACCCCATATGGGTTTCAAGTATTGTCCCTGTGAGGAAGAAGAATGGGCAAATTCGAGTTTGTGTTGATTTCAAGGATCTCAATAATGCATGTCCTAAAGATGAATTTTCACTTCCTCTCCCTAAGCTTATTATTGATACCACTACTGGGAATGAGGCAATGTCTTTTATGGATGGTTCATCTGGCTAAAATCAGATCCACATGTCACCAAAGGATGAAGAGTTGACCGCATTCCTCATTGCTAAGGGTATTTATTGCTACAAAGTAATGCCTTTTGGTTTGAAGAATGCAAGAGCAACATACCAAAGAGTTATGCAAAACATCTTTGATAACATTCTTCACAAAAATGTTGAATGTTACGTTGATTATTTAGTAGTGACATAAAGGAAAAAGTGTGATCACTTGCAAGACTTATGGATGGTATTTGATATACTACGAAGGTATCAACTTAGAATGAATCCTTTGAAATGTGCGTTTGGAGTTACCTATGGAAAATTCCTTGGCTTCATTGTACGACATTGAGGAATAGAAATTGATCAAGTAAAAATAGATGCAATTTTGAAGATGGTTGAGCCAAGACTGCAAGGGAAGCTAGCATATCTTAGGAGATTCATCTCGAATCTAGCAGGAAAGTGTCAACCATTCAGTCGTCTCATGAAATAGGGAACTTTTTTCGAATGGGACCAAGCATGTAGTAATGCCTTCGAGAGCATCAAGTCTTACTTGACAAAATTGCTAGTTTTAGCATCTCCTATTCTCGGAAAGCTATTGATACTTTACATATCAGCTCAAGAAAGATCAGTGGGAGCTCTCTTAGCCCAATAGCCCAAGAGAATGGCGAAGGGAAAGAAAATTCCCTTTACTACTTGAGTAGGATGATGACACCAAATGAGTTGAAGTACTCGCCGATCGAAAAGCTATGTTTGGCCTTAGTCTTCTCAATTCAGAAGATGAAACACTACTTTCACGCTTATGTCGTCCGCCTTATTTCTAAAGCAAACCCCATCAAATTTGTGATGTCAAAAATTGTCCTCAATGATCTACTAGCAAGATGGTATCTCTAGTTTCAACAATTTGAAATTGTGTATGTTCCTCAAAAAGTTTTATAAGGGCAAGCATTGGCAGACTTCTTAGCAGACCACCTGATACCTAATGATTGGGAACTCACTGATGAATTACCTGATTAAGATGCAATAGTCGTTGAAGTTAAACCACCTTGGAAGATGTATTTTGATTGGGCCTCGCATCACAAAGGAGCCAACGCTGGGGTGATATTTTTCACTTCTCAAGAGGAGATCTTGCCGTATTCCTTTACCTTAACGCAATGTTGCTCCAATAATGTTGTAGAATATCAAGCCTTAATACTTTGGCCTGAAATGTCTGTTGATATGAAGCAATTGCAATTATAAGTTTTTGGAGACTCTGAAATAGTAATCAATCAATTTTTGGGTAGCTATGAAGTCAAAAAGCCAGAATTGCTTCTCTATCATGACTATGCGCAAAAATTGGTTGGATGGCTCAGAGATGTAACTCTTCAACAAGTTCCAAGAAAGGAGAATAAGAAATTTGATGCCTTAGCTACTTTGGCTTCAACTTTGACTTTGCCTGACCAAGCACAAATCACTATTTGCCAAAAATGGATAGTACCACCAGATGCGGATGAAGAAAGCAAGCTTGAACATCTTGTAGCTGTCTCACAAGCTGAGGTACTCGATTAGAGACATACTCTGATCGATTACTTGTGTTACAATATACTTCCAGCGTCGTGCTCCTCGGTTTATTTACTCTAAAAATACTCAATATCGAAGATCATTCGAGGGAGTCCTCTTGCGTTGTTTGGGGGAAGAAGAATCAATTCAAGCTACGAAATTAGAAGCACATTCTGGGGTTTGTGGATCGCATCAGTCTGGGCCGAAGTTACACTTTTATATAAAAAGAATGGGGTATTATTGACCAACAATGGTAAAACAATGGTAAAATATTGCTTGGACTATGCTCGAAGATATCAAGCATGCAAAATTTATACACCAACCTCCTGATGTATTACATCAGACTGTTGCATCTTGTCCATTTGATGCTTAGGGGCTAGACGTGGTTGGACCACTATGGAAATCTTCTGGTGGCCACTTGTACATTCTGGCTGCGACAGTTACTTCTCAAAATGGGCTGAGGCTGTAGCCCTCAAAGAAGTAGAGAAGGAAAATGTTGCAAACTTCATTAGGGTGAACATCATCTATTGTTTTGGCATTCCTAGTTATATGCTAACAGATAATGGAAAGTCGTTCGCCAATAAATTGATGGATAAGATCTACGACCTTTTTGGCTTCAAGCAACGTAATTCGTCAATGTATTATGCTGCTGCAAATGGACTAGCTTAAGCATTTAACAAGACCCTGTGCAACTTGTTAAAGAAGGTCGTCTCCAAATCTAAAAGAGATTGGCATGATAGAACGGAAGAAGCTCTTTGGGCATAGCAGACGACTCATCGCACGCCGACTCAAGAAACTCCTTATTCTCTTATTTTTGGAACTGAAGTAGTCCTCCACTTGAATGACAAATACTGTCGTTGAGGCTTGCCATCCAAGAGGGACTTACTGAAGAAGAAAATACTCGTCTGCACCTTGAAGAGGTAGAGGCTCTCGATGAGAAAAGGTTGGAAACTCAACAAAGTCTTGAATGTTATCAAGCTCGTCTTTCTCGTGCTTTTAATAAAAAGGTTCGCCTAAGGTCCTTCCAAGTTGGTGATCAAGTCCTTGCAGTTAGAAGACAAATTATCATATCTTATAAATCAAGAAGCAAGTTCACCTCAAAATGGGATAGACCATACGTCATTCAAGAAGTCTATTCAAGCGGAGCTTACAAACTTGTGGTTGCAGACGGCTTGCGGATTGGTCCCATCAATGGAAAATTCTTTAAGAAGTATTATCATAGAAGCAGCGTCGTACTCCTGGACCGCAAGAGTATAAACTGTGTACAGCTCCCAAAAAAAATGTCTTCTAGGTTGAAAACCTCAAAAGAGGCGGCCTAGGCCAAAGTTAGGACACAAAAAGAAATTAAAAATAAATAAATAATAAAAAAAATTAAAAGTTCATGCTCTGAACTACGTTACGACTTGATCCTCTTCACTGAGGTACGTAGGCAGCTTAGAGTATTATTACTCTAGGTTCAGTCATAAGAAGAAGAAAATAACGTCGTCATGTGAATATCGTGCTAATTCTTTCAAATGAAGAGTTAAGCACGCCAGATTTTGAGCTGACTTTGAAGACAAATTTGTACTAATCCGTAAAGCCTATGGACGTGATTTTTATATAGATTGAAGATATAGAAGTTATCTTTCCAACAAAAAAAGAAGCTCATTATTCTGGTGCTCCTACTCCACGTTATGAATTTTCTTCCACATGTGCGCAAAGCTGAAGAAAGCTGAAAATTTAAGCACGAAGATTTTGAGCCGACTTTGAAGACAAATCTGTACTAATTCATAAAGCCTATCGACGTGATTTTTATACAGATTGAAGATACAGAAATTATCTTTCCAACAAAAAAAAAATGAAGCTCATTATTCCAGTACTCCTACTTCACGTTATCAATTTTCTTCCACGTGTGAGCAAAGCTGAAGAAAGCTGAAGATTCGAGCACGCAGATTTTGAGCCAACTTCAAACACAAATCTGTACTAATCCTAAAGCCCATGGGCGTGATTTTTATACAGATTGAAGATCTCGAAGTTATCTTTCCAACAAAAAAAAGAATCTCATTATTCCAGCGATCCTACTCCACGTTATGAATTTTCTTCCACATGTGCGCAAAGCTGAAAAAAGCTGATGATTCAAGCGCGCAGATTTTGTGCCAACTTCAAACACAAATCTGTACTAATCCGTAAAGCCCATGGATATGATTTTTATATAGATTGAAGATCTCGAAGTTATATTTCCAACAAAAAAAGAAGTTCATTATTCTGGCGCTCCTACTCCACGTTATGAATTTTCTTCCACGTGTGCACAAAGCTGAAGAAAGCTGAAAAGTTAACGTTTTGTTGCAAACCTCATATAAATGCTAGCTTATGGAGTCTTTTTTCTAATAAAGAAAGGGGGCTCGTGGAAAGAAACAATCCAAATTCAAAATTCAAGACAAGAAGATTCTTATTGAAATATAAGTCACTATTTTATTGCTTCAAAAAGAACCACTACACCATAATGAGCGAATTAGAAAATCCTAAGCAAATAAATAAATACAAATCTCACTACGGAAAAAGTTTGAAGCTTATGATTTACTGGCGAATTTTCTCAACTGCCCCTTCTAGCTTGGCTAGTCTCTCAACTTCATCATTAGACATCACATTATTTGTCTTAATGGTATAAATCTCGCCCTCCGTAATGGTGACATTCTCTTGACTTTTGGACAAACTCTCTTGATACTTGTTAATGAGCGTGGTGACCTTCTTTTTCTTGGAAGTCAAGGCTTTTAAGTCTTTCTCCACATCTGCTAGAGTTGCTTGAAGTTTCTCCATGGATCCATCCAACTTTTCATGTGCCAACTTTGCACCATCGAGACGGTGTTGCGCATCAGAGAGTGCCATTTCATGTGATTCTTTAGTCATCTTTGATGATCTTAAAGTATCATACTCTGCGTACGACTTGAAGAAATTCTCAACAAGATCCTCCAAAGAAGAAACATCAATAATGTTTACCTTTCTAATCTCCTCAAGAGTTGAAGCGATACTTGGCTCCAACTCTGTAAATCCATCTAAAGAACCTATGGAAAATTGTGTAATCCATCCACACAATGCGCCCCACATCTCATAAACAAAGGTTGATTTAACGCGGTAAATGGTTTCTTGTGACTCAAAAGTAGGAGCACCAGGTCGCAATGGCCGTGAAGAAGGTTTGAATGATTTCGTATGCATAATCTGATTGATGACATCTTTATTCGCACTAACCATTTGGTTGGGAAATCTCCTTGTCATCCGAAGAAGTAGAAGGTAACTTTCTTGGTAATACTATTCCAATGAAGGCATCACGTCATTAATGGAAGAATGAAAGGTTTTTGCAGCCGCATCAAGATCATTAAGATCTATGGTGAAATCTACACCTGCGCCATTGTTAAGGTCGTCACCATGTAATTCTTGAAGGTCCAACTAAAAAAAAGGTGAGTACAAAAAGATGATCAGATTCAAAGCTTTGAAAAATAAAAAAAAGTAAAAAAAGGCCCCCCCTTACTTGTTTTGCTAATTCAGTCAATGATTCCGATTTCAGATCCTCATCCACAAAGTCGTTATCATCAATGACAATTGTATGTAAAATATCGATACCACAACAAATATCATCTAGCTCTTGTTCCTTTCTTTTGGACGATTCCAGTGACAATCCTCACTCACTGTTGGGCTGGAAGATGCATTGAGTCGCCCAACATCATTTGATGATGCATACATATGAGAAATTTCATCACAAGGCGTCTGAAGGTTTGACGTTTTGTCATTATCATTGTCTGATGATACATGAAGTTCATTTGTTCCAGAAGAACCATGGCCAACTTTGGAAGTAGGTGAAGTCGCCTTTGAGGCTAATGTGAGGCGCCTCAATTTTGATTTCGGAGGCACATCCCCATCTTTCTAGGTTTTAGACTTGGATGAGGTCTTAGAACCTTGTGGAGTATCATTTAACTTCACTTGAGACTTGGAAGAATGATGTAACTTTTCCTTTGGTTGATCAGAAGCCCCTTTAGATGACATTGGATGCAGAGTCTTGCTTCATTTTCTTCAAAATGATGCGGGGGTTTCCTTGGGAAGTATTCATCCTTTGGGATGGCCACCAGTCTACATACTCGCGGGTCATTAAAGGAGCACCCTCTAGTGGGCACATTGGAATCATGACTTTAGAAAAAGTATCAAGTCGAAAAGAGGAATTCCAAAGTTGCACCAACGTTAATAGTGTACCATAGTAAGGTTGGTCCATAAGATCTCCAGGAACATCATGACAAAAACCGAATTGTCTACTAAATCTGATAGCGCTGTAGGACTCCACAATGAAATTCGAATCATGCCTAAGGGTTACATAGCCTGAAAGAAGGCTTATGATATATTTGTTCCACGAAATTGAAAGCTTGCCATTATCAGTACGGTGCAAATCCCTCCCTTGCAGCATTGCTAAATGATGGAGGCGACGGGCATCATCCTGTTGAAATAACTTTTGGGCGTCAGTAAAATCAAAACATTTGGCCATCTTCTCGCCAGAAATTTTGCAATGAGGTATCCATCGATGTGAACGATTGGCATGACGATGAGTTCCAAAGTATTCCCTAAGTCAACCATATACATAGTGTATGGGGAAAATTATAGTTGCCACACTCAAGTTTGAAGTAGAGATTTCTTTCAAGCCGCAATATATGTTTGCAAGAACTGGGACCGCTAAGGAGAATTTCTTTACATGAGCCATCAAGCTCGCAACTTTAAAAACACTAGCGCCTGCATAGTTGACTTTCTTATTCGGAAGAACAAAGTTGCAAAGCCAACAAGCAAAGAAGGTTGCGAAATTAGTCTCATCTCTAAGTGATTCTTCCACATCTAACTCGACAAGGGGGGAATTCTCCTTGTTAGTCCGCTGTAGGAAGTTCGAATCAATATGTCCAAAAGGATTATGGTTTAACCTTGGCTTTATGGCTCGTACCTTTGACACCTTTTGCAGAGGCTCGACATATTTATTAGGTCCTCTATACCAGAACTTCACCCAATCATGGACAGACACCTCATGGAGATCATCTTTTGCTAATATGTAGAAGGCTGAAAACATACCAACAACTTTTGGGAAGAAGAAATTCTCTTTGAGAATCAATCCATCAATTCTTTCGCTGAGGGAACAACTTAGTCATAAAAGTGCCCTTGTACAGGGAGACCTCCAATTGCTTGTAAGTCCCAAAGTGATATGGAAATCTCTTCAATGAAAGTAGAAAGTGTGTTGGTAGATGGGCGCCAAAGTTCACAAAAAGCATGGAGTACATTGTCGTCATAGTTGTAAAGAAGTATATACTGCATCATAAACCTTGATGAGCTCCAAAATCTCCTTGTGGTGAGGCAACACGTCTTCTACCCATTCCCAGTAACTAGGCATGTAGCAGACACTGCCAAAGTTGGAAGAGGGAACACTCCAATTGTTGAAACTTCCATCAGAATGAGAAGATTTGGAAGATGCTACGTCATGATGAATTGCGGATTTCAGTAAAGGAACTTTCATGCGAGGAGCCTTGCTCGAGAAGTTTCTTATGACGTCTTTGGTATCCATTTTTGACCATTCTTTAAGGAGAAGAGATTCATCATATGTCCCACTAACAAGGGAGAAGACGCTGATAGCTGGAGGCTGAACCTCCCAAAGTAGAACTTTGGCATTTGGATTTTGTTGGTCGTCACCCTATGCGGTGAATCTTTGTCACGGAAGTGCATCATGTTGCTGGATCAAAGTCGTATTTCTCTATCCAAAATCTGCAACAAAAAATTAATCAAAAGGAAAAAGTTTAGATTCGTAAGAATATGTCCAAAGTAAAGGTGGTAACCTTAAATTTTTGTAGTTGGTGAAAGGCTGATTTCAAACAGAAAACTGAATCAGCACAGATGCAATCTAATCGTGGTTTTCGTATATGATATATCCCTATGAATTTAATTTCCAACACCCAAACCGCTTGTGATTTCGTTATTCCTACGTCGAGATATGATTTTTTTTTTTTTAAGTCGCACAAAGCTGATGCATTCAGTTCATCAGAATTTTAGGCTGAGTTCAAAAAATAACCTGAGTAAATTCAAGAGTTGTCTGATCATGATTTTTGGATATGTTGTATCTCTATGAGTCTAGTTTCTGGAAAATCAAACGGATCACGATTTCAATATTCCTACAATGAGATATGAATTTTCTACCAAAGTCGTGCTGAGCTGAAAAAAAGTGACGAAAATCAGAGTTGTGAAGAGAACATACTTGAGAGAGAAGGATTCAATTGAACTTGATGATGCGACAATGCGATATACAATCACCAGGAGAATGTGGGTATATATAGATTTCAAAATATGGAGACATCAATTTAATTTCTACTAATTATGAAAAATTATAATGATGAAAAGTCTAGTTCCTACAAATTACGGAAATTATGATAAATTTCCATAGGAATCAAATTATGGAAATTACATAGGAACCAAATTATGGTATGTTTCCATGGGAGTCAAATTATGGAGTTTTTTTTTTCTGTAGAAGTCAAGTTATGGAAATTTCATAGAGACCAAATTATGGTAAAGTTTACTCGGAAACTAAAATAGGGAGTGAAAAAAAAATGCCCCAAATGAGGATAAACTCGCATAATGAGAATTTGAATTCCTTACGTTTTATTCAAGTTAGTGAGCAAAAAAAAAAAAAAAAAGAACCACCGGCAGGGCATTCAACCCCAAAGAAAGCAACGCCTAAAATTTGTGTCGAAATCACAAGCTCTATATCACCAAGTCAAGCTTGTAGACGCAAACCTTGCTTGTCGAATTGACGGTCATTTTGTAGTTGATGACCCAAATGAAATTACCAAACTATGAAGAAATGTCATGCGATAAGTCTTCATGAGCTCAAAACACTTCAAGTCAAAAATGAGTTGGTAAACGACTGAAAGTCAAATAATCTCTTACAAATTATAGAATGTTGTCATGAAGACTCTGGTAAATGTTGACCTCAACTTATCAGCATAGTCATTTCTCATGAAGCTTCAAGTATTTCGTGAAAGATCAACTACAAAAAAAATACTTGCTTCACAAATACTTCAAGGCTTGTCTTTACAAGTTCGACAAATCGAACACCCCAACAAGCCTCGAAGCAGGGTGCATTTGTAGACAGTGAAGTTTTATTGATAAATCCATACTAAATTTGGACTAAATCTTAAATTTATGATACATTGACCAAGTCAAATTACTGGTTAATAAAGTCTGATTAATATTTAAATTAAAATTATATGACTTAAATCAAGTCCAAATTACATTTGGGTTAATCCATTAAGTTGATAAGATGAGCCCAACTCATGTTCTTCAGGCCCAGGGGTCAAAATTGCTCGGACCAAAATACCCCTAAAGCCCGAACTCAAGCCTATATAAAGAGGTCTTCATAAGACCAGAAGACACAAACATACACAGAGAAATACATAGATAATCCTTGCTCTTCAGTGGTGATCTGCAAGTATTCCGCAAACAAAGAAGTCTTCGCTCCAAGTGTTGAGCCGGAAGTATTCCATCAAATCAATAACATCCGTGAAGAGAAGAATCAGGCAATTACATATCTTTTCTTAAAGATTATATAAAAATTGTAACTTTCGCATAAATTCAAATACAAATACTATTGTTTGCTTGCTATTTTCCTTTCCTGTTTGCTGTATTTCAGGGACGAAACTTTAGACGCATACAATAGTAAAATCAAGACATAACATACTTTCTCCATCCAACAATAGTTGTCCACTATATTATTTTAGGATGTCCAATAATACTTGCTCATTTTATGAAATCAATAGATAATTTTACTCTTAGTCCCTAATTTACCCTTATTTTTAATTATAATCATTTCATTATTATATTTTTCAACACATTGTATTTATTATATAGTAAAATTACTCTTCTATTTATATTTTCTTAAAAAGTGTACACCGTCAATAATAGACAAGCTGGACAGAGTACAACTTAACAATAACCATACTCACCTACCATCCCCACACACAAAAAAAGGAGTAAAAACGTAATCATCAATGAACATACGCATCCAAAGGATTAGATTGTAAAAAAACATTTTAACAAAGTAATACTTCTCAAATTTTGTGATATTAAATATTTTATAATATATTGAAATGATGATAAATTTTTATATATTACTTTATTACTCTCTCCATTCCTATTTACTTGTCAAATATTTCCTAATTTGATTTCTCCTTTTATTTGTCATTTTTGACAAATCAAGGAAGGACAAATTTCTTTTTTCAATTATACTCTCAATTTATTAACATTGAGTTAGTATCTTTGAAAGTTGTAGTGAATAAATATTTTATCAATTAATAGAGATAAAATAATAAATTTATTATTTGAATCATTATTTTCTTAATAAATATACCAAGTCAAAATTTGACAAATAAAAATAAATACAGTGGGAATATTTACAAGTGTTGTAATCAAGCTGCTTTTTCAAGAAATGTGTGTGGCCCACTTTAGTACTAAATTTATTTATCTTATTTTTCCTTTTAATTTTGCTATATATATATATATATATATATTACGTTATAATTATAAATCATAATAATAAATAATTTAAAATTAATTTAAAACGTTTGACTATACTTTTAAATAATGACGTAAAAGATACTATAAATTATAATAATTAATAATTAAAATATTAAAAAATATTATAAATTTTGATTGACTCTTAAAATTTTATTAGTGCACATACATTAAGACAATGAAAATAACACATAGATTAAGACAATAAAAATAACATATTTTATTTATTAAATTATAAATCACAATAATTAATAATTTAAAAATTATAAAAAAAAATTAGTTACAGTTCCATGTGTATGGTATAAAAGTTACCCCTCTCCTCCATTTTATATGACTTATTTTTTTTTATAATTGATCTAAAATAGAATGACACATTTTTATATTTAGTAATAATTTAATTTTAAATTTTTTATTTTATTATTACAAAATGATAACTTATTTTATACTATAAAATTTCAAAAGTTTATTTTTATTTTATAAATTTTGTATTAATTTAAACTAACTCGTTGAGAGTGCCCGTGTTTTGGGAGTTACGGATTAGTCGACAAATTGTTTCATACACTTTATCTCTTTGCAAGGCAGAGACAGCTTCTCTCTTTCTCCAGCCATGGAGATTGTGGTTCAAAGTTCAGTTGGTCAATATTCGAAACCCTTCCATAGCTTAGCTAGAAACCGAATAATGGCAGCATCAGTTCCAATTACAAGAGTTACAGCAATGGATAGGAGAAGAGAGGGAATTTCACAACTCACTTCTCATTCTTTTTTTCCTGCTATTAGAAGAATAAGAGCAATGCATAAGAGCATCACTTCGTGTCCAACGGGTATCAACTTTTTTGTTCCTGCAACTCCCTCGTTTTAGAGATTTTGTTACTTTACCTGTATCGATTATCTATTGTAAACTATATTTAGCTTCAATTTTAAAAGTTCCACTAACAATGAGTTTATGTACTTCTTAAAATTGGTGTAAATTGGGATGGAAGGAGTAATTCCGAGTTTTGAATTATTAGCTGTTTGGGCCTTCAATTTGCTACTATTTGTACTTATCAGAAAACAAGAGAGGAAATTTTGCTTAGTATGTGGTGTTTCACTAATTCAATTGAAGGTGACACAGTTTCTTTTGCAACACCTGACGTGGGAGTTAGCAATACTGAAACGCGTGAATGGGCGATGCAAGGTAAATGTATACCATGCCAAAATGATGTTATTTCTGCCTTAAAGAAATAGTATGATGAACGCTTGAGTTTTTCTTTTAATAATTTTGATAAGAAATTTTGGTTATATTGGATCGTTGTACTCATTTAACGACCGAGGTGCATTCTGAACTTCCCTTTAGCTTTCTTGGATTTTGTATTATGTTTTATTTTAGATGATGGTGGTGTCTGGGCAACTTGTGTACACCTCGACTAATTCCATGTGAAACCTGCATTTTGTTTTATGTGTCTTGTCTGGATTTTGATAGAACTTTTAAGTTGAGACATAATGTTTGGACCATGGAAACAAAACAATGTGTTATGGTGAAGTATCTATGCTTGGCTGCATCTAGAGTTTTTACTTCAGTAGTATTTACATGTATGCAGTGTAGTCAAAGGCGCACTTTAAGAGCGCCTGAGCCCTGAAGTGAGGCTCAAAACATGTTGAGCGCTTCGCTTGCTTTATGTGCGCTTCAGTGTTATCCTCAAGGTTCTAAGACAAACTTTTCCTTGTCAATGAGCCTCTTTTGAAGAAGTGACACTAAACAATTGATATTTCACTTTATCATTAAAAAAATTTCAATTTCTTTGATCATGTATTTGTCATGTTTATAATTATTAGTCTTGGATTAAACATATCTATTTGTATTTTTTTTCTTCCTTTGCGCCTTTTTTCAGGAATGCCCACACTTTATTTGCCCTTAAAGCCCCAATGGACCATAGAGCTTTTTTGTGCTTTTCGCCTTTGATAACAATGCATGTATGTTCTTCATTTGTAGTGGTTGTGTGGCTGTGCTTTTGTAACTTTGTGAGAATATGTCCTAGAAGAATTGCACACCTGACACCTTACTAGCAAGGCATTATGTAATTACCCATACTGTGCTGTTAAACTCTTGTTACTGAACTTGACAAGGGGCTATAAGACTGTAAATGTATTTCTCCATCCTACCATTCCACATCCACACCTTTTAGAAGGTTGCACATTCAGAAGTCTTTGTTTCAACAACTAGTTGAATATTCTACGGAGTATGAGGGGAACTGTAAGCCCATGAAACCTGTACCGACCGATCAACTTTAAGGAAATGAAAAGTTCTATTGTCAACTTTGTAATAAATTTTGCGTTTCTTTTAGATTATAAGTACCAATATTTTGGTGGAGTGGTAGCTAAAATTTTTTGCAAGTGCAATATTACCTTGCAACCATTGCCATAAACCCAGGCAGCCTTCAAAGGAAAAAAGGGAATTGCTGACTATTTGAAAGAAATGGAATGAATGAAACCTTAAGAAAATAACATGAAGGTGGTGGCTCAGGGGGTGTTAAAGCTAAGATGCTAGGGCTCCTTATAATAGAGAAGATGTCAAACATTAATGTTATAAAGGTTGTTTTTGTTGTTGAGGAGAAAGGGTCATGATTGATGAGGTTGGCAAAACAAATGTGTCTGGGTGGAGGTGTGATGTTGAATGGTATTTGAGGAAATGGATGCATAATGGTGAGGCAAATCTGTGATTTCCTTGTTTTTGATGGGTCGATGTAGGGGTGGCAAAATGGGTAAAATATATGGTTATCCGTTTAATTCAGCCATATCATCAATCATAAAATATGGGTAACTCATGGGTATTTACACTCTCCTTAAAGTTTGTAACGATGTAGAAACCTATAAAAAGTACACTTACTAAGGGTGTGTTTGGTATGAAGAAAATATATTTTTGAAAAATAATTTCCAATTTTCTAATTTTGATTGACTTAAATGTTTTGAAAAATATTTTTTCAGGCTTATTTTTCTCTAATTTAAGAAAAATGATTTCCCTACATAAAGTAGGGGAAAAAATTCAAAACTTTTTTTAAATCACGAAATAACTTTTCAGAACTTTCCTTAACCCTCACCACTTGAAACTGGTCCAGGATCCGACTTCCGACCCCGACTCGAGACCCAAAGTTTGACCTCCCAACCTCGATTCAGGACCACAAATTTTCCAAAATAATATTTTCTAGAAAAAATGAAAAAATAAATTTCCTTCATACCAAATACACACTAAAAGGAGAAAAAGAATAATAGAAAAATCCTGTAATTTGAAAGTATTTATTTCTTTACATAATAAGAAGCAATGGATACTATGGATATCCATATTATCCATTGGTTTTACCCATTTTAATCCATATCAAATATGAGTCGAGTTGAATATTCTATCAATTTTCACCTAACTCATTTTGACCAACCCATATCCGACTCTACCCGCCCATTTGCCACCTCTAGTCGGACGTTTGTAGTTTGTTATATGTGTGTAGCTTACTTTTTATATTGTAGTTCATTTTGTTAATTCCAAGTGAGCCATCTATTTTTTTTGGCTAATAAGGAGTTATACGAATAGTTTATTTTTTTATTTTTTTAATTAATGAAATTGAACTTTTTGTTACCTTTCTCAGAAAACAAAATATATCCAAGTGATTTTTTCATAGGTGAAACCATGTGCTTCAACGAAGTGTACACTTCAAACAATGACGTGCAAAGTAATCCAAACAAAAAGCAATTGGTTCTTTGAATTTCAACTCCGAGGAGTTGGATTATATAGACATTATTGTATATTGGATGTTGAAATAATTTATTTTGATTATAATTTGATTACTGTATCACTAAATTTATCTATGTTTTTGTATTTTTTGAACTTTTAATATTTGTGTGCTTGTCTTCCTTGTGGGATTACGCTTTGTTTGTTGTTGTTGTGCGCTTGTCTTCAAAGAAGCATGCACTTCACTTCTTGTTTTTCACTTCAAACTGCATGAACCTTATCACTTACTTGCGCTTTTCAATTTTAAAAGACTGCTTCTGAAATCACATGTAGGGAAGGGACTCTTTTTAGTCATCTTTTAATGAAATTCACTTTTCTAGAAATCGAAATTCAAAGTTGTGGATGGCAAGTAGCTTCTACAGTCACAATTTTCTGGGTAGCACTTAATCTTTGTGCAATCTTCTGCTGAATTTTTCATGTTTTATGGAGTATTTGGCTCCTTATGTGTTGGAGTGTTTGTACTGTTTTATATGTCCACAGATTTCTATACTTTAAGGAAGGATGTAGAAACTGTCTTAGAGCGTGTTCAGGAGATCAGAGCTGCTGCTGGTCTAAAGCAATTACAGGAAGATCTTGCTGCTTTAGAAGCAGTAGCTGCTGACAGCTCTCTCTGGGATGATCGTGCTAAAGCTCAGGAAACACTTCAGGCTTTGACTGATTGCAAAGACAAATTAAAGCTTCTCTGTGACTTCAAGACACAGGTACCTATACTTTCCTTCAAAGAGAGATGGAGAGCAGAAAACACTTGTACTATGTTGTTTCCTTGTTAACATCAAAACTCATTTTCCATTTTTGCTGAAACATCTCTGTACTATATTAGTCTTGCACTAGAGGTCCTATTTTATCTTGCGAGGCGTATGTCACCTTTAACTTTGATTTTTCTTTGCAGTAAATGGTTAATGGTTCAAGGACATTTAAGAATCCAGTGGTTACCAATCTTATTCTTCTGGAGAATCTCCTTCATTTCCCCTAAATACCTCCTTCTGTCCAAAGTTTGGAATATTGGTTAAAAACTAAAGAGGAAGATAATAGAGTGGACAGATGTCCATTTGAAAGATTAAAAAAAAATAAAAAACATTTTCCCCCTTTGATGTGCAATTAAAAAATTTGCAAAGTTTTTCTGTTTGGGGCACTTCTAGAATTTTCTTCTAGTCCTTGAAAACATCTCAGGTATCTCACCACGTATTTGGATATTTATTCATAAATCAGTGTCAGTACGACAGTGACAATTCAGTAATTCACATTCCACAGGCTGATGATGCAGAAACGATTATTAAGCTCACTGAGGAGATGGACTCAATTGATTCAGTGTTTCTTCAAGAGGCCTCTGGTATCATAAAGGAATTGAACAAGGCACTGGATCGTTTTGAGTTGACTCAACTTCTTTCAGGCCCCTATGATAAAGAAGGTGCAGTGATTACTATCACAGCTGGTGCGGGCGGCACTGATGCACAGGTAATGCTGGATCTATAGCAAGGGGCTAGGTCTATTGATTTTTTTTTCTTGATAACTTCGATGCTCGGGTCAGTTTTCGCGCATCTCGACGAATTCAACGGGATATGTGCCACCAGATACTAGGTAATCTGTCCACCAAGGCTAAGGCAAGTGTTGCTTAATTGAGTGAAAACCAGAAAAAGGACAAAAGATAACTTATGAATATGAAGGAATAAAATAGTAAAAGGGAAAGAAGAGAGCTTATGAATAGGAGTGGAAAAGTACGTTTTAATTCACTGCAATTAAAACTTACATTTATAATAAAATGTTAGCTTCAAGTACCTAAATATCAGCACAAAATCTGCTGAAAATAAACAAACTCCTAAAGACTAGGAAAAGAAGTTATCTCAAGAAAACTAATTTACTGCAGTAAATAAATAAAGCTGCGGTCCTAAAACATACCAACTAACACTCCTCCTTGCTTTAGTATGTGCAGATTCCTAGTTTCTTTTTGAAAAACTCAAAACTTTCCGAGGGGAAGGGGCTTGGTGAAAATGTCAGCAACCTACTTATCACTTTTGCAGTAAAAAGCTTCACATCTCCATCTTTCTGCATGTCTCTCGAGAAAAATAACTTAACATTGAAATGTGTTATGTATCTTTAGGGAAGGATCGATTCACATGCGATATATAAATTCAACTCGTTAAAGGGAGGTTGAAACCTTAGAGTTCATTAAAAGAGAGAACTTCGATCTCTTCAGCTCTTCAAAGGGAGACTAAAACCTTAGAGTTCAATGGAAGAGAGAACTCTAATCTCTTGCTTTTTGCCAAAATATGATTTCTCATTTATTCCTCAAAAGCCCATTTAAATAGGAGTCTTGTTACATCAATAGGAAGTCTAATTCTTATGAAAGTAGGAGACCTAAATCATATTCTTGTCACGACCCAAGGTAGACCCTAGGTGTAACATGGTGTATAAGACCCCGAGAGGCCCCATACAAGCCACTTAGCATACGTCATAGAAATCAAGAGATTTAAAAGACAGTGTCAAAACATAAAGTTTTGTAAAATGAGCGGAAGTCTAACAATGTCTCAAATCCATCTAGTACAAAAGAGTAATTGGGACGTAACCCGTACATCAAGGTCAAAACTAAAATGTAAAGACAATATGAAATAAAGGCTTGGTCCTCGGAACATGAAGACTCACCAATCTTCAACTTCTATATGCAGTTTTTGATACATTCTGCCAAGTGGCAGTGCTATTTCATATAAGCTGATCATGATAATGCTGTAATGAATTTTATAGAGCCAGAAAAGTTTTAGGTGCCTTGCTACAGTGTAGAATTTCATTCTTTGCTGTGATCATTAACTATCATTGTCCATATAGTTTTCAACTCAGTATGTCTATTTCTATTTAAAAGCCTTTTTATATGATCGAACAGATGATTTAAATGTTTTTGAGCTTACAGTTTGCTCATGACGGAGATCTCAAATAAAACATGATATGACATATTAGTTTTTAATATTCATCTCTTTAAAAATATTAGAACAAAAAAAAGATATGATGTGGAGTAGACATGATTGAAGCCCTCTAACAATTTGTGTATTTTGCTTTGAAACCTTATTTTGCTTTTTTCTCATTACAGGTTTGGTCCATCTATTCTCTACTAGTTCTGTTTCGTCAGAAAGTTTTCAAGTCTTCAAAAACTTGCAAAATCAGTGTCACAATTTTCATTACCTCTTTTACATAGAATATTTTGATTAATTCCAGTGCAGGATTGGGCCGATATGCTTCTCAGGATGTATGTGAGATGGGCAGAAAAGCAGCGCTATAAAACAAAAGTTGTTGAGAAGTCTGTGGGAGAAGAAGCTGGGATCAAGTCAGCCACTGTTGAAATTGATGGACGGTATGCATATGGCTACCTGTCTGGGGAGAAAGGAACCCACAGGATCGTTCGACAGTCTCCCTTCAACTCTAAAGGCCTTCGTCAGGTTATAAATCTTTATGTGATAACACTCTTTTGGGCCTCCTTATATTCTGTATTTTCTAGATACTCACACATATATGAAAGACTTCGTATGAGTTTGAGTGGGCTACTTCACACTAAAAGTCCCTAAGCATGATAATCATACCATGTGAGCTTGGTTACATTGTCAGTCCCAAGTCCGAATAAAGGGTGAGAACTAGCGTAAAAAGCCAGTTCATGATGAATTCTCACAATAGTATCATTGGGCCATACTCATCAAGGAACACATTACATCGCCACCTGGATGTGATGAAAAATAAGCTAGTGATTCTGTCAAATTACCACTTGGATGTGATGGAGTATGAACTGCGGTTCCTGCATCAGTGGTGGCCTCATGGGTATGAGTAAAGAGGTTAGTACTGCCGCATCAACACCTTGATGTGGTACAACATAGGAAAGGGTCCCATATCATGGTCAAATGTATGTAATGAAGGTAGTATGGCCACATCCTGGATATGGCATAAAATAGGGACAATGACATCCAGTGCAAATCCAATTGTAGTAAGAAAGTAGAAAATGATGTGTTAGGAAAGTCTAAAGATAGGACTTCAACCACAAGAATCCTAGCGTTGGTATAAGGAGATACTAAGAGTTTTTAGAGCTAAAGAAAGTGTTATAGGAAGTTATCAGACGAAAAAGAGGAAGAAGTTGTTGAATAGTATTAGAGAGCTAAGAGGAAAGTTAAGCTTAAGAAGGTTGTTAGTAAAAATCTAGGGAAAAACCTAGATGGATTGTACCAAATGGTAAGGTCACAAGAATGAGAGAATGACATGGTTAAGAGAGAAGAAGCGTAAGGACTTAAACAAGTGTACATAATGAGATTAATGGAGAGATGCTATTTTGATCAATTGTTCAACTCGAACAATGATTATAACATTTTGGATCTCTATATATTTGTACACAATTTAAGCTTTAGCCACACTCATAGAATTAGGCCATAGAGGTAAAAGATGCATTGAAAAATATGAGAACTAGAAAAGTCTGGTCCAATGGTGTCTCTATAGAGGTTTGTGAGTTGCTCGGAAAAGTTGGAGTAGGATTACTAACCAAGCTTTTTTAATGTTGTACTAGGAACTGATAGAGTAACTTGATTTATATTTTATAAGAACAGAGGAGATATTTGAAGTTGTACGAACTATCGTGACATTAAATTTGTGAGTCATATGATGGAACTTTGTAAAGGATTGACAGAGCGGCATATTGATACCACATGTTAGGTCTTGGGAGGGTTGTGTATACGAAGCCTTACCCCTACTTACCTTTTGAAGGTAGAGATGTTGTTTCCGATAGACCATTAGCTCAAGTAAAGCATATCAAACAACAAATTCTTGCTTAGATTGATGGAAATTTATTTAGAAAGGCAAAAAGATCCACTATTTGTGTTTATTGACATGAAGAAGGGATATGATTGGGCACCACAAAAGGTCTTCTGGTGAGTGTTGGGTGTTGGAGAAGGAAGGATTCATGTTTGTTTTTGCTAACTGATACAACCATTGAATAAGAAGAGATTCATGCTAAACATATAAATACAATTAAAATACATGTATGAAGGAGTCTTCACTGGTGTGAGAACAAAGGAGTTTTCCATAGTTATGGTCCATGGGTTCATGCCAGGGATTGACATTGAGAATGTACTTGTTTACCCTAGTTATGGATAACCTAACCAACACAATACTAGATGAAGTTCATGTGTATCTTATTTGTTGATGATATTTTGCTAATTGATGTAACCAACTAGGATATTAACCAAAGGCTTGAATTATGGAGAAACACTTGAAAAAATAAGGGTTTTAGGAAAAATAAAAGACTAAATATATGTGTTGCGAGTTTAGTCAGCATAAGAAGAGTGAAATTGAGGTGAGATTATTGAGGGGGGGGGGGGGGGCGAGGTGATACCTAAGTGTAAACAATTCAAATATTTAGGCTCGTTCCTAGAAAATGGAATGATGGACAAAGATGTTCCATAGAGAATAAAATTTGATGGTTGAAATGGAGAAGTGCTACCAACGTGTTACAACAACATACCTTGTGTAATCCCACAAGTGGGGTCTCGAGAGGGTGGTGTGTATGTAGTTTTACCTCTACCTTGTGAGAGAGGTTGTTTTCAATAGACCCTAGGTTCCAGTAAAATATATCAAAATCAGTAATAAGAGGAAAAACAATAGTGAAAAAGCCATGCACAAATTATAATGGAGAAAAGAACAACAACAACAAATAATATGATAACCTAAAAGAAAGGAATTAACAGGAAATAATAAATTCAAAGAATAAGAGAGTAGGAGAGTTATAATAATAATGATGATAAGAAAAACTAGCAACGCTTGATACCTACTAACATTCTGCCCTGATTCTCAACCTCCATATACTTCTATCTAGGATAATGTCCTCGGTAAGCTGCAGACGTGTCATGTCCTGACTAATCATCTTTTTCCAATATTTCTTCGGTTGACATCTACCTCTCCTCCGGCCCACCATAGCTAATGTCTCACACATCCTCAATGGGGTATTTGTGCATCTGCTCTTCACGTGCCTAAACTATCTCAGCCTCAACTCTCTCACCTTGTTTACAACATATGACACTCCCATCTTGTCCCATATATCTTCGTTCCTAATCCTAACTCTCCTACTGTGCCCACACATCCATCTCAATATCCTCATTTTTGTTACTCTCGTCTTCTGGAAGTGCTAGTTCTTGATCTGTCTACTCTTCGCCCCGAACAATATAGCTGGTCTAACCACTTCATACACTTACCTTTAAGGCTTAATGGCTCATTCTTATCGCACAACACACAAGTCGTCAATCTCTTCATTCCCTTGGATTATTGACCTATGGTACTTGAAACTTCCTCTCTTGGGGATGATTTATGTAGCAGTCCTCACCTCCACATCTGCCTTGTGAGTTATGTCATTGAATTTGCACTCCAAGTACTCTATCTTAGTCCTCTTGTCTCCAAACCTTCAACCTATCATTAACGTTGCCTAAGTGATAATAGGGTATTATTATGTGATAAAATGATGCCTATGAAAATGAAAGGTAAGTTCTATAAACCTATTATAATACCAACAATATATGGAAGTAAATGTTGGGCCACTTTAGTCCAACATATCCACAAGATGAGTATCACAAAGATGAAGATGGTAAGATAAATATGTGGTCATATAACATTAGACAAGATTAAAGATCATGTTCACCAGAAGGTGCAAGTAGCACATATTACTGATACGATGAGATAAGGTCTAGTCTTAGATAGTCTGGTTATATCTTGTATTGATCTCTTGATACACTGATCTAGAAGTTTGAAACTATAGTCAAAGAAGGTGTTAGAAGCAGATGAGGTGGATCTAAAATCCCACGAGGACTTGCCTCGAAAGACCTACAATCTCTTGTAATCTATGCAGACTAAGCAAAAAATAAGACACAATTGAAGAAAAAGATTTATATAGGTGATACCAATTAATATGGAGTGTATTTTAGTCATGTTAGCACATCTACTTTAGGTCCTTCGCTTTCTAGGGGTCTTTTATCTCTTTCGCAGATTTTATGGTATTAAAAAATAGGTGGAATAAATCAACGACCCCTTTAATTTGCTAGATAATTTCATTTTGACACTTGAACTATGACTTGTTCCAATCGAGTAGCCGAACACGTGATAAAGTGTTCTTATTAGACATTTCTAACTCAAATTTTGGAAAAGCTTATGCGCATGTTCTCACTCCCATTATGAAATTAACTTTACCACTTAAAATACGTCACGTCCTTTTGTTATACACATTAGCCTCCATCAGCTGTTAAACCTTAGGCTTGCTCCAATTGATGTTGATGTGTATAATTAAAGGTGTCACGCCCCGAGCTACCCCCAAGACGCGGACATGGGACCTAGGATCACAACTGATCCCAAGATAACCCCATTGGCATGACATGAGCAAACTAAGGATAATAATAACTGATGCGGAAGCTAAATCATAAATAAAACTGATATGATGGGGAAAACCCATATTCTATAACTGAGATAAATGAAAATTGATGAGTTTATACAAAGAAGATATTAACTCAATACTAAACTGAATCTAACTATGCCTGAAATAAGCCTCTAAACTGACTAGAAATGTTGGGACATGCCCCAACTAGATATAGCAAAACTGAAACTAAAGGACTAAAAATATTGAAAAGAAACTCATGACTATTGTCCTTGGAGAATGAGGACTCACCACTGATTCTGCTAAACTGAAGATTAGGAACCGATCTAAGCATGATCTGGATGCTGAAAACCTAAACCTACATCACGAGAAGATGTAGCGCAGAGTCTGCATCAGTACTTGACAGGTACTGAGCATGCATGATAGAATAAAGTTGAAATAACATATAACTGAACAAAGCAAATAAGCAATGATATAATCTGAACATGATATAGATACTGAATACTGAGCTAACTGAATGCAATGACCAATTTATAACATGTTGAGACTGAATACTGAATATACTAATACATGGTCAATGCAATAGAATCTGACTGAACTGTGGGAGCTACTAATAACCGATAATAAAACCACATGAGCTAAATGTGGAGTCTGATGTATACACCCCATCGAGAGGACCCAATATACCCTGCCAAAGGTATAGAGGCATGCTAGTGTGGTCACTGAAATGATGCCCACAGAGGGGACTTACAACCTACATGGCTAGTAGTTTTAGGACTATTTGGGTACGCTGAACCCTAGTCCAACTCGGTAGTATTCTACTCCCAATGGATTAAGTGATTTACATATTATGACTGAATTTATGTAAGTTATTGGATAGCTCAAATTGGACATGCAAACTAAGTATGCAACAATTAACTGATATTGATGCATTAATAATTGAGGCATGTATAACTGAATAACTGAAATATCTGACCTAGCATGTGTAATTCAAGAACTAAAGAAATACATAGGTAGGGTTTTGGAATTCATGCAATAAACTGAATATTAACATAATAATTTGATTTGGATCATTCTAACAGCAAAGAACCCAATAATTCTAACATTCAAGAAACCCTAGGTCTAGTCATAATAAGGAAATCAAGAAACTGACTGAAAACAAGGGACCTAATGGGTGAAAGGAACCCATTAGTGAAATCCCACATACCTAGTGACAAATTCCACGGAGAAATCTTTCGATTTCGAGGCTAGAACTGGAGGAAACTTGTTGCGTTCTTGAACTTAGGGTTGGTCGCCTCTTTGTCTCCTTTCGCTTCTAATTTTCTAAGTTTTGATTAAAGATCTGACTTGGGTAAGATCTAGTTATGTTTCTAGGCTTAAACTGACTAAAACCACGAAATTTAGGATTAAAACGACGTAGTTTAGGTGTCCAACGAATAAGGAAAAGACCGAAATAACCCTGACTTAAACTGTAGACGGACTGACCACGGCCACCTTCACGAACCGTGAAAGGGACCACGAACTGTTAAGTCGGTCGTGGTCTGGACTTGGTGACTACTAGCTAAGGGTCTGAGTCCATGCGCCCTACCACGGCCAGTGTGAAGGACCACGGACCGTGATAGTGTCCGTGGTCTCCAATTGGGCTGTGGTCTGAAGGGACTGGCTAGGGGGCTTACTGGTAAGGCTCCACAGGCCGTGTGAAGGACCACGGACCGTGAAGGTCCTCGTGGTCCTCACTTAGGCGTGGCGGTCTAAGGGGCTGGCTCTAAGGTTCACTGCCTTGACTCTACGAGCGCCACCACGGCCCATCATCAAGACCACGAACTGTGAAGGTGCTCGTGGTCTGATGTCTGGGCCTGGTGACTTCCAAGTCAAGATCACGAGCAGGTCTATGGACCGTGGACCCTACAACGGTCTGTGAACCCTGTCGTGGTTCACTGCTTCAGGTATATTTCTGAAATTTTTTTCTGGGTCTGGTTTTCGAGGTGTTATAGAAGGAGGAGACATATTTTGTTTAATTAAGTAATCTTTGGACTGGGCACTTGTGTACTTGTGCAAAAACTTTTTCAAAATATGATCCAAAAGTGTCTAATAGAAACACTATCAGGTGTGCAAGCACTCATGTTCATGTGCTCAATTGGAACAAACAATTGTTCGAGTGTGTAAGTGAAATTTATCAGCAAGTTTATGTACATAATTTACTCTTAGTATATACTCTTTCCTGATTTTCATAAGGGGTTTTCAATGTATTCAACCTATAAAGTATGGTAAGAAGAAAGTATGGACAATTTCTAGTTCTCATTTTTTTTATCCACATAATGTTGGTATGGGATGCATTTAAATGGAGAATTGTGGTCAGTTAGGATTTATGTAGCCGACCTCAACTTATTTGGGATTAAGGCGTAGTAGTTGTTGGTTGTTTTATACTTAATTGTAGCACCAGGTGAACTATTTACTATTTAGAAGCAACGTGGCCCATCAGTCCAAGCTTATTTCTCTTGTGCTCCCATTGTTGTTTGCTACATGTTTGAGTAGTTTCTCTTTCCTAAAATTTAAGCAACAATTTGCCAAGTGGATACGTTCTGAGGTAACTTCAAAGGGTTGATTTATTTTCCTAAAATGAGTTTGTTGTGAAACAAGGGAAAAGGTAGTTCTCCATATCTGATATCTTCCCAGAACTCTGACTACTTGTCTTGAAAATCACTTGATGGTTATTGCAGACAAAAGGGAAAATAGTGATCTTTTTTTTCTATTTAATATTGGATTATTAATTCAGTCAAAAGTGTAATCAAAGGATAAATTCTAGATCCTAATAGCATTTCTATGAAAGACACCGACAATATTTGAATAAGCATTTAAACATATTTAAGAAGTACCAGGCGGTGACTGTTTTCTGATTAGATAGTACTTCCTCTTTATCATTTTATATGATGGTATATGATCAAGTATGGAATTTAAGATGTTAATGTGACATATATATATATTATATTAATGACAGTGAAATAAAAATATCAAAGTAATGGTTGAAAGGTATTGATATGGAAAACATTACATCAAAGTTTATAAGTTGAGTAATTTAATAAATTTGAATTACTAAAAGTTATATGATAATAGAATGCCAAACATTTGGGAAGTACACAAATTAAAAAAAGAAGAAAATGGTCATGTAAATAGAATTGGAAGGAGTATATTTAGAGTAAACTCTCTGCATAATCTTGAGAGACATTACTGCAAATGAAACTTGGGAAGCTATCTCTGATGGGAGAAAATTGTTGTGCTTGCTTCTTTATGGTACAAGTTACCTGATTGTATAATAAGAAGGAAGTTGTGTACATACACTTGAAAAAATTTGGGAGTATGATGAAAAAAAGTACTCTAGGGAGAAAATGGGTTTGCTTGCTTCTTTATGGTCCAACAAGCAAAGAACATTGATGGGGATATTGGGAGGGAAAAAGGCGATCTCTGATACATCTAGAGGGGGAGCAAAGATTTTGTTTGCTTCTTTATGGTCCAAAGAGCAAGAGCTTGTATGGGTTTATTGTGTTGATTGATCTAAAGTGCAAAATAGAAAGTATTGGTGGTTGATCGATTTGTTTCACGAGTATTTCCAGTTTCTATTCTTTTATTTTCTTTGAGCATAATCTCCCTGTAATTGCTGTAGCATAATGGCCATTCCGTGGGGACTTTGGAGATTTTCCCCCTACCCCTCGCTTGTTTGGTGAGGGTTCATTGCTGATGTGGCAAGTTGTGTAGAATGTCTTGTCTTTAGCTTAAATGGTCACATGATGATGCACATTTTTTCCTGATGTAGTATAAATGTGCTTTGATTTTATTCAAAATACGCTCATTTTTTATTTTAAAAAATACCCTGTCCTCCCATTTTGTAAATTAGATTTCTTGTAAGTGTGAAAGTAGCATCAAATGGTTTTATTAGTGAGTGATGCCAAACATGTTTACGGGTTTTTTTTTTCCTTTATAACGCTTTCTTCGCTAAACCTCATGCTTTAATTGTGCTTGTGCTTAAAACTTAAACAGATTTTGGCATTTTTGTGCATTCCACTTTTGAAAACTCTCTTTTCAGTTTGTCCCGAAAAGAATTTTGCCTCTCTATTTTTAGAAACAAGTTAACTTTAAAAAGTTCATTCTAACCTAAAAAACTAAACCTGTTTTTGGAGTGCAGACTCCTTAGCACTTTGACGCCTACACTAAAGTGCCAATTAAGCGAGATGAAGCGCACAAGCTGGTTTTCATCAAGTTCCAGGGTTTAAGCGTGCTTTAAACGAATCTTTAAGAACACTGGTGACAAATGAGCAATGTATCATTGTTTCATTAACCACTTTATTCTGATACCGTGCATCTTAGTATGATATATCTGTTTTTCTATCTTAATAGCAAAAGAATCTTGTCATTTTCATACATGGACAATACATAAATTTTTGAAGTGGCCACTGTGCAGACAAGCTTCACTGGCATTGAAGTTATGCCTCTTCTTCCTGAAGACTCAACAAATGTTGAAATTCCCGAAGAAGACTTGGATATCAGCTTTACAAGAGCAGGTGGAAAGGGAGGTCAAAATGTTAACAAGGTTGAGACTGCAGTTCGCATCACTCATATTCCCACTGGTGTAGCTGTTCGCTGTACAGGTTCTTCTTTGAAACCTTTTTTTCTTAATTATATTATGTGCACATCTGTAGCGAAGAAGTTTGTTCCGACTTTGAGATGGAGCGGGTTTTTTTTTGGGTCTAGTGGATAAGTGTTTGATCTTTCTGAATTCTGACATAGATTGACATATGGACTCAGAGAGATTAGAGTTGTAAAGTTGTTATAAGCCCAATAAACTATCATACCTTTGCTCTTAGCTCGTTATGTTTTTGTTCACTTCCCATCCTTTGCTCTTTTTTCTCTTGTTAGATTTTGAACTATGGTTAAGGCATTAATTTTCTTGTCTGAAATTCTTGCCATCAAGTATTTCCTGATGTACTTACTATTAATCGCAAAATCTATTATAATATTCTAGCTGCAACTGAAGTAGACATGGAATCTTAGTGGAAGAACAATACAAACAAACACGATCAAATATACAGAATAGACCAAAAATCATCTTCTTTTTTCCCTAGATGTATAGCTTATATTACAGGCCTAAGGTGTGGCTTATTTGGAATTGATGTGTGATACTAATAAAATAGCTTCACAATTGCAGAGGAGAGGTCACAGCTAGCAAATAAGATTAAAGCTCTAAGCAGATTGAAGGCAAAATTATTGGTGATTGCAGAGGAACAAAGGGCATCTGAAATAAAGCAAATAAGAGGAGACACGGTGAAGGCGGAATGGGGCCAGCAAATAAGAAACTATGTCTTCCATCCTTACAAGCTAGTAAAGGATGTAAGGACTGCTTATGAAACTTCTGATATCACTTCTGTGATGGATGGTGAGTTAGATCCTTTTATCAAAGCCTACCTTAAGCACAAGTACAGTTTGGCAGCAAACCCTAGTGGACTCACTTGATTATTTGTATTCTAATAGTTGGTGACAAAATTATGTAAATGAATCACTACAACATCTTTGATGTTGTTATTACCTTGTATTTGAGATTTGTTTGTGTCTAAATTATCATAAATGAAGAGATTTGGATCCCATGTTTCAATATTATGTTTAGTTAATAGTATACAAGTGAACCTATGGAAAATGTGGGACAAGTGTCAAAACTTGACATTTTAAAGTATGAAAGGAAAAAAGAAGACAATATTCCAACAAAATAGTTCAAAATACATCATTCTCATGGAGAAGGTAGAAATGGCAAAAAGTTACAAGGGAGCCGCTCTGCCGGAACTTCTTTCCTAGGTATTTGAGGAGACACTACCACAAAACCGTTATGCCCACAACCAACAAAAGGGGACTCTTGTGTCAAATTTTACAATCCAAATATAAACTTCTCTATGTTTTGGGACTTAACATTGTCACCCTTAATGATACCAATACAGTATGTGATACTGATTTAGTATCAATTAAGCAAAATTATCAACCATAATGATACCAATACAATATAGTATATGATATTGATTTACTATCAATTATGCAAAATTAGTTAGAGGTATATAGTGTAATCATTTAGTGGGGTATGAATGAAAAGTTTGTAATTATTTTGCTTTTATAAGGCATTTGCTTAGTTTCCCTAAAAAAAATCAGTTGATCTACATTAGTAAAAAGACAAGAAGAAGAAGAATGGCAAAAAAAAAGAAAAAAAAGAAATTAAAAATCGGGAAGAATTTTGAAAGAACCATTGAGTGAAAGGTGAGACAGAGCTAACATTTTTAATCAATAATGGTGTTGGACTCATTGGGGAAGAAGATACTAGCCTCTATTGAGATAGCTTTCAAAATCGAGTGATTTGCTTATCTTACATCGGAGGATGGTCCAAAGCTAAACCCTTACTATCAGTCCAACCAACAGCTCCCCTTCCTAATCCTCTTAGTCGGTTTAAGGACAAAAGTGACTTTTTGAAAGGTCTTACACGCCTAAAAAGTTTGTATTTCACGTAATTCAAACAAAAAAGTCACAGACAGGTTAAAAAAGGTATTTAAAATGTTGTGTTTTAATAGATTTAAGGGTTCAGGCGGTAGTGTGGTGAGTAGAAGATCCAACTGAGAAACAGAGCCAAATATAGGAGTCTGTCAAGTCATTTCGCCTTTAAATTTTGAGCATTCTTCAAAGTGAGATATTAATAATTATATCACTTAAAGTGACAAAAATTACACAAAGTATTTGAAATATCTTTTTTTGTGTGTGTGTGAGAGATATGGGAGGTGTTGGAGCAAGACCTATCAACCAAAATGAAATTCAATCATAAATCCAGATATCAGAGCACAAGGAAAAATAAAAACCAACAAGAAAAAAAGAATGACAGGAGATGAAGCAAGCATTTTTGGTAGAGGATTAGAGCAAATGCCCATTCCTCTCACAAAAGTAGCTTGTACAACACTCTGGTATCCTAACACAAGTAATAATCAGATCAGAATTAGCAGATACCAGTCCCTCAAGAGAAGCCACAATTTAAGTGATCAACTATAGGGTGCTAGACAGGTTTTACAACAAATAAAGTATCTGAATAGCATCTGTTGCAACAATAGTCATAGATTATAGTAATAGGTCAAGGGCATTCGCTTGTTTTAGCATCATCAGAACTCATGGTCAGACCAGGATATAAAATAAGTTTGTGCAGTACGAAACCTCATTTTCTTGCAACTAGCCCGATTGACTACTAAGATGAGGCTTCCTCACATGTTTGAAGCAATACATCCTAAGTTCATCAGCAATTTAATGCGCGCCTATGATATTTGAATACTATAAGAATATAGATCACATGGTACCACTGCTATTGACCTCATCTGATTGCTTTGGAGAGTACTTCTCCATCAGCTTAGACAGTTCAAGGTCGAATTTCCTCTCAAGTTCTACCTCCTCTTCCCAGTATTTGCATCTCAATGCAGCTATCCTATCGTCATGAGTTCGCATCAGATTCTCCCTCTCTTCCACAAACTCCTCCATTTCCTTGTCCTGGAGTTTGATAAATTTGGCAAATTTGTCTGCCCTGAAATGCAAATGACAAATAAATTATAAGGACAATCTGGATCATTAGAAAATTATCAAAGCATCAGTTTTATTGATAAAATATCTCAGGAAGCATAACATAAGGTCTGAGATTTCCCTTGCAACACACAGAGAGATCACAACTATAATAAAGCTGAAGTGGTGTCTAGATTGAGAATCAGCTGGCTTTTGTTCTGGTATTAGGAGCAAATACTTTAGTTTTGTTTTTTCGCAAAACAAACGTGAATGTTTGGATTTGGGAGATCTTTGGGTTTTTCTTCTTGAAAAATTAACACTCAAACCCTACAGCAATATTTATAAGGGTAAATTATTTTCTTATCAGGTAAAGTGGTGGCTTTCATAAGGGTAAAATGATAGATGAAAACCAACTAGGAACCAAAGGCAGTATTTTTGAATAACAAAAGAATTTATTCTGAAGAAAAATAAAAAGAACTCAAGGAATTCCTAGATGAAAAATTTAGACACAAAATTGCAATTGCCAAGTTAAAATAGGGGCCAAAAAAGAATACTTTTGTTCTGGGCCCCTAGTGGAGCCACTAATTTTCATGCAGAAATGGATCATAACGGAATTTCTTCCAACACAGCAGGGGATAGAACAAGAATTAATTTCTCTGATTCAGTTCCAGATTTAATAAAGCAAAGGCAAAATACCTACCAAACTACAGGTACCTAAATGAAGCCTTTAAAAGAATGTTTTACCTGACCCGATGATCCTCAACCGAGGAAGTATTTGCATTAGATTGTTTAACCATCTCACGCTGCTCCTGCTGTGTCTTTTCAAAATTGTCCTCCCTCGCAGTCCTAGCATCGTGAATTATTTTGATCTGATCCTTGAAGAACTGTTCTTGAAACTCCATCTACAGAAAGTATAACCACATGAATCGGATTGTATGTAGAGAGGACAACATTCTAAAAACACAAGAAAGAGTTGAGGGATGATTTCCCCAGAAAAAGGAATAGAAAACACCAATGACATGAAAAAAAAATAATCCAAATGCCGAGGGCAAAGAAAAGTTCAACGATTGACTTCTATGAATAATTGAATGTCAAAGCAAGACAAAGTTGTCCCGGTGTCGATCGTAAGCAATTTTAGAATGTAATATCTGCAACATGCAACTACTAAGAGACACATGACACAGTTTAGTCACCACTAAACAGAATTTAATATCAGACATTGCAATTAGGAGTTAATAATCAAAGAATATATCATCATCTAAATACATGAAGCTGTCAGTTACTGCAGTATTTTTTTTAGAAGGTCAGTTACTGCAGTTTTAACCTATGTTGCTTGGATTCTCAAAAAGAACTGCTGCACCCATGTCAGATCCTCCAAAAATCCACTACTTCCGGAGGATCTGACATGCATTCGCCAGCATTTGTGGAGAGTCCAAGTAACATTGGCATTAACGTCTCAAGGATTCAAATTTTGATCAAATGGTGCTAGTAGTACCCACATTACTATATCTGTCATTTTCTTACATACCTCTTCCTTGATCTGTTCATGGTGCATCTTTGTTTTCAATCTGACTATCTTGTTCTCTTCCAATGTCTGACGGTGTTTTTCACTCACCAAACTGAGAGACTCTTCAAGAGCTTTAGCCTGAATTTGGTGTTTAGCAGCTTTGTTCTTGAACCATATTAGTTGTTGATTATCTTCCCTCATCTGTTTGGCTGGATTCCAAACAGCTTCTTTGTATGACCGCATCTCAAACTTCAACTTTGATTTCCCTACAAATCACATGTGAAATCAAACTTCAATAGACATATTTGTTTAATACAGGGAAGATCAGTGTTTCCCTGAAGTACAACAATTTGTTCAGAGAAAAAAATAATCACAAATACCAGCTGAATGCTGATTAAAGTTATCTATGTCTTTTTTATCTGCCATGTAACCATAGAGCAGACGTTTCCCCCCAGGATAAAAGCGGGCTGAACGACATTCCCATGCATCTCTATTTCTTCCATTTTCAGAAAAATGCTCACTGAGACGATCAGCCTCAATGTATCCCACTGCAGAGGCCTCAAAAATCAACAAACTCATGCCACGATGGCCTTGTGGACCGTATGAATGTCGAGCCTTGACAGCAGCATAAGAGCTAAAATACTCAAGCAGCTCTTGATTCCCCATTCCAATCCACTGTGAGAGAGAGAGAGAGAGAGAGGGAGAGAGGTAGGGGGAGGGGGAGAGAGGTATTAGACAGCCATCCAATAAAGTGGTAAATAAAAGTAAATCAAACAAACAGAAGACAAATAACCACTCTACCTTATCGTTTTCATCTTTATCAAGCCTTGTGTTCATGATAATCACCATTGGTGGCCACACAATTTCTTTGTCTTTAAATTCCATGGCACCCCATCTTCCATACACTTCACCTGGAGGTACAACAGAAGTACCTCTCTGACGAAGCTCTTCCTCCAAAAGTTCAGCAAGTTCTCTGTGTATTTTAACCCTTAATCCTTTCGTTTTTGCATGGGTCATCAATGATTGCAACCCTGTAAACCATTCAATTGCGCCTGGACCACCTTTGCATGCAGGGCAGTGCCACTGTCGTTCAGGATCATTGATCTCAGTAACAGTCAAACTGTCAAGAGAATCAAAAAGTTGATTGAACCAAGGATTTTTCTTGCGTGTCTCATAACTCATTTCACCCACATCTGAATCAAAGTCATCACTGTGAAGGTCATCATCACTTTCATCAAGAAAATCCAATTCATTATCCTCAGCATCATGTTCACTGGCCTTATCATCATCAGCAGCAACAGGGGAATTATCCTTGGGATGAGCTGAGGCAACTCTAGCAGACCAATCCCAACCATTCTTCAGAGCAGGAGGAACTGGAGCAGATGATGGGAAACCTCCATCATATAGATGCAGCCTTGCAAGTTTTTGAGGATCACTAGGTGTAGACCAGTTATTTCCAGAACCCCGCCCTGATCCAGTATTGTTACGCGTTCCCGATTTCTTACCAACATCTGGATGACCCCAAGCTTTAGTATTCTGGTTTCCCCAAGCTTTTGGACTAGGATTCTGAGGAGCCCATGGCTTCCCAGCACTGCTTCCACCCTTGTTCTTGGGCTTCCTAGCATACACTTCCCATCCTTCATTCTGTTCAGAGTTCAAACCAATATCTCCAACACCTCGTTTAATCTCCTCAACTGTTGGTGTAGAGGAAGCTTTCTGCTTTTCTGATGAATTTGAAGGCTTCCCAACCCATTTGCTGGAACTCATCTTTGGATGAAGCTGTTAGCTGGAGACAAAAACATTCACTCATGAATCAACATTCAATCACTGTCAAAAATAAATCATAGGTAGCGCAACGTTTCACCAACATGCATGGCTGATAATTAGAGCAAATACGAAAAACATCCAAAATATACACTTGTGACATGTTATATATATATATATATATATATATATAGATATTCAAATTTCACCTAAAGCATTTCCAGTACACATAGATACCAGCCAGTATAAATTAAACTGTAAATAGACAGCAGAGATTAAACTGCAAATCTGAAAATGTAACACTCAGCAAAAAGAACAAACAGGAACACAAACAAGGGAAATAAATGATGGAACAAGAAAAGGCAGGTCGCTTTGAGAGCATGAACCCCAAAACCTAATGTGTAACACAGATATCAGAAAGAAAATGACGAGAGACAAACCCCAAAACATAATGTGCATTAGAGATACGATGCCCAATTACCATTTGTGATGGCCTGCACCACATGAATTAAAATGAGTTCCCTACTCTTCTTCTTATGCTCCAATCATGGGCATAACTAAAAGATACTACCAGCATTTGTACATGAATTGATCTCAAGATTTGTTCCCCAAGATTTATTTTCATGTATTAAAAGATGAGTAGGCCAACTGAATCAAGTAAATTTGTAACCTAGATAGATTAGTGTCAACTTTAGGAACAGAGCACACACAAAAAGGGAACTTTTAATCATGAGACACAATGTTACTGTAGATAATGGTGAAGCAGTGATGAAGAAGAAGACAGAGGTCTGCTAGGCATGTTTCTTGTCCGAGAAGGCTTCTGGAATATTAGTCATATAATTTTTTATTCCTTGTAATTATCTTTTAATTTGTTAGATAAAGTAGGACACGTTAGTTTGTTAGATAAAGTAGGACATGTTTCATAGTTGGTCAGTCACGTTCTCCATTATCTTTTCACAATTTGTTATTCACGTATTCCATGAGTTGTATTTATACACACCTTTACAGTGATGTCAAATACACAGAAAAGTGAATTTTTCTCTCAATCAATTTCTTGCTATTTTTTCATGGCATCCGAGCAGGTTTAGAATCTGCCTAAAATCCTTATTCGTTTTCTCTTTTCTTCATTTTCTCTGCAATGGCACCTACGTCTTCTACTTCCAATCCAATTATTGTCTATTGAAAGCACTCCAGCTACTCTTTCTGCTGGAAATAATGTCATCGATCCAACTCATCTCTACTATATTCATCCCTTTGATTATCTAGGGATGAATCTCGTTTCCAAGTGTTTGATGGGAAAAGTTAGGGTGGATGGAGAAGGGCAGTTATAATTGCGCTCTCTGCCAAAAACAAACTTGGCTTTACTGATGGCTCACTGGCGATTCCAATTGCAGATTTGGCTCTCCAAAAGGCATGGTCACGCTGCAATGACATGGTTCTCTCGTGGCTTCTCAACTCTTTATCTAAAGAGATAGCTGAATCGGGGTTTTACTCCCAAAGTGCCAAAGAACTCTGGAGCGACTTGGAAAATAGATTTGGTCAGACGAATGGTGCAAAATTGTTCCAGTTACAAAAGGAACTGAATGCTGTGGTGCAAGGTAACTCTAGTACATCAGGCTATTTCACTAAAATGAAGAGTCTATGGGATGAACTAGGTGCGTTAAACTCATTTTTTGTTTGTGTTTGTGTGGCGAGTGAATGAGTCCTTTATTGGTGTTAGAAGCAATATTTTGTTGTCATCCCCTTTACCCTCTATTGGACAGGTTTATTCCTTGGTTATCCAAGATGAAAAGCAACTAGAAATTAATATTCTCCTGTCTATCCAGGGGACTCTACATCTTTTATCGTAGCAACTCAATCAGGAGGAAATAGAAACTACTATAGTTCCAAACCACCAAAGGGATCTGTTGAATCAAAGAAGAATTCAAGCACATGTGCCTACTGCAAAAAGGCAGGTCATAGCATTGACAAATGCTACAGGATCCATGGATTTCCTCCAAATTTCAAGTTCACAAAGCAAAGGAAATTCCAAACATTGGCTAACAATGCTTACCACGTTGTAGAGGGGGTTGATCAAGGAGGCAATGGATTTTCAAATGCGAAAACTCTAACTCGGGAGCACATGGGAGAACTTTTGCAATTACTTCAACAATTCAAATTGGGACAGCAATGTGATAACAATGCCAAAGCTACCACGGGTGCCAATTGTGCTGGTATGAAAAGGAATTTTCAATTGTTATGCATTTTTGGTTAAAATAATCATCAATTCTTGGATATTGGACAGTGGTGCATCTGAACATATGACTTTTAATAAGCATCTTCTTTCCAATTTTAAGTCATTCGGAAATCCAATCATGGTGACTCTTCCCAATTCTCACAAAGTTAAGGTCACACATTATGGTTCTGTTACTCTTATGCCAAACTTGATCTTGCATAATGTTCTCTATATTCCATCTTTTAAATTCAATCTTATGTCTGTCCACAAGTTGTGTAAACAACTTAATCAACATGTTCTCTTCACTCCTGATTCTTGCTTTCTACAGGCCCCCCCTTCTATGAAGCAGCCACTGGAGATTGGTGAAGAAAAAGGTGGACTCTACATTCTAAAATCGAAGTCTAAAGCTGCAGCTTCCGGAGATAGTTTTATTTCTAGTTAAGTTTTAATTCCAAGAAGGCACTGTGATGCCAATCCTGTTCCTATATTAAATGTTAGTTTCAATATTCCTGTTTCAAATGTAAAAGAGAAGCTATGGCATTTTAGACTCGGTCATATGCCTTTAATCAATATGAGAAAAGTTTGGTCTATTCCAGTATCTCATTGTTCAAATTTTCTATCTCCGTGTATTATTTGTCCATGGCTAGACCATCCAAACTCCCTTTTCCTTCTAGTTCTATTTCTACAAAATCTGTTTTTGAATTAATTCATGTAGATACTTGGGGACCCTACAACAATCCTACTCATGACAAGTTCAGATATTTTCTCACTATAGTAGATGATTTTAGTAAAGGAACATGGACTTTCTTACTATCTTCCAAATCAAATGCTTTTACAGTACTTAAATCTTTTCTAATCATGATAGAGAGGCAATTTCGCACTACAGTCCAGAAAATAAGATCAGATAATGCTTTTGAATTGGGGACGGGAAAACTACAATCAGAGTTTTTGTCATCTCAAGGCATCATTCACCAAGCAACTTGTGTTTCCACTCCACAACAAAACGGAGTTGTGGAAAGAAAAGAGAAGCATCTATTAGAAACGTCTAGAACGCTTCTTTTTCAATCGCATTTACCGATTAAATTTTGGGGTGATTGTCTTTTAACAACAACCTATTTGATTAATAGGTTTCCTTCCAAAGTTCTCAGATACAAAACATCTAATGAGATTCGTTTTAAGTCTAAACCAAATTATCAGAGTCTTAAGTGTTTTGGTTGTTTGTGTTTCGCTTCCACGCTTTCGGTTCATAGGGTAATGTTTGAACCCAGAGTTGTGTCATGTGTGTTTTTGGGATATCCTCGAGGAAAGAAAGGTTTTAAGTTAATCTTCAAACCAAGAAAATTTTTCTTTCAAAAGATGTGATATTTCATGAAAACATATTTCCTTTTGCCTCTACTAAAGTTTGTGAATGTACCGAATCCTTTCTACCTAAGGATCATATTGTTGGTCCTAAGGATCCTTTGCCTACTTTAGTCCCTCATAATCTGTCCATAGAGGACAATTCTATTCCTATTTTACCTATCACTAAGTCTGCTTTTCCTGATGATCATCATCCTGGTGTCTTTGAATCTCCATCTTCTCCTATTATTCCTGCTAACATTCCCTCACCTTCAGTTTCTCCTATGGTTGTAGATAACATTCTTAGAAAATCTTCTAGGTCTCATAAAACACCTAGTTATCTAAAGGATTATATCCGCAACGCTTTGCAACTTACCAATGTCACCATTTTCTTTCCTCTGTTACTCCTCCTCAATTTTCTTTTTCCAGTTTGTCTTCCACAAATCAAGCATTCATAAATTCCCTCTCAAACTTCCAAGAACCTACCAGGTACACCCAAGCTATGATGCACCACAAATCAAGCATTCATAAATTCCCTCTCAAACCTCCAAGAACCTACCAGGTACACCCAAGCTATGATGCACCCAGATAGGCAAAATGCCATGGCCAATGACATTACAGCGATTGAATTAAACAAAACTTGGGAGGTTGTGAAGTTACCTCATGGGAGAAGGCATTACCCTGTAAATGGGTGTATAAAATCAAACAACATTCAGATGGAAGTGTGGAAATACTCAAAGCTCGAATGGTAATTAGAGCCGATATACAAAGAGAGGGAATAGATTTCAATGAAACATTTCACTCGTGGTTAAAATGACTACAATTAGGTGTATCTTGTCTATAGCAGTCAAGAAGAATTGGGGATTATTTCAACTGGATGTGGATTATGCATTTTTACATGGAGATTTAGATGAGAAGGTGTACATGAAATTTCCAGTTGGAATTACTCCTCCTTCCCCAAATCATGTTTGTAGGCTGAAAAAAATCCCTTTACGGGCTTCGACAGGCATCTCGGCAATGGTATGCCTAATTGACTTCTGCCTTACATTTCAAAGGCTTTACTCATTCGTTAAATGGCTGTTGCTTGTTCTTTAAGAAAAGAGATTCTTCTATATGTATTGTGGCTATCTATGTAAACGATATCTTGTTAACAGGAAATGACATCGAAGAGATGAATGGACTTAAAGTTTTCCTGAATCAAGAGTTCAAAATTAAAGATTTGGGAAACTTGCACTATTTCCTTGGTATGGAGGTTCTTCGCGAGCAGCGGGGTCTAATTCTTAGTCAACGCAACTTCGCTTTGAATTTTCTGGCAGAATTTGACATTCTCTGCCTTGCTCCAGTATCTTCCCCTCTTGATCCCACATCAAAATTGCTTGCTAATTGGGTGATCCAATCAAAGACCCAACTTTGTCGCCATCTACTCGGAAAGTTAGATAATCTCACACATACTCGCCCAGATCTTGCCTTCACAGTACAACATTAGAGACAATATATGCAAGATCCAAGGGCCCCTCATTTGAATGCTGCTCTTCGTGTCTTTCGTTACTTGTTGAAGGACCCTGGTTTGGGATTATTCATGTCTCATCACCATCCTTTGAGTTGATAACTTTCTGTGATTCGGATTGGGGGACTTGCCCCAATTCTCGAAAGTCAGTAAATGGATTTTACATAGCTCTTGGTGCTTCTCCTATCTCCTAGAAGTCAAATAAGCAGACTTCTATCTTCCTCAGCTCTGCTGAAGCTGAGTATAGGTCCATGAGGAGAGTTGCTGCCGAGTTGACTTGGTTGGTGCGATTATCCATTGATCTTTCGATTCCTATAGCATTGTCGGTTCCTCTTCACTCGGATAGCAAAGTTGCGATATATATTGCCAAGAATCCCCTTTTTCATGAGTGAAACAAGCATGTGGAGCTTGATTGCCATTTCGTCCGACAACAATTTCTTGTTGTTTTAATTTCACTCTCATTCACTCCATCTTCGTCTCAATTAGCCGATTTATTCACCAAGCCCTTAACAAGGCCTCTTCACTGTAACCTTTCCCAAGTTGGATGTGTTTTCCTCTCCCTCCAACTGGGGGGGGGGGGGGTGTTCGTGTAGATAATGGTTGAAGCAGTAATGAAGAAGAAGATAGAGGTCTGCTAGGTGTGTTTCTTGTCCGAAAAGGTTTTTGGAAGATAAGTCATATATATTTTTATTCCTTACAATTCTCTTTTAGTTTGTTAGATAAGTAGGACAAGCTAGTTTGTTAGATAAAGTAGGACATGTTTCATAGTAGGTCAGTCACGATCTCCATTATCTTTTCACAGTTTGTTATTCACGTATTCCATGAGTTGTATTTATACACATCTTTACAGTGATGTCAAATACACAGAAAAGAGAATTTTCTCTCAATCAATTTCTTGCTATTTTTTCACACAAAGGGATATGAAAACCAAATGCAAGACATTGAATGAATCATCACTATCATACACCAATTCAATTAAATCTAAAACAAATAATGAGATATTAGCCACTTATTCCATCCCCATGAACACTAAAACACCAACTGAATCAGTGCTCCTCACAAATTAAATTAACCATCTCCCACAATTCGCTTCCCCAAGATGTAGTCAGCTAGTTTCTATACATCCGAAATCAAAAAAAGAACCCATATCCAATTTAGTTCCAAAATTGGTCAAAACCCAGAAATCTATACATACATACTTTAGTATTAACAAACTCAAAACCCAGAAATTCATCTTCAGTTTTTTCGCCAGAAAAAATGTAAAGAATTAAGGGTATCATCTATAAACAGAAAAAAAAAAAAAAAAAAAAGGAAATTGGCAAGTCAGAATCAGGGTCACTTTATGGCACAAAATCCATCAACAACCCCAGTTAAAAAAATCGCACAAAATCAGTAAAAGGGTTTAGGGTTTTGATCGACAAAGAGGTGAAGAACAAGGGTCAGCTACAACAACAATAACAACAACATTTACTGAACAAACTCAAAACCCATAAATCCATCCTTAGGTTTTTAGCCAGAAAAATGTGAAGACATTAAGGGTATCATCTATTAACCAGAATCAGAAAATCCACTTTATGGCACAAAATGCATACAGAATCAGTAAAAGGGTTTAGGGTTTTGATCGACAAAGAGGACTTACAACTGGGCTTCACCGGAAAAAATGATCGGCGGTGGTAGAAAGAGTAGAAGCGAAGTTCGCCGGAGAAAGAAGAGTAAGTGTAGACTAAGCTGGTTTTTGAGTGAGTAAATGGAGAACTAGTTGATGAATTCAAGAATCTGCTACTCACACTGTGATACCTTTATATATAAAATAAATAAATAAACAAAAATAGCAATTGTAGTATATTTATTATTGTGTAATTTTAATTAATTTATTTATTTGTTATTTAACTTTGCACACTTTTCATCATTCAAAATGTGTGATGTTGATCTTTACTTCCTCTCTATTTCATATTAACAAAAAGTAGATATTTGGTCATGCGATATCATATCATAATATAAAATCATAAAATGAAATCAGTGTTTAAACATGTGATATCATATCATGATATAAAATTGTGAGATGGAATCATCGTTTGAACATACAATTTCACGATGATTCCATCTCATGATTTCATATAATGAGATGAAAATTCTATATTCTCCAAAAATTATGATTTGGGAATTTCATATGTTTTAAATACAAAAAATTGATCCACAAGTTTATATTTTTGTTAAAATAACCATACATTTATATTTACTAACCATTTATTTTATATGCAAATAAAATTTATAATCACATCACTGCTTTTTAAAATTTATTATTCTCACCAACATAGAATTTATTATTACTTTAAATTTGGTGAATATAAATGATAAAGTAGGGATTGATTTGGTGAATATAAATAAGAACGGAGGGAGTAATACTTTTTTGGTTTTTCATAATAATAAAAAAAAAACTTCTCTCTTTTGACCAACATATGACTCAAAGTAACAACGTTGGTTTATCTTCTCGAGAAATGCAAGTTCAACGTGAGGAGATTATCCGTATTATGTGGGAGGAAAATATTAAAAACTAGTACACTACAATTTATGTTCAATTTATTTTTATTGAATTAAAGTTAGATGAAACAATTACATAAGTGGAGAACAAATAACTTTGTAATAATTTATTATGCGTTTTTTATAATTTTTTGTTTATTTGATAAGATTGAATAAACAATTGAAGTTATTTTAATAGTTTTACAACACAAAAATTTATATCGCATGTCTAAACAAAATTTCAACTTCATCTCATGTTTTCATATTATGATATCATATCATGATTCCATATCGCATTGCCAAACGGGCCCTAAAATTTTTTTTGACTTTTTTTTAGTTCAAAATAATTGAATTGTTCAAAATTCAGAATTGATGTTTGGAAACTTTTCCATATTACTCTTTCCGAATTTAATATTTTCTATGAGATAAATTACACTACTTGAATGGTTATATTTATGATTTTATAAAGGACAATAGTAGAAAGTATGATCTAAATTATGTCTTTAAAATGATTTTCTTAATATGCGTACATTGTCTTACAAATTCAGTTAATATGAAATAAAAGGAATATAAGGTAATGAAATTATTATTTCAAATATTGAAATATTTTAAAAAAAAATTAAAGGTGAAAGCTTTTAATCACAGAAAATTACTATGACATTATTGATAGATTTAAGGAGCTCGTCCATCAACTAAACCTTTTTACAAATGTAATTGTATTTGAACTTGATTAGTAAATATTGAAAAGTAAGAAAACTCGAGTTACTAATGAACCAAGAACATATCAAAATGAAGAAAAATGGGACCAATATATATTTTAAAAATAATTATTTTAATTGTACATATGTTTTAAATATATAATTATAATTTGGATTTTATACGCATAATTTTCGAGCCTTTAGAACACTAACCCTTCATTTATTTTATTTGTATATATTTAAAATAATCATATGTTAAACAGTTAACTTTTGTTAACTTTAAGGATCGATCACAAACTTCAAATAATTGAAGATTTATGTATAGTCAAGTAACACAAAGACTAAAATTGAAATCATGGATAATATAGGGATTAAAATTGTTATTTGCTCCAAAAAGAAATAGTACTCTTTCTAGTTGGTCAAACCTACTTTTAAGTTAGTTTTTTATTTTTAAAAGTGTTTGGCAAATATAAAAATAACTTAAAATAAGTTCGAAAGTGTTTGACAAAGTTAAAACTAACTTAAAATAAGTTTAAAATGACTTAAATGAAGTTAAAAACTACAAGTAGGTTTCCTCTTACTTTTACTTTTTGATTTAAAACTATTTAAGTTTGACTTTTTATTTTTGACTTAAAAACTATTTTTTTAAACCAATTCAAACTAGCTTAGGTAATTGTCAGATTTTTTTTCATAACTCTAAATAAGTGAACCTTTTGAAGTCCAAGAAGATTGTTAGGACTTTTTTTCATTTTAATCTTTTTTTAATGACGTTCTTAACTACTTATATTTCCTAAAGAATAGTTTAGGAATAACCAAAAAGGTAAAGTGGATACCAACCTTTAATTTTTGTCCACTTAATATAGCTCGGAGGGAGTATTAGTCGATATAGTATGTTGACTATTATCATATTGAAATCAAAATTTTGATATCGTAATTTTGATATTATGATTTTTAGTATATATTTCAATTTTTTGCGTAGTTAATTAACAAATGAAATTGCTTGTATTTTTTTAAAAAAATATTTCTACATAAATAAAGTGTTAGTATGATATAATTGAGATGCTTTTAGTTCTCTTTTATTAGTTTAGATGGAATCTATATACTTAAAGTAGGGGTGGCCAGGGTATGCTATATACCGAATTATCATATCATACCAAAACTTTTAGTACCGTTATTTTGGTATTATGGTATTTGGTGTGGTATGTGGTATACATTTGAATATTCTGTATTTGATACTTACAAATAATATACTGAAATACTGAATAACAAACCGAATTATATAGTTACATAAATAACATATAAATATTATTAAAATACTAACAAATATGCAACCTAGTATTAGTATAAACTAAATATTTAGAAGTTAAAACTTTGAGTGCTCTATTTTGATTGAAATGTATTTGAATTGTAATTGATTAACAAAAGGAGTTGTTTGTACTTTATTTTGCATATATACTTCTACATGTGTAATGTGTTTGTATAATACAACTGAGACTTTTTTTTAATTGTTGAAGTCATAATACTCTATTATACGAATATATATTAGTCGAAGTTAAGAAAAAAAATATTAGTCAAATTTGAACAAATTATGGTTGCCGATTTACCAAACCATAGAATACCAAAACCAAACTTCAATGTACTGAACCATATCGTATTAGATTGATATGGTAATAATATAATGTTTTAAAAATCGAATATCGAAATTATGATATCAAAATTTTCAAATATGGTATCGTACTGTACCATACTATGCCCACCCTAACTTAAAGAAATGTCCAAAAAAATTCTATACTTAAAGAAGGGTAATTATGAAAGATAAATTGTAGAATAAGTAAAATCCACACGAGTATTTAACATGAAAAAATCTTTACTTAAGTAAGGTAAAACCTTGACTTACCTTTATATGATTTTTCTCAAACTCTTCACAAAGCTCACAAGAAATTTAGGGGTCGTTTGGTAGGGTGTATAAAAATAATGCTAAATACAATGTATTAGTAATGTTTGTATAAACTATGCTTGCATTAATTATACATAGATTATTTCTTATGCATTATTTGTTTGGTGTATTAAAAATAATATGCATTGCATAAAATACTTATATACAAAGATATCCTTCGCAATTATGATGGAAAAGATGTAAGAAAAAAGGTTTTGAGGGGTAATTGGGTCTTTGACCATGATAATGTATGTATTAAATCCCCTAACATTACTAATACTTAGAAATCTGTGGTATTAGTAATACAGACCTTAATACACATATAGAGGGTATAACTAATGCTTGCATTAGCTACACATAACATAAAAAATGTACCAAACAAGACATTAATAATACATAAAATTAATGCATGTATTATTTTTATTAATACACTCTACCAACGACCCCTTAAGATTTACAAACTCCATTGTAACATCTTGTCACGATCCAAAAATGGACATGATGACACTTGTCTATTCCCACCAAGACAAGTCAACCTCAACCCAACGAAATGAAAGAAATGTGGAAAGGTAAAGCAAGAACAAGATATAAGCGGGAAAACTTATTCATTCTATTAACACCCCAAAACCTGGTTGTCACATGTACAAGTCTTTTATAAAAGTGTGGAATTAAAATAATTACATAGTCTCAATATCTTTGTTTCTCAAATAGAACAAAGCGTAATATAAATGAAAAGAGGGCCTGTCGGGATGACAAGAAGCTACCTCTCCATATTTCTTTGACAATCCTCGGAAAGTAGGAGAAGAAGGACGATCACACAGTACCTGGCTCAAAACCTACACAAGTGTAGAAGCAAGGAGTGAGTACCAACAACACGATACCCAACAAGGAACCTAATAAGCAAAGCAACTAGCTAGAAATCGAATACCCCTTTTTATCCCAACCGAACCTCCTCAAACTACAACCTACATAGAAATTAGCCCAGCCTAACAATTCTACAATTCATAGCTCACAAGGCTCAATATTACTGTCCAATAGTCACAATCCAACAACCAATACGAATCATTTAAGTCAACCTCAATGTCAAGTAAGTCACACATAAGCATCAAAATGCATCAAATAACAATAATATATCTCTTGCCAGAACCATTTCCCATCGGCATTATATCATGTCACTAGCCATAACAATTTCTCATCGGCTTTATATCAAATCACTAGCCGAAAATGACCTCAACATCACAACGCTTGTCGAAGATGACCTCGAAATCATAACCATCACATGTGTCATAATGGTGTACAAAGTTCAATGCACACCAGCCATGTCACACCACACAGAAGAGACAACAATTCGTGCAATTCAAGTCCACATTCACGCTATCAAACATTTTATCAATCAATCAATAAGGGTCACATTAACCTTGGCTCCTAACTTTCCTTGAATTTGAATTTATAAATTAAAGGTCATGATTCATGTTTATGGATGATATCATGATGCTTATATGTACCTTAGAGTGTAGAAATCAACTAGAAAACATGGATATGTTTCAAGGGAACTTAAACGGAAAGAAGTTGGAAAGGGTAGAAGACCTGGCGATCTTGGCACTCTGAGTAGTGCAGGGCACCAGAGGCCAAACTACAGAGCTTGGGTTGGGGCACTCTGAGTTGCGTGGTGCCAAGAGCCCAAACTACAAAAAGTTATATGGGGTGCTCTGAGTGGCGCGGCGTCCCACCCTCTTCCCCAGATGTTTGATGAATTTTCTTGTTCGTTTTTCGATCCTAAATCGTCTAGATTCAATTGGTTTCTTCCCCAAATAGTTAGATTCGAATACCCAACTAAAATATACAAGAATCTACTTAACGACAACCTTAAATCTCATCAAATCATCTCAAGAACTTCTCCAACACTCAACAATTAAGATTCAAACTAAATTGCAACAACATTTATCAAGAACTCATATATTCTATGTTCAAGAATGTAAATACGCTAAATTTAATCATGATTGACGCGTGGGTGAAAGAACTCAATGTTATGTGATCTCACATACCTCGTAGGGAATAACCCTTGACGAAATTCGCAAGCAAAACCTCAAGAACGATGATGAACCTTGACTTTTCTCCTCTTTTCTCCTCTTTTGCTTGAAATGAATTCTGAAAGAAACACTTACCTTAGCTTTACTCAACTCATGGATACTCAACTCAATGTATAAACAAACAACAGTAAAGATGTAGTTTATATAAAACATTTAAACAGTAGGTAACAACTCAATGTATCAAACAAATACAATAACAACTCAATTTATATATAATAAAGTAATATAATTTTCTGGGAGTTTCTCTATCCAACAACCATCACTATGAGCTATGTGATGATACATCGTCTCCCTACGCTGCAGAATTGTCCTATAACTTGCCAGGATATAGAACGCCTCAACTAAGTGGATCCACTAGTCTATGCTAAAAAGAATTAAGGAATCATCTAAAAAGTATGACCCTTTCTATCCATGTTGGCTACATGGTTTATGAATACTTGAGTTATTGTGAACTCGTCCCCATATCAATGCTCAATACTACTCCCAAAATATATGCAGCTCATAAATTTTAAAACATAACTCTTTCTCCTTGGTTTGAGGTTATTACTCAAAAATCTTATCTCTTAAAAGAGATGGAACTCAAAACTACTAATGAAAACTCATTTGGAAATCAGTGTTTTCTTTTATCTTAAATGTGAAAACATTTGCTCTTTGGGAGTACTTAGTCCCCATATACTCTTTTGAAGAAATTAAGTTCTCTCTTTACTCTTTACTCAACTCAAAACTCAAGTCTTAAAACTAGTTTAAAGCATTTGCAAAAGACTCTAAGAACTCTCTAGACTTGGCTCCCAATATTCCTTGAATTTGAATTTATAGATTCAAGGTCATGATTCATGTTTATGGATAATATCACGATGTTTAGACGTACCTTAGAGTGTAGCAATCAACTAGAAAACATAGGTAGGTTTCAAGGGAACTCAAATGGAAAGAAGTGGGAAAGGGTAGAAGATTAGGCAATCCTGGCTCTCTGAGTAACGCCGGACGCCAGATGCCAAACTACAGAGCTTGGGTTGGGGCACTCTGAGTGGTGCGGCACCCCAAAGCCCAAACTACAGAAAGTTATGTGGGGCGCTTGAGAGGTGCAACTCCCTGCCCCTTCCCCAGGTTTTTGACGAATTTTCTTATTTGTTTTTCAACCCTAAATCGTCTAGATTCAATTGGTTTCTTATTTAAACACTCAGATTCGAATACCCAACTAAAATATACAATAATATACTCAACAACAACCTTAAATCTCATCAAATCACTCAAGAACTTCTCCAACACTCAACAATCAAGATTCAAACTAAACTTCAACAACATTAATCAAGAACTCATATTTTCTACCTTCAAAAATGTAAATATGTTGAATTTAATCATGATTGGCGTGTGGGTGAACAAACCCAACACTATGTGTTCTTGCATACCTCGTAGGGATTAACCCTTGGTGAAATCCGCAAGCAAAACCTCAAGAACGATGATGAACCTTGGCTTTTCTCCTTTTTTCTCCTCTTTTCTCTTCTCCCAAAGCCCAAGCGTAATTTTGCAAAGAGTAAACTGAACCAAATCCGTTTAGACCCTAATTAATTCAATAAAAATGAATTAAACCAATTGGGTATGGAAAAGACCAAAATACCCTTTTAAACTCTGGTTAACTTTCTTTATCTAGACAACCCAACTTCGAACAGGCATATCTCCCTCATATGAACTCGAAAATGAGCAAATTTGGTGGCGTTGGAAAGATAATTCAAAGACCTTTCATATAGTATCTTGTAGCCCACCTAACGCATCATGTGCCAGGAGTTATGGTTGTTTGAAGTTGATCCAAAACTTATACGTAGCTTAACTTGCCAAAATTTCCAAATTTGATTATTTCCAAAAATGGCTTCTTTCTAATACTATTTCTTTCAAATAGCGGGGTGTTACAATGACAAACCAAGTCATCACATATCTAAGGAACTATTCCCAACCGTCCCTTCCTCTATTATTTTAACTTTTCTCTTCAGTGACTTGACACAGTCAATGATGTTGCAACACAAACCAATACCTACTATAATCAACTAAGAAAGTAATCAACATCTTGTTTTGAAATATTAATCTTGATAGGAACATCTTATTTCATTGTAGCAATTGCTACTTTTTTGAGACTCTTTGTGTTGACTTTGTCACCTCCAATGAGTCGGGAATTTTTTTATTCATTTTAATCTTTTAGCCACCAAAGTTATGTCCACAATGCTCATTATATATATATATATATATATTTTATATAAAAATGTGTTTGAATTTTAGGTATGTAGCATAAGGATGACATGGGGACAAAAGAGACTACGCCAATAATTTGGAAAAATAGGTAGAAGGGTCATACTTAAGATCGCGCAAGTTGAATCGAGGCATCCCTGAGTGGAACAAATATCATCAGAGGAGACAATTCTTAACCACAAAATTCCATCTAAGGTTAGTGATGAAAAAAAATCTTTCGACAATCTTAGTCGAGATCGTCAAAAGTAATAGACGCTTGAAAGACAAAATCAACTTTGTGAAGTTGGTTTACGATGGAAACAGTAGTTTGGCATATCAATGATCATGTCAAGATCCAACCCACCAGACCATGTGAATACCTACTCTAACACCTAGATATAAGAACCATTTCACCCAATTTTAAAAATGGGCAATGCAAAAATTAACAAATTACCACAAAATTTCTTTAATATAGTGAAACTTCATGAAATAATAAATCTTCTAATAAACATTTTACAAATGACCAGAAAATCCTTCCCAATAATCTAGTTTAAACAGGTACAAAAGCTACTAGAAGAGTATAGTTTATACAAGAAAATAGGACAAAACCCCACTATAAGGAAAGGAAAAATGGAAGTTGCCGGTGATCCTTATCGTCTTCACCTATAAAATATCACTAACCATGCAATCAGACCATGCCAAGTGGAATAGCAAGAGTAGTATGAATACAAACAACACGTATTGGTAGGCATTATTGGTCGAACCGAACCTACCACATAATATAAAATAGACATTTAGACGAAACATCAAATTGCCACCAAACCACCTCGACAAGAACACTCAATGTTAACAATGAAGAACTAGAGAACCACCCCATAATTATTATATTTTCCCACCTTATCAACAATAAACAACAACCTTTTACCATCCGAAAGCTTAGGCATGAAACCTCCTGTTAATCAATAGAATATCATGTAATTGAAATATGTCTAAACTATTCTGCTTAAAAAAACCTAATCTACCTGAGTCCCAAGCGTCAGTTGATGAACCGTGCTCATGAACTTTTGATTCTGTGAGAGAAAATCGTGATGAACGAGCACTCAAATTTCTTTGGTTTCGCGTGATAATATCTTCCCTCCCTTTCTCCCTTGTCCTGAGTTCCATGAGAGGGTTTTCGGAGCAGCCCTCGTCTATTTTCTCCCTTCAAATGTGGGGAAAAAAATAGAATAAATCACATTAACTAGGGTCTGAATTTACTTCAACTCACTATAGAGGCCGTGCAGGCACTATAACAGCGCCGCCATAGCGTAAGACATCCTTCTATGGTCGGCTGATGTCAACTCATCCAATTACAAAATAAGCCCATTTAATTCTATGCTCAAATTTTTAAATTTCGCACCACATTTTCAAAATTTTGGGATTCTGCACGAGATGCCTTTTAGTAACGATGTATTATATCATTATGAATCAGTTAAATGATTCTGATTAGATCATTGATTGGTCAAAAAATTTGTTGAAAACATATAAATAACCTTTTGTAGAGAGAGAAAATAAGTTTTCAGTTTTTTGAATATTCTTGTATTGCAAAACTCTTCTATTGGGAAAAATAACTTGTACTTGAAGATTATGAGAGACTTCTTGAGATTGAAGATCTCTGTTATTAATTTCTTAGGATTTTCAATCAACTAACTTCTATGAGTGCTAACTTCCGTAAAATCTTTTTACCTGGGATTATGAGTAGCTAGTCTCTCTATTATTAAAGGTGTGCAAGTGTATGGATGCTTAATTTACATATGGTGTTTCTTAATTGCTTAACTGAAATTTTATTTGATATGGGTTCAATGGTCTCTTTATGTTTTCACATATAATTTGAGGTTGTAATTCATGTTTACTTTAAATCTCCGATGCTTGTGAAAGATCGTTAGGGTGAAAGAGATAATTGATAATGACTCAATTTAATATGTTTGATAACTAATACTTGAAATAGTTTGATAGAATTAAAGTCTTAGATTGACTATATGTCTGTCTGTTTGTCTGACTGACTGTCTCTCTCTCTATCTGTCTATCTATCTATCTCTCTCTATTTATCTGTCTGTCTGTCTGTCCATCCATCTGTCCATCCATCCACCCATCCATCCATCCACCCATCCATCCATCCATCCATCTATCTATCTATCTATCTACCTTAAAAGCACGAACTCCTAAACTTGAATGTTGAATTACTATAAAACCTCCAATTTAGAATACTCAACTTATTTTATTTATATATTTATTTAATTATAATATATTAAAATTAGATACCTTTTCACATTAAAGGGTTGTGACTTTTTCGTTGAATTATGACTTTTCTGATGAATTGTGACGCTTCCAAGGGTTGTGAATTTAATGACTGGTTGTGACATTTTCGATGAGTTGTGACTTTTCCAAGAATTGTGATTTTTCCAAAGGGTTGTGACTTTTCCAAAGGATTGTTCCTTTTAAAACAAAGCCCAAAAGTAGTGAAGGAAATAGAAGACTTAAAGCTTGAACCTAGCTTTCTTTCTTGAACTTGAGAGAGAATTGGAGAGGATGAACTTGGATGGGATTAGGAATTTTAGAGAATGAAAGGGTGGGTATGGGTCGAATTAGAAGTTGAAAGGTAGTTATAGGTGTTCAAATTAGTGTCATAACAACATAGTGTAGGTATTAAATGCATAGGAAAATACCCAAATACCCATAATATATAACTGCCAGAGAACCTTACGGGTTTGACCTATGGACCGTAGATGTAACACCTCAGACCTCAATATGAAGAAAATCTTAGTTTTCAAAAAAACTGGTGCCAGTATCGATAGAACTACCCACGAACCGTAGGTAGAACCATGGACCGTAGGTAGGGTTCCTTCGTTAAGGCCTAAATGTTGATGGTCTCTGATCCCACCCACGGTCGACTAGGATGGTCCATGGTTGGACCTACGGACCGTATAGGTTATGGTCAACAACCATTTGGAGGGAAATGGTTGTTTGGTCAACTTCAAACGGTCATATATTTTAGCACATAATTAATTAAGTGGCCCATGACTTATCAAATGAAAGATAGTTGAATCCTCTTTCCAACGCCACTGTGCTTGCTAAAATCCCATCTTCGAGTAAAAAGTTGTGCTTGTTTTAGTGAAGCCCTGTCGGGCAGAGCTTGATCGATGACTCCTACCAACGATTGGTAGGTCAACCAACGGCCCGTTAGTCCTGTAGTACGTGACACTCGTTAGATTTAAGTCAGGGTCATTTTGGTCTTTTGCCCTATGCGTTGGGCACTTAATCTACATCGTTTAATGCCTAAACTATGTCCTTTTACTCAGTTTAAGCCTAATAACTTAGTCAGACATACCCAGAACCTTTATTTACTTGAATTCACTAAGCTTAGAACAAAAAAGAAGAGAAAAAAGATGATCCAAAACCCTCCAAGAACACAATATGTTTTCTTCAGTTCCAGCTCTGAAATCAAAATATTTCTCTATGAAATTCATCATTAGGCATGTGGGATTTCACTGGGTTTCTTTCATCCACTAGGTCCCTATAATTCAGTCAGATTCTTGATTCCTATATATTGCTTAGACCTAGGGTTTCTAAAACCTCATATATTAGTTGTGATTTAACTGTTAGAGTATTCTTAATCAGATTATCATGTTTTCGTGGAATCGTTGCTTAGTTCTTTGCATGATACTCATATCCCTAGTTGTGTAGATTCTCGTAGTTCATGAATTACACATGCTAGGTCAGTTAAACAAATAATCATGCTTCAGTTTTCAAATGTCATATTATCAGTATATAATTGTTTCATTCTTAGATTTTGCATATCAGTATTTTGAGCTATTTAGTATTTTAGTATTTTGGTCATAATGTATCATATACATATTTAGTTGGGAGTAGGCTTAGGACCAAATGGACTAGGGTTTCAGCGTACCTCATAGTCCTAGAACTAAGTTCCCTCGTAAATTAAGTTCCCTCTGTGGGCATCCGTTTTAGTGGTAATGCGAGTCATGTCTTTATATCGCTGACAAGGTATATTGGGCTCTTCGATGGGGTGTATACATCAAACACCACAGTTAGCTCATATGGTGGTTATGTCGGTTCCTACTAGTTCCCACAGTCAGACTCTAGTGCATTTGACCAGGTTTTCAGATATACTCAAGTATTCAGTCTCAACATGTTATGTACTTGGTCATTGCATTCAGTTAAGTTATTTTTAGTATATATCAGTATTTCAATCATGTTTAGATTATATTATTCATCAATTATGCTTTGTTCAGCTTTTATCCTATCCTGCATGCTCAATACCTTCCAAGTACTGACACATACTCTACGCTACATCTTTTCATGATGTAGGTTCAGGTCCTCAACATTCAAATCACGTGTAGATCGGTTCTCAATCCACATTCAGCAGATTCAGTGGTGAGTCCTCTTACTTTGAGGACAATAAACATGTTTCAGATTCAGTCTTGATCTTTCATTTTAGTTTCAGTTTTTCTAGGGTTAGCTAGGACATGTCCCAACAACTCTAGTTAGTAAAGGTTTTTTTTTTCAGACAATAGTATTAGATTAAGCTTAGGTTTTGAGTGATTACTTAGCATCACTAAAGTCTTAGAATTTATATATATTCAAACTAGTAGTGGGTATTCCCCATCATTCAGTTATCTCATGATTTAGCTTTCGCATTAGTTTATCTTTTCATAAATTTGTTCAGTTTTCTTATGATATGCTAGCTCAGGTTTAGCTTGGGGTCACTCGTGATCCTAGGTCCCGTGTTTACGCTCAGAGGGTAGCCACGGGGCATGACAAGCTTGGTATCAGAGCATTAGGTTCAAGAGTCCTAGGATGTCTTAAATCCGCACTACGTAGAGTCTTTTTCATAGGTGTGAAGTGCACCACATCTGTGAGAGGGAGACTACGAAGTGTTTTAAGAAAAACTTCAATTCCTTTGCTATTCTTATTGTGCGTGAATATAACTCTATTCAATTTTCTTCTAATTCATGCTCTTCACATTTTGGAAAATGCCTCCTAGAAGAGCTAATGCAAGGAATCAGCTAGTAGATCCAACAAACCTATTGAAGGGGTAAGTCAAGCATGTTGAGTTTAGGGTTGCTTACCAAGTACTTGCTCAGGCCATGACTACCCAGATCTATCAGTAGGTTGTGGTCCTAACTCTGCCATAGACTAACACTGCTAAAACAAAAATCCAAGATTTTACTCAGATAAACCCTACAGAGTTTCATGGGTCTAAGTCAGAATATGATCCACAAGAGTTTCTCGACAACATCTAAGAGGTAACAAACATTATAGGCGTCACTCAAGTCGAGAGTTCAGATTTGGCCGCCTCTTAGTTGAAGGGAGTGGCCCTACACTTGGTATCAACAGTGGAAGGATTCTTACAGTATTAATGCATGTCCAGAAACTCTTTCAGAACCCTTCTTAGTCTCCACTCCAGTTGGTGACCCTATTATAACAAGACTGGTATACAAAAATTTTCCTATCACAGTCTCTTAGAAAGTCACCTCAGCAGATCTTGTAGAGTTAGAAATTGAAGATTTCGATATCATTCTAGGCATGGATTGGTTACATTCCTATTATGCCTCAATCGATTATAGACCTAGGATTGTTTGGTTTCAATTTCCAAATGAGCTAGTCTAATAATGGAAGGGTAGTAGCTCAGTGCTAATAGGTCGATTTATCTCTTACCTTAAGGCCAGAAAGATGGTCTCTAAAGAGTAGTGTAGCACATGTTGAGGAAAAAGGAAAGGAATTAACAAAAGATTTCACTGGCTTGCTCGATTAGGATTTGGTCTTACGGACATGTCAGATGGTGGTGTGATAGTTCATAATAGATCCAAATTTTCATTGGTAGCAGAGGTTAAGGAAAAATAGGGCGGTGATCCTATATTACTTTAGTTGGAATGTGTAGTTCATCAATAGAAAGTAGAGGTTTTCTCCCAAGGGGGAAATGGTCGCCTATGTGTTCCTAAGGTGGATGAGTAGGTGAAACAGCCTTGATTGGGCCTGATTTGGTACATGATGCTATGGGAAAAGTTTAGATCATCAGGGATATAGTTAAGACAGAAGTCCTATGCAGATGTAAGGACAAGGGTCTTAGAGTTTGAGATAGATGATTGGGTTTTTCCTAAAAGTATCACCTATGAAGGGGGTGATGAGATTTGATAAACTTGGAGGAGTATGTCCGTAGAGGGAGGCGTAGAGAAACCATGAATGCCAAGTATCCTCATCTTTTTCATTCCGATTCCATTGCAACTTGAAATAATAGTTCCTCTCCAGTATTTTGTTCCTTTAGTTGTTCAGCTTACTTAGACTTCATTCGAGTATGAATGTTACCAATGGGGAGATAATGTAACACCTCAGACCTCAAAATGAAGAAAATCCTAGTTTTCAGAAAAGCTGGTGCTAGTATTGAGGAACCACCTATAGACCGTAAGTAGAACCACGAACCGTAGGTGGGGTTTTGTCGTTAAGGCCTAAATGTTGATAGTCTCTGATCCCACCCACGATTGATTAGGACGGTCCGTGGTTGGACCTACGGACCGTAGGTAAGGGTCAGGAACCAATTGGAGGGAAATGGTTGTTGGGTCAACTTCAAACGGTCATATCTTTTAGCACAGAATGAATTAGCTGGCCTATGACTAATCAAATGAAAGATAATTGAATCCTCTTTCCGACGCCATCGAGTTTGCTAAAATCCATCTTCGAGTAAGAAATTATGCTCGTTTTATTGAAGCCCTCTCGGGTAGAGCTTGACCGACAACTCCTATCGACAATGGCGGAGCTAGGATTTTAAGAGGTTCAAAATTTTAAGAAGTAAACCACGAACTAATCGAAGGGGGTTCAACATCCACTATATATACATAAAAAATAATTTTAACCATGTATAAATAGTAATATTTTCTGCCGAAGGGGATTTGGATGAACCCCATAACTCTATCTTAGCTTCGCCCCTGCCTACCGACAGTTGGTAGGTCAATCGACGATCTGTTAGTCCAGTAGTAGGTGGCACTCGTCAGATTTAAGTCAGAGTCGTTTTGGTCTTTCCCCTATGCATTGGGAACTTAAACTACGTCATTTAATGCCTAAAGTACATTGTTTTACTTAGTTTAAGACTAATAACTTATACCCCTGGCAAGGTATATCGGGCCCTTTGATAGGGTGTATACATCAGACACCACAGTTAGCTCACGTGGTGGTTATGTCGGTTACTAGTAGCTCCCATAGTCAGACTCTAGTGCATTTGACCAGGTTTTCAGATATACTTCAGTATTCGGTCTCAGTATGTTATGTACTTGGTCATTGCATTAAGTTCAGTTCTTTTCAGTATATATAAGTATTTCCATTATGTTCAGATAGTATTATTGATCAAGTATGCTTTGTTCAACTTTTATCCTATCCTGCCAGCTCAATACCTTCCAAGTACTGACACATACTTTGCGTTACATCTTTTCATGATGTAGGTTCAGATCCTCAACATTCAGATCACGCGTAGATCGGTTCTCGTTCCACATTCAGTAGCTTTCGTGGTGAGTCCTCATTCTTCGACGAAAATAGACATGTTTCAGATTTAGTCTTTCATTTCAGTTTCAGTTTTGCTAGGGTTAGCTGGGGCATGCCCCAACAACTTTAGTCAGTAGAGGCTTTTTCAGACAATAGTATTAGATTCAACATAGTTTTTGAGTGATTATTTAGTATCACTAAACTCTTAAAATTTATATATATTCAGACCAGTATTGGGTATTCCCCATCATACAATTATCTCATGATTTAGCTTCCATATTAAATTATATTTTCATAGATTTGTTCAGTTTTTCTTAGGATATGCCAGCTTAGGGTTAGCTTGGGGTCACTTGTGATCCTGGCTCCCGTGTTTACGTCCAAGGGGTAGCCTCGAGGCATGATAGTAGAACTTTCTACGAATCGTACTATTCAACTATAGGTCAAGTTAATGGGACCTAAAAAATTGGCCAACTTCCTACAATACCAGTCTACGGACCGACCTCACTTTTAATCCAATTTCGCTTAGTCATGATTTTCCCCAATAGAATCCATATACGACTCATCTTAATTCCTACGGCTTGTCTTATTCATTCGTAGGTCAAACTTGAGAGACTTAAAATTTCCAAAACTCAACTCTAGGTCCTATGATTTCCTTCCTACGGCTCGTAGGATTTCCTATGATATATAGGTTGGTCTTGTAAACCTATTCCTTATTTCCAAAACCTACACTTTAACCAAACTTTCCAATTTTTGAGGTGGTACACTATCCCCCCTTGGGAACATTCATCCTCAAATGGGACTTAACTAGCACGAATGTAGTAGGAGAGAAATTAACAACCCAATATGAATGCATATCTCATCGTAATACACATATATATGGAGAATCACTCCAAGCTAAATCATTACATCAAAATCAAGTTTTTCTTGAACATGCATGTATATGGAACCATGGATTGACTAAAACACATGAATACAAAGGAATGAACCATGAGGAACTAATATCTCAAGCTAGAAGAGGAGTGGATGGAAAGAGATGTGGATACTGAGATATCATATAGGCTTCAACCTCCCAAGTAGTACCCTCAACTAATTGATTCCTCTTATGAACTTTCACGGAATCAACTTCTTTATTTCTTATGTTCCAAACTTGCTGGTCTAAAATCTCAACCAGAGCCTCTTCATAAGAATGAGTTTCTTCAACTCTTAAACCTTCTAAAGAAACAATGGACGTCAAATCCCCAACACACTTCTTCAACTAAGAAACAAGGAATACCAAATGTACAAACGCTATATCACTAGGTATATCCAATTCTCATACAATCTTACTAATATGTCCCAAAATTTGATATAGGCCCACAAATCAGAGACTGAGTTTCCCTCTCTTTCCAAACCTTATTACACCCTTCATAGGTGAAATTTTAAAATGTACCCAATAGTAAACATTAAATTCTAGCTCTCTTTTTCTAACATTTCCGTAAGACTTTTGTCGACTTTGAGTCATTTTCAACCTTTCACGAATAAGTCAAACCTTTTCCATAGCATCATGCACTAACTCAGGTGCTATCAAAGTGACTTCATAAACTTTAAACCAACCAATATGAGACCTACACATCCTACCATAAAGAGCTTCCAATGGAGCCATCCTAATATTAGAATGATAGCTATTATTATAAGAAAACTAGATAAAAGGAAAATGATCATCTCAACTACCCTTGAAATCAATTACTTAAGATATTAAAATATCTTCAAAGCTCTAGATCGTACACTCAGCTTGCCAATCAGTTTGAGGGTGAAAAGTTGTGGTAAGTTTCAGTTGAGTACCACTTCCAAAATTGAGACGTATGAGTACCACGATCAAAGAAGGGTACTCCATGTAACCATAACATTTCCTAAATATAAATTTTACCATACTCCTCGCCTGAAAAATATAGTATTTATGGGAAGGAAGTGAGTTGATCATTATCCGGTCCACAATAATTGAAATCGAGTCAAATTGATGATGAGAGGTAAACTCGTAATGAATTCCATGTTTGAATCTTCCCACTTTTATGTAGGAATACAAATGTTTGGAGCCAAACCACATGATTTCTGATGTTCAACTTTCCCTTGTTGACCATTAAGACATTTAATCATGAATTCCGCAATATCCTTCTCCATCCCATTCCACCAATTGACCTCCTGCAAATCACGGTACATCTTGGTGGCTCCCACGTGAATAGAATACTGAGAATTGTGAGATTCCGTCAAAATCTTATCTCTCAACTTATCAACATTTGTAACACACAACTGACCTTGATATTGAAGGATATCATCTCTTCCTTGGGAGAAAGCCTTAATGGATTTTTTAGGAAAACAACTTCTTTATGTCAATCATAACCAGAATAAGATCTTGCTTAGCTTTTATATATGATATAAGAGACAATTCTGACACATTTTGAACAATGACTCCCCCTTCATTTGAATCAACCAAGTAAGCACCAAAGCGGGTCAATCTATGAACATCACAAACTCACTCTTTCTTATCATCCTCCATATGAGAAACACTACCCATCTACAGTCAAATAAGAACATTTTCTGCCACATTTGCATTACATGGATGATTGAGGACACTCATGTCGTAACCCTTTAATAGCTCAAGCCACTTTCTTTGGCAAAGATTCCAATCCTTTTGAGTGGAAACATATTTTAAACTCTTGTGGTTGATGAACACATTAACATGAAAACCATATAGGTAATGGCTCAAACTCTTTATCGCAAACACTACCACCGCGATCTCCAAATCATCAGTTGGGTAACTCTTTTTTGTGATTCTTTAATTGCCTTGTAAAATAGGTGATGACTTTCCCATGTTGCATCAAGACACAACTAAGAACAAACCTCAAGAATCACAATACACTATAAAAACATCTGATCCTTTCGATAATGTCAATATGCGGGCTGAAGTGAGCCTATATTTCAATTTTTGGAAACTCTTCTCATAAGCTTCTGACTATAGGAATTTCACTTTCTTTTGAGTCAATGTCATCGAAGGCAAAACAATGAAGGAAAATACTTCCACAAACCTTCTATAATACCCGACCACACCTAAGAAACTTTGTGTATCAGAAGCGGTCAAAGGTCTAGGCCAATTCTTAACTGCCTCAGTTTTCTCAAGATCAACTTGAATACCCTCACCTGAGACAATATGACCAAGAAAAGCGACAAACCTCAATTCACATTTTCTAAACTTAGCAAACAATTCACAATTCTTGAGAATTTGCAACACAATCTTCAAATGCTCAACATGTTCATCCTCATTCCATGAGTAAGTCAAAATATTATCAATAAACACAATTATGAAGATTTCAAGATATTGCTTAAACCTTATTCATCAAATCCATGAGTTATTTTGAGGCATAAGTCTAACCAAAAGACATTACCAAGAACTCTTAATGACCATGTCGTGTTTGAAAAGTCATATTTGGAATGTCATTTTCCTTCACCTTCAATTGGTGATAACCCGACGATGGTCAATATTGGAGAAGAAACTAGCACCTTAGAATTGATCAAACAAATCATCAATCTTTGGAATCAGATATTTATTCTTTATAGTAACCTTATTCAATTTTTGATAGTCAAGGCACATTCGGACGGAACCATCTTTCTTGTGAACAAATAACATTATAGCACTATATGATTACATACTCACTCTAATAAATCCCTTATCCAATAGGTCTTTCAACTGACCCTTTAACTTCTTATGTTCTACCAGGGCCATATTATATGGAGAATAAAGATATGTTATGTATCTTGGAGAAGTTGAATACCGAAGTCTATTTCCCTTTGGGAGGAATACAAGCATGATCATTGGGGAAACACTTCTGGAAACTCTTTTACAATTGGAAAAGTCTCAAGAGTAGGGGTCTCACAATCTGTATCCCTAACCCAACAAGACGATATATGAAACCCTTAGAAATCATTTTCCTAGACTTTATGCAAAATATGAACCAGCCCTTAAGAACATAATTTCCCATTCTCAGAATGAACCTTGAATGTGACTGTCACGACCCAAGGGTATCCCCTAGATGTAACAAGGCACATAGAACCCCGAAAGGCACCATGTAAGCCACTTATCATATCATAACATAAGTAAAGAACAAGAAAGAGTAAAAACACATTTTGAGTCTTAAGAAATGTTTCATAAAAGCAAAGCAGAAGTCTAGACTTGTATCAATTAGCCATAAATTACAATCGAAACATCAAATAGGGTCACAACCTTTACGACATAGTTCTCAAATGAAAGAGAAAGATACAAAACTAGAAAATCATCATTTGTCCTAGAACCATGAGGACTCACCAAAAGCAAGGAGAATAGTCGATTCAAGCTTTGACCAAGGAGGAGATCACTTCAAGAACTGGACCCTACACTTATGGAAAAATGTATAAAATATGGGTTAGTACAAAAATGCACTAAGTATGATAGCCATGCAAGAAATCATTTAAAACATGCTAAAAATGACATTTTGGTTGAAAACCATGCATTTTACCAAGTTTGAACTCATCATGAATACATTGGAAATCATAAATCATAAACCATATTGTCATGCATAGATCATCATATCATAATAGCAACATATCATAAATACCCTCAAAGTCTACTTGTGCAATGCATGAGTAAGATCCCATACTCCTACCCATGCTAAGTAAAGCTTCTTGAGTAGCTATGGTCTATAAATCATACTCTTTTCCATATTAACATCTTAGGTAATAAGCCTTAACCGACATAGACCATGTGAGCTAACATGGAATCTGGTGTCTACCCTACACCGAAAAGGGTGTCCTACTTGCCTAAGGTAGAATCATACTCTTAGCTTAGGTGGATCCACTAGCTAAAGACCTATGAGGGCACATAGTTATGGGATAAGGGGATTTCTACTAGAAAACCAACCTCAACTAACGAAAGAGCGTCTATCCCAAGAGATTACTATTAGGAAAACCCAACCTTAACTAACCGAAGAGCTCCCATATCATATCAATATTGACTCGGTGCTAAGCATTGATTCCCATATTTTACTTATTTAGTCTTGACTTAGGTTCATAATCATGGAAGAATGTCTTGACACTCAATACAACATAATCATACTATAGCTACTAGATTCATTTGGTGAGACTAGTCTTCCAACCTCAGAATACATGTGACAAACCTTTCACATCATATAATATTCATACATAATTGTGCACATAAGGATCATCATCCAACAACACAATGACTAGTTCATAAACATATTCACCTTACTCTCAAAGTGTTCATAATGTAAATTTCATTGTGCCGGTATTGACATGTCATATTCATAAATCTCATAGTTATGCATAATTCACATATCTTGCCTTTCAAGGCAACAATCCATCAACCCATCTAGAATTACTACATTAGACATGGATGATAACATGATTCAAGTAACCCAAGTATAACAAGCATACTCTCATATCATCGTTCTAAAATCAACAAATCACATCATAAGATCCAAATTTGGTAAATTAGGGATTTCATGGGTTCTTGGGGGAATTCATCATAAATCAACAATAAATCATCAATTACATCATAATCCATCGTGAATCAACCATTAAAAACACTTTTAGAAAGAACCCACAAGATTGAAGTCAAACCCTAACTTTGGGGAAAATTACTATTTTGAAATTGAATTTGGAGGGACTCCTTGGATGGAAATTATCCAAGGATGAAAGACTACCATACCTTAGTAATGATTCCTCAAAGAAATTGAGTGAAATAGCCTTGATTCTTCAATCCTTACCTCCAATTTTAATCTTCTTCTTCATTGAGTTCTAGAGAGAAATTTTGTGTGGAAGATGAACTTTGGGGTTTTGATTTTGGTATTTGGAAAATATGAAGTAATTGGGTGTATTTTGACTTAAAATACCTTATATAGTTGTATAAATATAATACAAAACAACCTCACTTTGATAGGGCTTAAAAAGGAAAGACCAAAAATGACTCTCACTTAAAGTGAGTTGCCCAGGTGCTACGAGGGGACCATGAAACATGGTCATGACCACGAGCCGTGGTCCCACTTGTGGACTTGAGGTAGTGGCTTGGGCAACATGTGCCCTTAGCTCACAAGCCCAAGGTATATTCATGAGGGGCTCCATGGGCAGTGGTCAAGGCGACGAGCCATGGTCCCTCCCGTGATCCTTGAGGCAGTGGCTTAGCCACTTCTCTCACCCCTCACACCACCAACTCCCCTCCACGAGGCTTCCCACGAGCCATGGTCATGACCACGAGTCGTGAAGTGGCTCGTGAATAGGGAACACTATTTTTGGAAGATTTGGTAAGGCTACTGCCTAGTCCTCCATGAGCCCTCCCATAAGGCATGATCTTGACCGCGAGTCGTGGTGATGGGCATGGTAGGTGGGGCAATGCCTACACCAAAGGTGGCTGCCTTAAACCACTCTTTTGGACCTTGCCCTCTTTCCTGGATTCTAACCCTTTTTTATTTGACATTCTTCCTCACATTTTAGCTATAGTTTAGCCTACTATTTTTCTGAGGTGTCACAATATCTCTCCTTTGGGAACATTCATCCTCGAATGATGATCTAGACATCTTACAAAAGTAAAGATTCAAGACTAGAGGCATATCATGCAAGCAACATAAAAATAATGCACAATTCAAAGGAGGAAACATAGACTCCATCTCTAGACATAATCAATGGAATACAAGGAAGTAGGAACCACATCTATCAACCCAATATGCATGAAATTCAATATTTCACATATTCATAGGAGGAACCACCTTTTCCAACTAAAATAATGCTCAACACCATGTCATGGAGCCAATTTGCAATTATTCTCAAAGCATACTAAAGCATGTTCATCAACTCATCTGATGAAGTTAAATAAGCAACTTATGCTATATGCATAACAACATGAGGAACATAAATCATGAAAACTCATTTTCTTACTAAACACGAATTTTATCAAGAACATGCATAACATAAGGAAATTATGGGAAAACTAAATACACACATGACCTCCAAAACACTAAAACTCAAGAGGAACTATTCACCTCAAGCTTGAATAGGAGAAGAAGGAAAGAGATGAGGATATCGAGACTTCATTTCGGCCTTGGCCTCCCAAGTAGCACCCTCAGCTAAATGATTTCTCCACAAAACTTTAATGAAAGTTGTTTCCTTGTTTCTCAATCTCTTGACTTGCCGTTCTAAGATTTCTATCGGAACCTCTTCATATGAAAGAATTTCGTCAACTCCCAACCCTTCTCGGGGAATAATGAATATCGAATCTCCGATACACTTTTTAAGCATATAAACATGAAATACTGGGTGAACTGGTGCTAACTCATTTGGCAAATCTAACTCATAGGGAACTTTCCCAATACGCTTCAAAATTTGATATGGGCCCACATACTGGGGACTAAATTTACCCTTCTTGCCAAACCTCATCACACCTTTCATAGGTGAGATTTTCAAATAGACCCAATCATTAACTTAGAATTCTAATTCCCTTCTTCTAACATTGGCATAAGACTTTTGCCTACTTTGAGCCGTTCTCAACCTCTCTCTAATGAGCCGAACTTTCTCAATAGCCTCATAAACCAATTCGGGACCAATAAGAGCAATCTCACCTACCTCAAACCAACCATCCAGAGACCTACATCTCCTACCATACAAGGAGCCATACCGATACTTGAGTGATGACTATTATTGTAGGCAAACTCTATTAATGTCCTCTAAAGTTTGAATGGTGTGTTTTGCTTGACCATCCGTTTGAGGGTGGAAAGCAGTGCTAAGCTTCACTTTAGTACCAATCCCTTTTTGGAATGACTTCCAAAAGTGTGAAGTAAATTGAGTACCCCGATCCAAAATAATAGATAAAAGAACTCTATGTAATTTCACTATCTCCCTTATATACAAATTGGCATAGTCTTCCGCCGAATGAGAAACTTTTATGGGAATAAAGTGGGATGATTTTGTCATCCTATCAAGAATGACCCAAATAGAATCATGTTGCCTCCATATTCACCTCTTCCCAATTCCAAGTGGGAATTGGTATATCTTGCAAAAAGCCTCCCGGCCTTTGGTGCTCAACCTTAACTTGTTGACAATTAGGACATTTGGCTACAAATCCCCCAATATCCTTTTTTATACCATTCTACCAATAGACTTCCCGTAGATCACGGTACATATTGGTGGCTCTTGGATGAATAGAATACCTAGAACCATGAGCCTCTTCTAAAATTTGCTCGCTCAAGCCATCAACATCCGGAACTCACAATCGACCTTGGTACCTAAGTACCCCATCTACCCCTTGAGAGAAAGCCTCAACGGGCTTCTTGAGTATCGATTCTTTTAATTCAACTAATATAGGATCAAGGTCTTGTTTAGACTTCACATCTACCACAAAGTTTGATTCAAAGCCATTATGAACCATGAAACCACCCTTGGTGGAATCCACTAATTGGACACCTAGCCGGGCCAATTTATACACATCACAGACTAACTCTTTCTTTTAATCTTCTATATGAGCCATACTACCCATGGAAAATCTACCAAGTGCATTCGCTACACCATTGCTTTTCTGGGGTGGTAACGGACACTCATGTCATAATCCTTCAAAAGTTCTAACCACCTTCTTTGTCGCATATTCAAGTCTTTTTGACTAAGCACATATTGAAGACTCTTGTGATCGGTGAAATATCCACATGGACCCCATATAATTAATGTCTCTATATTTTCAAAGCAAATATAACCGTAGCTAATTCAAGATCATGGGTCAGATAATTCTTCTCATGCACTTTAAGTTGCATGGAAGCATAGGCAATCACCATTCCATGTTGCATAAGCACACATCCCAACCCCATTCTAGAGGTGTCACAATATACCACAAAACCATCGGTACCCTGTGGTAAGGTCAACACCAGATCGGAAGTAAGTTTATCTTTCAACTCTAGGAAGCTTTTCTCACAAGCCTCAATCATTAAAACTTAGCTTTCTTTTGAGTTCAAGCCATCGACGGAGAAGTAATGGAGTAAAAACCCTCAACAAGCCTCCTATAGTAACCAACTAAACCCAAAAAGCTTGTAATGTCGGAAGGAGTTAGAGGTCTAGGCCAACTCTTGACCGTATCCGTCTTCTTAGGATCTACCTCAATACCCTCACTTGACACAATGTGACCGAGGAAAGCTACAAACCTTAACTAAAATTCACACTTCCTAAAGTTTGTAAAAAATTGTTGGTCCTTAAGAACTTACAATACAATTCTCAAATGGTCCACATGTTCATTCTCACTTCTTGAGTAGATCAAGATATCATCAATAAACACAATCACAAACATATCATGGTATTGTCTAAACACCCTATTCATCAAATCCATAAATGCTGTTGGGGGATTTGTCAACCCAAATGACATAACCACAAATTCATAGTGACCATACCAGGTCCTAAAGGCCGTCTTGGGGATATCCACCCCTCTCACCCTTAGTTGGTGATCACCTGAACGAAGATCAATTTGAAGAAATAGCTAGCCCCTTGAAGTTGATCAAACAAGTCATCAATTCTTGGAAAGGGATATTTATTCTTGATGGTCACTTTGTTCAACTGACGATAATGAATGCACATTCTAAGAGATCCATCCTTCTTCCTAAAAAACAACACCGGAGCACCCCATGGAGAGATACCCATATGAATAAAACCTTTATCTAGAAAGTCCTTTAATTGCTCCTTCAACTCTTTCAACTTGGCCGAAGCCATTCTGTAAGGAGGAATAGGGATAGGCTTCATATTCGGTAAAAGATCAATGCCAAAATCTATTTCCCACTCGGGAGGAATACTGGGCAAATCTTCGGGGAAAACTTCTGGAAACTCATTCACTACCCAAATCGACTCTAGAGAAGGGGTTCCAAACTCAACATCCATAACCCTAACAAGATGGTAATTACACCATTTAGAGATCATTTTCCTAGCTTTGAGGCATGAAACATATTGACCTCTAGGGATAAAATTTCCCCACTTCCATTCTAAAATAGGCTCATTTGTAAATTGGAACTTAACTAACCGAGTCATGCAATCTATAGAGGCATAACATGCATGCAACCAATCCATACCCAAAATCACATCAAAATCCAACATGTCTAATTCTACCAAATTCACCAAGGTAACTTTATGGGACAAGTAAATGGGAAAACTTCTATAGACTCTTTCAGCCACCACTGAATCACCAATCGGGGTAGAGACCGAAAAAGGTGTCACAAAGGATAAAGAAGCACTGGGATCTAACAAGGAATATACATCAATAAAATAGACTTTTAACATACCGGTGACAACATCCGGGGAACTCTCTTGGTCACCTCGGGATTGGAGAGCATAAAAGTGGTTTTGCTTTTGAGCATTGGAGTTTGAACCGCTTGGAGGAGCTTGCTTGCCCTCTTTTCCTTTGTTCGTAAGCATAGGACAATATCTCATCTTGTGACCAATCTTCCGACAATTAAAGCGGCACTTACCATCATGCTTCCTACCATATTTTGCGCAATTACGCCTAGCAATATAAGAACCACCACTATTACCTCCTTGAGGTTTAGGGTTGGGGACCCTTTCATTGTTGACCCTTGGGGAAGCACTAGAAGAGCCTTGGTTGGAGAACCTTTGTTTGAACCTTGTTCGACCTTGTCCATCGGATTTAGCATTGGAGAAGTTCCCATTGCCGGTTCTAGCTCTTTTCACCTCCTTATTGTTGCCTTGGAGTTTCTCATCGTCCATTTGTTGGGCATACACCATAAGATACGAGATATCCATATCATAAAGGAGCATTGCCGTGCAACATTCTTTTCTTACCACTTTGGACACACCCTTAAAGTACCTACTCATCATATCCCTCCGATCCGCTACCATAGCCGGAGCATACTTGGACAATTGAGTAAACTTTAGAGAATATTCTTGAACACTCATACCTCCTTGATGAATGTTTATGAATTCTTCCACCTTATCTTCTCTCATCTCTCGGGGAAAAAACCTATCAAGGAACACCGATTTGAACACTTCCCACCTTATTGGACCCGTTCCTACCGGCCTATTGTTCTTCCATTGAGTATACCATACTTGGGCCACACTCTTCAATTTGTAGGTGGCTAACTCTGCTTTCTCTACTGAAGTCACCCCCATGGCATCAATTATCTTACAAACCTCTTCCAAAAACTCTTGAGGATTCTCTCCCACTTTAGAACAAGGAAACACAAGAGGGTTCATTCTAGAAAAATCCCTTAATCTAGATACCATGAAAATCGTATTAGGGTTCACATGAGGCCCAACATCTTTCTTAGCTTGGGGGGTCATAGCTTAAGCCAATGTTAGAAAAGCCGGCCTAATCTCCATATCCGTCATAGCCAGAGGATTAATTGGAGCTTGGTTATCTTGAGGAGCTTGATTGCCTTGAGGATGAGCTCCTTGATTCATATTCTCTTCTTCCATCTTTTTTACTTTAGCCTTTCATGTATTCATTTGCTAAAGACACAAGAGGGGTTAGGAGAGAGACTTTTATAGAGTTAAACTCTAAGGCACGACTTAAGAGTAGTGAAGGAAGTGAATTTTCCTAACTTCATATAGCCTCTCACTCATAAATATGGCGCACTTCACACCCATGAACAAGACTCTATTAGACGTGGCTTATGAGACATCATCCTAGAATCTTTGTAAACCTTTTGCTCTGATAACCAAGTTTGTCACCACCCAAGGGTATCCCCTAGACGTAACAAGGCACATAGAACCCTGAAAGGCACCATGTAAGCCACTTATCATATCATTACATAAGTAAAGAACAATAAAGAGTAAAAACACATTTCAAGTCTTAAGAAATGTTTATAAAAGCAAAGAGGAAGTCTAGACTTTTCTCAATTACCCATCTATTACAATCGAAACATCAAATAGGGTCACAACCCTTACAACATAGTTCTCAAATGAAAGTAAAGAAAGGAAACTAGAAAATCATCATCCGTTCTCGAACCATGAGGACTCACCCAAAGCAAGGATAATAGTCGATCCAAGATTTGACCAAGGATGAGATCACTTCAAGAATCGAATCCTACACTTATGGAAAAATGTAGAAAATATGGGTTAGAACAAAAATGCACTAATTATGATAGTCATTCAAGAAATCATTGAAAACATGCTAAAAAGGACATTTTGGTTTAAAACCATGCATTTTACCAAGTTTGAACTCATCATAAATACATTGGAAATCATAAGTCATAAACCATATTGTCATGCATAGATCATCATATCATAATAGCAACATATCGTAAGTACCCTCAAAGTCTATTTGTGCAATGCATGAGTAAGATTCCGTACTCCTACCCATACTAAGTAGAGCTTCTTGAGTAGCTATGGTCTATAAATCATATTCTTCTCCATATTAACATATTAGGGAATAAACCTTAACCGACATAGACCATGTGAGCTAACATGGAATCTGGTGTCTACCCCACACCGAAAAGGGGTGTCCTACTTGCCTAAAGTAGAACCATACTCTTAGCTTAGGTGGATCCACTAGCTAAAGACCTATGTGGGCACATAGTTATGGAATAAGGGGATTGCTACTAGAAACCTAACCTCAACTAATGGGAGAGCTTCTATCCCAAGAGATTACTATTAGGAAAAGCCAACTTCAACTAACAAAAGAGCTCCTATATCATATCAATATCCATTCGGTGCTAAGCATTGATTCCCATATTTTACATAATAAGTCTTGATTTAGGTTCATAATCATGGAAGAATGTCTTGACACTCAATCCAACATAATCATACTATAGCTCCTAGATTCATTAGGTGAGACTAGTCTTCCAACCTTAGAATCCCTACATGAGACAAACCTTTCACATCATATCATATTCATACATAATTGTGCACATAAGGATGATCATCCAACAACACAATAACTAGTTCATAAACATATTCACCTTACTCTCAAAGTGTTCATAAATTATATTCATAAATCTCATAGTCACGCATAATTCACATATCTTGCCTTTCAAGGTTACAATCCATCAACACTTCTAGAATTACTACATTAGACATGAAAGATAACATGATTCAAGTAACCCAACTATAACAAGTATACTCTCATATCATCGTTCTAAAATCAACAAATCACATCATAAGATCTAAATTTGGGAAATTAGGGATTTCATGGGTTCTTGGGGGAATTCATCATAAATCAACAATAACTCATCAATTCCATCATAATCCATCATAAATCAACCATTAAAAATATTTTTGGAAAGAACCTACAAGATCGAAGAAAAACCCTAACTTAGGAGAAAATCACTAATTTGAAATTGAATTTGGAGGGACTCATTGGATGGAAATTATCCATGGATGAAAGAATACCATACCTTTGTAATTATTCCTCAAAAAAATTGAGTGAAATATCCTTTATTCTTCAAGCCCTAGCTCTAATTTTACTCTTCTTCTTCCTTGAGTTCTAGAGAGAGAAGTTTTGTGTAGAAGATGAACTTTGGGGTTTTGATTTGGGTATTTGGAAAATATGAAGTAATTGGGTGTATTTTGACTTTAAATACTTTATATAGTTGTATAAATATAATCCAAAATGACCTCACTTTGATAAGGCTTAAAAAGGAAATACCAAGAATCACCCTCACTTAAAGTAAGTCGCCCAGGTGCCATGGGGGGCCCCACGAGCTGTGGTCCTACTCGTGGACTTGAGGCAGTGGCTTAGGAAACATGTGCCCTTAGCTCACAAGCCCATTGCATCTTCAAGAAGGGCTCCACGAGCCGTGGTCAAGGCCACGGGCCCTGGTCCCTATCGTGGACCTTAAGGCAATGGCATTGCCACTTATCTCACCCCTCACACCACCAACTCCCCTCCACAAGCCTTCCCATGAGAAGTTGTCATGACCACGAGCCGTGAAGTGGCTCGTGAAGAGGGAAGGCTATTTTTGGAAGATTTGGCGAGGCTACTGCCTAGCCCTCCACGAGCTCTCCAACGAGTCGTGATAGGTAGGGCGGTGCCTTCACCAAAGGTGTCTTCCTTAAACCACTCTTTTGGACCTTGCCCTCCTTCCTTTATTCTAACCCTTTTTCCTTGACATTTTCCCTCACATTTTAGCTATAGTGTAGCCTACTATTTTTTTGAGGTGTTATAGTGACCATTTGGGTCCCATAATCTATGGAAGCATAACATGCATGAAGTTAATCCATACCAAGAATAATATAAAAATCTGACATATCAAGCTCTACAAGATCAACACGAGTGACTTAATGAGAAATGAAAATAGAACAATTTCTATAAACTCTTTGAGCAGCAATAGAATCAACAATTAGAGTAGAGACATGAAAGGGATAAGAAAGGATTTCGAGACTAAAATAAAATCTCATGGCCACATACGGAGTAAAAAATGATATCATAGCACCCAGATCAAATAAAGCATAAACATTGAGGTGAAAGTCTTTCTACATAGAAGTAACATATACAGAGATCCCTCGTGATCCTATCGATTCTGAAGGAACAGAACATGTTTTGCTTAAGAGCACTCGAAATGGAACCACTAGGTTGAGATTGTCTTCCAACCTTACCTTTTCTAGCTTCCAATGGAAAATTCATCTATTTGTGACCACTCTTTCCACAACTAAAGAAGCCATTCGTACCGGCCAACCATTTTCCATCATATTTCTTACCACACTTACTGCAATTAGATATAAAGGATCCCCTACCATTACCTCTTTGAGGTTTTGGGTTAGACACCCTATTTTTGTTGAACTAAGAGGTTGGGGACTTAGAAGAACTCTGACTAGAAAACTTCTACCAGAATTAAGGACGCCCAAGTCTAGCAGACCTACGATGAGAAAATTCACCCTTACTAGTCCTTTCCCTCTTGGAATCTCTTGCCCTTTCCTTGAGATTTTCCTCTTCATATTGTGTGGCATATATCATCAAATGGGAGATATCCATCCACGTAATTAACATTGTGGTACAACATTCTTTGACAACCAAATTTGAAACACCAAACACAAACTTACTCATTCTTTCCCTAAATTCAGAAACCATAGTTGGAGCATACTTAGAAAATTGAGAGAACTTCAAAGCACACTCCTTCACATTCATATTGACTTGATGAAGATTAATGAACTCAAGCACATTTGTTTCTGTCATCTCAAGAGGAAGAAATCAACCTCTCTTTCTTCCTTCAATTGGTTGAACAAAACCTGAGAAACTCCCTTGAGTTAGTAATCAACCGATTTCACCTTTCCTACTCTTGATACTCTAATAATTTCCACTATATTACACACCTCATCGATGAACTATTAAGGGTCGTCATCAACCTAGAAAAAAATGGAACTCTAGAGGAATAATCCTAGTAAAGTCCCTTATCCTTGTTGCCGTTGTACTCACATTTGGTTTCATGGGAGAAAAGACATATCTATTAACTTAGGTTGTCATAGCTTGAGCCAACACTTGGAAAGTTGCTCAAAATTTGATATGAGTCACTTTTCCGGCCAAAGGATCAACCAGAATTTAAGGAACCCCGGGCCCCAAATTCTCACCAAATTCCTTCTCACATAAGCTCTTCGAAGAGCCATATCCTTTAAGACATATGATAGGAGTTAGGAGAAAGACTTTTGTAGAGATGAAATCTATGGTACGACTTTAGAGTAGTGTAATACGTGTAGTTTTCTAAATGCTCTATAGCCTCCTATTCATAAATTTGACGCGTTTTACACTCATGAACAAAACTATACTCAATGCAGCTTGTTAGACATCCTAGGACCTTTTCTCAAACCTTGTGCTATGAAAACCAAGTTTGTCATGACTTAGAGCACACCCTAGATGTGACACAAATCATAAGACCCGCACAAACCACTTAACATACCTACAAAAAAATGAAATAGGAAAAAGTATAATTAAGTACAAAGTTTCATATCATAAAAGAGTTGACATAAAAGAAGAAATGAAATCCCAGTCTTGACAGGATAATCTGGTAAATCAAAGAGTGGTTTGGACGTAACCCATACACTACATACAGTGTCTCAAAACATAAGCACATAAATGAATGTAAACATAGGTTGCATGGCCCTCAAAATACAAGGACTTACAAGTCTTCAATCTACAAGCCAATCTACTAGCCATAAGCGGGACGATGAAGATCGTTAGACCCTAATTATTAGACAATGTAGGCAAAACTATGCATTAGTACTTGGAATGTATTAAGAATGAGGGATAGTCACAAAAACCTGAAACATGATCAGAATGGGACATAAAGGAAATAATGATATGTGTCACAAAGATAAATCATAGTAAAAGCCTTTGAGATAATTGTAATTCATAGACATGGTTAATGCATCTTAAAAACATGATAAAAGATTCATGAAAACCTTCGATGTAACTTAATTTGTTTTGTGGAATGTTAGCTTTAACCAGCAATAGTGCATGCAAGCTATAACATGGAATTTAATGTAACTCCCACACTGAGAACGAAGAGTCTACTTGCCAAGGTAGAACGCTGTATCATTCATTCATATGTTATCGGTGGATCCACTCGCCAGGTTATTTAAGATAATCCTATGGGGAAACATAGTTTGGAACTCGGGATTGCTACTAAAACTACCCTATTTGATCCTCCACTCAACGTTCTCTTAGTGCTAAGTTAAATCCCAATGAAATGGATAAATTCAATTATCAAAGCATAACATTAGGATAGAAAATAATCTACATATCAATCAAAATCTTAAAGTCATCTTAGTGTAGCTCCTTTAATCATGAATTATGAATATGTGAGAAAATATCTCACCAAATCACGATTTCTTCGGATACGAGAAAACCTTTCGTAATTTCTTTGATGCTTATCTTAAAAGCAACCTTAGATCATAAAAATCCTTTAAATCATAAATTATGCAGAATTTTCATAAATCATATTCATATTTTCATAGATTTATACTTTCATAAATTCAGAGTCAAAATCATGAATAATACAAGGGTCTCATATAAATCACTTGGAAATCATGTAGATTAATCAAAACATGCATAAGAAGATTGAAATTGAATAATTAAATCAATGTCAATTAAAACATATGAAGATCATATGAAACCCTAAGCAATTTAGGTGAAATTGAATTATAAACATAGAAATCTTTTGGGACTCATTGGATAAATGAAATACAATAGAAATTCCACATACCTTGATAAACAAACCCCAAAAGCAATGGAGGAAAAGGGAGATTTGAAGCTGGAACCCTAGCTTTCTTCCTTGAACTTGCAAGAGAATTAGCAAGGACAAACTTTGATGGAAATTGGGGATTTGAGAGAATGAAATGGTTTGGGTAGAATTAGGAATTAAAAGGTAGTTATAAGTATTCAAATTAGGGTCAAAATGACATAATATATGGATTAAATGCATAGTAAAAGACTCAAATACCCTTAAAAAATAACTTCCGAAGGACCCTACAGTTTGGACCTAAGGACCGTAGAATTTCCTACGGGTCATACTGGACAACTGCAGGTCATGTTACTGGGACCTAAAAAATTGGCCAATTTCATTCAACACCATTTTATGGACCATTGAAATTTTATGGTCCGTAGACCTCACCTAATTTTACTGTCTTGACTTTCTCCTATGGAACCCATCTATGACTCATCCAAATTCCTACGACTCGTCTTGTTCATTCGTAGGTCAAACTTTAGAAATTTGAAATTTCCAAAACTTTACTCTATGTCCTTTGGTTTTCTTCCTACGACATGTAGGACTTCCTGGGGCCCGTAGGTCTTCCTAAAATTCGTAAGTTGGTCTTGTAGACCTCTATCTCAGTGCAAAACCTTGCAATTTTCCTTTCCAACCAAGCATCCCAATTTTTTTCAAGGTGTTACAATACTGTAATTGTTTATATATAGAAACAAAACAAAAGTCAAAAGTATGGATGTTATGCAAGCTTATCGAATTCCCCTCTATAAAAAAAGATAGTCCTATTTCTTCTGGTAAGGTTGAAAAATAGTATTAACTTAAAAGGAAAATTGTTAGACTTTTGATTTGTTTAAGAAAGTGGATTTAATGGTTGATGCTGATAATCACACATCGAGGAGATTTTCTACATATAAGACAAGCATTTATGCATTGTGTTTCCCAATTTAAATGTATAATATCAATGTTTATAAAATTAAAGAGAAAAAAGGAATCATTAATGCAAAAAATGCAACCAATTTAGGAATAATGGAAAAATAGAAAGGAAATAATGACTAGAAAATATTCCATATAAACCATCATTGATGTCTAAATATTAAGAGATTCAAGAGCCCTATAATTTCAATACCGAATCACTAGTAACAATTCCATATTTTAGAGTCATCAAAAAATTCAACTATTCATTATCTTCCCCGTTCAAGAGCCCCAACTTTATCATTTTCATATTATACTATTGGTGTAAGCAATCTTTATTCTTTGTTGCAAGCGGATCCCTATCCTTGCATAGTTCATTGGGTGTAAGCTATTTTTTATTTGTCATTTTCTTTGTGATTTTGGGTGTTCCTTTTAGAACCTATCTTCTGCTTGCGAAACCATCAAGGTTAAAGATTTAAGGTATTGTTTCTTCTAAATGTGGTTTTTGACAAAGACATGGTAAATAAGCACTAGATGACAGTCAAATTCTTATCATTGTTCAATTTAGTTGCATTGAAGTACATCTTTTCTTACAAAAGCTCTGTAAATGAAGCTATTCAAAATTTAGAACGCGTTAATAGATTGAAGGTAAAAAATCTTAACATTTTCGACAGAACATGACGGTTGGATAATGTTGTATTGGTCAGAAGGTTTATTATTACCCGAACCAATGCATATTATCTTCCTCCAATAGTTGAGATTTCCAATAGAAACTTGGGGAAGTATAAACATGTTTCAAATTGACTTTTGTGAGTTACTATCATGGATGAGTGCATGGGTAACTTGAATAGAAGGTTCTAACATACTATGTTGCTACTCAAATTTTAATCCCTAGAGACCTTCAATCTTTCAAAGGGTGAAAAGTATTCTGAGTAATGAATTTTATCTATGTGGACGAAAGTACTCTTTTTTGGTATTTTCAGCTAACTAGCTTGGGTATGATCATGTTTGAACAATACCTTAGATGGTTAGTTGAGAACGCAAAAAAAAAAAAAAAAAAAAAAACATTTTGCCACACAAATAAAATCCATTATTCATAATATATTTACCATTTGGAAGATTGCAGTTCTCTAGGAATTTGAATTAAATGTAATTTCTCTCACAATGGCAGCAACGTATATGTAAGAACCTTCCTATTCGAGTTACACATGCACTCATCCACGAAAACAACTCACAAAAAGCAATCTAAAATATGTATATACTTCATCATGACTTTACTATAAATCAGAATAGTTGGCGAAAGACTGTTCTTTTTGTTCAGGTAATAACTAAACTCTAACCTCTACAACATCATCTAACTGTACAGTTCTCTCAAGAAGCTTAGAATTATTTAACAGCCATCTATGGATGCCTTAAATAAATTCTAAATATTATCGTTGTGCCTTTTTTTTTTTTTTAATAAAAAAAGATATGCTTTAGTACAACTAAATTAACTAAAGAAAAAAATTAGTAGTCATCGGATTCTAATTAACTATGCCTTTATGTAAAACCACATTTACAAGAAAACATACCTTAAGGCTCATACCTTTGTGGTATTTGAAGCATAAGAATTGTTCTGATATGGACATCCCAAAATCACCCAATGAAATATTCAATAGTGAAAAGTTGTTGACAAGAAAAATTTAAAGGTGATTTGCTCTAGGAGATCACTTGAAAGAGTCATACAAACTTATGATTTTGTAACATACATGTCAAAACATTCAGGAAATGAAGATAAAGACAAAAATATTTCTCCTTTGTTACAAAGAGTGAAGGGGATAGTTGAAAAGAGATGATTGAAAAAGAAAGAGAAGGTGAGGATGCAACTTCCATATTTTCGAGATAGAATTAGGGTTGCATTGAATAGAAGCATTTTGTTTTGGGCTAAATTATTAGGCATTTGGGCCATATGTAGTTTGGGCTTCTTAAATATGTGGAATGACTCAATGTTCTTTTTCTTAACAATTCTTTTGAGATTTTAATATAAACACTGTTCCAATATATTATTAATATGTAAGAAATAAAATATTAATATTACTACATTTCGCTAATGATTTAAAATACACGTCGACCTAAATAATACATCTAATTTATTTAATAAGTAGAAACTTGAAGTAAGGTGAAGACACTAAATTATTTAAAATGAGTTGCTAAACATTAGTAGAACCTTCTAAAAATATGATGTTACTAAAATTATAAAAGAAGTAACAACAACAATATATTAATAATAATATTAATAGTGATGAGAAATAATGGTAAAATTAATTATTTTTTGTTAATAACTTATAAGATCAAGAAAATTTAATTGAAGAAAAGAAGGTAAAAATTGAGTTTCATTAATTGTAAAGATATTTTAAGAACACTTTTGAGTGCAACTAGTGTGAGAAAATTTACTTTGAACTAGTGCTAGACGTTGGAGAAAATGACCAGGAGGGTCATTACATCTTTTTGTTCTCATAATCTCCCTACATATTATTCAAAGAATATTTTTAATCTTTGTTATGTCTTAATTTTTTCTCTCGATGTTGATGAATTGGATTTTACTTCTATCTTAGAGAATCAAAACACTCTATGTCTAAACCTATGATGGTCTCGTAGTCTCAAGAAGGTAATTCGTGGGTAATACTTCAATATTACTCTTTTCATCTTATTTTGTGTATTGTTATTAGAATGGAGTTTATGTATACTTATACCATTATAGGATTGTTGTTGAGAAGTATTTTGATAGATTAAGTATCATGTCAAAGATGTAAAAATGACATTGCATTATACAATCATAGGATTGCATAAATATTTTGGGGAATTTTAAATAGAATCGTTCTAAATTAAGGTAAATAATGTGATTATTTATATGTAGAAACATAAGAAAAGTCAAATGTATGGATGTTATGCAAGCTTATCAAATCCTGTTCTATCTAAAAAGATAGTTATATTTCTTCTACTGATGTTCCACAATACTATTTACATAAAAGGAAAATTGTTATACTTTTGATTGATTTAAGTAAGTAGATTTAATGGTTTATGACGATAATAACACATTGAGGGGATATTCTATCTATAAGAGAAGCATTTAAGCACTCCTTTTCCAAATAAAAAAAGTAAAATATTAATATGTGTATGCAAATAAAGATAAAGGGGTACCATTTTTGGATGGTAAAAAAGTTAACCAATTTAGTAAAAAGAGAAAAATAGATAAGAAAGGATGACCGAAAAGGATTCCAACTAAAACATTATTGATGTCTAACAATCAAGACATACAAGAGCCCTAAAAATTCAATATCGAATCTTTATTAACAATTCCATCTTTTAGAGTGATCAAACAATTCAGCTATTCATTATTTTCCCCATTCAAGATCCCTAACTTTATCATTTTCATATTATACTTTTGGTGTAAGCAGTTCTTGTTCTCTGTTGTAAGTGGATCCCCATTGTTGTATAGTTCATTGGGTGTAAGCTATTTTTTATTTGTCATTTTTTTTTTGTGATTTTGGGGTGTCCCTTTTAGAACATTTATTATGCTTCTCAAACCATGAAAGTTAATGATTTAAGGTATTGTTTCTTTAAATGTGGTTTTGGACAAAGACATAGTAAATAAGCATCAAATGACAACCAAATTCTTATCATTGCTCAATTTAGTTGCATTGAAGTGCATCTTTTCTTACAAAATTCTTATAAATGAAGCTATATTCAAAATTTAGAATGAGTCAATAGATTGATGGTAAAAAATCCTAACCTTCTCGATAGAACTTGACAGTTGGATAGTGTTGTAGTGGTTAGAATGTTTATTATTACTCAAACAAAAGAATATGTGATTGAATAACGCTATCAAAGGTACTTCATCCAATTCTAAGCATCAACGATCATTAATCAGTATATAACCCAACTAAATGAGTTAGGATCGAATCCCACAAGGAGCGGTACGTGTTCAAAATTCAATAGCAAAGTGTGAACATGGTCAAATCAGTCATAGGAATAGACATTATTGAATAAAAATATAATTCAAATTAGGGAGTGACACGAATATCAAATAAGGGGGTTTTGGTTTGAAATTATCAACTATTACAACAACAAATAACACGAAATACAATAATGTGACGGGTTCTTGGGATGTAATTCGATTATAGGCTAATATAGACAAATTGGTAATTGCAACTGTTAGGAAATAGCTGAATATTAGTGAGTAAGCTAAGTTATAGAGGGGGTAAACTTTCTATCGAATAATTTACCCCGAATCAAGTCAATTTCTCTCGAACATCGACAAACATGCAAAATAAGAATAGCAAGTACTTTATTCCATTCACTCTCTCAGGCTGAATGCGTGGAAAAGGGTTTAGGATTCACTCTCTCGAGTTGAACCCATGACGACCCAATACCCACAGACCGTTAATCAATAATCTTGGTTTTAAAACCTCTCTCTCGAGCAAGCCAAAACACAATAGTAGAATTGCATTTGCAACTGCAATTCTTAAAGGGCAAATTACAGAAATCACATACTTTTAAGGCAAAATTATAATCTATCCTTTAAAAGTTTATAACTACAGAAATCCCTCTAATAGATATAATAATATTAGCGCTAATACATTAATATGATGTGCAAGATACATTAATTGTTAAGTAAGATACATTTCATTTTATACATAATACACTAATCTGATGTACATTTTATACATGATACACTAATCTAATGCGCGAGATACACTAATTTGATGCGCAAAAATGAGGTATTTTGGAGATTTGTAAAACTTATAGGGGATAATGGTAATAAGTAAACTAAAAAGTGGGATTTCTGTAATTTTTCCATTCTTAAATTAAACCACAATTACTGATTAAACTCACTTCTAAACAATATTTAAACTAACAATTAGCAATACCTATAAACTAACTCACCCCATAATCACATAATCACACCCCAAAAATTGGAGTTTTAGCTTGACATCATAAAAAGATAAAAATCGTTACCAAATTGAGTTTCCATCAACTGGGTCAAATTGATTTCGTCCTTATAATGTTCCAATTCGAAGAATCTCAATGACCCACTTCCAATTTCTCGAAAGTAAAAAACTTCAACTCTTCAAAGCTTAGGAAAAACTAGAGAAAACTTGTCTCAATACTCAGAGTTCAATACCCAAAAACTTAGGACTCAAAATTCAATAATAATTTGATAATTGATTACTAAACTAAATGTTCAAAAATGTATTTATAGTAGCCAAAAATATGTTGTGAAAAGTCATTTGGCGCAGTAAGTCGGGCTCGCCGATCAACTTGGTGATCCACCCTTTGGTCAATGTTCTCGCCCTTCTGCCTTGGCCTTCAGCTTCCTCAAGTTCTGTAACTTTGGATGATCCAACACTACATCGCGAAACCACTCGACGGCTTTCCAACTGCTCCTTTCTCTCGCCAACTTGGTTTTCTCCTTCAAGGCTTGGCACATTGAAACTTTAGGCGGCCAAATGGCTATTCGACGACTCGCCAAATGGACTTGGCGATCACTAGGCTTTCTTTTCTTCACTCTTTCAGCTCGCTTTGTTCCTTTTTGCAAATTAGTGTCCTTGCTTTGTTCCTCAATCCATAGACCTGGAAATCAAGGGTCTTACATTAGTTATTTGAACAAAACAAGCATTTGAGGACACTAAATCATTGTAAATAAAGCCCTAAATGAGTCCAAATCTTTGACTCATCAACACCGTCAACTTAAACTTTTGCTTGTCCTCAAGTAAAACTCAAGCTCAGCAGTTCAAAAAGGATGTCTCAAATAGCGCTACACAAGACTCAATCATAAATGCACACAAAAAGACTCATACTTATGCAAGGATCAATCTGCACTCAAAGGTTCAAGTTGTGACTCACCATTACCAAAGATTCTCAAGTTCACAATACTTGCTTCAAATGTAAGTCTAACCTCAACAAATGTACTCAAATGCCCTCAAATAAAGAATGATTCCATATTCACACACAATGGTTCAATACTTTAAGGTTCCAGAATCACATACAACTCTCACACTCAAAAAGATGAACACATGCATGACTTTACCCATAGGTTTGCCCTTATTTTCCAACCAACATTTGTTTCAGTTCACTCAAGATCACAAAGGTCTTTTCAAGGCTTGTAGCGGGGTTGAGTGCAAAGGTATGGTCATTTAGGCTTAGTGACTGCTATCCTCATGAAACGTGGTATTAGCATCACTTCCTTTCCTTTTCTTCATCATTTTCATTCATGCTCAAAATTCACCCCCGTATTCACTTACCATGGAATGTCGGAAATCCCATTTCTTTTGCAACTTTCCCAACATTATTTCACAAATTTTTTGTTCTTTTTATTTTCTTTTTCTCTTTTTTTTTTGTTTGGATGGGTTCCATATTTTTCAAAACCATGGGTAAAGAGTGCTTTCTTCACACGTCTTGATTTGCCTTCTCTTTTCATCACACCCCTAGCTTAGGATTTTGGCCTAAGTTGGCTGTTCAAGCAAACCACATTTCACGAGGATTATGCGTAAAGGGGTAAAGAAAGGTCACAATTGCTCAAGTTTCTTCCAAGAAAAGGGTAAGGCTCAAAGGGTGTTCAAACAAAGTTCACACACTCACAAGGCAGGCTACAAAAGAGGTATAATGTCAAATAGTTTCACTCTTTAAAATTGTTTCCTAAGATCATTTTAAGAGCTTGCATCACTTAGTCAACCAGACCAACGGGGCAAATTCTAGGTGTCATCACACATAGTTCACGGTAAGCTCATCACACAAGGCATTGACACTGATATCAAACAAGAATCCACACTTTCGCTAGTGTGCAATGTTCATCACAAGAGACTCAATTCGATAACCGGCTAGTCACAACGAGATGCAAAAAGTTCACATATTGCCTATGCAACTTTATTTGGCATCATCGTAGCCACGGATTCATTTTTGTTCGATTGAGAGCACTATTTAAGTCATCAGTATTGATTATGACCGACATTCAAATTTGCACAAGAATAATCACAATTAAATACATAAGAGCTGGAAATTTTTTCAAAAGGGACCAAAAATCATTTACATTCAAAATAAGGAGCCACAAGCTCAAACATCCACAAAACAATGCCAAAATATAACAAAACCCAATGTATAAACAAAAACAATAATCACAAGAGGTAGGTATGGAAATACCTCACCCCACCACAAATAAAAAACAATTTGTCCTCAAATGCAATAAAGTACTAAAAATGAATAAAAAAGATATAGAAGGAGGTAAAGAAAATCCTGTCTATGCAGTCGCTCCATCTGTCGGGGAATCAGTGCCCGGTGTAGCATCAGTAGTACCAACTCTACTGAACCCAACCATGGTGGTGTATCTTAAAGAGGTATAGCAAGGAGCCAAGGCTGCCCATTTTGGCCAAGGCACTACCCACCAAGACCACGAGGGTCTTCACGACCTGTAGTGGACATCACGAGTCGTGGTACCACTCGTGGAGGTGGAGGCACTAGCCTCCTTAGACTGCCTAAAAAATGACCTCTCCTCACGAGCCGCTTCAAGGCTCGTGAATTCTTAGATAGCTCATGGGAATGGTTGTGGTCTTGCCTTTGTGAGATGGCCATTGAGGGTGGCTTGGCCTAGCCACTACCTCAAGGTCCATGAGAGGGACCACGACTCGTGGAGCCCTTCATAGAGTTGCCTTGGGCATGTGAGCTTAAGGAACAAGTTGCCTAATTATTGCCCCAAGACCAAGAGAGGGATTACAACTCATGGCCATGACCACGGCTCGTGGGGCTCTTTGTGGCACCTGGCACTCACTTAAGTGAGGGTTATTTTTGGTATTTCCTTTTTAAGCCCTATCAATAAGAGGTTGTTTTGTATTAAGAAGAGTAAAATTTGAGCTAGGGCTTGAAGAATCGAGGCTATTTCACTCAATTTATTTAAAGAATCATTACTAAGGTATGGTAGTCCTTCATCCTTGGATAATTTCCATCCAAGGAGCCCCTCCAAATTCAATTTCAAAACTAGTGATCTCCCCAAAGTTAGAGTTTGACTTCAATCTTGTGGGTTCTTTCCAAAATCATTTTAATGATTTATTTATGATTGATTATGATTGAATTGATGATTTATTGTTTATTTACGATGAATTCTACCAAAAATCCATGAAATCCCTAATTTCCCAAATTTGGATATTATAGTTGGTTTACTCGAATTATGCTATCAATTATGTATAATGTAGTAATCCTAGATATGTTGATTGAATGTGACCTATGGTCCTTGAAGGGAAAATCATGAAAATTATGTATGTGATGAGGCTTATGTATTTGCATTTATATCACTTTGAGAGTAAAATGGACATGATTATGATCTAATTGTTGTGATGATTGGGTGATTATCTTCATGTACACACTTATGTATGAGTATGAACATAATGTGAAAGGTTTACTCACAATATGATGATTTTAAAGGTGAAAGGATATTCTTACCTATTGAATCTATGAGCTATCTTATGAATAATGTTGGACTGAGTGTCAAGGCACTCTTTCATAGTTATGAACTTAAGTTGAGACTTAATATGTACTCAATGTGAATTATGCTTAGCACCAAGTGGATATTGAATATGAGATCAAAGCTCCCCTCGATTCTAGAAAGTATCTCTTGAGATGGAAGCTCCCCCGCTAGAAAGGGCAGGTTTCTAGTAACAATCTTCTTATCCCATAAAGTATGTTCCCCCATAGGTCTTTAGCTAGTCGATCCACCTAAAATCTAATACATGTTAGTTCTACCTTAGGCAAGTAGGACACCTCTTTTTGGTGTGGGGCATGACACCAGATTCCAAGTTGGCTCACCTGGCCTATATCGGTTAATGATTATTCCCTAATATGTTAATATGGACAAGAATATGATTTATGGACCATAGTTACTCAAGAATCTTTACTTAGTATGAGTAGGATTATGGGATCTTGCTAATGCATTGCACAAGTAGACTTTCAGAGTACTTATGATATGTTGCCATTTTGATATGATGATTTATGCATGACAATATGGTTTATAACTTACGATTTCAATTGTATTCATGATGAGTTCAAACTTGGTAAAATGCACAGTTTTCAACCAAAATGTCATGTTTAGCATGCTTTTAATGATTTCTTGCATGGCTATCATACTTAGTGTGTTTTTCTATTAACCCATATTTCTTCTACATTTTCTATAAGTGTAGGTTCCAGTCCTTGAGGTGATGTCCTTCTTGTGCAAAGCTTGGATTCACTATTCTCCTTGCTTATTGGTGAGTCCTTATGGTTCGAGGATGGATGATGATTTTCTAGTTCCTTTCTTGTAATTTCATTTTAGAACTATGTTGTTAAGGGTTCTGACCCTACTTGATGTTTCGATTGTGATAGATGGCTAAATGAGACAAGTCTAGACTTCAGCTTGCTTTCATGAAAATTTTCTTAAATGTGTTTTTACTCTTTATTGTTCTTTACTTATGTTATGATATGCTAAGTGGCTTACATGGTGCCTTTCGGGGTCCTATGTGCCATGTTACGTCTAGGGGGTACCCTTGGGTCATGACAATTGAAAAGCTTGCACAGTGGGAAGGAATCTTGAGCTGACCAACCCCTTCTGGAAGGTCATGGTCTACTGAGCTATCACTAGGTCAAAGGGAGGAAGACCTGTAGTCTCATCCCATGCTTCTTCTTCTAGTCCAACATCCTCTTCATCTTTGATCTCCACATTCTTTTTCACATCTTCTTGGGGTGTATGAGGGGCCTCTTCCTTGGGAACATTCTCAACTGGGCTCCACCCTTGGCGAGTGCTACCCTTCCTTGTCCCTACCTCAACCATGACCTCTTACTGTGGGATCCTCTACTGGCTCATTGATGGGAGCTACGGGCCTGACGACGTTGTATCGCGTGTTAACCATCAACATATAAAAGAGGGAAGGAGATTAGATACCAATTTGGATCACCAGATACCAATTGAAATCAAGTCATAGCACGAAAAGGAGTAGAAAACAAAGAGATTTCCTGAAGTCCTGTTGCCTCTAGAGGAAAAAATACAGATGTCTCCATACCGCTCCGCAAGACTCTAATAGGCTCATTTTGTTACAATGAGATCAACAAACCTAGGCTCTGATAACAATCTTGTCACGGCCAAAACCACTATGAGTGGCACCCACACTAACCCTCTGGTGGGAGGAACACTACCACAACCCGAGAAAGCAACTTAAAGAAACTAAACCATTTAAAGATATGAAAACAGGTTTATATGACGAATTAAATTATGAGTTCCCATAAACTCCAAACATTTAACAAAACAACCAAACATGATCCTCGCGGAAATTCAACCCCTAGACCTAAAAGTCATTGTACCAAAACTCTACTTACCAAGAAGTCTAAGAAAAGGGGGATGCAACCCCAAAAACTAAACATAAGTAAAAGTATGAATATACAGTCTGAGTCCGAAAAGAATGGACTAAACTAATGATGGATCCATGGCAGCCTGAAAAAACTGGCTCACCCTCAAATCCGGTCTCGGTCAATGATCTCCTAACTGAGGTTTGTCAGTAGCCACTTGAAGATGCCCTGTACTCAACAAACAAAGAGCAAGTGCATTATAAGTATATAAAACCACGGTGTACTGATATGATCACATGGTTAATCCAGTAAGCAAAATATAAGCAAGTAAATACAACACAGTAAACGCACACATACAAAATGCATAATATAATTATTATTTTAGGAGAAACATACAATTTCCCAATATCAATAACATGTAGATATGAATGTAATAATCACAGGTGGTCCTCTTATGGAACTCACACCCAAATTTTTAGTGTGTCTGAATATGACACCCGATCCAATATATGTGTCAAAACCTGACACCCGATCCAGTTCGCACAACCATAGTCACAATCACACCTATAATGAACAGTGCACATAGTCACATAGTCAGGTAACAAGTTCATGGCATGTAATTGTTCATACTGAATCATTTTCTTAGATTCAATTCATGTTTCCCTATTAACATACATGCATGCATACAATGGAGCGATTAACATGCATATATAACACAACAGGAAGATGAACCATCACCTACCTCGAAACCAAGCCTGAATACTTCTAAGACACTTGAGTCTTCCCTTTTCGAAGTCTTGCAGCTTGTTCTTAGTCTAAAACAATTAATTAATGCAAGGATCAATAAACAAGGCCTAATTTACCCGAATCATAACAAAATATCAACCCAAGGAAAAACCCATGATCCTAATGCTCAACTAGAACTTTTCCCACCATCAACTTCAAACCAAAACCCTCCCCTAATGATAATTAACAAGGGTTCTAAGTTCTACGAATTGAAATATAGATTAAGGGAGTAATTAACTTACCTTTGGCATGAGAATCCATGCAAATTTGATGAGAAACTGCCCTAGGTCATCCCTTAGCTCTTAAGAATGAGTTTTTTTTTTTTTTTTTTTTTTTTTTTTTTTGCAGAAAATAACATTTTTAGGGGGTTTTCCCCAATTTAAGTCGCGCCTGGCCAGCCATAGCAGCCCCGCCATAGCGGAATTAACCCCACCCCGGCAGCTTGCACGAATACACAAACTCAGAATTTGAGTTCCAAGCTCCCATTTCACAACACACCTTCAAGCCTTGACGTTCTAAAACTACCCTTTCTATCACGACCCAGGGGTACACCATAGATGTAACACGGCGTACTTGACCCCGAAAGGGTCTCATACAAGCCCTTAGCATATCATAACATGCGATAAAAGAAATGATGCTGAAATTTTAAAACTTTATCCATACAATCGAAGTCTTTTATAAAAGCAAGCAGAAGTCTAGACTTGTATCAATTAGCCATCTAATAAAATCTTTGAATCAAATAGGGAAACAACCCTTACAACATAGTCCAAAATGAAATAACTAGAAAGAAACTACAATGGACTCATACGTCCTCGAATCTTGAGGACTCACCACAAGCTAGAAGAATAGTTGATCCAAGCTTAAACCAAAAAAACATCGCCTTAAGAATGGGACCCGGCACTTTGGAAAATGTAGAGAATATGGGTTAGTACAAAAATGCACTACGTATGATGGCCTTGCTTAAAAACCTTGAGAACATGCTAAAATGACATTTTAGTTGAAAGCATGCATTTACCAAGTTTGAGAATCATCATGCACTTTAGCATAAAAGTATAAGTCACAAGCATATTTAACATATAGATCATCATAGCATAATAGAACCATCTCATAAGTAACCCTAAGTTATACTTGTGCAATGCATAAATAAGATCCCATAATCTCATCTATACTAAGTACAACTTTTAGGCCACCATAATCCGACTTAGCATTCCTTGATCTCATCTTTAGCTAATACTCATAGAAAAGGAAGCCTTCATATTTACTAAGTCATATCAAGGAAAGCAACTCATAACAACAATTCATATTAAGCATACTTCATATCATAAATCATCATAACATAAAAGGAACACACCATAACTACTCTCAAAGCCTACATGTGCAATGCATGGATGAAGTCCCATACCCCCACCAACACAAAGTAGTGCATTCTTGAGAAGCCATAGTTCATAATCATTCATTGTGAGGGTAAGCCTTAACCGACATAGACCATGTGAGTAAATCATGGAATTCGATGTTGTCCAAATCGAAAAGAGTTGGTCTACTTGCCTAAGGTAGAACTGGTAAGATTTAGCTTAGGTGGATCCACTAGCTAGATACCTATGAGGGCATATAGTTATGGGATAAGGAGATTGCTACTAGATATCCCACCTCAACTCACGTATGGGCATCCATCTCAATAGATTGCTACTGGAAACCCCGCCTCAACTCACGTATGATTTTCCATCTCAATTAGTATCTACTCGGTTCTTAGCATTATTCCCCATGGAGTACTTAACATTTTATTTCTTGAGTTCATTCTTATGGAAGAAATGGGATAAAGAATTGCTACTAGATATGCCACCTCAACTCACATATGGACATCTATCTCAACCCAACATCATGCATAAGATAGCTCATAGATTCAATAGGTGAGAATAACCTTTCAACCTAAGGATCCCCATATTGTGAGAAAACCTTTCACAACATGTCATCATCATTCATAAGTGTATAAATGAGTATAGCCTTTCAATCAACACATCATCATTATCATAATCATAGAAACTTTATTCATACTTCATTCATAAGTGTGTGTGTGAGGATAGCCTTTCAACAACACCACAATTACATCATAGTCATAATCACTTTATCCTAAAAGTATTCATAAAGCATGTACATAAATATCATGATCATACATAATTCTCATAATTTTCCCTTCAAGGTCTGTAGACCACATTCAATGAAAATACCTAGAATTACTAAATTAGGCATGGATAATAACATAATTCAAGTAAACAATTCATAACATTCATAATTCTATAACATTCTACTTTATCAATCCATACCCACACTTTAAGATCCAATTTGAGAAAATAGGGTAATTCATGGATTCTTGAGGAATTCAACTTAAAATGATGTAAAATCATCCATATATCCATAAACAAACATAATTCAATCATTTAAAATGAATTGGAAAGGAATCCATGAGATTGAAGTCATACTATAACTTTTGGGTTTTCTAGCTTTGAAATTGGGGTTTTGAAGGGGCTCCATGGGTCAAGGCTACCTATGGATGAAGAACTACCATACCTTATTGACGATTTACCTCTAATTTGAGGAGAAACTCTTGATTCTTCAACCCTAGCTACACCTTTCTTCTTCTTCTTCCTTGAAGTTCTAGAGAGAGTTTATTTGGGCAAAGTTGGTTATGGATTCGGGTTTTAGAATTTTATGAAGTGAATGGGTTGGTTAATGACTTAAAAACACATATGTAGGTGTATTAAAACAATATAAAATGACCACATATCAAACAAACTAAAATTGGAATTACCTAAACTACCCTTATCTTAACTGACTTAAAACAGTTTGCAGGCATGACCCACGACCCACGACCCATAGACTATGGGTAGGACCACGGCTTGTCTTGGTTGGGCGTGGTTCATGATCTATGGCTGGATGAAATGGGGCTTGAGCTACGGATCTCACCCATGAGGCGTGGATGGACCTACGCCCCGTAGGTCCCATCCATGGGTCACTATTTATGCAGCTTTGAGGGTAGACTTTAGGGTTCTCCTCAAGGACCCTTGGTTGGTCCTTGGGGGGTCGTACCTTGATGTTTAAACCCTAAAAACTTCATTCTAAGTACGAGAAGCAAATTTTACGATTCTAACACTTACGATAAGTTCTAGTTAAGCCTACTAGTTTCCAGGGTGTTACATTATCTCCCCCTTGGGAACATTCGTCCTTGAATGTTTTTCTAGACACCTTATGGAATTAAAGACTCAAGACTAGCAGCCCATCATGCATGAAAGATCAAAATATTGCATAATTCAAAGGAGGAAACATCAACTCCATCTCATTATGATCAATGCAACACAAGGGAGTAGGAACTACATCTAACAACCCATCATGCATGAAAAACTTCAACATTTCTCAAATTCATTGGAGGAACTACCTTCTCCAACTCAAAGCATGCTCAACACAATATCATGAAGTAAATTATCCAATTACTCTCAGAAGCGTACTAAAGCATGTTTGACAATTCATCTCATGAAGCATATAGGCAACTCATACTAAATGCACAACAAAATGAGGAACACATAAACCATGAAAACTCATTTTCTTACTAAACATGAATTTCATCAAGAATGTGGATAGCATAAGGAGATCATAGAAATTTTCTAAAACACATATGACACCAAATCATAAAACAAGCCAAGAGGAACTCTTTGTCTCAATCTAGAATAGTAATAGAAGGAGAGAGATGAGGATATCAAAACTCTCAACAATCTTGCAATCTGAGCATACCATCTCCCTCATAGGAGAAAACCCCTACTAAGGCTAATCATCAAAGTCTAATAAGTAGCATAGGGATCTGAATAAAACATTTACAGCTATTGGGAATTATCAACATACCAGTGCCTTTATCCGGAGAGACCACTTGGTCCTTCTAGACTGGAGTCCATAAAAGCGACTATAATTTGGATCATTGGGAACCATACCACTAAGAGAGGCTTGCTTGGCCTCTTTCCCTTTTGCCATGAGTGTTGGGCAATCTCTCATCTTATGACCTTTGTTTCCACACCCAAAGCACCCGTTTATGTCAGCTAGACACTTACCTACATGTTGCTTCCCACATTTGTCACATGTAGATCTTTCAAAAGAAGAATCGCCTCCATTTCCTCGTTGAGATTTAGGGTTAGACACCATATCCTTGTTGACCATTGGGGAATTATTGGAGGAATCTTGATTGAAGGAGAAAAATCGTGGAGGATCCCTTCGAGAAATTAGGAAGAGAGCTAATGGTCTATGGTGGGAATATCCTATGGAAGAACTTAACTTATTCCAACATCAACACTTGAAGAAATCATTGGAAATTCTAAAGCAAAAGGTTGAAAAAGAGGCACAAATGGTGAATAATAATGCATTCTCATTTCAGACATTGGGAAGTGCCTGGACTCCTCCAAATTGTGCTTGTTAAAGTTCTTCATATGGACTTAATGTTGGTGTAGCCTTTGTTAATAGGGTTAGTGGATCTACTTCTTCCATAGTTCTCGATTACTAGTGTGTGCTGTGGAATTGTTGAAATTAAAATTAAAAACTTAAATATTATATTAAGTGTCTAGGTTCATTTGTAATTTGAGGTGTTGATTAACGTTTCAAAAACACTTCATCCAAACTCTTCAGCTTAACACTTACTGCACCTTTTTGGTTCAAACTTCAAACTTTGGGTGATAATCATCAATCCAATTCAACACTTAACACGAAACGATCTAATAGTGAAATTACACTTGGGGAATTGACCAACCAATTATTGAATTCAACTTAGTGGATGAACCTTGATGCTCACAATGGGATAAACTATCGTAAGTAGGTAGGACTATATGTAAAGTAATTTTCTCTTGAACAATTCCCTTATCTTTGTCAAATTCTCTGGAACTTCAACACTAGATGGAAGATGCCCAACCCTCGTCCTCATAAAATCCACTCTCTCAAGCAAGATACAAAGGATAGATTCCATTTTTCAGTCTCTCAAACAGAAATCATAGAGACCCACTACTAAGGATGCTGAATTTGTGACTTTGAATATGCACTTCTCTCTCGAGCAAGCACAAAACACTGAACATGATACACTAATCATGCAAGATGACCTCAAAACACAGCAGCAAATCAGACCCACTTCAAATTAACTCCATTATTTGCAAATCAATGACACCCACTTAGTAAAACTCAATAGTTGGTCTCATAGTTCAAACCCCAAGAAGAGGGTTTTATTAAATCATAGTAAAAAGAGGAAAGTCAACATCCATCATGTCTTCCATAGCTGGATACAAATGAAAATTGAAAGTTAAAATCAACTAAATATCTCTGCTATTACAAAATCTCCAAGAAAAAAATCTTGCTAGAATTGCTAGGAAAACCCTATAGCAGTGGTCTTTCTCTAAATATTTTGTTCCTCATGTTTCTAAAAATGCTTTCTCTCTCTAGCAAAAATAAATTTAAACAAGTCTGATGTGTGACTGTTAAAGACCAATCGGTGAGGTAAGTCAGGCTTCACCGACAGTTTGGCGACTCACCGATTGTCCTTCCTCTCGCCTTCATTTTTTAGTTATTCTTGGTCCAGATAGTGTAATTTTAGGCAGTCCAGACCGGGATCGCCGGATGATTCCGCGAGTCTCCCTTTCTCCTTTTATCTCACGTATCAGCATTTGTTTGAACCTTCCTCAGCATTTTTGGCGACCTGGTCATCCCTCGCCGAATGGAACTACTGCTCTTCGAAGTTACCCCAGTTCAGCTCCAGCATTTTGTAACTTTAGGCGGTAGAGTGGCAACTTGGCGATTTGCCGAGTTACATTGGCGATCACCAACCCTTCATTTCTTCATTCCTTTAGCTCGCTTCGTTCCTTTTTGCACATTCGTGTACATGCTTTGTCCCTAGATCCAAGTACTTGGAAATCAAGGGTTTTACATCAGTTATTGGCACAACATAAGCATTTGAGGACACTAAATCTATCCAAATAAAGCCCTAAATGAGTCCAAATCGCGGACTCATCAACACCCCTAACTTAAACTTTTGCTTGTCCTCAAGTAAAACTTAATTTTAGCAGTTCAAAAGAGATGTCTCAAACAAAGCTACACAAGACTCAATCATGAATGCACACAAAAAGACTCAACTTACTCATGCATGGATCAATTATGAACTCAAAGACTCAAGCTATGACTCACCATTATCAATGATTCTCAAGTTCACCATACTTGCTTTAAATGCAATTTCAACCTTAACAAAGGTACTTAAATGCTCTCACACAAAGAATGATTCCATATTCACACACAATGGTGCTCAATAATTAATTGCTCCAGAATCACAATCAACACTCACACTCACAAAGATGAACACAATTCATGATTCCACCCATAGGTTTGCCCTTATTTTCCAACCAACAATTGTTTAGCTCACTTAAGATCAAAAAGGTCTTTTCAAGGCTAGTAACGGGGTTAAGTGCAAAGGTATGGCCATTTAGGCTCAATGGTTGTAATCCTTATGAAATGTGGTATGAACAATTTTTTCTTCCCTTTTCTTCATCATTTTTCACTCATGCTCAAAAGTCACCCCATTATTCACTTTACATGGACTGTTGGACACCCCATTTATATATATATATATATATATATATATTTATACAACTAGATTTCACAACTTTTTCATTCTTTTCTTATTTTTAGGGTTCCATCTTTTTCACAATCATGGATCAAGGGGGACTTCTGTGCACTTATTGACTTACCTTCTCTTTTCACCACACTCCCAACTTAGGCTTTTGTTCTAAGTTGGCTATTCAAACAAGCCACAAATTATGAGTATTATGGGTAACGGGTAAAGAAAGGTCATAATTTCATCAAGTTTCTTCCAAGAAATGGCTAAGGCTCAAAGGGTGTTCAAGCAAAGTTTACACACTCACAAGGTTGGCCACAAAAGAGGTATAATGTCGAATTGTTTCACACTCTTCAAAATTGCCTAAGATCATCTCAAGAGCTTGCATCACTTAGTCAACCGAACCAACGGGGCCAATTCTAGGTGTCATCACACATGGTTCACGGTAAGTTCATCACAAAAGGCATTGCCACCAATATCAAACAAGACTCCACACTTTTGCTAGTGTGCAATGTTCATCATAAGAGACTCAATTTGATAATTGGCTAGTCACAACGAGATGCAAAAAGTTCACATATTGCCTATGGAACTTCATTTGTCCTCATCGTAGCTGCACATATATTTTTATTCGATTATGAGCACTATTCAAGTCATCGGTATTGATCAAGACTGACACTCAAAATTGCAAGAGAAGAAATACAATTAAACACAATCTAGAAGGTCCAAGAACACAGAGGAATGCACTGACCAAGTGCCACCATCACCGAAAGCATTTAACATTGTCGCCAATGTGATTAGAGAATGGACTCTACCGCAAATAAATCAAAAAGAAAAATAAATTAATAAGAGAAAACTAGCAAATAAAGATAAAATTCTAGTATGTAAACATGCAGAGCGAGGTAACACGGAATCTTCACTAAGCTCCCAGTCGGTGAGATAATAAACCAGTTGCGGAATGATTCGATTATAAGCCCAAGGGGTGGCATCTCGCCCTTTTTTACACTGTGTGACACTCCCAGAATGGGCAAGTCGGTGGAGATACAGAAGGTCACCAAACATATCAGCAAATTACATAATGGTCTTGGAACATCGCCGAACAATCACTGGGTTACGCTGCCAGCGCTGAAGTAGAAAGCGTAATAAAAATTAGGTCACCTAAGCACATCGGTGATTCATCGAGTGATATTGGTCTCTCACCGAATATACTAGAATCTCAGCCCCTTCTTTGCAATCCATAAGGCGGGCTAGGTCATACTCGCCGCACGGCTTCGGCGAATCACCGATACTATCTTCTTCTCGTACAATATCCTTCTCCTACAAAATCAACACACAATATTTAAAACACTAATACATGGGTTGCCTCCCAAGAAGTGCCTTATTTAATGACATAGCACAATGTGGAAGTTATCTCAAGCATCTTCCAAGTACACCATCTTAATCAGAGAGATCTCTTGGCACTCGCCCAAGTATAACTTCAAACGTTGCCCATTCACCTTAAATGCAGGTCCTTTTTGACCTTCAATTTCGATGGTACCATTTGTGAAGACTCGTATCATTTGATGAGTCCATAATTTGGATTCATTTAGGGCTATATTTTGATATAATTCGTGTCCTCAAATGCATATTTTGTCTCAATATCTGATGAAAATCCTTAAGTTTTAGGCATTTGGAGTTTGAGGCAAAGCATGGTCACTACTTGGCAAGAAGGAACAAGGCAGCTAAATAGATCGAGGAAATGAAGGCCTGAAGATCGCCGAGCCCAATTAGCGAGTCACAATGGGCCTGGAGATCGCCTTTTGTTCCAGTGCGCTGTGCCTTGAAGGAAAAGGTTAAGTTGGCGATGATATGGGGCAGTTGGTGTGTCCCTGAATAGTTTTGCGAAGCAGTACCATATCGTCCTATGACTCAAAACACGAAGAGGCTAAAAAGGCAAAAGCAGGAAGACGATAAAATCGACTAAATGGAGGATCACCGAATGTATCGATCATCTTGAATAACTTCGCCGATGGGTCATCACAACACTTTTTCAAACACTATAAATACTTGTTCAAATTTCTAGCTTAGTATCATATCACTATTATTCTTAGAACTATTTACAGTATTTTAGAAAGTTTAAATTTTAGAGGGTTTTGGAGACTTTTTTCTGAGACCTTGAAGATTCAAAGGGTTTCAACTCCAAGAAAATGGACTTGGGTCTTGAAGATTCTTCACTCTTGACATGCTTTAAGACTTAATCCTTCATACCCAGTTGATGGAAACTGATACTGGTATAAATTTTTATCTCTTTTACATGTCTAGCTAAAATCTCAATTCTTGGAGTGTGATTTTTTGAATATGGGTTAGATTATCTATTGGGTCTTGCTTGTTGATGGTTTATTCATTGTTTAAATATGATTTCGTTTAGTAGTTGGGTATGAACTTAATTGAGTTGTAGTTGCAAATACGATTTTATCTTAGTGTTTTCGGCTTGCTCGAGAGAGAGGTCGTAAAACTAAGACTACTAAATTGATAGTCAGTCGTATTGGGTCGACATGGGTTCAGCTTGAGAGAGTGAATCCTAATCCTTCGCCCACACATTCATCTCGATAGAGTGAATGGGCAAAGGCAGAGGTTGTGCTTAAAGCGACAATTCGTTGTTTGAGAGAAATCGAGTTGATTCAGGGTAAGTTGCTCAAGAGAGAATTTACCCCACTATAGTCTAGCCTAGTCACAAATACTCAACAATTTACGATCAAAAGCATGTACCGGACAATTTAGTTTATCCCGTATTCCAATCACATCCCAAGAATCCCATCTCTCTATCTAGTTTTCATATATTTTCGCTCTTTGTAGTTGTAAATTAATAAAAAAAAAACCCCGTTGATAATTGACGCTTATGTCACCCCTTTTATATTTAGTATGTTTCTATTCGATAATGTTTATAGCTATGACTAATTAGAACTAAATTTTATTTTTCTATTATACCACTCTCTTGGGACTCGACCCTAACCCATTCGGTTAGGTTATATTACTTTTTTGCGATCGTAGACACTTGAATTGGAAGTTGTGTCTTGATTATGCAAACATCAAAATGGCGCCGCTTCCGGGGAGTGGTGTTGATTGAGAATATTTAGTTAAAAAAATTTTTTGTTCTTCTTAGTTGTAGTTCTACTTACTTATTTTGTAGTTTTGTATCGTTGGTTTGTGTAAATATTTCAAGAAGCATGAGTGTTAATGGCAGCAACGACAGCCAGGTAGGCCACCAAGACGACATCAAAAATCTCAACGATGTCCAAGAGCCCAACATTAATGACCCCCATCTCATGGGAGGTATTAGGGTAATCCGTTTACCTCTAGTAGAATAAAAGGCAGTGTTCCATATAACGAGCACTATGTTTTGAATGTTGCAACTAACAGGACTTTTCAATGGATTGGCACATGAGGATCTTCACAAGCATCTTTGAAACTTCGTAGAAGTGTGCGGACCATTCTCGTTCAAAAACATCTCTTAGGAGTCAGTCCGGTTAAGGTTATTCCCTTTCTCGTTGATGGGAGAAGCGTGGAAATGGCTAGCAGACTTTCCACGCAAATACCTCACATCTTAGAAGGAATTGATCACCGCATTTAATGTGTGATTGTTCCGTCCCTCAAAGATGATGACTCTTCAGGATAGTATCCAAAGCTTTAAGCATCTAGAAGGAGAGCCTTTTCACGAAACTTGGCTGCGGTTCAAAATATTGGTGCTTCAATGCCCAACCCATGGTTTGCCGGATAACGTGCTGCTACAGTACTTTAATCAGAATTTGGACTGGGTAAACAAAGGTGTTGGTGACCAACTTTCACCTGGAGGCTTGATGCAGCAACCGTATGAAATAGCAGCCCAACTTCTAGATGGCATGACAACTATTAACAGAGCGTGGTACACCTGCGAGGACCAGGTCTTCCCTTTCACATTCAAGCTATCCAAGGAGCAGATGGAAAAGAATCATGAGAGAGACCAAAACATGGCCAAGATTATGACACAACTTGAAATTTTATCAAAAAATGTCATGGGGGCTAGTGCCTGTAGTGTCAATGCCGTTGGGGTTGGGTGCGTAAATCCTGAGGAGACGAAGTTTGAAGCCTTGTATAATGACGAGGTAAAATTTCTAGCCAACAAAGGCAGTGGTAATCATTCAAACTACCCAAGGCAGGGTTGTACTAGGGTTGGATCGCGACAAAGAATGGAGGGACCGAAATCCTAACTAGAAGGATATAGAGAAGGTCAGGTATGTACCTCCCCATGAGCACCAAAAGTCGAAGGATTCGAAAGGTGGTTGTTTTGAGGATATGCTTTCTCGTATCTTCAACAAAGTTGAGGGGTCGAACAAGATCTTGAAAGAAATAAAGGAAGATGTGTCGACCCTGAGCCAGACCATCACCTCCCATTCAGTATCAATCAAGCAGTTGGAGACCCAAATAGGTCATATGTCGTCTCACCTAAATCCAAGACAAAAAAGAGGTTTGCTTAGTGACACTATGGTTAACCACAAAAATAAGTTTTGAAGGTGGACTGTGCATCGTGCCACGATGTTAACTAAGGTTCTATTTAGGAGGCAACCCAAAATCCTTTATAACTCTATGTTGCTTTGATAAAATAATGGTGTGTTGATTGTGCAGATGGAAGTGTGGAGAAGGAACGAAAAGTGTAGATTGGTGAGCAACAGGTCCAATCAGCAAATCGCCGAACGATTCGACGACCCCAAACTAGACCGCCGTTAGACTCAAGACCAACTTACATTTGAGTCTGTAAAACTCGACGAGCACAGGAAATTATTGGCAAATCGCCGACCATGTCGACGATCTCGACACAGACCGTTGTTTGGACTCCTAAAATAACTGGAAGTTTTGTAAAATTCCATGAAGCAACTAGCTACTTGGAGAAATGCCAAGTGGTTTGGCGATCTTGACAAATCTCACCGAATAGGCAAAAACTGGATGGTTTTTCTGGCCAAATGTTTAAAAGTTTCAAATTCATTCCCTTTCCCTCACCTTTCTCACTTCCCAAACTCACACCCGCACTCTAGGTTTTATATTTCTTTCCTTTTTGGGGTATTTTTAGTTGTTGATTTGTGCTCGAAACTTGGATTACATTGCTGCCTAGCGATTCAATTCCATTTTAGTGAGAACGGAAGGTTGGTTCCAAAACTCTAAGTTCTTTCTATCAATTTTGTACTCAATGCAATGATATTACCTTGTTGATGTGTGCTAGGTCTCTCTAGTAGGATTAAATTTTTTTGTTTGCCTGTTCGATTCAGTAAATTTTTTCATACCGAGTTAAATCATTAATTCCTGAAAATTGTACCTTAAAGGAGATGAAAATTTTTGGGTTGTGCATGAGTGTCATTGGGTCTAAGCCTAATTTGAGTTGTGCATGCCTTGATTTTGTTTTTGGGGGTTTTGGGGTTGAATTCGAGAAGGTGAGTTGCATGTAGGCACGTTTGGTCGTTTGGCTAGCTGGGTCGAGCTCACCGAACCACTTTGCGGCCCGCCTAATGACCCCATCTCACCTTTAATTTCATACTATATGTTTTGATTGGTTTTTGAATCTTTCAGCGAGAAGCATGAGTTTGCCAAAAGAACTCAGCGAATCACCAAAAGTCTTCTTGTTCACCCTTTTTTTGCACCCCGTGAACCCCCACTGCACTGAAACCTTTGGCAGGTAACCCCTTGCTCGCTGAAAGTATTTGGCAACTCGTCGAAAGGATTGGAAAGTCTGCCTGCAGTTGATTGTCCTTGTTTTTTTGGTTGAATATTTTCTAACTTTGCCTCGAAGCTTTGCAGACATGGCTAGACATAAAGTTGCAGGAAGAATCATGCCACCGCGATAGATGAGAGCGAAAATTTTTAGGAAAGATACAAATGAAGAGAATCCTCCCAAGATGGGAAGTGAAGGCAAAAAGCCTAGTTGCAACAAGAGATTTGTCCCCCGAGATCCCACTGTCCCTTCGTGGACTCGTGGATTCTACACAGCTATATATTCCTTTTTGGCAGCTCATGACTTGGACAATTTTAGCAAGTCAGTTGCTGCTGAACCATCTGAAGTAGCTACGGGAACTATTATCCAAGTCCAGGCTGACATATCAGCACTGATGCCCAGACAGACGGAGTGACCACATAGACAAGATCTCCTATTTACCTCCCTCACTATCTTTCTTTAATTTACATTCTGGATATTTTATTATTTGCATTTGAGGATAAATTGTTTTTAATTGTGGTTGGGTGTGGCCCACCTATGTGTGCTATTTGGGAATCGTGTTTTGTTTATGAATTTGCACCGTAAGCTATAATTGTGTTAATACAGATTATGTGGAAGGTTTGAGCTTATGGCTTCTTTTGCTTTAAATTGCAAATGATTTTTTCAAATGATCTTGACCCTTCCAAAAAAAAATTCGCCACCTCTTGTATGTGTTGAATGTGGCTGTTCTTTTGTAAATTTGAGTATCGGTTTTGACCAATACTGATGACTTAAATAGTGCTCATAATGAACAAACATGAATGTTCAGCTACGATGAGGCCAAATGAAGTTGCATAGACAATATCTGAACTCTTTGCATCTCGTTGTGACAAGCCAATTATTAAATCGAGTCTCTTTGTGATTATTGTTTCACACTAGTGAAAGAATGAAGTCTTGTTTGATTTTAGTGTCGATGCCTTGTGTGATGAGATTACTATGAACCATGCATGACAACACCTAGAATTTTCCCCATTGGTCCGGTCGACTAAGTAAGGCTATCTTTTGATATGATCTTAAGCAACTTCGAAGAGTGTGATCCAATTTGACATATACCTCTTTTGTGACCTACCTTGTGAGTGTGTGTGAACCTCTTTTGAACACCCCTTTTTCCTTACCTTTCTTTAGAAGAAACTTGATGAAAACAATGACCTTTCTTTATCCATCACTCATAATCCACATAAAGTTGTGGTTTATTTGAATAGCCAGGCCTAAGTTGTGGGTGTGGTGAAAAGAGAAGGCAAATCAAGAAATACAAGAAAGTCCTTTCTACCCATGATTTTGTGAAAAAAAAAAAAGAATGAAAAAGTTGTGGAATAAAGTTATGAAAGTATAAAGAAAATTGGGTTTTCCAACTATCCATGGAAAGTGAATAATAGGACTACTTGTGAGCATAAATGAGAATGATGAAAGTAGATGAAAGGGAGTGTTATTCAACCTTTGTTTCATGAGGACTATAGCCACTGAGCCTGAATGACCATACCTTTGCACTCAGCCCCATTACATGCCTTGAAAGACCTTTGTGATCTTGAGTGAGCTGAAGAAAGTGTTGATTTAAAAATACGGACAAACCCATGGGTGAAATTATGCATTTTGTTCATCTTTGTTAGTGTGAGCGTTGCATTTGATTCTGAAACTTTAAACTGTGAACCAATTCTTAGGGTGTGATTTTGTGAATATGTGTTAGATTATCTGTTGGGTCTTGTCTGTGATGGTTTATTTATTGTTTAAATGTGATTTCATTTATTATTTATGTATGAACTTAATGGAGTTGTAGTGGCAAATGCGATTTCATCTTAGTGTTTTTGGCTTGCTCGAGAGAGAGGTCGTAAAACTAAGACTATTAAATTGATAGTCGGTGGTATTGGGTCAACATCGGTTTAGCTCAAGGAAATGAATCCTAGTCCTTCTCCCACACATTATCTCGAGAGAATTAATGGGCTAAGGTGGAGGTTGTGCTTAAAGCGACAACTCAGTGTTCGAGAGAAATTGAGTCGATTCAGGGTAAATTGCTCAAGAGAGAATTTACCCCCACTATAGTCTAGCCTAGTCACAAAAACTCAACAATTACTATCAAAAGCATGTACCTGACATTTTTGTTTATCCCGTATTCCTATCACATCTCAAGAATCCCATCTCTCTATCTAGTTTTCATATATTTTTGCTGTTTGTAGTTGTTAATTCATACAAAACCCCCTACTGATAATTGACGTTTGTGTCACCCCCTTTAGATTTAGTATGTTTATATTCGATATTGTCTATAGTTATGACTACTTCTAACTAAATTTTATTTTTCTATTAATTCTCAAAACCACTCCCTTGGGACTTGACCCCATCCCATTCGGTTGGGTTATTTTACTATTGTACAATCGTAGACACTTTAATTGAAAGTTGTGTCTTGATTACGAAAACATCAAAATGGCACCGCTGTCGGGGAGTGGTGTTAATTGAGAATTTTTATTTAAGTAAAAAAATTTTTGTTCTTCTTAGTTGTAGTTCTACTTACTTGATTTGTGGTTTTGTATCGTTGGTTTGTGTACATATTTAAGGAAGCATGAGTGTTCATGGCAGCAGCGACAGCTAGGTGGGCCAACAAGACGACAACGATAACTCAACAATGTCCAAGAGCCCAATATTAGTGACCCTTATCTCATGGGAGGTATTGGGGCCATCCATTTACCTCCAGCCAAAGGAGATGCAGTGTTACATATAACGAGTTCTATGTTACAACTAAAAGGACTTTTCAGTGGATTGGCGTATGAGGATCCTCACGAGCATCTTTGAAACTTTGTAGATGTGTACGGACAATTCTTTTTCAAAAACGTCTCTTCAGAGTCACTCTAGTTAAGGTTATTCCCTATCTCGTTGATGGGAGAAGCGTGCAAATGGCTGGCGAAGTTGTCATGCAAATCCATCATTTCTTGGGAGGAGTTGGTCACCGCATTTAATGTGTGATTTTTCATTCCCTCAAAGATGATATCTCTTTGGGACAGTAGCCAAAGCTTTAAGCTTTTATAAGGAGAGCCTTTGCATGAAACTTGGTTGTGGTTCAAAATATTGGTGCTTCAATGCCCAACCCATGGTTTTTTGTATAATGTGTTGCTACAGTAGTTTTATCGGAGTTTGGACTTGGTAAAGAAAGGTGTTGCTGAGCAACTTTCACCTGGAGGCTTGATGCAGAAACCGTATGCAATAGTAGCCCAACTTCTAGATGGCATGGCAACCATCAACAGAGCGTGGTACACCTACGAGGACTAGGTCTCCTCTCTCACATTCAAGCTATCCAAGGAGCAAATGGAAAAGGATCGTGAGAGAGACCAAAACATTGCCAAGATCATGACACAACTTGATTTTTTATCCAATAATGTCATGGGGGCTAGTGCCTATAGTGTCAATGTTGTTGGGGACGGGTGTGTAAAGCCTGAGGAGACGAAGTTTGAAGCCTTGAATAATGAGGAGGTAAATTTTCTAGCCAACCAAGGTGGTGGTTATCATTCAAACTACCCGAGGCAAGGTGGTAACCAGGGTTGGGCTAGAGAAGAGGGTTGGAAGGATTGCAACAGAGAATGGAGGGACCAAAATCCTAACTGGAAGGTAGGGAGAAAGACACGTATGTGCCTACCCATGAGAGCTAATAGCCGAAGGATTTGAAAGGTGACCGGTCTGAAGATATGCTTTGTCGTATTCTCAACAAAGTTGAGGGGCCAAATAAGATCTTGAAAGAAATAAAGGAAGGTGCATCGACCCTGAGCCAGACTGTAACCTCCCATTCAGTATCAACCAAGCAGCTGGAGACCCAAATGGGCAAGATGTCATCCCACCTAAATCTGAGACAAAAAGGGGGTTTGCCTAGTGACACTATGGTCAACCACAAAAATGAGGTTTGAAGTTGGACTTTCGTCGTGCCACCAAGCTAACTAAGGCGTTGTTTGGGAGGTAACCCAAAACCCTTTATTGCTTTATGTTGCTTTGATAAAATAATGGTGTGTTGATTGTGCGGATGGAAGTGTGGAAAAGGAACGAAAAGTGCAGATTGGCAAGCAACATGTGCAATTAGAGAATGCCAAACGGTTGGCGACCCCAAACTAGACCGCTGTTAGACTCAAGACCAACTTACATTGTAGTTTGTAAAACTCGACGAGCATAAGAAATTATTGGCGAATTGCCGACCATGTCGGTGATCTTGACACAGACCGCCATTTGGACTCCCAAAATAACTGGAAGTTCTGTAAAATTCGGTGAAGCAAGTGGCTACTTGGCGAAATGTCGAGCAGTTTGGTGATCCTCACTATTGTCGTCGAATCTGCGAAAACTGGATGGTTTTGCAGGCCAAATGTTTAGAAGTTTCAAATTCACTCCCTTTCCCTCACCTTTCCATCTTCCCAAACTCACACCCTCACTCTAGGTTTTATATTTCTTGCATTTTTAGGGTATTTTTAGTTGTTGATTTATGCTTGGAACTTGAATTACATTGCTGCCTAGCGATTAAATACCATTTTAGTCAGCACAAAAGGTTGGTTCCCAAACTCTGAGTTCTTTCTATTGATTTTGTACTCAATGCAATGATATTACCTTGTTGATGTGTGCTAGGCCTTTCTGGTAGGAATAAATTTTTTTTGTTTGCCTTTTAGATTCACTAATTTTGCCCTTACCGAGTTAAATAGTTAATTCCTTAAAATTTTATCTTGCAGGAGATAAAAATTTGTGGGTTGTGCATAAGTGTCATTGGGTCTAAGCCTAATTTGAGTTGTGCTTTCCTTGATTTTTTTTTTGGGGTTGCGGGGTTGAATTCAAGAAGGTGGGTTGCATGAAGGCACGTTGGGCCATTTGGCGAGCTGGTTCGAGCATGCCGAACCACTCTGCGGCTCATCGAAAGTCTTGTTGTTTGCCCTTTGTCTGCACCCCTTGAACCCCCACTGCAATGAAACCATCAGCAGGCAACCCCTTGCTCACTGAAAGTATTCGGCGACTTACCGAAAGGATTGGCAAGTCTGCCTGCAGCTGATTGTCCTTGTTTTGTTTGTTGAATATTTTCTAACTTTGCCTCGAAGCTTTGCAGACATGGCTAGACTTAAAGTTGTAGGGAGAATCATGCCACTCCAACAGATAAGATTAAACAATTTTAGGAAAGATACAAATGACGCGAATCTTTCCAAAATGGGAAGAGATGGCAAAAAGTCTAGTTCCAGCAAGAGATCTGTCTCTCGAGATCACACTGTCCCTTTGTGGACTCGTGGATTCTACACAGCTTTACATTCCTTTTTGGAGCCTCATGGCTTGGACAATTTTAGAAAGTTAGTTACCGCTGAGCCTTCTAAAGTAGCTTCGGGGACTATTATCCAACTCCAAGCTGACACATCGAGCACTGATGCCCAGACAGACGGAGCGACCACTTAGATAGGATCTCCTCATTACCTCCATCTCTGTCTTTCTTTAATTTACATTTGGATATTTTATTATTTGCATTTGAGGACAAATTGTTTTTAGTTGTGGTTGGGTGTGGCCCACCTTTGTGTGCTATTCTTCAATCGTGTTTTGTTTATGTATTTGCGTTGTAAGCTATAATTATGTTAATATTTCTTTCATGAAATGTTTGAGCTTATGGCTTCTTTTGCTTTAAATTGCAAATGATTTTGACCCTTTCGAAAAAAAACTCACCACCTCTTGTATGTGTTGAATGTGGCTGTTCTTTCACAAATTTGAGTATCGGTTTTGATCAATACCGATGACTTAAATAGTGCTCATCATTGAAAAAACATTAATGGCGGCTACGATGAGGCCAAATGAAGTTGCATAGACAATATTTGAACTTTTTGCATCTCGTTGTGACTAGCAAATTATTAAATGGAGTCTCTTGTGATGATCGTTGCACACTAGCAAAAGTGTGAAGTCTTGTTTGACTTTAGTGTCGCTGCCTTGTGTGATGAGCTTACTATGAACCATGCATGACAACACCTAGAATTTGTCCCGTTCGTCCGGTCAACTAAGTAAGGCTATCTTTTGATATGATCTTAGGCAACTTTGAAGAGTGTGAGCCAATTTGACTTATACCTCTTTTGTGGCCTACCTTGTGAGTGTGTGTGAACCTCTTTTGAACACCCTTTGTGCCTTACCTTTCTTTGGAAGAAACTTGATGAAAACAATGACCTTTCTTTATCCATCAACTATAATCCTTATTAATTTGTGGTTTTTTTGAATAACCAACTTAGGCTTTTAGCCTAAGTTGGGGTGTGGTGAAATGATAAGGAAAATCAAGAAATACAAGAAAGTCCCTTCTACCCATGATTTTGTGAAAAAAGAGAATGAAAAGTTGTGTAATAAAGTTATGAAAGTATAAAGAAAATTGGGGTCTCCAACTATCCATGGGAAGTGAATAATAGGACTACTTGTGAGCATAAATGAGATTGATGAAAGAAGATCAAAGGGAGTGTTATTCAACCTTTGTTTCATGTTGACTATAGACACTAAGCCTAAATGACCATACATTTGCACTAAGCCCCATTACAAGCCTTGAAAGACCTTTGTGATCTTGAGTGAGTTGAAGCAAGTGTTGATTGGAAAATACAGGCAAACCTTTGGGTGAAATTATGCATTGTGTTCATCTTTATGAGTGTGAGCATTACATTTGATTTCGAAGCTTTAAACTGTGAACCATTGTGTGAATATGGAATCATTCTTTATGTGAGGGCATTTGAACACTTTGGTTGGGCTTGAACTTGCATTTGAATCAAGTATTGTGAGCATGAGATTCTTCGATATTGATTATCACAACTTGAATCTTTGAATGCACAATTGATCTCTGCATGAGTAAAGTGAGTCTTGTTGCGTGCATTCATGATTGATTCTTGTGTAACACTGTTTGAGACACCCTTTTTGAATAGCTGAACTCGATTTGCTTGAGGAAAAGCAAAAGTTTAAGTTGGGGGTGTTGATGAGTCCACAATTTGGACTTATTTAGGGCTATATTTTGATAGAATTAGTGTCCTCAAATGCATATTTTGTCTCAATATCTAATGAAAATCCTTAAGTTTCAGGTATTTAGAGTTTGAAGCAAAGCATGGACAATACTTAGCAAGAAGGAACAAGGCTGCTGAAAAGAACGAAGAAATGAAGGCCTAAAGCTCATCGAGCCCAGTTGGTGAGTCGCCGATTGGCGTAGAGCTCGCCTTTTGTTCCAGTGTGCTGAGCGATGAAGGAAAAGGTCAAGTTACCAATGAAATGGAGCAGTTGTCATGTTGTCAAACAGTTTTAGGAAGCAGTACCATATTACCCAATGACTCAAAACGCGAAGTGGCTAAAGGCTAAAATAGGAAGGCTATGAAAACGACCAAATGGCGGATCGCCGAATGTGTCGGTGATCCCGATTAACTTCGTCGAAGGGTCCTTCGCAGAACATTTTCAAACACTATAAATACTTGTTTAAATTTCTAGCTTAGTATCATATCATTATTATTCTTAGAACTTTTTATAGTTTTTTAGAGAGTTTAAGTGTTAGAGGGTTTTGGAGACTTTGTTCTAAGACCTTGAAGATTCAAAGGGTTTCAACTCCAAGAAATTAGACTTGGGTCTCAAAGATTCTTCACTCTTAACATGTTTTAAGACTTAATCCTTCATACCCAGTTGATGGAAATTGATATTGGTATAAATTTTTATCTCTTTTCCATGTCTAGCTAAAACCCTAATTCTTGAGGTGTGATTTTGTGAATATGGGTTAGATTATTTGTTGGGTCTTGCATGTTGAAGGTTTATTTGTTGTTTAATTGTGATTTCATTTTGTAGTTGTGTATGAACTTAATGGAGTTGTAGCTGTAAATGCGATTTCATCTTAGTGTTTTCAGCTTGCTCGAGAGGGAGGTCGTAAAACTAAGACTACTAATTTGATAGCCGGAGGTATTGGGTCGACGTGGGTTCAGCTCGATAGAGTGAATCCTAGTCCTTCTCCCACACATTCAGCTCTAGAGAATGAATGGGCTAAGGCAGAGGTTTTTCTTAAAGTGGCAACTCAGTGTTTGACAGAAACCGAGTCGATTCGGGGTAAGTTGATCGAGAGAGAATTTACCCCCACTATAGTCTAGCCTAGTCATAAATACTCAACAATTTACTATCAAAAGCATGCAGCTGACAGTTTAGTTTATCTCGTATTCCTATCATATCCCAAGAATCCCGTCTTTCTATCTAGTTTTCATATATTTTCGTTGTTTGTAGTTGTTAATTAATACAAAACCACCCCCCATTGATAATTGACGCTTATATCACCCCATTTAGATTTAGTGTGTTTATATTCGATAATGTCTATTACTATGACTAATTAGAGCTAAATTTTATTTTTCTGTTAATTCTCAAAACCACATAATTGGGACTCGGTTGGGTTATATTACTATTATACGATCGTAGACACTTGAATAGGAAGTTGTGTCTTGATTACACAAACATCATCACTCTAAATGGTCCTGACCATTTGGACTTTAGCTTTCCTGGAAAGAGTCAAAGTCGACAGTTGTATAGTAACACCCAATCTCCCACTTTGAACTCTCTACTAAGGATTTTAGCATAATGCCATTTCTTTATCTTTTCCTTGTAAAGGGTTGTGCTTTTGTAAGCTTTGAACATGAATTGGTCCTACTCATTTAACTGCTTTATTATCTCCTTTGAAGACTTTGTCCTATCCAGATTTGGAGCATTCAATGCCCACAATGTTTTGTTTTCCAATTCAATAGGTAGATGGCAAGACTTACCAAAAACTCATTGATATGGAGACGTACCGGTTGGTGTTTCGTATGTGGTACGATACACCCATAATGTGTCATCAAGCTTTCAAGACCAATCAGTCCTATTAGCATCCACTGTCTTGGCCAAGATGCTCTTAATCTCTCGGTTTGACACTTCAACTTGGCTGCTTATTTGGGTGTTATACAAAGTTGCTACTTTGGTTTCGCTCCATACTTAATCAATGCGGCTGATAACAACTTATTGCAAAAGTGGGATCCACCATCACTAATGATAGCTCGAGGAGTACCAAATCTGGCAAAGATATAGCATTTCAGGAATTGAACCACACTTTTCCCTCCATTGTTTGGAAGTGCAACAGCTTCCACATATTTAGAAACATAATCAACAGCCACTAGGATATACTTATTACCAAACGAACTCACAAATGGAATGAAATCTATTCCCCAAACATCAAATAGTTCAACTTCTAAAATTGGGGTAAGGGCTAACTTGTGTCTTTTGGACACTCCATCTTGCTTTTGACACTGAGTGCACTGCTTAACAAATTCATGCGCATCTTTGTAGAGGGATGGCTTGTAGTAGCCAATTTGGAGAACTTTAGCAGTTTTATGCACACCACTATGATGACCCCAAACCAGTGAAGCATGACAAGCATGGAGAATTTCTATGGCTTCCTCTTTTGGAATACACCTTCTAATGATATGGTATGCACTCTCTCTGAATTAATATGGTTCATCCCAAAAGTACTTTTTAACATCGAACATGAACCTATTTTGTGATAGAAGTTCAGTTCATCAAGCATTAATCATCACACTACGTAATTGGCAAAATCAGCATACCAAGGAGATTGTTTGAGAGTTACCGCGAACACTTGCTCATTGGGAAAAGAGTAATTTATGTCAATCTAAAGTTGTCATTCTCCTTGCCTTCTAATCTTGATAAGTGGTCAGCCACTTGATTTTCACAACCTCACCTATCTTTGACCTCAAAGTCGAATTCTTGCAATAGTAGCACCCACCTTATCAATCTTGGCTTGGCATCCTTCTTTGCCATTAGGCAACGTAGTACAACATGACCAGTATGAACAACTAGTTTAGTACCTAACAAGTATGCCCAAAATTTCTCAAATGCATAGACTACCGCAGATAACTCTTGTTCTGTAACATTATAGTTACGTTGAGCACTATTTAGAGTCTTGCTCGCGCAGTAAATTGGGTGACATAGTTTGTTGCGTTTTTGCCCCAGCACCACACCCAATGCCGTTCCATTTGCATCACTCATTACTTTGAAAGATTTCGACCAATCAGGACTAATGATGACCAGGGTGGATACCAATTTCTCCTTCAAACACCTGATAGCCACCATAAATTTCACCTCTTTCTCTAAGAGTTTGCATAGAGGATGTGCAATCATTGAGAAGTCTTTGATGAAGCTCTGGTAAAAACCGGCATGCCCCAAGAAACTACGAACCTTTATCGAAATTGGTGATGGTAATTTCTCAATCACTTCAATCTTCACTTTATCAACCTCCAGCCCCTTTTGCGACACTTTGTGAAAAAGGACTATACCTTCTTTGACCATGAAATGACATTTTTCCCAATTGAGGACCAAGTTTGTCTCCACACATCTTTGGAGAACTTGTCCTTAGTGCTCTAAACATGCCTCAAAGGTGCCACCCACAACCGAAAAGTCATCCATAAATACCTCCATTGAACCCTCCACCATGTCAAAAAAAATAGATAGCATGCAATGTTGGAAAGTTGCCGAAGCATTGTATAACCCGAATGTCATCCTTTTAAAGGCAAAAGTCCCATAAGGGCATGTGAAGGTGGTTTTCTCTTGGTCTTCCGGAGCAATTGAGATTTGGTTGTAACCGAAATACCCATCCAAAAAGCAATACAACCTCTCAGTCAGAGTCGATCATGCATTTGATCCATGAAAGGCATAGGAAAATGATCTTTTTCAGTCCACAAATTTAACTTTCGGTAATCCATGCATACTCTCCATCAGACCACCGGTCTCATAGATACAAGCTCCCCCTTTTCATTTGGAACCACTGTGATACCTCCATTTTTTGGTACACATTGTACTGGGCTTACCCATTTGCTATCCGCAACAAGGTAGATCACACATGTGTCTAACCACTTTATTATATGTTTTTTTGCTACCTCTTGCATCAGTTATTCAATCTCTGTTGATGTTCAATGATCGATTTACACTCACTATCAAGCTAAATTTTATGAGTGCAAATATCGGGAGGAATGCCTACTATGTCAGCGATCGTCCAACCTATAGCTTTGATATGCCTTCTCAACACCTCAAGGAGCAATTTTATCTGCCATTCAAGCAAGTCAGTAGCAATAATTACTAGTAAGGTGTTATTTGCCCCCAAGAAGGCATAACGGAGAGGGGAGGGAAGTACTTTCAACTCCAAATTTGGTGGTTCTTCTGTTGATGGCTTTGCAGGAGGACTTTCTCTATTCATTAGATCAATGTCCAACTTCAATGGAGTTTTTGAATATCCCCCAAAACCTGAAAGAGAAGCTACAACCTCTTCATAGCCTTGAATTTCAAATTCATCATAGTTAGCAAGCACAACTTCAAGTGGTTCATTCATACACATGAAATGGGTCACACTAGCCACCGCCTAATCAATAATATCAACAGTGGAGACCATGTGAATATCACTTGGGTATTTCATTGACTTACAAACATTGAAGGTCACTTCATCTTTGTTCACCCAAAAATTCAATTCTCCTCTTTCAACATCCACCAATGCTCTCCTGGTTGCTAAGAATCGCCTTTCCAAAATGATGGGCATTTCAGCATCTATTTCACAATCGAGAATGACAAAATCAACGGGGAAAATAATTACCAAGATGTCATATAGTATCCCCACGAGATGTTTAATTGATCGGTAAGCCATCAAGAGTCTCATTATGGTGGCTTTTGGTTCCCCCAACCCAAGTTGTTTATAGATCGCATATGGCATTATATTGATCCCAAATAGCATAGGGCTTTAGCAAATTGGAGCATGCCAATAGTGCAAGGGATGGTAAACGCTCCAGGATTTTCTCTCTTTTGATCAGTTCCTTAGTCATGATTGCTCTACAACTATGAGAACTTCAATTGCCTCAAAATCCAAGCTCATTTTCTTTGTGACTAACTCCTTTATAAACTTGGCATAACCTGACATTTCTAAAAATGCTTCCACAAAGGGAAGATTAATTGATAACCTCTTGAACACCGATAAGAACTTCTTGAATTTCTCATCTTCATTGTTCTTCTTTAGATATTGGGAAATGGGGGAGATATTTTGGGTAAAGGTTGCATAACTTTTGGCATTGGAATATGCTGCTCCATTTCTCTTTGAGGTTCTTTGGCAATGCTTTGATGAATAGGTGTCTATTCTTATTCCATGCCTTTATCTTCTTCATGCGTTTGAGCATCTTCATTGTCAATCACATTATCGATTGCTACCTTTCCATTACGAGTAACCACAGCCAGCCCTCTATCGTCATCTTTCATTGTCATCTTTGGTTTCAATTGTGCTGAAACTACACTCAACTGACCTTCAAGTATCTTGATGACATCTGCATGAGAGTTCACTTTACTGTTCAATGATGAAAAGTCATCTTTCATCCGCTTCAACAAATCCTCCGAACCTTCAACTTTATCAAGTATGCGCGACAACAAATCACTCACCCGGGGACTGCTTGCACTCCCTTTCGATTTTGGGCTCTCACTCGAGTGAGTGTGGTTCTCTTCATGGTTATCTTCCCTTCTCCAATAATCACTTTTCTCAACCCAATCTTAATAGTATCTCCTTTGATCTTCCCCCTTGTTATAGTTCCAAGCTTGATTCCCACCTCGCTGCAAATAGCATGGGTGGATATCCTCCTCGTATCTCTTGGAGTTCCAACCTTGATTCTCCCTCGGCTTTGAATAACCTGAGGAAGAACCCTCCTCAACTCTAAGTACTTCACTTACCTCCTTTGATATTTATGAATTCTTCATCATATGCTCTTGTAAAACCTCCATTTAGGTCAACATTTTCTTGATGTTTGCATCCATTACTCTTTCCTTATCAAGTTTTTCTTGCATCATTCTAAAACAAAAAAAAAAAAACTTAATCCTCATGAGTGTACCAAGCTTGATTTAATTTCATCATGTCGTCAAGAAGAAATGAAGCCACCTCAAATGATTGTAACATTAATCCCCCTCATACCAATTGATCAACCACTCCTTTATTAACTGAATCAAGACTCCAGTAAAAATATTGAAGTAGCAAATAGTTTGGTAGTCCATGAGTTAGGCATCTAAGTAGGAGTTTCTTAAACCTCACCCACATTTCATTGATGGGTTCCCCCTCCCATCGCTTGAAAACCTTGAATATCGTCACTAAGTTTCATCATCCTTGATGAAGGAAAGAACCTTGTATTGAATGCTATAATATGCTCCTCCTATGATGTGATGGAATTGTTTGGTAACTCGGCTAACCACTTTCTAGCCTCCCCCATTAAGGATAGTGGAAATAATCGAAGCCGAATTGACTCTTGTGACACATTCTTGAATGAAAACGGGTTGCACACCTCTATAAAATTTCTTACATATTCATGCGAATCTTCATGCTCTAGCCCTCCATATAGTCCCGCCATTTGGAGGAGGTGAAGAGTTGTGCTAGTGACTTCAAATATTTCATCCCATCAACTTGTGGTATGCAAATTGCTTCCATTTCACCTACATGAGATGGGTTTTAAACACTATTCATATCATTGATGTCGTCCCGATGACCTTCTTGACCACTACTCACCTCTTCTTCACTCATTTTTACCTCTATGTAGCCTAACCAACACTGCACAATGCAGCCTAAGCCAACAAATTCACAAATCAAATCTCCAATCAAAGAATTCTAAGTAGCGCTACTCCTCGGCAGCGGCACCATTTTGATTAACATTTCAAAGACACTACATCCAATTCTAAGTGTCAATGATCGCTAGTCAGTGTAATTACTATCCCAGAGAGAGTAGCTTTTCCTTCAAATTCAATTATAGAAGTATGACACCAAACTCTTCAGCTTAACACTTACTGCACCTTTTTGGTTTAAACTTCAAATTTTGGGTGATAATTATCAATCCGATTCAACACTTAATACTAAACAGTCAAATAATGAGGTAATACTTGGGGAATTGACCAACCAAATATTCAATTCAACTTAGTGGATGAAAATTGATGCTTACAATGGGATAATCTTTCGTGAGTAGGTAGGACTATATGTAAAGTGGTTTTATCTTGAACAATTGCCTTATCTTTGTCAAATTCTCTCGAACTTCAACACTAGATGGAAAATGCCCATCCCTCATCCTCATCAAATCCACTCTCTCGAGCTAGATACAAATAGATTCCAAGTTTCACTCTCTCAAGCTGAAATCATGGAGACCCACTACTAAGGATGCTAAATTTGCCACTTTAGTTTTGTACTTCTCTCTCGAGCAAGCACAAAACACTGAACTTGATAAGCTAAGCATGCAAGACGACCTCAAAAAACCGCAGCAAATTAGACCCACTTCAAATTAACACCATTATTTGCAAATCAATGACACCCACTTAGTAAAACTTAACAATTGGTCACATAGTCAAAACCCTAAGAAGAGGGTTTTAGCCAATCATAATAAAAAGTGGAAAATCAACATCCATCGTGTCTTCCATAGCTGGATACAAATGAAAATTGAGAGTTAAAATCAACTAAAAATTTCCGCTATTACAAAATCTCCAAGAAAATCTTGCTAAAATTACTAGGAAAACCCTCTAGCAGTGGTCTATCTCTAAATCTTTTGTTCCTCACATTTCTGAAAAATGCTTTCTCTTTCTAGCAAAAATCAATTTAAACAAGTCTGATGTGTGACTGTTTAAGACCAATTGGCAAGGTAAGTCGGACTTCGTCGACAGTTCGGCGACTCATTGATTGTCTTTCTTCTTGCCTTTATTTTTCACTTTTTCTTGGTCCAGCTACTATAATTTTATGCGATCCATATCAAGACGGATGGATGATTCCGCGAGACACCCTTTTTCCCTTTATCTCACCCATCAGCATATGTTTGAACCTCCCTCAGTATTTTTGGCGACCTAGTCATCCCTCGCCAAATCGACTGGCGACACGCCGAATGGAACTACCACTCGCCGAAGTTACCCCTAGTTCAGCTCTAAATTCTGTAACTTTAGGCGGTAGAATGGAAACTTGGAGATTCGCCGAGTGACATTGGCGATCACTAGCCCTTCATTTCTTCATTCATTTAGCTCGTTTTGTTCCTTTATGCACATTAGTGTCCACGCTTTGTTCCTAAATCCAAATACCTAGAAATCAAGGGTTTTACATCAGTTATTGGCATAACATAAGCATTTGAGGACACTAAATCTATCCAAATAAGGCCCTAAATGAGTCCAAATCGTAGATGATTCAGTCGAAGTCAGTATTAAGTGTTGTGTTCATCAGTTATGATTCAATTGAAGTTAGTAATTTTAATTATATATGTTATGCTCTTATTCCGTTGTCATGTTGATTTTATCCTTTGAATTGCACAACATATAATCTCTTCTTTATCAACATATATCAAGATATTACAAACTGGAAGAAAAAAAATGTGATATGCCTATATTACCATATATTGCGCTAGAATTTATTTCTCTAAACTTCGAGAAACTCCTCTAGATTACGCACCCATGAAATATTAGTTACTCAAGCATCGAAAAATTTTCCCACCTTTGCAGATCTGCTTCTACGATTCGTAGATATTTTAATTTGCGAAACACAACATTTTCATTTAGTGTCCAATTTTTTCTAGCGAATGCATAAAACCGTTCGAGATTTCATAAATTAGCCAGCAAAGTCATGACTTCCATGGTATACAAGTACCTTTTAAGGAAAATATCCCTAGAGAAAATCATGATCGGGTCAATGGATTGTAAAATCTTTAGGTCTTTTAGATTTAGAGTTCTTATGATTTTCGCAGCAAAATGAGAATAATGACGATAAAGTGTGTTCAAGTTATTTATAAACAATGGTTTTTCTTCAATACCATGACTTTCTGCCTCAAGAGGATTAGATATATATATAATGGTGATCCAATATCCAAATGTCTTAACTCTGACTTTTCTAGATATATATCTAGTGGGAGCATCAACCTTGTTCATTTCTCTTTGAAGAATTATGGTTTGTAGATTTCTCAATTCTTGCAGAAACATATCTCAAATGTACAGGCTGAGGTATTACACAAGAGAAATCAAATTCAATTGAAAATACATCTAATACCTTAAGCAAAACAATCTCTACATCCTCTAAGCAACTTCAACTGTAAAACATCTATTTTGGAATATCTACTTGGATTGAAATAAAGGTGTGGATTATACCATTGCTATGTCGCATACGATAACCATGTTTCTCTTCAAGCATAGATAGAAGGATCACTCGCCGTTGATCATATATGGATTTACTTAGGCATAGTTGGCGAAGAAGATCATGAATTTTCAAGTTCTTATCCTTCCATTAGTCCTTCGTGTACAAGCCAAAATTAGACTTCTATCAGTTAGCTCTTCTAGATACTCCTATGCCACCACTTCTAACCTTTTATTGTTCTTAATCAACTTGGGAACATTAATCTCTTTATCTTTAGGAAAACCTCCAAAGAGAGAATTGATTGAAACTGTTCGGATACAGTACCAAAGAATCAGTTCAGATTTTCCTTAACATTCTTCCAATTATCATGTGTAGGGTCCATTTTCCTAAAAAGTCCAGCAACGACAACAATCAAGAGAGGTAGTCCTCGACATTATAGCAAAATAGAGATACATGTCTTTTTGGAAGATTTCCAAGAAAATGCTCCTTTACCAAGAGTAAATACATATCCACTCGTGAATTTTACTTCATTTGATCTCGATGATCCAATTTACATCACTCTATCCTTTCAATAATGTTGGATATATTTTTATAATGCAAGACATAATTTTGAGTATGTTTCAAATACCCAAAACTATTTTCATTGTCATCTAGTGAGTTCGCTTCGGATCACTCATGAATCGACTCAGTTTATCAATAGCATATGCTTTATCTGATATCTTACACTTTATGATATACATCATGCTTCCCAATACTCTAGCATAATCCAATTGTGAGTCACTTTCGCCTTCACTTTTTTAAAATGCAAAGCTCACATTTATTGGAGTCTTGACAATATTTGGAATCCAAACATTTGAACTAGTCAAGTACCTTTTCAATGCAATGAGACCGTGACAATGCTATACATTATAGAATTATAAAGATTCTTATACCTAAGATCGCATCAGCAACTCCAAGATCTTTCATCAAACTTGATTTCTAGCATATGTTTAGTAGCATTTATGTCATTAGTGTTAATGATGATGATCAATATGTCATCAATATACAAACAAACAATGACCTTGTGATTTTAATGTAAACACACTTATCACTTCCATCATTCTTAAATCCATTTGCCAACATGGTTTGGTCAAATTTCTTATGTCATTGTTAGGGTGCTTGTTTTAGTCCATAAAGTGACTTAACAAGTTTGCACACTTTTTTTCTTTACCAGGAACCACAAAACCCTCGGGTTGTTCCATGTAACTTTCTTCCTCCAATTCTCCATTTAAGAGAGTTTTTTTCACATTCATTTGATGAATTTGGAGGTCATATACCGCAACTAATAATATTAACATTTGAATGAATGTAATTCTAGTTATTGACGAGTATGTTTCGACAAGATCAAGACCTTGTTTTTTCTAAAGCCTTTGACAAAAAGTCTTGCTTTATATTTGTCAATAGTTCCATCAACTTTCATTTTCCTTTTGAGGATTCACTTTCAACCAAAAGGTTTATTTCCTAGATGAAGATCAACCAACTTCCAATAGGATTGGTCAAGATTGAACCAATCTCACTATTGACACCATCTTTTCAAAATGATGAGTCCACATAAGACATAGAAAATGTTACAAAATCATATCCGAAGGTAGTACATTCTCCTTTTTGTTCTTTCCAAGGTCTTTTAGACTTTTCACTAGACTACTCAACTCTAATTTACAGTCCATAGTTCTTAGGTCCTATTTTTATCCTTTTTGGAATAGGAACTTGGACTTTGGCTAGACAGCCCCACACTTTGCAATATTTCAAGATGGATTTCCTTTCTTTCCATTTCTCATATGGAATGGATTGTGTCTTGAACTAACAAAATTGCTATCTTTCTGAAAAGACAAAACTTTTTGTCGTTCCCTTTTGCATTAAGGATAGTTCCTCCACACAAGTTTTGTTGTAAACCTGAACTTATAAGTAATGCAGCCATCATATCCTTCAAAGTTCAATTTTTTCTCATTTTCAATTCCATTAGATTTAGGTGAATAGGAAAATAGTTCAATGGATAAATCAACTTTCCAAACATATTTCTGTAAAAGTAGATTTATATTCTCCATCCCTATCACTTCTTATCTTTTTCCCAACTGATTTCAAATTTAATATTATATTGCCTAGACATTTATATTGCTTCTCCTTACCATTCAGCAAATAAAAATAGCCATATCAAATGCAATTGTCAATTAATGTTATGAGATACTTTTTTCCACCACGAGATGGTGCTGACTTCATGTCACAAATGTAAGTGTAAATCAACTCTAAGGGATTAGAATTCCTTATAACAGATTTATAAGAATGCTCAGCATACTTAGATTCCACACAAACTTGACATTTTTATTTATTGCACTCAAAGCTAGACAAAACTTCTAAGTTGATCAGTTTTCGTTACAAGGTTTTGCAATTGACATGTCCGAAGTGTTTATGTCACAAACAGTTTGACTCAAGTACCCAAGGTTAATGGAATATATCCTCCCAGGATAGAACAATCTTACTCAACAGTGTATCGGTACGTAAAACCACAGTGTTTCCCCCTCTTTCTTCGACGAAGGCAGTAAAGTAAACTTAGAATAAGTAATAGAAAAAGTCCAAAAAATTGATTCTGTTTAAAATGAGAAGAAATCCCTCAATTTATTGAAAACAAAGGGTAATGTGAAATGGTTCTTATTGTGCCTTACAGGAAAGGTCACAACCCTTTGGAAAAGTCACAATCTTTCAGAAAGGTCACAACCTTTCATAAAAGACATAAATTTTCATAAAAGTCACAACTCTTCACAAAAGTCGAAACTTTTCATAGAAGTCACAACTCTTCATTTTCCATTCACACCTTTTAAAACCCAACAGAAACATATCTCAAACAAGCTGAGGTATTACATAAGAGAAATCATATTCAATTGAAATTACATCCAATACCTTCCTTTAGTCCTTCATGTACTAGCCAAAATTAGAGTTCTATCAGTTAACTCTTCTAGATACTCCTATGCCACCACTTCTAACCTTTTATTATTTCTAATCAGCATGGAAATGTTAATCTCTTTATCTTCAAGAAAACCTCTAAAGAAAGAACTAATTGAAATTGTTCAGATACAGTACCAAAGAATCAGTTCACATTTTCATCAACATTATTCCAATTAGCATGTGTTGGGTCCATTTTACCAAGAAGTCTAGCAACGGCAACAATCGAGAGAGGTAATCCTCGACATCGTAGTACAATATGCTTTCCTAGTTATGCAAGTAGAGGAAGAAACAAATCTTTTTTTGAATGATTTTTTGGTGATGTTCAAACTGTCATCAAGACTTATAAAAGACTTTCTATGAGGTAGAAAATCTAGACAACTCACATAATCAGCAACATACAAGAGCTGAGTGGTTAATAGAATTCGGCTTCTATTGTCATCATTTGGAAATATCCTTTGCATATGGTCCCATGCCTCAATACTCATTAGACAATCATCACTAGTTGATCATCGCTGATTTCTTGATTTCTTCCTGTAATTGTAGAGACAACTTCAAGAAGCATTTATCTCTCATTGTATTCTTCGAAGATAGTGACCCATGCATGTTTATCAAATTGAGAACGAATATATGAATAATCATAAACTTTTTTGGCAAGAGTTGTCTTACTAATACTGCACATACCAAAAATTGGTACAATAACTAAATCGGCTGTTTGGGCAGTGAGGTGTCAAAGTATGGCGTTGAAGTCATCCTCCATCCCAACAATAGTTTTTTCCTAATTTATACTTTTCTCTGGTGTTAGTGTGAGTGACATTTTAATATTCTAAACTTTTGTCATTGGTTGACTTCTCAACATGTGCTAATGTGAATATTGATTGCTGCATATTACTCCTAGAGTTAGTGCATATATGTTACTGCTCTTTTTCTAGCAGCATGTTTTAGTCGTTAGTGGCCATCACTTCTCCCCCATTCAATCTCCATTATGTCTCTCTTTATTCCTCCATTATTCTTTGTAACCTACGTAACATATGTAACCTCTAGGCCATTTATCTTCACTATTTACTACACCATTATCTTCCTATTCATTGCTAGGAATACTTTTTCTACTATAAATAGTGGTGGTCTTCATTTGGTTTAAGACACTAGAAAAATATAGAGTGCAAAAAGTTAGTAAAAATAAGAGAGTTTTTATTAGTTGAAGAGCGGTGTTCTATTTGTGGAGCTTTGGACTTAACTCTTGTCCAGAGTTGTTGAGTTACACCTTTGTGATTAGGCTATTGTATCCTAGAGAGGACAAGTCAAGAAGGACTACTGATGGACCAATGAAAAACATTTGTTGTACTGTGCTTGAATCTCCTTAAAGAGAGAGAGATATGTGCACCTCAGCCTGAAGAGATTTTTATTTCTTCATTTTCTTTCAATTGTAATCCTGTAATTTTGTTATTTTGTAATTTTCACTAACAAGTCTTGTGTGTCCCAAAACTTGTGTGCCTCATAAGTAAAGTTTAATCACATCTAGAACAGTAGGTTTCCCTTTGAACTTTCCCTAGTGAACATATATCGGATATACTCGGTCAATCGGTAGATTTGATATCTTTGAACTGTCGAGCTTTGGTGTATACCTAGACAACATAAGTCACACAACAAACGCTTGAACTGTTTTTTGTTCTCATTGTTTTGTTCGTTTAAGCTATGAACACGTCTTAGTTAATAGGTTCTTAGAGAATTGGCCTTACCGGATTCTCCTTAAAGCGGCTTACACTTCACACTTACATAGGTGGTTTCTAATTGTGTTATATCATAGATACACTATTTGATATACCCTGTATCAAACTTAGAAACCATTAAAAAGTCTTTATGCCTTTATCTTGGATACTGAACATTGTCTCATCATGAGAATGGGTGATAATAATTTTTGACCATGTTGAACCGTCATCTATACTTTGTTTGAACTCCTTGAACCTAGATCTTGGGATCTCCAATCTTCTAGGTAGAGTTACCGCCACGATGAATTGTTCTCGGTCATAGTCCCATTTCCATTGACGATCCCTCAACTCTCTCTCTCTAGTTAGGCATTTTGTAAGTGGATACGACATAATATCCTTTGGCTTTACATAGTAAATTGTGATAATTCCACTAGAGAGTAGTTGTCTAACAGAGTTGTGTCATCGGCGTATGTGACGAGACTTCCCGTTATATATAACACTTCTAGCCCTTCCTATTGCAGCTTGACTATCATAGTGTATGCATATAGGGGACATTGGTTTGGGCCAAAACGGAATATCTTCTAAGAAATTCCGTTGCCATTCAACTAATTTTCACCTGTCTTGTCTAAGGCGATGAATTTAGACTCCTTTGTAGAGTGAGCTATACATGTTTGTTTGAATGATTTCCAAGATGTTGCTTTTCCACCAATAGTGAAAACATATCCACTCGTGGATTTCATTTCAGTTGACTCAGTAATCGAATTTGCATCACTATATCCTTCAACAACTCTCGGATATTTTTTGTAATGCAGCGCATGACTTTGAGTGTCATCTAAGTACCCTAAAACTCTGTTTATTGCCTTTCAATGATTTTGACTGGGATTACTTACGTATCGACTCAGTTTGCTTAGAGCGCAGGCAACGTCTAGTCGTGCATAGTTCATGACATATATCAAACTTCCCAATACTCTAGCATAATATAATTGAGACTGACTTTCACCTTTATTCTTAGCAAGATTAACGTATACATCAATTGGGGTTTTTGCCCTTTTGAAATTCAAGTACTTCAAATTTTCAAGTATCTTTCGAATATAATGAGATTGAGACAATGCTAGATTGTTAGGAGTTTTATGAATCTTAATTCCCAATATCAAATTGGCAACTCCTAGATCTTTCATGTGAGACTTACTAGCGAGCATACGCTTAATAGATTTTACATTAGCAATGTCCTTGCTCACTATCAGTATGTCATCCACATATAGGCATACAATGACTTCCTAATTTAGAACGCCTTTAATGTAGACACATTAATCACATTCATTGATCTTAAATCCATTTTCCAACATGGTTTGATCAAACTTTGCATGCCATTGTTTTGGTGCTAGTTTTAGTCCATAAAGTGACTTAACAAGTTTACATACTTTCTTTTCTTTACCGGGAACTACAAAACCCTCAGACTGTTCTATGTAAATCTCTTCTTCTAGCTCTCCATTTAAGAAGGCAGTTTTCACATCCATTTGATGGATTTCGAGACCATATACTGCAGCTAGGGCAATTAACATTCAAATTGATGTAATCCTAGTCACTAGCGAGTATGTGTCAAAATAATCAAGTCTTTCTGTCTGTCAAAAGTCGTTGACAACAAGTCTTGCTTTATATTTGTCAATACTTCCATCATCTTTCATCTTCCTTTTGAAAATCCATTTCGAACCTGAGGGCTTGTTTCCTAGAGGAAGATGAACCAACTCCCAAATATGATTGATTAAGATTGATTAATCTCACAATTGACAGCCTCTTTCCAATGCGTTGAGTTGCTAGACAACATAGCTTCCTTGAATATTTGAGATGCCCTTTCAAGAAGTAATGTTACAAATTCATATCCAAAAGAAGTAGTTGTCCTTTGATGTTTACTGCCCCTTAGACTCTCTTCATTATCTACATTCTCTTTTGGTTCTTCATGAGGTCGTTTAGACTATAACACCACGCTATTTTAAAGAACTAGGAAGAGTTAGAATTGGAAAGATATCGTTTTAGGAAAAAATGAAAAGTCTGGAAAATTAGTAAGTTATGTTAAGTTTGAGTTTTTGGTCAACTTAAAACAACCATACCTCCTATCTCAGGATGATTTAGGTGTGCTTCTAGATACCGTAGGAAATATCTTGGAATTATCTTTCCAACGCCACCAAGTTTGCTCAATTCCAAGTTCGTATGCGTGAGATATGTCTATTTGAAGTTAGGCTTCTAGTTTAGGAAAGTCAAAACCAGGTTTTTGAAGGGTAGTTTGGTCTTTACATTACCCTATTATTTTAATTCATTTTCTATAGTTACTTAGTGGTCTAAAATAAACTTGGTCAGTTTACGCTTTTGAAAATTGAGTTAGGGTTTTAGAAAAGAGAAAAGAAGAGTAGAAAAGAGAAGGAGAAGCAAGGAAATCGTCAAGTTCTTGAAACAAAGATTGTGGATTTCATCAAGGGGTGATCCCTACGAGGTATGTGAGATCACATAGCGTTGGGTTAGTTAAACCGACACCAATCATGATTTATTCAGTGAAATTATGCTCTTGAAAGAATTGAAATTGAGTTCTTAATGGATTTGTTTGAAGTTTCTATTGGGTTCTTGATTGTTGAAGTTGTTGAAGAGCTCTTGATTTTAATTCATTAAATTAGGTGTCTTTATGAGTAGATTCTTACATATTTTGGATAATTAGTTGAATCTAAGTGTTTGGGGGAAAGAACAAGTCAAAACTAGAGGTTTTAGAGTTGAAAAATGAGCAAGAAAAATCAAAGTTTATGGGTAAGGGCATGGGGTGCCGCGCCGCCAGTGCGCCTCACTTTGGGCTCTGAAGTTTTGACCCTGGAGTGCTGCTCCAGCAGCGCACCCCAACTTCAGCTCTAAAGTTTTGGTTCTAGCTCCCCGTGCCACTCAGAGTGCCAGGGACGCCATGTCTGCTACTTTTTTCCCCTTCCTTCTGCACTAGTTCCTTTGAAATGTACCTATGTTTCCTAGTTGATTCCTACACTCTAAGATATGTTTAAACAACATGAAATTATCCATAACATGAGATCATGAGCCTTGAATACATAATTCAATTCAAGGAAAGTTAAGATCAAAGTCAAGAGAAGTAAGAGTCAAGTCAAGAGGAGTTCTTAAAGTTCTGCAAAAGTCTTGTTCAGATGGTTTAACTTTGTTTTAAGACTTAAAGTTCATGTTGAGTAAAGAGCAAAGAGTAAAGATTGAAGTTCATTTATTCAAGAGTATATGGGGACTATGTATTCCCAAAGAGTCTAAAATGTTTTCACATTTAAACAAGAAAGAGAAAATGTTTTCACAATTAAGCAAGAGAGGAAACTTTGATTTCCAAGATAGCCTTTGAGCTAAGTTTTGAGCAATTATCTGACATCACAGAAAAAAGTATGTTTTTTAAACATAAGAGCTAGTATCATATTTTGGGAGTAGTATTGAGCACTGACATGGGGGAGATTTCAGACAACTCACAGCCCCCAAAAACCATGTAGCCACCATGTGTAGAGAATGGTCATAGTATTTAGATAATTCCTTAGTGTTTTTTAGCATAGACCAATGGATCCACTTAGTAGTCAGGTTAGCTCTTACGTGATGGTTGTCGGTTAGAGAAACTCCCACAGAAGTATTAGTACTCTTTTATTCACAGTTTATTTGTATTTTATGCACAATTTAGAGTTTTGTGGTGAGCCTCCTTTCTTTTTGTAGGATACCTTTTATCGCTTTCAGTATTAGATAGTTTATTAGGATGTCGTGGGTCTTGTCCCGACGTCCATCTCAGTTTTTTTAGAGGTTTCATAGACAGTCAGATGTTAGTTCTTGAGTTTTCTATTTCTTGTTTTAAAGGTTGAGACTTGAGTTGCCATTATTGGCCAGTAAATGTTATATTGATACATTTATTTTAAGTATTTATTGAGTAGTTCACTTTACTTGTAAAAGTATTTTTTTCTTCATGAGTTAAGTCTTCCGCTGAGTAAGTAAGATAGGCCCAAGGGTTCGCTTGGGGCCTGCAATGGATCTCGAGTGTCAATCTCATCCTGGGTGTAGGCTCGGGGCGTGATAAACTTGATATCAGAGCACAGAGTTCAAGAGTCTATAAAGTCTATGAAGCCATGTCTGTAGAGTCCTAGTTATCGGTGTAAAGCATGCCATATCTATAATTAGGAGGTAACAACATTTAGGAAATTTTGTCACTTCTTTCACACTCATTTTGTGCTTTAGATTTTGATCTCTAAAAAGATTCTCCTAACTCGTGCTTGTGCATGTCTTTCAAATCATGCCTCCACAAAGAGCTGTTCGAGGTTGTCCGGCTAGAAGGAGCGTTGAACCATAGGAACAAGGGGTACCTAATGCACCAGAAGTGCAACCCCAAGGAGAGGTCACCAATGTTGAGTTTCGTGAGGCTATCCAGATGTTGAACCAAGTTGTGACCAACCAAGCTGGGTAACAGAGAGGAAATTGACAGGAAGTGGTTGATACTTCGAGGATCCACGAGTTCTTAAGAATAAATCCTCCAAGCTTCGGAGGTTCTAGTGTTACTGAGGATCCAGAGAATTTTGTTAAAGAACTTCAGAAAGTTTTCAAAATCATGCATGTTGTTGATACTAAGAGGGTGGAACTAGTTGCATATCAAATGAATGGTGTCTCTAGGATATGGTTCGACTAATGGAAGAACAACCTAGTTGAGGGAGCACTACCTGCGAGTTGGGCTTGTTTTGAGGAGGCTTTCTTGGGGCTTTTCTTTCCCCGAGAACTGAGAGAGGCTAAGGTACGAGAGTTTCTCACACTTAAGCAGGATTCTTTGAGCATTCATGAGTATAGTCTGAGGTTCACCCAACTTTCTCGCTATGCTCCAAAGATGGTTGTTGACATAAGGAGCAAAATGAGTTTATTTGTTGCTGGGTTGTCTCATCTGTCAAGTAAGAAAGGCAAGGCAACTATGATGATAAGGGATATGGACATAGCAAGGCTAATGATCCATGTGCAACAAGTTGAGGAGGACAAGCTCGGGGATAGAGAAAAGTTTAAGAATAAGAGAGCTAAGACAGGGAAAGAGTCTAGTGAGTAGAAGAGTAATGCCAAATGGTCATCTTTCCAATAGAAACAGAAAGGACCTGCTCCATCATCTACTAGTGCACCTGTACCAAAGAACAAAAGTGAGTCCAATAGTCAGAATTTCAGAGCCAAACCTGTATATTCCCAGGGTAGTATGGCACAAGGGGGTAGTAAGCCTCATGCATGTGCAAAGTGTGGTAGGAATCACTCAGGGACGTGTCGTGATGGCTCCACTAGTTGCTTTAAGTGTGGCCACAATGGTCATTTCATGCAAGAGAGTCCAACGAACAAGCAAGGTAATGATAATGGGGGCAATAAAGCCCATTCTTCTTCAGTTGCTCCACCAGACAGAGTTGCATCTAGAGGAGCTACTTCAGGGGAAGGCAGAGGAGCAAACCACCTATATGCTATCACTATTCACCAAGAGCAAGAGGATTCGCCAGATGTTGTCACTGGTATGATCCAAGTCTTTAACTTTAATGTTTATGCTTTGCTAAATCCAAGAGTGAGTTTATCCTTTGTAACTCTGCATGTTGTGATGAGTTTTAATGTTCTTTATGAGCAACTTAGTGAGCCCTTTAGTGTTTCAACACATGTTGGTGAGTCTATTTTAGCTGAGAGAGCCTATCATGATTGTCCCATTTTCATTAATCACAAGAATACCATGGCTGATTTAGTCGATTAAGACATTGTAGATTTTGATGTCATTGTTGGTATAGACTGGCTTCATGCTTGTTATCCCTTAGTTGATTGTAGAACTCAGTTTGTCAAGTTTCAGCTTTCAAATAAGCCAGTCTTAGAGTGGAAAAGCAGTTTAGCAGTGCCTAAGGGTTGTTTTATTTCATTCCTTAAGAAAAGGAAGTTAGTTTCCAAGGGGTGTGTCTATCACTTAATCCAAGTTAATGACTCTAGTGTTGAGAAACCACTTATTCAGTTAGCTTTAGTAGTAAAAGAAATTCCATAAGTCTTTCCAAATGATCTTCCCGGAGTCCCTCTGAGAGAGAAATAGACTTCGGTATAAACATTTTTCCAGATACTCATCTTATATCCACCATATAGAATAGCACCAGCAGAATTAAATGAGTTGAAAGAGCAGTTGAAAGATCTCTTTAATTAGGGTTTTATTTCACCAAGTGTCTCACCTTGGGGCGCTCCGATCTTGATTGTGAGGAAGAAGGATGGTTGCCTTAGGATGTGTACATATTACCTTCAGTTGAACAGGGTTACCATCAAGAATAAGTATCCACTTCCTAGAATTGATGATCTCTTCGATCAACTTCAGGGTGCTACTTGTTTCTCTAAGATAGACCTCAGATCAGGCTACCATCAATTGAGGGTAAGGGAATGTGACATTCTAAAGACAACATTCAGGACCTATTATGGTCATTATGAGCTCCTAGTTATGTCCTTTGGTTTGACCAATGAGCCTGCAGCATTCATGGGCCTTATGAATAGAGTATTTAAGTCTTATTTATATATGTTTCTTATCATATTCATTGATGACATACTAATCTATTTGAGGACTGAGAAAGATCATGCTAGCCATCTCAGAATAATTCTTCAAACATTAAAGGATAGGGAGTTGTATGCCAAGTTCTTTAAGTGTGAGTTTTGGCTTGAGTCTGTGGCATTCTTTGGCCACATTATGTCTGGAGAGGGAATTAAAGTTGATACTCAGAAAATAGAGGCAGTGCAGAATTGGCCTAGACCTACATCTCCAACTGACATTAGGAGTTTCTTGGGTTTGGGTGGCTATTATAGAAGGTTCGTATAGGGGTTCTTATCTATTTCGTCCCTTTTGACCAAGTTAAATCAGAAAACACTGAAGTTTCAATGGTCTGAGGCTTGTGAGAAAAGCTTTCAGGAATTGAAAAAGACGTTGACTACTGCTCTAGTATATTATGATGCGTCTAGAGTTTTTTTGGGTTGTCTGTTAATGTAGAATGGCAAGGTTATAGCTTACGCCTCCAGACAGTTGAAAGTTCATGAGAGGAACTACCCAACCCATGATCTAAAGTTGGTTGTCGTAGTACTTACTTTGAAAATATGGCGCTATTATATTTCTGGTGTTCATGTAGATGTGTTCACCAATCAAAAGAGTCTTCAATATGTGTTTACTCAGAAAGATCTTAATCTCAGACAAATGAGGTGGTTAGAATTACTCAAGGATTATGACATGAGTATTCTTTACCACCCAAGTAAGGCTAATGTTGTTGCTGATGCCTTGAGCAGGTTTTGTATGGGTAGTACCGCCCATTTTGAGGAAGATAAAGAAGAGCTAGCAAGAGATGTGCATAGACTTTCACAATTGGGAGTTCGACTAATGGATTTCATAGAAGGAGGGGTGGTAGTGAGGAATGGGGTTGAATCATCATTAGTATGAGAAGTAAAAGAGATGCAACCCCAGCATCCTACATTGCTTGAAATGAAGGTAAATGTTCATAAGAAAAACGTAATGGCTTTTGAACAAGGGAGAGATGGTGTATTGAAGTATCAAGGTAGATAGTGTGTACCGAGGGTGGACGAACTCCAAAAAATGATCATGGAGGAAGCTCATAGCTCCAGATATTCCATTCATTCGGGTTCAGCAAAGATGTATTGTGACTTGAGAGAAGTTTATTGGTGGAGTAGTATGAGAAGGGCATTGAAGAATTTGTTGCTAAGTGTCCAAATTGCCAATAAGTTAAAGTAGAAGACCAAAGGCCCGGTGGAATGGAAGTGGGAGATGATCAATATGAACTTCATCACAGGTTTACCAAAGTCTGGTAGGCGGCATGATTCTATTTGGGTGATTGGCGGTAGAATGACAAAATCAGCCCACTTTTTACCCGTAAAGACTATTCATCAGAAAAGGACTATGCCAAGTTGTATCTTCAAGAAGTGGTTAGACTTCATGGAGTTCTGTTCTCCATTATTTCAGACAAAGGTGCACAATTTACTACACAGTTTTGGAAGTCATTCCAAAAAGGCTTGGGTTCAAAAGTGAACTTAAGTACTGCATTTCATCCGCAGACGGATGGGCAAGAAGAGAGCACTATTCAGACTTTAGAAGATATGTTAAGGGCCTGCTTAATTGATTTCAAGGGTAATTGGGATAATCACCTGCCTCTCATCGAGTTCGCTTACAACAATAGTTACCACTCTAGCATCCAGATGGCTCCTTATGAAGCTCTTTATGGGAGAAGATTCAGATATCCTATTGGATGGTTTAAAGTTGATAAATCTAGGTTTATAGGACCAAATTTAGTTCATCAAGCTATGGATAAGGTGAAAGTTATTTAAGAAAGGTTGAAAACAGTGTAGAGTTGCCAGAAATCCTACACTGATGTTAGGAGAAGGGAGTTAGAATTCGAAATACATGATTCGGTCTACTAGAAGGTTTCACCTATGAAGGGTGTTATGAGATTTGGTAAGAAGGGGAAGCTTAGTCCCTAGTATATTGGTCCTTATAGAATATCCAAAAGGATTGGTAATGTAGCTTATGAGTTGGAGCTACCACTAGAGTTAGCAGCTGTTCATCCGGTATTTCACATTTCAATGTTGAAGAAGTGCATGGGAGACCCTTCATTGATCATACCAACTAAATATATTGGGGTCAAGGATAGCTTATCTTATGAGGAGATTCCTATTCAAATTCTAGATCGCCAAGTTCGCAAGTTGAGAACAAAAGAAGTAGCATCAGTCAAAGTTCTTTGGAGGAACCAGTTTGTTGAGGAAGCTACTTGAGAAGCTGAGGAAGATATGAAGAAGTGATATCCACATCTCTTCGATTCTGGAGAAGTTCCAAATTAAGGTACTAATTATTTTCTTAGTATTCTATAATTTATATACTGATATGTTAGATTTGCTTGTTGGGTGTTTGAACTAAATGATTGATGTTACACCCTTAGCCGATTAAGAGTAATCTCATTTGAGGAAGAATGATTCCAAGAGGGAGATATTGTAACAGCTCGCTATTTGAAAGAACTAGGAAGAGTTAGAATTGGAAAGAAATCGTTTTAGGAAAGAATGAAAAATCTAGAAAATTAGCTTAGTGATGGTAAGTTTGAGTTTTAAGCCAACTTCAAACTACCATAAATCCTAGATTAGGATGATTTAGGTGTGCTTCTAGATACCGTAGGAAATATATTCAAATTATCTTCCCAACGCCACAGAGTTTTCTCAATTTTGAGATAGTATGTGTGAGATATGTCCATTTGAAGTGCACTGCTAGTTAAGGAAAGTCAAAATCGGATTTTTGAAGGGTAGTTTGGTCTTTTCCTTACCCTTCTAGTTTAATTCATTTTTCGTAATTACTTAGGGGGTTTTTCAGTTTATGCTTTTCAAATTGAGTTAGGGGTTTAGAAAGGAGAAATGAAGAGGAGAAAAAAGGAGTAACAAGGAAATCATCAAATTCTTAAAAAAAAAAAAAGATCATGGATTTTGTCAAGGGGTGATCCCTACGAGGTATGTGAGATCACATAGCGTTGGGTTAGTTCACCCACATGCCAATCATGGTTTATGCAGTGAAATTATGTTCTTGAAGGCATTGAAATTGAGTTTTTGATGGATTTGTTTGAAGTTTCTATTGGGTTCTTGATTGTTGAAGTTGTTGAGGAGCTGTTGATTTTAATTAATGAAATTAAGTGTCATTATGAGTAGATTCTTGCATATTTTGGTTATGTAGTTGAATCTTAGTTTTTGGGGAAAGAACCTATCGAAACTAGAGGTTTTAGAGTTGATAAACAAGCAAGAAAAATTGGAGTTTCTAGGCAGGGGCATGGGGCATCGCGCCAGCCAGCGCGCCCCACTTTGGGCTCTGAAGTTTTGACCCTGGGGCGCCACGCCAGCCAGTGCCCCCTAACTTGATCTCTGAAGTTTTGGGTCTGGCGCCCTGTGCCACTCAGAGCGCCTCGGACGCTAGGTCTTTTTCATTTTCCCCTTTCCTTCCGTACTAGTTCCTTTTAAATGTACCTATGTTTCCTAGTTGATTCCTACACTTAAAGGTACGTTTAAACAACATGAAATTATCCATAACATGAGATCATGAGCCTTGAATCAATAATTCAATTTAAGGAAAGTTAAGATCAAACTCAAGAGAAGTAAAAGTCAAGTCAAGAGGAGTTCTTAGAGTTCTCCAAAAGACTTGTTCAAATATTTTAACTTTGTTTTAAGACTTAAAGTTAAAGTTGAGTAAAGAGAAAATAGTAAAGATAGAAGTTCATTTCTTCACGAGTATATGGGGACTATGTATTCCCAAAGAGTCTAAAATATTTTCACATTTAAACAAGAAAGAGAAAATTCTTTCATAATTAAGCAAGAGAGGAAACTTTGATTTCCAAGATAGCCGTTGAGCTAAGTTTTGAGCAATTATCTCAAATCACAGAAACAAGTATGTTTTTTAAACATAAGTGCTAGAAATATATTTTGGGATTGGTATTGATCACCGATATGGGGGAGAGTTCAGAAAACTCACAACCCCCATAAACCATGTAGCCACCATGGGTAGAGAAGGGTCATACATCTTAGATGATTCTTTAGTGCTTTTTAGCATAGACTAATGGATCCACTTAGTAGTTAGGTTATATACTCTCGACAAGGTATAGGACAGCCTTGGCAGCGTGAGGCAAAACGTTGTATCATCACAATAGCCCTTACATGATGGTTTTCTGTTAGAGAAACTCCTACAGAAGTATTAGTTTTCTTATATACACAGTTTATTTGTATTTTATACACAATTCATAGTTTTTTGGTGAGCCTTCTTGCTTTCCAGAGGATGCCTTTTATCGCTTTCAGTATTAGTTAGTTCATTAGGATGTCATGGGTCTTGTCCCGACATCCATCTAAGTTGTTATAGATGCTTCATAGACAGTCATATGTTAGTTCTTGAGTTTTGTATTTCCTGTTTTAATGGTTGAGACTTGAGTTGCCACTATTGACCAGTGAATGTTATCTTTATGCATTCTAAATATTCATTGAGTAGTTCAGTTTACTTTTTCATGAGTTAAGTCTTCCACTGAGTAATTAAGTCAAGCCAAGGGTTCACTTAGGGCCAGCAATGGTTCTCGAGTATCAGTCCCGCCCAGGGTGTAGGCTCAGGGCGTGACATAGACCCCCTACTAGATGACTCAAGTCTAGTTTTGTTTAGATAGATATAGTCAAAGAATTCAGCATTATCTAATTCCATTATCGTATTGTCATGAATATCCGGATGTTCAGACTTATGAACCAAAAATTGACAACCCTTACTATTTGTGGCATATCCAATGAATACACAATCCACAGTCTTAAGTCCTATTTTCACCCACTTAGGTATAGGAATCTGGACTTTGGCTAGACAGCCCCACACTTCGAAATATTTCATGTTGGGTTTTCTACCTTTCCATTTCTCATATGGAATAACATGTAACTTGTTGTTTGGCACTCTATTGAGTATTCGATTTGGTGTAAAGATAGCTTCCCACAACAAGTTTTGTGGTAAACTTGAACTTATAAGTAAGGCATTCATCATTTCCTTTAAAGTTCAATTTTTCCTTTCAGCAATTCCATTAGATTGAGGAGAGTAAGGAGCAGTAGTTTGATGGATGATTCCATTTTCAAAACATATTTCTGCAAATGGAGATTCATAATCCCCACTTCTATCGCTTCTGATTATTTTGATCTCTTTATCCAACTGATTTTCAACTTTAGTTTTATATTGCCTAATTGCATCCATTGTTTCATTCGTACTATTTAGAAAATAGAGATAATAGTACCTAGTGCAATCATCAATAAAAGTTATGAAATACTTTTTCCCACCACGTGATGTGTTGACTTCATGTCAGTGTGAATCAATTCTAAGGGGTAAGAATTCCTTTCAATAGATTTATAAGGATTCTTAACATACTTAGATTCAACTAAAACTACATTTTGATTTATTGCACTCAAATTTAAGCAAAACATTTAAGTTAATCAGTTTTCGCAATCTTTTGTTATTGATGTGTCCCAAACGTTCATGCCATAAACATTTAGACTCAAGAAAGTAAGAGGAAGCAAAATCTTTATTCATATCATTTGTAATTACATAGAGTTTTAAGAGGCCCTCAGTGAGGTAACCTTTTCCCACATACATCTCATTCTTAATTAATTACTACAACTTTATCAGAAACAAATACACATTTGAATCCATTCGTAGTAAGAACTGGTATAGAAACTAAGTTCTTTTGCAATTCTGGAACATACAAGACCCTGTTCAAAGTCGCCACTTTGTCAATGGTCACCTTTAAGTGGACCTTGCTAGTTCCTTCAACCTTTGCAGCAACAGAGTTCATCATAAATAACTTCTCGTCTGCTGGTGCTGGAGTATATAATGTAAATAACTCTTTGTTGGCACAAACATGGCATGAGGCACAAGAATCTATCCACCAATCTCTTGGATTTCCAACCAAGTTGCATTCTGAAAGCATTGCACAGAGATCGTCCATCTATTCATTAGATTAAGCCAAATTTGCTTGATCCTTCTTCTTGTCCTTCTTGGGACCCCGACATTCAGTAGCCCTATGACCATGTTTTCCACAATTGAAGCAGTTTCAATTGAACTTCTTCTTAGGAGGATTACTCTTTGGACCAGATGATTTCTTTCTTTTCTTTGATCTTGTGGGATCTTCTTTAACAATATTTACTCCAGATATTCTTAAATTACCATGTGACCTCTTTTATACGGCGTTATCCCCTTCGATTCTCAGTCTTACCATGAGATCTTCAACAGTCATCTCCTTGTGTTTATGTTTCAAGTAATTTTTTAAGTCCTTCCACAACGGAAGTAACTTCTCAATAATGGACTCCACTTCAAAAGCATCATTCACAATCAATCCTACATTACAGATTATGTGAGTATTAAGAATAGACTTAATATATTCAACATAGGCGTTAAATAAATTTATACCTTCAATAAGGAGATCATGGATTATGACCTGTAATTCTTGAACTTAGGTGACGACGGTCTTACTGTCTATCATCTTATAGTCCAAGAACTTTGCCACAATGAACTTCTTCATTCTGGCATCCTCTGTTTTGTACTTCTTTTCTAAAGCATCCCAGAGTTCTTGACACTACTGTGCACATTCTACAAATCATTTTGCAGGCCACTCAAAATATTTTTTTTACACAAAAAATCTAAATGCTTCCATGTTTCTGTTAGCAAGAATCGTTCTTCGTCCTGAATTTCATCTGACATAATAGGAACGTTCCACTAATGAACCTCTGCAGACTCAACGTAGTCAGATAGAAGAACATCTTCTGCTGCCATCTCTTAAAGTAGACTCCAAAAAACTTTGTAGGTTTCTCAGCCGATGCAAGGGCAGCAGTTGAACGATTGTGTGCAACTGATGTTGCTGCCTCACTCACTGTTCCAACATTTACTTGACTTGGATTTTTCATTTTTCTATCACAAATGGCAGACAATAATGTATGTGAAATACTAACAGTAAAGAATAAATCCTTACACGTCTTTTTCTACTTTAACGATAAAATCTTTATGTTCTTTTAATTATTAATCGAATGAATTTTTTAAATTCAAACAGAGTAGAAAACCATAAAGGTTTTAATCTCTAGAAACCTCAAATACAGAAACCAAATTAAATTTTTTAAGCCTGTTATCTCTTGTATTCAGGTTAGTAAAAAACAGAAACAGAAAAAAGATGAAGCAGATAGAAAATAATAATCCGAGTCCATTAAACCCACTGTGTTTCTTTAAGAAATTTAATCCCCTGAAGTACCCGAGGTTACAGATTAATTCCTCCCAAGATAAAATGGATTAACTATTAGAGAAGTAGTGGTACCTCAAACTTCGCTAATTTCAGCGAACGCAAGACTATCAACGAGAGCACACACAAACTCAGTCGATAGAAAATTTTGTTTTTGTAAGAAAATGTATGTAGAGAGGAAAAGTTTTCAGTATTGAAAGATGGAAAAAGACTCTCCATTTATAGCAACTTGTAGCAAGGAACGCGTCTGTTCGGACAATGGTGTGAACGCATCTCTTCAGACATGTCTTTCCAGAACATTGTGTCTTTTGGGAAAAATAACGTCTTTTCGGAAGGAACAAGTCCCTTCAGAACACCTTTACCATTACGCGCGAATTTCAAATAATTTTGTTATACAAAATTTATTCTGTTAATTAATTAACATTCTGAATCATTTTATAAGAGAAAGGAAATCAATTAATAAAATTGATTAAATAAATTTTGTCCAAAAATATTATCAATCAATCCTTTGCCAAATCCAAATCCAAATTCGAAGCCGAACGAGTGACGACAACGGCACGAGGGGGCACCTTCTCCCTTTAAGAACTAAAGAAGTGTTTCCTAATATAAGGACAACAATTTTCGTTTCTTCTACCAATATGGGAGAAATAACTTTTCATTTTCAAAGACTTTCCATTTGAGCTGACGTTTCATTTTCCCTCCAAAATTAGTTCCCTCACATTTTCCATTTTTCTCTTCTTATTTCCCATTCACACCTTGCTAAAACCTAACAATTAGTTCATATTGATATTTGTGAACTTGGTGGAATTTTAACTCGTGGAGGTAATAGATAGTTTATCACTTTCATTGATGATTTTTCTAAGTTTACTTATGTTTACTTGATTAAAAATAAAAGCGATGCTTTTGAAAGTTTTAAAACTTATCCCCATAAGTTGAAAATCAGTTTGGAAGAAAAATAAAAAGAATTACAAGTGATTAGGGATGGCAATGGAGTAGGGTGGTTGCAAAGCGGGGCGGATTATAGTATTTTTTGGGGCAGTGTGGGTTAATGTTTATGCCTATCTTTTGTCTCTAGTATTTATACAATATTTGATCAATTAAAATGATGCATCACTTGTGATGATATATGATTCTAATTAATTTATATACTGACTAGGCTATATATTTTATTATTTACCTTCATAATCATAGTGTTAGAAAGTAATATAACAGATTCTTAAATGAGGAACTAAAGTGTTTGAAAAACATAATAAATTACAGCATTTCTTTACTTGAGTGTCAAAATCAAGCACAAATACTGTTATATTGAAGTTTTGCGGGCGACTATATGCGGGAAGGGGTGGGGCGGGGAAAAATAAAAATTTGTGCTATGCAGGGTGGAGTAAAGTCATTGCTGGTTTATGCGAGTTTGCCCCGCACCATTGTCACCCCTAGAAGTGATAGAGGTCATTAATATGAGTCAAATGAGTTTAATTCTTTTGTTAGATCATTGGGAATAATTCATGAAATTACTCCTCCTTAATCTCCTTCATCTAATGGAGTAGCAGAAAAGAAAAATAGAATTTTAGTTGAATTGACTAATGTCATGCTTATTGAGTCACATGCACCTTTAAAGTTATGGGAGTGAAGCAATTTTGATTGCATGTGATGTGTTGAATCGTGTGCCTCATAAAAAGTCTAAATTGACACCTTCTAAATTGTGGACAAGCCAAGCTTGGGATATCTAAGAGTTTGGGGTTGTCTAGCCTTTGTGAGGCTAATGGATCCCAAGATTACAAAGTTGGGTAAGAAAGTTACTACTTGTGTTTTTCTTGGTTATGCTTCAAATAGTACAGCCTATAAATTTTTTAGTCTTGAAGATAATAGAGATATCACTCACCATCTGGAATACAAACTTGAATAAGAAGAAAAGTCTTCTCCTACATCTCCTTCCCTTGTCTTCTTCTCTTTATACTTATATTGCTTTAAGCTTGATTTTATAACACGTTATCAACACGAGTCTCTATATTAATATTATGATGCTTGATAGCAATATAGCTAGCAGAGTTTGTATACTTATCCCTTCCCTAAATTTCTACTAAAGAAAGAAAGGAATAGACGATAAAGTCGATACACTCAACGACAGAGTTGGCTTGTTCCAAGTTGCATCCAAATTGTTTATCATCATGCTACTATAATACAGAATTGGAGTTGATTAAATCAACTAATCATATGTAAGCTTTAGAAAGTATTGCTTACATTTAATTATAATTTTTCGGTTGTACTAAGTAGTGGAGAAGTACTAATATGAATATTCGGTTCCTCCGAATAAGGTGAGATGATTTGACTAATTTTGTTTGTACATATATTTGAATAAATAAATTCTCTTTTTAAAGATTAAAATTTCCAAATTTAATTGCACTAATTGTATCGTTGAGGTGGTGCAGGAAATTATATAAATGGAAATAAGGATTCAATTGATATTTGTTTAGAGCAAAGAGGCTCTGAGATGAGTCCATTGCACTTGACCTACTATATAATTGATTGACGGTAAGACGATAGATTCAAGTTCCATCGCACCAAAAGGATAAGACAGCAGGTTAAAGTCTGGATGCACCATAATGAAAAATGTTTGAGGGTAAGACAGTAGATTCAAATTCTATCGCACCAAGAGGGTAAGACATCAATTTAAATTTTGATGCACCATGATGATAATGCATTGGGTTCATGTCCCATCAATTTATGACCTAAGACGACTTTATATGGATAAGACATTGGATTTAAGTTCTAATGCACCATAATGATGATTTGATGACGACTATGACAAACTAATTGTATTCTTTATGAGAAGTCATGTATTTCTCCCAATTGATTTGCTCCATTCTCTTATGTGAATGTGGTAGCAGTACATGATACGTCTGAAAGATGACAGTGATTATTGTGGTTGTACAAATGAATATGGGCATGAGAAAAAACAAAATTGTAATAGTCATCATTGTGGTTAAACTAAGAACACTGTGAGTTCACCAAATATTTCTTCAAAATATTACGGTAATTTTTATCATCAAAAGGTATAAAAAGTCATTGGACATGATATTGTTGTGCAATCTAATAATATAATAAATTTGTAAATCCTCTATCAAAAGAAAGGAAGATAAAGTGGTAGTACACTTGACCTTTCAAAGAGATGTTGAGGTGTGTCATGCAAAAATGACAAAATTTAAGGACATGACAATGAGCTTACAATGAAAATTTATGAAGCACATAGAAATGATCAGTCAATTCCATAAAGAGATTGTGACTTGTGATAAGCATTGTGAATGTTTGCCAATTCTTGAAAGCGAATGGGTCAAAATATGAAGGAAAAAAATATGAATAAGAACATATTCATGTATGGTTTGAAATATGCCACTACTCACCTCTACGGCAACTTCAAGAGAAATAAATATATTTTATTTGGCAGAAATGGCCAATGGTATTGTATGTTTATATGTCATATATATTATGGTATGTTTATTGTGAACTACCGAAAGGGCAAAAGAAAGAAGTAATTCTTGCCTATAAAGGTTGTGGCCATGATCAAAATAATATTATTGTGTGCCAATGAAAATTTGTCATTGATTGATTACCTATGGTACGATAAAAGTAAAGCAAGACACATGTCTTTCTTGTAATCATTTTGACCATGATAATAATAATATAATTTCTTCCTTGAAGGACCATACGAATGGTGTCTTGGAATATGTGAGAGTACACAAAAATAATTGTAAGCTCTAACAAGTTGTGAGGAATAATATTGGGGTTGTAGTAAGTGTCAAAAGAAACTTTTAAAGTTTCAAATGAATTGAAAAGAAATATTGAGACTATAAATAATGAAAACATTTAATATCTTCAGATTACTACAATCGAAGTGGGTTATAAATATTTATGTAAAAGATTACCAATTTTTTCCACTTGTTTGTTGCACACAAACATGGACATGCTGATGAAATAACATGCAAAAGCAAACTATAAGTATATTGAATAAAGATCAGTTGGCGTGATCGGTTGGCCATTCCGATTAAAATATGATGCAAAAATAATTGAGAATTCACATCGTTATATACTGTAGAAATAAAAATTCATCAAGAATTCTCTTGTGTTGCTTATTCTCATAATAAAATTATCATTGTACCAGCAAATGTTGGGATTGTATTTCCTAAAATTATTTGGAACATATAAAAAGGTGAATATGGGCCCATTCACTTGCCATGTGGATCATTTGCAACTATATGATAGATGCATCTATGCGATGGTCACATGTGCTTTCTTGTCAACTTACAAAATGGTTTTTGTAAGGTTGTTTGCTTGAACTGTTAAATTAAGAGCACAGTTCCAAACTATGAAATTATACTGATAATGCTGGTTGGTTTAGCAGAAATTGTATGCCTCCAATTATAGTTAAACCATTGATTATGAGAACAAATCTTCCTAATAGAAATTTGGTACGTGATGAATTTATTTAACATGTAGAAACGCTTGTACGCATCAAGCCAACAAAGGGCCCCTATCAAAATTGGTTCAGGATTAGGAACCAAATAATTTTCATCTAAAATGTTGAATGTTCGGTTATGATTTTAATTGCTCCACCACGCACAAAGATGAATTTCCAAGTATGGTTGGGATGAATGTTAGATTTTCTAACATTAGGAGGAGAGATGATTGACAGGTGAAAATTATATGTGAGGTTAATTATGAATTATCTAGATCCTCAATAAAAGAAAATGTGAACTTGAAGTTCAAGTGATAATTCATTTGCATAATGTTGTAAATCGATTGCCAGATGAATTTAATGACCCTATGATATAATTCAGCTGCAAATAAATTCCTTGAAGAAGGAGAGGAGAAAATCAATATGGTCATGATAATGAGCCAAGTCCTATAAGAGAGCACAACATAACACCTCATAAAACCTTGGAAGAGGTTGAGGTACTTGAAAAATGATGAAAAATGAAGAGATCTTGATAAGTTATGTCATATTGGAATCCATATTCAAATAACCAACGACCATATCTTTGATATGAAGTAGCACTAAATGATATAAATTGTGACAAGGATTTTGTATTCAAATTTGTCATGTAGTGTGGACAGATAAATGATTGGCCAAGTAAAATGCTTAATTCAAGTATATTTTGTTTCACTTAGAAAAGTGATGCTTTGGATTGATAGTCCATAAATCAAGGTATGATGTCAGTGAGGTAGAAATAAATTATTAAGTGATGGTATAACTGTAAGATATCAAGTACGACTTGTGCCTTGGGGTATAAAGGTTTTTCGCAAAAATCCTGACATTATTGGAGATATTTTCTCCTATGGTGGTTTCAATGAGATTTGTTTTGATCTAGCAATATGTGAAAACTTGAATGCATATAAAAAATAATTACCATGTCTAGCTAGACAATACTGAAGGTTATATGAAAATCCTTGAAACAATCACGGTGTCTGAAACATATAAAAGTTTGAAAGTAACTTTTTCAATAAACCTTCAGGAATCCTTATATGGATTGAAATAATCAATGAAGAAAATGATACAAAAAGAATGACTATAACTGTCCTTGCATTTTTATGAAAAGGTCAGGATCTGAATTTATTATAATAGTTGTATATGTTGATGACTTGAACATTATTAACACTCTTAAAGAGCTTTCAAAAGCTATTGAGTGTTTGAGAAGGATATCTAAAATGAAAAGATCCTGGAAAGACAAAAATTTGTCTTGACCTACAGATTGAGAATTTCACGAATGAAATATTTTTCCATCAATCAACATACACAGAAAATTTTTGATGTGATTTTATATGGATAAATCACATTCATTGAGTACCTGAATGATTATGAGATCATTTGACATAAATAAAGATTCACTTTGATCTCAAAAGAAGGATGAGGAGCTTCTTGGTGATGAAACTCCATATCTTCGTGCAATTAGGGTACTAATGCATCTTGCTAACAATACTCGACCAGATATCTGTTTTGTAGTAAATTTACTGGCAAGATTCAACTTCTCCCCAACATAAGGACATTGAAATGGTGTTAAGTACATACTTGAATATCTTCGAAGGACCATAGACATGAGTTTATTCTATTCCAAGGAATCCAAGTCAGAACTAATTGGTTAAGCAAATGCAGAATACTTATCTGGTTCGCATAAAGCTCAGTCTCAAACACGTTGTTTGTTTACATCTGAAGTTTCAATAATATCTTGGCAATCAATGAAGCAAAAGTTGGTAACCACTTCATCAAACCATGCAGAAATAAAAGCCCTCCATGAAGTAAGTCGAGAGTGCGTCTGGTTGAGATCAACGACACGCCATATTCAGGAAATGTGTGGTTTTTCTTTGAAAAAGAATATACCAACCACAATGTACAAAGATAATCAACTGCAAATGAAAGTGTCCACAAGATGTTTGTTGCTATGAACAAGTTGAATAAGCAACTTGCAGTAACGAGGTCACGAATACAGTGATTTTCAAGAATGTATTCAGTTAAGCTCAAAGCCTCATCATATCCATGAAACCAGAAAATGATATATCAGAAACGAGTTCAATCATGCAACATCTTCGTGAATATGATTTGATCACAAAGACACTATCAATATTTGAGAAGTTGGTACATAATATTGGATGACATCATCATAAGAAATTAACCGTTGTTTTGATCATGGGGAGTATAATACGCGTTGCTCTCTTTTTTCCTTGACCGAGGTTTTGTCCCACTAGGTTTTCCTGGAAAGGTTTTTAATGAGGCAACAAATAATGTGTATCAAAAGATATGTCCACTCTTTTTCCTTCTCTAGAATTTTTTCCCACAGGATTTTTTCTAGTAAGGTTTTAACGAGGCACATAATCTATGGACATCCGAGGGAAAGTGTTATAAATCCATTGCATTGTGTGGATTATCCATTAGATTTATTCAAGAACTAATTGGATTCATGTATGGGTGCTTCCAAGGTGATAAGAACCTTTACAATTATGTATCTACTAGTTTTGTGACCTTTGGGAGTGATATCTCAACACTATAAATATAGATATCACTCACCATTTGAAATGCACATTTGAATAAGAAGAAACGTTTTCTCCTACATCTACTTCCCTTGTCTTCTTCTCTTTAGACTTATATTGCTTTAAGCTTGATTTTATAACATTAGTCATTTTTAAATTATTTTTTTTTGGGAAAAGGTAGAAGTACCTCCCTAGACTATGACCCAAATCCTAGAGGCCACACTTCAACTAAACTAAGGTCCCATTACCCCCCTGAACTCACTTTTTTTTTTTTGTAATTTTGTACACCTTTTTGGCTTACGTGGCATCCAAATATCTCCAACGCGCCTCAACTGCGTCGAGTCACGCACATAAGCCAAAAGGTGTACAATATTATATATAATATGATTTTTTTTTTGGGGGGGGGGGGGGGGGGGGTTTAATAGGACCTTAGTTTAGTTAAGGTCTGTCTTTGAAATTTCGTTCATAATCTAGGGGGGTACTTGTGCCTTCTCCCATTTTTTTTTTGTATCTTCCCCTATAGTTGGAACTGGCTCATATCAACGTTGGAAAAAAAATCCAAACAAAGTGTACGATAGGGTAATATGGGAAGAATATCCAAATTTATTTTTTTTCCAGTCTATTTAATTTATGAGGATACTCAAGTACAAGCTTAAATAGGTTTGTGCAGCAACTAGTTAACAACAAAAGATGAATATATCAAACAAAATAAATTAATCACACGAGACATTAAATTTACGTGAAAACCTCTTTAATGTAAAGGGCAAAAAGTGTGGGACAAAGTTATACTCTAATCAACTAAAGTTACAATAATGTTCTCCAAAATAATGAAAACCAAAAAGTGTCAAACAAAGAGCGACAATAGGTAAAAGATAGCATCAAAACTAAAGAAAAAACAGAGTAAAATCACCAAAATGCAACTATTGTTCATGAGCTAAAATCTGAAGCTATACGACTCCAAAAATACTTTTGTAAATTCCCAATTAAAGAGTAAGATGATAAAAAAAAATTACATAACAATTAGCTCAATTGGTCAAGGAACAAAGCTAGAATAACAATTTGAAGTTTGCTGTTTTGGCTGAAAATTATGTGCAAAAAAGTACACTTTCTCTCTCTATTTATCTTTATATGGACGCTGAAAATTTTAACTCATATTTTTATGAAATAAGACTTAAAGAGGTCTTACACATGATTCATGATATTGGGCTTATGAGAAAGAGTGTGCTAGTCTAAATTGGACTTTTATTTATCCACATATGAATGGATAATGATCAAAATCCATCAATTATTCCCATCAATAATGTGGATCATCATTGTGATGATCATGAAACACTCTTAAAACTTTCCTATTGACAAAGATTTGGTTATCTTATCAGACGAATCTTCTTCATAAGTTCAGGTAACTTAGGATCCCACATCACATCTCAAATACAATGGTATCTCACATCAATATGTTTAGATCGATCATAAAATATAGAATCTTTATTAAGATGAATAGCAATTTGACAATCACCAATAAAGCACAGTACTCTCCTGAGCACAACCAAATCACCCAAAGAACTCTTTACAAGTTTCAACGGAGCAATAAGCTTAACTTTTATAGTAGATAGCGAGCAATATATTTTTGCAACCCAAATTATTAAGAAACAACTCCCCGCAAAAGTAATCAAAATTTACATCAAGATTTAAAAAAGTATATGTTTAAGAGGGAAAATAATTTTAAGCAACAGAAAATAATTAAATTGTTAGAGAAAATAAAGACAATAATGTTAAATTTTATGGAGTTTTTCTTTGGAGCTAACAAAAAATATAATGATGGTGAACTTTGTTATTTATGCAGGATTTAGTTAAGTTTAACAGTTTATTTTTGATAAATCTATTAGATTTAATATAAGGATTAAAATGAATACATTTTACTATACATTAAGTAAGGATCATTTCAATCATCAAGTGAAATATAATAAGAATGAAATAAAGAGTTACCAATACATTAAGGACCCATTTTGATCATTTTTTCATGAAGATGTGTGTCAAGTGTGTATTCTATCATAAGACACACGACTGATCATGATGCTTAAGGATACAATTATTCATTTCACTTTAATATAAATCACAAAGGTCATAGGACTCCCATATTCTCTATATATATAAGCCAACAAGAGTTGGACTAACACATCATATAAAAATTGTACCAAAAGTAAAGTGAATTTTACGAATAGGGTTAATTTGGTAACTTGACTCGTTACTTTTGTTTTTTACTTTTTATTATTATATTATTATTATTGCTCACAAAGTTGTACCATCTGCTATGTCATAGGTACCTTTAGGTAGAGCTTTGATGATTCCACTTCAATTATGACTTTCATTCTTACAAAGACACCTAGTTATATACTTTACATGTAACGCACGTGTCTTTGGCTTCTAACCCAGAGCTTCATCTACTCAAAGTTGTCTTCATCTTCCATTTTCTGAAAGTGTTACTGCAGTTTAACATATTTCTTCTCCTTTTGTTCATCTCTATTCAATTTTCTTTGTGATCAAAGGGGAAAATAGAAATGACAGTTCTTATCTTCAATTTATACCTCTGATTTTGTTTCTCACAAAACGGAAAAATAAAAATTAGAGTTTCTATTCGTGCAACAGACAACTTTAGTTTTAAATGGGTAAAATTTGATTTTCCCATTCAAATTTTCTTTGTGACCACATGGGTAAATCAAAATGGAAGTTTCTATCTTCACTTTTTTCTTTTCAAATTTTGTTTGTTAGCAAAGGGAAAAATTGAAATGGTATTTCTATGCATGCAATAGGCAAATTCAGTTTCTTTGTTGCTTTCACTTAATGTTGAAATTGTAATTATAATATATACTTGGTGGATGGATCTTTAATGTTGTAAGTGGGAATGTAGTCTATTGAAAATTTTAATTCTAATTATTTGTCTATTAACCGATTTCTGGTGGAAATTTTGAGCTTGCATGTTTCCAATGGGGATTAAGATCCCTTAAATTGTGGGGACTAATAAAATTCAAAGTTACAAAAATGAATGCTAGAACTTGATTAATTTAGTTTGATCACCGTAACACTACTTTTTGATATAGAGCTTGTATAATTAGTTTTCTAAAAAAAATCTCCGGTTCTTATTCTCATTATGTAAGATACTTAAGGTATAATTATGTTGATGAATGCAAAATACCAAATAAGCATTCTATTTAGTGTACCTTTTCGAAAAGTCATGTTATATGAGTGATTTGTACAATTCTTCATGCCGCTATTACTGATAAAAGTTATTTTCTTGAGGATATATTTTGGGGCTTAACATTGCTTTTTCATCCTAATAATGTAATCTTTTTTCTACTGATCTTTTAATTTGTGGACTTGCATATCATCTTTCAATTTTGATCCTACAAACTGGTGACTTTTCCTTGTAATTCTGATGATCCGTAGAAAGATGATACAAAGATAATGATGTATTATGTTGTGCGCTTACTAATAAAACTAACTTGATGCAGGGTATCAAAGAAGCTTGTTCTCCAAATATTCCTTCAAAATGTGAAGGTAATTTTTATCATCAAAAGGTATAAAAAGTTATTGGACACTAAATTGTTGTGCAATCTAATAATATGATAGATTTGTAAATCCTCTATCAAAAGAAAGGAAGATAGCGTGGTGTTACAATTGACCATTCAAAGTGATGTTGATGTGTGTCATGCAAAAAAGATTAAATTTAAGGGAGTGATAACGAGCTTACAATGCAAATTTATGAAGCACATACAAATGATTAGTCCATTCCTTAAATAGATTGTGGCTTGTGATAAGCATTGTGAATATTTGCCAATTCTTGAAAGTGAATGGGTCAAACTATGAAGGAAAAAAAATATGAATAAGAACATATTCATGTGTGGTTAGAAATATGCCACAACTCACCTCTACGGCATGTTTGAGAGAAATAAATAAATTTTATTTGGCAGAAATGACCAATGGTATTGTATGTTTATACGTCATATATATTATTTGTTTATTGTGAACTATCAAAAGGGCAAAAGAAAGAAGTAATTCTTGCCTATAAAGGTTGTGGGCATGATCAAAATAATATTATTGTGTGCCAATGCAAATTTGTCATTCATTGTGTACCTATGGTACGACAAAATTAAAGCAAGACACATGTCTTGCTTGTAACCATTTTGACCATGATAATACTAATAATATAATTTTCTCCTTGAAGGAGATGCTCACTATACGGATGGTGTCTTGGAATATGTGATAGTACACAAAAATAATTGTAAGCTCTAACGAGTTGTGAGGAATAATATTGGGGTTGTAGTAAGTCTCAAAATAAACTTTTTAAGTTTCAGATGAATTGAAAAGAAATATTGAGACTATAAATAATGAAAAGATTTAATATCTTCAGGTTATTACAACCGAAGTGGATTATAAATATTTATGTAAAAGATTACCCATTTTTTCCTCTTGTTTGTTGCGCACAAACATGGACATGTTGATAAAATCACATGCAAAAGTAAACTATAAGTGTACTGGAATAAAGATCAGTTGGCGTGGTCGGTTGGCCATTCCGATTAAAATATGTTGCAAAAATAATTGATAATTCACATTGTTATATACTGTAGAAATAAAATATTCATCAAGAATTCTCTTGTGTTACTTATTCTCATAATAAGATTATCATTGTACCAGCTAACATTGGGATTGTATTCCCTAAAATTATTTGGAACGTATAAAAAGGTGAATATGGGTCATTAACCTGCCATGTGGATCGTTTGCAACTATATGATAGATGCATCTATGCAATGTTCACATGTGCTATGTTGCCAACTTAAAAAATGTTGTTTGTAAGGTTGTTTGCTCGAATTGTTAAATTAAGAGCACACACTACTAAAAAACTGCTAAAAAACGACGGAAGTAAAAGCGACGGACGGCGTCGCTCCCAAAAGCGACGGACTAAGCGATGCCGTCCGTCGCTTTTTAATTAATTTTTTTTAAAAGCGACGGACGGCATCACAAAGTCCGTCAACTTTTATTTTTTAAAAAATTTTTATTTTTTTAATTCTTTTTAAAAGCGACGGACTGCATCGCCGAGTCTGTCGCTTTTAAATTTTATTTTATTTTTTAAAAAAAAAGCGACGGACTGCATCGCTGAGTCCGTCGCTTTTTTTCGCGGAATTTTGCACCAACAATACATATAATAAATAATTAATTATTTTATATCGATAGAGACGCAGTCCATCGCTTTTTATTAATTTTAATTGTTTAATTGTTTTTTAAATTAGCGACGGACAACATCTTTATGTCCGTCGCTTCTTGGTTATGTATTTTAAAAAAGCGACGGACAATGTCTCTTTGTCCATCGCTTTTTGGTCAAAATGTTGGTCAAACTTTTTTTCAAAAAAAGCAATGGACATAGAGACTCTGTCCGTCGCTTTGAGAAATATTTTGATTTATTTTTATTTAAATTGTCTTTCTGAGGACGGTTTTGGGTAAAATAAAAAACAAAAAAAATTATAATACCGACTTCCGTATGTCGGTAAAATTAAATAGTATGTAACAAACTAATATTTTCAATTAACTTTAAATAAATCTTCCTCCGAATGACGGTTTTATGTAAGTTAAAAAATAATTTAATATGAAATACCGACCTTCCGATGTCAATATTATTTAATTAACATGATTGCTTTTTATTTATGTTAAAATTTATTGTGATACCGACCTCATGAAGTCGGTATTTTTTATTAAATCTAATTTCTTTTAATAAAAACGACATCCGGAGGTCGGTTTGTTTAAAATATTCCTATTAATCATAATTTTGCTATTGTGCATAATACTAAAATTCCAGTTACACCTACAATTAATTGTTCAAAAAGTGTAACAATTTTGTATACTTTTATAAATAAAAAGTTAGAATTCGTGGAATAAATAAGAAAATATCTATAATCCATATTTAGAGAATGAAACTACGTTGATATGAATAAGGAGAAAATTATATACACTTATATTTCTAGAGTAATGTACAAATTTTATCAGTCCGTCATCTAATCATAAACTTAATATCTCATCTCATGATGTAGAGGTGAAGAGCTAACATATAATTCATTCGAGTATGAAATGCAAGATAGTATTATTATATACGTTCGATCTTGAATGGATGTCAAGTGTAGTGATCACCTCTTAATTATGATGACATGTAAAGGATACTTCATCGGAGTATGAAATACATTGATTAATTATATACTCCTCGAATAGTTTAACAAATCAAGTCTTATATACTAGTGGTTCAGATATGAAATACATTATCAATTAAAGAAATACGTATGATCAATTCAAGGAGATTTATATATTAAATTTGATATTGATAAACTTTTGTTGATCAATAAAATTAAATTTATATAATTAGAAGGTATATAATTTAAATTTATAAAATTAACTTGATCGACAAATTAAATTTATTAAATTAAACTTCTGTTGATGTGTTAGTTAAATTAATTATATATATATTAATTTAACTACACATCAACATAAGTTTAATTTAATAAATTTAATTTATTAAATTAAACTTATGTTGATATATATATATAAATATAATTATTGGAGGGTATAATTGATTTTTGACCAAGAAAAAGAAATGCGGTATGCAAACTTTATTTTGGCAAATGCGTGTATTAGGCAATTTATACTTTATATCTAAAACATGAACTTCTGTTGATGTGTAGTTATATATATATATATATATATATATATATATATATATATATATATATATATATATATATAAATTAAAATATAAAATTAACTTGATGGATAAATTAAATTTATTAAATTAAATTTTTGTTGATGATGTATAGTTAAATTATATATATATATATAATTTTAATTAATTAAATCAACCTAAATAAATTAAATTTATTAAAATTAAAACCCTAGATCTAAAGTGAGAAGTCTCACTCCTCTCATCTCATTGGTGCCCCATCCCCGACCGGCGCCACGCCATGCCACCATCGCAGCAGCAGCGGCAACTCACACCGGCCAGCAGCAGGGGCAGCTCACACTGGCCAGCAGCAGGAGCAACTCGCACCGGCCAGTAGCAGGAGCAGCTGCATCAACCAGCTACAGGAGGTTACGCCGGTGCCTCCATCTCGACCAGTGCCGCCTCGATCCCGGCCCACTACCCTTCTCCTTTAATTCAAGGTTAGGGTTTCATAATATTATTTTTAATTTCTTTCAATTTGAGTGTTGAATATGTTAATTGCTGTATTGAATTAGTTTTTTTATTGACTGTTAGTTAATTAGTAAGTGAATTATTTAGGGTTTTGATTGTTAGTTTGAATTAGGGATTATTTGATTGTTAGTTTGTGTTTGTTGATTGTGAATTGAAAATTTAATGTTAGGGTTAGTTTGAATTAGCGTATCTTAGGATTTGTTTGAAATTTGGTATTTCTTGAGTTAATTAGTTTGATTTTGGAATTGTAAGATTAGATTGAATTAGGGTATTTAAGGAGTTGTTTGAATTTAGATATTATTTGAGTTCGTTTGAATTATTATTGAGATTTTAGGACTAATAGTTTGAATTTGGGATTAGGAATGCTAGTTTGAATTTGAAATTTTAGGGATTTGAATTACAACTTAGTTAGAACTCATAATTAATTATAACTTGAATTTACTATAAATTGAACTTAATTAGGAATATGAACTTGAAATTAGAACTTGAAGTTGGAACTAATTAGCTTGAATATATAACTAATTAAGTTTAGAAATTAGGTATGAACTTGAATTGAAACTTGAACTCATTAAAACTTAAATATATATATATATATATATATATATATATATATATATATATATATATATATATAACTAATATTCTTGAATTTGAAGTTTATATTTAACTAATTTAAGAACTTTTCGTGCTAGGCAACTGAGGAAGCTCAACATCTAAAAAAATTGATACAAGACTATATTGCTTCATACATCAAAGTTGAAGATAAGGTTGGTAAATTTCTTAAGTTCAAGTACAATTGTTTTCAATAATGTGTTTGTGCCCATCTAGTATTAATACTTAGCTTTAATTTTACAAATAATATATTTGTTAAGCATAAGTACCAACACTAGTTGATCCAATTGATGACAAAATTGATTTTCTTGCAAGATCAATTTGTGTCCATCTAGTGTTGATATTAAGCTTTAATTTAGGAATAATGTGTTTGTTAAGCATAAGTACCAACACTAGTTGATCCTATTGATGACTAAATTGATTTTCTTGCAAGATCGATTTGTGTCCATCTTGTGTTGACACTTAGCTTTAATTTAGGAATAATGTGTTTGTTAAACATAAGTACCAACACTAGTTGATCTTATTGATGACAAAATTGATTTTCTTGCAAGATCAATTTGTGTCCATCTAGTGTTGATATTAAGCTTTAATTTAGGGATAATGTGTTGTTAAGGATAAGTACCAACACTAGTTGATCTTATTGATGAAAAAATTGATTTTATTGCAAGATCGATTTGTGTCCATCTAGTGTTGACACTTAGCTTTAATTTCGGAATAATGTGTTTGTTAAGCATAAGTACCAACACTAGTTGATCCTATTGATGACAAAATTGATTTTCTTGTAAGATCGATTTGTGTACATCTAGTGTTGATATTAAGCTTTAATTTAGGAATAATGTGTTTGTTAAGCATAAGTACCAACATTAGTTGATCCTATTGATGACAAAATTGATTTTCTTGCAAGATCGATTTGTGTCCATCTAGTGTTGACACTTAGCTTTAAATTTAGGAATAATATATTTGTTAAGCAAAAATACCAACACTAAACTAGTTCAAGTTAAAAAGTTTTTAAGTTATTTAAATAAGTTAAAATAAATAATGTGGTTTTGTTGATGAATTTAGTTATTGGAATTAAGTCAAAACTAAACTAGTTGAAGTTAAAAAGTTATTAAGTTGTTTAAATAAGTTAAAATAAATAATGTGGTTTAGTTGTTGGATTTAGTTGTTGTATTAAGTCAAAAACAAACTAGTTAAAGTTATTAAGTTGTTTAAATAAGTTAAAATAAATAATGTGGTTTTGTTGATGGATTTAGTCAAAACTAAACTAGTTCAAGTTAAAAAGTTATTAAGTTGTTTAAATAATTTAAAATAAATAATGTGGTTTAGTTGGTGGATTTAGTCGTTGTATTAAGTCAAAGCTAAACTAGTTAAAGTTGTTAAGTTGTTTAAATAAGTTAATATAAATAATGTGATTTTGTTGATGGATTTAGTCATTGGAATTAAGTCAAAACTAAACTAGTTCAAGTTAAAAAGTTATTAAGTTGTTTAAATAAGTTAAAATAAATAATGTGGTTTAGTTGGTGGATTTAGTTGTTGTATTAAGTCAAAACTAAACTAGTTAAATTTATGTTGTTTAAATAAGTTAAAATAAATAATGTGGTTTAGTTGGTGAATTTAGTTGTTGTATTAAGTCAAAACTAAACTAGTTAAAGTTGTTAAGTTGTTTAAATAAGTTAAAATAAATAATGTGGTTTTGTTGATGGATTTAGTCGTTGGAATTAAGTCAAACCTAAACTAGTTCAAGTTAAAAAGTTATTAAGTTGTTTAAATAAGTTAAAATAAATAATGTGGTTTAGTTGGTGGATTTAGTTGTTGTATTAAGTCAAAACTAAACTAGTTAAAGTTGTTAAGTTGTTTAAATAAGTTAAAATAAATAATGTGGTTTAGTTGGTGGATTTAGTTGTTGTATTAAGTCAAAACTAAACTAGTTAAAGTTGTTAAGTTGTTTAAATAAGTTAAAATAAATAATGTGGTTTTGTTAATGGATTTAGTCAAAACTAAACTACTTCAAGTTAAAAAGTTGTTAAGTTGTTTAAATAAGTTAAAATAAATAATGTGGTTTAGTTGGTGGATTTAGTTGTTGTATTAAGTCAAAACTAAATTAGTTAAAGTTGTTATATTGTTTAAATAAGTTAAAATGAATAATTATTTATGATATAATTGAATATCTATATTTTTGTAGATGGAATATGCATTATGAAACTGGTGCTGGTTTGAAACCTGAGTTTATTGATGGTGTTAGAATTTTTATTGAAATGATGTTAGACGACTCCAGTCAATCTTAGAAGGTATTGGATTGTCACGTCAAGCCGAGGCACTTGACGGTGTTCAAATTGCTGCTATGTCGGATCAAATTGCTAAACTTACAGTGGCACTAGCAGAGTCGGAGCGGACGAGAGTAGAACAAGAAGGCATGAATGAGACCGTTCAGCAAATCAAAGAACAAGTGATGAACCTCGCTCGTTAACCTACTACTTCGGCTCCCGATGACATCGACGACAAGAATGATGAGGATGATTATGGAGATCTCACTCCCTAGTTTAGAACTCTAGACATTTATGAACTTTTTGAAACAAATTTTGAAAGATTTTATAATTCTTTAATTTATGATTTAGATACTTTTAAATATTATTTTATGTTTTGTTTAGATTGTTTATAATTGTGTGTTTGATTGGGCTGAATAGTGTAGAATTGAATTGAATTGTATTTGCAGGTGTGCAGTAGAAACTACCAGTCTGGGCTGGCAAAAATATTGCAGAAAAAGCGATGGACAATGTGGTTTTTTTCGTCGCTTTTTTGGATTTTTTTTTTAAATCCCAAAAAAGCGACGAACATCTTGGTTTTGTTCGTAGCTTTTCTGGGTTTTATTTTGTAAAAAATCCCAGAAAAGTGATGGACATCGTGGTTCTATCCGTCACTTTTCTAGGATTTTCAAAAATAAAATTTCCAAAAAAGCGACGGACAGCGTCGCATTTTAGAAATAAAAGAAATGAAAATTAAAATAAAGAGACGGAGTCCGTCGCTTTTTGGCGACGCCGCTCGTCACTTTTGAAAAGCGTCGCAGTCCGTCACTTTTTGAAAAGCGTCGAGCTAAAAACTGACGGACGTGACTACGTCACTTTTCCGTCGATTTTGACCCAAAAAGCAACGCAGTCCGTCGCTTTTTGCCATCTTTTTTTGACAATTCTTTAGTAGTGACAGTTCCAAACTATGAAATTATACTGATAATGCTTGTTGGTTTAGCAGACATTTTATGCCTCCAATTATTGTTAAAATATTAATTATGAGAACAAATCTCCCAAAAAGAAATTTGGTATGATATGAATTTATTTAACATGTAGCAACGCTTGTACGCGTCAAGCCAACAAAGGTCCCCTATCAAAATGGTTCATGGTTAGGAACAAAATAATTTTCATCTAAAATGTTGAATGTGCGGTTATGATTTTAATTTCTCTACCACACACAAAGATGAATTTCCAAATAAGGTTGGGTTGTTATATTTTCTAACATTAGGGGAGAGATGATTGATAACTGAAAACTATGTGTGAGGTTAATTATGAATTATTTAGATCCTCGTTAGAAAAAATGTGAACTTGAAGTTCAAGTGATAATTCATTTGCGTAAAGTTGCAAATCGATTGCCAGATGAATTTGCTGACCATGTGATATAATTCAGCTGCAAATGCTCCAATGAGAAGTCCTTGAAGGACAGAGTCTATGATACATCTGAAGCTTAATAGACCAATCGGTTCCAAATGTAAAATTCCTTGAAGAAGCAGAGGAGCAAATGATCAATACGATCATGATAATGAGGCAAGTGCTATAAGAGAGCACCACAACATAACACTTCATATAACCTTAGAAAAGGTTAAGGTACCTAACAATGATGAAAAACTAAGAGTTCTTGATAATGTTGACACCCAATTTTGACTCTCCATATTTATGTAACTAAAGTTTTAACAATAATAATAAAATAAAATATGCGTATGTTATGCAGTTTTGTAGGAAAACGAAAAGATTTTTAATTATTTATTTTATTTGATAAATTTATTTCATAAATGTTATTTCTTATAAAAATTAAATATTATATATATATATATATATATATATATATATATATATATATATATATATATATATATATATATATATATAAAATTACTTTCTTTCTCATTTTTAAATTGTACGTCATATAAATATTGTTCTAAAGAGTTAACTCGATTTTTCTAATTAAATATAATTTCTATTGTTACAAAAAACATTATTTCGACATTATGAAAGTTTAATTAATTAATGAGTTACTAATTTATATTAACTTTATATTTAGAACGACTAATTTTATCAAATAAGGTAGTCTCGCAAAATAATTATTTTTAATTTAATAAATTATGGCTATTTAATAAACAAAATGTTATAATTTAAATGGACCTAATTTGAGTAAAAATTTTGGTAATCCAAAGTCTTTTTAATTCAACCAATCTGTGTGCGCCACGTAGGAAACACATGCATTGTGCCTTTTCAGCTTAAATCTTGACCATCTGATTTAATCCAACGACTTTAATTAATTCATATTTTTATTAATATTTATATAATTATTAATTAGTCTAAACCCTTTATTTTATTAATTGTCCGATCAAACGATCGGACGGCCGAGATCAAACCAAAGATTTTACTAAACCCAAAAAGACTCCAACACCTACAACCTTTCTCCTTCCCCAAAACATCTTCTCCATAGACACCCAGGCGCCACCCACGCTCCTTGTTCAGACCCCTACGTTAGCTGCGTCTTCTCCACAAACGCCTATGGCAGCCCCAGGCTCCTCTCCCATCACCGCCCCACGTGCTCCCCCATCCCCTTCGTAAGAGAAATGGCTTTGGGCCTCCGGAAAAACACCTCATCAATCACATATCCTCTCAAATCGACCTGAAAAGGTTGGTTCTTGAAAGATTTGGTCGTCCTCTTCATCATTTCTTTCCTGTTGCCTCTGAAATTGGTGTTTCCAAGAATTCAAATGTTGAATTCATGGAGCCGAATTCGGGCAATAAAAGGAGGACTTTGGTACTCATCAAAATCATCTGAAAATCCAAGGAAATCCAACAAAAAATCCAAGAATTGATTTTAAAAAAAAGATCCAACAACAATCCAGAGAATTTGTTTTAGTGTTGAATTCGAGTTGAGGGAAGTTCTAAGTTGAATCTTGACATCAAAGTTCTTGTTTGCTGCTCCGAGAAAGGTAATTTCGTCTCCTCTTACATTCTTTCCTTTTTGATGCGGCGTGTTATGTGTTCAACGCTTGGTATATGGTCTGTTATTACATGTATTTGATTCCCCTATTTTAGTCCTTACTTTAATTTCGTTTTCTTGTATGTCTCTGGGCAATAGGCGTGAGTCAAGAATCAGTGGGTTTGTTTGAATGTTACGTGTTGGTCATTATTTCAATAACTTGATTTTGTATCCATAAAACTAGCCGAATCTATGCCTTGCTTTGTTTGCAATAGTTTGATGTTCACTTAGTCTCCACTTTGAGTATGGTAGCTGTCTAGCCCTGTTTCATCACTGCTTGTTTGAATCATAACTTAAATGTTGGTCATCTCTCTCTTGTGTTTTAGCTGCTCATATCGTTAATATAAACTCGAGTTAGAATCATCTTAGAAAGCATAAGACATGTTCATATTGTTGTTTGCGAATTCTGCAACATGATTTCATAAGACGTTTAGCTTGATTTAATTACTCTCTGTTGCTAAGTGTCATTCAAGTCCAAAAGCTGAAGATTTAAATTAGCAAGTTCCTTTATTTTGGTCTCTACCATTCCTTAATTTCAATGCAGTCCTTCATTTCAATTGTCTCCGAATGTTTTATTTGGGTTACACTTTAAAATGTAAGTATCATGTTTAATATCTAAGTCTTCACATTTTAGTTCTAGGTAGGATAGATATTATCTCTTGTGCATCTAAATTCTCGACCTCTATCAAGTTATGAAATTTTCTGTTTCCCTTGATTTATACTAAAGTAATGAAAAGTCGTGAGACATCCAATACTTTGGTATGAATTGTAGCACAAGCCGTCATGCGAATGGTAGTTTATTTTCCAGTTAAAGCATGCCTAAGAATTAATATGGTGAAGTTAGTTGGGAGCTTTAATATGCCCCGTTTAGTTTTAAAATTGTAGCATGTTACTTTTGATATCGTTCTGCTCTAAATCTATCAAATTGGTCTTCATATGAATTAGATCCCAAATGACTAAGGCAACTTGCTCGACTTTCTACCGCGTATTTGTTTTGACTTTTGGCTTTAAGATAGTAATGAAAAAAAGAACTTGAATGCCGCTCAAAACATGTGAAATAGTTCATTACCAGTAGCTTTTCTCTTCCTATTTGGTGTATTTTTTAGTTCATATTGCCCTTTTGTTTTGTTGTCCAGTGATGCTTTCACGACACTTCTCTTAGATATTAAAATGAGCATGTCTAAGTTATGCGAGATTCTGACGGCTTAGATATTAGGATATAGGATAGAACATGAACAATTTCATCAAGTGATTGCCTCATTTTCCGTTTTAGACTAAAGTGCACCATTTTCTTTGCTGAAAAATCTGGAAATTTCAGTTTGTACATAGTTTATGTCTCATCTTATTACGAATTAGGCAGATTTAGTTACTTTAACTTCACCTAATAACTGAATTAAAGGATCAATATATATTTTTCCTTCCATCTCTCACCTGATAAGCAAAATATTTTGTAGAAGAGAATGAATTCCTTACACCAATACGTGTTTACAACCATTAAAACTTATATGTCAAAATTGATTTGAGGCCACATTCTATATAGGATAATAAGTTTGATGCATCCTTGACATATTACACATGAAGTTTCAGTTATATCTATGTATTAACTGGTTCGGCAATGAAATGCTTCATTTTATCTAGTAGATATTGATGAGTCCACGATTTGGACTCGTTTAGGGATTTATTTGGATAGATTTAGTGTTGTCAAATGCTTATTTTGTGCCATTCACTGATGTAAAATCCTTGATTTCTAGGTATTTGGATTGAGGAACAAAGCATGGACACTAATTAGCAAAAAGGAACAAGGCAACTGAAAGAACAAAAAAAATAAAGCCTGGTGATCGCCTCATCCATTGGGCGAGTCGCTGAATGGCAAATATCTCACCTAAAGTTCCAGTGTACCAAGCCTTGAAGGAGAAAATCAAGTCGGTGATAGAAAGGAGCAATCGGCATGTTGCTGAGTGGTTTCGTGATTCAGTGTTAGATCGCCCAAAGTTACAGAACTTGAGGATGCCGAAGGCCAAAGCAAAAAGGTGATGGAACTGACCAAAGAGCGGATGACCTAGTTGATCGGCGATCTCGACTTACTGCACCGAATGGTCCTTCGCAACATATTTTTGGCGACTATAAATACATTTCCAAACATTATGTTTCATATCAAATTTTATTCTGAACGTTCATTGGAGTAATTTTTGAGTTTGAACTCTAAGTATTGAGGCTTACTTTCCTTAGCTTTGAAGAATTGAAGTTTTCCATTTTTGAGAAATTGGAAATGGGTCTTTGAGATTCTTCAATTTGGATCTTTGTAAAGACGAAATTAATCATACCTAGTTGATGGAAACATAATTTGGTAACAATTTCTATCTTTTTATGATGTTTAGCTAAAACCCCAATTCATGGGGTGTGATTATGTGATTATGGGTTGATTTAGCTGATGGGTATTGTTAATTGTTAAGTTTAAATGTTGTTTAGAAGTGATTTCATTCATTAATTGTGGTTAAAATTAAAGGATTGTAGTTGCAAATGCAGTCCTACCTTTATGTTTTTAGCTTGCTTGAGAGAGAGGTTTTAAAGCCAAGATTATTGAATTGATGATCTGTAGGTATTGTGTTGTTGTGTGTTCAGCTCGAGAGAGTAAATCCTAAACCCTTTTCCACACATTCAGCTCGAGAGAGTGAATGGACTAAGGCATAGACTGTTCTTAATTGCCTGTTTGCTGGTGTTTGAGAGAAACCGACTTGATTCGCGGTAAATTGTTCGAGAGAAAGTTTACCTCCTCTATAGTCTAGCCTATTCACTAATTTACAACTATTTAATACCAGTTGCAATTACCAATTTTTCTACATTAGGCTATAATTGAATCATATTCCAAGAACCTGTCTCAATAATTGTTACATCGTTTTATTTATTGCTGATGTTGTTGATAGTTGAAACCAAAACCCGCATGTTATTTGACATTTGTGTCACCCCTTAATTTTAATTATGTTTTCTCTCGATAATGTTTATTCCTATGATTGACTTGAGCATATTCGTACTTTGCTATTGAATCTTAAACACGTACAACACCCTGTGGGATTCGACCCTAACTCATTTAGTTGAGTTATATTACTGAGTAAAGATCGTTGACACTTAGAATTGGATGAAGTGTCCTGATACGTGAAATCAAAATGGCGCCGCTACCGGAGAGTGATGTTGGTTAAGATTCTTTAGTCTAGTGGAATTTTGTTCTTGTTAAGTATAGTTGAACTTACTTACTTTTAGTTTTGGTTTGGTTGTTTGTGTTTTAAAACAAGGGGTATGAGTGTGAACGGAAGAAATCATAGCCAAGTAGGCCACCAAGATGACATCGGAAACCTCAATGATGTCAATGAGCCTAATGTTAATGACCCCTATTTTATGGGTGGAATTGGTGTCATTCACTTACCGCATGTTGAAGGGAATGTTGTGTTCCATATTACAAGTACCATGTTGCAGCTCTTGAAATTGAAGGGGTTGTTTGGTGGTTTGGCTTATTAGGATCCCTATGAGCATATTAGAAACTTTGTGGATGTTTGCGGACCGTTCTCCTTTAAGAACATATCCGAAGAGTGGGTCCAGTTGAGGTTGTTTCCATTTTCTTTAATGGGAGAAGCTTGTATGTGGCTGGATGAATTGCCACGAAAATCAATCACTTCTTGGGAAGAGCTTGTCACCACATTTCAAGTGCGATTTTTCCCTCTTTCGAAGATGATGACTCTTCGGGACAACATTTAGAGCTTCAAGCGTTTGGAGGGTGAGCCAATTCATGAAACTTGGCTACGATTCATGAAGTTTGTGCTTCAATGCCCTACTCATGGCTTGCCTGACAACGTGTTGCTGTAGTAGTTTTACCGAAGCCTTGATTCGGTAAATAAGGGTGTTGCTGACCAACTTTCTCTTGGAGGTTTGATGCAGCAACCTTATGTGATAGCAACTCAGCTCTTGGATGGTATGAGCACAATCAATCGAGCTTGGTACACCCACAAAGATCACGTCTCCCCTCTCACGTTTTAATTGACTAAGGAGCAGTTAGAGAAAGACCAAGAAAGGGACCAGAACATGGCCAAGATCATGACACAACTTGACATTTTGTCCAAAAATGTCATGGGAGCTGGTGCTCGAAGTGTCAATGTTATGGGTATTGGGTGTGTTAATCCTGATGAGACCATGCTTGAGGCTTTGTACAATGAAGAGATGAATTTCCTAGCCATCCAATGTGGTGGTTATCGTTCAAACTACCTGAGGCAGAGTGGTTACCAACGTTAGAGCAGGGATGAAGGTTAGAGAGATCATGATAGAGAATGGATGGATCGAAATCCCAATTGGAAGGATAGGTATATGCCTCCCCACGAGCGTCAAAAGTCAAAAGATTCGGAAGGTGGACGGTCAGAGGATATGCTTTATCGTATCCTCAACAAGGTTGAGGGGTCGGACAATATTTTGAAAGAGATGAAAGAAGATGTGTCGACCCTTAGCCAGCCGATTACCTCCCATTCCGTCTCTATCAAGCAGTTGGAGAACCAAATGGGTCATATCTCATCTCATTTAAACCCGAGACAACAAGGGGGCTTGCCTAGTGACATTATGACCAACCCCAAAAATGAGGTTTGAGTGTGGACTTGCGTCGTGCCATGACGTTAACTAAGGCACTGCTTGGGAGGCAACCCAAGTTTTTATTATCTTTCTTTTTGAGTTGAAATAATGGTGTGTTGATTGTGCAGGTCAAAGTAGGGAATGTGTTTGAAAAGAGCGGGTTGGCGAGCTAGAAGTCCAGTCGGTGACTCTTCAAAGAGGTCGGTGAGCCCGACTTGGACTGCCATTGGATTCAAGACATTTTTAAATTAGAGTCTGTAAAACTCAGCGAGCCCAAGAGCATATTGGTGAATCACCAACCAGGTCAGCCATCAAGACTTAGTCCATTGTTTGGACCCCACATTAATTGGAGGTCTTGTAAAACTCGGCAAGGTAAGTGCTCACTCAGCATGTCGCCGAGTGGGTCGTCGAGCAAAACTTATGCCACCAAATGGGCGAGAACTGGAAGGTGTTTAAAGGCCAAAGGTTTAAACTTTCAAACTCTTTCACTTTCCCTCACTTTTGAACTTCCCAAACTCACACCAGCAAAATATTTTCCATATTTTTGCATTTTTATCTCGTGTTAGTCATCAAGTTTGTGTTTGGAGTTGAATCCTTTGCCGCCTAGCTTTACAACTTCTCGTATTCGGCATCTAAGGTTGGTTTTCCAAACCCCAAATTTACTTTTAGCGATTTTTACTCTTATGCAATGATTTTTATCTTAATGATGTGTGCTGGGCCTCCATGATCGTAATTGTATATGTGTGTGCCTATTTTAATTCGAATATCTTTCCCGTAATGCCTTTATTGTTGAATTCTCGAGTATTTTGTGCCTTAAAATTGTTTAAAATTATGGGGTTGTGCTTGCATGTTGTTGGTTCTAGTTGGATGAAGTCTAAGTAACCCGCATTTGTGCCAAATGACGTATTTTGCCCAATGAAGGAGTGGTTGACGTCATTCTTAAGGGTAAAAGTCATCAAATGGCCAAATTTGGTAAAATCGGGAGAAGTCTGAGCACTCCGGGGGCGTGGGTGTAATGTGTCTTACTCTAATTAGAGTAGTGCATGTTTTGATTGTTTTTGGGGGCTTCAGGGTTGAAATTGGAAGATGGGGTTGAAAGTAGGCACGTTGAGCCATTTGGCGAGCTGGGTCGAGCTCGCCGAACCGCTTGGCGGTTCGCCGAAGGCCCCTTTATCGCCTTTAATTTCATGCTAAATCTTGAGTTTGGTTGTGTAACTTTCGGCGAGAACCTAGAGTTTGCCAAGTGCACTCGGTGACTTGTTGAAAGTCCTTCTTGATCGCCCTTTCTATGCCTCTAACCCCTAAAAATGCACTGAACTTTCAGCGGGCTAGTCCTTGCTCTTCGCATGCTATCGGCGATTCGCCGAAAGGCCCTTCCCATCGCCGACATGCCAAATTTTCAGGAAATTTTAAGCCAATCCTTTTGGCGAGCCCGACCTAGCTCACCAAAGAGATTTGGGAACTCGCCGACTTGTTTGGCGAGTCTGTCTGCAACTCTTTTCTTCTGTGCTTTTGCTTGAATTATTTCATACTTTTTCTGATATTTTACCATAACCAACATTGATATGTCGCCACGTAAAAGAGCGCGAGGTATAACTATAAATGAAGGAGGAGCCAACCCTTTTAAAAAGGGAAGGTAAGAGCCTTCAAAGGGAGGAAGAGGCAAGGGCAAGAGGCCCGTATCTGAGACTTCGGTGAGCAACTCCGACAATGAGGGAGAGTCCCCTAACTCCCAAGTTGTGTTATCTAAGACAGAATACGACCAACCCTTAAAATCCCGAAGAGTAGAGATTCGTGCTAGAGCTCGTCCTGGCTCAGCTAGAGTCCCAGCAGCCTCTTCTCCAGCAAATACAGTGCCAACTCCGACACCTCCTATGGCTCCAGTGCCGCCATTAGTTCCTCCTCCAAGGATACTTAACAGGTTGAAAGCCGATGTATTACAAATGATTCTTGAGGAGAAGTTGTTATCCATTGAGAGTTTTGAGGGTAGATACTCTAAGGTAAGGGACACCCTACATTCCCACCGATTTGAGCAGTTTACCAGGCCCCGAGGCCCCTACATTCCTACATGGGTCCAGAAGTTTTATACTGCGTATGAGGAGCTGCTGCCCAAAGGAAAGAAGAAGGCCAATGCCTTTAGACCGGTGAAGTTGGTCATGGTTAAGGGAAAGGAAGTCGGGTGTAGTAGCGAGTACATCAACACTGTACTTGATAGGACTTTAGGTGCTACACTAGCATATGAGGGCCTCCCTATTACTTAGTCCTTGGATGACTTGAAGGGCTAGCTTGTACCGTTGATTTTCGATACAACCCCGAGATGGATTGAGGCTGGGGTCCCTATTCAGAAGAAGGACATGAATATTATCTCTCGTTTCTGTTTTGGTTTTATCAACAACACCATCATGCCGTCCCAGAACGAGTCTATCCTCCGCCATCCTAAGGTGGCTTGCCTTGGGTCGATCATATCTTAAAAGAGCATCAACCTGGGACTCCTCATAGAGCAAGAGATGGCCATGAGGGCCAAGCAGAGTCAGAACTCCTAGCCATTCCTAGTGTAGATGTGTAGGCGTGCAGAGTACCTCATGATGAGACTAGGGATATTGAGGTTACTCCTTCATCTTCTATAGAAATTCAGCGTATAGTGTTCGAGTACATACGAGAGGAGACCGACAGGAGAAGAGCAGCTCCGGTGGATACATCTCTGGAGGTGAACATTGATTCGATTCCTGCAGAGGCATCTTTGCCTACTTCAACCTCCGAGCCTTTAGGTATATCTGCTCCTACTTCTTCTTTACAGGCTCCAAGTGCTTCTACCTCTTCCCAGCCCGCTAAGATTATTCAGGCTATGATCCTAAAGATGGGGGACGTGGCCCATTCGACTGGAGTGAGGGCTACCTGTTTGGAAGCTACAATCTCATGGATGATCAAAAGCGCCCTTCTTGTTGTTCTAACCCTCATTCGGACTTCTACTGACACTATCACTCTGAGAATTAAGGCTTGTGAGAGTAGACAGGGGGAGACTTTTGAGGTTACGACTTTGAAAGCCGAGGTTGTGGATCTGAGGAAGGATGTGGACTACTTGAAGTCCACTGACTTCACATACCTATTGAAGGCAGCTGATGATGTTGATGCCCCGACGACTTCTGAGATGTCTCCAGCCACCACCAGAGATATACATTGGGATGTTATGGCAGCTGATGAGTCGGAGGTGGAGACCGATGAGGAGTAGATAGATGTGCGTGATGCTGAGGTTTATGATGACCTGGCTGACCTGGAGGATGCTATGTTCGAGACTGCGCGCCAGTCCTCTTTGAGAGACACCATTATGGGTGGGTCTAGTGGAGCCGATACTTTTGAGATTTCTCCGTACACTGATGCCCCGACAGATGGAGCGACTGTTTAGATAAGATCCTCTTTTACCTCCTTTTCTGTCTTATTTTTATTGACTTGTGGATATTTTGCTTGCATTGAGGACAAATAACTTTTGTTTTATGGTGGGGTGATACCCACCTCTTATGATTATTGTTTTGGTTATATATTGGTTTTTTGAGCTATAAATTGTTTTTAGCACTATTTTTGTTGATGTTTGAGCTTGTGGCTCCTTATTCTGAATATAAATGATTTTTGGACCCTTTCAAAAAAAAAATTGGACCCTTCCAAAAAAAAAAATTGTGTTCCACCTCTTGATTGTGTATGAATGTGACTATTCTCTTACAAATTTGAGTATTCGTCTTTATCAATATCGATGACTTGAATAGTGCTCATGATCGAACAAAATTGAATGTGCGGCTATGATGATGCCAAATGAGTTGCTTAGGCAATATGTGAACTTGTTTCATCTCGTTGTGACTAGCCGGTTATCAAATTGAGTCTCTTGTGATGAACATTACACACAAGCGAAAGTGTGGAGTCTTGTTTGACATTGGTGTAAATGCCTTGTGTGATGAGCTTACTATAAACCCATGTATGATGACACCTAGAATTTGCCCTGTTGGTCTGATTGACAAAGTGATGCAATCTCTTGAAATGATCTTAGGCAACTTTGAAGAGTGAAACAATTTGACATTATCCTCTTTTGTGGCCAACCTTGTGAGTGTGTGATCCTTGCTTGAACAACTTTTGAGCCTTTCCCTTTCCCTTGGAAGAACTTGATGCATATTGTGACAGTTTTTATCCATTTCCCATAATCCTCATAATATGTGGTTAGTTTGAATATGTAACATCTGACAATTTGAAATAGCTATGAAGAAGCTTGAAATTGGAAGTAGCCATTTTTTTTTGAAAAATATAGAATCTGGAAAAAATTGGCTAAGTGTGGAAATCAGTGATTTTTGGCCAACTTTGAGCAGTCGTAACTCCTAGATCAGGATGAGTTAGGAGTAGTTCCAGTTATGGTTGCGAAGCTTGTGGAATGATCTTTCCAACGCCACTGAGATTGCTTGATTTCGAGTTCGTATGAGCGAGTTATGGCCATTGAAAGTTGGGCAGTTGGCAGGGAATCCGTCCGGAAAATTTTAAGGGCGTTTTGGTCTTTTCCCTAGCCATTTCTTTTGAGGTTATATTGTGTGTTAGGCTGATTTCTAGATCATTTTTATCCTTTTTTTAAAAGAGAAAGAGTTAGGGTTCTTGAGAGAAGAAGAAGAGAAGAAGAAGAGAAGAAGAGGAGAAGAAGAGGAGAAAGGAGATCAACAAGTTCCGTCGTGGATTTTCGTCGGGGGTGATCCCTATCAAGGTATGTGAGTTCTTTGTGTGGTTTGATCCTTTCCCCCACACACCAAGTTCATTTTTTTTATGATTTGAGAAAAGATTGGATTGTTGTTGAAGTTGTTGAAGTTGTTAGTTGTTGTTGATGTTGTTAGTTGTTGTTGAAGTTATTGTTGGTTGTGGGACATGATTGGGTTGTGTATTTGAGTTGTGATTTATTGTATGTTGAGAGATTGATGATCCTTAGTGTTTGGGGTTAAATCCATTGAAGTAAGGGTGGTTTAGAGTTGAAGAAAAGAGGGAGAAAAGTCGGTTTTTTTCTGGGGAAAGGGCTGGCAACTGGGCAGAATGCAGAGTGCCCAGCAGCCCCTGTTGAAGCTGGCCAGCAGTCCCATTTGTATTTTATTTTGTTCCTAGGTGTTATACCTATGTTTCCTAGTTGTTTCCAACACTCCAAGGTACTTCTAAAAGTCAAGAATTCATCCGTAACATATGATCAATCACCTTGAATCCAAAAATTCCAATTTAAGGAGAGTTAGTTAGAAGTCAAGTGAAGTTAGAAATTAAGAGTTAAGGTTAGAAGTTAAGTAAGTCAAGCTAGTTGTAAAGTTGTTCAAGAGTCTTTATTGAACGTTTTAACTTTATTTTTAGATTCAAGTGTCAAGTTAAGCAAAGAGCTTAGAGTTTCAAGCTAAGTAAAGAATCTCAAGTTTCAAGTTGAGTTCATTTTCTCAAAGTTATTAGGGAACTATGTATTCCCAAAGAAGTTTTAAAGAAATGTCTTTACATTTAAATAAGGTTGGAAACGGAAATTTCCAAGAGCCTTCGGGATAGTATTTTTTTGAGTAATTATCTCATGACAGCAGGAAGAAATGTGTTTTAAAAACATAAGAGCCAGTACATTTTTGGGAGTAGTATCGAGCACCGAATTGGGGGAGCGTTCAAAGAACCCATAGCCCCCATAGAACCATGTTAGCCACCATGGGTAGAAAAGGATCATGCTCTTTAGATGAATCCTTTTCAAATTAGACTAGTGGATCCATTAGGCAGTTCAGGTCTTATACCTTTGGCCGGGTATAGGATGCTCTGGCAGCGTGAGGTTGATCGCTGTATCATCACTTTAGCTCTTATGTGATGGTTGTCGGTTAGAGAAACTCCGACAACAGTTATTGTATTTTTATACACGGAAATTATTGTATTTTATATACATCAGTTCAATTGTATTTCTATATACATCTCAGGCTTATTGTATCCTTGTATACATACAGAGTTTTATAGCATGTTTTAAACAGTCTTTCTTTATATCACACTTGTTTTAAATTGTCTTATATTGAAAGAAGTCAGTCAGGTTGAGTTGAGTTGAACAAGGTAAACTTTTCAGTTTCTTCCAATTTTCCTTCTAGCCTTTGTTGCTTAGTTTTCCAGCTCGCATACTAGTACCTTCCATGTACTGATGCCAGTTGGCCTGCATCGTCTTATGATGCAGATACAGGTACCCCGGATCAGCATCCTGCATGTCATTGATCCAGCTAGCACTCCAGAGTCAGTGGTGAGCCTCCTTGCATTCCGGAGGACTCAATTATTTTGTGTTCTTAGTTTTTGTTTTATTAGGATGTTACGGGGTCTGTCCCAACATCCATCTCAGTATTTAGAGGCTTCATAGACAGTCAGTCAGTTAGTTTGGAGTCTCTCATGCATGTATATATTTAAATATCCTATTTTGAGACTCGAGATGCCTTGTTGGCAAATTACTTTCAGTTGAGTTATTTTATAACCTTTCATTGCATTGAGTTATCCTGTTGAGTTAAGTTTCCGCTGAGTTAAGAAAGCCAGGCCAAGGGTTCTCTTGGGGGCCAGCGATGGTCTTCAAGTGCCGGTCACGTCTGGGGTGTAGGCTCGGGGCGTGACAGAATAGCCAACGTAGGCAAAAAGCCTAAGTTGGGGGTGTGGTGAAAAAAGAAGGTAAATCAAGAAATGCAAAGAATCCCCAATGACCCATGGTTGTGAAAAAGATGGAACACCTCCATACAAAAAATAAGTAGAGAAAAATGGAAAAGAATGAAAAAGTTTGAAATAAAGTTGAAAATGAAAATGGGGTGTGCGGTATTTCATGGAAAGTGAATAATGGGGCAACTTGTAAGCATGAATGAGAATGATGAAGAAAAGGAAAGAAAGTATTTTTCATACCACATTTCATGAGGATAGTAGCCACTGAGCCTAAATGACCATACCTTTACACTCAGCCAGTTACAAGCCTCGAAAAGACCCATTTGATCTGAGTGGGCTGAAACAAGTGTTGCTTGGAAAATAAGGGCAAACCTATGGGTGGAGTCATGCATGTGTTCATCTTTGTGAGTGTGAGTGTTGATTGTAATTCCGAAGCTTTAAATTGTTGAGCCATAGTGTGTGAATATGGAATCATTCTTTGTGTGAGGGCATTTGAGTACCTTTGCTGAGCTTGAACTTGCATTTGAAGTAAGTATGGTGAACTTGAGAATCTTTGATTATGGTGAGTCACAACTTGAATCTTTGTGTGCACAATTGATCCTTGCATGAGTAAGTTGAGTCTTTTTGTGTGCATTCATGATTGAGTCTTGTGTAGCACTATTTGAGACATCCTTCTTGAACAGCTAAACTTAAGTTTTACTTGAGGACAAGCAAAAGTTTAAGTTGGGGGTGTTGATGAGTCCACGATTTGGACTCATTTAGGGCTTTATTTGGGTAGATTTAGTGTCCTGAAATGCTTATTTTGTGCCTATAGTTGATGTAAAGTCCTTGATTTTCAGGTATTTGGATTAAGCAACAAAGAATGGACACTAATTGGAAAAAAGGAACAAGGCAGCTGAAAGAACGAAGAAAAGAAGGCCTGCTAATCGCCTAATCCATTGGGTGAGTCACCGAATGGTTAATATCTCACCTAAAGTTCCAATGTGCCAAGCCTAAAAGGATAAAGTCAAGTCGGCGATAGAAAGGAGCAGTCGGCATGTCGCTGAGTGGTTTCGCGATGCAGTGTTGGATCGCCGAAAGTTATAGAACTTGAGGATGCTGAAGGCCAAAGCAAAAAGGCGATGGAACTGACCAAAGGGCGATCACCGAATTGATCGGCGATCCCCACTTACTGTGCCTAATGGTCCTTTGTAGCATATTTTTGGTGACTATAAATACATTTTCCAACATGATGTTTAATATAAAATTTTATTCTGAACATTTATTAGAGTAATTTTTGAGTTTTAACTCTGAGTATTGCAACTTAATTTCCTTAACTTTGAAGAATTGTATGTTTTCCATTTTTGAGAAATTGGAAGTGGGTCTTTGAGATTCTTCAATTTGGACCTTTGTAAAGATGAAATTACATGTACCCAGTTGATGGAAACATAATTTGGTAACGATTTCTATCTTTTTATGATATCTAGCTAAAACCCCAATTGTTGGGGTGTGATTATATGATTATAAGTTGATTTAGCTGATGGGTATTGCTAATTTTTAAGTTTAAATGTTGTTTAGAAGTGCTTTCATTCATTAATTGTAGTTAAAATTAAAGGATTGTAGTTGCAAATGCAATCCTACTTTCGTGTTTTTGGCGTGCTCGAGATAGAGGTTTTAAAACCAAGATTATTGTATTGATGGTCTGTGGGTATTGGGTTGTTATGGGTTCAGCTCGAGAGAGTGAATCCTAAACCCTTTTCCACACATTTAGCTCGAGAGAGTGAATGGACTAAGGCGTAGGCTGTCCTTAATTGCTTGCTTGTTGGTGTGAATGGACTAAGGCGTAGGCTGTCCTTAATTGCTTGCTTGTTGGTGTTCGAGAGAAACCGACTTGATTCAGGGTAAATTGTTCGAGAGAAAGTTTACCTCCTCTATAGTCTAGCCTATTCACTAATTTACAGCTATTTAATAACAGTTGCAATTACCCATTTGTCTACATTAGTCTATAATCGAATCACATCCCAAGAACCCGTCTCAATATTTGTTACTTCATTTTATTTGTTGTTGTTGTAGTTGATAGATGAAACCAAAACCCCACTATTTTTTGATATTTGTGTAGCCCCTTAATTTGAATTATGTTTTCTTTCGATAATGTTTATTCCTATGATTGACATGAGCATATTCGTACTTTGCTATTGAATCTTTAACAAGTACCATTCCCTATCGAATTCGCCCCCAACTCATTTAGTTGGGTTATATTACTGACTAACGATCGTTGACACTTAGAATTGGATGAAGTGTCCCGGTACGTGAAATCAGATGTGCATCAGATGATTTGGGTTTATCTTCATGATCGAAATTTGTCAAATCATGACATATCTTTCTTTAAATTCATTTTCGTCAATTGCTGAGAAAATATTGAATTGAAGCTCCAAAAGTTTGGGTTTAAAGAGTCTACATTCATATCTGTTCATAGCTTGCTTTCCTTTGTTACATTCCATTGATACTGTCTTAGTTTATCAACCGATATCATGAACCACCTAAATTAGGAACTGATGTCTAAAATCCTGTCATATTTGTCTCTTGTTAAGACAATGAACTGATCGATAAAAGAAGAATAATATCATTAGCTAGACAACAAGTATGTTGTTAGTTAGAATGTACTTCTTTGTGATGTACTGTTGCTGCTTATTTTTATATGTTTAGTAACTCATAAAAACTAAAGTAGATTTGTTTGGATAGCTAATTACTTTGCAACTTCATTACACATGGTGTAAGTTCTTCTACCTCAAACATGAATGACTAACCATATTGAATTAGTTAGGACATTTGCTCAACTCCAAAAAATGGTAAAGTATTTGTATCACTGTGTTTCACTAATTTTGCTTATGGTTGTGCTAATTTTTTATCTTATTTTTTGCACATGTACACTTGGGAGCACACTTGGAGCTGTGGCATAACTCCATCTCTGTCCAAATCAGAGAAGCGACTGCATTATTTGCCTGCGTCTAGAGGCCTTCATTGCGTCAATAGTGTCCTACGCTTCCTCCCCACTTAAAGTTTCATGTGTTTTATATACATATATGTGTTGCTATTTTGACTAACATTTTCCATTTTAATGTTTTATATTTATATTTATGCTTGCCTTTATTTTTGGGTTTATAGAAACCAATTTAGAGCGATAGTAAGACATAGTCGTTCATCTCCCATCCCTCTAGATATTGAGTTTAGTATGACCATTTAGCCTAGGACGTCTTCTAACTTAGTTTTCATTTGTTACTTAACATATCTTTTGGTCGTGAAAACTTAACCTTTAAAAAGTAAACCTGGGAGTAACCTCTTTTATTTCTTTAAAGAAGAATATATCCATTTAAGATTTGTTTTAATGAGAATTTGAAAACATTTTTCAGCAACTTAATGAATGCAGATTTTTGAGGTTAAAACTGCAACTTTTAAAAGCCTGGCAATGCAGATTTTTGAGAGGTAAAACTGCAACTTTAAAAGCCTGGCAATGCAGATTTTTAGCTTAAAAAATTGCAGATTTTTAGTGCGAAAATGCAGATTTAACATGCTCTACCAAGCAGTTGTTTAGCATAAAAAGTGCAGATTTTAACTTGAAAAATGCAGGTTTTGAGATGTAAAAATTACAGCTTTTAACAGCTCTACTGGGCAGATTTTTTTTGGTGTAAAAATGCAGTCTTTTCCCTAGTTTCGAATACCATTTGCGGATCTAAAAGTATAAATTTTTGGAACTAACCACTATACTTTGAGGGATTAAAAGTGCAATAGTTTGAGTCTAAAAAAAGGTTTTAAAAACAAAAACACTACTTTCAAGAGGAAGAAGAGTGTCATTTTAAAAGCCGAAAATGGATATTATAAGTTTGCTAAAATTGTGACCTCTTTTTTTAATCTTTAAACGTTACATACAGCTTAAGTTATTTGTTTATCATAAGGGATAGGAAACCTCATCATTTAAAACTCCCAAATAAAATTGAAACTAGTTTAAAGGCTAAAGCAATTACCCTTTAGAAATATATTTAAGATTAAGATATTTACCCTTTAGAAATACCTATTTTTAAGAAAACAAGTAAGAAAGTAGGACTATATATTTTTAACAAAAAATAAATATAACTATAGAATAAGTCACAATAGTTAGGCCCATTTTATATTTTTTTTTACATCACCCCTTTTCGAAAATATATTTACTATTATCACTTTTCAAATCAAATATTGCTAGAATATTTTAATTTCTTAACATACTGTTTCAAGATTTTAGATATGCCAACAGGTTCAAAATACAAGGTACATACCTATATATGTCATACGCAAAAGGTACAAATCCTATATTTTATAGTTTTCTCTATATGTTACTTATTATTTTGTTACACTTCATATTATTTTTTTCTAAAATCTACTACCACTTTTACAAATGTTACTTATTTTCTTTTATAATTTATAAATCCTTACACTTTAATGTAAACATTATTTTACTTGCATGTTTGCAACTTGAAAACTATCTCATTTTATTTTATTTTCTTTCACGTCTTCTTTCTATATATAAATAAAACAACAAATTTTCCTATCCTTTAAACTCAACATTTATTTTGGATACATTTATATGAGACACATCTATATTTTTTAAAATAAAATTGTCATACACTTTTAGTGGATTTTTTTTTTCTTACCATATGATAAACATACTACTATAATTTTATCTAATAAACATATATATGTCGTACCTTGTATTTTAATGTTTTTCTTAAACTAATAAAATTTACTTACCATTGATTTTAAAGCAAATAAATAAACAAGTTTTCCTAATTATAGTTTCCTAAATTGAGTTTCAGGACTATCATCGAATAGGCTCTAAGGGATGCTTAATACCTTCCCCTCGAGTAACCAAAACCCTTACTCAGAATATCACTGGTTTCGTAAATCAAAATGGAGTTTACATTTACATATTTAAAAAAAGGTTTTCCTAATATTTTCCTTAAAATTTAGGTGGCGACTCTAGATCAAATTTTTTTTTTCAAAATCAGAGTGTCAGCCATATTATGTTGTGAATTGTTTCGGCTAGTTCGAAATAGGGGTGCGACAGATAAGTTATGTCATATTGGAATCCATATTCAAATAACTATCGATGGTATCTTTGATATGAAATAGTGCTCAATGATATTAATTTTGATGAAGATTTTGTATCCAAATATGTCATATAGTGTGGAAAAATAAATGATTGTCCAAGTAAAATGCATAATTCAAGTATATTTTGTTTCACTTAAAAAAGTGATGTTTTGGATTGATAGTCCATAAATCAAGGTATAATGTCAATGGGGTACAAATAAATTATTATGCGATGGTATAACCGTAAGATATCAAGTACGGCTTGTGCCTTGGGGTATAAAGGTTTGTCGTAAAAATCCTGACATTATTGGAGATGTTCTCTCCTATGGTGGTTGCAATGAGATTTGTTTTGATCTGACAATATATGAAAACTTGAATGCATGTAATGAATAATTATTATGTCTAGCTAGACAATACTGAAGGTTATATGAAAATCCTTGAAGCAATCAAGGTGTCCGAAACATATAAAAGTTTGAAAGAAACATTTTCAATAAACCTTCAAGAATCCTTATATGGATTGAAATAATCAAGGAAGAAAAGGGTACAAAATGAATGACTATAATTGTCCTTGCATTTTTATGAAAAGGTCAGGATCTAAATTTGTTATAATAGTTGTATATGTTGTTGACTTGAACATTATTAACACTCTTACAGAGCTTTCAAAAGCTATTGAGTGTTTGAGAAGGGAATCTAAAATGAAAAGATCCTGGAAAGACAAAATTTTTTCATGACCCATAAATTGAGAATTTCATGAATGAAATATGTGTCCATTAATCAACATACACACAAAATTTTTGATGTGATTTTATATGGATAAATCTCATTCTTTGAGTACCCCAATGATTATGAGATCATTTGACATAAATAAAGATTCACTTTGATCTCAAAATAAGGATGAAGAGCTTCTTGGTGATGAAACTCCATATCTTAGTGAAATCAGGGCACTAATGCATCTTGCTAACAACACTCGACCAAATATCTGTTTTGAAGTAAATTTATTGGCAAGATTCAGTTTCTCCCAAACGAAAGAATATTGAAATAGTATTAAGCACATGCTTGAATATCTTCGAAGGACCATAGATATGTGTTTATTCTATTATGAGAAATCCAAGTCAGAACTAATTGGTTATGCAGATGCAGAATATTTATCTGGTTCGCATAAAGCTCAGTCTCAAACACATTATTTGTTTACATGTGGAGTCACAATAATAACTTGGCGATCAATAAAGCAAGAGTTGGTAACCACTTCTTCAAACCATGCAGAAATAAAAGCCCTTCATGAAGTAAGTCAAGAGTGCATCTGGTTGAGATCAATGACACACCATATTCAGGAAATATGTGGTTATTCTTTGAAAAAGAATATACAAACCACAATGTACGATGATAATCAGCTACAAATGAAAGTGTCCACAAGTTGTTTGTTGTTATGAACAAGTTGAATGAGCAACTTGCAGTAATGAGGTTGATGAGTCTACAATTTGGACTCATTTAGGGCTTTATTTAGATAGATTTAGTGTCCTCAAATGCTTATTTAGTGTCAATAACTAATGTAATATCCTTGATTTCTAGGTATTTGGATTGAGGAACAAAGCATGGACACTAATTGGCAAAAAGGAACAAGGCAGCTGAAAGAACGAAGACAAGAAGGCTTGTTGATCGCCCAATCCATTAGGCGAGTCGTCGAATGGCTAATATCTCACCTAAAGTTTCAGTGTGCCAAGCCCTGAAGGATAAAATCAAGTCGCCAAGAGAAAGGAGCAGTCAGCGTGTCGCCGAATGGTTCCGCGATGCAGTGTTGGATCACCTAAAGTTACAGAACTTGAGGATGTTGATGGCCAAACCAAAAAGGCGATGGAACTAACCAAAGGGCAAATCACCGAGTTGATGGGCAATTTCGACTTACTGCACCGAATGGCCCCTCGCAACATAATTTGGCGACTATAAATATATTTTTGAACATTTAGTTTAGAATGAGTAATCAGTAAGGAGATATAGTTTTGAGATATGAAATTTTATTCTGAACATTCACAACAGTATTGAGACAAAATTTCCTTAGCTTTGAAGAATTGTAGTTTTCCATTTTTGAGAAATTAGAAGTGGGTCTTTGAGATTCTTCAATTTGGACCTTTGTAAAGACGAAATTAATCTTACCTAGTTGATGAAAACACAATTTGGTAACAATTTCTATCTTTTTATGATGTCTAGCAAAAGCCTTAATTCTTGGGGTGTGATTATATGATTATGGCTTGATTTAGCTGATGGGTATTGCTAATTGTTAGTTTAAATGTTGTTCAGAAGTGATTTCATTCATTAATTGTGGTTAAAATTAAAGGATTGTAGTTGCAAATGCAGTCCTACCTTTGTGTTTTTGGCTTTCTCAAGAGAGAGGTTTTAAAACCAAGATTATTGAATTGATGGTCTGTGGGTATTGGGTTGTTATGGGTTCAGATTAAGAGAGTGAATCTTAAACCCTTTTCCACACATTCAACTCAAAAGAGTGAATGAATTAAGGCGGGGGCTATTCTTAATTGGTTGCTTGTTAGTGTTTGAGAGAAACTGAATTGATTCGGGGTAAATTGTTCAAGAGAAAGTTTACCTCCTCTACAGTCTAGCCTATTCACTAATTTACAGATATTTACTAACAGTTGCAATTACCCATTTGTCTACATTAGTCCATAATCGAATCATATCCCAAGAACCCGTCTTAATATTTGTTAATTCGTGTTATTTTGTTGTCGTTATAGCTGATAGTTGAAACCAAAACCCCCCTATTATTTGACATGTGTGTCACCCCTTAATTTAAATTATGTTTTCTTTCGATAATTTTTATTTCTATGATTGACTTGAGCATATTCGTACTTTGCGATTGAATCTTAAACATGTACCACTCCCTGTGGGTTTGACCCCAACTCATTTAGTTGGGTTACATTAATGACTAACGATCATTGATACTTAGGATTAGATGAAGTGTCCTGATACGTGAAATCAAAATGGCGCCGCTGCCGGGGAGTGGTGTTGGTTAAGATTCTTTAGTTAAGTTCAATTTTGTTCTTGTTAGTTATAGTTGAAGTTACTTACTTTTAGTTGTAGTTTTCATGTTGCTTGTTTAGAATAGAAGAAAGAATCATGTCTTGTAGCAACAATGACTAATTTGGGCTCTCTCCTTTGATGATAATGATTCTTAGGGATAACATCCTAAATTTCAGACAATTGGAGGGAGAGTCAATCCATGAGTTGTGGCTGAGATTCAAGGCCCTATTGCAGCAGCGCCCAACTCATGGGATCTATGATAACATGCTACTAGACTGCTTCTATGCAGGTCTTGGTGAAGAAAATAGAGGAGTGGCTGACCAAATTTCTCTGGGGGGTCTCACACGACTACCCTATGGAATAGAAGCCCATCTCTTTGATCACATGGCTAAGACCAACAATGAGACTGAGAAAGATCAGATTTTGGCCACATTGTTGACTCAGCTAGATCTCGTGGAAAATTAGATTATGGAATTGGAGGTACCATACAAAAAGAACGATCATTAAATTCCCTCTCATGAGTGTAGGAAGTCCAAGAAATACGAGGGTGGATAACTAGAAGAGATTCTCTCACTCATTCTCCAGAGAGTCAAAGAATACGACAAAGTGTTGAATGAAATAAAAGAGAATGTCTCGCTGCTGAATCAGATGACTGCTTCCCATTCCTTATTTGTTCGGCTGCTGGAGACCCAAATAGGTCATGTGTTGTCTCGTCTCTACCCCACAACTCAGGATTGAGTGGGGAAGTCATGTCACGACGTTAACTAAGGCGCTTCTTTAAAGGTAACCTAGGTTTTATCGCTCTATTTTTGTTTTAGAAATAATCATGTGGTGATTTTTGCAGGTTGAAGTGGGGAATGTGTTTGAAAAGTGCAAGTTGGCGAGCTAGAAGTACAGTCAGCGACTCTCTAAAGAGGTCAGCGAGCCCAACCTTGACCACCGTTGGACTCAACACATTTTAAAATTGGAGTCTGTAAAATTCGGCGAGCCCAAGAGCATGTTGGCGAATCGCCGACCAAGTTAGTAGTCATGACTTAGTCCACCGTTTGGACCCCCACATTAACTGGAGGTCCTATAAAACTCCGCCAGGTAAGTTCCCACTCGGCATGTCACCGAGTGGGTCGGTGAGCAAAACTTATGTCGCCGAATGGGCAGAATTGGACGGTTTTTAAAGGCCAAAGGTTTAAACGTTCAAACTCTTTCACTTTCCCTCACTTTTGAACTTTCCAAACTCACAGCCGCACATTATTTTCCATATTTTTACATTTTTATCTCATATTAGGCATCAAGTTTGTGTTCGAAGTTGGATTCTTTGCTGCCTAGATTACAACTTCTCGTATTCGGCATTTAAGGTTGGTTATCCGAACCCCAAATTTACTTTTAGCAATTTTTACTCTTATGCAATGATTTTGATCTTAATGATGTGTGCTGGGCCTCTCTGATAATAATTGTATGTTTAATTTGTATATCTTGCCTATAATGCCTTTCCTCAAATTTTTGTGCTTAAAAAATGATTAAAATTATGGGGTTGTGCTTGTATGTTGTTGGGTCTAGCTGGGTGAAATCTAAGTAACCCGCATTTGTTTCGAATGACATATTTTGCCTACTGATGGAGCGGTTGACATCATTCTTAAGGGCAAATATCGTCAAATGGCCAAATTTGGTAAAATTGGGAGAAGTCTAAGTACTCCGGGGGCATGGGTGTAATGGGTCTTAGTCTAATTAGAGGAGTGCATGCTTTGATTTTGTTTTCGGGGTTGAAATTGGAAGATAGGGTTGAAAGTAGGCACGTTGAGCCGTTTGGCGAGCTGGGTCGAGCTCACCGAAGTCCCCTTTATCGCCTTTAATTTCATGCTAAATCTTGAATTTGGTATTGTAAATTTGGGCGAGAAGCCTGAGTTCGTTGAGTGCACTCGGCGACTCATCGAGCATCCTTCTTGATTGCCCTTTCTGCGCCCCTAACATCTAAAAATGCACTATAACTTTCGGCGGGCTAGTCCTTGCTCGCCGAATGCTGTCGATGATTCGCCGAAAGTCCCTTCCTATTGCCGACATGACAAATTTTCTGGAAATTTTAAGCCAATCCTTACGGTGAGCCCAATCTGGCTCTCGCCAAAGAGATTCGCCTACTCATCGATTGGTTCAGCGTGTCTGTCTGCAACTCTTTTTTATGTGCTTTTGCTTGAATTATTTTGAACTTTCTATAATGTTTTTGCAGATATGGCCAGGACTAAAATCGAAATGCCACCCTGTAAAAATGAACGGGGTATAACTATAAATGAAGGAGGAGCCAACCCTCCCAAAAAGGAAAGGCAAGATCCTTCAAATGGAGTCAAGGGAAAAGGAAAAAAGCTAGCATCTGAGATTCTTGAGCATAATTTCAATAGTGAGGGCTCCGAAGCTGCATTCTACAAGAAGGATGACGATCAACCATTACAGTCCTAACTGGCTGAGATCCATGCTGGTCTCGTCCTAATTCAGCTAGAGTCCCAGTTGCCTCCATCCCGCAGCAAATATTGTACCAGCTCCGGCACCTCCAGTGGCTCCAGTGCCACCTGTGATCCCTCTTCCCCAACTCTTTAACAGATTGAAAGTAGATGGGTTGCAGACTCTTTTGGAGGAGAAGTTACTTTCTCTAGAAGGCTTAGATGGCAAATACTTAGTGGTGAGGGAGACACTCCAGTACCATCGTTTTGGGCAGTTTACCAGGCTTCAGGGTCCATACATCCCTATATGGGTCCGGGAGTTTTACTTTCCATATGGTGACCTAGTTCCTAAAAGCAAGAAGGAGAACAGTGAGTTCAAACCGGTGGGGTCCATTATGGTAGGGGGGATAATAGTGCATTGTAGTCGTGATCATATCAACGCGTTACTTGACAGGGGGTCAGACTTTGACTGCCCCAATTTGGCTACTGCTACGGCATCATTGGATGAGCTCAAGGGCTAGATGGCGCCCCTCATCTCAAACACTACCCTGAGGTGGATTGAGGTAGGAGACTCGATCGAGAAGAGGGACTTGAGTGTAGCTGCACGATCTTGGTTTGGATTCATCAGCAAATCTATTATGCCCTCCAAAAATGAGTCCATTCCTGCCATCCTAAGATGGCCTGCCTTGGGTCGATTATATCTAACAAGAGCATTGACATGGGACTTCTCATAGAGTAGGAGATGGCCATGAGGGCCAAACAGAGGCAGACCTCTCTTCCATTCTCGGTGTTGATCACAGAGTTGTGCCGGGGTGCTGGAGTTCCTTGGGATACTCTAGAGACGTTGAGGTTACCCCTTCATTCTCCACCGACATTTGACGTATTGAGTTCGAGTACACTCGGAAGGAGGCCGACAGGAGGAGAGCAGCTCCGATGGATACATCTCCGGAGGTGGACACTGATTTTATACCTGCAGAGGCATCTTTGCCTACTTCGGCCTCCGGGCCTTTAGGTACATCAGCTCTTACTTCTTCTTCACAGGCTCCTGGTGCTTCTTCCTCTTCTATGCCTACTAAGATTACTCCAGCTATGATCCTGAAGATGGGGCACCTGGTCCATTTGGCTGATGTGAGGACCACCCGACTAGAGGCATTGTTCCCATAGATGATTGAGAGTGCCATCCTTATTACACTAACCCCCCTGTAGACTTCTATTGATGATTTGATGGTGAGAGTTACTACTTGTGAGAGTAGACATAGGGAGTCTTTTGAGGTTACGACTATAAAAGTCAAAGTTGTAGATCTGAGGAAGGATGTAGACTATCTCAAGTCTACAGACTGAATCACTTCATTATTGAAGGCAGTGGATGATGTGGATGCCCCAGAGAATTCTGAGATTCCTCCAGCCACTGATGAGTCCACGATTTGGACTCATTTAGGACTTTATTTTGATAGATTTAGTGTCCTCAAATACATATTTTATCTCAATAACTGTTGTGAATCCTTAAGTTTTGGGTATTTGGAGTTTGAGGCAAAGCGTGGACACTAATTGGCAAAAAGGAACAAGGTGGCTGAAAGGACGAAGAAAAGAAGGCCTGAGGATCACCTAAAGCATTAGGAAAGTCACTGAATTGCCTTAATCTAGGCTAATGTTCTAGTGTGCGGAGCCCTGATGGAAAAGATCTAGTCAGCAGTGAAAAGGAGCAGTCGGCGTGTCGCCGAGCAGTTTTGCAAAGCTGTACTATATCACCTAATGATTCAAAACACGAAGAAGCTGAAGGCAAAAGTTGAAAGGCGATGAACCAAATCAAAGGGCGGATCGCCAAGTGTATCGGCGATCCTAACTAACTACGCCAAGTGGTCCTTCGCAACACAAATTTTTTAAAACTATAAATACCCATTTATTTCTGTAGCTTAGAATCAATTAAGAAATATATCAAGTTGTAGAGAATTACTTAGACTTAGAATATTCTAAGTTTTTAGTTTGTAGAGTTTTTTGGAGACATTGTTCTTGAGCTTGAAGGTTTTGAAGGTTTTCAACTCTAAGAAATTGGAAGTGGTTGTCCAAGAATCTTCATCCTAGACGTATTTAAATACATTTTCTATCGTACCCACTTGATGGAAACACTTGTTGGTATCGATTTCTATCTATTTTTCATATCTAGATAAAACCCCAATTCTTGGGGTGTGATTTTGTGAATATGGGTTAAATTTCTTGTTGGGTATTGCTAATTTTTAGTCTATTTGTTGTTTAAATGTGATTTAATTTTGTAATTTTGTTTGAACTTAATGGGATTGTAGTCGCAAATATGATTTCATCTTAGTGTTTTTGGCTTGCGAGAGAGAGAGGTTTTAATACTAAGACTACTAAATCGATAGTCGGTGGTTATTAGGTCGTCGTGGGTTCAGCTTGAGAGAGTGAATCCTAGACCTTCTCCCACACATTTAGCTCGAGAGAGTAAATAGGCAAAGGTGGAGGTTGTGCTTAAATGCTGCAACTCGGTGTTCGAGAGAAGTCGAGTTGATTCGGGGTAAGTTGCTCAAGAGAAAATTTACCCCCACTAAAGTCTTGCCGAGTTACGAATATTTAGCGATTTACTATAAATAAAATTTACTCAATATAATATTTTATCCCATATTCCTATCACATCCAAAGAATCCCGTCTCCCTATCTCTCATCTTTAAATTTTTGTTGTTTTTGTTCGTTAGTTGAATATCAACCCCCCATTGATAGTTGAAAGTCGTGTCACCTTTAGATTTAGTATGTTTTTATTCGTTAATGTTTGTAGCTATGATTGATTAAAACTTCATTTTACTTTTCTATTTGATTCTCGACTACTAACCACTCCCTTGGGACTCGGCCCCAACCCATTAGGTTAGGATATATTACTGCACACAATCGTTGACACTTGAATTGGAAGTTGTGTCTTTGATTACGTCAAACATCAAAATGGCGCCGCTGCCAGGGAGTGGTGTTAGTTGAGGAATTGTAGTTAAGTAGAATTTTTGTTCTTATTAGTTATCATGATACTTACTTTATTTTTAGTTTTGTTTTTCTTTGTGTTGTCATTATAAGCAGATACTTTGAGCATGCCCGATAGAAATGGTGGCAAATTGGCTGAGACAAACCAAGGAGTCGAGAGGGAGTTCATGCTAACTCACTACTAAAAACTGCCAAAAAAGAGATGGAAAAAAGCAACGGAATGCGTCACTTTTTTTGGTCAAAAGCGACAAAAAAGCAACGCAGTTAATCTCATCACTTTTTGGCTTGACGCTTTTCCAAAAGTGACGGACTGCACGCCAAAAAGCAACAGACTGCGTCGCTTTTTTTTAAAATTTTTTTTTTTGAAGAATGAGACGCCATCTGTCGCTTTTTATTTTTTATTTTTTAAAAAAGAAATGAAGTCCATCGCTTTAATTAATTTTTAATTTTTTTAGAATCTTGAAAAGCGACGGACAATGAGACGCTGTCCGTCGCTTTTTTGGAAATAAAAAATTGAAAAATCCAGAAACTGATGAACTAAAGGACCCTATCTATCGCTTTTCAAGGTTTTTTAAAAAATAAAATCCACAAAAGCGATGGACAAAACTACCCTGTTTGTCACTTTTTTTGCAGTTTCTGCTACCCACCTACAAAAGCAATTCAATTCAGTTTAGCCCCAATCAAACACAAAACATTATAAAGAAGCTACAAAAAATATAAAACAACAAACATAAATTAACATTCAAAACTTGTGATTTAAAGACTTGTAAAGTCTTTCAAAATTCGTTTCAAAATTACAAAAAATTTGTTTCAAAATTACAAATAGTTCATAAAGACTATATTTTATTAAGATTTCTAAAGTTCAACCTAATAATTAGTTCATAAATTCTGTAAATCAAGATTTCTAAAGTTCACAACGTAAAGTTTAAAATCCTACAATAATTCAAGATTTCTAAAGTTCACAAGTTAAAGTTCTAAAATCCCACAATAATTCAAGATTTCTAAAGTTCACAACCTAAAGTTCTAAAATCCTAAAATAATTCAAGATTTCTAAAGTTCACAAACTAAAGTTCTAAAATCCCACAATAATTCAAAATTTCTAAAGTTCGCAACCTAAAGTTTAAAATCCTACAATAATTCAAGATTTCTACAGTTCACAACTTAAAGTTCTAAAATCCCACAATAATTCAAGATTTCTAAAGTTCACAACCTAAATTTCTAAAATTTACAATAATTCAAGATTTCTAAAGTTCACAACCTAAAGTTTGAAATCCTACAATAAGACTTCTAAAGTTCACAACTTAAAGTTCTGAAATCCCACAATAATTCAAGATTTCTAAAGTTTACAAACTAAAGTTCTAAAATCCTACAATAATTCAAGATTTCTAAAGTTCACAACTTAATTAAAGTTCGAAAATCCTACAAAAATTCAAGTTCATATCTAATTTCTAGAATTTCTAAGTTCAAGAATTTCCAAGTTCAAGAATTTCTAAGTTCAAAAATATAATTCAAGTAACCCAATTTTCAACAACAATATAATACATATAAGCACAAATACAATGACAAATTGAAAAATTCAACTAATCTCTAACTTCTAGCTAGCTTCTAATTATTTGTTAGTTCTAACTTCTAATTCTTAATTTACAATCATATTTAAAAATCCCCAATTTTTCTAACTTCAACTTCCAAACTTACTAAATTCAAGAACTTCTAAGTTGGAAAATTCAACTAATCTAATTTCAACTTTCATATACTATCCAATATTTTTCTAACTTCAAAGTAATCTAACTTTCATATACAATTGAATGTTTTTCTAACTTCAACCGTCAAACATACTAAATTCAAGAATTCAAAGTTGGAAAATGCAACTAATCTAACTTCTAAATTCTAATTATTTGTTAGTTCTATCTTATAATACTCAATTCACAACAATATTTAAAAAAAACCCCAATTTAGAAGAAAACCCTAAAATCAAAAATCCCTAATTCTCTACCTAACTAATAATAATCAAATATACAAATTAACAATTGAATAACACAATTCATCAAACTAAAACAATATAATAATTTATAACAAATCAAATATTACTAGAATTGAAAAAAAACTAAAATTAAACCCTAACCTTAACAAGCTAAGGAAAAGAGGCAGTAGGGACGACGGGTGGCGGCGCCGACGGGGCAAGGCAAGGATGGGACTAATGCTCAAGGAGAGAAGAGCGACATCGGTGGGGTGGTGTGGGGTGACATGGGGCAGCGACGCAACAGTTTGGTTTTAGAGAGAAGGGAGAGAAGAGAGAAGAGAGAGAAAGAGAGATGGGAAAATGGGGGGAAAACCTGCTTTTTGATTCAATATAATTTAAAAAATGCGACAGACAACATCTCTTTGTCCGTTGCTTTTTTAAAAATATTTGACCAAAATTTTGACTAAAAAGCGACAGACTAAAAGATAATGTCCGTCGCTTTATATTTTGACCAAAAAGCAACGGACTAAGAGATGTCGTCCATCGCTTCTTCAAAAAACTAATTAATAAAATGAAATAAATTTAAAACGACGAACAACGTGGTTATTTTTTAATTTATAAATAATTATTTTTATTAAAAAGCGACGGATGTCGTCTATATATATATATATATATATATATATATATATATATATATATATATATATCACAAAAATCTGCAAAAAAAAGTGATGGACTAAGAGATGTCGTCCGTCTCTTTTTGTAAAATAATTTTAAAAATAATTATTTTATTAAAAAGCGATGGACAGTGTGGCAAATGGCGTCGCTTTTTGGAGTGACGTAGTCCATCGCTTTTATGTCTGTCATTTTTTGGTAGTTTTTTCGTAGTGACTGCACTAATAACTCAGCTGGACGATTTGGCCACCAAAATATCATAGATAGAAGTCCAATGCAAAAGAAAAGGGAGGTACATACCCCATCATGAGCGAAGAAGTCTAGAGACAGTGAGAACAATCGTGTCGAGGATACACTACTAGCCATCCTCCAAAAGATCACTGAGCAAGATAGAGTGCTGGAAGAGATGAAGGAGAATATTGAAGTGTTAAATCAGATGATTGGCTCTCACTCGAGATCTATCCAACTAATTGAAACAATAATTAGTCATGTAGTGCCTCATCTCCACCCAAATGAGCAATTGGGGTTACCTAATGACACTACGGCTAACCCCAATAATGGAATTTGAGTAAGGACTTACGTCGTGCCTCAATGTTAACTAAGGCACTTTTTGGGAGGCAACCTAAGGATTTAGCAATTTAAATTGTTATTTTAGAATAATGGTGTGTTGATTGTGCAGGTTAAAGTGTGGGAAATGTTTAAAAGTATAGTTTGGTTAGCTAAAGTCCAGTCGGTGCATCGCCGAATAGGTCAGCGCACCCGACCTAATCCGCCATTTGACTCAATAAAATTTTAAGGTAGAGTTTGTAAAACTCTGCAACCCAGGAAATGATTGGCGAATCACCAGTCAAGTCGGCGATCTCGATCTGGTCCGTCATTTGGACCCCCTAAAAAATTAATGGTCCTATAAAACTCAGTGAGGTAAGTGATCACTCGGCATGTTACTGAGTGGTTGGCGAGCGCGACTAACATTGCCGAATAGGCGAGATTTGGACGGTCCATTCAAGTACCAAAGGTTTAATTTTGAATTCTTTCATTTTTCCTCATTTTTCATCTCCCCAAACGCGTACCCATCTAGTATTTTTGATATTTCTGCACTCTATAAATATTTTAGTTGATCGATTAGTGCTTGGATTTGGATTACATTGCAGCTTAGCTTTTCAGTCCTTATTAATCGGCAACAAAGGTTGGTTTCCAAACCCTGAGTTTATCTTATTAAATTTGTACTCATTTGCAATGATCTTATCTTAGTGATGTGTGTGATGGGCCTCTCTATTAGGATTAGACTGTTTGAATGCCTATTATAATTGGATTATCTTACCCGTATTGTTCTGATCGTCAAATGCCAGTAAATTTGTGCCTTAAAATGAATTAAATTTTGTGGGGTTGTGCTTGTGTGTTGGTTAGATTCATTGGGTAAAGTCTGAGTAGCCTGTATTTGTGATAAATGGCGTAAATTGCACAATGATAGAGTGGGTGACACCATTCTTAAGGCCAGAAGTCGTCAAATGGCCAAATTTGGCAAAATTGGGAGAAGTCTGAGTATCCCGGGGTGATGGGTGTTATGGGTCTAAGCTTAATTTAACTAATGCATGCTTTCATTTTGTTTTTGGGGCTTGTGGGGTTGAATTCGAGAAGTTGGACTGAAAAATAGGCATATTGGGCCATTTGGAGAGCTGGGTCGAGCTCGCCGAACCACTCGGCGGTTCGCTTAATATCCCCATCTCGCCTTTAAGTTCATACTTTCTTTGATGATTGGTTCTATAACTTTTGGCGAGAAGCCTGAGGTCGCCGAAAGCACTCGGCGACTCGCCATCTCTGAGCTCCTTTTGCACTATGACTTTCAGGGAGCGGAGCCCTACTCGCCGAAAGGCCTTTCCTATCACCAGTTTGTCGTAACCTTTAAGCCAATCCTGTCGGCAAGCCAGACCTAGCTCTCCAAAGCAATTCGGCGACTCGCCGACCATTTCGGTGAGTCTACCTACAATTGATTTTCAATGTTTTTGTTTGAATATTTTCTAACATTGCATCGAAGCTTTGCAGACATGGCTAGACCAAAAGTTTCTGGGAAAATCGTGCCACCCTGAAATATTAGAGCACTGAATTTTAAAATGAATGAAGAGAGGTCGAATCTTCCAAAGAAGGGCAAGCAAGAACACCCATCTAGAGATAAAAGTAAGGGCAAAAGGCCTACTCCCTGAGACACCTCTGTTCCTTCATAGGCCCGAGGACTTTTCTTAGCTGTATGGAGATTTTTGGCGGATACACCTATGGTAGTCCCTGATGAATCTGGTGTTATTGTTCCTTTCACGGTGACTATGGGCACTGTTGCCCAAGTCCAGACCGATACTCCGAGCACTGATGCCAAGACAAATAGAGCAACTGCTTAGACAAGATCCCCTCTTTACCTCCCTTTCTATCTTACTTTATCTTAAATTTTGGATAATTTTATTTGCATTTGAGGACAAATGTTTCTAAATATGGTCGAGTGAGGCCCATCTTTGTGTGCTATTCATGACTGATGTTTTGATTTTATATTTGGGTCATTATGCTTAATATTATGTTATACACTACTTTTCACGGATGTTTAAGCTTATGGCTCCTTTTGTGTTAATTATAAATGATTTTTGACCCTTCTAAAAAAATTTCTCCCATTCTTGTATGTACATGAATGTGGCTGTTCTTTGGAAAATTTGAGTCTCGATTTTGATCAATATCGATGACTCAAAAAGTGCTCATAATCGAACGAACGTGAATGTGCAGCTACAATGAGGCCAATTGAAGTTGCATAGATAATATGTGAACTCTTTGCATCTCGTTGTGACTAGCCAATTATTGAATTGAGTCTCTTATGATGAACATTGCAAACTAGAGAAAGTGTGAAGTCTTGTTTGACTTTGGTGTTGATGCCTTGTGTGATGAGCTTACTGTGAATCATGCATGATAACACCTAGAATTTTCCCCTTTAGTCTGGTTGACTAAGCAAGACTATCTCTTGAAATGATCTAAGACAACTTTGAATAGTGTGAGCCAATTTGACATATACCTCTTTTGTGGCCTACCTTGTGAGTGTGTGTGAACCTCTTTTGAACACCCTTTAAGCCTTACCTTTCTTTGGAAGAAACTTGATGAAAACATGACCTTTCTTAAATCCACTACCTATAATCCTCTTGATTTGTGGTTGATTGAATAGCCAACTTAAGACAAAAGCCTAACTTGGGGGTGTGGTGAAAAGAGCAGGCAAGTCAAGAAGTGCAAGAAAAGTCCCCTTTAACCCATGGTTTTGAGAAAAATGGAATCCCTCCATACAAAAATAAAAGAGAAGAGAAAAGAAAAGAATGAAAAAGAAATAGTCATGGAATAAAGTCATGAAAATACAAAAGAAATAGGGTTTCCGAAAAATCCATGGAAAGTGAATAATGGGATTATTTATGAGCACTAAAAAAAATGATGAAAGAAGAGGAAAGGAAGTTTTGTGAGCACTACATTTCATGAGGATGAAAGTCACTGAGCGTAAATGACCATACATTTGCACTCAGCCCCATTACAAGCCTTGAAAATACCTTTTTGATCTTCAGTAAGCTGAAGTAATTGTCAATTGGAAAATACAGGCAAACCTATGAGTAAAAACATGCATAGTGTTCTTCTTTGTGAGTGTGAGCATTGCATTTGATTCCAGAGCTTTAAATGATTGAAACATTGTGTGTGAATATAGAATCATTCTTTGTGTGAAGGCATTTGAATACCTTTGTTGAGCTTGAACTTGCATTTGAAGCAAGTATTGTGAGCTTGAGAATCTTTGATAATGGTGAGTCACAACTTGAGTCTTTGAGTACACAATTGATCCTTGCATGAGTAAGTTGAGTCTTGTGTGTACATTCATGATTGATTCTTGTGTAGCACTGTTTGAGACATCCCTTTTGAATTGCCGAACTTGAGTTTTACTTGAGGACAAACAAACGTTTAAGTTGGGGGTGTTGATGAGTCCACAATTTGGACTCATTTAGGGCTTTATTTTGATAGATTTAGTGTCCTCAAATGCATATTTTATCTCAATAACTAATGTAAATACTTAAGGTTTAGGTATTTGGAGTTTGAGGCAAAGCATGGACACTACTTTGACAAAAAGGAACAAAGCGGCTGAAAAGATGAAGAAAAGAAGGACTGAGGATCGCCTAAAGCATTAGGTGAGTTGCCAAATGGCCTTAATCTCGCCTAATGTTCCAGTGTGATGAGCCCTGAAGGAATAGATCAAGTCGGTGGTGAAAAGAAGCAGTCGGCGCGTCGCCAAGCAGTTTCGTGAAGTTGTACTATATTGCCCAATGATTCAAAACGCGAAGATGCTAAAGGCAAAGGGTGAAAGACAATGAACCAAAGTGTATCAGCGATCCCTACTAACTGTGCCGAGTGGTCCTTGGCAGCACAAATTTTTGAAAACTATAAATACCCATTTAATTTTATAGCTTAGAATCAATTAAGAAATTTATCAAGTGTTAGAGAATTACTGAGACTTAGAATATTTTCAGTTTTTCGTTCTTAGAGTTTTTGGGAGACATTGTTCTTGAGCTTGAATGTTTTCAAGGTTTTCAACTCCAAGAAATTGGAAGTGGGTATTCAAGAATCTTCATCCTAGACGTATTTAAAGACATTTTCTATCATACCCACTTGATGGAAACACTTGTTGGTACCGATTTCTATCTCTTTTTCATGTCTAGCTAAAACTCCAATTCTTGGGGTGTGATTTTGTGAATATGGGTTAAATTTCCTATTTGGTATTGATTATTGTTAGTTTATTTGTTGTTTAAATGTGATTTTGTTTAGTATTTGTTTTTGAACTTAATAGGATTGTAGTTGCAAATACGACTTCATCTTAGTGTTTTTGGCTTGCTCAAGTGCGAGGTTTTAAAACTAAGACTACTAAATCAATAGCCGGTGGTTATTGGGTCATTGCGGGTTCAGCTCGAGAGAGTGAATCCTAGACCTTCTCCCACACATTCAGCTTGAAAGAGTGAATGGGCTAAGGCGGAGGCTATGCTTAAATGCTGCAACTCGGTGTTCGAGAGAAACCAAGTTGATTCGGAGTAAGTTGTTCGAGAGAGAATTTACCCCCACTAAAGTCTAGCCTAGTTACAAATATTCAGCGATTTACTATAAATAAAATTTACCCAATAGTATATTTTATGCCATATTCCTATCACATCCCAAAAAATCCCATCTCCCTATCTCGCATCTTTATATTTTTGCTGTTTTTGTTCATTAGTTGAATACCTAACCCCCCATTTATAGTTGACATTCGTGCCACCTTTAGATTTAGTATGCTTTTATTTGTTAATATTGTTTATAGCAATGATTGATTAGAACTTGATTTTACTTTTCTATTTGATTCTCGACTACTAACCACTCCCTTGGGACTCGACCCCAACCCATTCGGTTAGGATATATTACTGCACACGATCATTGACACTTGAATTGGAAGTTATGTCTTTGATTACATCAAACATCAGCCACCACCGGAGATGTACATCGGGATGAGACGACAGTTGATGAGTCGGAGGCAGAGACCGACAAGGAGTAGATAGATGTGCGAGAGGCTGAGGTTTATGATAATCTGGCTGACATGGAGGATGCCATGTTCAAGATTGCGCACCAGACCTCTTTGAGAGACACCACCATGTGTGGGTCAAGTGGAGTCAGTATTTTTGAGGTGACTCCGGGCACTGATGCCCCGACAGATGGAGCAACTGTTTAGAAGGATTCCTTTTTATCTCCCTCTCTATCTTATTTTTATTGACTTTTGGATATTTTTGTACATTTGAGGACAATTTTCTTTTGTTTTTTGGTAGGGTGAGGCCCACCTTTTGTGATTATTATTTTGTTTATGTATTGGGTTTTTGAACTATAAATTATGTTTAGCACTATTTGGTGGATGGTTGAGCTTGTGGCTCTTTGTTTTAATTGTAAATGATTTTTGGACCCTTCCGATAAATTGTGTGTCATCTCTTGTTTGTGTTTGAATGTGGTTATTCACTTGCAAATTTGAGTATTAGTTTTGATCAATACTGATAACTTGAATAGTTCTCATGATCGAACAAATTTGAATGTGCCGCTACGATGAGGTCAAATGAAGTTGCATAGGCAATATGTGAACTTTTTGCATCTCGTTGTGACTAGCCGGTTATCAAATTGAGTCTCTTGTGATGAACATTGCACACTAGTGAAAGTGTGGAGTCTTGTTTGACATTGGTGTAAATGCCTTTTGTGATGACCTTACCGTGAACCATATGTGATGACACCTAGAATTTGCACCGTTGGTCTAGTTGACTAACTGATGCAATCTCTTGAAATGATCTTAGGAAACTTTGAAGAGTGAAACAATTTGACATTATACCTCTTTTATGGCCAACCTTGTGAGTGTGTGATCCATCCTTGAACACCCTTGTAGCCTTTCCTTGGATGAAACTTGGTGAAATTGTCACCTTTCTTTATCCCTTCACCTTTAATCCTCATGAGATGTGGTTTGTTTGAATAGCCAACTTAGGCCAAAAGCCTAAGTTGGGGGTGTGGTGAAAAGAGAAGGTAAATCAAGAAATGCAAAGAAGTCCCCTTTAACCCACGTTTTTGGAAAAGATATAACCCCTCCATACAAAAAAAAAAAAAGAAAAAGAAAAAGAATGAAAAGGAAGGAAAAAGTTTGAAACAAAGTTGCAAAAGAAAATGGGGTGTCTGTTATTTCATGGAAAGTGAATAAAGGGGTGACTTGTGAGCATGAATGAGAATGATGAAGGAAAGGAAAGAAAGTGTTATTCATACCACATTTCATGAGGATAGTAGCCACTGAGCCTAAAGGACCATACCTTTACACTCAACCTGTTACAAGCCTTGAAAAGACCTTTTTGATCTTGAGTGAGCTGAAACAAGTGTTGATTGGAAAATAAGGGCAAACCTATAAGTGAAGTCATGCATGTGTTCATCTTAGTGAGTGTCAATGTTGATGGTGATTCCGTAGCTATAAATTGTTGAACCATTGTGTACGAATATGGAATCATTCTTTGTGTAAGGGCATTTGAGTACCTTTGTTAAGCTTGAACTTGCATTTGAAGCTAATATTGTGAACTTGAAAATCTTTGATAATGGTGAGTCACAACTCGAATCTTTAAGTGCACAATAGATCCTTGCATGAGTAAGTTGAATCTTTTTGTGTGCATTCATGATTGAGTCTTGTGTAGCACTGTTTGAGAAATCCTTTCTGAACTGCTGAACTTGAATTTTACTTGAGGACAAGCAAAAGTTTAAGTTGGGGGTGTTGAAGAGTCCACGATTTGGACTTATTTAGGGCTTTATTTGGATAGATTTAGTGTCCTCAAATGCTTATTTTATGCCAATAACTAATGTAAAATGCTTGATTTCCAGGTATTTGGATTGAGGAACAAAGCATAGACACTAATTGGCAAAAAGGAACAAGGCAGCTGAAAGAACGAAGAAAAGAAGGCATGCTGATTGCCCAATCCATTGGGCGAGTCACCGAATGACTAATATCTCACCTAAAGTTCAGTGTGCCAGGCTCTGAAGGATAAAATCAAGTCAGCAAGAGAAAGGAGCAGTTGGCGTGTCGCTAAGTGGTTCTGTGATGCAGTGTTGGATCGCACAGAGTTACAAAACTTGATGATCCTGAAGGCCAAAGCAAAAAGATGATGGAACTGACCAAAGGGAGGATCGCCAAGTTGATCGGCAATCCCGACTTACTACGCTGAATGGCCCTTCATAGCATATTTTTGGCAACTATAAATACATTTTTTAACATTTAGTTTAGAACGAGTAATCAGTAAGAAGATATAGTTTTGAGATATTAAATTTTATTCTAAACATTTAAGGGAGTATTGAGACAAAAATTTCCTTAGCTTTGAAGAATTGAAGTTTTCCATTTTTGAGAAATTGGAAGTTGGTCTTTGAGATTCTTCCATTTGGACATTTGTAAAGAAGAAATTAATCTTACCCAGTTGATGGAAACACAATTTGGTAACGATTTATATCTTTTTATGATGTCTAGCTAAAACCCCAATTCTTGGGGTGTGATTATGTGATGATGTGATTATAGGTTGATTTAGCTGATGGGTATTGCTAATTGTTAGTTTAAATGTTGTTTAGAAGTTATTTCATTCATTAATTGTGGTTAAAATTAAAGGATTGTAGTTGCAAATGCAATCCTACCTTTGTGTTTTTGGCTTACTCGAGAGAGAGGTTTTAAACCAAGATTATTGAATGGATGGTCTGTGGGTATTGGGTTGTTATGGGTTCATCTCGAGAGAGTGAATCCTAAACCCTTTACCAGACATTCAGCTCGAGAGAGTGAATGGACTAAGGCGTAGGCAGTTCTTAATTACTTGCCTGTTGGTGTTCGAGAGAAACCGACTTGATTCGGGGTAAATTGTTTGAGAGAAAGTTTACCTCCTCTATAGTCTAGCCTATTCACTAATTTACAGCTATTTACTAATAGTTGAAATTACCCATTTGTCTATATTAGTCCATAATTGAATCACATCCCAAGAACCTATCTCAATATATGTTAATTCGTGTTATTTTGCTGTCGTTGTAGCTGATAGTTGAAACCAAAAACCCCCCTGTTATTTGACATTTATGTCACCTCTTAATTTAAATTATGTTTTCTTTCAATAATGTTTATTCCTGTGATTGACTTGAGCATATTCGTACTTTGCAATTGAATCTTAAATATGTATCACTCCCTATGGGATTCGACCCCAACTCATTTAGTTGGGTTATATTACTGGTTAACGATCGTTGACACTTAGAATTGTATGAAGTTTCATGATACGTGAAATCAACGTCACGGATAGAGTGATTTTTGAGAATGCATTCGATTAAGCTCAAAGCCTTTTCATATCCATGAAACCAGAAAATGATATATCAGAAATGAGTTCAATCATGTAGCATCTTCGTGAATATGATTTGATCACAAAGCACTGTCAATATTTGAGAAGTTGGTATCTAAGATTGGATGACATCATCATAAGAAATTAAGCAATGTTTTGATCGGGGGGAGTATAATATGCGTTGCTCTCTTTTTTTCTTGATCGAGGTTTTGTCTCAATGGGTTTTCCTGACAAGGTTTTTAATGAGGCAACAAATAATGTGTATCAAAAGATATGTGTATTCATTTTCCTTCACAAGAATTTATCCCACAACATTTTTTCTAGTAACGTTTTGACGAAGCACATAATCTATGGACATCCAAAGGGAAGTGGTATAAATTCATTACATTGTGTGGATTATCCATTAGATTTATTCAAGAACTAATTGGATGTATGGGTGCTTCCAAGGTGATAAGAACCTTAAGGGATAACTATGTATCTACTAGTTTTGTGACCTTTGAGAGTGATATCTCAACACTTCTATAAATAGAGATATCACTCACCATTTGGAATGTTCACTTGAATAAGAAGAAAAGTTTTTTCCTACATCTACTTCCCTTGTCTTCTTCTCTTTATACTTATATTGCTTTAAGCTTGATTTTATAACATTAGCCATTTTTTAATTTATTTTTTTTCGGAAAAAGGTAAAAGCACCTCCCTAGACTATGACCCAAATCCCAGAGACACACCTTAACTAAACTAAGGTCCTATTACCCCCGAACTCATTTTTTTTGTAAATTTGTACACTTTTTTGTCTTACGTGGCATCTAAATATCTTCCACACACCTGAACTGTGTGGAGTCGCGGGGTGTGCCACATAAGCCAAAAGGTGTACATTATTATACATAAAATGAGTTCCCGGGGGGGGGGGGGGGTAATAGGACCTTAGTTTAGTTAAGTTGTGTCTCTGAGATTTCGTTCATAGTCAAGAGGGGTACTTGTGCCTTCTCCCATTTTTTTTTTGTATCTTCCCCTATAGTTGGAACTGGCTCATATCATTGTTGCAAAAAAAAAAATAGTGTTCGATAGGGTAATATGGGAAGAGTGTCCAATTTTTTTTTTCTTCCGGTCTATTTAAATTATGAGAAGACCTCAAGTACAAGCTTAAATAGGTTTGGGCAGCAACTAGTTAACAACAAAAGATAAATACATCAAACAAAATAAATTAATCACACGAGACATTAAATTTACGTGAAAACCTCTTTAGTGTAAAGGGCAAAAAGTGCAGGACAAAGCTATACTCTAATCAACTAAAGTTACAATAATATTCTGCAAAATAATGAAAACCAGAAAGTGTCAAACAACGAGCGACAATAGATAAAAGATAGCACCAATAACTAAAGAAGAAAAAGAACAAAATCACCAAAATGCAACTATTGTTCACGAGCTGAAATCTAAAGCTATACGACTCCAAAAATACTTTTGTCAGTTCCCAATCAAAGAGTAAGATGATAAAAAAAATTACATAACAATTAGCTCAATTGATCAAGGAACAAAGCTAGAATAACAATTTGAAGTTGGTTGTTTTGGCTGAAAATTCTGTGCAAAAAAGTACACTTTCTCTCTCTGTTTATCTTTATATGTCCGCTGAAAATTTTAACTCATGTGTATATGAAATAAGACTTAAAGAGGTCTTATACATGAATCATGATATTGGGCTTATGAGAAAGAGTGTGCTAGTCCAAATTGGACTTTTATTTATCCACATATGAATGCATAATGATCAAATCCATCAATTTGCCCCATCAACAACGTGGATCATCATTGCGATGATCATGCAACACTCTTCAAACTTTCCTATTGACAAAGATTTGGTTATCTTATTAGACAAATCTTCATAAGTTCAGGTAACTTATAATCCCACATCATATCTCAAATCCAATGGTATCTCACATCAATATGTTTAGACCGATCATAAACTATAGAATCTTTATTAAGATGAATAGCAATTTGACAATTGCCAATAAAGCACAGTACTCTCCTGAGCACAACCAAATCCCCCAAAGAACCTCTTCATCTAAAGAAACTCTTTACAAGTTTCAGCGGTAGCAATAAGCTTAACTTTTATAGTAGATAGCGAGCAATATATTTTTGCAACCCAAATTATTAAGAAACAACTCCCCGCAAAAGTAATCAAAATTTACATCAAGATTCAAAAAATTATATGTTTAAGAGGGAAAATAATTTTAAGCAACAGAAAATAATTAAATTGTTAGAGAAAATAAAGACAATAATGTAAAATTCTATGGAGTTTTTCTTTGGAGCTAACAAAAAATATAATGATGGTGAACTTTGTTATTTATGTAGGATTCAGTTAAGTTTAACACTTTATTTTTGATAAATCTATTAGATCTAATAAAAGAATCAAAATGAATACATTAAGTAAGGATCATTCCAATCATCAAGTGAAATATAATAAGAATGAATACCAATACATTAAGGACCCATTTTGATCATTTTCTCATGAAGATGTGTGTCAAGTGTGTATTTTATCATAAGACACACGACTGATCATGATGCTTTAGGATAAAATTCATTTCACTTTAATATAAATCACAAAGGTCATAGGACTCCCATATTCTCTCTATATATATATATAAGCCAACAAGAGTTGGACTAACACATCATATAAAATTTGTACCAAAAGTAAAATGAATTGTACAAATAGGGTTAATTTGGTAATTTGACTCATTACCTTTTTTTACTTTTTATTATATTACTGGTAAATTACCCACGCTTTGTGCGAAAATTTAATATCACGGAATATATAAAATAATACTTAAAACCTATTGGTCATTAAAACTAAAACACTATATTATCTTACATAAAAGATTAATAATGTAAAGGAAAATGAAAGCTATTACATCTTATCATTAATCCTTAATAACATAAGCATAAATTAATGACTACAAAAATACATATCAGGATCTGTAATATAAGCAATGGTGTCATTGAGCCACTCAACATGAGTAAAGTACACAAATATTTAATTGTGAAGAAGAGGCTCAAAATTTTCATTGTTTTAAAATGAGAGGAAATCCCTCTATTTATAGACAACAAATGGTAGTGTGAACAAATATTGATTGTGTATTATTGGAAAGGTTACAACTATTTGAAAAAGTTGCAACCCTTCAGAAAGGTCACAACTTTTTATAAAAGTCGCAAACCTTCATTAAAGTCACAACTTTTCATAAAAGTCACAACTTTCATAAAAGTCGCAAACTCTTCATTAAAGCCGCAACTTTTCATAAAAGTCACAACTTTTCATGAAAGGGAAAGGATAGTTTTGGAAATAAATAAATTAAAAGTGAATTCTGATTTGTGGTGGTGCAACGTAGGCGGGTCTAAGGTTCTTTGTTATATATGATATATTATATATGATATATGATATATGATATACGATATGATGTATGATATGATTATTATTATAGCTCGCAAAGTTGTACCATCTGCTATGTTGCAGGTACCTTTAGGTAGAGCTTTGATGATTCCACTTCAGTTATGCCTTCCATTCTTACAAAGACACCTAGTTATATACTTTACATGTAACGCACATGTCTTTGGCTTCTATCCCAAAGCTTCATCTACTCAAAGTTGTCTTCATCTACTATTTTCTGAAAGTGTTACTACAGTTTAAGATATTTCTTCTCCCTTTGTTCATCTTTATTCAATTTTCTTTGTGATCAAAGGGGGAAATAGAAATGACAGTTCTTATCTTCAATTTATGCCTCTGATTTTGTTTCTAACAAAATGGAAAAATAAAAATGAGAGTTTCTATTCATCCAACAGAAAAATTTAGTTTTAAATGGGTAAAATTTTATTTTCCCATTCAAAATTTCTTTGTGACCAAATGGGTAAATCAAAATGGAAGTTTCTATCTTTGCTTTTTGTTTTTTCAAATTTTGTTTATTAGCAAAGGGAAAAATCGAAATAGTATTCTATGCATGCAATAGACAAATTCAGTTTCTTTGTTGCTTTCACTTAATGTTGAATTTGTAATTATGGTATATATTTGGTGGATGAAACTTTAATGTTGTAAGCGGGAATGTAGTCTATTGCAAGTTTTAATTCTAATTCTTTGTCTAATAACCGATTTCTGGTGGAAATTTTGAGCTTGCATGTTTCCAATGGGGATTAAGATCCCTTAAATTGTGGGGAATAACAAAATTCAAAGTTACAAAAACGAATGCTAGAACTTGATTAATTTAGTTTGATCACCATAATACTACTTTTTGAAATAGAGCTTGTATAGTTTGTTTTCTAAAAAAATCTCCTGTTCTTATTCTCATTATTTAAGATACTTAAGGTATAATTATGTTTATGAATGCAAAATACCAAATAAGCATTCTATTTGGTGTACCTTTTCGAAAAGTCATGTTATAAGCGTGATTTGTACAATTCTTCATGCCACTATTATTGATAAAGTTATTTTCTTGAGGATATATTTTGGGGCTTAACATTGCTTTTTCATCCTAATAAAGTAATCTTTTTTCTACCGATCTTTTAATTTGTGGACTTGCATATCTTCTTTCAATTTTGATCCTACAAACTGGTGACTTTTCCTTGTAATTCGTATGATCCGTAGAAAGATGATACAAAGATAATGATTTATTATGTTGTGCGCTTACTAATAAAACTAACTTGATGCAGGGTATCAAAGAAGCTTGAAGTGATGGTGATTTATCATTAAGAACTAGGTGGATTGTTATGTTGTTTCTAATCATTTTAATGTTTTAAATTTACAGGTAAAGCAATTTGTCACTTTCTTTTTAGTTATCTTATACAACTTCTGCTTTAATCACATGGGTTCAATTCATTTATTTTCTGTCAACATTTATATTTTATTAGTCCTGACACTATATCTTTATTAGATTGTTAAAGAACTTTTCTTAATGACCTCTTTATAGGTTCGTTATATTGAGAATATGATGGTATTTTAGCGTTTATAATGCAAGAGTTTATGCTGCCAATTGTGTTCTATATTTGTTTGTCTTAATTACCAATTTGTTTGTTGCTAGCTAGGAAGGAATGGTTGTTTCTTCAGCTTTTGGTTATGTGATTTACCCCTTTATTGTGATATATAAAATCCGCATATATGTTATTGAGTTTAAAAATATATTATTCTTTTGATTGTTAATTTATGTTGGCAGAAATTTTTTTTTATAGGTCATATTGTACTTAGAAACCTTGGGTCAAGAACAACTAGGTGCCAAAGAAATTTCCGTAGTTCCAATATGCTGGAGAATTGGGAAATGTTCTCTCTTCCATCAAGTGGGGCACTAATTTTTTCATGAAAGCCAGTGTTAAGTGCAATTGCCTCCACGTCCAGGGGTAATTAAGTTGCTCTCTATTCAATGTACAAAGCATCCCGCATTCACATATATCAAGGGGTGTGATATAGACAACCTCTTTTCACAGAAAGTCTCTCAACTTTCATTTTCAACTCAAAGTCACTCAACTACGACTTCTTTGCACAGAAAGTTACTCAAACTATTTAATAATTTTTTCACTAAAATTTTTTGATATGAAATTTTTATTTATTGTCACGACCCAGGCGTACACCCTAGATGTAACACGGCGTACTTGACCCCGAAGGGGTCTAATACAAGTCCTTAGCATATCATGAGCATAAGATAATAGAAAAAACAGATATGTTAAAAACTTATCCATACAATCGAAGTCTTTTATAAAAGCAAGCAGAAGTCTTTACTACACTTTGTCTCAAATCATCTAAACACAACATGATATAAAACCTTTGGGACACAGCCCATACAATAGTCTCATGACATGAAAATAAAAGACATAAAGGAAATAGTGGGTTTTATCCTCGAAGCTATGAGGACTCACCAAATCATCAACTCCTTTGCTCCTTAGAAACCTAGCCTCAAGATTGGAACTCAAATCTCCGAACCCTACATTTGATGAGAATGTAGGCAAAGTATGCGTTAGTACAAAATGTACTAAATATGTTAGCTAGAATAACATCATAAGAGCATGAGATAAGGGTTAGTCAGCATAAGACATAATCCAATACGTCATGATAAATCAACTATAAGCATAAGAGACAATATCGTAATCATAAGTAAAATCTTCAACATAAGCATCATATAAGCCTTATTCAACTCCTAGTCATTCATATCATAATAGGGCCATTCTAAAATAACCTCAAAGCATACTTGTGCAATGCATGAATAACATCCCATAATACCATCCAAGCTAAGTATCCCTTTTTGGTCATCTTAATCATAGTCTATATGCATAATCAACACCTAGGCTTTCATATCATAAGAGCACTATACTCCTAAGTAACCTCAAAACATACTTGTGCAATGCATGAATGACATCCCATAATACCACTCACACTAAGCATAACCTTGAAGTCACCCTATTCATACTTACCATTCATTTGGTCTCATTCTTAGCTTACTTCATATAGACAAGGAGACTATCACCCTTAGTCCACATATCAAGGAAGGCAACTATGGCAACAATCTAAGCTAAACATATATCATATTGGCAAATCTCATATTAGGACATGCTTACAATAATTCCTTGAAGTAATCTAGTTCCATCATATACATGCTACTTAAGTTAGGGACTTGTCCCTCATATTAATAATAGTCATGGAAGGGTACTTCTTTACTTAGTCCAAGACAAGTCATTACTCATGAATGGAAATAATTCACCTATTCAAGGCTACCAAGAAATAGTACTTTTACTCAAGCCAAGCTAAGCATGCAACACATAAGAGCATACCTCATAAGTAACTTCAAGTTATACTAGTGCAATGCATAGATAAGACCCCATAATCCTACCCATACTAAATATTACTTTAGGCTATCATACTTCAGTGATTACTATTTATCATTCTAGACTACCAAGGAATAGTACCCTATTAGACTAGACCAAGCTACTAAGAAATAGTCACCATATAAGACTAGACCAAGCTACCATGTAAAGACATACTATCATGCAAATCCAAGCTATTCTAGGAAGGGTACAAGTGTTCCATCCTAGCTATCACAAAATAGTCATAAACCAACTACGTCATTCTACCCTTACAAGCACACTAAGATGCTAATGCAAGCTACCCTTAGGAGAGTATGATTTCTCAATCCTAAGCTACAGAGAGTATATGTCCTCAATCCTAAGCTACCCTTAGGAGAGTATATGTCCTCAATCCTAAGCTACCATGAAATGGCCTTTCCCTAACCAAGTCATTCTATCATGAAAGCATTCAAAAATTCTAGTTCAAGCTACCCTTAGGAGAGTATGTGTCCTCAATCCTAGACTACCATGACTACTACTTACTCAAGCTATCATGAAAGCATCTTACAATGCTAATTCAAGCTACCCTTAGGAGAGTATGTTTCCTCCATCCTAAGATACCATGAGAACTCCTAACTCAAGCTACCAATCTTGGTCATGTCTTACCAAGCCAAGCTATACATGAAGGGATCATATGCTACAACTTCAAGCTATTATACTCTAACATGTTTTGATTCATTTTAGGTGATAGGCTTTTCAACCTAGAATCATTCTATGTGAGAAAATCTTTCACATTCTACGTCATCTTCTTGCACAATATCATATCTAGAATTCTACATTAGATACATGGATATCATCATAACTCAAGTGATTCTATCACTTCATACATTTAAGCATTCATGAGGTAGGTTAGGTAGGTAAAGGCCTTCCACCATAATTCTACCCATTAAGCTTCTATTCTCATATAGACTTTACTCTCAAAGCCTCAATATACCTAGTTCATCACATGTGCTTTACTCTCAAAACCTTTGTGATCAACATTCATGACTACATGCCCTACTCTCAAGGCTTTACTTCTACGATCATCATTCATACCTAGATTTCAAGGTATTCTAACCACATTCTTTATTATCAAGTGATTGTAGTCACAATTCACCCTAAAGGTTAAACTTCAAGCTTTGCAAGTCATGATCCATCGTATATACTAAAATCTAGTTCAATTCATGTCTATATGTTCCTAATCTTGAACAATTACTACACATGACATTAATTCTAGAAGATCCCCTTATGAATCCTCAATTTCACCTCTCATGGCATAAACCCACATAATATCAATTCTATCAATTAGAATAGGGTTAACCATGAAAATCACATAAATTCATCATAATATCATAATTCAATGATATATCAATCATAACTAAGTGTTATCCACTCAATTGGAATCATACCCAACTCTACCCACAATGTAGGAAGAAACCCTAGATAGAATTGGGTTTTGTCTTCACAATTGGGGGAAATCTAGGGGGCTCTATGGATGGAAGCATACATAGATGAAGAAGCTGACATACCTTGATTCAAAGCCCTCACATAAGCTTGCAACAATGGAAGAATTTGACCTAACTTCCTTCTTGGAGGGATTGGGTTAGTTTTGGGGTCTTGAAATTATGTCTAGGCTCTATGTATTTAGGGATCTATTAGGTTTATATAGGTGGTTTAGTTACTAATAAACGACCCCACTTAATAACTAACTAACTCTAGAACCTTCCCTTAACCCCCAACTTAAAACCATTTAACACCAAGCAGCCCCTACCCACGAGACCACGACCCACGAACCGTGGGTGGGTCTACGGGGCATGCTGCACACTCGTAGGTGCTGGTATGCAGCCCCTCAAATGGGGCCTTGACCCACAACTCCTTCCCACAGGGTGTGTGTCCACCTACGGGGCGTGAGTCCCAACCGTAGATGGCCCTTTTTGGGGAGATTTGGGGACCTCCTCAAGGACCCCTTTGGTTGCTCCTTGGGGAGTCATACCTTGACGTTTAACCCCTAAACCCCTCATTCTAAGTTTTGGAAGTCATTTTACGATTCTATCCCACACATCAAACTCTAAAACCGTAATGCAAGGCTCTAGAACTCTCTAGTTTAGCTCGCTAGTTTCCGGGGTATTACATTTTTAGCCAAAATTTTAAGAACCAAATATATATCCATTTAAACCATTTATGACCTGCCCCATTTAATCCGAACCGCTAAAAATAAAATATTGAACTTTTTATTTTATCATTAATTCCCTAAATCATTATCTCTCGTCTCCTAAGCGCTCTACTTCTTCTTTTCTTTTCCTTTTAATTTCTCAATTACAAAAGAGCAAAAGCAAGACATCTTGAAATCCTCTGATCATTTATAGCAATTTAAAAAGTTTTGCACTCTTACAAATTTCCATTGAAATCGTAACCCAAGAGATTATTGTAATTTTTATTGTTTTTGAAGTTGGGAAAACAATAATTTGATCCTTAGGGAGAACAAAGAGGTTATGGAAACTTAAAAATAAAACAAAGAGGTTGATATATTATTGATATGTGAAGAAGAGGTTGAAATTGATAAATAAAAAAGAAAAAAAAAAAAAGAGAAGAAAAACATTCAGGAGAAAGAAAGAAACAAGATATTTTTTTCTCAGCACCAAGAAATGGTGAATTGCTTTAGTCGTCATTTTAAGCCGTTCACAAAAGAGGTTCCAAGGAATGTCAAAATTCCCAGCACAATGTTTTAAAAGTGAAACAATCAATAACAAACTACAACCAGCTAAAGCAAAGCGGGAAAACAGACAGGAAACAAAAGAATGATTTAGGAAATTAATGATAAAATAAAATTTTGTTATAAGAGTGATAGAACATTATTTATTAAGATAATTTGTTTAAAGTTACTAAAATATTCAAGATAGTAAATGCATATGGTTCAACAAAAGTTAATACAATTTCTTACATGTTTCTCAATTGACCTCTAAAAAAAAATTAAGTCATCATCTATTAAATTAATAAAACATAATGAAAAAAAATGAATTTATCTTTATGAATTATTTTTAGTATAAAATTAACTAGAAAAAGAAAATATTAAAAAAATTATGCGGGACAGGTTCATTAGGGGTGGGATGAAGTGGGTCGAAAATGAAAAAAGAGTTGTTAAGCGGGGCAATGGGGTGGGTTGAAAATGAAAAAAAAAAAGTTGTTATGCGGGGAAGGACGGAACGGATTAAAAATTTTGCCGGTTAAGCTCAACACGCCCTACCCCGCCCCACACCGCCCCTAGAAATACACATAGAATCACCACTTGTTTCCTCCGTTACTTTTTAGTTGTTATGTTGTGTTTTTTTAAGAGTCAATTTGATTAATTTTCAAAATTAAATTGGATTACATTAATTTGATATTCGAAAATAAAATTTTAGATATTCAAAAATTATATAGAAAATATAATAAATTGCAAAAGTAGAGGTTAAAAAGTTAGTGAAAAATTCATATAATTTAATTTGACCCTAAAAAATGAAAGTATGACAAGTAAAAAGGAATTTGGCAATGAAAATGATATATTGGTCTACCGATAAAGGCTAGGTGAGTTTCAATGGTGAACCAGACAGAGGAATATGAATATTTATTGCCCAAATCAAGAAAACATGAGTGGTTTGAAGAAGAAGCAACATTCCAATGCTTTTATGTCTCCTTGCAGAGAACTTGGAAACGTTGTTTTGTCAAGGGGTAGTTCAAATGATATCACTGTAATGATAATCGATCTGACTCATTACAAATCCTAGTATGATATTGTTAGTGAAGTCATCCTTAGGATTTCTGATATTACTCAGTCTGGTTGGGATTTTGAGGCATAGTTGTTGTTCATTTAACAATGTACATCCTCACTGAGATTTGTAAAAGGGTGTAGGCAGTGGTGCTTGCTGTGTGATGGCGTTAATTGAAGGAAAAGAGACTATAATTTCAAATTTGGGAGACTGTAGAGTTGTTCTATGTAGAAATGGAGTTGCCGAAGCCCTCACAAGAGATCATAGAGCTGAAAGGGAGGATGAAAGAAAAAGAATAGAGGATAAGGTACCATTACTTGAATTTAAAAAGAGATCGAAGATACATCTCTCGTCTCTTTTGATTGTGTATGTAACTTCACTTTTGTGATGCAGGGAGGATATGTAGAACTTCACAAGGGAGGTTGGAGGGGACATGGTGTTCTCACTGTGTCCCGAAGCATTGGAGATGCTCATTTGAAGGATTGGGTACCAGCTGAACCTAACACCAAGACACTTACTTTGAAACCAAATATGGAATACCTTGTTTTAGCTTCTGATGGTCCTTGGGATCAGGTTAGAAAACGAAAACTTCTCGTGTAGCTTTTGATGAGACCAACAAATTTTGTTTAATGATTCTGATGTAAGTTGTTGTTTAATGATTTTGATGTAATGATAATCGATCTGACTCATTTCAAATCCTAGTATGGTATTGTTAATCAAGGTAAACTACATATAATCTTGTGCTACAATCATACTGATGGCATGTCCGATTTCCATCTTAGATTGTGAACAAAAAACATTTTACTTATAAGAACCGATGATTTAATCCTCTATGTATTAGCTTAAATTCTATACACTATCATCTACTATGTAAGTAAACAAACACCATAAACGAATATATGATCCATTAAAAATGAATAAATAATTATTCTATAATAAATATTATATTTAAACACATGGTTAATAGTATATATTCCAATAGTTGTTTAGGTGGGAAATCAGGAAGCCATCGATTTCAAAATACAGTCATGTCTGAGGGAAAAGAGCATGCAAGTGGCTACTTCCAATGAAAAGTAAGAAGACAAAATTGATTGTGTAAGTAAAAGTTCTTCACCAAAGTTATGACGAGTTTCCCTAATCAAGTCAAATAGAGCGAAAAGTTGTTCACTATGCTGTAAGAAAACCGTCAACAATTGGATGACAAGTGTGGATGAATTTGGCAATGAAAATGATATATTGGTCCACCGACAAAGGCTAGACGAGTTTCAACGGTGAACCAAACAAAGAGGAATATGAAAATTTATTGCCCAAATCAAGAAAACATGAGTGGTTTGAAGAACGAGCAACATTCCAATGGTCTTATGTTCGCTTGCAGATAATTTGGGAACCTTGTTGTGTCAAGGGTTAGTTCAGATGATATCACTGTAATGATAATCAATCTGACTCGTTTCAAATCCTAGTATGGTATTATTAGTTCAGTCAGTTATGATAATCAAGAATAGTCATCATGCTTCAAGTGAGATGTGTTCCTTCCAAACCAGAGAAAACTCCAGATATATATCCACACTAATTATCTGCTTCAGTGAAGTATACATGTTTAAGGAAAAAATAGACAAGATACGCTGTCAAGTTAATTGCAGGCATGTGGAAGGACAAGTATGAAGCAACTAAAAACCGAAAGAACAAGGAACACTACTCTGAAGAAATAAACTTGGATTTGAATCAATCATTCGATAGGGGACGGCAGGGGTTGCCGGGTAGCAATTTTGACCCATATAAGTGAATAATATGGTGGAAACAACCCTAAATTGGATAATTGGGATCATGAGTTTGATCTAGGGTTCATAGAATTGTTAATAATTCGGGTAATTAGAGATTGTTTATTGATTCCCGTATTATATTGATTGTTTGTAGACCAAGAACAAGCGGAACGAATCCTAAAAGGGAAGGATCAAGTTTCTTAGGACTTGTTTCGAGGTAGGTGATGGTTGTGATTTCATGTTGGTGTGATGTATGTTTGTAATTGCTTCATTATAATGCATGTATGTATGTATGCGAATGTTGCATTATTGATCACCCTAATCGTAAATGAGGATAATTGAATAATTGAATGTCATGAATCACCTCTTGTTGTATGATTGTGAGAGTATATATTGTCATTGTGATTGTGGTTTGTTGAATGGGTGGGTATCACGATCTAACACACTAACTGGGATCGGTTGCCACGTTCTGGCATAAATATGGGATCGATTGCCACATTCTAGCATAAATATAGAATCAGTTGCCACGTTCTTGCATTAACATTGGATCGGGTATCACGTTTCGGTATGCTAACAGTTTGGGTGTGGGTTCTATGAGAGGACCATTGAATCGTGTTGTGTATCTACTTGTGATGATTATGTTCATATCTAATGACGATTGATACTAGATGACCATATGCTTCTCTAAATTAATGACCAATGTGTATTATTGAGAATGTGGGATGCGACATTGATCCTGAAAAGATGACTAATATTGTATATGTTCGGTATATGCTTGTTTTATAATGTTGTGGTTACTTGGATGTGTTTCACTTATTGGGATAGCCGCGTGATTCTACTAGTACAATGTGGTTGTGTACTGATATTGCACTTCCTCTTTCTTTGTTCAGTACAGGGCATCTTCAGGTGGTTATTTATAGACTTCAGCTAGGTAACTAATGAGTGTGACCGGATTCAAGGGTGAGCCAGTTCTTTTAGGCTACCATGGATCATTCTTGTTTATGTCCACTCTTTTCGGACTTAGAATATTTCTTAAAGGTGTTGTTTAGTTTTGGGGTTGTACCCCTTGCTCTTACACTTGTCGTTAGTAGAGCTTTGGTACATTGACTTTCAGGTTCTAGGGGTTGTTTTTGCGCATTAGTTTGGCTAGTTTATTTAAACCTTTGGAGTTTATGAGAAATCCGCATTTTTATTGTTATTTAAACTGTTTTTGTAGTTGTAAATGTGTATTACTTGGGTTAAGTTGATTAGTTGGGCTGTAGTTTTGGTTTTCCCACCGAAGGGTTAGTGTGGGTGCCACTCACGATGGTATGGGTCATGACAAGAGCGTAGGCCATCTATCACTAACGTTGACTATAACACTTACCAACGAAGTGAATCTGATGAAAATTTACAGTTTTGGTACGAATTCCTTTGGTAGCTCATCACTAATGGAATACCAGATTATGGTAACACATAGGTTGGGCATAGACAAGCAGAAGAAAGTTTAATTAGGACAAAGTTTATATAAGTTGTAGAAACATCAAAAAACTGAAAAATATTATTGAGTCTTTTGGAAGGGAACATTAGGAAAAATAGTGTATGTATTTGTATGGTATTATTTAGTACTATGTTTGGTAGGAATTTAAGGTCTATGTATAACTAATTCATGGATTATTTATACACCCTACATGGTATATGATGTATAACTAATACCTTACATTTGGTGATATTAGGAATACATAGAATTTAATACCACAGTATAAATCTATGTAAAGCAAAAAAAAATATCCCTCAAATTCTTTTAACGATTTTGTTTATTTTCTGTATTTTATGTTTTATATTTGTACAAATAAATTTATTCAAATAAATTACTTACAAATTTTACTATTTAGAGAGAGCTTTTTGTTGTTAAATTAATCCAATACAAATCAATATAATATTTGAAATGTGAGTTGTTTAACATTTACTAATTAAAAAGGCAAATATATCACTACATGGAGTTTGTGATCTTTATTGAATGTAGTATTGTTCATATATTTATAAATCCAAACACCCGCATATGCTTGATGCATGTGATACATTGTAGGTCTCTAAATGATGATTGACGAGGAAAACTCAATGGTATATGCAAAGGTTACTATTAAAATAGGGTTTTATTAATCATTTAATATATATATATATATATATATATATATTTTAAAATGTTCTCAAATAAAATGGCAGTCAAGTGCAATCCAATATTATAATTCTAATTAGGAAAAATATTTATCGTCTAATTATGATAATAAGATCTATATCTACCGAGACAAAGAATGAAGGGCAAGTCAATCTATGATAATAAGGTCTATATATACCGAGACAAAGAATGAAGGGTAAGTGAATCTAATGTTTTTCATTTTCAATACTTTTCTTCAATGCAATAAAAGGAAAGAAGATAAATTTCTAGGCTCCCCAAGTTATTTTAAAACACAGTTTCCTATATAAAGTTGTTGGTGCTAAGACCAAAAGTCACAATTTTACTTTCACAATTTCTTAGTCATTGTTTAGACATGACAACAAGGATCAGCAAGGGTCGTCTAAGGGTTGACATGGTGACAATGAAGAATGTGAGGAACTTACAAGTTACGTTTTCTAAGTGTCGTGCTTGTCTGTTCAAAAAGGCTAGTGAACTTTGTACACTATGTGGTGCTGAAATTGTCATTGTGGTATTTCCCCGAGCGATAAAGGAGTTTTCTCCTTTGTTCACCCTAGTGTGAACCCATTGGTGGAGAGGTTCCTTGGGAGGAACCTCCCTCAACAAAATAACGATGTCCACAATCAACAAATCGTGGCTCGTAGAGAAGCTGGTATTCGTGGCTCAATACCAAGCTCATGAACCTTGAGTGGGTTCTCCAGATGGAGAAAAATCGTGGAGTATCCCTTCGAGAAATTAGGAAGATAGATAATAGTCTATGGTGGAAATCTCCTATGGAAGAACGTAACTTATTCCAACTTCAACACTTGAAGAAGGCATTGGAAATTCTAAAGAAAAAGGTTGTAAAAGAGGAACAAATGGTGAATAATAATGCATTCCCATTTCAAACACTGGGAAGTGTCTGGACTCCTTCTAATTGTGCTAGGTAAAGTTCTTCATATGGACTCAATGTTGGTGGACCCTTTGCTAATAGGGTTAGTGGATCTACTTCTTCCATAGTTCTCAATTATTAGTGTGCGTGTTATGGAATTGTTGAAAGTAAAGTTAAATTTTTAAATATTATATTAAGTGTCTAGGTTCATTTGTCATTTGAGGTGTTCATCATGAAAAGTTCATGAGTTATGATTCAGTCGAAGTCAGTACTAAGTGTTGTGCTCATCAGTTATGATTCAGTCGAAGTTAGTAATTTTAATTATATATGTTATGTTCTTAGTCCATTCTCATGTTGATTTTATCCTTTGAATTGCATAACATATAATCTATTCATTATCAACATATATCAAGATATTACAAACTTCTAGAGAAAAACGAGATATGCCTGTATTATCATATATCGCGCTAGAATTTATTTCTCCAATACTCTCGAGAATCTCCTTCAGATTATGCAACCCATGCACTATTAGATACTCAAGCATAGAAGAATTATCATTACCCTCTTCCCACCTTTGTAGATCTGCTTCTACAATTCGTAGATATTTTAATTTGCGAAACACAACATCTTCATTTAGTGTCCAATTTATTCTAGCAACTGCATAAAACCGTTCGAGATTGGGTAAATTAGCCAGCGAAGTCATGACTTCCCATGGTATACAAGTACCTTTTAAGGAAAATATCACTAGAGAAAACCATGTTCGGGTCAATGGATTAAAAAATCGCTAGCTCTTTTAGATTCGGAGTTCTTCTAATGATTTCCGCAACAAAAGGAGATTAATGAAGATAAAGTATGTTCAAGTTATTGAGAAAAAAAGGTTTTTCTTCTATACCATGATTTTCTGCCTCAAGAGGATTAGATATATATAGTGGCGATACAATATCCAAATGTCTCATCTCTGACATTTTTCTGATATATATACGTCTACTGGGAGTATAAACCCTGTCCATTTCTCTTCGAAGAATTATGGTCTATAGATTTCTCATTTCTTGCAGAAACATATCTCAAATGTACTAGTTGAGGTATTACACAAGATAAATCATATTGAATTGAAAATACGTCCAATATGTTAAGCAACTTCAACTGTAAAACATCAGTTTGGAATACCATTGCTGGATTATACCATTGCTATGTCGCATACGATAATAATGTTTCTCTTCAAGTGTAGATAGAAGGATCACTCGCCGTTAATCATATATGGATTTACTTAGGCATAGTTGGCGAAGAAGATCATCAATTTTCCAGTTCTTATCCTTCCATTAGTCCTTCGTGTACAAGCCAAAATTAGAGTTCTATCAGTTAACTCTTCTAGATACTCCTATGCCACCATTTCTAACCTTTTTTTGTTTCTAATCAACTTGGAAACATTAATCTCTTTATCTTCAGGAAAACCTCCAAAGAAAGAATTGATTAAAACTGTATGGATACAGTACCAAAGAATCAGTTCAGATTTTCCTCAACATTATTCCAATTATCATGTGTTGGGTCCATTTCACCAAAAAGTCCAGCAATGACAACAATCGAGAGACGTAATCCTCGACATTGTAATACAATATGCTTCCATAGTTCTACAAGTAGAGGAGGAAGCAAATCTATTTTTGAATGATTTTTTGGTTTCAATTGTCATCAAGACATATAAAAGACTTTCTATGAGGTGGAAAATCGGGACAACTGACATAATCAACAACATACAAAAGCCGAGTGGTTAATAGAATTTGGCTTCTATTGTCATCATTTGGAAATATTCTTTGCATTTGGTCCCATGCCTCAGTACTCCATATATCATCTTTGACAAATATAAATTTCCCACCCCACCCTTTAGACCTCTTTACACAATCTTCATACCTATATTGCTCATACTAAAAATTGGTACTACAACTAAATCGTCTGTTTGGGCAGTGAGGTGTTCAAGTATGGCAATGAAGTCATCCTCCATCCCAACAATAGAATTTTCCTAAATTGTATTTTTTTTTTTTTTTGGTGAGGACTTGTTCTGCATATTTTCTTCCATGCTTGTTAAACTCAATCTGTGGCACTTCTTTCCTGAGAGAATCAACATCTTTTTCCACTTTCAGCAATTTTTCCTCGAAGTATTTACAAGCCCCTTGTCATGACCCGCAACGTTGTCATAACCCGCAACGTTGTCATAACCCTTGCGCATGAAATTAAAGAATAAGTGAGCTAGTCTTAGTGGGAAGAGTCTAGAGTCTCGAAGCGGTTTGAGGAAGATTGCAGAATATTATAGAAGATTACTTGGAAGGATAAGACTTGTAGAGAATTCTAGAAGAGTGGCCTGTTTGTAAATATGTAGGGACTTGTATAGTAATTTGTTTTTGCACTTTAGCCTTTAAGTGTGAAGTATAAATAGGACGGCATTCATTTGTAACACAATCAAGAAAAAGCAAGAAATATTACAGGATTGTAAATATGTAAATATTTACGTGAGCTTGAGCTTAAAAGATCGTGTATATATCGTAAGTTGTTGAGTGTCGTACAGAGAGTTTAGTTGAAGTCTAAGTCCGTGACATCCTTCTCTATATCAGCTAAACCAATGCTTCTTAGGCTTGAATCAACTTTATCTTCTGCTTTGTATATTACATCTCTGATCCTTTTTTCTATAACCTTAAGAGTTTCAATATCTTTGTGTTCCTTTGTTGTATCATCGCGGAAAAACTTGTAGAGCAAAAAGATTTGGATAGAGAGATTGAACATGTTATTGTTGGGTTCTAAAGGTGTGAACATGAAATGAAGGGTTGTGACAAAGGTTGTCTTTTTCTACATCAAATTCTTCCCTTCTATGGCATACATTTCTTATAAAATAAAATCGATTGATCGTGTCTGTGTTTGTGATTCGTTGCTGTCATTTTGAGTTCATTGAAATTATTGAAGTTTGAGGTACCAGTACTTTTTTAATGGTTAATCCCTTTTATCTTGGGAGGAATTAATCTACAACCTTGGGTACATGAGGGGATTAAATTTCTTAAGGACACACAATGGGTTTTGTGGCTCGGACAATTCTTTTATTTTTCTTTTCATCTTTTATTATTTCTATTTTTCCTAACCTGAATATAGGAGATAACAAGCTTAAGAAGTTTAATTTTTGTTATTTTCTGTGTTCTTTTTATTGGAAAAAAATAAGAAAAAGAGAATTATTTTATCATATGATAAAGAGGTTTGGGATGAATTAGTACTACTTTAATATGTTCGAGTATATTTTTCGTAGTAAGTTTCATTTGTATGGGTAAGATTATCATTTGTATGGGTAAGATTATTTTTATTTTCTTCCCAGGTGCATTGAAGCATTGCACCCTTTCAGTTTTCTTTTCAATAAGAAAAGTTATTTTTTGCATAAATGTAAGATATGCACTTTAATTCTTTTTTTCCCTATATTCTTGGTTTTATATAACTATGAGAAGAAGTAATGAACAAATGTTGTCTCCTAACAATATTTGAACATGAGTTTAGTTTCTCGTTGAAATTGAATGTCTTTTAAGGAATATTGAAATATGATGGAAATTGGGAAAAAAAGAAAAAAAATTAGCAAGAAAAGTGATTTGCATGGAATCGATGCTGACAGATAGAATATGATTCAATGAGAGTAAAAATCAGTTTTATCTTCATTTCCCTTGATTATTTTTTTTCTATACTTTATAAGCTATGAGATTTGTTTCATAAATGTTAGGATGGATGGTCATTATGTGATGATCTCTTAATATATCTTTATTATTATTAATATGTATTCTGTTTAGAGGAGGAAAAAAAACTTCTGTAGTTTTCTACTTCATGTGAAATTTGACTGAGTCTTACTTTTGGAGATCTGATTTTTTACTCCTTTGGTTTGAAGAATATAAGAACTTCACGAACAAATTAGATTGTGAATTGGTTTGAAGAATATAGAAACTTCACCAATTTGTTAAATACTTTGTTTGAATGAATATTCTGACTTGAAGAGAACAAAATCTTCGTCAGGAATATTAATGATAAATGATTTGAAAAAGATAAAATCTTCTTTGTTAGCTAGAAACAGTGTTGTATTGGAAAACCTTTTTTGGTTTACTACTCTGTCTGAATGTGAAACTAGTTCAAAGAATATAAAAACTTTATCAGAATTCAAGGTTCATTCGGTTAACAATTAGAAAAATATAAAAATTTCATCGTTAAATTAGAAACAAGTTGTATAAAGATTGAATTTTTATCGTTAGTATTCCAAATAGTAAGTGGTCTGTCTAATTATGACAAAAAGGGAAAAAAAACACTAGTAACATAAAATTAGTGATTTTTGTATCTGCAATGGGTGTTTCTGTGGATTAAATCTACAAAAGAAGGTTTCGTGTTGCCAATGTGTATTTTGATGGTATACAATTTGAAAGCATGGGAAAAAAATATGTGGAATATGATTTCAAATACTTGAAAAATATTTTTGAGAACATATTTAAAATGTGGGAGGTTCTTTACTTGTGATAAAGACAAAATTAGACTTACTATCTAATTTAAATTTGAAAGTACAAGATATGAAATTTAACGACATTCTTGTATTATGTTAGACCCACAAAATTCTTGAAGTATATTTGATGTTGTGGTCGTTGAGTCTTTCTTCACTATTATCCGATATGACTAGTATAAAATCACAAAATTATATTGCTTGTTCAAAAGAATTGTATTCTTTGATGAAAAAGTGTCACATAAAATATAGTGATTTTTCATGAAAAGATATATCTATTAAAATAAATTTATTTGTATAGACATGAACATTGGTGAAAAGTGATATGTTATGTTTGTGTTGTAAAACAAACATTTGGGTCATATTGCCCTTATTTGACCGATGAGATTATGGTCATGGCTAATTCTATAACAAATTGAATGTTATGGAAAGGTCCTTCTGAAAAGGACATCTGACAAGGTGTTGACTTTAAAATCTATGTTTGTATTTGACAAAGTTATAAAAAGTAAAGAACAAAATATTTATAGGAAAATGTTACCCCACGGAAGGTCTTTTAAAACCAAGTATTTCTGTCTCTTCTTACTTGGTTGAATCAAATTGTTTGTGACATGAACGCTTAGGACATGTCAATTACAAAACCTTGTAAAAAACTGATCAACTAAGAAGTTTTTTCTAACTTCTAGTGCAATAAATCAAAATGTCAAATATATGTTGTTGAAAGGAATTTTAATCCCTTAGAATTGGTTTACACTGACATTTGTGATATGAAGTCAACACCGTCTCGTGGTGGGAAAAATCGTTTCATAAATTTTATTGACAATTGCACTAGATACTGTTATGTCTATTTGCTAAATGGTATGGATGAAGCGATAGAAACATCAAGGCAATATAAAACTGAAGTTGAAAATCATTGTCATGATTAGAAGTGGTAGATGTGGAGAATATGAATCTTCTTTTGTAGAAATATATTTGGAAAATGGAATCATCCATCAAATTACTGCACACACTCACCTCAATCTAATGAAACTGTAGATAGGAAAAAAACCAAGCTTTGATGGAAATGTTGAATGTCCTACTTATAAGTTCAAGTCTACCATAAAATTTGTGGGGGGATGCTATCATTATAGCAAAAGAGAACAACAAAAAGTTTGTGTTTAGAAAGAGAGAAACAAAATGTTTTGTTTGTTAATAAAGGGAGCAACAAATAAAAAACTGGTTAAGCAATGGAGCAACAAAAAGTTTTTTTCGTTCAGGCTTTGTTGTATCCTGATAGAGAATTGATTGTCTGCCCTTTAAGTATATACAAGAAATAACTCTTGAAAGATAGTGATCTAATAATTTCCAATACAGTCTATTTCATACGAGTAATTTAAATGAGGGAACTATACCTAAATGGGTCAAAATAGGACCTATGACTGTGGATTGTGTGTTCATTGAATATGCTACAAATAGTAAAGCATGTCAGTTTATTGTTCATAAGTCCGAACTGTCAGATAGTAAAGTGAAGGGTCTAAGCGACCTTGGAAGGAACCAAAGGAAAATGTACTTAATAAAGAGATTCAGAGGCATAGTAAATGTCAATGGACAAACTACTTTCTTCAAGTTTGATTTTGTAACATTTCTTCTTGAAAATGAGTTTCATAAATTTGAAGAAGTTATGCCCTCTGTGGACTCATTCTTTTTGGAAAGAGGCTGTCAATAGTAAGATAGATTCAATCTTGAGCAACCATACTTGAGAGTTGGTTGATTTTCCTCCAGGAAATAAACCTTTGAGATCAAAGTGGATCTACAAAAGGAAAAGAAAGTTGATGAAACTATTGACAAATACAAAGCAAGACTTGTTGACATAGGCTTTAGACAATAAGAAAGCCTTGATTATTTTGACACATAATAGCCACTAACTAGGATTACATCAATTCATATGCTAATTGCGCTAGTTGCAGTATATAACCTTCAAATCGTCAAAATGAACGTGAATTTTTTTTTTTGAAAAAATGGAGAATTGAAGGAAAAAATTTACATGGAACAACTCGAGGGCATTGTGGTTCTTGGTAAAGAAAGAAAGTGTGTAAACTTGTTAAGTCACTTTATGGACTAAAAAGAAGCGTTAAGTCACTTTATGGACTAAAAAGAAGCGCCAAAATAATGACATGCGAAGTTTGACCAAACTATATTGGTAAATGAATTTAAGATTAATGAATGTGATAAATGTTTTTAGATTAAAAACACTTCAAATCACAAGGTTATTATTTGTTTTATGTTGATGACATGTAGATCAAAAGAGACATTTGACAGAAATGCTACTAAGCATATGCTAGAAAGTAGCTTCGATATGAAATACATTGAAGTTACTAATGTGATTGAAAAGGTATTTGACAAGTTCAAGTATTTGGATTTCAATATTTTCAAGACTCCAATAAATGTGAGCTTTGTACTTCAAAAGAATGAAGGCAAAAGTGACTCACAATTGGATTATGCTAGAGTATTGAGAAGTATGATACATATCATGAAGTGTACCCGATCAGATATAACATGTGCTATTAGTAAACTGAGTTGGTTCACAAATAATCTTAATCAAACTTATTGGATGACAATGAAAAGAGTTTTGGAAACATGCTTAAAAACTATTTTTGCATTATATCTAATATTCAACAGTATTAGAGGAATATAGTGATGAAAATTGAATCAGCAGGTTAAAATCCACGAGTGGATATATATTTACTCGTGTGGAGGAGAAATATCTTAGAAATCTTCAAAACAGAAATGTATCGCTCGCTCTACTATGAAATTTGAGTTTATCACTCTAGATAAGGCCGGTGAAGAAGTTGAATGACTTCGAAATTTCTTGAAAGATTTTTGGCCCAAACCTTTAGCTCTTGTATGCATACACTGTGAGAGTTAATTTGCAATAGGTTGGGCATGGATCATGATGTATAACGGAAAGTATCGTCATATATGATGTAGACATAATATCGGTAAAGAACTACTCTCTAGTGGAATTATCATAATTGACTATGTAAAGTCAAAGGATAATGTGTCGGATCCACTTACAAAAGGCCTAATTAAAGATGGAGTTGAAAGATTATCAAAGGGAATGGGACTATGGCCGAGGACAAGTCATTGTGGTGGTAATTCTACCTAGAAGACCGGAGATCTAATGATATAGGTTCATGGAGATCACAGAAAGTCATTGATAATAGTTCAACATTGTCAAAATATTTTTACGGTCCATTCTCATGATAAGACAATGTTTAGTAGCAAGGATAAAGACATTAGGACTTTTTAATGGTTTCTAAGTTTGATACAGGGTATATCAAATGGTGCATCTACGGGATAACACATTTAGAAATCACCTATGTCTATGTGAAGTGTAAGCCACTTCAAGGAGAATCCGATAAGGCCAATTCTCTACGCACTTATAAACCAAGACATGTTCATGGGTGAAACGAACAAAACAATGAGAACCAAAAATAATTCAAGGGTTGATTGTGTGATAAAATCTACCGATTGACCGAGTATACCGATATATGTTCACTATGGAAAGTTCAAAAGGAAACCCACTTATCCAGATGCAATCAATCCTTAATTACAAATCACACATTTTTTCATGCATATGTTTTAACAATAGCCATTACCTATTCATGTGGGGGATTGTTGGGTTTTAAAGGTGTGAACAGGATATGAAGGGTTGTGACTCTCTTGAAGGGTTGTGACTTTACCAAAGGGTTGTGACCATTTCAAAGGTTGTGCCTTTTCCAAAGGGTTGTGAACTTTCTGAAAGGTTGTCTTTTTTTGAAAGAGTTGTGACCTTTGCCCTTTGTTGGCTATAAATAGAGAGGTTTTCTCTCATTTTTCTGCATCGAATTCTTCCTTTCCCTAGCATACATTTCTTACAGATCAAAATCGATCGATCGTGTCTCCGTTTGTGATTAGTTGCTGTCATTTTGAGTTCATTGAAATAATTGAAGTTTGAGGTACCACTACTTCTTTAATGGTTAATTTGTTTTATCTTGAGAGGAATTAATCTAAAACCTTGGGTACTTGAGGGTATTAAATTTCTTAAGAACATATAGTGGGTTTTGTGGACTCGGATAGTTCTTTTATCTTTCTTTTCATCTTTTATTTTTCTGTTTTCCTAACTTGAATACAGGAGATAACAATACTTGTGTACATCTTTGACAAACCAATGATTGGTTTGGTATGAAGAGTTGCTCTAATGTATACGTAAGTGAAGAACGAGAAGCATAAGCCATTTTATTTATTTGCTGGAATAACTTAAAGGCACAGTCTCTGTCCAAATCATTTACTTTTCCATCTATAAATTTTATAATTGGGGGACAAAGTCATAGGATACTTACCCTTTATCATTTGTTTAGTTAAAAGATATGATGCATGAGAACACAACCAATTACAAAACAAGAAAATCAAATTGTTACACTTTATTAATACAGTACCATAGGTATGAGATGCACATGTACATCCCAATTTCTTTTCTATTTTATAATTGTGAGACAAGGTGTAGTGCACTCATTGAGTTCACCAGCAATTCCCTGCAGTTTAAAATGATACTTAATCTGAATTTCGAAAAGTTCTTATAGAAAATATATGATACGTTTTCATTATAATTTACAACCTTAAATAAATATATGTGTTGAAGTTAAAAGAAAGACACCAAGGATTCGTTTTGTTCATTGACAAAATTATTTAGTATTATAACTTTGTTAGTAATATATCAAAATAGTATATTTAGATGTTTATGTTCCATACACTCCAAATGAATGACAACTGTTGTAAAGAAAATAAAGTAAACTGAAAAATAGAGCAAAAGAGAAGAAAAAACTAATGTGGTTTTCTTTATTTCTAATGAAACTTGACACTAAGAGACCTGCCTATTAAAAAGGCTTACAACGGAACTGAAGTACTAGAATTTAGGTACCCACTAATTACTAATTAGCTATTAGTCTGGCACAATAACTAAGCTTACTAAAATAAAGGAAACTAAGACTTGCTCTAGTATCATTGAATTACTTCTCAACACTCCCCCCCCCCCCCCCCCCCCCCCCCGATTCAAACATGCAAACTTCAAGTTGACCTCTGAAGAGATCGTGGTTTGCCTAGGGAAGTGACTTCGTGAAGATGTCTGCTATTTGCTCGTTTGTAACACAAGACTTCAAAATAATTTCACCAGTAGAGACAAGACCTCAAATATAGTGATAGTGAAAAAGTTCGGTTGCACCAGTTTGTTTCTGATTAAAATCTGCAACAAGTCTCCTTAACCAAATTGCTCGACAAGCTATAGAGGTGGCTACAATATATTCAGCCTATGAAGTTGATAAGGCCACCGCTTCCTGCTTCTATGAACTCCATGAAACTGGTCTAGATCCAAGATTAAACGAGAAACCATGTGTTCTCTTTCTATCATAAATTATGCATGCATAATCACTATCAGTAAAGCCAGTTAATGTGAAATTTGTTATCTTAGAATACCAAGTTTCATGCTCTGTTGTCCCAGCTATATATCTCAGTACTCTATTTTTAGCTCCAAGGTGAAGCTTGCTTGGATTGTGCATATATGACCCTAATAAAGAAAGCAATGTATGGTCTTCTATGAGACAAGTAATTCAAACCACCAACAAGACTTCTAAAATAAGTCGCATATTCCATTTCAAAACCATCATCACGATAAACTTCTCAATGATATTCATCGGCATAGCAACAACTTTACAATTTACCATAGTAATCTTCTTCAAAAAAATTGTTGCATATTTTTTTTGTTAAAGAAATATGGCTTCAATTTCCTGTTTCACCTCAAGACCAATAAAATAATGCGATAGACCCAAATCAAACATCTCAAATTTTTTATCATGCAGTTCTTAAATTCAGTGACGATAGACTCACTCGAACCAAAATATATATCATATCGACAACATAAAAACATACCACCAAAAAATCATTTCTACCTTCTTATTTTACCTGAAGAGTGGGTTCATTCTTACTTCTTTCAAAACCATTCTCATGGAAATATGAATCAATCTTAAAGTACCATGTCTGTGACGCTTGCTTTATGACATAGAGTGCCTTTTTAAAACTTGTAGACCTTATCTTCTTTGCCATTAACTACAAACATTCAGGCTGTGAGGAATAGACCTCTCTCATATCACCATTTAAAAAGGCAAATTTATCATCAAATTGGTACAGTAGCCAACTTAGATTAGCAGGCAAGGCTAAAAAAGTTCTCATAGTTTTAAATAGGGCAACAAGAGAAAATGTTTCTTCAAAGTTAGTACCTTGTTGTTGGGAATAACCCTTTGTGATGAGCCTTGCCCTGTGTTTTTAGATGTTGCCATCATCATATACTCTTAAACACCCATTAGAGCCCAATAGCTTTCTTTCCTTCCGATAAATTTACCAAGCTGCATGTCTGATTCTTTTGAATAGACAACAACTCCTCTTCCATAGCTTTGTACCATTTATCCTCTTTTTCAGCATCTTCAAAGTAAATACGATCTGAAAGAAGTAAAGCAAAAGCACAAGATATATTGTAAACATGTGTGGTATTTGGTTTTTATCCCTTGTTAGTCTTCTTAATACAGTTGTCTTAGCTGAGGGTTCTTTCAATGTTGAAGATGTTGCTGGTGCAATTGATGAGACACTCGATAGACTTGCCAAAAAAGGATATGCTCCATACTTTTGACGAAAAATATTGTCATAAGGCAGAAATTAAATATTTGAACTTTCACTTCCTGAATTAAAGCTACAACTTGCATCTTCATTGAACACAACATTTTATTTACCATTTTCTTACTCACTTGATTATATAACTTATAGGCTTTGGATTGTGTTCTATATCCAATAAAGATATATTTTTCACAGGTGAGAAAATACTTTAACAATTCCATTGACGCTAATCTTGAAGCAAACTAGATCATAAAATATTCCTTTTCATAAATCAGGCACAACTTTTCATGAAAACATCTTTCATAGATTAAGGCTTCTTTTGGAATTCATGCCTTTTAGGGTTGATAATAAAGAATAATGTCTGGGTTCATGTGAAATCAATAGTAAAATATGTAATTGATTCAAAACAATCATAATAAGATTAAAACCATACAATTGAATCAACACAATTTGAACCTATGAATAATTGAATGAAAACCTAATCAATTTTGGTGAAATTGAACTTGGAGAGTTGAGAAGTTCTTGGGGCTCAATGGATCAATGAAACCCATTGATGAAGCACTATATTCCTTGAGGATCAAAGCCCAAAATAAATGGAGGAGTTGGAGACTTGAAACTTGAAACCCTAGGTGTTCTTCATTGATCTTAAGAGAATTTGTAGAGGATAAATGTGGATAGGATTGGGGATTTGAGTGAACGCGAGAGTTGGGGTAGTTATAGGGGTAGAATGTTAGTTATAGGACTTAAAATTAGGGTCAAAACGAGAATTATTAACCCAAAATAATAATATGTTTTTATAAAATAAAATGTAAAATATTTTTCTTACCCCGCACCATCACTTCCTATCATTGTACCACCTCCCCCCAGCCATTTTTTAGTTTATTTTTGTTTAAATTTTTTATAAAAGTATTTAATTTTTTTTTACTTCATATCTCTCTCTCCCTCAAATTAGATATTATTATTTTTTAATATAAATAAAATATTATTATTTTTTTTTTTGAATGAGAGGATGGTTTTTTTTTTTTTTTTTTTGGGGGGGGGGGGGGGGGAGGTTGTGGAGTGGGGCAAGAAAAATAATTTAAATTTTACTTTTTGAACAATTTTTTTTTTTTGGGATATTAATACTTTAATCTTTAATTTTTAATCAATACTAATAGTTTATTATTTAATTTTTGTCAAGGTAAACTAATTTATTCATGTGGAATGTCATGTCAATATTTTTGCAAATAAAAGAGTGTATTACACACACCAGTGAGGTGTGTTTCTCAAACTGATAAGTGATAGTTTAGGCATGAAACTCACTCTCCTAATTATTTAGGTATGGAACTCAAAAAAAGTATATAGTTTAGGTGTGTTTTTGATACTTTATCTCTTTTTTATTAAAAAAAATCATTTAGACCCATGTTATATAAAATTCTAATTATGGATAATAGGGGTGAAACAAAGTGGGAACAACCACCACGATAATTGATTTCGGTGTAAAAATATGTCAACCAATCCATGCCCATAATAAAATAAAAGTATAGCATCTCTAGTTCTATCAAGTTTATATGGGTCTAACGACCAACAATTTCTACTATACAACCTCGATAAAGGCACTTGGAAATAAAAGAGTCACCAACTAGAGTAGATATTGTTGGGTTTGAAAGAATCAAAGCGTCATGCAGAAGCTTACAATTGCAAATAATATCGGGATAAATCATATGACAAAAACTAACAAAAAATGAATATATTATTATATGATTTAGTCAATTAGCCTACATATTTACTGGATACTCGGATTAAGATTTTGCTGGATGTGTTGACACTAGAAAGTCCACATTTGGTTACTTGTTTCGATCAGCTGAAGGAGCAATATCATGGAAGAGTGCTAAGCAATTTGTCATTGCTACATCCAAAATGGAAGCAGAATTTGTGGAATGTTATGAAGCCACAATTCATCCATTATGGCTGCAAAACTTCATATCAGGACTTGGGGTTGTCGACACCATTACCAAGCCGCTGAAAATTTATTGTGATAATACTGCAGCAATATTCTTCAACAAGAACGATAAGTACTCCAAAGGTGTCATATGGAATTAAAGTAGTTTATTGTTAAGGGAGAAGTTCAGAAACAAAGAGTGTTACTTGAGAATATTAGAACTGATCTCATGATTGAAAATCTGTTAATAAAGGGCTTAAAACCAAAGACATTTAAAGAACATGTTCAAAGAATGGGTCTTGGTTGTACCTATGATTGATACATTTATGATGTTTTCACACTTTGAGCTCAATTACTTGTTTCTGATATATATTAATGAATTTCTTGTTTCCCATAATGGTGTATACATTATTTTTTTGAGATGTTACAAGATAAGTCTCTATGAGACATTATTGTGGACCATAATGTTATATGTTTTATAGCTGATGAACCTAGTATGATAAGTTGCTAATGTAGTAGTATATGAAAGGAAGTATGTAGCTTAAAATTTATGTACCACCTCCATAACTCGCATTAGTAGTTTGTTATATTGTGGTATGTATGATGAAAATTATTGAAGAGATTTATTGTATACACAACTAATGCTTATGAAATATTAATATTATGGTCATTGGGCCAAGTTGGAGAATGTAAGAATTATTTCTTAATTATGACCCAAATTTACTTGTGGCCCAAGTTTACTTTTTGCCCAAGTTTACTAGTTGCCCAAGTAATACCATAAATAATATTTAATGATTAATAAATCTCGTATGTATATTGGTTATTTGATGGACGTACTAGATTAAATCTTAACCTCTATAAATTGGTCCTCCATCCTCCCATTAGAGTTACCACATATTCTCAACAATAATTTGATCGCTGGCGGTTGTGGTAACATAAGGCTAGGGTAAGGAGGTAGAAACCAATTTACGACCAATGCTTCCGCTTTCTTTATGATGATTTCTTCCGCATCATGTATGTGCCTCTAACGATCTCTATGTAATATTATCGTGTTCAAAATTCTGATATGTATTAAAGTATTTAATCTTATAAAAAACATCAAACAAATTGATCTCAATTGCAACAATCTCACATCTTCATTCATTTTATGATTGAGCTTGATCTTAGGCGTATTTATATGCCTAAGTTGTTGATATTTGCCCATGTTTGAATCAAATTGAAGAATGATCTAAGACTATTAACTTGATTTTGTTAAACATGTGATGATTGTGCACTAACACATATGATTAGTTGTTTTAGGAATTTTTAAGGGATTTGGAGTTGATTTGGAGAAGAATAAGCATAAAAGAGAAGAAACAGCTCAGGCAAGAACCACCAATGGTTAGCACATTGGTTGGCGCGCCGCGCCACTAGTATAAATTCAGAGATGATTTTTAGGTGCTCTGCTAGAGGCAACGCTCTAATGCCTAAATTACTGCCCATCTTCCAGGTGTCGCGCTATGCTTGGAAATTCAAAGACGCTTGCCTGGCACTCTACTAGGCGAGACGCGCCAGGAGGATTATTCAGAGCCAAAGCATTGGCGCGATGGGAGGCTCGACACCCCAAGGGAATTCCAACTTTTTCAGCTTAAATTGTGTGAAAAAGGATTCCTAGTTGTAGTAGAATTTGGGTCCAACTTTCCCAACTATTATAACTAGACCCTTAGGGCTATATTGTTAGGGTTCGACTTTTTAATTGGTGTGCAAGAGCAAGATTCATCATTGTAATATATTTCGATCTTCTAACTCTTCTATTTTTTGAAAACCACATGAACAATTGTATTTTGTGGTTTTCCAACAGTATGAGTGGCTAAACGCCCTAGTTCTGGAGCTGTAGCTACGAATTTATTGTTGATTATTTAAAGACTTTTTGAATTAATTCTTGGTTGTCATTATAAGTTACTTCTATTTTCTTGTATTACGATTTTGTGCTTGATTACCATAAGATAAATATATTTTCTAATATTAAAATCAAGAGAGGAGAGGTTAGCTAGACTAGAGAATATAGAGATCTCGATCGACCCATTTGATTGAGGTGAGTTATGTTCAAGAGTGACACTCGGACGAACAACTTGCTTGGTTACGAAATGGGATGAAATATAAATGTGCGTCAATTAGGCATGTTTATCCCCCACTCAAAGATGTAGTTAAACTACTAACTGGAGTAGGCGACTAGAGGTTTTATACCCAACTCGTACAATTAATCTTGTAAACCTGTTACTTGACAACTAAAATTAGTTCTAAGCTGAGAATATGATACATGGGATTCATTACATGTTGTTGCCCTGGAATTGTCGTTTACTTGCTTGAAACATCATCTTAAAGTCATTCAAATCTTAGTTACTTTTATTTATTACGTAATTAGTAGTAGTAGTTAACAACCATCACCTTCTCTTAAACATTTACTTTTATTTTATTTGTAGAATTCAGTGTCAAATATAAGTTGATCATAAGTCCCTTGGGAATGATAACTCGTTTCTTTAAGAATCTATATTACTTGAGCGACCACGTACACTTGCGTGTATATTATGGAGCAACAAGTTTTTGGCACCATAGTGGGGGACTTAGAAATTGATTTTTATTCGATCCTCTTAAGCCTACAATTAGAATATTCATGTGTTAATTACTTGATCTTAGCTTGTTTATTGCAGGCAGTGGACTCTCAATCCTGGCTCGGAAAGGAGAACTTGTCGAACCAGACAGCGAACCCGAAAGAGCCTTACGCCAACGCAGAAAAATAAATAGAGAGCATAAAAAAGAATTGGGTTTAGGTCTTTGTGGAGTCAATGAGAATAATAACCAAGACAACGTGAACTACCAAGAGAACTTGAATAACCAAGAGGTACCCCCTGTCGTACTAGCAAGACCAGTCCGTGATGTGGCAATCCCATTCACAGCCAATGTGGCGTCTAGCATTAGGAAACCTCCACCGAGGGGTAAATTTAAATTAAAACAGGGCATGGTACAACTCATCCATGCTAGTGGGCAATTCACCGGTCCCCCCCCCCCCCTCCACGAGGATCCCCAAATCTACCTTAGGAACTTTATAGAGATTAGTGATACATATATCCCAAATGGAGTCTCATCGGACTGTGTAAGGCTGACGTTGTTCCCATACTCATTGTTAGGAGCCGCAAGGTGTTGGTTAGATTTTGAGCCACCAAACTCTGTCACTACCTGGGATTATCTAGCAAAGAATTTCTTGAATCAATTCTTTCCATCCAAGAAAACCGCACGGTTAAGAAGTGAGATATTAAGCTTTAATCAAAACTCGGGGGAGGACATGTACCAAGAATGGGCTTATTTTAAACAAATGTTGAATGCCTGCCCTCATCACATGCAAACTAATGAGGTACTTGCTCACACTTTATTTAAGGGTTTAGATTATAATGCACGTGTTCTTCTTAATAGTGCAGAAGGTGGACAAGCCCTAGCAAAAACTTGTAAAGAGTTATTTAATTTAATCGATTTACTCTCAAAAGGAAACATAGGGTATGAGGGGGAAATGCCTAGAACCACAACCTAAAGGGCTGCGGGAATCTTAGATGTAGATCAAGCCACCGCCATAAATGCCAAACTGGATGTGATGCAACATAATATAGCCATGCATTTCAAATAGATGTCCTTAAATAAAGCACCAGTTAAGATAGTACAACAAACATCCAATTGGTGTGGGGTATGTGGTAGTGGGGCTCATGAAATCGAGCAATGTGAGGCAATCTTAGACTCCGTAAACTATGTGGGTAATGCGCAAAGGGGTGGAGGTCAGCAAAATTATGGTAATACCTACAACTCTAGTTCGAGGAACCATCCTAACTTCTCATAGGGTGGGAACCAAAACCAAAGTTAGGTGCAAGGGGCAAACCAATACCGTTCTCAAGGGGCTGGGAAACAATACCAAACTCCTAACCAAGGTGCAAATTCGAATGCACCAAAAAGGGGGATGATCAATGATAAGCTACTCTAATAGCTCATGGCTGAAATAGGGACAAAGATCAATGCTAGGACAGATAAGCAGGATGAGAACATCAGAAACATCCAAATGTCCCAAATGAGCTTAGAGAAACAAGTTGCGCAAGTAGCCAATTCTCTGAACTTTCGTCCTCAAAGTGGGTTGCATGGTAATACCGAACCTAACCCAAGCAACTGAATGTGGTAAGTACTAGAAGTGGGTTAAAACTAGAGGAACTAGCTCCAAAGAAGAGAGATACTAAGGCAGGTGCTAAAGAAAAGAAAATGGAAGAGGTAGTAAAGAGCTCCAATGTTCAAACACTCATTTCTCAAAAGAAATGATCTCCTCCATTTCCACAACGGCTCAGAAAGAAGAATGAGGATGAATGCTTCGGTAAGTTTCTCTCTCTCCTTAAACAAGTTCACATTAATCTGCCTTTGGTTGACATTTTGCAGGGTATCTCGAAGTATGCTAAATACGTGAAAGAGATAGTGGCTAACAAGAAGAGGCTCACAGAGTATGAAACTGTAGCACTTACTGAGGAGTGCAGCTCAAGAATCTAAAATAGACTGCATAAAAAGTTAAAAGATTTGGGTAGTTTTACTATGCAGGTTACAATTGGGAAAAGTGTTCATGCTCGGGGGTTGTGTGATTTGGGGACAAGTATAAATTTGATGCCCTCGTTGTTGTATCAAAAGCTTAGGTTGGGTAGTCCAAAACGAACCATTGCCTTTCTCCAACTCGCTCATAGATCCATTGTTAGGCCAGAGGGGGTGGTAGAAGATGTGTTAGTTCAAGCTGGTTCCTTGTGTTTTCTAGTTGATTTTGTGATCTTAGATTTTGAACCCGATTATGAAGTTCTATTCATTTTGGGATGTCTGTTCTTGGCCACGGGTAGGGCCTTGATTGATGTAGCAGCTAGGCAATTAACTATGAGGGAACATGATAAGGTTGAGGTATTTGATGTTTACCGCTCTTTAAATTGCCTTTTATCTATGAAGAGTTGTATGTTATTACGGTGATAGATCACATAGTAGAATCGCAGTTAGTTATGCCTAAAGATCCCTTAGAAAAAGTGTTAGTAGGCCATGAGGTGGATGGAGATACTGAGGCCTAAGAGATAGAGATATGGTTCAATCTGGAACTCGTGGAGACTCACAGGTATATAGAATGGAGTCATTAGATCATGAGTTAGGGCCTCCACCTAAACCCTCAATCGAAGAAACTCCCAAGGTATGCTTATTTGGGTATTAACGAAACTTTGCATGTTATACTTTCTGCAGAGTTTGTATGAAATACTGGTTGAAGCGGCATTGAGGATCTTAAAGATGAGGAAAAAGGCAATTGGATGGCAGATGGCTGATATTCATGGGATTAGTCCGGCATTATGTATGCACAGAATCTTCATGGAAGATGATCACAAACCAAGTGCACAACATCAATGTCGGCTAAATCATTATTTGATGAAAGAAGTGCTGAGAAAAGAAGTAATAAAGTGGCTAGATGCTAGAATTGTGTACTCGATCTCTGATAGTAAATGGGTAAGTCTGGTACAGTGTGTTCCTAAGAAGGGATGTATGTCAGTGGTAAGGAACGAAAAGAATGAGTTGATCCCTACTAGAACAGTGACCGGCTAGAGAATTTGTATGGATTATCGGAAACTAAATGATGCCACCAGAAAAGATCACTACCCAATTCCCTTCATTAATTAGATGCTTGACCGACTAGCAGGGCAAGAGTCATATTGTTTCGTAGATAGGTATTTCGGTTACAACCAGATCTTAATTGCACCCAAGGATCAGGGGAAAAGACCACGTTCACTTGTCCTTATGGTACCTATGCTTTCAAACGCATGCCATTCGGACTTTGCAATGCACCGGCAACTTTTCAAAGGTGTATGCTGGCCATTTTTCATGATATGGTGGAAGAATTTGTAGAGGTATTCATGGATGATTTCTCCATCTTTGGGAAGTCTTTTGAGGTATGTCTCTGGAATTCTGATAAGGTACTTTCTAGGTGTGAGGACACTAACTTAGTGCTAAATTGGGAAAAGTGTCATTTTTTGGTTAGAGAGGGGATAGTGTTGGGACACAAGGTGTCTAAGTCGGGTTTAGAGATTGATAAAGCTAATATAGAAGTTACTGAAAAATTACCCCCTTCCATTTCTACAAAAGGGGTGTGAAGTTTCCTTGGACATGCAGGTTTTTACCGGAGATTCATCAAGGATTTCTCCAAGATTGCAAGACCTATGTGCAGTCTTTTGGAGAAGGAGGTGAAATTTGATTTTGATGAGATGAGCTTGAAAGATTTTGAGATGTGGAAGAGGAACTTAATTGAGGCTCCCATCTTTGTTGCTCCGAATTGGGAAGTACCATTTGAACTCATGTGTGATGCAAGCGATGTAGCAGTGGGTGCAGTGTTGGGACAAAGAATACATAAGTTGTTCTGCTCCATCTATTATGCAAGCAAGACCCTAGATTTTGCATAAGTGAATTACATAGTGACTGAGAAGGAGATGCTAGCTCTAGTGTTCGCCTTCAACAAGTTCAGATCGTATGTGGTAGGTACTAAGGTGATTGTTTTCACTTACTAGCAACTATTAGGAACATATTCAACAAGAAGGATGCTAAACCAAGGCTGATTTGGTGGATATTGCTTCTCCAAGAATTCGACCTTGAGATTAAGGATAGAAAAGGTACTGAAAATCAAATAGTTGATCACTTGTCTAGGTTGGAGGATTTTTCCCATGTGAATGAAGGTGAACAAATCAGGGAAGAGTTTCTGGATGAACAATTGATAGCATTAGATATCTCTCAAGTGCCTTGGTATGCAGACATTGCGAATCTAATTGTTAGTGGAGATTACCCCTTGGGTGAAACCACCCAACAAAAGAAAAAGCTTAATCATAATGCTAAGTTCTATATATGGGATCAATCGTTCTTGTTCAAGCAAGGTGTGGATCGGGTGGTGAGAAGATGCATTCTGGAATATGAGGTTCAAAAAGTGCTTGAAAGTTGTCATGCTAGCCCATATGGAGGACACCATGGAGGACACCATGGAGGAGAGTGCACCACGCACAAGGTAATACAATGTGGTTTATTTTGGCCCTCGTTAGTTAAAGATTCTATTGCTTTTATAAAGGGTTGTGATAAATGCCAAAGGTTGGGTACTATTTAAAGAACATGAGATGCCGCTAAGTAACATTTTAGAGGTGGAAATATTTTATGTGTGGGGTATTGACTTTATGGGTCCCTTCCCGCCATCTAGTGGAAACCAATACATTCTTGTGGTTGTAGATTATGTGAGTAAGTTGGTTGAGGTTGTCACTCTTCCTTTGAATGACGCAAGGATTTTGATCAAGTTCATTAAGAAGCATATCTTCACTCACTTTGGCACTCCAAGGGCAATCATAAGTGGTGGAGGTAAGCACTTCATTAACCATCTAGTAAAAAATCTTCTTGCTAAGTATGGTATGCATCATAAAGTTGCTATAGCTTACCATCCTCAAACGAGTTGCCAACTAGAAGTTTCAAATAGAAAGCTGAAGCAAATTTGCAGAAAACGGTGAATGCACAGAGGAAGGATTAGTCTGATGTGTTGTGGTCATATAGGACTGCGTACAAAACACCCATAGGGCCTTCTCCCTATCAGATAGTATTTAGTAAAGCATGTCATCTTCCGGTGGAATTAGAACACAAAGCTTATTAGGCAATTAAGAGGTTGAATTTGGACCCTGAGCTGGCTAGTAGAAAGAGAGTGAAGCAATTGCACGAACTTGAGGAGTTTAGGCTCCACACATAAGAGAATGCCAAGCTTTACAAAGAAAAGATAAAAGGTGGCATGACAAGCATATAGTTACTCGTACTTTCACTCCGGGAGAAAAGGTAGTACTCTTTAACTGTAGATTAAGGTTATTCCATGGAAAACTAAGGTCTAAATAGAGTGGTCCTTTTGAAGTGGTAAGAATGACACAACATGGGGTTGTTGAACTTAAAGGTGAGATTGGCCCTATGTTCTTGGTAAATGGGCAAAGGGTGAAATACTACTTTGGTGTAGATTCAGATCATGATCTAGAGACACTTGAGCTAAATGATGAATGATCCAAGTTGTGTCATGCCATGATGTTAAATCAAATGATACATGGGGGGAAACCTGTGAACTTTTATTTTGTTTTTGAATTTTGATTTTTTTGTTTTCTTAGAATATGGGAAGTACTTTTATTTATTAGTGTTAGCTAGATAGGATTTTTCATTATTTGTAACTTAGTTTGTAATAGTGAAAAACGAAAAAAAAAATCACTGAAGCCAGGTGCACAGGCTGATGCGCCGTGCCTGGCATGAGAATTCAGAGGGGTTGTTGGGGCGCTACGATGGCGCATCGCCCCTCCATCGCGCCTCAGCCCAGAATCACTCAAGCCAGGCGCACTGGCAAGCGCGCCGCGCCTGGCTGTGTATTTCAGAGAAATTTTTATGGTGCGAGGCTGGAGCGTCGCGACCCTAGAGCACCCCTGCCCAGTTTCATGCTAAATAGGTCGCAATCAACCCACCCGACCCAACCCCTCTTTTAAACCCCAAATCCTACATTCATCCCCCATTTTTCTAAACCCCAACCGACCCAACACCCCAAGTTCTCTCAAACTCCTCTTCTTTTTCATCTCTTCCTCTCCCTCAAACCTCCATTAATACCCAACTCCAACTCTTCTTCTCCCAAATTCCTCCATTAAAACCCCACCAAACCTCCCACTTTTCCTCTTCCTCAACCCTTTCTCTTCCTAAATCTCCCTCCAAATACCCATATTCTTTCAAATCTCTCTCTAAAATTTTCCTTTTTTTTTCTTCTCTTTTCCCCTCCCCACTGCCATACCCGACCCCCCCCCCCTTTTGCGTGTTCCAAGAGAAGTCGGAAGGGCGAATCTCCGGGTCCGCTAGTGGCCGGGAACCAGTCTAGAAATTTGGGATAAAGGTCGTCAAAAGATATGGCTGGGAGTGGTTTGAGTGACAGAGAGAGGCTAAGTATATGGGCAAGGAATATGTGAATGAGGTACGTTTACAATCGTAATTTCCTGTGATTTACACTACTTGAATAATCTGGGGCTGAGGTTTATTTTTGAGAATCTGGGAGATTGTAATTTGTCATTAATTCGGGATTTTTATGCAAATTGGCTTATTGATACTAGGTTGAATAAGTCTGTGTCGGTTAGGGGTCGGGACGTTAAATTCACTGCTAGGATACTAAATGAGTTCTTAGGTACCCCAAATTGTGATGCCACTTATTTCAATAAATTGAAGGATAAACCTCCTTATATGAATATCAAACACACATTGTGTGGGGTTGAATCAACTGCGAGGTGGTAAAGAAGCAAAGATACTGCGAGGCATTCTACCCTCCACTTTGCTAATTTTAATCAAGTAGCTCGAGTGTGGTTGAAAATAGTTTGTTGTGTGTTGTTGCCCGCTAATCACCTTACAGATATGTCATAGAATCGGGTGGTTCTTGTTTATATGTTGATGAAGGGGATGCCCATTAATGTGGGGGTAATTGTTAAACAGAACAAGATGAAGTTCAGGAATAATTTAAGGTGGAGGTTTTGTTACAGGTGGTTGATAACCCGTTTTCTGAGGGCGGAAGGTATTGAGGAAGAAGCGGTGGACCTAACTGTTGCTTTCCACCCCAATTTGACGGGTAAAATAGTTGATGTCACTCAGACAAAGGCATTGGATTCGTCCCATGGACCTGTCCTATCAGCCCCAGAGCGGCAAACCCGAGATGAGAGTGTTATGGCTAGGATGTTCTACATGGAGAAATTGCAACTGCGGATTGGAGGCTGTTCGGTCACTGATGAGGAGATGGAGACCCTGGCGGATCGCTGCCTGTTGACCGAGAGTGTTGCTTTTCTTTGTAGGACTGGTACTGTTTTTCTTGGGCAGCTGGATGATGATGAGACTACTGCAGATGAGGAGATGGATAAAGAGGATGATACTATTAATGAGAATACTAATGCCTTAATGGTTTTTTATGGTGGTGACTACGAGGCCGAGAGGCTCGAAGGAGTATTCCTATCTCTATGCTTTGTTTTATTAGTGCACTGAGGACAATGTTTATTTTTAAGTGTGGGGTGGTTAATATGTCTCTTTAGTAAATATTTATTTAATGCTTTATCATGTCTAACTTTAGTTCTAAGTTTAGTTTTTAGTTTTAGGCTTAAATTTTAATTTTTTCTTATTTTAGGTTCATCAGCGTTTGTTTTCGGTACTTTTTACTGAGGATAGTCCCTTTGAACTGACTAGGACTAGTTGTATTGCTTATTAAGTCTTTGAGTCGTCATAGGAGTGACAGTTCCCAATGATGGATGGATGACGACCGTCTTCAAGGAAAATTAGTCACATATAGGATTAGAATTGAGAAACTAACCTTGATCTTTTGAAACTATGTCCGAAAAAGTTAGACGTCATGGGTAGTCATAATTGGAAAAGTGCAATAGATTTTTAACCTTGAAACAAGCATGTGTTCTTAGTTTTGACTCAAAATAAAAATAAACCGGCTTAATTGTGTAGTAATATTGTAATGCAAGTTGTATGAGCATGCTAGTTGATATATCCTTGTATGTGTCATGATGGCATGTGTCGTGAGTGTTGTTGGTTCTTGCTTCAATTGATAACTAGAACTTTCCCTGTGTGTTGAATTAGTAGCTTGTATGACTTAGGGAATGTGATTGAGGCGTTTCTTTGAAAAAACCAATTCTTGACTCTACTTGTATGCCTACCATTGAAATTACCCCTAGTGAAGCCCCATTGAGCCTATAGCCTTGTTTGTTAATAAGCCACATGATAAGTCGGAACACGTTTGTTTGATAGCAAAGTCTTTTTGATCCCAATGAAATCCTTAATTCACTATGTTAAGAAGAAGGGTTGAAAATGTTGGTTGAAATAAGAAAGGGTGAAATGCTAAATTGTGTGGAAAATAAAAGCATAAGTAGAAACTCCATTTTGGCTCTGGTCCTTAGTGACAATGTGCACCTCGACTCAATTGAGGGTGGCTATTTCATAAATATGCTCTAAACATTGGCTCTAGTCCTATCAAGGATATTGTGTACCTCACTCGGACCTTAAAATCTAGAGTGAGGGTAGCTAGTGCAAAGGAATGTAAAAAATGATAAAAAAAAATAAATAAAGGGCAAAGATGGAGCAACAAAAAGGGGTAGATATTCATGAAGTGTGTACTAGGAGCAATGAAAAGCTAAGTAGGAGGTGTGTTGGCAAAATAATGGCATGTACATTAGGGAGGTGAAGTCATTAAAATGATTCCTAAATTTTCCCTCCCTTACCATAAGCCAACATTACAACCAAATAGAATACCTCTTGATTCCTTGAGAAATACAATGTGAAAGTGAGAATACACTATGGGCAAGCTTAGGGCATGTTGATAGAAGTAAGAACTTCATTTGTGAGAGTGAGTTTATTGTTTGAAAAATAGGCCTTGTTGTTATTGTGATTGCTTGAGTGAAAGGCTTTACTAAACACAAATAAGTGAGGACATTCATGGTATATGTTCGGATTATCTAATTGGTTTGTTTATATGAGTTTGCATTAGCCCGGAAAAATAGTAAACGGCTAAGGCAAGAACCACCAGTGGCGGCGCGGTGCACCACTAGTGGAAATTTAGAGATGATTTTTAGGCGCCCTTTAAGAGGCGACATGCCAATGCTTGAATTAGAAGGCTTCTTACAGGCGCATTGAGAGCAGTGCCGCCCTAAGCTTGGAATTCAGAGACGCTTGCCAAGTGCTCTGCCAAGCGCGACGTGCCAAGTAGGATTATTCAGAGCCAAAGCACAGGCACGATGGGAGGCGCGACACCCGAAGGGAATTCCGACTTTTTTAGCTTAAATTGTGGAAAAAAGGATTCCTAATTGAAGTAGTATTTGGGTTCAACTTTCCCAACTATTATAATTAGACCCCTAGGGATACATTGTTAGGGTTTGACTTTTTAATTGGTGTGCAAGAGCAAGATTCATCATTCTATTTTCCGGAAATCGCATGAACAATTGTATTTTGTGGTTTTCCAATAGTATGAGTGGCTAAACGCCCTAGTTCTAGGCTGTAGCTACGAATTGATTGTTGATTATTGAAAGTCTTTTTCAATTAATTCTTGGTTGTCATTATAAGTTACTTCTATATTCTTGTTTTAGTTTGTGCTTGATTACCATAAGATAAATATATTGTCTAATCTTAAAATCGAGAGAGGAGAGGTTAGATAGACCAAAGAATATAGAGAGCTCGATCGACCCATTTGATTGAGGTGATTTGTGTTCAGGAGTGACGCCGAATGAAAAACTTGCTTGGTTACGAAATAGGATGTAGTTAAACTACTAACTGGAGTAGGCGACTAGAGGTTTGATACCCGACTCATACAATTAACCCTGTAAGGCAGTAACTTGACAACTAAAATTAGTTCTAAGCCAAGAATATGATACATGAGATTCATTACATGCTACAGCCTTGGAATTGTCTTTTACTTGCCTGAAACATCATCTTAAAGTCGTTCAAATCTTGGTTACTTTTACTTATTGCGTAATTAGTAGTAGTACTTAACAACCATCATTATCTCTTAAATAGTTACTTTTATTTTATTTGTAGAATTGAATGTCAAATATAAGTTGATTATAAGTCCCTTGGGAACGATAACTCTTTTCTTTAAGAATCTATATTACTTAAGCGATCACGTACATTTGTGTGTATACTGGGGAGCAATAGAGCTCCTTAGCACCACATTTACATTCACATGTACATAACATAAAAGTATTCAAAACTTTAAGTTGATCCCCTAGTTTTTTTAGATTGTTGCATCACTTGATCCTTGGTTGATGTTATTGAAATCTCTTTGCGATTTAAAAAGTTTTGAACCATCTGCTCGACTAAGTCTATCTTGCAGCTCCTTCTACCGATCTCAAATCAATTTATTTTGTCCTAACCCTCAAATCACCCCCCCCCCCCTTCCCCCTTGCTCCCCCCCTCCCCCTCCAATAAAATAATTTAAAGCTTGTTTTTAAACGCTATTTTTAAGTTCAATTTTTTTAACCCCACTCTCACCCCTACCACACCCCCCCCCCCCACCCAAAAAAAAAAAAGTTTGTTTTTAGAAAATATTTTCAATTTTAAAAGTTATTTTTTGATATTTTTCAAAAACATTTTTCATTCATAAATCAAATACTAAATTAACTCACCAACCAAACATGAGGAAATATGTCCAAAATTTACTTGTTTTCCAGGAAAACATTTTTTGTTCATACCATACACACCCTAAATTCATTCCAAATGACTCAGAGACATTCAAATGAATGATGAGAATCAGATAAAGGAAGAAATCCGGTTCAGCTTTTTTAGTCGAAACATTGATCTCCTCTATCTCCATTTCGCAGAGTGCAAAAAAAATTCGAACAAAACGATGAAGAAGATAATCAACTAAAATATTGGTTTTTTAACCTTTTTTTTTCTTTAAATCATATTTTTTTTATTGGTCTAATGATATTTCTCAAATAGTAATAATTGTAATATCTTTTTTCTTCATTATTGGTTATAAATACCTTCCTCAAATAAATATTGTAATATTTTTCTATATATTATAGGTTATTTGTTTTAATTTATTTGTAAAATAATTGAAAGTTTTACTTTTGTTTATTTTTTAATAATAAAATTATAAAATTGAATATACATGAGACTAGGCCAAATAGATCCATAAGACTTACATCCCGTGTCTCGATGCATTTGTCTCGTCTCATACTTTATCAAATGTCTCATTTCATGCCCCCGCTTTTTGAAACACTTATCATATAAATTTATTGAGTGTCTTTCTAGGTGAAATTTCAATAATTGAATGACTTTTGAATTATAAAACAAAGTTGAATGACCTTCTAAATTAACTATCATAAGTTGAGTGACTTTGGAGTAATAAAATAAATTTGAGTGACTTTCTAAGTGAATTATTCTAAGTTGAGTGACCATATGATGTATTATCTACCAAACATACCCTTACTTTATGTTTTCCTCATTTTCTATAGTCCCTTAAACGTGGTGGTCATTCATTTGTGTCATAACATATCATTCTTAACATTTTTGTAACATAAAAGTCATTAACTTTAAGGCTAATCGCACAAAAAATATTTTTTATTTTATACCATATAAAAGTCATCTAACTTTAAGTTTATAAGACAGCCATTTTTTTATTTATTTATTTTTTTTCAAATAGAGTTATGAATTATGGTTTACTCCTTTGGTAAGATTGTATAAGAATTGGGAAAATTTTGATAGTTTTTATAACTTATAAGATTTTCATATTTATAAGAAAAAGTACAAAAAATTCAAACTACATATCTAAACAAAAGTCAACTTCATATCAATCTGATTTCATACCACATGTCTAAACGGGCCATTGGCAATCCATCAATTGCTTCATTCAAATTACATATCTAAACAAAATTGCACCATGCCTCACAATTATTTTTAAAAAAAAACCCCCATTGAGCTGGACATGTGCATCCGATATCTATAGTACTAATTAATTAAGTGAAACAATTCGATTTTCTTGTTGTGTAATGGGTTGTATCAAAATTGGGACAAAACAAAGAGATTAGAGACCGTCAAGGCTCAATCTTTTATAAATGGCTTATGTTGTCCTTTCTTCCTTATGTATACATTGGAGCAACTCTTCAAACCTAACCAATCTTTTGCTTGTCGAAGCTGTACACAACAACATATTCAATCCCTCTATCAAAATCTTTCTGTTCTGCAAGTTTTTCTTGACGATACGACAAAGGAACACAAAGATGTTGGAACTCTCAAGGTTACATAAAAGACTATTCGAGATGTAGTATACAAAGCAGAAGATAGAGTTGATTCAAGTCTAAGAAGCGTTATTCTTGCTGATTGCACAAAAAATAGAGAAGGGGATTGAAAATTCTTCGGGGAAGAATTGCTGAAAGTGGAAAAAGATGTTGATTCCATCAGGAAAAAAAAGTGATGCAGATTGAGTTTAACAAGCATGGAAGCAAATCTGCAGAATTAGAAACAACACCATCAGCAGAAGAAAAATCAATTTAGGAAAATGACAAGTTAATTGTTGGGATGGTGGATGACTTCGCCACCATACTTGGTCACCTCACTACCCAAAATGACAAGTTAATTGTCATACAAATTTTTGGTATGGGCAGTGTATGTCACCATCCAAAAATGAACGTGATAACACTCATCTTATTCTACCAAGACAAGTAGGCCTAGAACCAAACCATTACGATAAAATGCGAAAATACAATAAAAACAAAAGATTAATACTAAATTACTAATGTGGTTAATAAGTCAACTTAACTAAATTTCCAAAACCTTATTGTCACGTGCACAAGCATCTAATGTATTACAATAGATTTGAAAGAAAATACGTAAGTCTCAAATGATATTGTTTCTCGAATAGAACAAGATCATAAATATGAGTGAAAATGTGTGTTGAGATGACCTCACAAGTCTCTATAGGAAGCCTCGTACAAGAAGATAAGAGAGAGTATCATGAAGATCCGGCCTCATAACCTACACAAATATAGAAGCAAGGGGTGAGTACCAAAGCACATGGTACTCAGCAAACAAACTCCTAAACACAAGTTAAGAATATAGAATATGGGTATTCCTACCATCCCAGCTAAACTTCCACAACTACAACCTGCATAAAACTAGTCCAACCTAATCATTCACAAATAATATAGCACATAGCTCAATAACAACACTTCAACAATTTCAGATCAACAATACACGAGATCAAGTTCATCAATCACAAGTTCCACAGAAAGGTACTCAGAAGTTCACAAATAATAAATATATGCATTGCAATTAAATCTAATGCCAAGTATAGTGATGATGTCTTACCTAGTGATACACACCCGCTGTCTCTCGGTCCAAGATCCATGGGAGACACACCTATCCATGCATCCGTCGCAGCGTGCGACATGACCCTCGATAATAAAATTAGTCGCAGCGTGTGACACGTCCATCGATAATAGAATTTGTCGCAATGTGTGACACGTCCCTTGAATCATAATATCCGCCGCGGCGCGCGACACGTCCCTTAAAATGATACGCCCTCTTTAATTTCTTATTCTTACTCAATTCACATAACACTTGTCACAACCATGTATCAGAATCAATGCAAATGACATGTTCACACTAATAATGAACAGATGACTATTTTCATAAATAGTAATGCACAATTTACAACATCACAATTGTAATAAAATATCAACAATGAATCAATAACCCTTTCAAACCATTCTCAACACATCAAACACCAATAATTAATCACATTGCCTTTTATTATCCCTTTTTCATCATTAGAATTATTCAATACGGACAAGTCAACCCATCATCAAGTCTCATTACTCCCCAACACATACCACAAGGAAATACACGATTCTATACACTTAACAAGGGTTGAGAAATCTCTTGCCTCTAATAATCGAACAATCACTCTGGGACTTGAGCCTTCCCCATTCGTTGGGCTTGCAAATTAATGCAATTTATTCAAATAAATAATCATAGTAAGATTTCAAAACTAGCAACACCCATATTACTATATGTCTAGCCTAGACTCAAAAACTCACCCAAATCTATAATCAAGTTCCTAATCTTGATGCTAATTAACATGTCAAGCCTCATATTTCATAATTTGAAGCATAGGGTTAAGTCTGACTTTCTCCAAATGTCATAAATCTAATATTATTCATATAATAAAATACATCTAATAATTAATTATGTATGTCAATATATCAAAACTTGAATCATAATGTGATTAGCTTAAGAAAATTTTCAACGGAAATTTCGATTTGGCCGTCAGGATCCTTGGACCAGGAATTTAGCTTTCAAATTGGCCTATTTTTTTAAACAAAAATAAACATCATAATCAATTATCCTAATGATTCACCAATCATTGGCACCATTAATTCCTATTCACTATTTGTCGGCATTATCTTATTGATCACTACAAATAATTATGCCTTATTTCTTGCCTAACAGCATCAACAAACACATAACCCCCCCCCCCCCCCCCCCCTAGTAACATTATTAGACTAATTTAAGTGTCATATCCTAATTTCACATAAAGGAAAAGAGTTGGAGCTTCACTTTCCCCAGACATGAAGATGTGTACGCCTCCCCTTGGCCAGTCGTCAAACTCCCCCTCGCCTATTATTATTATTATTTTTTTTATCTATTTTCTTTTCTAAATAAAATAATTATGTATTAAAAGCAACAAACCCTATTAACTTATTCTAATAAATATGGGTCAAGTTCTATTAAATAAATTATGGGTTAGCCCATTGGTCATAAAATAAACTGATTATTTAAAAATGATCCATCAATTAATTAATATAGTTATACGAATAGTTCAAAATTTCCAAACCACTGATCATAAATTACTGGGCCAACTATCGGAAGGGGTAAAATGGTAACCTTATGAAAATTTCCAAAAATGACCTTCCAGATCATTAAATTATCAACCACAAAAACCATGTTCGTCCTCAAACATAAAGAAGAAGGAAGAATAATGGACGTTACCAAAAGCCTAAGTTATGATCTTTCAGAGTCTGTGTTCATCTCTCAAAGTGAGATCCTCCTTCAGAACATTTCATCAAGATCAACTACTAAGATATGAAATTTCAAACTAAAATTTGGAGAATTTACAAATCATGTGTGATTACCAAGCCAAAGACTAACCCATGAGCCCAATATGAACCAGAATCCACAGGACCATAACACAATTATCAAGACGAATCTTTTTCTCACCTAACCCACAATAACATTCTGATTCAATACCGGCTAGAATTAGAAGTGAACCTAAACCAACCACCAAACACTCATTATGCACAAATTATCACTGATCTTAGAGAGATTCTATTCTCACAGCATAGTATTTTCACACGCTTAAGTTATAAAAATTTGATCTTTAGATATTAGGTAATCATCAAGGGAGAATCAAACTTATCTAACCCATCGAAGAACAAGATCAAGTAACCACCTAACAAGCAGTACACCCGAGAATGCAGAACTTCTAACAACACGATCGAAATGCTAGACCAGTAGCTGTGAATATAGACAACCCTTAAGAACGGTAGAAATAGATCCAATGACCCCCACATTCAATCACATATAGCTGAAACGTGACCTCAACTACGAATGTGTATTAAAACTATCAAAAAACTATATCTATTCACGGTAGCTCTTCTATAAGTTCTCATAACAAATATTGTGCATGTAGAATCACCAGTATACTTCGACTATCCCAAACAACACCAAATCTTTCTAAAGTGAAATGAAGTATTCCCAAGGATGCCACCCTACTATGAGGGCAATCGTGAGATCGGTACACCTGATCCACCACTAGAGATTCACCTATAGATATGGAAATATGCTTGGCATAAGCAATAAATCATACTCCAAATAATGTCCCAAACAAGGAAGGTGGTCACATAAAAAAATATGGAACCAAGATCGAATAACAAAATATACTCCTTCCATCGTGCCCATATCAAACATTTCCATTCATCTGACTCCATCTCCTTGATTTTTAGCCACATGTAATAAACCGGTTTGGTCCTTTTTACAATCGTACACATACTGGATTTATTTGTCACAATACTCCACTGAAGCCAACACTCTTAATACTAACAAACATCATAACCATACCGTCCATTTACCTTACTCTCAAACTGTCACTTGTATCAAAGTTTTATTTTTTAAACACATTGTTGCCTTCAAAAATTTCAAACTATGGCTCCTTCTTTTTCCATTTAAGCATGCCATGATAGATATGAGTCCCACCCAAGGCTGATAGCCCTAATTTTAAATTTGATAGAACTTTTTCATCAAGATAAAACTATTTAATCACGTTCAATGTTAACTCCACGCAATCATTCACATACCAAGTTTTAACTACCATTCACACAATCATATACCTCATTCCAAAACTTAGAGAAATACCTGGTCACCCTCGATAATTTTGTATACTATGTGTATATAATCTCTATTTACCATCAAGTTCTTATGTAACACATCACGACAGTTTGCATTGTTCCATCAACAAAGTAGTTTCAATCCCCTCGAAATCCTCATTTACCTTGTAGAACTATAGGTCCATACCGTTGCACATCCATAAGTTACCTACCATATATATTTTGTAACACGCTACTAATATGATGTCTATATACATTTTGTAAAACTCTTACTTATGTTGGTGCATATATATTAATCATGCTCAACTTGTTGCAAAAGACTCGAGTTCAATTAACCACCTTTGTAAGAAAATCAGCTAGTTGCTCTCTTGTCTTCACATAGCTAGTAGAAATCGTGTTTTCTTGAATCTTATCATCAATAAAGTGACAATTAACTTTGATATGTATAGTTCTTTCATGATATACTGAGTTTAAGGTAACATGAAGACTAGCTTGACTATCACACTAATATTTTGCTTCCGTATGATGCTTCAACCCCATTTTAGTTAAAAGATGATAAATCCACATAATTTCACACGTAGACTATGACATAGCTTTGTACTCAAATTATGCATTAGATCGAGATACAAATCTTTGCTTCTTACTCCCCATGCTACCAAGTTTCCTCCAACAAAGATACAATATCATGAAGTAGATCTTTTGTTAATTTTTGAACCAACCCAATCAACATTTGCAAAACACTCAATACGAGTATAGTTGTGATTTTTGTACAATATGCCAAGTCCACGAGCTCCTTTCAAGTAACATCGAATACGTTCCAAAGTTGCCCAATAGTTGATCGTAGGTGTAAGCATAAACCGACTTACAACATCGCAAAGGCAATATCTGGATGAGTCCTTATTATAACACCCCTAAATGCTAACAGGAGTTTCTTGTCGATTGACCGTTTCTTATTACTATAATATGTTTTACTCTTATGTTGGGAACTTGAAATTTTGGTGATAATTGCTAACTTGTTTAGCATGTATATCATAATTTATGGGATTGTGTTGGGGTATTTACTTAATAGTATAATTAAAGTTATGCATACTTTTAAAATGAGGTGAAGGATATATAAATAAGTGTATATATATGTTTTTTTTAGACACCACAAAAACTTTTTGGGCAGCACCTTTGAAGGCCAGCTGTCCAAGTGATAAACGTCACTTGTGTGGCTATATATTGACACTTCTCTAGTGAATTTCGGTTCCTTCAAAGCCTAAAAACCTTATAAACTTAATTAACCATTTTTTCATCAAAATCACAAGAGAAAAACTTGGTTCTTTTGGCTGGAATTCGAGAGACACACTGCTTTGTTGGTAAGTGCTGAAATCTGTTTATGAGCTGGGTAGTGGTTGGTAAATTGTGTATATATTGTTCTCTAGAGCTTAGTTTACTATGAATAAATATGTTTTGCAAAGATTATTTACATACCTACAACTCTTATGTTTATGTGAAACTCTAATTTAGCTGTTATGGATTCGAAATATGGGACGCAACACATGACAAGTTCTGTCCAGATTTCGGATTTAGAAATCCTGTATGAACAACTGTTAGTGTATCGATGATATCATTTTGTACAAAATGTATTTTTCGTTGATTCTTGTTGCGTTGCAATCTTAAGAGATATATCTACATCTTGCATGAAGGTTATAAAGTCTATTTTTGCCATTTTCCTTTTCAAATCTAAGTTGCAACATAGGGTACTAGACTGTCCAGAATCACTGTTTTGGAACATAGTTGTATCTGTGCAGGCTGAGCTTACTTGTGATGATAATCTTGTTTTATTTCGACATTATTGAGATATTAGGAATAAAAGAAGTTATTTAATTTTATTTTTAAGTTTGTATATACTTGTGAACAAGTTAAGGACCTTGATACGTTGGTTGGTCTACGATTTGAGCTCGCACAGTTTTGTTGGACTGTTGCTACGCTAAAGTATTGAGGTTTGTGTATAAACTTGTAATTGCACTCTTTTAACTGCTGTATATTTGAAAGTTGGTCTTGATACCTTGGTTACCTCTTGTCACTTTGCATTGTCGTGTTGGTATGATGTTTGTGTAACTCGGCCACTTGTACGGATTGTTTGATCACTTGGCACTCTTGTTAGGACCTTGTCCTTCTTGTGGCTGTCACTTTGTCACTATTGGCATGCCTCTTGATTCTGATCATTTGCCATCTTGATTCTGGATTTGTAGTCCGTCTTAAGAATGGAAGTTGTCCATTTTATGTACGAACTAGAAAGCCATTTTTAATATGGTTCTTGGTTCTCTTGATTATTGGGTTGTGACCCTTCTTGATACAGGGCGTTGGCCCTTCTTGATACTTGCTTGTGCCGGGTGTGACGGCATGAGGTATATATGGGGCGATCCTTGTTAATGAATCTCTTGGAAAATGGTGCTATGAGCTTTCTTGACATTTGTATCTTTGAATATCGAACTTGATACTTGTTATATATTGTTAATTGATTTATTTATTATGTTTCAAGTATGCTGCTCATTGACTTGAAAAAGGGTAGCTTGGTGAATTTTTGAGGACTCTGACCCTATAGTTTTACACCACTAAGCTATATGCTTAGAGATAGTTGTTTCTATCCAAAGGGTTGATCGAGAGGAGGCGTGAAGCTGGCAATTGGGGATGGAAATTTTGAGAACTGTAAAGAAGATCACATTTGCATATAGACATATATATTTTGTATAAAATTTAGGACTTATACACGATCTATGTGGTGTATATTTGTATGTAATTTTGAGGGCTAATTGGATCATGTCCATCGATTGTAATATAAGTATGGCTACAAGTATTGTTTATTTGGGGTGTGTAAGCCCAAGTTATGTAATATATTACATTTCCTACTTGTTTTGAGTGATCGTATGAAGCATGAACCCATTTAGTTTGGGTACTCGAAAGTTGATAATTTTTTTTATATAGCATCATCTATTAGCGTGGGGACAATATATGCATTAAAAATATTTCATGAGTTATTGGCAATATGAAGGGGTTGTTACACTTATGAGGTAGTTTAACTTCCTAATTATCCTCTTATACCTTTGTGGATTATCAAAAGGTCGCCATCATCTTTCATACGATGCACATTGGGAACCACTAGAGAACTGCAAGGTTCGACTACCAATTTTCCTATTTCTGCAAGTCGGTCAAGAGTATACTTTATCTAAGATAGAAGAAGAATTCCCTTCTTGATTTTATTTACTTTTACTCCCAAAAATATTTCAACTGGCCGAAGTCATTCGAATGAAGCTGAGCATGCAAGTAAGACTTAAGGGAAGAGATCCCTCAAAATCACCTCCTCAGATGACAATGTCATCAACATAGACAACAAGAAGTATAATGTCAACTTCATATTGTAGGTAGAAGACAGAGTACTCACATTTACTCATTTTCAGTCCAAACTCTTAAACTACCTCACTGAACTTGCCAAACCAAGCTTGTGGACTCTACTTCAAGCCGTACAGGGACTTTTTCAAATGACAGACTTTCCTATACTTTTCTGGAGTAAAAAACTAGATGGTTGCTCCACATACACTTTCTCTTGAAGATCACTATGAAGTAATGCATTCTTGATATCCAATTGATGTAAAGGCCAATTCCTAAAAGCAACTAGAGAAATGAACAAGAGTACATAAGTGAGTTTGGCAACTGGAGAAAAAGTGTCTGAATATTTCACCTTATAAGTCTGAGCATATCCTTCAGCTACAAGCCTAACCTTAACTTTAACTGTGAACACCCACTTACATCCTACTGGTTTCTTCATATTGGGTAAATCCACCAAATCTCATGTGTGATTTTCAATTAATGCATATATTTCCTTAAGCATCGCATTTGACCATCCAGGATGATGCAAAGTCTTCTGCACTGTTTTGGGTACATAAACACATTCTAGAGAAGCAATGAAGGATCTAGATATAGGAGATAATCCATCGTTGGAAACAAAATTAGTAATAGTATTTGTGGATTTTCAAGTCCTTATAGCTTTATAAAGAGCAATATAGAGGTTAAGATTTTCTAGAGGATGAGTTGGTGCAAGGCATGTATCACCAGTCTTTCGCCTCCTCAAAAAAACTTGAAAAATTGGCGATCTTGTTGGAACATGTGCATAGAGTCACTAGGAGATTGAAGAATAGCATCACTTGATTCTAGAACACGAGTAATCTGATAAACTAACCACTCATCTTCCTCCCCCTGACTTGTGATTTTAGGTGGAGTATAGAAAAATGGAGTAATCTTTGAAAATGTCACATTATCTAACACCATATATTTTCAAAGTTGAGTAGAATAACATCGTTACACCTTATGAAGATGAGAATAACCCAAGAAAACACACTTTAATGCCTTAGGGTCCAACTTAGAAACAAATGGTCATACATCTTGAACATAATATGTACTTCCAAATACCTTTGGTTCCACTGGAAATAATGATTTGTTTGAAAAAAGAATATTGTAAGTCATATTACTGACTAGCATTGTCGATGGTGTAACACCTCAAAAATTGGAAAGTCAAAAGGAAAGGAAAATTTTCTTATTTCTGGCTGTTGGTTGAATTCGATGATTCCAGTCTATAGTTAATAGAAGTTTCTATAGATCGTAGACGTCACTCTTAGGAATGAGGTTGAGATTTAGGAAATTCAAGTTTCTGAAGATTGACATACGAATGGACAGAGAGAGTGTGGTACACACACCATAAAGAGAATGTAATAAAAGAGGGGTGTGTTTCTCAAACTAATAAGTGATAGTTTAGGTATAAAACTCACACTCTCAAAAAAATGAGATAGTTTGGGTGAGTTTTTGATACTTATTTAAAAAAAGGATAAAAAAAAAAGTTAAGAACAAGTCAAGATGAATTTCAACTCATTAATTATTAATCTAATTTGTGCCACTTTTGCTCAATAAAAACAACTTAACCAGACATTGCCTATTTCTCTAGCGTGAGAAAAGAAATTTGTGAGATGAATATGATGTGCTAGTCTCTAGTTATGGTCTTATGGATGTTAAACCTCCCTTTCTTAACTATAAAAGGTACTTTTAAATGAAACTATTAAGTAATAACATTTTTATTCAATTTTACATAATTAAGGATATTTTTTACCCTTTACCAAATCATAAATAATTTCAACAAATGTACTTGGATGCTTGCACTGGATCAATTGCTAACTAATTAGTCACATGAATGAATTATGTTGCAAAATTAATCCCTTGAAAGCTTATTTTTATTATATTATTGCTGTCACTATAATATCCTCAACAAAGCAATGACACACACTACAAGAAAAGTACTGATTACCTAGGGATTTTCATAGGGATAATACAGTAAAATCCCCAAGTAACTTGATTACCTGCTAATGTTTTGGCCAATGAAAATTTGATGGAAAAACGTTCGTAGGTAATTAATACTTGCGAATTTAAAAAATCCATATGTAATTTAGTTGCGAAATTTGTGGTGTTGGAAATAAAATTTAGATACCTTTAAGTTGATGGGCTATAAAGAGCCATGTAACTCTCTATATTCTAAGAGATATGGTCATTTGAAGTTGACCCAAAGAAAATCTTACATTAAAACTTAATCGGTAAGGAAACTTTCAACTCAACTTTGTGCTAGGAGTTTCTAGTGACCTTAATAGATATCCAAAATCATTCCCACACTAAATAATTTACCTTTACACGTATGGATAATTTAAGAACCATCTGATATGACCCTACAAGTAAATGAAGAATAGTTCGGGTCTTAACTTAGAAATTTTTGACATGTTACACATACATCCTCGATTTTATTGTTTGTGTTGAGGTAGAGTTGAATTTTATTTAGTTGCTTATATCGAATCCGACCCATTTATATTTGACCCTCCCAGCTCCACTCATTTGTGAATACTACTAGTATGCTTACTTATCTTTTTGAACCCCTTCGAAATAAATCATGCCTACGTCTTGAAGTATGCAATATTGTAATCGTAATATATTTTTATCCATATTATGATGATTTCCCCAGAAGTCTTCTTAACTCCAACATTGCTCCATTTGGGAAATTCTTTCAATAAGTGGACTTCAACTTTTACCTTGACACCACTAGGTCTAGATTTTCTTATTGTAGCCATGTCAACATGTAATGGTTTTCCCACTGCTTTGACAATCGTAAAAAAGGATTCTTTAATGAAAAAAATTAGGTGATAAGGATGGAAAAGAGATCCACGCAAGGCAGTAGAAGTTTTCGCCTCTAGGTTGAACTAGGGTTCCCACTTTAATTTAGAGTGCATTTGATAGTATACCCGTCTTTAGCCTTCAAAAATATGTTGGTTTTGACTTAAAATGTACGTAATCTTACTTAGTAGTAAGGCGAATTAGGATGTGTCCATCACTCAAAAATCCTACCTTACACTTAGCCTTGAATCTCACACCGTAAAGGACTAATTTTACGAATCTCTTCTAGTTCTAACGAGCAATAAGTATATTTTCCAACATTTACTAAAGAATACATAAAATTTAACACCATGGTATTAATCTGTGTAAAGATAAACCCCCCCAAATCCTTTTAACGATTTTGTTTATTTTCTGTGTTTTATGTTTTATATTTGTACTAGTAAATTTATTTAAATAAATTAGCTTACAAATTCTATTATTTAGAGAGAGTTGTTATTTGTTAAATAAATTCAATACAAATCAATATAATAATTGAAATGTGAGTTGTTTAACATTTACTAATTGAAAAGACAAATATATCACTACATGACGTTTGTGATCTTTACTGAATGTTGTATTGTTGATATATATATATATATATTAAGTTCTATACAAATAATTAGTGTTTTTGTCTTGCTAAGAGTGCAGAGGTATATTTTTAACTTGTGAAATTATGAATGCTGTCATTTTTGTCATATCTGTTTTTTCTTCTTCAAATAATTCTTTGGTATAATTACACCAAGTGACCCTTTAGTCAATTTAATGATCAACTATCTTATTAATTCCAAATATTTGTCTCCATTCAAATATATAGCTTATAAAAAATAATATTGTATTAATAAAATCAAGGATAAACATAAGCGATAAAAAGTTTTTTTTTTTAAAAGAAAAATTAAAATGATATTTGAATTCAAACTTGAATAAAATTTGATTTGTAATGGAGTTTTACTTTCTTAGCCTCTCTTACATATACTTCTACAATGATTTATAATGTTAAGATTACTTCTTCTTTTTTTCAGTTATTGATCACTAACTTTATTAGTGAATTTTATCAATTTTAATTTCATGTTTTACAAAATTTATCCATTATAAAATGTAAATAGATATAACTAACTGATATCCTTATTAATATCTTACGCACCATAAGAATATTAGATAAATTTACAAGCTATTAAAAACTTACATATTAATGTAAGGATACTAATTTATGAATAATACAATAACTATTAAGTTAGGACAAAACTAGGAAACAAATTGTAAATTATAACGTAAAAAAGTTGAAGGGCTTTTAGATGAGAAATATTTTTTCAATTATAACGAGAAAATACTTAAAATCTATATATCATATAACTAAAATCTCAATGAATAATGAAACATTAAAATATAGAATATAAGTAACAAATTTAAGCTTAGTATTCTATATATTGAAATAAAAAAGCACTCAACTGCTTATGACGTGTAACGTAAAAAAATCATTCAAATTAGATTAGCAAAAAGTAATAAAAATACAGTTAAAAAAAAGAAGAGGGAAGAGGGGTGGGGAGAATATTTTGAATAATTTTGAGAATACCATAAAATAGTTAAATAATTTAAATAATATACATATTATTGTCCATAAAATTTTAAATTAGAGAGATGTGAACACTAAAATAAAATTAAAAAATCACGAGTAAACACAATAGATATATATGTTTTATATTAATTAGAAAATTATTTAATGATTATATTAAGCTAAATGATAAGCCAATAAAAATCAATACTAACAATTTAATGATTTAAAATTGTGAACAATATAATAGTAATAATAAAATATGATACATAAAATTTTTTCGTTGTGTCTATTAACATAGAATTAATTATGGGGTGAGGGTGGGTGGGGAGGGGGAGGGTGGGCAATATGATAGTTGAACTTTTGTATGATTTAATATATTCGAACAAGATATCACAATAAAAAAAATTAAAAATAATATTTTAATATTATATACGCATTACACGGGTACGTATACTAGTAACATGTATATAGAACAATGATGGAGATAAGACCCTAATTAAACTTTTAAAAAATACATTCTCTCGTACTCATTTTAATATTATGTCAAACACATAATTCCTTGATTTTATTGTTTGTGTTGAGGTAGAGTTGAATTTTATTTAATTTCTTATGTCGAATCTGATCTGTTTATATTTGACCCGCCTCTATCCACTTATTTGTGAATACTATTAGTGTACTTACACATCTTTTTGAACCCCCTCGACGAAAATCATGGCTCTGCCTTGAAGTTCGCAATATTTGCAATACTTTGGCACGTAATCGTATAAGAATTTTATCCATGTTGAGATGATTTCCCCAGAATGTCTTCTTAACTCCAACATTGATCTGTTTGAGAAATTCTTTCAATAAGTCGACCTCAACCTTTACCATGACAAAATTAGGTCTAGATTTGCTTATTGTAGCCATGACAACATGTAATGGTTTTCACACTGCTTTGGCCATCGTAAACAAGGATTCTTTAAAGAAAAAGTTAGGTGATAGGTATAAAAAAGAGATCCACGCTAAGGCAATAGTAGTTTCCTCCTCTGGGTTGAACTAGGGTTCTCACTTTAGAGGTCACATATTATATTATATCGGTCTTTAGCTTTCAAAAAATATGTCGATTTTGACATGACATGTACGTACGTAATCTTTCATATTGGTAAGCCGAATTAGTATGTGTCTATCACTCAAGAATACTTCCTTACATTCAGGCTTGAATCTCACACCGTAAAGGATCAATTTACAAATCTTTTCTAGGTTTGATCAGCCATAATAAATTTTTTTAGTTATGGCATACTGTAATCTTTTTTAATGATCATGATCTGAACCTCTTCTTCCTCCCATACTACAGATGGGTCTCCATGGATGGAAGTAATATCTTTGATAGGGATAGGCATTGTGATTTTGTCTTCTACTTTATTAAAATTCGTTGCATAGTTCAATGGTGGTTTTGGTGGTGGTTCATCAGCATGGAGCGTAGGCCATCTATCACTGGCTTTGATAATTAGGCCTACCAGCGAAGTTAATCTGATGAAAATTTAGGGTTTTGGTACGAATTCCTTTGGTAGCTCATCACTAGTGGAATACCAGATTATGGTAACACATAGGCTTTGCAGAGACAAGCAGAAGAAAGTTTAATTAGGACAAAGTTTATATAAGTTGTAGAAACATCAAAAAACAGAAAAATACTAATGAGTCGTTTGGAAGGGAATGGTATTATTTGGTACTGTGTTTGGTAGGAATTTAAGGCCTATGTATCACTAATTCATGGATTAGTTACACACCCAACATTGTATATGATATATAACTAATACCTTACATTTGGGGATATTAGAAATACATAGAATTTAATACCAGGTATAAATCTATGTGAAGGAAAAAAAAAATATCCCTCAAAATTCTTTTAACGGTTTTACTTATTTTCTGTATTTTATGATTTATATTTGTACTAATAAATTTATTTAAATAAATTAGCATACAAATTTAATTATTTAGAGAGAGTTGTTTGTTGTTAAATAAATTCAATACAAATCAATATAATACTTGAAATGTGAGTTGTTTAACATTTACTAATTAGAAAGGCAAATATATCATTGGAGTTTGTGATCTTTATTGAATGTAGTATTGTTGATATATTTATTAAGTTCTAAATAAATAATTAGTGCTTTTGTCTTGCTGAGAGTGAAGAGGGATATTTTTAACTTGTGAAATTATGAATGCTGTCATTTTAGTCATACTTGTTTTTTCTTCTTCAAATAATTCTTTGGTATAATTACACCAAGTGATCCTTCGATCAACTTTTTGAGTGTTTATAATGTATATTTAAAGTATAGCTCATGTATAGATGAACTATATTGTATAGTTAATGTCTTTTCTATGACTTACAACAAGATATATTGTATAGTCAATGTATACTTTCTATGATTTTTGGCTATTTTTTATGTAAATTAAACTTTGTTATATTTGTTGTAAACTAATTACTTTATTGTATATATTTAAAACTACTCCTGTATTTGTCGTAAACTAATTCCCTTCTATCATAAACCTTAAATAATTGTGAAAATGTCTACTAGAAATCTGCGAATTTTCTATCAGGACATTATATACAATGTGAGATTTCTGTCGGAACAATGCGGTATATTAAAATAAAAAAATGATTAAGCGAAAACCTTTACAATTCGAGCACTAAACGGCGGTATAATAATATTTATAAATCCAAACACCCGCATATGCTTGATGTGATACATTGTAGGTCTCTAAATGATGATTGACTAGGAAAATTCAATGATAAATGAAAAATTCGTGTTACTATTGAAACATTAAGGGGTCGTTTGGTGTGATGTATAAAGACAAATAATTCTGGGCTAAATTTTTTAGTACCCATCAATTCTTTGTTTGGCTTCAAAGTCTCGGATAACTTATCCCAGGATTAATAATTATGATTGGGATAAGTTATCCCTACTTGTGGGTGGTGTACTTATCCAGGGATAAAAATGTAAAATAACAAAATTACCCCCTTAAACACTCTTTTATAAACAAACAATTTATTCTTAGAGGGTATTTTGGTAAACACACAACTTACTATTAGAAATTATGTCATGCATATTTGACAAACCAAACAACCAATAAGAAATAATCTTAACATAATTAATACTATCATAACTTATTGCAATCCAATAATATAATTCTAATTACAAAAAATATTTATCATTTAATAATGATAATAAGATCTATATCTACCGAGACAAAGAATGAAAGGCAAGTGAATCTAATGTTTTTCATTTTCAATACTTTTCTTCAATGCAAAAAAGGAAAGAACATAAATTTCTAGGCTCCCCAAGTTATTTTAAAACACAATTTCCTATATAAAGCTGTTGGTGTTAAGACCAAAAATCACAATTTTACTTTCACAATTTCTTAGTGATAGTTTAGACAAGATAGAAAAATCAGCAAGGGTTGTCAAAGGGTTGACATGTTGAAACTTAAGAAGGCGAGTAACTTAGGAGTTACGTTTTCTAAGCATCGTACTGGTCTATTCAAAAAGGCAAGTGAACTTTGTACGCTATGTGATGCTGAAATTGTCATTGTGATATTTTCACCCGACGGAAAAAATGTGTTCTCCTTTGGTCACCCTAGCGTGGACACGTTGGTGGAGAGGTTCCTTGGGAGGAATCTCCCTCCACCAAATAACGATATCCACAGTCAACAAATCATGGCTCGTAGAGAAGCTGGTATTCGTGAGCTCAATACCAAGCTCATGAACTTTGAGGGGGTTCTCCAGATGGAGAAAAATTGCGGAGAATCCCTTTGAGAAATTAGGAAGAGAGCTAATGGTGTATGGTGGGAATCTCCCATTGGAAAACTTAACTTATTCCAACTTCCACACTTGAAGAAGGCATTGGAAATTCTAAAGCAAAATGTTGAAAAAGAGGCATAAATGGTGAATAATAATGCATTCCCATTTCAGACATTGGGAAGTGCCTGGACTCCTCCAAATTGTGCTAGCTAAAGTTCTTCATATGGACTCAATGTTGGTGGACCCTTTGCTAATAGGGTTAGTGGATCTACTTCTTCCATAGTTCCCAATTAATATTGTGCGTGTTATGGAATTGTCGAAAGTAAAATTTAAAACTTAAATATTATATTAAGTGTCTAGGTTCATTTGTCATTTGAGGTGTTCATCATGAAATGTTCATGAGTTATGATTCAGTCAAAGTTAGTACTAAGTGTTGTGTTCATTAGATAATGTTCGTCAGTTATGATTCTGTTGAAGTTAGTAATTTTAATTATATACGTTATATTATTAGTCCATTGTCATTTGATTTTATCCTTTGAATTGCATAAAATATAATCACTTCTTTATCAACATACATTAAGATATTACAAACTTGTAGAAAAAAAGTGATATGCCTGTATTATCATATATCACGCTAGAATTTATTTCTCCAATACTCTCGAGAATCTCCTCCAGATTACGCAACCCATGCAGTATTAGTTACTCAAGCATCAGAAAATTATCACTACCTGCTTCCCTCCTTTGTAGATCTACTTCTACGATTCGTAGATATTTTAATTTGTGAAACACAACATCTTCATGTAGTGTCCAATATGTTCCAGCGAATGCATAAAACCGTTCGAGATTGGGTAAATTAGCCAGTAAATTCATGACTTCCCATGGTATACAAGTACCTTTTAAGAAAAATATCCCTAGAGAAAATCATGATCGGGTCAATGGATTGTAAAATCTTTAGCTCTTTTAGATTTGAGTTCTTTTTATGATTTCCGCAGAAAAAGGAGAATAATGAAGATAAAGTATGTTCAAGTTATTGAAAGGCAAAGTTTTTTCTTCAATACCATGATTTTCTGCCTCAAGAGGATTAGATATATATATATATATATTAGCAATGCTATTCAATTCTTGCAGAAACATATCTCAAATATACAAGCTGAGGTATTACATAAGAGAAATAATATTTAGTTGAAAATATGTCCAATACCTTAAGAAACTTCAACTGTAAAACATCTTTTTTGTTATATATACTTGCATTGAAATAAAGGTGCAGATTATACCATTGCTATGTCGCATATGATAATCATGTTTCTCTTCAAGTGAAGATAGAAGGATCACTCTCCGTTGATCATATATGGATAAGTTTACTTAGGCATAGTTGGCGAAGAAGATCATGAGTTTTCAACTTCTTGTCCTTCCATTAGTCCTTCATGTACAAGCCAAAATTAGACTTCTATCAGTTAACTATTCTAGATACTCTCTATGCTTGTTGGACAAAATGATAGTCACACCCAGGATAATGTCAAAACTAAATAGAAATAGGAAGAGAGTAACAACAACACCAACTATTAAAATGGGGTAAATATGATACCCGATAAGTAATACAATAATATTGATGAAATACTTGGTAGTTTCAAAAGACTACTACTCAACACTCTTTTATTTCTTACAACTCACAATTATATTACTTTCACACTATTTTCTCACAAACTAAGAAATAGTTTGTCGATTACTCTCTCTACTCTCTATTGCTTCTCTATTTTTTTTTTGTGTGTCTTCAAGTGTTCAATTACTACTCTATTTTTAGAGTTTTTGAACCTCTTGATTACATCATTAGTGACATAAATGTGGTAGCCAAATTCCACAAAATTTGGCTGTCAAACTCTACCAAAACTCTACCAAACTTTGACTACCAACTTCCACAAATGTGGCTACCAACTTTCACGTTTGTGGCTTGCCAACTTTCACATTTGTGGCAATTGAATTTCAAAAAATGTGGTTTCCAAGATTTTATTCCCACAAATCTCTCCCTTAATTTTGATTTTTCTTCTTTACTCCAAGGCTTGATCTCAATATCTGAAAGTCTTCAAACTTGAGTGGCTTTGTAAAGATATCCGCAACTTCAGCATGAGATTTCACAAACTTGAGCTCTACCTCTTTCTTGGCAATGCATTATTGGATGAAGTGATACCTTGTGTCTATGTGCTTGCTCCGATCATAATACACTGGCTTCTTTGCAACTGCTTGCACAGATTTGTTATCAACACAAATCATTGCGGCTTCAATTTGCGGCAAGTTGAGTTCCTTCAACAATCTCCTCAATCAAATAGCATGACAAGTACATGATGTCGATGCCACATATTCAGCTTCACAAGTCGAGAGAGTAACAATTTATTGTTTCTTTGAACTCCAATAAATAACACAATCACCCAAGAAAAACACAAAATTCGATGTGCTTTTTCTATCATCAACATCTCCTGCATAATCACTATCACAGTATCCCACAAAATTAAAATCATTAGAAAAAGAATAAAATAGTCCAAGGTCGATTGTGCCTTTTAGATAGCGAAGAGTTCTTTTAGCGACCTTCAAGTGAGTGGAGGTAGGAGCTTCCATGAAGCGACTTACTACTCCAACCACAAAGAGTATATCTGGTCTCGTACATGTCAAGTACCTTAGACTTCCTACAAGACTTTTGAACAGAATGGAGTCCACCTTTTCTCCATCATCAAACTTTGACAATTTTGTTCCATATTCCATTGGGGTATTCACAGGGTTGCAATCAAATATGTTAAACTTCTTCAAAATCTTCTTTGTATAGATTTCTTGAGATATGAAGATGCCTTCATCCATTTTCTTCACTTCTAGGCCCAAGTAATACGACATGAGCCCTATGTCTATCATCTCAAACTCAAAGTACATAGCCTTCTTGAAAGTTTCAAATAAAACTGGGTGTTACCCATTATAATAAGATCATCAACATAATGACAAACAAGCAGAATATCATTAGTATGAATTTTAATGTAAAAAGAATAGTCATGGAGACAACGAGTAAACCCATTGTCTTGAAAGTATTTGTCAATGCGACTATTCCAAGATCGTAGAGCATGCTTCAACCCATATAAGGCTTTATTCAACCTCAACACCTTATCTTCATGATTTTTAACCACAAAACCCAATGGTTGCTCAACATAGACTTCTTCTTCAAGATATCCATTTAAGAATGCCGATTTGACATCTAGTTGATGGATCTTCCACTTCATTTGGGCCGCTAAAATGATCAATAAATAGATCATCTCCATGCGGGAAACAGGCACATAGACTTCCACATAGTCGATGCCATGACTTTGTTTATAGCCTTTAGCTACAAGTTTTGCTTTGTATCTCTCTACCTCTTCGTGGGTGTTTTTCTTCACCTTGTATATCCATTTGACTCAAATTGCTCGATGATCCTTGGGAAGAGTCGTTAACTCGCAAGTGTTGTTCTTCCCTATTGACTGGATCTCCTCCTCCATTGCTTGTCTCCACCTTTTTTCAGTAACAACTTCGTTAATATTCATTAGTTCACTATCAGCAAAGAGACAACACAAAAAATCAAAATTATTAATTTCTTCTATGTCATCATAGAGTTCTTGGATGATCCTCATCCTATGTGGTCTTTCACTTAAACTCTCTTGAGAGGATGGAGATGAAACATTTGCTGGTGAAAGAGGTGGGGTTGAATCCTGTGTAGGTGCCATGGTCTCCTATTCTTCTTCATCTCCAATGGAAGAAAATCGTATGTTCTTTCTTCCGGAGTCTCCCAATTCCATGATGCTTCTTCATCAAATTCAACATCACGACCCACCACCACCTTGTTATTTCTTGGATTGTACAATTTGTTGCCTTTTGAACCCGCTTCATATCCAACAGACACATACTTGACACTCCAATCGTCAAGTTTATCTCTCCCTTGATGTCGAACATGAGCATATACTATGCTCCCAAAGATTCTCAAGTGCTTGACATTTGGCTTTCTTTCGCTCCATGCTTCTTGAGGTGTTTGATCTCATACATTTTTTGTTGGGGACCTGTTGCTCAAATAAACTGCACAAGAAACAGTCTTGGCCCAAATTTCTTTTGGTAGATGTTTAACTTTCAACATACATCTAGCCATATTAAGAATTGTTCTATTCTTTCTTTCTGCAACTCCATTTTGTTGGGGAGAGTAAGGTATCATTAGAGGGTGACAAATTCCATGAGATTGACGAAAGTCATTAAATTATTTTGAAGTGAATTCGCCTCCTCTATTGGACCTTAATGCTTTTATTTCAGAGCCACTTTCTTTTTCTACAAGTGCTTTGAAATTTTTAAAGGCAACAAAAACTTCAGCATTTTGCTTCAAGAAGTATACCAAGTCTTTCTACTGAAATCATCAATAAAGAGCAAGAAGTATTTTCTTTTACCAAAAGAAGGTGGATCGATTAGACCACACATATCGGTGTGTACAAGTTGAAGTGGCTTACTTGTTCTTGATGTAGTCTCCTTTGGAAAACTCCTCCTTGCATGTTTTCCAAGAAGACAAGCTTCACACAACTGATTTGAATGGTTGATTGACGGAGTCCCATCAACCATATTCTTGTCTCCCATTCATATGAGTGCTTCAAAGTTTAAGTGCCCAAATCGCAAATGCCAACACCATGAGTCATCTTGCACATTGGCCTTCAAACACTTTGCATCAATAGTTTTAAGATTCAAAGGGAACAACCTATTCTTTGCCATATGAACTTTAGCAATCAAGTTGTTACTTGAATCTCTATGCCAATGATGCATATTATTCATATGAATATCGTATTATTTTTCAAGAAGTTGACCCAAACTCAGAATATTACTTTTCAATTTTGGGACATAATAAACATTGTTAATCAATTTATGGCCACCATCTTTACAAGATATCAAAATCGTACGTATCCCTTCAATTTGGATCTTTGAGGTATCTCCAAAAGACACATTTCCTTTCACTGTCTTTGTTATCTCCACAAACTTATCTTTGTGGCCACACATATGATTGCTTGCTCCATTGTCAAGATACCATAAACTACAATCATTTGTATCTTGTTATTTGAGTGCTAATAACAACTTGACTCATCTCCGTCTTTATTGTTGTCAACAAGATTAACTGTCTCTTCAACATTACTGCTACATTCTCAAGAGTAATGCCCAATTTTATGACAGTTATAACACACAATTTTAGATTTTTCATACCTCATTTCAATTGTACCTTGATATGCTCCACGTCCTCTACCTCCTCGTTGACCACGACCACGACCTCTGAATGACTGGTAACTCTTATCTTCATTGTTGAATTTATTGGTACAACTTCTTCCTCTTCCATGGCCTCCATGACCTTCGCGGCCTTGCCATTGTTCATTTCCTTTGTAACTTTTCGCACCTTTAAATCCTTTGAAGGATGCATGGGTTTTACGAAGTTTCACTAGTGGCTCTTCTTTTCTCCTTTTCATTTTCTCTTCGTGGGCTAGTAAAAAACCTTACTATTGTTCTACCGTCATAGAGTCTAAATTTGTAGACTCCTCAACAACACACACCACATAATCAAATTTAGGTGTTAAAGAATGAATGATCTTTTCTACCGCAAACACATCATCTACTTCCTCCCTGTAACTTTTTAGTTGATTTACAACATCCATCAATCCGAAATGGATTCAGATTCTTTCATTTTTAAAACTTCATAGTCAACCGTTAGAGTTTGAAGTTTTATCTTCTTCACTTTCTCAACTCCTTGGAGAGAATTTTGTAAAATCTCCCAAGCTTCTTTTAAGGTGGTTGCATCAACCACCTTCTCAAACATGCCATCATCCAAACATTTATGGATAAGAGTGAGGGCCTGTTGATCTTTCTTTCTTGTCTTCAAGAAGACCTCCTTTTCATTTGAGGGAAAAGTTTCCTCATTAACGGGCTTTGTATACCCTTTGTCTACAGTATCCCAAACATCTTGAGAGCCAAGAATGGCTTTCATTCATAGACACCTTTTTTCATAATTTTCTCTTGTGAGACGGGGGTACTGAAAGGACAACGGACTATTATTTGCCATGGCTATAATACCACGTTGTTGGACAAAATGATAATCACACCCATGATAATGTCCAAACTAAATAGCAACAAGAAGAGAGTAACAAGAACACCAACTATTAAAATGGGATAAATATGATACCCACTCGAAGAAGTAATACAATAGTATTGCCAAAAAACATGATAGTGTCAAAAGACTACTACTCAACACTCTTTTATTTCTTACAACTCACAATTATATTACTTTCACACTATTTTCTCACAAACTAAGAAGTAGTTTGTGGATTACTCTCTCTACTCTATATTGTTTCTCCATTTTTCTTATGTCTCTTCAAGTGTTCAATTACTACTCTATGTATGGAGTTTTTGAACCTCTTGATTACATCATTAGTGACATAAATGTGGTAGCCAAATTCCACAAAATTCAACCGCCAAACTCTACCAAACTTTGACTACCAACTTCCACAAATGTGGCTACCAACTTTCCCATTTGTGGCTTGCCAACTTTTACATTTGTGTCAATTAAATTTCAACAAATATGGCTATCAAATTAGTTGCTGCCAATATTTTATTCCCACAATGCCACCACTTCTAACCTTTTCTTGTTTCTAATCAACTTGGTAACATTAATCTCTTTATGTTCAGGAAAACCTCCAAAGAAAGAATTGATTGAAACTGTTTAGATACAGTACCAAAGAATCAGTTCAGATTTTCCTCAACATTCTTCCAATTATCATGTGTTGGGTCCATTTGACCAAGAAATCTTCCAACGACAACAATCGAGAGAGGTGATCCTCGACATTGTAGTACAATATGCTTCCCTACTTCTACATGTAAAGGAGGAAATAAATATTTTTTTGAATGATTTTTTGGTTAAGTTCAAACTGTCATCAAGACTTATATAAGACTTTCTATAAGGTGGAAAATCAAAATAGCTGACATAATTAGCAACATACAAGAGTCGATTGGTTAATAGAATTCGACATCTATTGTCATCATTTGGAAATATTCTTTGTATTTGGTCCCATGCCTCAGTACTCCATATATCATCTGTGACAATTAGAAATCTCCCACCCTTCAGACCACTTTACACAATCTTCATTAGTTGATCATCGCTCATTTCTTGATTGCTTCCTATAATTGTAGAGACTACTTCAACAAGCATTTGTCTCTCTTTGTATTCTTCGAAGATAGTGTCCCGAGCATGTTTATCAAATTGAGAACAAATATTCATAAACTTTTTTGGAAAGAGTTGTTTTACCTATATTGCACTTACCAAAAATTGGTACGACAGCTAAATCGTCTGTTTGGGCAGTGAGGTGTTCAAGTATGGCATTGAAGTCATCCTCCATCCCAACAGTTGTATTTTCCTAAATTGTATTTTTTTTCTGGTGAGGACTTGTTCTTTATATTTTCTTCAATGCTTGGTAAACTCAATCTGTGGCTCTTCTTTCCTGAGAGAATCAACATCTTTTTCCACTTTTAGTAATTTTCCCTCGAAGTATTTCCAAGCCCCTTGTCATGACCCACAACTTTGTCATACCACTTGGGCATGAAATTAAAGAATAAGTGAGCTAGCCTTAGTGGGAAGAGTCTAGAGTCTCAGAGAGGTTTCTGTAGAATATTACTTGGAAGGGCTAGACTTGTAGAGAATTCTAGAATAGTGGCCTACTTGTAATTATGTACGGACTTGTATAGAAATTTGTTTTCGCACTTTAGCCCTTAGGTGTGAAGTATACATAGGAGAGCATTCATTTGTAACAAATCAAGAAAAATCAAGAAATATTACAAGATCGTGAAAATATCGTAAGTTGTTGAGTGTCGTACAAAGAGTTTAGTTGAAGTTTAAGTCCGTAACATCCTTCTCTATATCAGCTAAAACAATGCTCCTTAGGATTGAATCAACTTTATCTTCTGCTTTGTATATTACATTTTTGATCCTCTTTTCGTATATCTTTGGCTTCCTTTGTCGTATTGTCAAGAAAAACTTGCATAGTAGAAATACTTTGATAGAGAGATTGAACATGTTGTTGTGTACAACTTCAACAAACCAAAGATCGGTTAGGTTTGAAGAGTTGTTCCAATGTATACATAAGTGAAGAAAGAGCAGCATATTTCTTTTTATAGGTTTTAAGTATTAGTTTATAAATTTCCTGATATTAAATTCCCACGCGAAGCGCGGGTAATTTTACTAGTGTATACATAAGTGACAAAAGAGCAGCATATTTCTATTTATTTGTTGGAGTACTAAAACATAAGAGTCTTGCAGATTTAATATATTTTATTTTTTCCAAATCGTTTACTTTTCCATCTCTAAATTTTTATAATTGGGGGACAAAGACATAGCATACTTACCCTTTATAATTTGTGTAGTTAAAAGAGATGATGCATGAGAACACAACCAATTACCAAACATGAAAATCTAATTGTTTCACTCAATTAATACAATACTATAGATATGAGACAAGGTGTAGTGCACTCATTGAGTTCACCAGCAAGCCCCTGCAGTTTAAAATGATCTGTAATCTGAATTTTGAAAAGTTCGTGTAGAAAATATATGATACGTTTTCATTATAATTTACAATCTTAGATAAATATATGTGTTGAAGTTAAAAGAAAGACACTAAGGATTAGTTTTATTCGTTGACAAAATTATTTAGTACAATAATTTTGTTACTAATATATCGAAAAAGTATAATTTGATGTTTATGTTCCATACCCTCCAAGTGAATGACAACTGTTGTAAAGAAAAGGAAGTAAAGGACAAAGTGAACTCAAAAATAGAGCAAAAAATTTAGGCTAAGAGACCTGCCAATTATATAGGCTTACAACGGAACTGCCTAAGAGACCTGCCTATTATATAGGCTTACAACGTAACTTAAATGCTAAAATTTAGGTACCGATTAATTATTAATTAGCTATTAGTCTGGAACAAAGGAAACTAAGACTTGGTCAAGTATCATTGAATCACTTCTCAACACCCCCCACCCCCCACCCCCGGACTCAAACATGCAAACTACAAGTTGACCTCTAAAGAACTCGTGCTTTGCTTAAGGAAGTGACTTCATGAAGATGACTACTATTTGCTCATTTATAACACAAGACTTCAAAATAATTTCACCAGTAGAGACAAGACCTCGAATATAGTGATAGTAAAAAAGTTCAGTTGCACTAGTTGGTTTCTGATTAAAATCTGCAACAAGTCTCCTTAACCAAATTGCTCGACAAGCTATACAGGTTGCTACAATATATTCAGCCTATGAAGTTGATAAGACCACCACTTCCTGCTTCTATGAACTCCATGAAACTGCTCCAGATCCAAGATTAAACGAGAAACCATGTGTTCTCTTTCTATCATAAATGATGCATGCATAATCACTATCAGTAAAGCCAGTTAATGTGAAATTTGTTATCTTAGAATACCAAATTTCATGCTCTGTTGTCCCAGCAATATATCTCAGTACTCTATTTTTAGCTCCAAGGTGAAGCTTGCTTGTATTGTGCATAAATCTCGATATGATTCTAACAAAGAAAACAATGTATGGTCTTGTATGGGACAAGTAATTCAAACCACAAACCAGACTTCTAAAATAAGTCGAATTTTCCATTTCAAAACCATCATCACAACAAACTTCTCATTAATATTCATCGGCATAGCAACAACTTTACAATTTACCATAGTATACTTTTTCAAAAAAATTGTTGCATATTTTTTTGTTAAAGAAATATGCCTTTAATTTCATGTTTCACCTCAAGACCAAGAAAATAATGCTACAGACCCAAATCAGACATCTAAAATTTTTTATCATGCAGTTCTTAAATTCAATGACGATAGACTCACTCGAACCCATATATAACATATCATCAACGTAAATACATACTACCAAAAAATCATTTTTACCTTCTTGTTTTACATAAAGAGTAGGCTCATTGTTACTTCTTTCAAAACCATTCTCATGGAAATATGAATCAATCTTAAAGTACCATGTTTGTGACGCTTGCTTGACAAAGAGTGCCTTTTTAAAACTTGTAGACATTATCTTCTTTGCCATTAACTACAAACCTTCAGGCTGTGAGACATAGACCTCCTCTCTCAAATCACCATTTTAAAAGGCAAATTTATCATCAAATTGGTACAGTAGCCAATTAAAATAGCAGCCAAGGCTAAAAAAGTTCTCACTATTTTAAATAGGGCAATAGGATAAAATGTTTCTTCAAAGTTAGTACCTTGTTGTTGGGAATAACCCTTTGCGATAAGCCTTTCCTTGTGTTTTTGGATTATGCCATCAACATATACTTTTAAACAACCATTTGAGACCAATAGCTTTCTTTCCTTCCGGTAAATTTACCAAGCCCCATCCCTTATTCTTATGAATAGACAACAACTCCTCTTCCATAGCTTTGCACCATTTATCCTCTCTCTTGAGCATCTTCTAAGTAAGTAGGATCTGAAAGAAGTAAAGCAAAAGTACAAGATGTATTGTCAACATATGTGGGATTTTTTTTATCCCTTGTTGATCTTCTTAATGCAGTTGTCTTAGCTCATGTTTCTTTCATTGTTGAAGATGTTGCTGGTGCAATTGATGAGACACTCGATAAACCTGTCAAAACAGGATATGCTCCATACTCTTGATGAACAATATAGTCAGAAGGTAGAAATTAAATATTTGAACTTTCATTTTCAAAATTAAAGTTCCAACTTGCATCTTCATTGAACACAACATTTTTATTTACCATTTTCTCACTCACTTGATTATATAACTTATAGGCTTTGGATTGTGTTCTACATCCAAAAATGATATATTTTTCACATGTTAGAAAATCCTTTAACAATTCCATTGATGCTAATCTTGAAGCAAACAAGATCATAAAACATTCCTTTACATAAATCAGGCACAACTTTTCATGAAAACATCTTTCATAGATTCAAGCTTCTTTATAAATTCATGTCTTTTATGATTGATAACTAAGAATAATGTCTGGGTTAATGTGAAATCAATAGTAAAATATGTAATTCATTCAAAATTCATAATAATATTAAAATCATACAATTGAATCCACACAATTTACACCTATGAATAATTGAATGAAAACCTAATCAGTTTTTGGTGAAATTGAACTTGGAGAATTGAGAAGTTCTTGGGGCTCAATGGATGAATGAAACCCATTGATGAAGCCCTACATTCCTTGGGGATCAAAGCCCAAAAAAAAAAGGAAGAACTAGAGACTTGAAGCTTGAAAGCCTAGGTGTTCTTCATTGATCTTAAGAGAATTTGGAGAGGATAAGTGTGGATAGGATTAGGGATTTGAGTGAATGTGAGAGTTGGGGTAATTATAGGGGTAAAATGGTAGTTATACGACTTAAAATTAGGGTCAAACAATATAGTATAGGTATTAAATTCAAAGGAAAAGAGCCAAATACCCTTAAGAAATAACTGTCGGAGAACTGTACAGTTTGGACTAACGGACCGTAGAAATTCCTATGGACCATACTGGTAAATCGTAGGTCGAGTTACTAGGGCCTAAAATTGGACAGCTTTCTACGACACCCTTCAACGGACCATCTAAATTCCTACGGTCTATAGACCTAATCCATAGATGTCGACTTTAACCTCAAAATCTTTCTAAGTCTGGAACCTTTCTACAGAACCCATCTACGATCCGTTGAACATCCTATGACCCATCTTGTCCATTCGTATGTCAAACTTCAAAAACTTGAATTTCTCAAATATTAACCTCATTCCTACGAGCTCCATCTACGATCCATAGAAACTTCTATGAACTGTAGACTAGTCTCATAGGATTCAACCAGTAGCCATAAATAAAAAAAATTTCCTTTCCTTTTAACTTTCAAATTTTTGAGGTGTTACACCATCAACAATGCTTGCCGGAAATATGACTTACAATATTCTTTTTTCAAACAAATAATTATTTTCGGTGGAACCAAAGGTATTAGGAAGTACATATTGTGTTCGATATGTACAACCATCTGCTTCTAAGATGGACCCTAAGGCATTGAAGTGTGTTTTCTTGGGTTATTCTCATCTTCAAAAGGTGTAACAATGTTATTCTACTCAACTTTGAAAATATATGGTGTCAACTGATATGATATTTTCAGAGATTACACCATTTTTCTATACTTCACCTAAAACCGCAAGTCAGGGGGAGGAAGATGAGTGGTTAGTTTATCAGGTTTCTCGTGTTGTGGAATCAAGTGATGTTATTCTTCAATATCCTAGTGACTTTATGCACATGTTCCAACAAGATTGCTAATTTTTCAAGTTTATTCGAGGAGACGAGAGAATGTTGATACATACCCTGCACCAACTCATCCTCCAGAGAATCTTAACCTCTCTATTGCTCTTTATAAAGCTACAAGGACTTGCAAATCCACATATACTATTGCTAATTTTGTTTCCAGTGATCGATTATCTCTTATATCTTGATCCTTGATTTTTTCTCAAGACTGTGTTTCTATACCCAAAATAGTGAAGGAGACTTTGCATCATCCTAGATGGTCAAATGTGATTCTTAAGGAAATATATGCATTAGATGAAAATCACACAAGAGATTTGGTGGATTTACCCAATGTGAAGAAACTAGTAGGATATAAGTGGCTGTTCACAGTTAAAGTTAAGGCCATGCTTGTAGCTAAAGGATATGCTCAGACTTACAGGGTGGAATATTCAGACACTTTTTCTCCGGTTGCCAAACTCACTTATGTACCCTTGTTCATTTCTTTAGTTGCTTTTGGTAATTGGCCTTTACATCAGTTGGATATCAAGAATGCATTTCTTCATAGTGATCTTCAAGAGAAAGTTTATATGGAGCAACCATCCATTTTTTTTTCTCTTGAAGAGTATAGGAAAGTGTGTCATTTGAAAAAGTCCATGTATGGCTTGAAGTAGAGTCCATAAGCTTGGTTTGGCAAGTTCAGTGAGGTAGTTTAAGAGTTTGAACTGAAAATGAGTAAATGTAATCACTTTGTCTTCTACCAACAATATAAAGTTGACACTATCCTTTTTGATGTATATGTTGATGACATTGTCATCAGAGGAGGTGATTCTGAGGGGATCTCTTCCCTTAAGTCTTACTTTCATGCTCAATTTCATTCGAATGACTTCGGCCAGTTGACATATTTTTTGGAGTAGAAGTAAATAAAACCAAGAAGGGAATTCTTCTTCTATCTTAGAAAAAGTATACTCTTGACCTACCTGCAGAAACTAAAAAATTGGTAGCCAAACCTTGCAGTACTCTAGTGGTTCCCAATATGCATCTTATGAAAGATGATGGCGGCCTTTTGATAATCTAGAGAAGTATAAGATGATAGTTAGGAAGTTAAACTACCTCATAATGACATTCGGATATTTCCTTTACGGTGTTGTAAGTCAGTTTATTCTTACACCTACGGTCAAATATTGGGAAACTTTGGAACATATTCAACGTTACTTGAAAGGAGCTCGTGGACTTGGCATATTGTATAGAAGTCACAACTATACTTGTATTATGTGTTTTGTAAATGCTGATTGGGTTGGTTCCAAAATTAACAAAAGATCCACTTCATGATATTGTATCTTTGTTGGAGGAAACTTGGTATCATGTAGAGTAAGTAGTAAAGTTTTGTATCTCGATCCAATGCATTATTTGAGTACAAAGTTATGTCATAGTCTACGTGTGAAATTATGTAGATTTATCATCTTTTAACTGAAATGGGATTGAAGGATCATACGCCGAAAAAGTATTAGTGTGATAATCAAGCTGGTCTTCATGTTACTTTAAATTCAGTGTATCATGAAAGAACTAAACATATTGAAGTTAAATGCCATTTTATTGATGAGAAGATTGACTGACCACAATTTCAGGAATAGGTTGACTTTCTTTCATTTTGTTATGGAAAGTGAAAGTCGTTTCATTTAGTACGCGATCAATTCACACCTCCCGGTCATCATGGAGAAAACTACCACTCTTTCAATTGGTGTCTAACCATCACCTAGGCAGAGAGGAGGGAATGTAAGACGAGATTGATTCAAGAATCTTAGACAGAAGGGAGGGGATGGAGACGGAGCTTCCTTCTTGCCTTTCATCATTTCAGGAAAGCTTATTTGAGCAGAGAATTTCCTTTTAGTACAATTTACCTGCCATCAAGCTTTGACAAGTCGCTAATTTGCTCATTTTGTGATAGGGCCCAGCCACCGCCTTCTTCCCGACCTCAGGCGAATATAGCACCATTCATCTTCATTATTTAGCAAGGTTGGACTAGAAATTCGATAAATGAAATTCTACTGACCCCAATCTGAGATCAACCTCGGTCCTTCTGACCTGGCCCTCCAGTCCATGGTTCAAATGGGTTCCCTGGAGAGTGGCTTCTGGTTGATGATAGTCGAAGAGACTATTAGTTTTTGGGGCTTGGGATAATATTTCCCTTGTTTGTAAGGAAGGGAAACATTGTTTTTTTCATTCTCTTCTTATGAGGTCCTGTACAACAACCTTAACCGCACAAACATGATTTCTATTAGCTATGTGATGACAAGAGAGCAACTAGATGATTTTCTTACAAAGGTGGTTAATTGAACTCGAGTCGATTACCTTTGCAACAAGTTGAACATGATTAATATACATGCACCAACCTGAGTAAGAGTGTTACAAATACATATAGACATCATATTAGTAGCGTGCATAAGCACAATTTTAGCTAGTCGATCTATAGGAATCTCACATAATTAGCTAGCACATTGGTAGGAATCCCTTTTTATTTTCTTTCCTAATTAGCACCTAATGTATTGTATTTAATTATTTATGTCTTGCTTACCTATTGGAATAAGACATCAACTCCTATTTCGATTACAGCTATTATGGGAAGAGTGAACAAAACATGATTAGACAAGCAACAACAGGCAAAAGAGATGGGGTAATCTTAAATTCATGTTCATCACGACTTCTTCAGCTTTGCCCTTTGTATCTCCATTTTCTAGCTTCTTTTGATCTTAAATCCCTATTCATCATGAACTTCTTCAAATGCCTGTGCAATGAATCCTTTTGGCATAAACGTCATTAGAAATCATGGAAACAAGTCTGTCAGTAATTCATGCTTAAAGGTTCAACAAATTGGAAAAATGCCAACTTATTAAAAGTCTTCTACACACTCATGTTATTGCATTAAAATCATATGAAATAATTTTGTATAGGAACTTCATTCCATAGTGACTCTAACTTTCCTTAGACGTGGAATTAAGATTAGAAGTTTGTGTTCCAGATTCTACTTGTTTTAAGCTACTAAGTTCTCAATTAACAAGTTATACTTATTAAACAAATTTCTTTAGACAAATATAAAGTTTAGACAAAAGTTACTGAATTTGACTGACACTACCTAAATCTAGCACCTATCCCGAATTTCAACACGACATTTCTAAAGCCAAACAAGTATATTTGGTTACTCTTCACATCTTTAGGGATCTCTAGAGAACTAAAATTTTTATAATCAAGATTAGAGAACACATATTGACAATTATAATTAATAAGAGTACAATTAAGTTTCTTACATTATTAGTTTTTTTACATAACCAAACCAAATAAAACCCTTCTAATATTAAGTTGTGGTTGCTCATTATCACTTCTTTTTTTTTTGTGATAACTGTGAACGTATTATTACCAGTAACCAATAATATGTCGCAACTTCAAGAGCAACTAACCTCATGACCACCTCCCAGGAAGGGTGCCACTATTGGGAATGGCAAGCACAAAATAAATGTGCACGACAGGGTAATAGTGGAAGAAACCCAAGTCCAAACTATCCCTTTATATTTGAACCAATAGAAGACAAAATAATGCAAGAAAAACACTGTTTGGGGCAGCAACCAAATCAACCAAGCAAGCAAAAAATATCAACACATAAGACACCGAATTTAACATGGAAAACCTCTTCGGTGTGAAGTGTAAAACCCACAAGGCCAAAGCTCCACTAAAATCAAGAAGGGTTACAAAAGTGTTCTCCAAAATGGCCACCAATAAAGTGCCAAACATTTATCAATGCAACTACAAGATAGCACCAAAAACTAGAGAAATAAAAGGAGTAAAATCACTTAATACGCAGCTACTGTTCATGAGAAAAATATCAATATTTAGGACTCCAAATCATCCCTACTCAGTTCCAATCAAATATTAGGTTGAAAGATACAAGCTCTCCAAAAATCATCTCTATTGGACAAGAAACGAAGCAGGAATCGCAATTTGAAATTTGCTGCTAAGGCTTGTGCGAAAATCTGCACTCTCTCACTCTTCTCTCCGTATGGTTGCTGATCAAACTCTTGTGATTCTTCAAAATAAGACCTAAAAGAAATTCTTACATATGCACCATAATATTGTGCTTATGGACAAAGTGGGCTAATCCAAATTTGGCTTAAATTTATCCACAAAGGAAAGGAAGAAGACCCAAAACCTTGAAATTATATTTATCCACATAGGAAGGGAAAAAAGACCCAAAACCTTGAAATTATATTTATCTACATAGAAATAAAAAAAACACCCAAAACCCAACAATTACTCCCCCTATCGACTATGTGGAGGAAACCTCTATCCCGGCGATCATGCAACCTTCTTCAAACTTCCCGCTTGGCAAAGCTTTAGTCATCATGTAGGAACCATTATCATTGGTATGGATTTTTTTAAGTTCAAGCAACTTAGAATCCAACACATATCAAATCAAATGATACCTCACATCAATGTGTTTAGACCAACCATGAAATGTAGAATTTTTACCAAGGTGAATAGTACTTTGATTGTTGCAATAAAGCACATACCTCTCTTGAGCACAACCAACTTACCTAAAAAATCTCTTCATCCAGATCAACTCTTTGCAAGCTTCAATAGCTGCAATAAGCTCAATCTCTATATTAGATAAAACAACATATTTTTTCAACCGAGATTGCCAAGACACAGCTCCCCTTGCAAAAGTAACCAAGTTGCCTGAAGTAGAGTATCAGCATCACCAGCCATGTATGAATTCGTGTAACAACAAAAAATAGGTTCCCATGTACCAAAACATAAAATCAGGCTAGAAGTGCCAAAAAGATATCTCATAATCCACTTTACAACATTCCAATGCTCTCTTTCTGGATTAGAAAGAAAACGACTAACAATACCAACAACATCAACAATATCAGGTCTTGTACACACCATTGCATTCATCAAACTACCAAAAGTTGAAGCATTAGGAACTTTCTTCATATCTTCCTTCTCACAATCACTAGAAGGACAATGCTTTATGCTCAATTTGAAGTTCATAGCTAAAGGTGTATAGACAACCTTAGCTTTGTCCATGTTAAATCTATGAAGTACTTTCTGAATGTAATTCTCTTTTGACAACCACAATGTCTGGGCCTCTCAATCTCAAACAATTTGCATGCCAAGATTCTACCTTGTTGGTCCCAAGTCTTTCATAGCAAAAGACTTATTCAACTCTTGCTTCAACTTTTTAATCCTGCAAGCATTATGACAAGCAACAATCATGTCATCAACATAAAGAAAAACGATGAAAATATCATTACTAGAGAATTTTTGTACAAAAACACAATTTTGTGATGAAGTCTTCTTGAAGCCCTGCTGACTCATAAAAGAACCAAACTTCCTGTACCATTGCTTATGAGCTTGTTTTAGACCATACAAGCTCTTCTTCAATTTGCAAACATAATTCTCTTTTCCCTTGACTTCAAAGCCTTTCGGCTGCTCCATATAAACTTCTTCATCTAAGTCACCTTGGAAAAAAGCAGTTCTAACATCCATTTGTTCAACCTCTAAGTCTAGACTTGCAGCCAACTCTAGAACAACACAGATGGACGACATCTTCACAACTAGATATAATATCTTATCAAAATTAATTCCCTTTTTCTATTTAAAACCCTTCACAACTAATCTAGCCTTGTACCCTGGAACTGGGCTACCATCTTCATATTTCACCCTAAAACCCCACCTTTTTTCAAATCTTTTTGATCTTTAGGTAACATAACCAAATAAAAGGTATGATTATCATGTTGAGATTTCATTTCATCTTCCATAGAATCAAATGACCTTTCTTTTTCTGCACTTTCCATGGCCTCACCAAGAATCTCGGGTTCTCCCCCATCAGTTAAGAGTACATACTCATTGGTGGAATAACGAGATGAAGGTATTTCTCTCTAGTAGATCTTCTAAGAGAACTCTCGGAGCATCAATAATAGTTGGCTTCTTACCAACCACATCGTCTTGCATTGGAGCATCAACGACATATTGTTCATTCTGAATATGATCACCATTTTCAATATCAACTTGATTTTCATCATTTTGAAGATTTTCATCATGTGCAGTAGTCAAAGGAACTGGATCAACATCAATTATAACACTCAACTACACTTTATCCTATTCTAAGTGTAGTAGGTCGCTAAAAAGTATTAACCCAACTAAGAGTTGGGGTCGATACCATAGGGAGTGATACAGTAGATAATTTGATTAAGAAGTAAAATTGTGTCCTAATCATATGTAGAAGTAGAGGTTTTGCAACATTGAAGTAAATAGAAAAGTTTCAACAATTAATATCAAATGGGGAAATTTAGGTAACCAAATTACGAAAGCTAACACAGGTAGTAAAGAAATAGAGATTTGACCTTAGGAGAGTGATAAGTTGAATGTTAATTTTGCATAATGGGTGATTGATAGGTACTTATAGATGTTCAATCTCAATGGGTAGACTAGGTTTTGAGTGCAATAGCCATTTCTCAATCAACAACTACGTTTCAAGCGAGTTCTTTCGAACCTCAATGAGTAAAAGACAACCAAACATCCAAAATCCTTAATTAATCCACTCTTTCAAGCTGGATTTGTAAAGACGCAATCAAACCCACTTTCTCAAGCATGATTCTTTCAATGCAATCAATACAACCATCAATCACTAATTCGACTCTAATACTTATTTCTCAATCAAGAATAGAGAACTAAGCTAGAATTGCATTTGCAACTACAATTTTTCGATTGAAGCATGAACAATTGATTGAACCCACTTTGAAACAACAATAAAATCAGTAAATAACAACACCCATTAGCTAATTAATGCATTCAACTATATAATCACACCCCAAGGAAAGGGATTTGAGCCAAGCGTAGTGAAAAACAAGAAATCGTTACCAATGAAGTTTTCCATCTGATTTGCTAACGATCTGCAATTCCCAAATACTGAAATTTCAGCTACAAATCTTACAATCTCTACTAAAAAAATGTGCATACAATGTTCTAGATTGTAAAGCTCAGAAACTGAGAAGTAAACAATATGGGAACTCCTTCTCCTCGTTTAAGAATTGCATTTATACGTTCTTAGAATTTCAGCACGAAGTCAACTTAGCAAATAAAGTCGGGTTCACCAACAGTTCAGCGATGCGCCGAGTTGCTCCTCTTCTCGCCTTTTTGGCTTGGCTTTTTTATCAAAGCATTTTGTAACTTTTGGTGAACCACATCGTCATCGCTGATCCCTTTGGCGTGTCATCGAATTACTTGTTTGCTCACCAAGTTGGTTTCTTCCATGGGCTGTTATGCTGGAACTTGTAGGCGAGCTGAAGGTACATTCGGCGAGTCGCCAAGTGGATTTGGCGAGTCTCAGCTTTTATCCCCTTTAACTTTTTCAGCTCCTTTGCTCTTTTCTGGATCATTATGTCCTTGCCTTCCTCTTGAGCCTTCATTGATGCATATCACCATTTTAACATTAGTTATGAGCATAAAATTGGTATTGAGGACACTAAATCCTTAAATAATAAGCCCTAAATGAGTCAAAATCCCCAACTCATCTATCAACTAGTTTCTCACTGCTTTGAGAATCAACTTTCTCAGCATTATCAAGATCTTCAATTATTTGGTCTTTAAAGAACACAACATCACAGATTCTAACATGTTTCTTCTCAACTAGCTGAAAGAAACGATAGCCAAATTCATCTTGACTATAACCAACAAAGATACATTGCCTAGTTTTAACATCCAACTTTGACCTCTCATCCTTAGGAACATGCACAAAGGCTTTACACACAAAAACATTAAGATGATCATGAAAAACATTCTTACCAGACCAAACTCTATCAGCGATATCACCATTCAAAGCAATAGTAGGAGTTAAATTAATAATATAGCCAGGACTCTCTATCTTTCGAACCACACAAGGATTTTCAGTCCAGTTGAGCTACCTGAACCACTTTGAAATAAGTCTCCTTTCTTTATGTAATTTGCCCCGCCCCGGGATTCTAACGATGACGGAAGCCTCTATCTTGAATTGAAGGGCCGCGTGACTTTATCTCTTTGAAGAAGGACAAACTCTTCTTTATATACACAATTTTCTGTATAAAATTGGAAGAAGAATTGTTGCTTTCAAGCGTGAACCAGGTCCAGGATTCGGACTAGGAATTGCTATTTTTTTTGATGCAGTTAGCTCTATTCCCTGACCTGAGGGCGGGAACCGTCTTATCTTAGGGTAGTGCTAGCCCCAGGTGGGAAGGGCCGGGGGGTTCGCTTTTTGATAATCAATAAGTAGTGTAGGCTTTGATAGACTTGCAATAGCGATTCTTACCAGCAATCTTAGCGACCTCTATGCAATGTAGCAACTTCGTTGCCTTACGGTGCTACGAGAGATGCTCCATTCGTTTCTCTACGCTCGCTTACGCTACGAGTAATTTAAAGGAGTAAGCATGCTAAACTTTGTCCTAAGCAAGCTATATGACTAGCTTACCTAGTTTGGTAAGTGTAGACATGAAAAATTTTATGTGATTAAGTCCAAATTTTGTATGGACTAAGTTCTAAATTCAAGACATATTGACCCAAGTCAACATTTTGGGTTAATAAAGCCGGATTAATTATTTAAGTCAAGATTGCATGACTTAAGTCAAATCCAACTACATTGGGCTAGGTTGGGCTTTACAAAATGGCCCACCCACATATTTCAAGCCCAAGGGTCCATTAGGATTACTTGGAGGCTACCCTAAAACCCTAATCCATGCATATATAAAATAAAGGGGCTACATATTCTCTTTGGAGGCATCTTGAAAATTCCATAACATCTTGGAAGATTCACAAAGAGATCAAGACATCGACTACATCGTCTTTCTCAAAGTTCTCTAGCAAGGGTGAAGTGATCAAGAGAAGTTGTCCCTCGTGATCAATCCGAAGCGCTACTAACTCTTCTTGACGATCAAGTAAAAGAGGTCCACATCATCCTGCGCTCGAGAAATACGCTGCTTCAGCCCTCAAATCAAGGAAAAGAAATTAGAGACAAGAATCAGGGGATACACAGAGTTATACTCACACTTTTGATTAAGAAAATCATTTTTCTTTACATTTGTTTCGTGATTGCAGTTATTAATTTCCGTACACGAAATTTCTCTCGAACAGTAAGCTAATCAAATCAATATGACTGATGGAATGTGGTATTGTAGCTATTGGTTGGTAAGCTTGCAATCAAGTTATTGCTATCTTACGAGCAGCTTGCTATACTCTATTAGTGCCTTTCATTGGTCTATCATAAGTAACCGAGCAGAAGTAGGTTTCTCTCTTTCTATTTACTTAATATGCAAAACTCGCTCCGAGCTGAGTCAGTGTTGGGGTTGGGTTGGTTGATCGCCCAAAAAATGATTCTTATCCCATCCGTCAGGTTTGTATGTACCCACGCTCCTATTTATTATTTTCTAGAACCTCAGGAACTATCCTTTCCGGCTGCCCCCTCCCCTCTGGCTTTGCCCTTGGGTTTGTCAACCAACCTGGCATGTTCAGACCGGGGCGCCTCGACGATGATGTAGTCGTAGTAGTCCTCTGATGGGAAATCTGTTAAGATCCGCCCATGATTCATGGAACCATTCTTTCGCGTGCCGTAGCTTAGAATTCGTGCTATTGCTATTGTTTAGGGGTGTTAAGACCGGGTTCTGACTTTTTCTTTTTGAGAAAGAAGAGGTTACTAGACAAACGAAAGAGATGCCGAAAGAGCAGATGCTTTTATTTGAAACAAAATCATCAGCCGAGACATACCTCCCGCTAAAGAACTCTATTGACAATGGGGTCCGGGAGGCCCTAAAAAAAAGTGATAGAGCAAGAAAGAAAGAAAGGATCAAAACATCATGGGCCGCACGCAAAAGAAGAGAGAGGATAGCCAGAATTGTATTGAGGCTGCAGCAGCACGAAAAAAAACAAGAGCACGTCTTCCCAAACAAAGTAGCCTTCAGCAGGAGCTGCACTACAATGCCTCAGCTCTGGGAACAGGAAGGAATTGAGCGCCCCTGCGAATAAAGAAACCCTAGAACAAAAATGGAAGCCTAAGCCTTCACATCCGAAACAGAAAAATCATCAGTTGGAGAATCCTTTTTACAAGGTAGGCATGGTGAAGGTAGAATGGAAATAGAAAACAACTAAATGACTTAGTCTTGCCTTCTTCTTCCTTTATGAATGGAAAGAGGCCCCTTTAGCTTCAGGGGAAATTCCTATGTCTTTCTTTCATCCTCTCTGTCTATGGCCTATGACAATTGGTCTTATTCGGATGAGTTGCATTTCATTTTCCTTTTGTTAGTTTATCAGTCAGGGCCAAATCCTTCTCCCTAAAAATTCCTTATTTTCTTTCCTCGGCGAGTGAAGTTTCTGCCCTTGTTGAGTGAGTAAGGCCCGATCGAGCTTATGTGCTTGCCAGGCCTTTCACCATCTACTTTTCCTCGAGAATGTGAGACTGCTCAGCCTCAGTAATCGTATTTTCTGCTCTTTTCATTGATTGTACAACTTTCTCTAAACAAGGAATTTCTAAGGAGTCCTCCCAGTCGTCTAAAGGCGTAATGGCTTTTGGTTTTGAATCCGGCTAAGGTGTGAGCAAGGGTATCTTCTTTGGGGTCTATCACCATAGCCTTTTCCTTTAGCTATTACGCTAGCCTTCTAATCGGCTAAGGTTGAATTTGCTTTTGCTTTAGTTGTTGTCGTAGAGCGACCTTCTATTATTTCAGTTGTGTAAGCCTTCCACCTGTCTCTTAGCTTTGCATCTTTTCCATTCGGTCCAAGAACTAAGAGCGGTCGAAGTCCTGTCTCAGGGAATGGGCTTGAAGGCTAGTGGTCATATTAGTCGTCTAAAGGGAAATGCCTTTTTCGGGCCTATCCCCATTCGCCTATTGCTTTCTTGAGTTGATATTTAACTTGCACCTAGGGGATTCAATCTTCCTTGAGGTTTTAGTGGGAGTTCCTTTTTGATGCCCATTCGTGAGTGGCTAAAGGGAAATTTGCTTGTTCCGATAGTTAGTCTAATCCCTTTCCCACAGCATTTCATTCGAAGTAGTCAAAAAAGTCTAAGACGGAGAAAGTGGTGATGCTCTTTGATTGCATCCACTTGCTTGATCTGTAATCGTCTAGCTGTCCCCTAAGCCCCTTTCGCCTATGTTGTCTCAGTCTTGGATAGAGTCCATTACCTATCTTTCTTTGTTTGAATGAGACTATCTGATGTCCTTTCAGATAGTATTGAGTGCTTCTACCCAAAAGGAATCTAGAACCTGATGAGTCGGGAACTTTGACTCATTATTAAATTGTTACGTAATGAATTAGTATTCTCAATGAATATTTTGAGTTCATAACTGATGTTAAATTGTTTATATGCAACAATGAAGGCTTAAGAACAAGGCAAGGAAATTAGAATGTGAAAAGAAGAAAAAAAGTTGGAAAAACTAAAGAAAAAGAAGGTTAGACCTCGCAAAAGCCGCTCAACGACTTGACGAGTGAGCCTCCAGGTTACCAAAAATTCCAACGAGTTGTCTCATGAACTAAGGCAACTCGGTGACAAAAAATACACATCGGCAATGTGCCAAATAGAATGGTGAGCTCGACCCAGCTCGCTTAATTGAACAGAATAACTCGATGCATGAGTCAAGCTAAAAGGCGATACCGCATAGTAATTGGCAAATCACCAATTTGTTCAGCGATCCTGACTAATTTCGCCATTTAGAATACTTACTAAAATTTTAGGAAGTTGTTGGAAACGTATAAATTGATTTTTGAAAAGAGAAAAGGGGTTGCATTGTTCATACGGATTTTGGACACAATTTGACAATACTGAACATTTTTGGAGAGGGTTTTGAGTCATAACTTTTGCATTGAGCATTGGGGATTTTGATCATTCGAATGGAACATCATTTTGGTAACTATTTCTTGCTTTTCGTTATGTTTTTCTAATCCCCCTTTCCTTAGAGGTGTGACTATGTAATCAAATGCAAAAATTAACTTATGTGTATTTTTTATTACTAGATTTAATGTTGTTTTGAAATGAGTTCAGTTGTTTTTTCGTGTTTTCACTTATGAACTGAAGTTACAAGTTCAGTTCTAGAATTAGCTCTCAATGCTTGCTTGTGAAAGTTGGGTAGAGTAGAATAAATGATTGATAATTGTAATGACTTATGTCTTTATAACTTAGCTTCATAAAGTGGGTTAAGTTAAGGAATTGGGTTGTTTTATGTTAAGCTTGTTGAGGTTCGAAGGAACTCACTTGAAGCAGAATAGTTGATTGAAAAATGACTATTATAAGTAAAATCCTCCTACCCATTGAGATTCAACGACTTCTAGTAATTACAAATTACCCATTAAAGGAAATTAGTATTTGATTGCTCATACACTCCTAAGGTCCTATTTATACTTGGTTAAACTCCAAACTATTTGTTTCATCAACAATTGTATACTATACTCTCTTGATATTGATCATTGAAACCTATTGATTTAAATTATGTTACGTGTTATTCACTTCCGTTCAACAAGAAATTAGAGCACTTCTATAATTCTTTTCCATATCACTCCTTGTGGGATCGAGTCCAACTCATCATTTGGTTTATACTTTCTAGAAACCACCTACACATTAAATTATAAGAGATGTAGTTGGGCGTTATCAAAAATTACACCGATGCAGGGGAGTGATGTTTAGAATTCTTTTATTGAAGCGTTTCTGTGAACTAGTTTGGTTGTAGTAGAATTTTCATAATAGTGTTTTTGTTGTTTGCTCTCTATAGGTGAAGAAATGAGTGTAGATGGAAGCAACACTGCTAGCCAACTTGGAAACAATGACGACATCGAAAATTTGCACAATGTCAATGCGGATCAAATAGGAAGTGCCGATGCTATTCGTTTGCCCTCAACTGTGGGCAACACTATTTTTCATGTGACTGGAACTATGCTTCAGCTACTCCAAATAAAATGTATCTTTGGGTTACTTGATCATGAAGATCCTCATGACCACATTCGTAACTTTGTGGTTGTGTGTGATCCGTTCTCTTTTAAGAATATCTCTCAAGAGTCAATTTGACTCCGTTTGTTTCCCTTCTCTCTAGTGTGGGAAGCAATGAAGTGGTTGGTTGAGCTACCTAGAGACTCTATTACCTCTTGGGAGGAATTCACGGATGTGTTTTATGAAATATTTTTTGCTCCCTCGAAGATGGAGAAGTTGAGGAATAACATTCAAAACTTCAAGTGGATTGATGGTGAACCTGTTCATGAAATGCGGTTGAAGTTTTAAAAGATACTTCTCAAAGGTGTCGCTGATCAACTTATTTGGGGTGGAATTATTAGACAAATATTTGTCGTGGTGTCGGCTTTGCATGATGAGTTGACCAAGATTAGCTGAGTGTGGCATACAAGAGAGGATCAAGTGTCTCCTCTAAGTGTTGGGTTGATGAAAGAAAAAATGGAAAAGAACCAAAAGCGCGATGAAAATATGGCCAAGATGATGACCCAATTGGACTTGTTGACGAATCAACTCATGTGAGGTAGTCATAAGGCCATGAATGCAATTGGTGCTTGTAGTGGGATGAGCCTGGATGATGCATAATTTGAAATCACGTATAATGAAGAGGTACAATTCTTGTTTAACCAAACGGGGTTCTTGTCCGAGCTATCAAAGGTCGAGGGGAATCAAGGTTGGACTAAAGACTGTGATGGTGGTTAGAGAGATAGGGAATGAGATTGGTGTGATAAAGATCATTATGTGCCTCCTCACGACCTTCCAAAACCTAAGAAACCAAATTCCTATCCCGAAATCTTTCAAATCGAAGATATGCTTCCCTGCATCCTAAACAAGGTGGAAGATCAGACAAAGTACTTAAGGAGATGATGGCTGATTTCTCAGATTTGAATCAAATGGTTACCTCTCAGTTGGTGTCTATAAAACAACTTGAGACCCAAATGGGCGGAGTTATAGCTCACTTGAATCCGAGGCTAAAAGGGAACCTTCCTAGTGATACCATGGAAAACCTGAAGAATGAAAATTCACAATGCATAGCCATGGTGACCTGGAGAGGGAAAGTTATAGAATGTAATGCAAGTTCAAGCAAAGGGAAAGCTATTGTTTTTTAGAATGATGCACTTGCCGAAGAGTTGAACAAGGAAGCCTCCAATGAGTTTGATAATGAACCGAAAACTATTAACTCCGGTGATGCTGAAAAGTTAAATTTGGGGGTCGTACCTCCCTCGGTACCTACAAAGATACTGCCCAAAATTATTCCACCATTTCTTCAAAGATTGAAGAAGAGTGATGAAAACACAAAGTTCCAAAAATTTCTTTCCATCTTCAAAATTCTTTCCCTTAATCTTCCATTGGTGGAGGCATTATTAGAAATTCCTAGTTATTCAAAGTCTTCGAAAGAATTGGTCACAAAAAAGAGAAGTATCGAATTCAAGACGATTAAAGTATCCCATAGTTGTAGTGCCATTATATCGAACAATGTGGTTGTCAAGAAGGATCACCCGAGGGCATTTACTATCTCTGTACTATCGGGATATTTCAATTCGGTAAAGCATTATGTGATTTGGGGGTTAGTATAAACTTGATGCCCTATGCCATTTTCAAGAAACTTAGGGTACGTGAGTCTAAGCCTACCACGATGCATCTTCTCATGGCCGACCGTTCTATCAAGCGCCCTATTGGCATTCATTATGAAGTTTTGGTGAAGGAAGACAAATATATATTTCTGGCTGATTTTTTGATCTTTGGTTGTGAGATTGATGTCGAGGCCCCTATTATTCTTTGTAGGCCGTTTTTGGCCACTTGAAAGCCCTAGTTGATGTGGAAAGTGGTGAGCTAAAATTCGGGTAAATGTTGAGGAAGTTACATTCAATATTTGTAAATTGATGAAGAAACCAAGTGACCTCCATGTGATATCAGTCATTGACGTGATTGATGAAGCGGTTGCTAGTATGAGTGAAGTCTCTTGTATTGGTTAATCTTTGGTTGCCGTCCTCTTGAACTATGATGGGGAGGAAATTCAAGATTACCATAAGGTAGGGAATGCTCTATCGGGTTTAGGTTCTTATTCTAAGAGTCCTTTGAAACCTGATATCGATTTGTAGAATAGGGAAGGTCCTCCCACAAAGCTTTGTATTGAGGAAGCAATAAATTTAGAATTGCAGGTACTTCCACCTTACCTTTGTCATGTGATCATGGGAGGCAATAATACTTTACCCGTGATTATTGTGTCGGATTTTCTTGAATGGAAAGTGCAAGTGCTTATTAGTGTGTTGAAAAGGTTTATCACATCTATTAGGTGGATGATTGCCGACATTATGGGAATCCCTCCTGGTATTTGTACTAACTAGATTCACTTTTTGGCTAGTGATTGTAAGACAAGTATTGAACATCAAAAGAAGTTGAACCATCCAATGTAAGAAGTGGTCAAGAAAGAAACTATTAAGTGGCTCAATGCAGAAGTTGTCTACCTTATTGTAGATAGCAAGTAGGTTAGTCCTATTTAATGCATTCCAAAGAAAGGTGGTATGACCGTGGTCCCTAATGAAAAAGGGAGTTTGTGCCAATATGTATGGCTACAAGTTGGCGTATATGTATGGACTTTCAGAAGTTGAATGCATGGATCAAGAAAGATCATTTCCCGATGCCCTTCATGGATCAAATGCTTGATAGACTTATGGGTCGTGAATGGTATTGCTTCTTAGATGGTTACTCTGGTTATAATCAAATCTCCATTGCACTGGAAGATCAACAAAAGACAGCATTCAGATATTCTTATGGGCCGTTTTCTTTCAAAAGAATGCCCTTTTTATTGTGTAATGCACCAACGACGTTTCAACGATGCATATTATTGCCGATATGGTAAAGGATTTGATGGAGGTTTTCATGGATGATTTTTTGGTTGTGGGAGATACATTTGAAGTGTGCCTTGAATACCTTGGTAGAGTCTTGTAAAGATATGTCGAAACAAACCTTGTTCTCAATTGGGAGATATGTTATTTCATGGTCAAGGAAGGTATTGTATTGGGGCACAAAATTTCAGGGGAAGATATACAAGTTTATCAATCTAAAGTTGAAGTTATCGCCATGTTGCCTCCTCCTATCTTGGTTAAAGGTGTTAAAAGTTTCTTGGGTCATGATGGTTTCTACTGAAGGTTCATAAAAGATTTCTCTAAGGTGGCTCACCCTCTTTGCAAACTACTTGAAAAGGAAAGTGTCTTCAAATTTGGTGAAGATTATGTCAAGGTTTTTTGGTGTTTAAAAGAGAAGCTTGTTTCGGCTCCTATTTATTGTTGCTCCGGAGTGGAGCATTCTATTTGAACTGATGTGTTATGCGAGTAGTGTGGCTTTAGGGGCGGTGCTTGGCCAATGCAAGGGAAATTTGTTTCACTTGGTCTACAATGCAAGCATGACTTTGAATGTAGCTCAAAAGAACTACACTATCACTCAGCAAGAGTTGTTAGCTTTTGTGTATGCTTTTGAAAAATTTATAGCTTATCTTGACCAAGGTGGTGGTACACACCGACCATGGTGCTATATGTTACTTGATGGCTTAAAAAGATGCAAAACCAAGATTGATGTGATGGGTATTATTGTTGCAAGAGTTTGACTTTGAAGTCAAAGATCGAAAGGGGTGTGAGAACCAAGTTGCAGACCACTTGTTAAGGCTTGAAACAAATATTGTTGTTTTCGGTGAAAAATACATTGAGAAAGCCTTTCTCGATGAGCCGGTGATGATTGTGTCAAATGGTAGTCTGTCTTGGTATGTTGATTTTGCAAATTATGTAGTCTGTGGGATTCTTCACGATGGGCTTAATTTTTACCAACAAAAGAGGTTCTTTTTTATATGTTTAAGAAGTACTTTTGGGATGAACTTTACCTTTTTCGACATAATTAGGATATGTGTCCCAGAAGTTGAGGTAGATGTTATTCTTGACGCTTGTCATGCATCACCGGTTGGTGGGCACCATAGTGAAGTGCATACAACTACTAAGGTACTCCAAAATGGTTATTATTGGCCAATGTTATATCAATATGAGAACCCCCTTGTTAAGAAGTGTGTGCAATGCCAAAAGCAAGGGGGAGTTTCGCAAAGGCATGAATTACCTCTCACTTCTATTCTAGAGGAAGAGTTTTTGATGTTTGGGGAATCGATTTCATGACACCGTTTATGAGTTCTCATGGAAACAAATACATCTTAGTAGCCGTTGATTATGTCTCTAAATGGGTAGAGGGGATGGCCTTTCCAAACAATGAAGTAAGAAGTGTGGTTCAATTCCTCAAGAGGTACATTTTCATGAGGTTTGGCACTCCACGTGCAATCATTAGTGATGGGGGCTCTCATTTGTGTAACCGAATGATTGGATCATTGTTAAGAAAGTATGGAGTCAAACATAAGGTTGCTACCCCTTATCATTCGCAAAAAAGTGGGAAAGTTGAGGTGTCAAACCAAGAAATCAAAGGAATCTTGGCCAAGACCGTAAATGCAAATCAACCCGATTGATCCCGGAAGTTAAATGTCTCTCTTTGGGCTTATAGAACTGCATTCAATACCTTGATTTGTATGTCCATGTATCAATTGGTGTTTGGTAAACCTTGTCATCTACCGTTTGACTTTGAGCATAAAGCTTTGTGAGCCTTGAAGGCCATGAACTTGAATTGGGAGAATGTATCGAAAGATCAGTTGACAAACTCCATTCTTTGGATGAGTTTCGGCTTTGAGCTAATGAGTGTTCAGCCCTTTATAAGGAGAAAATGAAGAAATGACATGACGCAAAAATCCTTCATTCAAAGTAAGTTGCGTGTTTGCCAACGGGGAAATCAAAGTTGAGAATTCAGATGGGTCTATGTTCACGGTCAATGGGCAAAGGTTGAAGCTTCACTTTGGAGAAAGACCCAATGTGATAGTGATTAATGTGGTGTATTTGGATGATGCTTGAATGCATGTCCACGTCGTGTCACAATGTTAAACAAATCACTTCCTAGGAGGCAACCTAAGTTTTAATTTTTTGTTATTTGAATAACGTTTATTGGATGTACAGGTTGGAGTTCATATTTTGGAAGAAAGCCAAATGGGCAAGGGACTAGAACACTCAACGAGTTGGCGAATGGTCCCCTGAATTGCCCAAATGTGTCGCCCATTGAATGTCAAAATTCAGGAAAGCTCTGGAAGATTAGGTAAGATCACATCTCACTCAGTGAGTCTCTGAGTTCGATCAGTGGACCCAATCGAGATCACCTTTTTCACTTTCTAAAGGGCTATAGGTTTTGTCAGATTTGGTGGGCTGAGGCCTATTCAGCGGATCGCCAAACCGACTCAACGACGTCAGTAAGGTCATTGAATGGGGCATGAACTGAAGGGTCCCTCACTTTTTAAATTCAAATCTTCTATATTATTTGAAATTTTCGACTCCTCTACTGTTTCAAGCAAACTTTAAAATATAGCTTTTTTTTTGTTTGTGTATCATGTGCATTGCATCTGAAGAGTCGTGGTGATCTCCTTCCCATTTCTCATTGCTGAGTTTTTCTCTGATTCATTTGAGGTTGGTTTCCCTAATTTTGTTTATTTTGATATTATACTGGTAATGCTAATTGTTAGTGTAATGGGTCTATCATGCTTATTTGAATTATCTGCCTTGATTGTATGCCCATTGACTCATATATTTTTAATTCGAAATTGAACATGGTAAATCAATCATTTAGGCAAATTTGTGTTAGTTCCTCGTGTCTGATGTTGAATATATTGGTGTTGCATGTTTGCTAGTATACATATGAAGTTTAAGTAACCCAAATTCGATCAAATGACTTGATTTTGCTCAAAGATAGATTGGGTAACATCGTTCTTAAGGGTAAAATAATCATTCTGTTGTATTTGAATCAATTAGGGGAAGTCTGATTACACCGGCTTAAAAAATCATCGTTAGTACATTGGAATTGTTGGAAATTATGCTTAAATTGATGTGTCGTAGGATGTTGGTTGTAAACAAAAAAAGTGATTAGGGAGGTGATGAGTTTGCCATTTTAGCGAGCTTCGTCAAGCTCGCCGAGTTGACTCATTGTATTGAAAAGCGTCCTCCCCATCGCCTATCGGCTAGGTTAATGAGGGGGAGCCGTTGTTATTTTCAACAATGACTCTTCAGCTTGCCAAATTAAACTGATATCTCCTTTCTGACCTTTGTTTTTGCTATATATTTGTGAAACATTTGGTGAGATCTCTCTCAATCACTGACTGTGCTCGCTGACTCGCTGAATGGATATTGAGCTCACCTTTTTTTGTTGAAATTTTTGCTTATATTTCCTATAACATTTGGTGAGTCCTATTTTGCTCACCGAACCGTTTGGCGGGCCTGTTTGCATTTTTTCAAGAACTCTATTTCACTAACCATCTACAACTGCATTTATTTTCTTTTGTGTCATTTTACAGGTATGCATAGACCTAAGGTTCCAATACGAGGTCCACCACCCTAGAAGAAGGCTAAATGGGTTGTGGTCGCGATGGAGGTTGAGAATCCCTGAACTACTCATCTTAAACCTCCTCAGGTGAGTGGTAAGGGAAAGGGTAAAAAATAGGTCGTATAGGAGTCCAGCTCATATGACTGTTTGGGCATTGAATTCGTCCACCTCACATCCTCCGAGTCTAAAAATAAGAAAGTTGCAGGGTCCGAGTCTCCAATACATTCTCCAGTGCCCGAATCTGAGTTGGTTAAGCGAAAACATTCAAAGCTGCTATCTAAAGCAGCTTATGATCCACTGTAATTGCCTCCAGTATCATAGGCACAACAAGTGCCTCATGTTCCAGCACATCCTGCTTAGTCCATGAATAAGTTGAAGGTCGTTGGCTTGCAGACGATACTTGAGGAGAAGTGGTTGTCCAATGACAGAGGGCGGAAAGATATCCTACAATTTTGGAGACCTTGCAGTACAACAAATTCTAGAAGTTCACCAACCCCAAAATTATGTTCCTACATAGGTTTAGAAATTCAATGAGGGATATGCAAAGTTGATCCACAAAGGGAACAAGAAGACAGGGTCGATAGAACCAATTGATTCTATAGAGATGCAAGAAAAGAAAGTTAAGTGCAGTGAAACAGACATAAATGATGAGTTATACTGCACTATATAGACTCGACACTCTTTGGTCGATAAAATCAAGATTCAGACTTTAGATGATCTGAAGGGGTGGCTTGCCCCATTTCTCTGTGATGTCACACCCCTATGGATTGAAGCGGGGGAGTTATTGAGAAGAAATACATGAACATCGCGACATAGTATTGGTTCAGTTTAGTAGCAACACATTGATGCCATCACAAAATGAATCCATCATCCGCCGTATGAAAGCTGCACTTTTGCGGTGTATCATCACTAGGAGAGGCTAAATCTTGGGTCCATCATTGCACAGGAGATGGTATGAGGGCCAAACAAAATCATATCTTATTGCCATTTCTAGTCCTGATCAATGTCTTGTGTCACCGAGCAAGTGTTCCCTTTGTGGAGAAGATGGATATTGAGGTAACTCCTTCCTTGTCCTGTAATATTAGTCGGATTGAAGCGGAGTATATGAAGGATGAGGCGGAGAAGAAGAAAGCTTCGGTGGACACGTCCCTTGTAGTTGATGTAGAGTCTATGGAGGCTGGCCATACTCAGTCCACTTCAGTAGTTTAGCCCTCATGTATATATGCCCCCTCATCCTCTACTGTTGCTGCTTCTGCTCCTGTCTCCCATCTTCCTTTGACTCAGGCCACGATTTACAAAATAGGCAACCTTTCCCATTCGGCCGCCGATGTTAGGGCTTCTCGGGTTGAGGTCGTTGTCATGTTCATGATTGATTGAGCTATAGTTGTTGAACTAGCTCTCATTTAGGATGAGTATAGGGAACAACATGAGTTAATTACCACCTATTGACGTGTATTAGATTCCCTCACCGCTTGGGTTGAGGTGTGTGAGATTACAGACCACAACTCTATTAAGATCCCTTCGACTACTGTGACTGGAATTCTGTTGTTGATGAGAATGGGGAGTCCAACATGCCCGACACAAATGAAGAGGAGTTAAAAGCTCGTGAGGATGTCAAGTACAAAGACCTGGAGTATTTGAAAGTGAATTTCTATGGGTGGCCACAAAGGCATCAATACGTGACACGTCCATGATTGGTTGTAGCAGGTCTAAGCCCATGGAGGAGATTGTTGTGCAACCTTCCAATGCTGGAGTCGAGCAGGGCACTGATTCCCAGCTTGAGACTACCCCAACGACCTAGAGTTAACCTCAAGCTTAGCCTGATAGGGGGATCTTTACTCTCCTCCTGTTTCATTCCTTGTTGATACTTTCAGTTTTCATTTTGCATTGAGGACACTACTTATTTCTTTGGGGGGGGGGGGGCAGTGAAGGTATTTAAATACTTACTCTTTTGGTTTATTGTGTTGTTATTTCATTTTTGGGATATTGATTATATTTATTTGTTTTTGGGATATTTTATTGCTTTCATTTAAACCCTCTCCATGTCGCCTTAGGTATTTAAATACTTACTCTTTTGGTTTATTGTGTTCTTATTTCATTTTTGGGATATTGATTGTATTTATTTTGTTTTTGGGATATTTTATTGCTTTCATTTGAACCCTCTCCATGTCGCCTTAGTAGTGAATGTTTTTGTTTTGGTGTCAGTTGTGATCAATATCGATGACTAGAATAGTGCTCTTGATGAGCGATATGTTTGTGTTAGTCCAACAAGGCAATTTGAGTTGCATAAGTCTTGTGTGAACTCTAAGCATCTCATTGTGACTAGTCTAATGTCAAGGTGAGTCTTGCAATGACGGTTGTATGCGATTAAATTGTAGAGTTGTGATTGATGATTGTGTTGAATGCCATGTGTGGTGAGGAATGATTGAAATATGTGCATGAGGATACCTAGAACTTGCCCCATTGGTCCAATTTACTAGAATTGGTGAATGAAGGAAATGATCTTAAGCATGATTTTTTTAGAGTGAACCTAATTCTTATACCTTCTTGTGACAACTTTGTGAGTGTGTGAACCTAGCTTGGCACTATTTTAGCCTAACCTTTTCTTTGGATGAAACATAAACACAAATCTTTAGATTGGTTGTTGAAATTGTCATGTTTGTCCCACTTTTAACCTACGTAAAGCATTGGTTTGTTTAAATACCCAACTTAGGCCAAAAGCCTAAGTTGGGGGTGTGGTAAGAATGAGGAAATAAGCCGAGCAAGAAGTTCGTGAAATTCATCCTTGGGAACATGTGGCGAAGAAATTTTTTTATCTGTTGTGCATTATTGTGGAAATAAAATGGGGTATTTGATGAGCTATACCAAAAAAATTGTGTGCTATGAATAGGCCAATGATGAATTGTGAATATGAAAAGAATGAAAGAAAAGGAAAAGGAGTGAAATTTTGAGCCATACTTCATGAAGGTAGAAGTTACTAAGCCGAAATGATAAGCCTTGAAAGACCTTTTTGATCTTGCATAAGCCAAGTGATGTGTTGGTTGGAAAATATGGGTAAGCCTATGGGTAAGAGCATGCAAGTTTTTCTCATTGGGACTGTGAGAGTTGATCTCGATTCCTTAATTATAATCCTTGATTGGATTTGTGAGAGCATGAAAACTTTCTTGACTTGAGGGTATTCTAATACTTTTGTTGGGCATAAATTTGCATTTGACGTGAGCATTTGTGAGTAGGAACTTTAATTGATGATGGCGAGTTATAGTTGGAAACTTTTAGTGCACAGTTGAACATTGCATATAAGGATTGAACCTTGTATGCACTTTCATGTTGAGTCTCAAGGAACACTACTTGTAGACATCCATGTTGACTTGATTGATCTTGTGATTTACTTGAGGACAAGGAAAAGTTTAAGATGGGGGTGTTGATAAGTCTGGAATTTCGACTCATTATTAGCTTGTCATGTAATGAATTAGTGTCCTCAATTCCTATTTTGTGTTCATAACTGACGTTAAATTATTTGTGCAATGAAGGCTTAAGAACAAGGCAAGGACATTACAATGCGAAAAGAAGCGAAAATGTTGCAAAAGCTGAAGCAAAGGAAGGTCGGAGCTCACAAAAGCCACTCGGCGACTCGCCAAGTGAGGCTCTAGCTCGCCAAAAAGTCTAGCGAGTTGGCTCATGAACTAAGCCAACTTGGTGATGGAAAATGCACTTTGGCGATGTGCTAAATAGAACAGCAATCTCAACCCAGCTTGCCTAAATGAACAGAACAACAAAATACAGGATTCAAGCGAAAAGGTGATAAGGTGTAGTAATCAGCGGATCATCGAGTTGTTTGGCGATCCCGACTAATTTTGTTGTTTGGAATCTGTACTGATATTTTGGGAAGTTTTTGGAAATGTATAAATTGATTTTTTTTTTTTAAAAAAAAAAAGCGGTTGCACAGTTCTTATAAATTTTTTACATACTTTGACAATACGGAACATTTTTGGAGAGGGTTTTGAGTCTTTATTTTGGCATTGAGCATTGCATATTTTGATCATTCGAATGGAACATAATTTTGGTAACTATTTCTTGATTTTTCGTTATGTTTGGCTAATCCCCCTTTCCTTAGGGGTGTGACTATGTAATCAAATGCATAAATTAGTTTATGGATATTGTTAATTACTAGATTTAATGTTGTTTTGAAATAGGTTCAATTGTTTATTCGTGTTTTCACTTATTTAACTAAAGTTGCGAATTCAGTTCTAGAATTACCTCTCAATGCTTGCTTTTGAAAGTTGCATAGAGTATAATAAATGATTAGTAAATGTATTGACTTATATCTTTACAACCCAACATGATAAAGTGGGGTAAGTTAAGGAATTAGGTTGTTTTGTATTATTAAACTTGTGGATGTTCGAAGGAACTCACTTGAAGCATAATAGCCGATTGAAGAATGACTATTAGAAGTAAAATCTATCCTACCCAATTAAACTCAACAACTTCTAGTAATTATTAATTACCCATTAAGCAAAATTAGTATTCGATTGTTCATACACTCTTAAGGTCCTCTTTATACTTGTTCAAACTCTGTACTATTTGTTTCATTAACAATTGGATACCAAACTCTCTTGATATCTATCATTGGAACCTATTGATTTAAATTATGTTACGTGTTATTTACTTCTATTTTACAAGAAATTAGAGCAATTCTATACTTCATACCTGAATTATTTTCCGTATCAATCCTTGTGAGATCGATCCAAACTCATCGTTGGGTTTATACTTGATAGCGACCGCCTACACTTTGAATTATAATTAAGAGGTGTAGTTGAGTGTTAGCAGCTTAGCATCTGAAAGCATACATCTAACCATCTCAACAAGAGTTCTGTTCATCCTCTCCGCTTAACCATTTAGCTGAGGAGTCTTTGGAGGAGTTTTCTGATACCGAATACCCTGCTCTCTACAATATCTATCAAAAGGACAAAATCTACTCACTACAATTATCAGAATGGATGCATTTCAATTTCTTCCTTGTGTGTCTCTCAACCAAGGTCTGAAAATTCTCGAACACATCAAGTATCTGATCTTTGGACTTCAAAGAGAATACCGAGAATTTTTTAGAATGATCATCAATAAAATTCACAATGTGTAGTGCACACAATGAGACTTTACCTTAAAAGGACCATATAAATCAGAATGTACCAACTCTAGCAAATCAAGCTTTCTCGAAGGCGGATGACTCTGAAAAGAAACTCTTTTCTGTTTACCAGCTAAGCAATGAACACATTTGTTCAACTTTGCTTGTTTCACACTAGAAAGTAAATTCTTCTTAGCCAAATTGTCCATTCTCTTCTCGCTCATATGACTCAGTCTTCTATTCCATAACTCTGATGAAGTACCATTTTTCACCAAACTTACTGAGCGTCTAAAAATAGAGCCCTAAAAAACATACAAGTTAGACAACTTGTCACCTCGGGCTACAACCATCGAACCTCTAGTAAGCTTCCACTAGCAAGCACCAAGTGTATTAACATAACCCTCATTATCAATGTATCCCATAGAAATCAAATTCAAGTGAACATCTAGAGCATCCTTGACATTATTAAGAACTGGTGTGGAGCCATTGTTACTTTCCAAATAAATTGTCTTAATACCAAGAACTGCAACCTCATGATTATTGCCCATTTTTAAAATCCCGAAGTTACCTGAAGTATAAGAAGAAAATAATTCCTTCCTGGGAGTGACATGAGAAGTACCACCAGAATTCACAAACCAACTAGACTAATCACGAACAAGATTAACAACATTTTCATCACAAGAAACAAGAAGTTCATAGTTAGCAACAACAGCAACACGGTTTTAATTATCGCCTTATATATTTTGTTGTTTCATATCTCTCTTGTACCCGAAACAATATTTCTTGATATGCCTATTCTTGTGGCAATAGTCACATGTAAGATTCATGAATCTAGACATTCACTTTCCTCTACTTTTATCTTCGTCATTCTGACCTTTGAACTTGCTTCTCCCTCTGTCTTCAGTAACCAAAACATTGGAGTGTCAAATTGAAGAAGATGAGCCTTGAGATCTTCTTCTCATCTCTTCATTCAAGACTCCACTACTAGCATATTACATAGTCACAACCCCATTGGGAGCAGAATTAGTCAAAGAAACTCGAAGAGTTTCAAAAGTGTCTGGCAAAGTATTAAAAAGCCATAGTCCCTATGTTTCTTTATCAAATTTTCACCCATTCCAGACAGCATGTCAAAAACACCCTGAAAATCAATAATATGATCAGAAATAAGAACGCCATCTTTATACCTGATGTTCATGAATTGTTTCAGCAAAAACAATTTATTATAAGTGTCTCGAGTTTGTCCCACAAACTTCTAGCATGTGTCATATTCACAATGTAATTTCTAACATTTTCTTCAACCCATTGTAAGGTATAGCTACAAACTTACAAGTGCTCAAATTCCCATTCCTCATCCGCCATAGACTGAGGTTTATCGGAAGCAAAAATAGGTAAATGTGTTGTCTTGAAAAATAAAATATATTTCATCTTGCCTTTCCAAGTATGATAATTACTACCATTCAAAGAAACCATCTTGCTCATATTTGACTCCATCATTCAAAAACACAATCAACAGACAACATTGAGCTCTTATACCTGATGAGTCGGGAATTTTGACTCATTTAGGATTTATTATCAAGTATTTAGTATCTTAAATGCCTATTTTACGCTCATTGCGGATGTTAATATGTAAAGATGCAGCAATGAATATTTCATAGTGGGGAAGGACATTATGTTGCAAAAAAGAACGAAAAAATTGAAAAAGTTTAAGAAAAAAGAAGTCGGAGCTCACAAAAACCACTCAGCGACTCGCAAAGTGGGCCTCCAGTTTTCCTAAAGTTCCAGCAAAATAGCCCATTGACATAACCAACTTAGAAAGCAAATGGGTAATTCGGTGACACCCAAATTGATCGTGATAGTAATCAAGTTCGCCAAAAGTTCCAGAATAATTTGATGAAGAAGCCAAGCCAAAAGGAGAGAATAGGAGCAACTCGGTGGATCACTGAACTAGTCTGGCGATCGCGGCTTACTTCACCGAGTTGACTCCGTACAAAAATTTTGTGAACGTCCAAATTCAATTTTTGAAAGAAGAGAGAGTTTCCATATTGTTTACTTCTGGGTCTTTTAGAGTTTACACAATCTAGAACATTGCTTTACATTTTTAGTAGTTTTTGGGATTTAGATTTGGAGATTGTATGTTTAGCTTAGATTTCAACATTTGAGGATTGCAGATCATTTGGTAACGTTTTCTTGAATTTTTACTATGCTTAGCTAAAACCCTTTATCTTAGGGGTGTGCTCATGAAGTTGAATGCATTAATTAGCTAATGAGTGTTGTTAATTGCTGATATTAATATGTTCTTGAAGTGGGTTCAATTAATTGTTTATGTTTTAATTGAGGAATTAAAGTTGCAAATTCAATTCAAGCTTTGTTCTCTATGATTTCTTGAGAAAGAGGTTATAGAGTAGAATGATTGATTGACAGTTGTATTGATTGCGTCTTTAAAATCTAGCTTGAGAAAGTGGGTCTGATTGCATCTTTACTAACCCAGCTTGAAGAGTAGGTTAATTAAGTGTCATGCTTGTTGAGGTTCGAGTGAACTCACTTGAAGTGCAATAATTGATTGAAAAATGGCTATTGTACTCAAAACCTACCCTACCCATTGAGATTCAATAACTTTAAGCAACCAGCAATTACCCATTACATGAATTTAGCATTCGATAGATCACACTACTAAGGTCCAATCTCAATTTGTTTACTTCCCATGTAAAGTAATCTTTGTCTTAAAATGGCTGCCAAACCCCCCCCCCCCCCCCATTTGATATTAGTCATCGAAACATTGTGATTTATTTTAATGTTGCCAAACATTTACATATACAAACAATTAGGACACATTTTTACTTCTTAATTAAATTATCTACCATATCACTCCCTGTGGGATCGACTCCAACTATTAGTTGGGTTTATTCTTGTTAGCGACCACCTACACTTAGATTTGGATGAAGTGTAGTTGGTAACAGCCCATGGCCAAGCATTAGACGCCCTAATTGCTAGGGTAGAGGCATGTGAGCAGAGAGACAGACAAGCCACCGATTTGACAACCTTAAGAGCTGATATTTTTGGACTTCGATGTGATGTGTGTTGCACCCCTTTTTGCACACGACAGTAAGGGTTTTTCCAATTTAAGTGGACGATATTGATTTAGGGATTATTTCAATTTTTCATATGCGCCACTTGGAATTGAGTTATGGTGTTCCAAGCCACCTTTTTGTTTAATGTCTAATCAAAAGGAAATGACTCTTTGTTTGGTCTGCTAACCAGAAAATCAGGTAAGAAATTCTGTTGACCGAGGGGAAGGTATTAGGCATCCCTCGAGTCCCGTGGTTCTAGCACGGTCGCTTTTATTGACTTATACTTATCTTGATATATTTTTGGATAATTTGTGTCTATATGCCAAAATTTGCTTATTTTTTAACTGTTGAATTTTTATTAGTCTTAAACCGGATGCATAATTGCATTCTCGATCTTGATATTTGGAGACATAACTTTCTTCCCCTCTCGAGTTCATCACACTTAATAATCTCAATTTACACCTCTTGGTTTGAATTAACAAAAAATAATTATTAAAATAGTTTGGACAAGGTGCGTCACCGCATCCTTGAGTTTCTTTTAAGTGTTTCAAAGAAAGATGTGCAACCACACTCTTAATTGAAGTTGACCTTTGAAACGGGTCATATATTTTAATATTTTACCTATTACTAGACAACTTAAGCATTTTATTAGTGATTAAAATACATTTTTACTATTTATTTTCATGAATACTATTTAAATAATAAAAGTCTAAAATCTTAAACAAATAAAAATTATTTCATATTCAAATTCGATATAGATCCATTTACATTTTTAGCATTCTTACAAGCTATGACAAAAGACAAAAAAATGCAAATCTTCATCTCTTAATTTTTCTAAAATAAACATTTTTTAATTTTAGATAAATTTGATTAAACAAACTATTAGAATAATTCTTTCAAGCATTTAGCTGAATATAAAAAGCACTTAATTGATAGTAGAATATTGTACAAGATGGAAGATAACATAGACTAAAATAATGGATAAGTATTTCAATACTATAGCTTCAAAGTTCAACACACACAAAATTTGAGCAACTTCATAACATTGGAATCAAATCTTATATAATCATGAAAATCAAATTATACAATAAAAATTTAATGGTACCTTTTGTGAGAATCAATTCACGAAAAAAAAAAATCTTAATAAGAAACCACGTAAGCAAGCCTCACACTCAACCTTTGTTTGTGTAGTGTGAAAGAAAAACAAACGTTTGTTTTTTGTACGTATGTTGGTTTGGGTGGGTGTGTGTTGCCTAAGGGCGAAAGAATAAAAAAAAAAATGTTTTTGTTCTTCCTTTTTCTCGTGGGTATGTAATGTTGGTTGTTTGGGGAGATTGGAATGTTTTTCTTTTTTCTTGCGTTTGTGTGTGTTGTTTATTTGGTTGCTGATGATCATTTTGTGTTGCTGTGGTATTGTGCGTGTGTGTGTAAGTATGTGTTTTTTTTTTTTTTGTTTTCTAATTTTTGTGTATGTAATATAGGAGTAGTAGTAGTGTGTAGGTATATAGTGGTGATGTACGTGTGTGTGTGAAGTGTTTTAGTGGGATGTGTATTGGGTGAGTGGGATAATGGGAAGATGTGAATAGGGGTAATGGTAAGTGTTTTTTCAATTAAATATTATAAAAATATTAGCTAATAAAAATACAAGAATAAATGAATAGCTACTCTAAATTATAATTAGGAAATACTAGCTTATTATTAAATCTAAATTAAAAGAATACATATATTTTTATTATTTTCAAATCTTTTAAAATAAACTTACTAAAATAAGACAAAATCAAAATATCTAACTTAGACATAAAAGAAATATTTAAGGAATAAAAATAGTATAAAACTTTTTGTTGGGTCAAAAATTACGTTTCTACGGTTTGCCCCTCTTTGACTGGAAACACAAAGAGTTTTCGGACAAAGAAGTAGATAACGTGACAATTTTGACCAGACTTGTATTTGAAGGAAAAAATTGTGTGACCGAGTGTTGGTTTTGGACATCCAACATATCCCAAGTTATAAGGGAATCGGTCACGTGTAGTTCAAGGAGTTGAGGTGATGAATTAAAAGATAAGCGAAGTTCCATCGAGGCTCTAGGTTGTGGCTCCTATCCTTACATAAAAAAGATGAAAAATAATAGTCAAAAGGAAAATAAATGTACAAACAACTATTTATGCAGCTTCTCTTGAGTCTTAACTTGAGTCTTGACTTTCAGATATCGCCTTATTTTTTGTTGAGTATCTTGCTCTTGAATGGAATTGAGGCTTAAATTGCCACCTAGAGTGAGATTTTGTGACTCTTCAAAATGACAATTTGAAATTGTTCTTGAATGACTACATGTTTTCATTATCGGAAGCTAAATAAAAATAGATGTCAAGAAGTCAGGCTGCTACATGCAATGAAAAAGCTGATTCTGGCTATCATGGGATTGATCATTCTGAAAAAAGTTGAAACGTTGTTCTTGAATTTCAAATCCATGTTTCGCTTGAAGAAACCTGAAAACCATCACAAACAAAAGAAATAAACAAATTTTTTTCCCCAATTTTCACTGGAAAAATTTTGTGAGTTATTAGCGTATGTGAATTTTAAAAAATAAACTCATACTAGGAAGTGCTTATCCTAGGAGAAAAATAAAAATTAATAGTCTCAGATTAGGAAGTGTTTATCCTAGGAGAAAGTAACCAAATCTCATTATGTAGGAGGGTCCTGCTAATCCATTATCCAGGAGGGTCCTGCTAGTGTCCCATTATCCAGGAGGGTCCTACTAGTCCCATTATCCAGGAGGGTCTTTGCTATACTACGTCCCATTATTCAGGAGGGTACTTGCTATACTATGTCCCATTGTTCATGAGGGTCCTTGCTATTCTATGTCCCATTCTTCAGGAGGGTCCTTGTTATACTACGTCCCATTGTTTAGGAGGGTCCTTGCTATACTATGCCCCATTGTTCAAGAGTGTCCTTGCTATACTACGTCCCATTGTTCAAGAGGGTCCTTGCTATACTACGTCCCATTGTTCAGGCGGATCCTTGCTATACTACGTCCCATTATTCAGGAGGGTCCTTGCTATACTACGTCCCATTGTTCAGGAGGGTATACTACATCCCATTATTCAGGAGGGTCCTTGCTATACTACGTCCCATTGTTCAGGAGGGTTCTTGCTATACTACATCCCATTGTTCAAGAGGGTCCTTGCTATACTACGTCCCATTGTTCTGGAGGGTCCTTGTTATACTACGTCCCATTGTTCAGGAGGGTCCTTGCTATACTACGTCCCATTATCCATGAGGGTCCTGCTAATTCTAAATCTCATTACTGAAGAATATCTTACTAAAAAAAATCATCATTTGGAATCACCCCAACATTTTTTATTCTTAGCCCAGTTTGCACCAGAAAATATTTTTTATATGTTATTAGCATGAATGACAAATACCTATACAAAAATAAAAATGCAAGACAATATGCAATTTGGGAGTTCATTCCCTAGAAATGAAAGATGATAGGGTTTTTATTCCCTAGAATGCCTCTAGAGTGTTTGTTCCCTAAGGTCAAAATGCAACTAGGGTGCTTGTTCCTTAGAAATGATAGTGATTTTTTTAATTAAAAATATTTTAAAAAATAATAAAAATATTCCCCAATTTTGGAAATTGAGGAACTTTGACACTCTTTTTAATTTATCACCATTTTTTTTATCTAATAATCCAATTTCGTTCTTTCAAGGATATAAAATTTTATTTTGTGACACCGAGCCCATTGTAGGACTGCCTACGTATCTTGTATAGCAAGAATCAGGTCAAACATATTTCATATTAATCAAAATTAATTTTTCTTTATCTTGATTTTTCCTACAAAAGACATCTTTTGGGAAACAAATCAGTTCATGGTTGTCTACGCTTTTACTTAAGTTGGTACCAGCAATTAGAGTTATGCATATGAATCACCTTCAACTACTTTCTGACAAATTTGAGGTCAATTTTGAGTAATCCCTATAGTTTTAAATGGTATCTCAAACACACTTAAGTATTTACAAGATCATTTCATCTTGCATAAATTAAGAGACTAGAATTATTCATATCCTCATGTTTCAAGTGCCCTTACAACAAATAAAGTCCTTTTTCACACATTAAAGAATAATTTAGATCGTAGGACATTTTTGAAAGTCACTCACACTCAGAAAGATATTCAATGCATTAAATTGAGATATCATAATGCTTAACCCTCATGTAAGTATCTACTAATATGAGAACACTAAAAATGAGATCAAATAGGACTTGTCATTGGCTTGTAATGTAGGCTTAGGGACAGGTAGGATATTTATTTGGGATAAAGTGACTATTTCCACCTTAAAATTTGCACAATGCTCTCAATTTTTTTTTTTTCATTTTAGCATTTGACATTTGTTTTCTTGAAAGCTTCTCCTCATTTAATTTCTTCTTTTTTTTTCTCATCTTCTCTCCTTTTTGTTGGGGATTTTTTTTCATTTTTTCATTCTATCTTTTCTTTGTCATTTTTTTAAACTTTCGCATATTTGGCCTTTTCATTTTGTTACACAACTTAGGTCTTTGGCACTGTGTAGATAATTGATAGTGCACTCAGGGAGGTTAGACCAAGGTACAATGCACTATTGCACTCAAAAGGATATATGCTAAAATATGGCTATTCAAATAAAAAGGTTATACGCTCAAAATAGGAATTCTATGGATAACATGTCATTTGGTAGGCTTGAAAAGGCACAATCGAATCAAAGAAAGCCTATAATCCTTTCTCAACTTAAATGTTGGTCAATATTTCACCTCAACCAACATTCGGGCCAAGTTCTAGATCAACAAAGTCATGTCATTGAATTTTATATATAAAGCTCACCACACAATACACAATGAACATGAGTTCTAATTTGTTTTAGCCTTAATTTTAAGCAAAACAGTTTCTCAAGTATTACATAAATATATTAAGAGATATCAAAAGAAGTCTATAGGTCACAACAAAGTTGGTTTGTCTTGCCAAATAGTTTAACACTTTATTATTTTTTTATGCACATTTCTAAGCATGTGGATACCAACCAAGTCAAAAAATTTATAAATAAAAAAAAAAATCCTTTGTTTTTCCCTAGTTTCTGTGACGAGGACTTTTTAGATTTTTTCGCAGTTGGACCGAACCTCAACATAAGGCTGTGTACGGATCTTGTCAAAGCAAGAATCAGGTCAAACGTAGTTCCGAAAGTTTTGTTATATGAAGTAATACTTTTTTGTTTTATTTTATTTTTGAAGAAAGGTAAAAACCTATTTTTAGAAAGGATAAACAATTTTTTCTTTTAATATTGAATAAGAATTAAGATTTTTTTTTTTTTTGAAATTTTAAATAAGAATCACCGAATCCGAGAAGGGTTGCCTACGTATCTCATTGAGTTGAGAATCGGGTGTGCGTAGTTCGTTCATATTGGACAATAAAAAAAACTTTAAGATATTGAATCTTGACTTGAAAAATGCATTATATTTGCAATTTTGGTTAAGTTGTGAAAAATCATTTTATTTCATTTTTAGGAAATGTACAATAACTTCTAAAAGTAGAATTATTTTTGGTGTTTTCTCCCTATCTTTATACAAAATTCGAAAAATAAACTTTTTTTCTCATTTCATTAATCACCATACAATTGGCAAATCAAAGACCTTCTAAATAAATGTATTTTTTGATAACACATGTAACTATCTAAGTAATCAAATAAAAGACAGATACACATCCTAGACGGATCCGACCCTATGTTGAGTCACTAAATCAATTACAAATAATAATGTGAATAAGAAGAGCCTACTAGGAGTAATCATGTATGTGTTTCAACTTCAATAGGTTTAACCATGAATGAGATAAATGTTTAGACTAGCTTACCCGAGTGGACAACTCGAGCAGGGAAGGGCAACTTATTGGTAGCAGCGCTATTCTGACTTCATTGCTGGTCCAACCCCACCTAACATGTGCGACTAAATATCCTTCACTGGGTGTCAAGACACTCCAGCTTTATCTCAAGGGAAAGGATGCATAATTGTATTCGTGTGAACGTATGTTAAGCGTATTCAAAGACACATAAGGTGTGCGCGAGAGAAAACAATTTAGTATAGTTCAACAATACAAAAAGTAATAAATGAGAAGCAAGTAGCACATTAGGCCATGATACGCAATATATCCAAAACAAGTAATAAAATCAAGTAAAAGTCAATATAACAAAACTCGAATTCTTGTTATTCCCCAGCAGAGTCGCCAGAGATGTCACACCCCTTTTTGCGCATAGCGGTAAGTGTTTTTTCAATTTAAGTGATGGTATTGATTTAGAGATTATTTTATTTTTTCAGATTTGTCACTTGGAATTGAGTTATGGTATTCCAAGTCACCTTTTTGTTTAATCCCTACTGACCGAGGGGAAAGTATTAGGCATCCCTCGAGTCCCGTGGTTCTAGCAAGTCGCTTTTATTGACTTATACTTATCTTGATACATTTTTGGATAGTTAGTGTCTATGTGCCAAAATTTGTTTATTTTTTAACTATTGAATTTTTATTAGTCTTAAACCGGATGCATAACTGCATTCTCGATCTTGGCATTTGGAGACATAACTGTCTTCTCCTCTCAACTTCATCACTCTTAATAATCTCAATTTACACCTCTTGGTTTGAATTAACAAAAAATAATTATTAAAACAATTTGGACGACGTGTGTCACCGCATCCTTGAGTTTCTTTTAAGTGTTTCAAAGAAAAATGTGTAACCACATTCTTAATTGAAACTGACCTTTGAAACATGTCATATATTTTAATAATTTACCAATTACTAGACAACTTAAGCATTTTATTAATGATTAAATTACATTTTTACTATTTATATTCATGAATACTATTTAAATAATAAAAGTCTAAAATCTTAAACAAATAGAAAATTATTTCATATTCAAATTCGATATACATGCATTTACATTTTTAGTATTCTTACAAGCTATGACAAAAGACATAAAAAAATGCAACTCTTCATCTCTTAATTTTTCTAAAATAAACATGTTTTAATTTTAGATAAATTTGACTTAACAAACTATTAGATAATTCTTTCACACATTTAGCTGAATATAAAAAGCACTTAATTAATAGTAGAATATTGTACACGATGGAAGATAACATATACTAAAATAATGTGTAAGTATTTCAATACTATAGCATCAAAGTTCAACACACACAAAATTTGAGCAACTTCAGAACATTGGAATCAAATCTTATATAATCATGAAAATCAAATTATACAATAAAAATTAAATGGTACCTTTTGTGTAATCAATTCACGAAAAGAAAATAATCTTAATAAGGAACCACGAAAGAAAGCCTTAAACTCAACCTTTGTTTGTGTAGTGTGAAAGAAAAATAAATGTTTGTTTTTTGTACATATGTTGGTTTGGGTGGGTGGGTGTGTGCTGCCTAAGGGCGAAAGAATTAAAAAAAACATGTTTTTGTTCTTCCTTTTTCTCGTGGGTATGTAATGTTTGTTGTTTGGGGAGATTGGAATGTTTTTCTTTTTTCTTGCGTTTGTGTGTGTTGTGTATTTGGTTGCTGATGATCCTTTTGTGTTGATGTGTTATTGTGCGTGTGTGTGTAGGTATGTGTTTTTTTTTTCTCCCTTCCTTTTTTTTTTTCTTCAGATTTTGGTGTATGTATGCCTGGCCGTGTATGTAATATAGGAGTAGTTGTAGTGTGTAGGTAAGTAGTTGTTATGTACGTGTGTGTGTGAAGTGTTTTAGTGGGATGTGTATTGGGTGAGTGGGGTAATGGGAAGATGTGAATAGGGGTAATGGTTAGTCTTTTTTCAATTAAATATAATAAATTTTATAGAAATATTAGCTAATAAAAATACAAGAATAAATGAATAGCTACTCTAAATTATAATTAGGAAATACTAGCTTATTATTAAATCTGAATTAAAAGAAAACATATATTTTTACTATTTTCAAATCTTTTAAAATAAACTTACTAAAATAAGACAAAAATAAAAATATCTAACTTAGACATAAAAGAAATATTTAAGGAATAGAAATAGTATAAAATTTTATGTTCGGTCAAAATTTACCTGTCTACAATGTGGACGAGCCAAAGTCCACGGACATCTCTATGCTATGGGGTGGAATTGATATTCCTAAGGGGTTGAGTTCTAATATTCCTGTTATTTCTGATATTCATCCGGATCTTGTGACGAGACGTAATTGTTGTTGAGGATGATAGGGAGACAGATGAAGCGGAGCTAAAGGCTCATGATGAGGTGATGTACGATAGTCTCGAGGGCTTCTAGGGTACCATAATCTAGATGGTGATGGAGGCTTCTTTGCATGACACATCCATGATTGGCTCGAGTAGGTCTCAGCCCACGAAGGAGATCGTTGCGCAACCTTTCAAAGTAGGAGATTAGCCAAGCACTAGTTCCCCAATTGAGGCCACAACAACTACACAGAGTTTACCACATGTTTGGCCTAACAGAGGGAACTTGACTCTACTGCATCTTTACTTATGTTTTATACATTTATTTTCTTATTCATTGAGGACATTATTTAGTTCTTTTTGGTGGGGGGAAGGTATCTTCATATCTACCCCTTGGGTTGTATTTTTTTTTTGTTTTGGATGCTTATTTGTTTTTACTATTTTGGTGTAACTATTTGTGTCCAAATGTTCTTGTTCATTATGGATTAAATTGTGAATGTGGGTTTTATATCTTATTGATCCACTTCTTGATCACTTGATTTGTGAATATTTTGGATGTTCTCTTGTACTTTTAAGTGCCAGTTGTGACCAATACCAATGACTTAAATAGTGTTCTTGATGAATAATTTGGTGTTCTATTCCAACAAGGAAATTTGAGTTGCATAATTCTTATGTGAACTCTTAGCATCTCATTGTGACTAGCCGATTTGTCGAGGTGAGTTTTTGCAATGATAGTTGCACGTGAACTTAACTTGTAAAGCCATAATCGATGATTGTGTTAAATGCTTTGTGTGGTGAGGTTTACTTGAAATATGTGAATGGTGATCTAGTACTTGCTCTGTTGGTCCGACTGACTATTTTTTGTGAATGATGGAAATGATCTTGGGCATAAATCCTTGAGAGTGAACGAAATTGCTATACTTTTTTGTGTGATTGCCTTGTAAGTGTGAGAACCTAGCTTGGCACCATTTGAGTCTAACCTTTGCTTTGGATGAAACAGGAACACAAATGGCCTTGTCCTTCCTACCTTAAACCTTCATGAAATATGGGCTTGTTTGAATAGCCAACTTAGGACAAAAGCCTAAGTTGGGAGTCTGGTAAGAATGAGGAAAGAAATCGAGCATGAAGTTCGTGAAATCCATCCTTTGAAGACAAGTGTTGAAGAAAAGGATGAAAAAGATGGAACACCTCCATATATATATATATATATATATAAAAAAAAAAAAGGAAAGCAACAAAAGAAAAGAAATGAAAAAATTGATGTTAACTACGCAGTGTAGAAGGAAAAGTGGTATTTGATGAGTTTTGTGTGCTTTGAATATGCCAAGAACGGGTTGTGAAGATGAAAAGAATGAAAGAAAAGGGAAAGGAATGAAATTTGAGTCATTCTTCTTGAAGGTAGAAGTCACTAAGCCAAAATGACCATGCATTTACCCTCAGCGCAGTTACAAGCCTTGAAAGACCTTTTTGATCCTACATGAGCCAAATGATGAGTCAGTTGGAAAATACAGGCAAGCCTATGGGTAAAATCGTGCATGTTTTTCTCATTGACAGTGTGAGAGTTGATTTTGGTTCCTTAAATTGAAATCTTTGATTGGCTTTGTGATAGCAGGGAATCATTCTTGCTGTGAGGGCATTCAAATACTCTTGTTGAGAATGAATTTGCATTTGAAGTGAGAATTGTGAGCTTGAACTCTATTTGATGATGGCTAGTCATCGTTTAAACTTTTAGTGCACAATTGAAGATTGCATGTGTAGATTGAACCTCGTGTGCATTCATGTTGGGTCTCAAGTAGCACCTTTGTAGACATCCATGCTGTCCTGATTAATCTTGTGCTTTACTTGAAGGCAATTAAAAGTTTAAGTTGGGCTATTGATGAGTCGGGGATTTCAACTCATTTAGGGTTTATTATTCTAGGGTTTAGTGTATTCAATGCATGTTTTACGCTCATAACTTATGTTAATATGTTGATATGCAACAATGAAGGTTTCATAGTGAGGAAAGGACATTATGTTGCAAAAAAGGAATGAAAAAGTTGAAAAAGTTGAAGAAAAGAGAAGCTGGAGCTCGCAAAACCCACTTAGCGACTCGCAGAGTGGGCCTCTAACTCGCCTAAAGCTCTAGCAAAATAGCCCATGGACAAAACCAACTTGGCGAAAAAATCAGTAATTCGGTGACACTCCGAATCGATTGGCGATACTGATCAAGCTCGCGAAAAGTTCCAGAATAACTTGATGAAGAAGCCAAGGCAAAAGGCAAAAAGAGGAGAAACTCGGTGGATCGCCAAACTGGTCGGCAATCGTGACTTACTTTGCCGAGTTGACTCCATACTAAAAGTTTGCGAACATATAAATACAATTTTTGAAAGAGGAGAGAGATTTCCCACACTGTTTAATTCTGGTTTTTTGAGAGTTTACACATTCTAGAACATTGTCTTTACATTTTTAGTAGTATTTGGGATTTAGATTCAGAAATTGTAAGTTTAGCTTGGATTTCAACATCTGTGGATTGAGGATCATTGGCAAATCAGATCGAAAACATTGTTGGTAACGATTTCTTGCTTTTCACTATGCTTAGCTAAAACCCCTTATCTGAAGGGTATGATCATGTAGTCGAATGCATTAATCAGCTAATGGATGTTGTTAGTTGATGATTTTAATGTTGTTCTGAAGTGGATTTAATTAATTGTTTATGTTTTAATTAAGGAATTGAAGTTGCAAATTCAATACTAGCTTAGTTCTTTATGCTTGTTTGAGAAAGAGGTAATAGAGTAGAATGATTGATTGATAGTTATATTGAATGCGTCTTTAAAATCTATCTTGAGAAAGTGGGTTTTATTGCATCTTTACTAACCCAAGTTGAAAGAGTGGGTTAATTAAGGCATTGGGTTGTTTGGTTGTGTCATGCTTGTTGAGTTTCAAGAGAACTCACTTGAAGCGTAGTAGTAGATTGAAAAATGGATATTGTACTCAAAATCTAGCTTACCCATTGAGATTCAACAACTTTAAGCAACTAGAAATTACCCATTATGTGAATTTATCATTCGATTAATCACACTCCTAAGGTCCAATCTCTATTTGTTTACTTCCCGTGTTAAGTAATCTTTGTCTTAAATCAGCAACCAAACCCCCCCCCCCCCCCCTCATTTGATATTAATCATCGAAACTTTATGATTTATTTTAATGTTGAGAAATCTTTACTTCTAAAAACGATTAGGCCATGTTTTTACTTCTTGATTGAATTCTCTACTATATCACTCCCTATGGGATCGACCCCAACTCTTAGTTGAGTTCATACTTGTTAGTGACCATCTACACTTAGAGTTGGATGAAGTGTAGTTGAGCGTTATTAATACCATTTTGTTGGGAAAAGCAAGCACAAAATAAATGTGCACGACATGGCAATAGTGGAAGAACCCAAGTCCAAACTTTCCCTTTCTATTTGAACTAAGAGAAGACAATACAATGCAAGAAAAACACTACTTGGGGCAGTAAACAAATCAACTAAGCAAGAAAAATAAATCAACACACGACACCAAATTTAACGTGGAAAACCTCTTCGGTGTGAAGAGTAAAAACCACAAGGCCAAAGCTCCACTAAAACCAACAACAGTTACAAAAGTGTTCTACAAAATGACCACCAACAAAGTTCCAAACAATGCGCAAACCAACTACAAGATAGCACCAAAAACTAGAGAAATTAAACAAGTGAAATCACCCATTACGCAACTACTGTTCACGAGCAAAAATCTGGAGCTACAGGACTCCAAATCACCCTATCTTAGTTCCCAATCAATGATTAAGTTGAAAGAAACAAGCTATCCAAATTTTAACTCAATCAAACAAGAAACAAAGCAGGAATCACGATTTGAAATTGGATGCTAGGGCTTGTATGAAAATCTGCACTCTCACTTTTCTCTCTGGCTTCTCATCAAACTCTTGTGATTCTTCAAAATAAGAACTAAAAGAAAGTCTTGCATATGCACCATAATATTAGACTTATGGGCAAAGTAGGCTAATCCAAATTGGGCTTAAATTTATCCATAAAGGAAAGGAAAGAGACCCAAAACCCAACAGCCACAAGGATCAGGCCTCAGCTAAAGAAATAAAAACATGATCCTGCTAATTATGTAACCTATACATGAGTTCTTTACTATTATGTGCTCTATTAGAGGCAGTTAACATATATAATGCTTCAGCCAGCTATACATGGATTCCTTTAGATTGTTTCCAGTTCCCCGGAGTACACTATGATTGCTATCTATACTTCAATACCTTCTTTGATCCAGTAATAATGACAGAATAAGTGGTTAATTAGTTGAATCATGTAACTGTTTATCACATAAGCAGCAAGTGCCATCATCAAATGGTATATTCATTATGTGCATCCTTTCACTAGTAAGGAGCCTGTTTTGTGCCGAAATTCATACAATGTAACCATATGGAGATCACAGGGACACTGCATTTCATACTAGCTCAACAATAGGAAGCCTTTTCTATTCACCTAGCAAATCTAAGTTTCTTATTGTAATACAATAGTTTCCTTTGAGAGTGAGTTTGTACCTTTCATTTACTTACAAATTTTTCAAAGAGTGCTTTATCAATTACTAATATATATTGCTTACAATTATATCACGAAACTGTTCTTTTGATATTTATTATATATAGTTCCAAGTTTATAAGACTTTTGGGAGTTGATATTTATCATATCTATCATTTAGTGTTTTTTTACCTTTTATGGTGATTCAATTCGATAGTAGAAAAATTTATAAATAAATGAATGAAGCATTTTGATAGAAAAGATACTTAATAGGATAAAATTATATGGAGATCTTAGCAGATATTTCATCAACCAAAATAATAGTTAGGCATAGGCAATAAATTAGTTGTATGATGCATTCGCATTTTACACTTGATGACATTTGATTTTAGTGTCATTATTTCTCCAATACTCTTAGGAATCTCCTCCAGATCATACAACCGATGAAGTATTAGTTGCTCAAGTACAATAAAATTATCACTACCTACTTCCCACCTCTGCAGATCTCCGGCTAATTTTTGTAGGTATTGTAATTTGTGAAACACAACATCATCATCTAGTTTCCAAATTGTTCCCTTGAATGCATAATGCCCTTTGAGCACCTCAAGATTCGGTAAATTAGCCAAAAATTTCATATCTTCCCATGGTATACAAGTATATGGTAATTTCAATTGCTTGAGATTAGGAGGGACATTATCCCTAGAGAAAATCATTCGGTCAATGGTAGTTTCTGTTACTATGTTTAGTGACTCCAGCACATCTAGAAGATGATTGACAAAATCAAGAACGTCATCAAGAAAGTCTAGTGTACCCAGCTCTATGTCTAGTGTCTCCAACTCCACCAGAAGAATTAGAGAATCAATAATTTCAAGCCAGTCATGATGCCCAGAATTATCTAAAATCGATCTTTAGCTTTTTTAGATTGGGAGTTCTTATGATTTCCATAACAAAGGGGAAGTTATCGAGATAAAGTGTTTGTAAGTTATTGAGAAACAAATGTTGTTCTGCGCAAGGCCATTCAATATCTAGATGTCTTACCTCTGTCATTGTCCAGATATCTAGTGAGTGCTTCAACTTTGCCTCTCCGGCCCTTGCAAGATTTCTCAATTTTGCTAGTGAAACAACTCCCTTAAATCTTGCAACAACATATTTCAAATGTTCAAGTTGAGGTATTACACAAGAGAAATAGTATTCAATTGATAATACATCCAACACCTTAAGCAACTTGAACTGTGAAAAAATGGAACTTGTGATACCAAAGTTATGCTTGCTAAATAAATTAATTGTGGTGAAATAAAAGTGAGGGTTATACTTGTAATACCACTTCTATGCCTTGTAGGATAAACTTGCTTCTATTGAATTTCCAATGGAAAGATCACTCTTTGTTGATCATCTATGGCTTATGAGGTCACGGTGACATTCCCATTCATGATATGTACAACATATTCAGTATGAGCTTCACTTAGGAGTTGGCGAAGAAAATCGTGAATTATGCATGTTTTCATCCTTCCATTAGCCCTTTTCTTACTGGTCAAAATTAGACTTTGATCAATCAACTCTTCTAGATACTCCTCTGCCACCACTTCTGACCTTTTATTGTTTCTTGCCTTTATGAATTTTCTGAGCAATCCATAGCCTAATCAACTTGGAAACATCAATCTCCATATCTTCAAGAAAACCTCCAACATAGAGAAAACAAGCCTTCAAATATTGGGGCAAGTAATTATAGCTCAAAGAAAGAATTGATTGGCATTGTTCAGATACAATACCAAAGAATGAGTTAAGATTTTCCTCAACCCTCTTCCAATTATCATGTGTTAGGTCCATTTTTCCAAGAAGTCCAACAACAGCAACAACCGAGAGAGGTAATCCTCGACATTGTTGTACAATATGCTTCCCTGTTTCTTCTAGGTGAGTGATGAAGGCTGGTATTTTTGTATGTGATGCTAAGTGTTGTGATGTTAGTACTTTTGTATTGATATTTTTGTTATAACTTTTGAATTAATTTTAATACAAAGTTTTAGAATGTAGAAGATATTGGAATATGTGGTGGAGATTGATTTAAGCACAAAACAGGGAGTCAATTTCCAGCATTTAGGGGATTTAACACCACTTTATGTATCTGTTTATGTAGTAAGCTTTTGCTGAATGAAATGATCTACCCCCTTTCTCCAAATTATCTCTCCATTATCATATTTGTCTTCTCTGTCTCTCCTTCAATTATCATCAGAGCTAAATTGATTTTCAAGGACTGTTATGAGAGAGAAAAACACAACAAGATCACCTACCAAGTTTAACTTGTCTAGGTCTTTTTTTTTTGTTCAATTTCCTTTCACATGGCCTCTAGCATACCCTTATATTTAATGGTGAGAACTACCAACTTTGGGTAGTGAAGATGAAAACATACTTGAAGGGTCTTGGATTATTAAAGTATGTTAAGGAAGACAGCGCTCCAGAACCTTTGAGAGCAAACCCAACTCTTCAGCAAATTAGAAGTCATGAAGAAGAGATCGAAAAATGTCCAAAAGCCCAATCTTTCATTCATGCAGCTATCTTAGATTCAATTTTTACCAGGATCATGACATGTAAATCTTCCAAAGAAGCTTGGGATATGCTGAAGCAAGAATTCCAAGGGAGTAATAGGATAAGGTAAATGCAAATATTGAATCTAAGAAAAGAATTTGAGATGTTAATAATTAAAGAGACCGAAAAGGTTAAAGACTATATTGATAGAATCATGAAAATTGTCAATCAGATCAGATTGTTAGGGGGGAAGTAGAAGAGCAAAGGATTGTTGAGAAGGTGATGGTGACACCTCTAAAAATGTTTGAAGCAAAAATCTCCTTAATTGAAGATACTTGGGATATGTCTCGTGTCACATTGAATGAACTATCCAACACTCCTCTAGCTATGGAGAAAAGGAAAGCTTTTAGAGAGGAAGAGAGTACAAGTGAAATCGCTCTTGTGGTTGTTCAATGATCTAAAGCTCGGTGGGATGGTGAATCAAAAAGGCAACAAAATGGAAGACATAGTAAGGAAAAGAAGAAGCAATATAACAACCGAGGGAGAAATATAAGAACTACGTATCAACCTTATCCCTATTCTAAAAAGACCAATCATACAGACAAGTTTTGTTGCTACAAACCTGGAGTTCATTGCAAGTTGTTAAAATAGTTTGTTCATATGGATAAGGTGTGCAAAACAAATCAAAACCAGCCTACTCAAGTTACTGAAAATGTTGAAGATCCTAAAGAGAAGTTGTTTGTTGCTTTTATTGCTGAAGAATACAATATAGCAGCTCAAGATCATGATGTGTGGCTTGTTGATAGTGGATGCACACATCACATGACAACTAATCTGAACATTTTTGAATGGCTGGAAAAATATTATTTCTCCAAAGTCAGAATTGGAGAAGGCAGACTTGTAGAGGTAAAGGGCAAATGAGTTGTTGTTGTTCAAACTCCCTCAAGTATGAAGATTATATCTGATGTATTATTTGTTCCTAAAATTAGCCAAAGTCTTCTTAGTGTTTGCCAATTGCTTGATAAAATTATGCCATGTTATTTAAAGATAAAGCATGTGAAATCATGGATCCAATTGGTATAAAATTGCTCTCAGTCAAAATGAACAACCAAAGCTTCGCTCTTGATTGGAAACATACTGATATTGGAGCTTATGCCAGCATACAAGATGAAACTTATGTCTGCCATAAGAGATTTGGTCACATCAATCTTAAATCTTTAAAATTGATGACAAATAAGGATCTTGTGGCAAATATGCCTTCCATAAATGAAACCTCTAATGTATGTAGGGTTTGTCAAATTGGGAAGCTAAGTAAATCACCATTTCCTATTAATCAAGCATGGAAAGCCACTGAAAAGCTCCAACTAATACACACTAATGTGTGTGGACCTATGAGCACTCCTTATAATGGCAGCAAATATTTCTTTCATTCATTGACGACCTTACAAGGTTTTGTTGGGTTTACTTTCTAAAACATAAATGTGAAGTATTTGTTTTGTTTCAAAGGTTTAAAGAAACTGTTGAAAACCAATGTGGCTCTTTGATAAAAATCTTAAGGTTTGATAATGGGACCGAGTTCACTTCTAATCAATTCATAGATTTTCTTTAGAAAGCAGGAATTCATCATCAACATACAGTCAATTACACACCACAACAAAACGGTGTAAGTGAAAGAAAAAATAGGTCCATTATGAATATTGCTCGATGTCTTCTATTTGAGAAAGGCTGGCATAAGGTGCTATGGGTTGAAGCTGTCATACCATGTCTATCTAGAAAATAGATTGCCAATGAGAGCAGTTGAAGGAAAGACTCCATATGAAGCATGGATTGGAACTAAGCCATCAGTTGCTCATCTTAAGGTATTTGGTTGTATCTTTTACTCTTATATTCGTGAGGTTAAAAGGGATAAACTTGATCAAAGAGTTGGTGTTGGAATATTTGTGGGATACAATAGCACTTCTAAAGGATGTAGGATTTTAAATCCTATTTCACAACAAATCAATGTAAGTAGAAGTGTTAAATTTGATTAGGATATTGCATGGGACTAGAACAAGATGGTTGTTTCTTCTTTATATATCACGAATCAAGAACAAAGTGCCTCTAGATGAAAAGGAGGACTTTGGTATTTTGTAGTAAGAGGTACTAGATATATTGAAGATATATATATATATATATATATATATATATATATATAATGTCACTATGTTGGAGCCAACAAGTGTAGACAATGCATTGCAAATTCCTGAATGGAGGGACGCCATGGCTGAGGAGCAATACATGAGTACTTGTACCTAGATTGTCACGCCTCAAAGCTACCCCCAGGGCACGAACATGGGATCTAGGATCATGAGTGACCCCAAGCTAACCCTATTTGCATATCGTAAGCATACTTAAAGATACTGAATTACGAAAGGATTGTGTGGAAACTGAAATCATCATAAAACTGAAATGATGGGAATACCCATTACTATTTGAATAAAAAAACTGTGAGTTTAATGATAACAAAAATATCAAACTCCAAAGATAAAACTGAATCTAACTATGTCTGAAATAAAGTCTCTACTGACTAGAGATGTTGGGACATGCCCCAGCTAAATCTAGCAAAACTGAAACTAGAGACCAAAAGTAGAATGATAATCATGTCAATCATCCTTGAAGAATGAGGACTTACCACTGATGTTGCTGAACTGGAGATCGGGAATGAATCTATGTGTGATCTGAATGTTGAGGACCTGAACCTATATCACTAGAAGATGTAGAGCAGAGTATGCATCAGTACTTGAAAGGTACTGAGCATACAAGATAGAAATAAGCTGAACAATATACATAACTGAATAAAGCATACTAAACAATAATAAAAGATGAGCATGATAACTATACTGAAAATACTGAATATGAACTAAATTGAATACAACGACCAAGTTTATAACATGATAAAACTAAATATTGTATTGTAACTGGTAACTTGGCCGATTCAATAGAATCAGACTGTGGGAGCTACTAATAACAGACATAAAACCACGTGAGCTAAATGTGGAGTCCGATGTATACACCCCATCAAGAGGACCTAATATACCCTACCAGAGATAAAGAGGCATGACGGCATGATCACTAAACTGATGCCCACAGAGGGAAGGTACCTACAGGGGAACGTAGTTTTGGAACTATGAGGGTGACTGACCCTTAGTCCACTCAGTATTAAGCCTACTCCCAACTAATTATGTATATAACACATTATAACTGAAATTTTGTAATACTGAATAGCTCAAAATATTGACATGCTTAGTGAAAATGCAACAATAATGTACTAATAATGAAACATTCTTAACTAAGGCAAGTATATATGAATAAACTGACCTAGCAAGTGTAATCCATAAACTAAACGAATCTACAAAACTAGGGTTCTGAGTTTTTATGCAAAGAACTAAGCAACAATTCTACGAAAACATGATAATCTTATTTGGATTAGTCTAACAACTGAGTCACAACATAAATTCTAAAATTCTACAAACCCTAGGGTTAACATGATATTAAGAATCAAGACTCTGACTGAATTATAGGGACCCAATGGGTGAAAGGAACCCACTAGTTAAATCCCACATACCTTGTGACGAATTTCATGGAGAAATCTTTCAATTTCAGGGCTGGAACTAAAGAAAAGCTTGTTGCGTTCTTGGAGAAGGTAAGTCGACTCTTCTTCCTTCTTTTTGTTCAACTTGATGAATTTTTAGAGAATGAGTTGACTAGGGTAAGTTCAAAGTAAGTTACTAGGATAAAACTGACTATAATGAGGTATTTCAAGGGTTAAACGGCGTAGTTTAGGGCGTCCAACGCATAAGGAAAAGACTAAATGAACACTGACTTTAAAGCTTTCGGGGCCAATCGATAGTCAGTGCTTTTAACCGTCGACTGGCTTTAAAGAGGGGCTGTTGAAGGGTCTGATCCACGGACCAGGACCATGGCCCATGGTCTGACCTAGGATCTGTGAGTCCGGTCGTGGATAGACCCTTAGACATTTTTCTAGACTGTTTCTGGGAAGGGCATCAGGTGGCCATCCACGGACCCCTCCTACGGTTTGTGGGCCAACCTACGATCCATGGGTAGTGCCCATTGTTGGCACCTACAACTTCTGAAATCTGCCTTAGGATCTGTCTAGGGTACGGGGTGTTACACTATCTCCCCCTTGGGAACATTCATCCTTGAATGAAGATTAAACTAGCTGAAAATGAAGGGACAAAGCTACAAACCCTACCACTAAGCACTGGAAATTGAAATCTGACTGAACTAAGTTCCAAGAACATGCAAATACGCTGAAAATGCAAGTACGCCTGAAGGAACATAATACTAAGACTGAAGATACACATGAATGATTGAACAGCTAGAGATGAACTATTACCTCACGCTCGAATGGAATCAAAAGAAAAGAGATGAGGATACTTGACCTTCATGGCTTCTTCTGCTTCCCAAGTAGCTCCTTCTACAGACTGACTCCTCCACAAAACCTTAATTGAAGAGACTTCTTTGTTTCTCAACCTTTAAACCTGACGATCAAGAATATCAACCGGTGCATCCTCATAAATGTGACTATCTTACACAGCCACACTATCCAATGGTACTACAGAAGCTGGATCACCCACACATTTCCTCAACAACGAAATGTGAAAGACCGGATGCACTGTTGCAAGTTCTGCTATCAACTGTAACTCATAAGCCACTTTACCAACTCTTTCAAGATCTTGTAAGGCCCTATATATCTAGGCCTGAGATTCCCTTTATTTCCAAATCTCATCACCCCCTTCATAGGTGACACCTTCGGGAAAACCCAATCATCAATTTGGAATTCCAAGTCCTTTCTCCTTACATCTGCATAGGATTTTTGGAGACGTTGGGCTGTCTTAAGTCTATCTCTAATGAGCTGAACTTTTTCCATGGCATCATGAACCGAATTTGGCCCTATCAAGGCATCTTCACCTACTTCAAACCAACCAACTGGAGATCTACATCTATGCCCATATAATGCCTCATAAGGGGACATCTGAATGTTGGAATGGTAATTATTATTGTAGGTGAACTCTATAAGAGGAAGGTGATCGTCCCAACTACCCTTGAAGTCAAGCACTCAAGCTCTCATCATGTCCTCTAAGGTCTGAATGGTACACTCTGCCTGACCATCCATCTGTGCATGAAACACAGTGTTAAGACTAACTTGAGTACCAAGACCTTTTTGAAATGATTTCCAGAAATGAAGGGTAAACTGAGGACATCTATCTGAGATGATAGACAAAGGAACCCTATGCAACCTGACTATCTCATTAATGTAAAGCTTGGTGTAGTCCTCCACCAAATCTGTCGTCTTAACAAACAAAAAGTGTGCGGACTTAGTAACTCTGTTAACTATCACCCAAATAGAGGCATGTTGTCTACGAGTACGAGATAAACTTGTAATGAAGTCCATGTTGACCACTTCCCACTTCCATGTAGGAATGTAAATCTCTTGAGTCATACCTCCTGGTTTCTGGTGTTCTACCTTCACTTTCTTGTAATTAGGGCACTTAGCCACAAAATTTGCTATATCCCTTTTCATACCATTCCACCAAAAGACTTCCCGCATATCATGGTACATCTTAGTGGTTCTTAGATGAATAGAATACCTAGAATTATGGGCTTCTGCAAGAATCTATTGTCTCAACTCACCCACCTTAGGATATTATAATTGACCCTAATAGCGAAGCATACCATCTCTCCCTTTGGAGAAAACCTCAACTCTCTACTGATAAACTGCACCCTTTAGTTGAAGCAATATAGGATCACTGTCTTGCTTTTCCTTAACCTCCATATCCAATGAAGATTCTGGTCCATTCTGGACTGTTACACCACTATCTGATATGCTCATACGGCAAACTCCTAAAAGAGCAAACACGTGAACATCTTTTGCTAGTTCTTTTCTTTCTTTCTCAACATATGCTACACTACCCATAGATAGTCTGCTAATAGAAACTACTACTACATTAACATTACCAGGATGGTAAAGCACATTCATATCATAATCTTTGAGAAACTCAAGCCTTTTATTCAGGCAAAGATTCAACTCTTTCTGCGTGAACACATATTGAAGGGTCTTATGGTCTGTGAACAAATCTACGTTAAAACCATGTAAGTAATGTCTCCAAATCTTTAGGGCAAATACTATGGCTACAAGATCGAGGCCATGAATTGGATAGTTCTTTTCATGCACCTTAAGTAGTCTAGAAGCATAAGTTATATGTAACATTTTTGAAACTAGTAGCTTAAACTAGAGCCTAACACAAGGATTAGAGTCGTAAATAGCTCCCAATACTTATAATAAAATTTTTAGGTGAAGGCGTCAAGGTACAAATCCCCAAGGACTAGCCAAGGATCCTTGAGGAGGACCCTAAATCCCCCCTCAAAACTGCCCAAAAAGTAGTCACCTACATGAGGGACCTATGGGCAGTAGGTGCACCAATGCCCCGTAGGTGGGGGTCGTGGGTCAAGCCTCTCAAAAATAGGTTGTAGTCCCTTGAACCACGAACCTGCAGGACGCCATGTGAGTCCACTCACAAACCATGGGCCCTAGGTCATAGGTCACCCTTGAAACTGCCATTTGGTAGTTAAGTGTAGGGGTCTTTTGGGGATTTCCTTTTTAATTAATAGTTATGTGGTGTCGTTTTAAGCCTATTTTAAACACCTATATAATTATTTTTCCCACCTAAATTAACCCATCTAAATCATAATTCCTAAATCCCCAAATCAAAACAAAACCCTCTCCAAAATCATCTCTCTAGAACCCTAAGGAAGAAGAAGAAGAAGATTAAGTTAGGGCTTTAATAAGGAGGCTTTTTCATACGATTTTGTTGGATTTCTTCACCTAAGGTATGGTAGTCTTTGATTCATGGAATGCTTTCATCCATGGACCCCTCAAACTCTCAATTTCAAAGAAGGAAATTCCCTAAAAGCTAGGGTTTTCACTCTAATTCATGGGTTTTTTCTAAAAACGTTTTAATGATTTAATTATCATATATTATGATTGAATTGTTGATTATTATGGGTTTTATGATAAAAACTCCCATGAATGCATGAAATCCCCATAACCCTAATTTGTGACTTATGATGTGGGTAAATTGTAGTAAGATGAATACTATGAAAATGTACTTGTACTAGTTTAGTTATTTGATTCATGTTACCATCTATATATAATGTAGTAATTCTAGATAGATTGGTTGAACGTGATCTATAGTCCTTGAAGGGAAAAATATGAGAATTAGCTATGTGTATGAGACTTCTGTGTATTAGATTGCTTTGAGAGTAAAGTGAATATACTTTAATCTAATTGTAGTGTTGATTGGATGATTATCCTCATGTACACACTTAGGTATGAATACCATGTAATGTGAAAGGTTTGTCACATATAGTGATTCTTAGGTTTCAAGACCAGTCTCACCTATTGAATCTAGGAGCTTTAGCATGAGTTTGTTGGATAGAGGGTCAAGACACTCTTCCATAATTATCAATTTAAGTCAACACTTAATATAAACTCAATGGGAATGATTCTTAGCACCGAGTGGATAGTATGAGTTGGAAGCCCTCACAATAGTAGAGGATAGGGTTTCTAGGAATAATCTCTTAGGATGGAAGCCCTCACGTTAGTAAAGGCCAGGTTTTCTAGTATCAATCCCCTTATCCCATAAACTATGTGTCCTCATAGGTCTTTAGCTAGTCGATCCACCTAAGCTAATAGTTTGGTTCTACCTTAGACAAGTAGGACAACCCCTTTTCGATGTAGGGTAGACACCGGATTCCATGATTAAGCTCTCATGGTCTATGTCGGTTAAAGCTAATCCCACTATGATAAAATGAACTAGAATATGAGTTATGTACTATAGTTACTCAATAATTTTTCCTTAGTACAGGTATAAGTATGGGATCTTATTCATACATTGCACAAGGAGGCTTTAAGGGTATTTATGGTATGTTTCCATCATGGCATGATGATCTATATGTTGAATATACTTGTCTCTTATGCTTTTGCACTTATTTTCATGATGATTCTTAAGCTTAGTAAATTTCATAGTCTTCAACTAAAATGTCCTTTTTAGCATGTTTCAAGGTTTTTATACATAGCTACCATACTTCGTGCATTTTTGTACTAACCCATATTTCTTCAACATTTTTCTACAAAGTATAGGTTCTGGTGTTTGAGGTGATCTTTATTTGATATAAGCTTGGATCAACTATTTTCTTAGCTTGTGGTGGGTCCTCGTGGATCTGAGGACGAGTGATATCTTGTTGTTCCTTTTGTTTCATTGTATTAGACCTTCGAATTTCTATTTTAAGGGTTGTGACCCTATTTGAGACTTCGATTGTAATAGATGGCTAAATGAGACAATGTCTAGACTTCCGCTTTCCTTTAATGAAAACTTTTTAAGACTTGAAATGTATTTTTACTCTTTATTGTTCTTTACTTATGTGATGATATGCTAAGTGGCTTACATCGTGCCTTTAGGAGAACTGTGTGCCTTGTTACATCTAAGGGGTACCCTTGGGTCGTGACATTATAACCTTACCTCGCTGCATCAACACACAACCTAGGCCGACTCTGGATGCATCATAATAGATCACATAACTGTTTGAACCCTCTGGTAGAGTCAAAAGAGGAGTTGTAGACAACGTAGGTTTCAGTTCTGAGAAGCTCTTCTCACACTCATCTGACCACTTAAACTTAACCTTTTTTTGTATCAACTTAGTCAATGGATAAGCTATGGATGAAAACGCTTTCACAAACCTTATGTAATAACCCGCTAAACCCAAAAAGTGTCTGATATTTGTAAGAGAGGTAGGTCTGGGCCATTGTTTCACTGCTTCTATTTTCTGAGAATCCACTCGGATCCCTTTACTAGACACAATATATCCAAGGAAAGCAACTGATTGCAACCAAAAGTCACATTTGCTAAACTTAGAAAATAACTGGCGATCTTTGAGAATTTGTCGGACAACCCTCAAATGAGTCGCATTTTCTTCCTCATTCCTAGAGTAAATGAGGATATCATCAATAAAGACGATAACAAACAAGTCCAAATAATGCTTGAACACTCTGTTTATCAAATTCATGAAAGCTGCAGGAGCATTAGTTAGTCCAAATGACATAACTACAAATTCATAATGACCATACCGAGTTTTGAAGGCTATTTTTGGGATGTCACTATCTCTGACTCTGAGGAGATGATAACCGGATATGAGGTCTATCTTCAAAAAATGACTACCACCCTGAAGTTGGTCGAACAAGTCATCAAACTTGGGGATAGAATACTTATTCTTGATTGTAACTTTTTTCAACTGTCTATAATCAATGCACATCCTGAGGGAACCATCTTGTTTTCTTGCGAACAACACTGGTGCACCCCATGGGGAAATACTAGGTCTGATGAAACCCTTATTTAGAAGGTCTTTCAACTACTCTTTCAATTCCTGAAGCTCGGTTGGAGCCATTCTGTAAGGAGGAATAGAAATAGGCTTGGTATCTGGAAGGAGATTAATTCCAAAGTTGATTTCCTCTTTAGAAGGAACTCTGGGAAAATCTTTCGGAAACACTTCTGGGAACTCATTTACCACTGGAACTAACTCAAGAGTTGGGTTTCGAAGCTTGAATCCTTAACCCGAACTAAATAATATAGATAACCCTTAGAGATAATCTTTCTACCTTAAGGTAAGAAATGAATCGACATATAGGCGCTAAACTACTACACTTCCATTCTAAGATTGGCTCGTCTGGAAACTGAAAACGAACAATCCTAGTTCTACAATCGATTGAGGCATAACATGAATGTAACAAATCCATGCCTAAAATGATATCAAAGTCTACCATTTCTAACTCTACAAGCTCTGCTATGGTGGCTTTCTGAGAGATTGTGACAAGGCAATTTTTGTATACCCGTCTAGCTATGACTGGGTCACCAACTAGAGTAGAGACTAACAAAGGTTCTGGAAGAGTTTTTGGACTAATACCTAAGATTAATGTTATAAAGAGAGTTACTAAAGACAAAGTAGCCCCTGTTGTCTTTCCACTGAGTGAACCATAAGTGGGCCACATCCTTAAGCTGGTAGGATGCCAATTCTACCCTGTCACTACCAGTCACTTACATCACTCCAAAGATTTTCTTAACCTCATCAATGAAATTATGTAGGTCCTTACAAACCTGTGAACCTAAAAACTAAGGTGGATTCATCCTAACAAAATATTGAACTCTGCCTGCCACTTTTTCTACCATTTGTATTAGTAGGAACTGGAACCAATTGATTGTTTTGGATGATCATACTCTGAGCCAAAAGTAGAATCGCATTCCAAAACTCTGCATTTGAAACCTCAAGGTCTAGGACTAAAGGAAATGTGTTAGCATTGAATGCATTAGCATTCCTTGTGTAAGCTTCTACGAGGATGCATGATCTTAAGCGCATAACGTTGAATTAGAAACGAGAAGTTGGACCATACCTTACGCATGATAAGATTAGCCAAGAAAGTGAAGTTTTCCTAAACACTTTGTAGCATCCCTCTCATTAGATGTGGTTTACTTCATACCCATGAAAAGGACTCTACTTAGTGTGGTTTTTCAGACATCCTAGGACTCTTGAGCGTAATGCTCTGATACTAAGTTTTTCATGCCCCGGAGCTATCCCTAGGGTGGGAACACGGTACCTAGGATCACGAGTGATCCCAAGCTAACCCTGCTAACATATCATAAGCATACTTAAAGATACTGAATAAGAAAGTTATGTGCGGAAGCTTAAATCATCATAAAATTGAAATTATGGGGAATACCCATTCCTATTCTCATAAACAACTATGAGTTTAACAAAAACTGAAATATAAAACTCCAAAGCTAAAATTGAATCTAACAATGTCTGAAATAAAGCGTCTACTGACTAAAGATGATGGGACAGGCCCCAGCTAAATCTAACAAAACTGAACTAAAGAATGAAAGTAGAAATATAATCATGTTGATCATACTCGAAGAATGAGGACTCACCACTGATGCTACTGAATTAGAGATCAGGAACCGATCTATGCCTGATCTGAATACTAAGCAAGAACCTACATCACAAGAAGAAGTAGCATAGAGTATGTGACAGTACTTGAAAGGTACTGAACATGCAGGATAGAAATAAGTTGAACAATATACATAACTGAACAAAGCATACTGAATAATGATATAAGATGTGCACGATAACTATACAGGAAATATTGAATGTGAACTAAATTGAATACAATGACCAAGTTTATAACATGCTGAAATTAAATATTGTACTATAACTGGTAACCTGGTCGATGCAATATAATCTGACTGTGGGAGCTACTAATAACTGACATAAAACCATGTGATCTAAACGTGGAGTCCAATGTATATGCCCCATCGAGAGGACCTAATATACCCTACCAAAGGTATAGAGGCATGACTGGCGTGATCACAAAACTGATGCCTACAGAGGGGACTTATAAACCTATGGGTGCACGTAGTTCTGGGACTATAAGGGTGACTAACCCTTAGTCTACTCGGTATTAAGCCTACTCCCAACTAATTATGTAAATAACACATTATAAATAAAGTTTTGTAATCCTGAATAGCTCAAAATACTGACATCCATACTCAAAATGTAACATTAATGTACTGATAATGAAACATTCTTAACTGAGGCATATATATCTAAATAAACTAACCTAGAAAGTGTAATCCATAAACTAAACGAATCTTCACTACTAGTGTTCTGAGTTTTTATGCAAAGAACTAAGCAACAATTCTATGAAAACATGATAATCTGATTTGTATTAGTCTATCAACTAAATCACAACATAAATTCTAAAATTTTAGAAACCCTAGGTCTAACATGATATAGAGAATCAATAATATTACTACATTATAGGGACCTATTGGTTGAAAGGAACCCACTAGTGAAATCCCACATACCTGGTTATGAAATTCATGGAGAAATCTTTCAATTTCAGGGCTGGACTTGAAGGAAACCTTGATGCGTTCTTGGAGAGGGTTGGTCAACTCTTTCTCCTTCTTTTTGTTCAACTTGATGAAATTTTGGAGTATGAGTTGACGAGGGTACATTCTAATTAAGTTATTAAGCTAAAATTAACTCAAATAATGTAGTTTAGGGGTTAAACAGCATAGTTTAGGGGTCCAACACATATGGAAAAGACCAAATAACCCCTGGCTTAAAAGTTATCAGGGCAAACCGATGAACTGACTGACGGTCCGTGGACACACCCACGGTCTATCCTTTCAACCGTTGACTAGCTTCAGAGAGGGTCTGTTGAGGGGTCTGATCCACAGCCTGTGGTCTGACCTATGATCCATTGGTCCAACCATGGGTCGACCCATAGATATTTTTCTGGACTATTTTTGGGAAGGGCTGCAGGTGGCCATCCACGGACCCCACCTATAGTTTGTGGATCACCCTACAGACCGTGGGTGGTGCCCGTCGTTGGCACCTGCAACTACATAAATCTGCATTCTGCTCTATCTAGGATACGGGGTATTACATAGGCCTCTTGACAAACAGACTCTTGGAACTACATGGGTGTTCATGATTAAGCTAAATTCAGATGGAACACTCAACAAGTACAAAGTAAGGTTGATTGTAAAGGTCTATGTGCAACCACATGGAATTGATTTTCATGAAACCTTTTCACCAATTGCAAGGCTTGGTACCATTAGATTGCTATTTACAGTTGTAGCACACCAAGGTTGGCAAGTGTTTCAATTGGATGTTAAGTCTGCCTTTTTTAATAGGTACCTTGTAGAGAAAATTTATGTAGAGAACCTGAAGGTTTTAAAGGGGCTGGAGACCAGGTATATTTTCTAAGAAGAGCTCTTTATGGCGTGAAATAGGCACCTAGGGCCTGGTATTCATAGATCGATAGCTACTTACTGAATTTGGGGTTTAAGAGAAGTTGCAATGAAGCAACCCTATATATTAGACTTCAAAATAATGATTTTCTCCTAGTTTATCTCTAGTTGATGATCTGTTGATGACTCGCAGCAGCACACAATCTATCACAAACTTAAGGGAGCAACTGAAGGTCTTTGAAATGAATGGACTAGGAAAAATGACTTATTTCTTGGGAATCGAGGTCTCTTCTCAAGGAATCTTCGTTTCTCAGAAGAACTATGCTACTGAAATTTTGAAGAAGTTTTGTCTGGACAAATGCAAACTAGTAAGTATGCCTGCAGTTCAAGGAGAGAAACTAATGAAGAAGGATGAGTCTGATTTGGTCAATGCTTCGATTTATAAAGTTTTATTGGTTCCTTGTTGCATTTATCATTCACGATGACTGATATTATGTACACAATAAGTGTGCTATCAAGGTTTATGCATTTACCAACTTAAACTTATCTCAGAGCAGCCAAAAGAATTTTGAGGTACATTCGAGGCACCATTGATTGTGGTGTGTTTTATAAAAGAACATATCTATGAAATTATTGGGGTTTACTGATATTGACTGGGCTATGTCGCAAGACGATATGAAAAGCATTTTAGGATATTATTTCACTCTCAGATCAGGTGTCATTTGTTGGTGCACAAAGAAGCAAGGGTTCATGGCTCAATTAACATCTTAAGCGGGGTAAGTTGATACCTCCGGTGCTGTTAATCAAGATTTATGCTTGAGAAAAATCTTGATTGACTTGGGGTTTCATCCAAGCAAAGCAACTGAACTCCTTGGTGATAACACAATCTAGTCTTTCATGGAAATACTAAATACATTAACATCAAATACCATTCCATTCGAGAAGCTGAAAGGGAAAATGAAGTTCATGTTTTGTATTGTTGTGGTGAAGATCAACTAGATGATATTTTTACAAAGGCACTATAGAAACAAAGATTTGAGCTTCTTAGAGCTAAGCTTGGATTATCCAGCAACACTTGCATCAAGGAGGAGTGATGAAGGTTGTTGTAACGATAAGTGTTGTCATGTTAGTACTTTTGTCTTGATATTTTTGTTATAACTTCTGAATTAATTTTAATACAAAGTTCTAGAATGTTGAAGATATTGTATTATGTGGTGGAGCTTGATTTAAGCACAAAACAGGGAGTCAATTTCTAGGATCTAGGGGATTTGACACCACTTTGCATATCTATATATGTAGTAAGTTTTTGCTGAATGAAATGATCTGCTCCCTTTCTCCAAATTATCTCTCTATTATCATATTTTTCTTCTCTTGCTCCTCTTCAGTGAGACAGACATGGATCATTGTTGAGTAATCTTTTGGTGAATAGATTCCAACTATCATCAAAACTTAGAAAATATTTACAATGATATGGAAAATCAAGACAACTGACATAATCAACAACATACTTGAATACAGTGGTTAATAGAATTCGGCTTTTACAGTCATCTTTTGGAAATATTCTTTCAATCTTGGTCTCAAGCCTTAGTACTCCAAATATCATCTATAACAATTAGAAATATACTTCCTTTAAGACCTCTATACACAATCTCCAATAGTTGATCATCACTCATCTCTTGATTGCTTCCAATTATTGAAGAGATAACTTCGAGAAGCATTTGTCGCTCATTGTATTCTTGGGAGATAGTGACTCATGCATGTTTATCAAATCGAGAACGAATAGATGAATCATCATAAAAAAATTTTGCAAGAGTTGTCTAACCTATACTGTAATGACCCGGAAGGTCATTTTTGGAAATTATCAACAGGTTACCATTTTATCCCTTCCAATAGTTCCCCACAGTCATTTCTGATCAGTTTGTGAAGTTGCTTTGGAAATTTTTTGAACTATTCGTTTAACTAGAGTTAATTAAATGACGGGTATCTTTTAAATAAATAATTCAGTTTGTGACTAGTGGGCTAACCCATAATTTATTTAATACCGCTTGACTCATATTTATTATAATAAGTTATTAGGATTTGTTGCTTTTATTACAGAATTATTTTATTTAGAAAATAAAAGAGAGAAAAAAGGGATAGGCGAGGCAGAGTTGGACGACTGGCAAAGGGGAGGCGTGCACTTCTTCAGGTTGGAGCTAAGTGAAGCTCCAACTATTTCCTTTATATGAAATTAGGATATGACACTTACATTAGTATAATAATGTTATTAAGGGGCAAACAGCTTAATGTCATTACGTGTTTGTTGATGTTGTTTGTCTAGAAATATGGCAAAATAATTTGTAGTGGTCAATAAGATAATGCTGACAAATAGTGAATAGGAATTACTGATGCCAATGATAGGTGAATCATTAAGGATAAGTGATTATGATGTTTATTTTTGTTTAAAATAGGTCAATTTGCAAGTTGAATTCCTGGTCCAAGGATCCTGACGGCCTAATCCAGATTTCCATTGAAAAATCTCTTAAGCTTATCACATTATGATTCAAGTTTTGATATATTGAGATAAATAATTAATTATTAGGTGTAATTTATCATATGAATAATATTAGATTTATTACATTTGGAGGAGTTGAGATTTAACTGTAACTTAGAAATTAGGAAATATGAGGCTCGACATGTTAATTAGCATCAAGATTAGGAACTTGATCATAGATTTGGGTGAGCCTTTGGGTCTAGGATAGACATATAGTAATATTGGTGTTGCTAGTTTCAAAATCTTATTATGATTATTTATTTGAATAGATTGCATTAATTTGGAAGCCCAACGAAAGGGGAAGGCTCAAGTCCTAGAGTGATTGTTTGATTATTTAAGGCAAGTGGATTTCTCAACCCTTTTTAAGTGTATAGAATTGTATATTTCATTGTCGTGTGTGTTGGGGAGTAATGAGACTTGTTGATGGTTTTGTCCATATTGAATAATTCTAATTATGAAAGATAGGTGATAAAAGAAAATGTGATTAATTATTGTTATGTGATGTGATGAAAATGATTTGAAAGGATTACTGATTCATTATTGATGTTGTATCACGATTGTGATGTTGCGTGTTGTACATTATTATGAAAATGGTCATCTTCTCATTATTTGTGTGAACATGTGGTTTGCATTGGTTATAAGATATGGCTGTGACAAGTGTTATGTGAATTGAGGAAGAATGAGAAATTGAAGAGGATGTACTATTTCGAGGGACGTCTTGGGCGTCGCGGCGGATGTTATGATTTGAGGGGCGTGTCACATGTCATGATGGATTCTATTATTGAGGGACTTGTTGCACCCGCGGTGGATTTTATTATGGAGGGTCATGCCGCACACCATGAGAGATGCATTTACAAATATGTTCCCAATGGGTCCCAGACTAAAAGACAACAAATGTGTATCACTAGAAAAGACATGCATCATTATACTGGACATTACATTTCATTGCATTGAATATCTTTATTATTTGTGAATTTGTGAGTGCCTTTCTGTGGAACTTGTGATTGGTGAACTTGATCTTATGTATTGTTGATCTGAAATTGTTGTTGAAGTGTTGTCATTGAGCTATATGCTATAGTATTTGTGAACTATTAGGTTGGACTAGTCTTATGTAGGTTGTAGTTATGTATATTCATTGGGGTGGTAGGAGTACTCGTATTCTATATTCTTAACCTGTCTTTAGGAGTTCACTTGCTGAGTACCATGTGGTTTGGTGATCGCCCCTTACTTCTACATTTGTGTAGGTTATGATCCCGAATCTTCATGATACTCTCTCTTATCTTCTTTACCAAGGCTTCCCATAGAGATCTATGAGGTAGTTGATTGTCATCTCAGCTGATTTTTTCACTCGTATTTATGATCTTGTTCTATTCTAGAAACAATATCATTTTAGACTTACATTTTTTTTAAAATGTATTGTTATACAATAGAGGCTTATGCACGTGGCAACTAGGTTTTGGGGATTTAGTTAAGTTGTTATCCGCATTAGTCATTGTGCATTAAACTTTTATTTTTATTATATTTTTGTATTTTGCCGTAATAGTTGGATTTTAGACTGACTTGTCTTAATGGAATAACACGAATGTTATCACATGCATTTTCGAGTTGTGACAAAATGGTATCAGAGCCTAGGTTCATAGGCTCATGCGTTCACACACCAAGTCTAGTAGACTCTCGAGGCTTAGCGCAGAGACGTCTATTGCTTATCTTTGAGAGGCTATGGTGACTTTCAGGAAGAATCTTCACTTCTGGAATATTTATCGTGCTTCCTTTGATTGTTTTGATTATTATCGCTTCATTTCACTCTCTCACTTATAGTGATGACTCGTATGTGGTTCTTCATGCGATTAGTTGGTGTCGTGTATGGATTGGAGGTTAGAGTTGGTTCAGAAGTGACAGACTTGTGGAAAGGTGATGGCTTGACGAAGAATTTTGAGGATATCTGAATGATGAGGTTAAACAATGGTTTGAGATACTTCATCAACATATTGCCTTTTTTGGGCTAGTTACCCATTAACACAAACAATATTTTGTGTGGCATATACAATATTTGGAGTAGTTCGATAATTCAAAGAGGAATGACTAAAGGGACTGCTAGATAATGAATACGGTAACTTTGGAAACTACAGTTAGTAAAATGGCCACAACATATATGGGTTGCTTAGCAAATGATGACAATGATGTTGCGCCAATTGAGGTCAGAATCTCTACTACAATTTCATAGATTGAGTGCATATCAAAGAGGGTCATGAAATGATAACTACAATAGTATTTATGCTTACTTGATTAGACTTATGGAGTGTTATTTAGGCTTTTGACATGATCTATAAAAGAATACATAATGTGTTGTGCTAGAGAAATAGATCTGGTAATGTACTACAACTACTCAACGGGTAGAAATGTGTGGGCTATTTGGGTACAATCTTCTCGATCGGTGTGATGTGTTCTAGTGGTGGATCTAACGGAGTTTCACGATGTGGTATTAGTGGTATATGGAAATGGATACATCAACTGTTAAGCGTGAATATAACTACTTAAAGAGTTATCAATTGTATCACGTGCTCGTATAATGAGATTTGAAGTTGCATTCATAATTGAGAAAACCACTAGCTTGTTACTACGAACGAATGGGTTAAGAATTGTTTATAAGAGAAATTTTAGTGGTGGATCTTTGGTAAGGTATTAATGCGTTTAGGTTGTAAAGTGTATCTCAAGAATTCTAGATGAGGAAGGGTGATTTCATCGTAAGCTCGAAGGGACTGTAACGATATCGGAATGAAAAGCTTATGGGTAAAAAAGCCCCAAAGTGTATATTTGTGTGAAGGTAATTGAAGATTTTAGTAAAAAAAGTGTCTATAAAATTAAGTTAGTCCTTTGAATTTTGTTAATATGATTGAGTCTAAGGTGTCATGTCACTGATAATATTTACTTTATTATGATGACAGCATCTATTGAATATAATGGTAACAAGATTTCGTGATGGATTAAGAATAGGATGTGACTTTATGATAAGGTTTATAGGTTAAATGAATTTTGTATGGTCATGACGACTTCCGAGTAACTAAGGTTGTGGTTTGCTACTATTTAGGGAGTAGTGTGGTGGTATAGGAAAATGTATGAGGTGTGGTGTAACACCTCAGATTTTTATTTTTCTGAACTAAGACTCAAACTGTGTTTCGTTGTGAGTAAGATTTTATCGAGGGACTTAAAATTTCTTAAGTATTAAGGTTGGGTTACTAGATATAGCATCTTGAGTTCCAAAAAGAATTAAAGAGAATTCATTCAAGTCATTCCTTAGTTCTTTTAAAGTTTTGGGTCAACTTCAAATGACCATAAATTTTAGCACAGGATGAGTTAGGAGACCCATAATATATCATATTAGAGGTCTTGGAATCCTCTTTCCAACGACACCGAGTTTACTAATTTTCGAGCTCTATGAGAGAGATATGCCCGTTTGAAGTTAGGCTGTCCAAATAAGGAAAGTTACCCAAAAATAAGAGGGATATTTTGGTCTTTTCCTTACCCAATCAGATTTAAGCATTTTTGGTAAGGTTTTAGGAGTCTAAGATGATTGGAATCAGTTTTAGTTATTCCTAAAATACGGTTAGGGTTTTTAGAGGAGTTCAAGAAGAGCAAAGAGGAGAAAAAGTTCAAAGTTCCAAGCGTTCGTTCAAGAAATTCAAGATTTCACCAAGAACCTAGTTCTTTGTGGTATGTAAACTTCCATAGTATTGAGTTCGTTCACCCACACGCCAATCATGAGTTTCTTTTGCAAATTTGTCCATAAATATTGAGCAATTTAAGTTCTTGATGAGTTCTTGATAAGTGTTCTTGAAGTTTCATTCTAAATCTTGTTTTGTTGGGATTTCAATGAGTTTTTGAGATGAAAGTTAGGATTTTGAGAGTTTTTTTATATTAGATTTTTGTGTACTTATGTTAGGTATTTGAATCTAGGCGATTTAGAGCCAAAAATCAAAGAAGAAAAATTTGTTGGATTGTTATGCGGGAGGGCATGTGCTAGATGGGGCTGGGGAGGCGTCCCAAGAGTGCGCCAAGAAGTTTTCTCTAAACTTTAGGGGCTGGCACCCCGCACCAGCAGTGTGCCAGGGTTGCCTGCCCCCACCATTTTTCCGTTGTTTTACCCACCTAAGTTCTTTTAAAGTGTACCTTTACTCCCTGTTGATTCCAAACACTCTAAACTACTTCTAAAACACCTAGAAATCATTCATAACCATGAATTCATAACTCAAATTCAAGTTAGAGTTAAGAGTTAAGTCTTGAGAATTCTTTCGAACATTTTGAGAAAATTACTTTGAGTCGTTTTGAGGACTCTTCTACAATTTCTAATAACTTGTTTCAAGACTCAAGTAGGTGAGTATGAGAATGAGGGGAATGTATTCGTGAGTCTACATTATCATGGATATCCTTCATATCATGAATCATAAGTCTTGCATTCATAATTCAAATTAAAGAATGAGTTAAGAGAACAGTCAAGAAAGTCTTTGAGGTATATCATGAAATAAGTTTTGAGGAAGTAAGTATGAGAATGAGAAGAGTCGTATACATGGGTTCCATATTGTTATGCAGATCCTTGAGTCGAGTCATTCATGCCCATAAATTCCGCGTGAACTCCATAAGTTGAGTATATTTGAGAGGAGTAGTATCTTCAAGTTCTAAGTCTTGAGTATTGAGTTCCTAACCCCTTTGAGGTTATAATCCTAGTCATGGGACTATTATGCGTTACCCATGAAGGTCCTTGAGTTGAGTTGTTCATGCTCACATAATTCCGCATGAACCCTATGAGTTGAGCATTCCTGAAATGAGTAGTATCATGAAGTCCTTGAGTTGAGTTGTTCATGCCCATAATTCCGCATGAACCCTTTGAGTCGAGCATTTTCGAGATGAGTAGTATCATTGAGTTATTGAGTTTTGGAATTGTTGAGTTCCGAGTATTAAGCTCTATGTATGGTTATTGAAAACCTTAAAGTGAGATGTTCACGCCCATAATTTGGCATGAACCCTATTTTGAGATATCTTTTACAATCACTTTAAGCTTGTTTTAAGACTTGAGCACTTGAGTTTGAGAAAGAGTAAAGTTAAGTTCATTTTTACAAAATGAATATATGGGAACTAAGTATTCCCAAGAGTAAATGCTTTCACATTTAAAGAAGGAGGAAACTAACCTTTCCAAAAGAATTTTGAGCACTTTGAGTATCGTCTCTTTTAAGAGGGATTTTTGAGTAATAATCTCAAAACACAGAAAGATTTATGTATTTTTAAACATATGAGCTAGATATATTTTGAGAGTAGTATTGAGCGCCGATATGGGGGAGAGTTCTACAACTCACATCCCCCATAAACCATGTAGCCAACATGGGTAGAAAGGGTCATACTTTTTAGATGATTCCTTAATACTTTCAGCATAGACTAGTGGATCCACTTAGTAGTAGGTTTTATACCTCGGCAAAGTATGGGCCAGCTCTGGCAGTGTGGGCTAGACGTTGTATCATCACATAGCTCATAGTGATGGTTGTCGATTAGAGAACTCCCACAGAGTTATGTTGTATTTTTTATATACAAATTGAGTTATTATTGTATTCTTCAATAAATTAAGTTGTTATCTACTATTTTAAAAGCTTTCCATATATTACATCTTTTATTATTGCTTTATCCTTGTGTAATCAGAGTTAAACTATGTTACATTGAGTTGAGTATCTTATTATTGAGTTGAGCCCTATTTTCTCTCAATTGACTTAAACTATGTTTCACTGAGTTGAGTATCTTACTATTGATTTGAGCTCTATTTTCTCAGAGTTGACTTGAACTATGTTTCACTAAGTTGAGTATCTTATTATTGAGTTGAGCCCTATTTTCTCTTAGTTGAGTGAGTTCAGAAGAGGTAAGAATGTTTCTTTTCCATCAATTCAAGCTTATGTTTATGCTTTAGAATTACCCTTACATGCTAGTATATTCCATGTACTCTATCATTTGGCCTGCATCGTTTCATGATGCAGATACATGTATTCAGGATCATCAATAGGCGTTTCGTTAGGGTCATGTGATAATCCAGCTAGCTTTGGTGAGCCTTCTTATATGTTGGAGGACTTCAGCTTTATCTTACAATTAGTAGTTTTGAGATGTCGCTAGTCTTCTCCCGATATCCTTCTATAATAGTAGAGGCTTCATAGATAGACAGAGTTGAAGAGTTTTTGTATTTACTTTTCTTTTGAGTATAATACAGACTTATAAAAAGGTTGAGTGTTTGATTTTATTGAAATTAATTCAATTTTAAGATTTTGTATGCTTGAGTTACTTTCGCTTGTAGCAAGCTAGGATGAGGGTTCACATGGGGACCAGCAATGGTTCTCGAGTGCCGACCACGTCCACGGTGTAGGCTCGGCTCATGAAATATTGGGAAACTACTCAAATAAAATCGAAAAGAGCTAGAGTCATAATGTAAAGAATTAGTGGGATTTAGTGTAGCCTTCGAAAGGAGGTGAGAGCAATGATCTCAATGCAAGGGCCAAAAATGTATCTTCAGAGGGAGTGTAGAATTGGGTTCAGTGACACATGGTTCTGTCTCTTTTGCTCTGGTGAAGGTGATAATATTACGTGTCATTCATATGGTTTAAAAAAACTATTGGATAAGATTTGAGAAAGAAGTCTACAAATGTTCTGCTCAAGTGTAATGATACTTTTTTTTGTAATTTTGAGTTGGTAACTAGTATGGTTGAAATCCAAATTTAAGTCTTTCATTGTAAGTCTATGTTTGTGGTATTATGTTTGTCAAGGTGTGGATTGGTAAGGTAAGAAATGATCAATCACAATGAGTATTGAGCATTTCGAAGGACTTTTGCATGGGTTGGATCGTAAAGTTTTTTTATTTTTATTGTTAAAGGACCTAAAAGAAAATTTTACTTAAAAGTGTTGGTTCAAAGTATAAGGTAAAATGTCATGGGTTGTTAGTCAAATGATAAGATTAGTAAGCGAGTAAGTGAAAAGAGAAAGAGTCTCGTGTATTGAGAAGTTCATGATATTTAAAATTTGCGTCAAGGGAAGAATTTAAGAAAAGTGAAGGAATATAACCTCTCGTACAAATCCTTTGTTTGTAGTTCAATCTTGTATTAACTTTTGCCTATGAGCTCACATATGACTGTGAGATGTGAATTGGTTCGACACAGACTTACTAGGGGTTTGTCATCAATTTTTATGAAGATTGAGTTCTTGTTTGGGTGACAAAAAATGATGTGTGGAAGATTCTATATGGTTATGTCGGACTAGATTTTTCAAATTATGGTAGGTAACTTATGGATGTGCAACAGTATGGACCTACAGCTCTACATGGTTAATGAGGATTTCGAGGAGATTGAAACTACTTTGTTGATGGAACTATGCAAACTATCATGATGTGTTATATAAGAACTTGATGGTAAATATAGATTATAAGCTCATACTATACAAAATTATCGGGGGTGACTAGAATTTCTCTAAGTTTTGGAATGAGGTATATGATGGTTTGAATGGTAATTGAAACTTGGTATGTGAATGATTGCGTGGAGTTGACACTGAACGTGATTCAATAGTTTTATCTTGATGAAAAAGTACTATCAAATTTAAAATTAGGGCTATCAGCCTTGGGTGAGACCCATATCTATCATGGGATGCTTAAATGGAAAGAGAAGGAGTCATAGTTTGAAATTTTTTAAGGCGACAATGTGTTTTCTAAGAAAACTTTGGTATGAGTCATGAAGATTTGAGAATAAGGTAAATGGTCGGTATGGTTATGGTATTTGTTAGTATTAAGAGTGTTGACTTCAGTGGAGTACTGTGAGAAGTATGTGGGGTTCTAATAAATCCAGTATGTGTAATGATTGTAAAAAGGACCAAACTAGTTGATTACAGGTGGCTAAAAATCATGGAGATGGAACCAGATGAATGTAAGTGTTTGATATGGGCACTATGGAAGGAGTATCTTTTATTTTTCGACCTTGGTTCTGTACAATCTTATGTGACTATCTTCCTCGTTTTGGACATTATCTGGAGTATGATTTACTGCTTATGCCACGCATGTTTCCATATCCTACGATTGTCCTCATGGTAGGGTGGCATCCTTGGGATACTTCATTTCGATTATGAAAGATTTTGTGTTGTTTGGGATAGTTGAAGTATACCGATAATTCTACACACACAACATCGCTTATGAGAACTTATAGAACAACTATAGTGAATAGATATAGTTTTTCGATAGTCTTAATATAAATCTCATAGTCGAGGTCACGTTTCTGCTATTTGTGATTGAATGTGGAGGGTCACTGGATCTATTGCTACCGTTCTTAAGGGTTGTTTATAATCACAGCTACTAGTCTAGCATTTCGATCGTGTTGTTAGAAGTTTTACATTCTCGAGTGTACTGCTTGTTCGGTGGTTAATTGATCTTGTCTTCTTTGGGTTAGATCTGTTTGATTCTCAGTTGATGAGTACCAGATGTCAAAATATCAAATTTTTATAACTTAAGCTCGTGAAAAGATTATGTTGTGTGAATGGAATCTCTATAAGATAAGTTATAATTTGTGCATTATGAGTGTTTGGTGGTTGTTTTAGGTTCACTTATGATTGTATCCAGTATTGAATCAGAATGTTATTGTGGGTTAGGTGAGAAAAGATTAATCTTGATAATTGTGTTACGGTCCTGTGGGTTTTGGTTCAGATTGGGTTCATGGGTTAGTCTTTGGCTTGGTAATCACCCCTGATTTGTAATTTTAGTTCGAAATTTTAGTTCTTAGTAGTTGATCTTGATGAAATGGTCATAAGAAGGATCTCACTTTGAGAGATGAATACATACTCTGAAAAATCATAACTTAGGCTTTTGGTAACGTCGATTATTCTTCCTTCTTCTTCATTAAGTTAGAGTACGAACATGGTTTTTTGTGGTGGATAATGTAATGATCCGGAAGGTCATTTATGGAAATTTTTGTAAGGTTACTATTTTACCTCCCCCGATAGGTGGCCCAATCATTTCTGATCAATTTATGAAATTGGTTTGGGAATTTTGAACTATTCGTTTAACTATAGTTGATTAATTGACGACTAGTTTTTAATATTCCGTTTAATTTGTGGCCAATGGGCTAACCCATAATTTATTTAATACCACTTGACCCATATTTATAAAAATAAGTTCCTATGGTTTGTCACTTTTAATACATAATTATTTTATTTAGAAAAGAAAATAGATAACCAAAAAAAAAAAAAAAAAGGAATAGGCGAGGGGGAAGTTGGACGACTGGCAAAGGGGAGGCGCACACATCTTCAGGTCAGAGCTAAGTGAAGCTCAAACTCTGTCTTTATATAAAATTAGGATATGACAGTTACAGTTACATTAGTATAATGTTATTCGGGAGGGTGAGGGGGGGGGGGGGGGTGTTATGTTGATGTTGTTTGGCCACAAATAAGACAAAATTATTTGTGGTGATCAATAAAATAATGCTGATAAATAGTGAATAGGGATTAATGATGCCAATGATTGGCGAATCATTAGGATAATTGATTATGATATTTATTTTTGTTTAAAATAGGCTAATATGCAAGCTAAATTCCTGGTCCAAGGATCCTGACGGCCTAATCCTAATTTCCGTCGAAAATTTTCTTAAGCTTATAACATTATGATTCAATTTTTGATATATTGAGATAGATGATTAATTATTATATGTATTGTATTATATGAATAATATTAGATTTATGAAATTTGGAGGAATTGAGATTTAACCCTAAGCTTGAAATTAGGAAATATGAGGCTTGGCATGTTAATCAGCATCAAGATTAGGAAGTTGATTATACATTTTGGTGGGTTTTTGAGTCTAGGCTAGACATATAGTAATATGGATGTTGCTAGTTTTGAAATTTTACTATGATTATTTATTTGAATAGATTGCATTAATTTGCAAGCCCAACAAATGGGGAAGGCTCAAGTTCCAGAGTGATTGTTCAATTATTGGAGGCAAGAGGATTTCTCAACCCCTTTTAACTGTATAGAATCGCGTATTTCCTTGTGGTTTGAGTTGGGGAGTAATGAGACTTGGTGATGGATTGACTTGTCCGTATTGAATGATTTTAATGATGAAAAAGGGGTTATAAAAGGTAATGTGATTAATTATTGTTGTGTGATGTGTTGAGAATGGTTTGAAAGGGTTTCTAATTCATTGTTGATGTTGTATCACGATTGTGATGTTGTGAATTGTGCATTATTATTTATGAAAATTGTCATCTCCTCATTATTTGTGTGAACATGTCATTTGCATTGGTTCTGAAACATGGTTGTGACAAGTATTATGTGAATTGAGAAAGGATATGAGATTAAAGAGGATGTATCATTTCGAGGGACGTGTCGTGTGCCGCGACGGATATTATGATTCAAGGAGGTGTTGCTTGATGCGACAGATTCTCTTATCTATGGACGTGTCACACATCGTGTCTGATTTTATTATCGAGGGTCATATCGTACGCCACGATGGATGCATGAACTGATATGTCCCCCATGGGTCTCGAACTGAGAGACAGTGGGTGTATATCACTAGGTAAGACATGCACCGCTATACTTGACATTAATTTAATTGCAATGCATATATTTATTATTTGTGAACTTCTGAGTGCCTTTCTGTTAAACTTGTGATTGGTGAATTTGATCTCATGTATTGTTGATCTGAAATTGTCGAAGTGTTGTTATTGAGGTATGTGCTATATTATTTGTGAACTAGGTAAATTACCCGTGCTTCACACGGGATTGGACTATTTTATTAAGCTTATATATGATCATTCAGTAATATTCATATTTTCGATACATACACTATATTGTCAAGTACATTTTGTCTTAAAGGTAAAGCACTCCTTCGAAATCTTAAAGTGCTATATTTTTTTAATTTTCGTCTTTGTTATACAAAAATTATGAGTCATAGAGAGATATTGAAGTATAAGAAAGAAGTCTAAGAAAATCTCCATGGAAATAGTTGGTCAAAAGTAATCAAATTTTCTAAATTCTAAAAAGATATACAGAACAACATCGACGGTAAAGAAGAGACAACAAAGCCTCAAACAATAACACTCCGAAGTAAAGTGGAACATCACGTTCATACAAGAACATAATTAACAAAATTCAACTAGAGGACCTTCAACTCCTTTCTTATGAACCTCCATCAATCTCTTTTTTATTATAGTATGTAGTATCATATAAATGTTAAAAATGACCCTAAAATTGTTAGTATCATAAATATTTTTTTCTCATTGTCGTAGAATAGTTATTACTATTGTTTAGATTTCATATCACCGGCCCCAACTTATTTGGAATTGAACCATAGTTATTGTTATGGTTATAGTATGCAGTTACAAAGAACTAATGCAATTATAAACCAAGTAATAGGTGGCATCTGAATGGAATTGTTCACAATTGGATAATCTAAACCAAAATATTGGCACATAACATATTAAAATATGATAGCATAATTTTGTGAGCACTTGAACTCACAAATATCCACAAATAATAATAAAGACAACCTTACTTTCCTAACAATCAAGAAGAAAAAGGCATGTTGCTTAACATATTTTTCAAAGGATGTATCCAAGTTTACAGTTCACAAATTTAATTGAAAGAAGCCAAAAGAAAGAGTTATTACTTCTTTATTAAAAAAAACAAAAAACTTTATCAAAAGAAAGAGTTATCACTACGGCAAAATTATCTTTCATGGCAATATTAATTGTCGCTAAATATGTATTTTTAGAGGCAATTGATACTCTCTGTAAATGACGCTAAAGTCTATAGAAAAATTGAATCTAATGAGAATTAATTAATGTCTGTAAAGGCTATAGAACTCTTCGTTAATGTGAATATTTACTATCGATAAAAACTATTTTTGTTATACTGTATTTTGGACATTTGTTAGGTTCAAGAAAACTTGATCTCTTATTATGCCCAAAAACAAGAGACGACGAAATATGGCAAATTAGTTAACTTGCGATAAAAGAAGTAGACTAATTGTCTCTATACTAATATTCTAGAAAGAGTGCAATGACATATAAAATAATATACTAACTGTGGCAAGCAAGAGAACAATCCTTTTGGTTCTTTTAACAAACTTTATCATTGGTTTCGTATTAGTTATCACATATTTGTTGTTGTGTGCTATCATATATAACACAACCCACAAACAATTTTCCCAAAAAGTATATGAAGAAACCTGTAAAAAGGGACAAAAGAGAAGAAAATTTTTAAACATACTCACTGGAATTTTTAACAGAGTTCAAAAAAATTCACCAAAATAGCAAAAAGAAATTGCAATAGATACATGAATCACTATGACTTACAGTAAAAGATTATGCTTCATGAAGTAGGATGAAGAAAACTATGAGGAATGAAAAACACTTCATAAGAAGCTTAATTAATATATTTGAATTCAACTCTCCCATAGCAAAAAGAAAACGTACAAATAATAGTGGCAGAAATAAAAATTTTGTTTACTAAAGAACCAAATGTAATGAATTCAAACATTTCAACAGTGTTACGAGTTATGGACTGAGATGTGCAAAAGTAGTAATGTCACATTGCAATTGAAATCAATTTTCTTTGTTTATATGAACAAACATGTAGAAAAGGACAAAAGAAGTTCAATTTTCAATCATCCTTGCTGAAATTTTTAACATAATTAAAAAAAGTCATCAAAATAGCAAAAAGAAATAGTCATAGTTACATGAATCACTATGACTTATAGAAAAGATCAAGCTCCGTGAAAAAGGAGGAAGAAAACTTTGAAAATGAAACAAACTTCATGAAAAGCTTAATTAATGTATTTGAATTCAACTACCCTAGAGAGGAAAAAAACCTACAAATAATAGTGACAAGAAATTTCTCTATTTATAGACAACACAAAGTAGTGTCAACAAATCATAATGTGCCTTATCGGAAAGTCACAACTCTTTGGAAAAGATACAATTTTTCGAAAAGGTCACAACCTTTCATAAAAGTCACAATTTTTCATAAAAGTCTCAACTCTTCATAAAAGTCACAACTTTTAATATAAGTCACAACTTTTCATGAACATTGAAGGGTAGTTTTGGAAATGAAAAAAATAAAGGGAATTCTAGTTTGTGGTGGCGCCACGTAGGCGGGCTTAGGATTCTCTTTTATATAAATATATTATAAGTCATAACTTTTCTTGAACATGGAAGGATAATTTTGGAAGTAAATAAATTAAAAGGGAATTCAATTTCATCCTTATCTATTTTATAAAGGGAAAAAGGACAAATATACCCCCGAATTATCATAAATGGTGCGTCTATACCCTTCGTTATACTTTCGGGTTGTGTATACCCTTACCGTCAATATTTTGGAACGTATATACCCTTAAAATAAACGGAGGGACACGTGTCATGATCTTAATGGTCTATCCAAATTTAATGATAGACCATTAAGATCATGACACGTGTCCCTCCTTTTATTTTAAGGGTATATACGTTCCAAAATATTGACGGTAAGGGTATACACAACCCGAAAGTATAACGAAGGGTATAGACGCACCATTTATGATAATTCGGGGGTATATTTGTCCTTTTTCCCTTTTATAAATTACTTTCCATCTTCTCAATTTAATTATCTATATAAAGTCCTCGATATTTCTAGCCTCAAACCACATTACTTCTCAACTATTATTCTTGAGTTTTCTTTGCTTTTTTGTTTCTTATAATTCCTTTGAGAGTATATGAAAACCTGATTAATCACAAGAAGAAGAAAAGATCAGTCTTTCGTAATGTTAGCTTTCGAATTGAACCTTTTAAAGGTGAAGATAACTGTTACACCATTTATAATCCACAAGTGATTAGTACAAATCCTATAGAAGAACCAATTTGTGAATGCCTAACCATAAATGCAAGGAGATGCTACATGGATGGGTAGCTAAAAAGAGACAACGTGAAAATGAAATCGGAGCATTTGACATGGTAAATACATTTTTTTGGATTTATTGATCACTACCAATATCGTGAATCGTCCACTTAATTATATTATTGCTTTTTTTCTTTCTTTTTTTTTTCCTTAAAAAAGAAAAGAAAAGAAAATAGAATCACAACATTTGTTTTGTGTATGTTAGGCGATAATTAAACTTTATTTTCTTATTTCAAACTGGACTAGTAAACTACAACTATACTATCACATATTTGTTGTTGCGTGCTATCAAATATAACACAACCCACAAACAATTTTCCCAAAAAGTTTATAAAGAAACATGTAAAAAGAGACAAAAGAGAAGATAAATTTTTAAACATCCTCACTGGAATTTTAAACAGAGTTCAAAAAAATTCACCAAAATAACAAAAAGAAATTGCAATAGATGCATGAATCCCTATGACTTACTATAAATGATTAAGCCTCATGAAATAGGAGGAAGAAAACTTTGAGAAATGAAAAACACTTCATAAGACGCTTAATTAATGTATTTGAATTCAACTCCCCTACAGTAAAAAAAATCCTACAAATAATAGTGGCAGGAATAAAACTTTTGATTACTAAAGATCCAAATGTAATGAATTAAACCATTTCAACAGTGTTACGAGTTATGGACTGAGATGTGCAAAAGTAGTAATGTCACATTGCAATTGAAATAAATTTTCGTTGTTTATATGAACAAACATGTATAAAGGGACAAAAGAGAAGTTCAATTTTCAATCATCTTTGCTGAAAATTTTAACATAATTAAAAAAAGTCATCAAAATAGCAAAAAGAAATAGTCATAGTTACGTCAATCACTATGACTTATAGTAAAGATCAAGCTCCGTGAATAAGGAGGAAGAAAACTCTGAAAATGAAACAAACTTCATGGAAAGCTTAATTAATGTATTTGAATTCGACTACCCTAGAGAGGAAAAAAACCTACAAATAATAGTGACAAGAAATTTCTCTATTTATAGACAACACAAAGTAGTGTGAACAAATCATTATTGTGCCTTATCGGAAAGTCATAATTCTTTGGAAAAGATACAATTCTTCAAAAAAGCATAACCTTTCATATAAGTCACAATTTTTCATAAAGGTCACAATCTTTCATAAAAGTCAAAAATTTTCATAAAAGTCACAACTTTTCATAAAAGTCACAACTTCTAATATAAGTTAGAACTTTTCATGAACATTGAATGCTAGTTTTGGAAATAAATAAATTAAAAGGGAATTATGGTTTGTGGTGGCGCCACGTAGGCGGGCTTAGGGTTCTCTTTTATATAAGTATATTATAAGTCACAACTTTTCATAAATATGGAAGTATAGTTTTGGAAATAAATAAATTAAAAGGGAATTCAATTTAATCTTTATCTATTTTCAAAATTACTTTCCATCTTCTCAATTTAATTATCTATATAAAGTCCTCGATATTTCAAGCCTCAAACCACATTACTTCTCAACTATTATAGTTGATTTTTCTTTGCTTTTTTGTTTCTTATAATTCCTTTGAGAGTATATGAAAACATGATTAATCACGAGAAGAAGAAAAGATCAGTCTTTCGTAATGTTAGCTTCCGAATTGAACCTTTTAAAGGTGAAGCTAACTGTTACACCATTTATAATCCACAAGTGGTTAGTACAAATCCTATAGAAGAACCAATTTGTGAATGCCTAACCATAAATACAACGAGATGCTATATGGATGGGTAGCTGAAAATAGACAACGTGAAAATGGAACCGGTGCATTTGACATGGTAAATACATTTTTTTGGATCTATTGATCACTATCAATATCGTGAATCGTCCACTTAATTATATTATTGCTTTTTTTAATCCTTTTTTTTCCTAAAAAAAAAAAAATAGAATCACAACATTTGTTTTGTGTATGCTAGGCAATAATTAGGCTTTATTTTCTTCTTTCAAATTGGACTAGTAAACTACAACTATACTATCACATATTTTTGCTATCAAATATAACACAACCCACAAACAATTTTCCCAAAAAGTATATGAAGAAACTTGTAAAAAGGGACAAAAGAGAAGATAAATTTTTAAACATCCTCACTAGAATTTTTAACAGAGTTAAAAAAAATTCACCAAAATAACAAAAAGAAATTGCAATAGATACATGAATCACTATGACTTATAGTAAAATATTAAGCTTCATGAAATAGGAGGAAGACAACTTTGAGGAATGAAAAACACTTCATAAGAAGCTTAATTAATGTATTTGAATTCAACTCTCCTATAGAAAAAAAAAAAAAAGCCTACAAATAGTAGTGGTAGCAATAAAAATTTTGTTTACTAAAGATCCAAATGTAATGAATTCAACCATTTCAATAGTGTTACGAGTTATGGACTGAGATGTGCAAACATAGTAATATCGCATTGCAATTAAAATCAATTTTCTTTGTTTATATGAACAAACATGTATAAAGGGACAAAAGAGAAGTTCAATTTTCAATCATCCTTGCTGAAAGTTTTAACATAATTAAAAAAAGTTATCAAAATAGCAAAAAGAAACAATCGTAGTTACATGAATCACTATGACTTATAGAAAAGATCAAGCTCCGTGAAAAAGGAGGAAGAAAACTTTGAAAATGAAACAAACTTCATGAAAAACTTAATTAATGTAATTGAATTCGACTACCCTAGAGAGGAAAAAAACCTACAAATAATAGTGACAAGAAATTTCTCTATTTATAGACAACACAGAGTAGTGTGAACAAATCATTATTGTGCCTTATCGGAAAGTCACAATTCTTTGGAAAAGATATAATTTTTTGAAAAGGTCACAACCTTTAATAAAAGTCACAATTTTTCATAAAAGTCTCAACTCTTCATAAAAGTCACAACTTTTCATAAAAATCACAACTTTTAATATAAGTTAGAACTTTTCATGAACAAGGAAGGCTAGTTTTGGAAATAAATAAATTAAAAGAGAATTCAGGTTTGTGGTGGCGCCACATAGGCGGTCTTAAGGTTCTCTTTTATATAAATATATTATAAGTCACAACTTTTCATTAACATGGAAGGATAATTTTGGAAATAAATAAATTAAAAGGAAATTCTGGTTTGTGGTAGCGCCACATAAGCGGGCTTAGGGTTCTCTTTTATATAAATATATGATATGAAGATTAGGTTGAACTATTTTTATGCAGGTTGTAGTTGTGGAGGTTCAGTTAGGATGGTAGGAGTACTCTTGTTCTATATTCTTAACTTATTTTTAGGAGTTCACTTGCTGAGTTTTGAATACATTTACGTTATATACCTGTGAATGTAAATATGGTGCTAAGGAGCTCAATCATAAAATGAATGAAGATGTGAGATTGATGCAAATGAGATCAATTTGTTAGGTGTTTTCAACACTTTATTCGCCTGCAACATAATTTTTTTTTATTTAAATAACTTGATCCAATTGGGCCGATTTTATATATGTAAACTACTATAGTAGTTCAAAAAAGAAACAAAAAACGTTTGACCAGCCCAAAAAAAGCAGGACAATAAATTAAAAAAAACAAACAACTAGCAAAAATAAATTGGAAACAAATTTCCTTTGGAAGGGTCCAAGCGGTACCGGAACCGGAACTACCGGACCGGTACGGACCGGAACCGGGCACCACGGGCCGGAACCGTACCGGAACCGGGACGGACCGGAACCGGTAATTCCGGAAATTTATATGTAGTCCCGTCCCGGACCGGTAACGGACCGGTACCGGACCGGACCGGACCGGAAACCGGGTCCTGCCTTATATTTTAAAAAAAAAAATCAAAATTAAAAAAATAGGAATATTACTCAAATAATATTAAAAGTTTAAAACTTTTATAATTTTAAATTTAAAAATTTATACTTTTATACTTTAAAAGTTTTAAATACAAACTTTCAAACTTTAAAAGTATAAAAGTTTAAATTTCACACTTTAAAGGTTTGAAAATTTAAATTCAAATTTCAAACTTTAAAACTATAAAAGTTTAAATTTCAAACTTTAAAATTATAAAACTATAAAAGTTTAAATTTCACACTTTAAAAGTTTGAAAATTTAAATTCAACTTATTCAAGAATCAAGACAATAATAAAAAAAATTAAGGCGAATAGCCTATACTTTTATTAATATTAATTAAATAGTACAAGACTACAAGTTGAGTTACAATTTACAAAATATTAGTAGAGTATTAAAAAATCTAATCTACACAGCCACCTTCTAGGAAGGGTTCTATTTGAATTAGACCTCGAATTATTATACTCATACTAATAGACATTTAAATTTAATAGTTCATGCTAGCAAGGAAATCTTTTTTTAAATCTTTTAACATTTCTCTAGTAACATGCTCCGGAATTGGTTGATTAGCTAGTTCCTCCATTGCATCAATGCCGTCATCACTAAAATCTTGCATTATTTCATCAATGTCGTTTTCAAATTTGGTCGGTAAAGGTGGACGACCATAACTCCTTCTCTTGCCATTAATCCAATCTCGAAATAGTACCGATATCTCCAAGCTATCTGCTGCTAATGAATATCTATGCTCTCATATTTGATATCTTGCTGCACTAAAAGCGCCTTCCGAAGCTACCAAAGATGCTTGAATAGCTAACACGTCTCTAGCAACCGGTTGAAGCTTTGGAAATCCTTGACCGCGATTGCTCCACCATTCTAGAAGATCAACAGTATTAGGCTCTGTATTTTGATTAATATACGCATCAAAATCATTTCTATCATTATGGAAAAGTTCAAGATAACAATCTATCATATCATCAATATCATCTTCATTATTATATCTACTCCTAGAAGTTTGAGGCTCTTCATTACGTACTGCATTAATTATATTCGAATTATACAAGTCATATAATTTTCTAGCTTCAATTTTTATACTATCTTTAACATCTTGACAACTAGGTGCTTCATCATATTCACTATCTATACCCAAATTAAAATATATTTTATCAACCATTCGTGATGCACCTTCATCTTTATAATGTGGATTTAATAAACAAGCGGTTAAATAGATTTGAGGAATAGGAATAAATTATTTTCTAAATTTTTCAATCATTTTGTTAACAGATTCTTCAAATCTTGGTTTATTTTTGAATTTATAAAATTTACTAGAAATAGCACAAATATTAGGTAAAACAGAACAAATAGTTGGATAATAAAGTGCAGATATTTTTTTTGTAGTTAGATAAAAAACTTTTAAAAATTCTATAAGTTCTTGTATGTCATTCCAATCATTATCATCAAGTCTATATGTCATATTTGAATTATGAGCATTCCAAACCATTTGTAAAGGTTTCCTATATTCATAAGCGACTTCAAGCATTTCATATAAAGAATTTCATCTAGTATACACTGATTTAGGAATTTTTCTAGGTGGAAGATTAAATTCACGACAACGATTTTCAAAATCTCTGCGTCTAGACTTAACTTGACATTTAAAAATAAAATGACATGCAGTTTCAACTTTTATGCAACCATCATTATACATTGCTATACCATCTCTAACAATCAAGTTTATATGTGTGCAGCACACCTAATATGAAAACCATCAATATAAATAGGGCAAAGAGACAGTTTTAGTATTTCAATAGCAGTTCTATTATTAGAAGCATTATCTAAGGTGACACTACTTATTTTATCACAAATTCCATAGTTTTGTAAAACATCTATAATTGTTTGAGCTATATAACTACCGGTTTTATGCATTTCACAACATTTATAACCTAAGATTCTTTTTTGCAATGTCCAATTTTCATCAATCCAATGTGCAGTAATAGTGAAATAATCATTACCATTTACACTACGGCCTATATCAGAAGTAATAGCTATTTTACAATTATTATAATAAAATAAACAACGAAGATATTGAAAATGTTGAGCTTGATAATCAAAGATAGCCTTTTTAATTGTATTTCTAGTAAAACCTTTAAAATATGGATTATACACAATTTGAATATAATGAATAAAATCGGGATTTTCAGCAAAACTAAATGGCAAACCCATAACAACAATCATTTTAGCTAATTCTTCAAGATCTTTTTCTCTACTATATGACCGTTGTATACTAGAGCCAGAAACATTAGAAGGATTTAATTGTGTTTGGACCATATTAGAGCCCTCTACTCCTACATTTTCAGGAAGGGTGGTACCATTCTTTTTAGCTTCGGCTACAGCTTTAGCATGCAAAAATTCATTTTTACAACATAACATTAAATGATTACTCAAATGTCCCGTCCCACCTTGTTTTCCTACAGTTTTATGATTCATTCTATGTTTACATTTATTACAAATAGCTTGTGTTTTATCTTCATTTTGAGTCATAAATTGCCACACAACTGATTTTTTTAGCGCGTTCTACCTTAGTCCTAGGATGCACGGGGGGAACGGGAGCAGTACAACGAAAGGGAGCGGGAGGGGAAGGGGGATTGGGAGTGGGAGTAGCCGTAGTTGGCTGAGTTTCATCATCATCATATTCATCAACATTATGATCAAAACTATCAATATAATCATTAACATCATCATGTTCATCATCTTCAGGTAATTCCTCATCAAAATTACCAAACCTTCTTTGTAAATGTTCATGATAAGGATCTAATCCACTATTACTATCAATATTAAAAACACTATCATCAACATGCATATAATCATCCGTATTTATTCTTAATTGAGAAGTTTTTTTAGTTGTAGATTTAGACATACTACCAGTTTTTTTATTTTTCTTGTATTTTGAGCTCCATAAATTAGTGATCGAATCAACTATTGTTGTTTTACCCTTCTCAACATTGTTCTTACCGAAATCCATATTCAAATATAAAGAGTAGTAAATTATATATAATACGAAAATGTAATGCAAAATTTTAAACAAATAAATAACTAAATAAGTAGAGACTAGAGACTAATTACTCACAAAATAAACAATTAAATGCAAACAAATAAATAACTAAATAAAAAGTGAGTTGAAAGGAATGTACCAAACGTCTACTTAAAAAAGTAGACGTGTATGACCGAAAGCCTAAAATTGAAAGTTGAATTTTGAAGCTCCAATTTCCAAAGACCAAATTCGTAATTTTAACGAGAATAAGAGAATTAAGAGATTAGAGAGTAGAGAGAAGATAATATTTAGAGAGTAGAGAGAAGATAATATTTGTGAGTGAAAAGAATGAATGATTAGGAGTATTTATAGGTAGAAAAAAGGGATGAAAATGTAGTTTTTAGAATGTTGGGGTATTAAAAAAAGTTTGGGGGGTAGGGTGGTGTAAAGGGGAGTAGGGAGGTGAAAAGAGCCGTTGGTGGGGCCCAAAAGCCGTTGCCCAACGGCTCTCAACGGCTATTTTGGCAAAAAAAAAAAAAAAAAAAATTTTAACCCGCCGAACCGGACCGGACCGGAATCGGGACTAACCGGTAAATCCCGGTTTCCATCCCGTTACCCCTCCCGGACCCGGCTATTACCGGCGCTAACCGGGACTAACCAGAATCGAGACGGAACCGGTAACGGACCGGGACGGACCGGAACCGGAACCGGCACCTCCCGGTTCCGTTGCCAGGCATAGGTCTAAGAAACCCTCTATGTTGTCTGCAAATTGTAAAGTTCCACCTTCACAGTTCTTGCTTTAAAGGTATGTTCCTTTCCATCTACATCTTCATTGTACACCCCTTTTTCTTCTTCTAAGAATTTGTCATCTTCACAATGAAGAGCAAAAGGTGTTGCAGAGTTGAGCTCAGCCAGCCAACCATTTCCATTAAAAATCGATGTCTTGATGTCGGGACTTCCTTAGGTGAGTTCCAAAGTGATTACTTTCATTTTTCTCTTGCGTAGCATCTATGTCGTATCCCCTTTTTTCGATGTAAAAACCCAATGCTAAATCTGAGAAATTGTATCTGCAACTTTCTCCAGATATTTTCATTATCTTCTTGTTGTATCTATAAGTTGAGAAGAATTATTGTTGTAGCTCTTTTTCTCAAAATTCAATGCAAACCACGGGCTATCTACCATTCTTGTTCTGATTCTGATATTAGGTAATTATTGCTTGTCTAAATTCACAATTTTTTTGCTTGACTTGGTAACTCTGCGAAAGAATTATAGACAATTCTATCTGGATTAAAAAAAGCCAAATTGGCTAAATAATCAGCCAAAGTATTTCCTTCGCTGTAAACATGTTGGATCTGAACATGACATTCTTGAGAGAGTCCCCAAATATCTTCTATTATCACTGCTATACTCCAAGGCACTTTCCATATTCTAGTGAGAATTTTTATTGCAACTGCTTCTGCCTCTAGATTAGTGCCTTCCTGTTATCTCTTGTCCTTGCACATAGACTAGATCGCCTACAGAATTTCTTAGCCAAAAGCCATATGAGCTTCTTCCTGGGTTACCTCTAGATGCACCATCCGTATTGCACTTGAGTATACCTTCTGGTGGTTTCCAACACACTGGGAGATAGTATAGCTTTGAGTTATCTTCTCCAGGCAAGCCATAATGTCGGACCATCTTGTTGGCAAATCTTGTAGTTTAAACTATATTGTTCTCCCTAGTTTCCACAAATATGAATTGACCCTAAAAACCAAGTTGTTGTAAGAGGATGGTCTGCCATGTTTTAGACTGTTTCTCCTCTTCCAAAGATTCCATATGAAAACAGTTGGTACAGCTCTCATAAGTGGCTTTAAAATTGGACAACAATCACTTGTTCACCATTTAATCACCACTTGTGATAGTTGCAGTCCTTCTAAACTAGTATCTGCAACATTATCAAACAATCTCCACAACTTTGCAGCTGTATAAGAGGTTAGGAAAAGGTGAGACATAGTCTCGGATTTAGGTTGAATGCAGCACCAACATCTTGATACAAGATTAATCCCCATGCTTTGCACCACTTCATCCACAAGCACTCTGAACTTCCACATCCTTCATATGAGAAAAGACTGTTTAAAAGGCAGTTTTTTACTCCACATATATGTAAAAATGTCTTCCTCTTGATCTTTCTGCCTAATATATTCCCATGCACTCCTCACAGAGAAATTACCACTGGCCTCAGGCATCCAAACTGGCTTATCAACTCTATTAGTTTGTTTTGGTGGTGGCAACTTTTTAATAATAAAAATAACATAATCTTACGGAAGATGGTCTCTCAGCTTCTGCTCATCCCACCCCTGTGCATCAGTGAATTTTCTTACTTCAATTTCTTCCTCTCCTGCTTCTGGAAGGATGTGATATAGAGCCCCCATGGTGGTCCAATTGTCATACTAGAAACTAGCATCCCCTTTCTCAATTTTCCACCATATTTGATATTCTATGAGCTCCCTGACAAAAACTAATTTCTTCCAAATGGGGGAGGCACCTCTACATTGAGCCACAACAAGGTGTAGCTTTTTGCAATACTTGTTAATCATAAAGGCTCCCCATGGTGATGGTTTGCTTCTTAAATTCCACCACAATATACAAAATAAAGCATTAGAAACATAAAAAATGGACATAAAACCAACACCTCCTTCTACCTTAGGGAGACATAATCCTTCAATTGTACAACCACATATAGTATGTTACACTTATGACTTACATAAACATAAATTCATTACCATTTCTGTACTATAAAAGGTGAATCTAGTTAATCATAAAACTTAATGAACTGTCAACTTAACCAATACTACTTCCTACATTTCCTAAAACAATCATTACCAACAAAGTACAAGACGCAAATTTAGAATTTTAAGAGAAGCAAGTACTCAAATAAAAGAAACTTCAGAAAAAAAACAAAGATTAAGAAAATGAACCATCTCTTGATAGAGGGAATTGATATTAGTGAGGTTACATTGTTGTACAACGATGTTTTAGAGCTGATAAATCTGGCTATAGATGATTTCCTTCTGCAAATTGAACAAGCTCAAGAGCGACGTCATAAGACTGGTAAAGGCCAGTTGTAATTGATTTTCCATTGTAGACTGCGCCAATCAAAATTTCAATCGACCTCGAAGCAATAGATCAAACCGATTCATGCATCAGATTCAACACGCAATTGAAGAAGAGGAGCAAAGCTAAAATCCATCAAGATCAGTTCTAGGGTTTTCACAGTTATGTAAATCGAGGAAGAAGATAAGGTGGGGAACAAAACAATTTTGTGTTGTCTCTTTGCTGATAGTGAACCAATGAACTTTGATGAAGCTTTTACTGACAAAAGGTGGAGACAAGCCATGGAGGAGGAGATCCAATCAATAAAGAAGAACAACACTTGGAAGTTAACAACCCTTCCCAAGGACCATCGAGCAATTGGAGTCAAATGGGTATACAAGACAAAGAAAAATGCCCATGGAGAGGTAGAGAGAGACAAGGCAAGACTTGTGGCTAAAGGCTACAAACAAAGGCATGACATCGACTATAAGGAAGTCTATGAGCCTATTGCCTGCATGGAGACAATCCATCTATTGATCTCTTTACCGGCGCAAATGAAGTGGAAGATCCATCAACTAGATGCCAAATCATCATTCTTGAATGGATATCTTGAAGAAGAATTCTATGTTGAGCAACCATTGGGCTTTTTGTTAAAAATCATGAAGATAAGGTGTTGAGGTTGAAGAAAGCCTTATATGGGTTGAAGCTAGCTCCACGAGCTTAGAATAGTTGCATTGACAAATACTTTCAAGGCAATGGGTTTACTCGTTGTCTCCATGAATATGCTCTTTACATTAAAGTTCAGGATAATGGAGATATTCTACTTGCTTGTCTTTATGTTGATGATCTCATTCTAACGAGTAACAACCCATCTTTATTTGAAGCTTTCAAGAAAGCTATGTCCCTTGAGTTTGAGATGACGGTCATAGGGCTCATATCATATTACTTGGGCCTAGAAGTGAAGCAAATGGAGGATAATGTTGATGATCTCATTCTAACAAGCAGCAACCCATCTTTATTTGAAGCTTTCCAGAAAGCTATGTCCCTTGAGTCTGAGATGACGGGCATAGAGCTCATATTATATTACTTGGGCCTAGAAGTGAAGCAAATGGAGGAAGACATTTTCATATCTCAAGAAAGTTATAGAAAGGAAATTTTGAAGAAGTTCAACATGTATGATTGAAACCCTGTGAACACCCCAATGGAATGTGGAACAAAATTGTCAAAATTTGATGATGAAGAAAAGGTGGACTCCACTCTGTTCAAAAGTCTCGTAGGAAGTCTACGGTACACATGTACGAGACCAGATATATTCTTTGCAGTTGGAGTAGTAAGTCGCTTCATGGAAACTCCTACCTCCATTCACTTGAAGGTTGCTAGAAGAATTCTATGTTACCTAAAAGGTACAATTGACCTTGGACTATTTTATTCTTCTTATGATTTTAATCTTGTGGGATATTGTGATAGTGATTATGCAGGTGATGTTGATGATAGAAAAAGCACATCTGGTTTTGTATTTTTCTTGGGTGATTGTGTTATTTCTTGGAGTTCAAAGAAACAATTAATTGTTATACTCTCGACTTGTGAAGCTGAATACGTGAAAGCGATATCATGTACGTGTCATGCTATTTGGTCGAGGAGATTGTTGAAGGAACTCAATTTGCCACAAATTGAAGCCACAATGATTTGTGTTGATAACAAATCGACGCAAACACTTGCAAAGAATCCAGTGTATCGTGATCGAAGAAAGCACATAGACACAAGGTATCACTTTATCTGAGAATGCATGGCCAAGAAAGTGGTAGAGCTCAAGTATGTGAAATCTCATGATCAAATTGCGGATATCTTTACAAAGCCTCTCAAGTTTGAAGTTTTTCAGAGATTGAGATCAAGCCTTGGAGAAAAGAAGAAAAATCAATAACTAAGGGAGAGATTTGTGGGAATAAAATCTTGGCAGCAACTAGTTTGGCAGTCACATTTGTTGAACTTACTAGCCACAAATGTGAAAGTTTGCATGTCACAAATGTGAAAATTGGTGGTCAAAGCTTGGTGGAGTTTTGGTAGAGTTTGACAACCAAACTTTGTGGAAATTGGCTACCATATTTATGTCACTAATGATGTAATAAAGAGGTTCAAAAACTCTATAAATAGAGTAGTAATTGAACACTTGAAGACACACCAAAAATAGAGAAGCATTAGAGAGTAGAGAGAGTAATCCACAAATTACTTCTTAGTTTGTGAGAAAAATAGTGTGGAAGTAATATACTTGTGAGTTGTATGAAATAAAAGAGTGTTGAGTAGTAGTCTTTGAACACTACCAAGTTTTTCATCAATATTATTGTATTACTTATTCGGGTATCATATTTACCTCATTTTAATATTTGGTGGAGTTGTTGCACTCTTCCTATTGCTATTTAGTTTGGACATTATCCTTGGTGTGATTATCATTTTGTCCAATATCGAGGTTGGTCGGAATTTCGATTGGCGGAATCTACACTGGAAAATCAATTACAACTGGCCTTGACCAGTCCTACGATGTCGTTCTCGAGCTTGTTCGACTCGCAAAAGGAAATCCTCTGTAGCCATATTTATCAACTCCAAAACATCGTTGTACAACAATGTAACCTCACTGGCATCAATCCGCTCTCTCAAGATATGGTTTGTTTTCTTAATCTTTGGTTTTTTCTGAAGTTTCTTTTATTTGAGTACTTGTTTCTCTTAAAATTCTGAATTTGCGTCTTCTACTTTATTGGTGGTGATTGTTTTAGGAAATGTAGGAACTAGAATTGATTAGGTTGACAATTCATTAAGTTTTATGGTTAACTAGATTCACCTTTTACAGTAGAAAAATGGTAATGAATTTATGTTTATGTAAGTCATAAGTGTAACATACTATATGTGGTTGTACAATTGAAGGATTAATAAATAACTTGAGATTAGCAGTGTGTATCCAATTTTTTGGGTTGAGGAATAGCATGTCTTATAGTTTCTGTTTATCCAGAAGGTCAATAAAAACAATTGCTACCTTATGGCATATTTTGCATTTAGAAAAGTTGAAGTCTTGGGTGTATTTTATGTGCCAGATTTTTTTTCCTTAATAAAATTATATTTCAGTGTTTTGTGTTACCTTGAATTGTGGAAAATACTGAAAATATTTTTTTTATCAAAAGGGAAAAGATAACTTCCGTCACTAATGGGCACAAGTCATTCTCTATTATAATTATTCTAGTTCTTAGTCCATATTATTTGTTCCAATCAATACATAGACATTGTTTTTAACTTTCAATACTCAAAGTTAAAAATGCTATCTCATACCCCATATAATTGTTGTACATTATATTATTTACAAAACATAAGATGGGGTACAGTGATTTATAGTAAAACATCTTTCTTGTATGATTTGTTTGGGCTAATCCCTCAGACTATGTGGTGCAAGGTTTGAAATTCGGTAGATAAACTCAGAGCAAATTTTGCGGGTTATCATTCATGATTCCAGATTTTTGTTGGTTTTTTATTTCAGAATATGAAATTGCATCCTCAATATACGGGCTGAAAATGGACAATATTGTTCAAAATTCAGATATATTTTGATGAAAAAACAAACATTGATGATTTACGAAGATGTACACTGATATTTAACATATTATCAAAAATATATAAATGTTTAGTTGAATTTATCACCAAAAATGCTATCTCATACAGTGATTTATAGTAAAACATCTTTCTTGTAGTATTTTTTTGGGCTGATCTCTCAGACTAGGTGGTGCAAGGTTTCATGTTCAGCGTAATGTATTCTTACAGGACTAAAATGTTCCACATCAAGAAAGGTAACCCGCAAAATTTGCTCCACGGTGATCCTTTTGCTCATCAAATTACCAAGAAGAACACGAGGAGACAATGATTAGAGCTAATATCAACACATTAATAAATTATAAAAATATATAGATGTTTAGCTGAGTTTCTATAAATAGCATACAAAATAATTTATTTGTTATGCCAAATTTATTTAATGTTAAAATAAGAAGAAAAAGAATTATAATGAAATTTTTTTTAGTTATGTTTATTTTTGGGTTCACATTTACATGACATATAATTTTTTCTGAAATACAAAATTATGTTAATATTCTGAAATACAAATTATATGTGACTAATATCATTCAATATAGATCAAGTTTAACACAATAGTGCTAGAGTTTTGGTTCTTACTACTTACGATTTGAACTATACGACTCACAATATGCTTACTTTTCTGATTAGTTCTTCACTGAAGTATTATTATGTTAGCAATAAAGCACCTTCTTTTTATGGTTTCAAGTAATATTTTTCAGCCTCAATCCATTTCCACCACCTTGAAAAAAAGAAGAAGAAGAGATGAATTAATATAGAGGAGAAGTTCAGAAATTACTAAAATTGAGAATAAAAAATGCAACAAAAAGTCATTTATATTAGCTGATGGAGTCATGTTCAATGGGTTTGTTTTTATTTTTATTTTTTTTAAAAGAAAATTATACAAAAGTATGCTTACCTAATGTAACTGTTGATATTCCAAAAAAAAAAAAAAAGGTTTGGGTCTGTTTAGAAAGTCACCAGGTAATGAAAATTGATGTAATTACTAGGGCAATAAGTGTCAGCCTAGTAATTACACAGCCTTAGTAATTATGCTGATATGCTTGTTTGATACAATGTAATTACAAGTGTATTGTCTGGTTGCACAAGTGTAATAATAAGGTTTTATTAAAATTATTTATATTAGACAAATAAGGACCTTTATAAATGTTATAAAATTGAATATTTAAAATATATAGTCTTTTGAAAATATATTAATTAATAAACATATGTTCTTAACTAATGTTATAAAAATAAATAAAAAATAATTAATTTATAATTTTCAATTTAATATATTTTTATTAAACTTGTCATAAAAACTAAAAGTACATAATTTCTATGAATATCATGAAATGCATATTTGACAAAAATATTGATGTTATAAATATAATGTCATAAAATTATAAAACGTTTGACAAAAATATAATCTATCGAGTCTAACTTAAAAAATAGCTTGCAACATAACATACGAGTCAATACTCCTAAAAAATGAAATTGAAAAATATAACGTAAGTTCTAAATTCAAAACAAAAATTTAACATAATACTCTTATGTCGAATTTCAACAAAACACACATAAATATGATTTAAAAGAAAAAAGAAAATGTAAGTCCATAATTTTATTCAACAATAAATTCAACGTTAATTAAAAATTAGAATACTAACAAAAATTGTACTAATGACTTTTTTTTTTTACATAATATGAAAAATTGCATGGAATCACATGAAGTAAAAGTGGAGAATAAGAAGGAAATGAAATATAAAAAAATATAAAAGAAATTATTTTAGAAAATATTAGAATAATAAAATTAAAAAAATACATTAAAATGAAAAAAATAAAATATAAATGAAAGGAAGAAATTAAAAAGTAATAAGGTAGTAATTACACCATTAATTACCACCAATTCACAGTCTCCCCTATGAATTGAAGTGTGTAATTACATATTGCCAATTACACCAAATTACATGATGACCATATAATAACATGGCCAACCAAATAGGGCAGACACTGTGTAAAGACCTGTACCATTGTTAATTAAGAAGGGCAAAATGGCTTGAGCATGTTGGGGCCCACTGTCCCGCCATAGCGGGGTGATGCCACTAAAGCGGTGGTGCTCTAGCGGGATCGGGAGCACCATAGCGGGATGGTCGGGCAGAACTTAATAACGCGAAGTCTTATTTTCTCCTTTTTCCCTAAGTGTCAAAAAGAGGTGAGGATCACCCCAGAAACCTTCAAAAGACTACTCTAGGCTTGGGAAGGAAGGAGAAAGAGATTTCTAGCGTAAGTTTGACGATAACTCGCAGATTCCCGGCCAGAAATCCACCGTCTCGTTGTCCGAAAGCCGTGATTGAAGCTAGAATCCCTCTTCAGCTACTTGACACCTAGGTAGGCTAGGTTTACTCAATTTAATAGTCGTAACTTCATGCTCACTGCGTACTATAATGTTAATTGACGGTTGAATTCATGTTTAGGCCTTTGGGCATGGAAAAAGGGATGATTGTACATGTACCCTAGTTGTTGAATATGATGTGCACCGTGGGAAAGACCTTGTCCTGTGAACTAGGGTTAGATGATGGTTCGACTTCTAGTTTTGTGTTGTATATGCTTGTTAATGGCCATATTGTAGGTGTACATGAATGGGAATAGAGAAACATGAATCGAACCTAATGAGACGACTAATTATATATGATTACATGTCAGGAACCGTTAATTGACTATGTGACTGTTTATTATGGGTGTGATAATGGTTGTGGTTGTGCTAACTGGATCAGGTGTCACATTCCAGTCACATCTGGAATGAATTTAGGGTGTGTTTGGTATGAAGGAAAATGTTTTCCTGGAAAAACCACTAGATTTTGGACATATTTTCTCATGTTTGGTTGGTGAGTATAAAATATTTTTCAAAAAAGATTTTTTAGTGTCTGATTTATGAACAAATTTTGAAGTTGAAAATATTTTTTAAAAACAAACTCAAATTTTCTTTTTGGAAGGGGGGTGGGGGGCTGGTGGGGAGTAGGGTCGAGGGTAGGAGTGGGGGTGGGGTAGAAAAATAAAAAATTGAAATTGGAAATATCTTTTAAAAACAACTTTTAATCATTTTTTTTGGAGGGTGGTGGTGGTAGGGGGCTGGGGGTAGGGGTGAGGGTGGGGTAAAAAAGTAAAAAAATTGAAGCTAAAAATAGTTTTTAAAAACAAGCTTTAAATTATTTTATTTGGGGGGGGGGGGGGGGGTTGGTTTGAGGGTAGGGACAAAATAAATTGATTTTTTCAACAACAAAAATTGTAATTTGAAGTTGGAAGAGAATTTTGGAAAATGTTTTTCATAATTTTTGAAGGAAAGTCATTTTCCTTAAATTTGAGGAAAATGAGTTGATTTGAAAAACATTTTCAAAACATTTAAGCCAACCAAACATGAGAAAATTGGAAAAAATTACCAAACACACCATTAATCAGTATTACTTTTGTTGGAACCAGTTATGAAAACTGGAATAGAGGAGTTTTAATTTCTCTCTCGGATAAAACAAGCTGTCTCATCAAGCATAAGTGTTATCTAGTTTCAAACGGCTTGAGATCTGTAGAAGGAACTACAAGATAGACATAGTCGACCAGATGGTTCAAAACTTTTTCAATCGCAAAGAGATATCAATAACATCAACGAAGGATCAAGTGATGCAACGATTTAAAAAAACAAGTTTTGAATACTTTTATGTTATATACCCGTGTATGTAAATGTGGTGCTAAGGAGCTCAATCATAAAATGAATGAATATATGAGATTGATGTAAATGAGATCAATTTGTTTGGTGATTTCTGTAAGATTAAATATTTTAATACATAACGGAAATTTAAACACGATAATCTTACATAGAGATCGTTAGAGGCACATATCTGATACGGAAAACATCATCACAGAGAAAAACGGAAGCGTTAGTTGTAAATTGGTTTCTAGCTCCTTACCCTAGCCTTACGTTATCACAATCGTCAGTGATGAAATTATTGTAGAGAATATGTGGTAACCCTAATGGGAGGATGGTGGACCAATTTATAGAGGTTAAGACTTAATTTGGTACGTCCATCAAATAACCAATGTATATATGAGATTTATTAACCATTAAATATTATTTATGGTATTACTTGGGCTACAAGTAAACTTAGGCCACAAGTAAACTTGGGTCATAATTAAGAAATAATTCTTGCATTCTCCCACTTGTCCCAATGACCATATAACATTAATATTTCATAAACATTAGTTGTGCATATAATAAATATCTTCTATAATGTCCATCATACATATCACAATATAACAAACTACTAATGCGAGTTATGGCAGTTGTAAGTAAATTTGAAGCTACATCTTCCTTCCATATACTACTACATTAGCAACTTATCATACTAGGTTCATAAGCTATAAAACATATAACATTATGGTCCACAATAATGTCTCATAGAGACTTATCTTGTAATATCTCAAAACAATAATGTATACCCCATTAATGAAAACAAGAATTTCATTAATATATATCAGAAACACATAATGGAGCTCAGAGTGTAAAAACATCATAAATGTATCAATCATAAATACAACCAAGACCCATTCTTTGAACATGTTCTTTAAATGTCTTTGGTTTCAAGCCCTTTGTTAATGAATTTGCAATCATGAGATCAGTTCTAATATTGTCAAGTAACACTCTTTGTTTATAAACTTCTTCTTTGACAATAAAGTACTTTAATACCATATTTTTGACACCTTTGGAGTACTTATCGTTCTTGAGAAGAATATTACTGCAGTATTATCACAATAAATTTTCAGCGGCTTCGTAATGGTGTCGACAACCCCAAGTCCTAAAATGAAGTTTCGTAGCCATAATGCATGAATTGTGGCTTCATAACATGCCACAAATTCTACTTCCATTGTGGATGTGGCAATGACAGATTGCTTAGCACTCTTCCACGATATTGCTCCTTCAGCTAACCGAAACAAGTAACCAAATGTGGACTTTCTAGCATCAATACATCCAGCAAATCTGAAATTGAGTATCCAGTTAATATGTAGGCTAATTGGCCAAATCATATAATAATATTTTTATTTTTTGTAAGTTTTTGTCATATGATTTATCCCGATATTATTTGCAATTGCAAGCTTCCGCATGACGCTTTGATTCTTTCAAACCCAACAATATCTACTCTAGTTGGTGACTCTTTTATTTCCAAGTGGCTTTACGGAGCTTGTATAGTAGAGATTGTTGGTCGTTATACCCATATAGACTTGATAGAACTAGAGATGCTATGCTTTGATTTTATTATGGGCATGGATTGATTGATATATTTTTACGCCAAATCGACTATCGCAGTGGTTGTTCCCACTTTGTTTCACCCCCTACTATGGATAATTAGAATTTTATATAACATGGGTCTAAATTATTTCTTTTTAAAAAGAGATGAATTATTAACAACACGCCTAAACTATATACTTTTTTTGAGTTTCATACCTAAATAATTGGGTGTGTGAGTTTCATGCCTAAACTATCACTTATCAGTTTGAGAAACACACCTCAGTGGTGTGTGTAATACACTCTCTTTTATTTGCAAAAACATTGACACATGACATTCCACATGGATACATTATTTTACCTTGACAAAAATTAAATAATAAACTTTTAGTATTGGTTAAAAATTAAAAATTAAAGTATTAACATTCCAAAAAATAATTCAAAAAGTAAAATTTAAATTATTTTTCTTGCCCCACTCCACCACCTCCCCCCCCCCTCACGGACATCCCCTGTCCTTTTATTTTTTTTAAATTTCTTTTATAAAATATTTTTAAAAAAATCATACTTCATCCCCCCCCCCCCCCTCCCCCCAAACCACCCACTCATTCCAAAAAAAAATTAATATATTTTATTTATATTAAAAAAAATAAAATAATATATATCTAATTTGATGGAGAGAGAGAGAGATGAAGTAAAAAAATAAAATATTTTCATAAAAGATTTTTTTTAAAAAAAATAAAAAATGGCGGTGGGAGGGGGTGGGGGTGGGGGTAAGGTGACAGGAAGTGATGGTGTGGGGTAAGAAAAATATTTTACATTTTATTTTACAAAAAAATATTATTATTTTGGGTTAATAATTCTTTAATCTTTAATTTTAACTAAGCTAATTTGTTTAATTTTTGTCAAGGTGAAATGTTTTGTCCATGTGGAGTGTGATGTGACAAATTTTTTAAAATAAAAGAGAGTGTGTGTTTCTCAAACTAATAAGCAATAGTTTTGGTATAAACTCACACTCTCAAAAAAATGAGATAGTTTAGATGAGTTTTTGATACTTATCTAAAAAAAAAGGAAAGAAAAAAAATTAAGAACAAGTCCCAGATGAATTCCAACTTATTAATTATTAATCTAATTTGTGTCACTTTTGCTCAATAAAAACAACTTAAGCAGACATTGCCTATTTCTCTAGCGTACGAAAAGAAATTTGTGGGATGAATATGATGTGCCCGTCCTTAGTTATGGTCTTATGGATGTTAAACTTCCCTTTCTTTAACTATAAAGGTACTTTTAAATGCAACTATTAAGTAATGACATTTTTATTCAATTTTACATAATTAAGGATATATTTTACCCTTAACCAAATCATAAATAATTTCAACAAATATACTTGGATGCTTGCACGGGATCAACTGCTAACTAATTAGTCACACGAATGAATTAAGTTGTAAAATTAATCCCATGAAAGCTTATTTTTATTATATTATTGTTGTCACTATAATATCCTCAACAAAGCCGTGACACACAATATAAGAAAAGTGTTGATTACCTGGGGATTTTCATAGGAATAATATAGTAAAATTCCTAAGTAATTTGATTACCTATGAATTTTATGGCCAATTAAAATTTGATGGAAAAACCTTCGTAGGTAATTATTACTTGCGAATTTAAAAAATCTTTAGGTAACTTAGTTGCGAAATTGTTGGCGTTGGAAAGAAAATTCAGATATCTTTAATTTGATAGGTTATGCGCCATGTAACTCTTTATATTCTAAGAGATATGGTCATTTAAAGTTGACCCAAAGAAAATCTTATATCAAAACTTAATCGGTAAGGAAACTTTCAACTCAACTTTGTGCTAGGAGTTTCTAGTGACCTTAATTGATATCCAAAATCATTCCCACACTAAAGAATTACCTTTACACATATGGATAATTTAAGAACCACCCGATATGACCCTACAAGTACATGAAGAATAGTTTGGGTCTTAACTTAGAAAATTTTGAGGTGTTACACATACTTCCTCGATTTTATTGTTTGTGTTGAGGTAGAGTTGAATTTTATTTAATTAGTTGCTTATATCGAATCTGACCCATTTATATTTGACCCGCTCCGTTCCACTCATTTGTGAATACTACTAGTATGCTTACTTATCTTTTTGAACCCCTTAGACATAAATCATGCCTCCGTCTTGAAGTATGCAATATTTGCAATATTGTAATCAGATAAGATTTTCATCCATGTTGAGATGATTTCCCCCGAAGATGTCTTCTTAACTCCAACATTGATTCATTTGGGAAATTCTTTCAATAAGCGACTTCAACTTTTACCTTGACACAACTAGGTCTAGATTTTCTTATATAGCCATGTCAACATGTAACGGTTTTCCCAGTGCTTTGACCATCGTAAAAATTAGGTGATAAGGATGGAAAAGAGATCCGCGCAAAGGCAGTAGAAGTTTCGCCTCTAGGTTGAACTAGGGTTCCCACTTTAATTTAGAGTGCATTTTATAGTATACCTGTCTTTAGCCTTAAAAAATATGTTGGTTTTGACATGACATGTACGTAATCTTACATAGTGATAAGGTGAATAAGGATGTGTCTATCACTCAAGAATCCTACCTTACACTCAACCTTGAATATCACACCGTAAAGGACTAATTTTACGAATCTCTTCTAGTTCTAACGAGCAATAAGTAAATTTTCCAATTATGGAAAACAGTAAATATTCTTTAATGATCACAGTCTTTAAAAATACATTTTCTCGAACTCATTTTAATATTATTTCTATTTATAAATAATTCATGGTTTAGTTATACACCCTACATGATATATAATGTCTAACTAATACCTTACATTTCGTGATATTATAAATACATAAAATTTAATACCATGGTATTAATATACCCCTCAAATCCTTTTAACGATTTTGTTTATTTTCTGTGTTTTATGTTTTATATTTGTACTAGTAAATTTATTTAAATAAATTAGCTTACAAATTTTATTATTTAGAGAGAGTTGTTATTTGTTAAATATATCCAATTCAAATCAATATAATATTTGAAATGTGATTGTTTAACATTTACTAATTGAAAAGACAAATATATCACTACATGACGTTTGTGATCTTTATTGAATATTGTATTATATATACATATATACATATATATATATATATATATATATATATATATATATATATTGTATTTTATTTTGTCTTCCTAATAATGTCTGAGCATAAGTGTCTGGCTGGGTTATGCCCTTGCCTTTGTCTGCTGGCAGTTGACCAGTTGGTCGCATGCTTGGTCTCATACTGAAATATAAATTAATTAGTTTTTAATTGTAGTCTACTTAATTTATCGGGTAAATCATTATCTTTTTCTTTAACATATTCAAAAATAATATTATTATATATAGATATTATATCCATAAAATTTAGCCATCTTCTTTTATTGCTAGCCTTACTATTTATTTTTTTGTGAAATTTTACTATTGCTTCACAGTCTGTTCTAACTAATACTTCCTGTTTATTTAAGCTATAAAATTTAAAACTATTTAGTCCATATATTACTGCTAATACTTCGGCGTCTATACTACTCATATTACCTTTTTCTTTATATTTCCACTTTGGTATGCACAAATTTTTTCTTCATTTTTTGAACTAAAGAAGGGTACGAAGTAGAAAAAGCTATAGAAGAAGCAAAACAACTATATCAAGAAAATAATAAGGTAGTTTTTAAGTGTAGAAGATGTAAAAAGGGTAAAATGGATATAATGGAAACAATAGAACATTTTAGACTATGTAAAGAAAGAGATGATAATTTAGCATATAGAATAAATGAACTAGACGATAATAGAGAAAAAGATAATAATAGAGAAAAAGACATTTTGTCCATAAATAGTTATACTGAACTAATGGAAGAAGCAACTAGTTCACATAGTGCTAGTCCATTCCAAAGAACTAGTGCAGCACCAAGTATTAGCTATAGTACAGGTAATCTGCCTAGAAAACCATGGACAAGACCTGATCAAGAAATAAAAAATAATATTAGACCAGCAGGAAAAAGAATGCCTATAGAAGAACCTATTAGACTATAAGGAGGAGGAAATAAAGGAAAAACATTAAATATAGCTGCACACGATCCACAAATGTGGAATACAGTAATAGATTTATGGAAAGGTATCGTAGTAGCAGACTTTATTAAAAATTATCAAGAAACTGATGCAGAGACTATGTATAGATATTTAGAAACCTTTTTAGGAGAATCTTGTGAAGCAGTATGGGAATCATTCAAACAGACTTACCCTCAAGAATTTCAAAATTTAATAGAATTAGGGCCAAACCCATATAATTTTACAGTAAAATAATACAGAAACAATAAACAGTAAAGGAGTATATTTATATAAGGAAAACAGTAAAATAATACTGGCACGCCCACAGAAACAGTAAACACAAAGAATACAGTAAATAAACAGTAAAGTAAAACAGTAAAAACAATAAATACAGAAAACACAGAAAATACAGAAAATACAGCAAATACAGCAAATACAGTAAATACAGTAAAGACAGTAAAAACACTAAATACAGTATATAGTATATATATAGTAGTATATAATATATGTAGTAGTATAATATATAACAATATATATAGTAGTAGATATATATATATATAATATTATATAGTAGTATATATATATATTTATATAGTAGTAGATATATAGATATAGTAGATATATATATAGTAACAGATTATTAATATAATTTAGTAGTCCGTGTCCAGTCCTTGTTTTGTGTCAACTATGTCCAGTCTTTGTTCCAGTCTTTGTTCCGTGTCAAGACTTTGTTTCAAACAGTTTGTACGTCCTACTCAGTACTCCCTCTCTCATTTAGTTTAATCAAGTTAGTTCATGACTTAAATCCCTATTTTCCCCATGTTTTGTTTTTCAATTTTTATTTTTGTTTTTATCTTTTATATTTATTTTTGGATTTTGTCTTACCCATTTCATATCTTCTTCTTAACCTTTGTTCTTAACAACTTCGTCTTTAACCACACCCTGGATATAAAACTGGCAACAAATTCGTCCTTTCAAGCGGACTATAAAGCCAAGAATCCTAGGAATTTACAGGTTAATCCATAGTCGTTATTAAGAAGTTAAGAAGTTAACCATATACTAAGGGTAATTTTTAAGCATATATACAATATTTACATTAAAACTAACAACTTAGAAAATTAAATAACATATTTTTGGGGGGAATTTTCGGGAAGTAAACATAGTAACTTACATGATAAGCTGAGAGAGGTTTCCCTTTCGGGAACCCCCGAAGGGCCTTGAAAAAGCTTTAAGCAACTTTAACACACAAACACACTAATTTTTATTTCACAAACTTTAATATACAAAGGAGGATTTTGGATACATAAAGGAATATGAAAGTAGGATGGAGGAAATATGGAGAGAGTTTCTAACTTCTATTATTTCCACTCTTTTTTCACACTCTTTTCCAACTCTTACTACTCTCCTTATATAGGCAAAATAAGAAACCTAAAAAGACCAAAATGACCCTACTAAGTGGTCTTAATTATGAAAAGACCAAAATGACACTACTAAATGGCCTTAATTATTTTTTGGCCGACAACTTGATAAGATTCGTTTAATAATGCAAGTCGGGTACTCATTGGGCCCCATCGTCACATGCATTATCAAGTTCATCCTATTGGACTTATTTTTTCAGACTGACATAATTATTAAACTCGTGTTTTGTCAACAGTTTTTCCCTTTTTTGGAGGGTAGTGATAAAGTGACAACACACCTATTTTTTACATGACACATAGTGGGCATTCCCACCTACTAATAAATATTTACAAGACACGTAGTGGGCATCCCCACCGAACTTTCATAATATATATAGATATATATATGTATGTATATATATATATGTATATTATTTTTGAAAGATTAATACCTAATATATAAAATATATATATAAGTCTTCTTTTTCAAGACTTGCTACATGCCACTTTCTTTGGCCTTTTCATCTTTGCCAAATCTTTGCCAAACTTTGTTGACTATATATTTATTTATTATTTTTTAATTTTTCGTTTTTTTTTTTTTTTTTTTTTTTTTTTTTTTTTTTTTTTTGTAATAAGTAATGAAGTTTCCATAATATGGTTAAGTGTCTAAGTTGTGTAAAGCAATAGTATCAAAGCTCATGCCCGAATCATCGTCTTCATAAGGATCTTGAGTATCTTGAATATTATTGATCTGTTCTTCGTCCGATAAAGAAGGACTGTTATTGTTGTCTTCTGAACCATTACTTGGACTGGGAATGTCTTTGAAAATATGTTTGTCTTTGCTTTTGTCTTGGAAAAATTTTTCTAAAGTTTGTTGAATTATTTTTTCTAATTTTTCATTTTTTTTCTTTTTTAAAACATCATTTTTTCTTAAAGAGTCTTTCTGAAAATATTTCGGTAGTCTTCTTCGTGAGGAAGTAGACCCCTCTTCTTCACTTTTTGGCAAAGTGACAGCCTTTAACGGATTTGATAAGTCTTTACCGGTTACCGTTTGAACCGGACTAGCTGTATCATGCTCCAATACAGTAGAGTTCTTAGCATTCAGAGGGGAATGCACACCCGTCTCATCCATTTTTAAAGGAGATGGAGAACTCATTTCTTGCGTCTGAGTATTGTCTGTTCTTGGAACATATTTATTCTGAAAAGTCTCAAGCTGTTTCATAAGTTTCATATTTTCTTGGATAAGGATTTCATTTTTTGTATTGAGTCTTTTGAAACCCTCTGTCATGACTGAACAATGGTCACAAAAAATTATTTTATCTGAGTCTTTTTGGATATTATATTGTGGTATTTGGGTTAGGCTTTGTCTGAGAGCTGGTGAAATATAATAGTTAGGCCCAAGTATTCCCCTTGCATAGTCTAAAGCTTCAGTAAAATTATTAAATCCTTTAAAAAGTGGGTTTTTAATCCCATTTATAGAATCAACTACTTCTATCCATGTCTGAAAAATACCTTTAGTTTTACCATGTATGACTACATAATATTTAAATTTATTGTCTCTATTTTTATCTGAAAAGTATTGACATAAAGCATTAGAAACTGCTATAAAATACTTAGTATCTTGCTTATTATAAGTTATCCATAAGTTATCTACTAAACATTGTTGGTCTTTGTCTAAATTGCAGTCTGAAATTACTCTAAAAGATAAATTACACTTAGGGTATGAAATTAAATTATACTTACCGAAATAAATTCTTTCCATAAAATTGTCTGTTGTACTTAATGGTCTGAAATTTTGTCTTCCTAATAATGTCTGAGCATAAGTGTCTGGCTGGGCTATGCCCTTGCCTTTGTCTGTTGGCTGTTGACCAGTTGGTCTCATGCTGAAAATAGAAATTAATTAGTTTTTAATTGTAGTCTACTTAATTTATCTGCTAAATCATTGTCTTTTCCTTTAACATATTCAAAAACAATATTATTATATATAGATATTATATCTATAAAATTTAACCATCTTCTTTTACTGCTAGCTTTACTATTTATTTTTTCATGGAATTTAACTATTGCTTCGCAGTCAGTTCTTACTAATACTTCTTGTTTATTTAGAATATATAATTTAAAACTATTTAGTCCATATATTACTGCTAATACTTCTGCGTCTATACTACTCATATTACCTTTTTCTTTATATTGTCCACTTTGATAGGTACATATTTTTTCTTCATTTTTTGGACTATATTTATTAGGTCTAGATTTTAATATAGCACCCCATCCTAATTTACTTCCGTCTGTTTGAACTATTAAATAATCAGATTCTAAAGGTATTTGTAAGTCTGGTATATTTTTAACTTTTTCTTTTATTTGTTGGACTAATTTTATATCTTCTATGTTAAAATGTTTTTGTCCCTTACTACCTGTCTTAGCATACAATGGTCCTGCTATTTTTCCTAAGTCTTTGATAAAGTTTCTAGCATAATTTACTAAACCTAAAAATTTTTGTAATTCTTTTGTATTATCTAACTTGTTTGGCATTTCTAATACTTTTTTAGCTATATGTGGTTGTAAATTTACTTTACCTTCTCCTAAAGTTACTCCTAAGAAATTTATATGTGTCTTACATAGTTCCATTTTCTTTTTACTAATTATTATTCCGTATTTTACAAATAATCTAAATACTGTCTGTAGGTGTCCTAAATGTTCTTGTATATTTTTACTAAATACTAGAATATCATCTACATATACTAACACAAAATTCTTATAGTCTCCAAACATTTCATCCATCTTTCTTTGAAAGATAGGAGGAGCTGTCTTTAAACCAAAAGGCATAGCAAGCCATTCAAAATGTCCTTCTGGACAAGTGAAGGCTGTCCATTCTATACTTTTCAGGTGCATTTTTACCTGCCAGTATCCTGATTTACAGTCAAATTTACTAAATATCTTTTTACCTTGTATTCTATTAATTAACTCACTTTTATCTGGTAATTTATATGCATCTGTTCTAGTATTATCATTTAATCTTTTATAATTTATTACCATGCGAGCTTTTCCTCGCACTTGTTCACTATGATTTCTAACCATAAAAGCTGCTGATCTATGTCTAGATGTAGATCTCCTTATCACTTCTAGTTTTAGTAATTCTTTAATCTGTTTAGTAAATTCTTCAGTGTCTTCATTATTTGCTTCTATTGTTGCTGTTTTTATAGTATATTCGGGATTTATTATGTCTAATTTACACATAATTTTATTACTTCCCCAATGTATTAAAGGTTTTTCTCCTATTATTTCCATTTCATCTAATATTGCTACTATATTTTCTAGGTCTTTTTGATTGTTTATTTTTCCTATAGTATTTATTCCCTTTTGAAAATTGTAAAATTCTGTTTCTACATTTATTAAGGTATAATCTTTTTCTATATCTTCTAGGTATATATCTTCTATATAATTTTCTTCTTGTTTTTCTTCATATAGGTTATTTGAACAACTACCATTATTGCCACAATCGTCGCAACATGAAGTAGTATTGTTTATATTTATTTTATTATCTTTATTTAATTCTTTGGTTGGGATTTTTCTAGTTTGTACGGGGGTATATGTTGTATTTCTAAACAGCATTATTCCATCTCTGGAAATTAAACAACTTCCATTATTTTGTATAAGAAATTGTAAACCTAAGACTAAATTAGTTTTAATATTAAGATCTCGGACTAATATCTTATGCATATTATATGTAGGTTTATAGAATTCACTACATGTATTTATAAAACTTATTTGTGCTTTTTCTATGTATTGGTCATAAAGATTATAGGTTCCATCCATTTGTATTGCTTGTATAGGTTCTTTAAAATTTTTTAAAGTTGATAGTATATTATGAGGTAGTATCTTTTTATTAAATAAGCAACTTGTACAACCTGTATCTACTAAGGCTAAAGTCTCTATTTCTATATCTTTTATTGTTATTCTTACTAGTATTTTTATTGTTCCAAATTTTTTATCTTCATTGCATATAAAACTAGTATTATTTTCTTCTATGTTCATTAATTCACTTTCTTCTATTTGGTCTAAATGTATTGTACCTTGTGATTGTGTAGTATCTATGTCTACTTTTTGTTTACCTTTTTCTAACTTAGTTATTTTTTGTTCTAAGTCATTTATTCTGGTTTCTAAAGTTATTAGTCTTAGATTAGTAGCTTGGTCTTTTATATGAACTTGTTCATCATTTTTATTTACCTGTTGTTTTAATTTATTTTCTATACAACTAATACAGGCTTCCATGTAACAGTATTTACATTTAGCCCTGTTAATTTTACTAGGATACCATTTACATATATTACATTGGTTGCTATCTATTCCTTTTAGTCTTTCGAACTCATGACTACATTCTTGAGAAATATTCATCATAGTATTTATTATGATATTGTCTAGAAAATCTTGATTTCTTTCTGCTCCTATTTCATTAATTAAATTATCATCTTCTGAGTCAGAAGTGTCTGATTGAGTATTTATTTCTGTTGTTTCTATACTTACTACTGAGTATATGCTTTCTGTATCTGACATGTATTCATCTACATTTAATAAGGTTTCTTGGAAGTCTTCTATTAACTGAGAATTTCTAGTTTTCATATTGTTCCTTTTAGGGCATGTATTTGCTAAGTGTTCTATACTTCCGCAAGTATAACATTCTAATTTATTTTTATAATTTCTATCATTTCTATATTTCCTAACATGTCTACTTCTATTTAAATAAGGTTTTCTAGCTGAAGACTTTCTTAAAAAGTATTTTTTATGTCTATAAGGTTTTTGGTTATAAATTGGTCTCCTTTTATATTTTCTTATTTTATTAGGTTCTTTATCGTAACTTTGGGTAGTGTATATCATTGTCTTGCAGAAATTTATTTCATTTTGTTTTAATTGCTTTTGTATTTGTATATTTGTACATTTTTCTGTTAGTATTTCCATTATGTGATTTATTTTTTGTCCTATAGGCCATAAGAAGGTAGGACTTTGCACTACTCCTTCTCTTTTATACCATCTTTCTTCTATTTCTCTTCCTAAAGCTCCTGGTAATTTATTAAATAATTTTTTACCTAATTCTTGATTAAATGTATTTCCACTAACAGTACAATAGTAAAAATAGTCTTTAAGGAAATTCTTTATATGTAGCCAATTAGATATACTTAACTGTTCTAATTTTATGACAGCATTTCTTTGTAATGTTACTAATCCACTATTTGGGTCTTCTCCTGTTAATAATACATGTACTTTATTTGTAAAATTGTATGGGTTTGGTCCTAATTCTATTAAACTTTGAAATTCTTGTGGATAGGTTTGTTTATAAGATTCCCATAATGCTTTACAGGATTCTCCTAAAAATGTTTCTAAGTATCTATACATAGTCTCGGCATCGGTTTCTTGATAATTTTTAATAAAGTCTGCTACCACTATTCCTTTCCATAAGTCTATTACTGTATTCCACATTTGTGGATCATGTGCTGCTATGTTTAATATTTTTCCTTTATTTCCTCCTTCTTGTAGTCTAATAGGTTCTTCTATAGGCATTCTTTTTCCTATTGGTCTAATATTATCTTTTATTTCTTGATCAGGTATTGTCCATGGTTTTCTAGGTAGATTACCTGTATTATAGCTAATGTTTGGAGCCGTACTAGTTCTTTGGAAAGGACTAGCACTATGTGAACTAGTTGCTTCTTCCATTAGTTCAGTATAACTAGTTATGGATAAAGTATCTATTTTATCTTCCTTTATGTCTTCAGGTTCTTCTATTCTATATGCTAAATTATCGTCTCTGTCTTGACATATTCTAAAATGTTCTATTGTTTCTATTATATCCATTTTACCTTTTTTACATCCTTTACACTTAAAAACTGTAAGACTATTTTCTTGGTATTGTCTTTTTGCTTCTTCTATAGCTCTTTCTACCTCATATCCTTCTTCTATTAATTCTATATTCATGAATTCCTCTTGTTCTGGTTCTATAGTACTTTCTGTTTCAGTATCATCTAAGTTTCTTTGACTTGTATAATTATAGTCTGTAAATCTAATTGATGTTTCTCCTTTTGAGCTAGTATACATGAAGTGTTGCTCGGGAGCAAAGACTTTTGGTGTACTTAATTTATCTAGATTCCATTCTAATCCTGCGTATTCTTCTGGATTTATTTTTATTGGTTTTATAAGTCTTATTCCTTTATTACCCATTACTTCTACTACATCATTTACTTGGAGTTTAAATTTTGTATTACTATTTAAAGTCATTTTTCCAATAAAACCTACACACATTAATAAATTATTTTCATTATTCATTTCTTCATATCCTTTAGTCTGGATTCTTATTTTAATATTTTTACCAAATTCTTTTAAATTTATTAGAAAGTCTGGGCTAATATAAAATATTCCACCATTATTTGTCATGTCTACTTCAGTTAATCCTATTATAGATTTCTTTAAGTCTGACCATCTATCATCATATAATACAATTAAAACTTTAGATCCTAGATTCTTTCTAGTTAATCCTTTTATTCCTATGACGATTAGACCCATATGCATTAGCATTAGTTTGGAATTTTTTACAATTTTTATGGCAGCTGGGTTTACTAAGTCTAATATTGCAAATTCTTTTCCTATAGCTGATATCTGTTCTTCTCTATAGTGTCTATATAACTTATTATTCCTAGAGAAATTTTTTACATTATATAATGTTTTTGGATTTAACAATCTTAGTTGATTTTGTTGAAAAATTTGTAGATCTCTATCTCTATCTATAATATCATTTAATTCTTGATTTTCGTCTGTATTTGAGGATCTTCTAGACAGTATTCTAGAAATTAAATTATTTCCTATTCTGTTTTCTGAGAAACTTGGTCTACTATTTTCTTGGGTTGTTCGTTTGTTTGAAAGAAAGTCCATTTTGGAGATTTTCTGGTTAACTTTTGTTTTTCTTGTTTAGGTGTTATTTCTACTTGCTTAAGTTGAGATATTAATTCGTCTATATCTGTATTTTTATGAATTTGTTCAGGTTGTTTTTCTTTTAATATTTTGTCTACTTTTGTGTTTAATTCTATTAGTAATGCTATTATAGTATTATTTTGTTTTAGAAGTATTCTGTCTGTTAGACTAGAGGGAACGTGGTTAGAATATCCTACTACTTCTTGATGGAATTTTGTTGTATATTCTACTGCTTTTTTATAATTTATATTTTCTTCACTCATGAAAGTGATATCTGTTCAAGTCTTATTATTATTTCTTTTAACTGACTAATTTCAGTGTTTATTTTTTCTACTTTTTCTATGATTTTTGTTACTAATTGAGTATTTTTATTTTCTAATTCTTTTGGTTTTTCTATTATAGTTTTTACCAGTTTTTCTATTTCTATTTTAGTAGGTATGTTTTCTAAATTAAATTTTGTATTTAAATATTGAATTTTTCTATCTATCTCTATCTCTTGTGCTTTTAAGAAGTCTATATTCTTTTCTAATTTATCTACTATTTTGAAGTATTTATTTTGTACTTCTGCTATTTCTTCTAATAATTTTATTATAATTTTGTCTTGTTGTTTTATTTTTTTCACTAAGATTTATTGTTAAGTCTATTAATGTATTAAATTGTTTATCTTCAGAGTGTAGTATATGTTCTCCTTCAATAAAATTACACTTTAAAATATTATTTTTATGTAATGATCTATATTTTTTCTCCGGGTGTATTTTTAAATCTAAGTATTCTAAATGATTTAATGAATCTATTTTTCTATCCTAGTGAACTTCTAACTTGACTAATTTTTGTATAATATTGTATTCTATTAGTAGTATATTTTATATTTAATTTAATGTTACTAATTTCTTTAACTATGTTATCTTTATGTTGTAGTAACAAGTCTATAGTATGAGTTTTAGGTATATCTTTGTTAGCTAAATCTTCTTTTGACCAAATTAAAAATTCACTTATCTGTTCTTTTTCTAATTCTTCTTCTACCCACCTTAAGAATTCTAGTAATTTTTTATGATTATGTTTGAGCTCACTCCTAAATTGTATTTCTTTATGAAGCCAACTATATCTTTGTTTAATTCTCTTTATATATTCTAGAGGCATGTATTTTATCCAAACTGTAAAGATGCAAGTTTTTGTTCGTATATTTTTATTCTTCTTTTAGAATTTTCTATTTGTCGTTCAGTATAGTTTAATTCTCTTTGAAGGTAAGGTCTATCTAGGTTTGATTCTTCTAAAGATAAAAGTTGTCTTTATTGTTAATTCTCTATCTAAGAGAGATGTTTTATGGTATTTTTCTTCTATAAGCCACTCTTCTAATTGTTTATGTCTTTTAAGTATAGCTTGCATTTACTTATCCTAATAGAATTGCTTCTCTTTTTAAATTTCTATTTATACTATTTATTCTATTATTACACCAATCTATGTCAATATAGTAACCTTGTATTTCCCACCTTAGATTATTAATGAATTCTGAATTTATTATTTTATCTAGATCTTCTGTAGTTTTAATATTATATGTATTTTCTATATGTCTTTTTCTAGCTACAGCTACTCTTTTTAGATTATATTCTCTATATAGGTTCCAATATATAAATCTTATTTTTCTAAATGAAGGATGTCTTTTCATATAGTATTATGTACTAATATGATCCCAAAAACTTCTCGCTCTGATACCAAATATAAGGACACTTAGATAGGAGTATATTTATATAAGGGAAACAGTAAGAAAACAGTAAAATAATACAGAAACAATAAACAGTAAAGGAGTATATTTATATAAGGAAAACAGTAAGAAAACAGTAAAATAATACTGGCACGCCCACAGAAACAGTAAACACAAAGAATACAGTAAATAAACAGTAAAGTAAAACAGTAAAAACAGTAAAATATATATAGTAGTAGATATATATATATATAATATTATATAGTAGTATATATATATATATTTATATAGTAGTAGATATATAGATATAGTAGATATATATATAGTAACAGATTATTAATATAATTTAGTAGTCTGTGTCCAGTCCTTGTTTTGTGTCAACTATGTTCAGTCTTTGTTCCAGTCTTTGTTCCGTGTCAAGGCTTTGTTTCAAACAGTTTGTACGTCCTACTCAGTACTCCATATATATATATATATATATATATATATATATATATATATATATATATTGTATTTTGTCCAATTTATAAAATTGCATACATAGAAATAATTCATAAGTACAATCTCAACGATACACATTTACTCATGTTTATAACATTTTTTTAGGTATTAAAATAGAGTTAAGGTATAAAATAAATGTGTTTATCATGAACAGTATCTTAAATAAATTTATTGTATCATACTATTGATATGATAATAGATATTCTTATTATATTTTAATATGATGTAGGAGCACAATTATAATCCAACTTTAAAGATAGGAGTTTTCCACTTTTAAGTATATATATATAAATTATGTTCTATATAAATAATTAGCGTTCTTAACTTGTGAAATTATGAATGCTGTCATTTTAGTCATATCTGTTTTCTCTTCTTCAAATAATTCTTTGGTATAATTACACCAAGTGACCCTTTAGTCAATTTAATTATCAACTATCTTATTAATTCCAAATATTTCTCTCCATTCAAATATATAGCTTATAAAAAATATTATTGTATTAATAAAATCAAGGATAAAGATGAGCGATAAAAAGATTTTTTAAAAAAAATTAAAATGATATTTGAATTCAAACTTAAAGAAAATTTGATTTGTAATGGAGTTTTACTTTCTTAGCCCCTCTTACATATACTTCTACAATGATTTACAATGTTAAGATTACTTTTTTTTTTTTTTAAGTTATTGATCACTAACTTTATTGGTGAATTTTATCAATTTTAATTTCATGTTGTACAAAATTTATCCATTATAAAATGTAAATAGATGTAACTAACTGATATCCTTATTAATATCATACGCACCATAAGAATATTAGATCAAGTGACAAGCTATTAAAAACATACATATTAATGTAAGGATACTAATTTATTAATAATACAATAACTATTAAATTAGGACAAAACTAGGAAACAAATTATAAATTATAATGTAAAAAAAGTTGAAGGGCTTTTAGATGAGAAAATATTTTTTCAATTATAACGAGAAAAGACTTGAAATCTATATATCATATAACTAAAAATTTAATATTCTATATATTGAAATAAAAAAACACTCAACTATGACGTGTAACATAAAAAATTCATTCAAATTAGATTAGCGAAAAGTAATAAAAATACAGTAAAAAAAAAAGGGGGGGGGGGGGGGAAGATGGGTGGGGAGAATATTTTGAATAATTTTGGAAATACAATAAAATAGTTAAATAATATACATATTATTGTCCATAAAACTTTAAATTAGAGAGATGTGAACACTAAAATAAAATTAAAAAATCATGAGTAAACACAATAAATATATATGCTTTATATTAATTAGAAAATTATTTAATGAATATTAAGCTAAATAAAAGCTGATAAAAATCAATACTAACAATTTAATGATTTTAAATAGTGAACAATATAATAGTAATAATAAAATATGATATATAAAATTTATTCGTTGTGTCTATTCACATAGAATTAGTTATGGGGTGAGGGTGAGTGTGGAGGGGGATGGGGAGGGGGAGGGATTACATTTCATTAATGAGGAACAATATGATAGTTGAACTTTTGTATGATTTAACATACTCGAACAAGATATCACAATAAAAAAAATTAAAATAATATTTTAATATTATATACTTATTACGCGGGTACGTATACTAGTAACATATATATAGAACAATAATGGAGAGAAGACCATAATTAAAATTTTTAAAAATACATTCTCTCGTACTCATTTTAATATTGTATTGAGGTAGAGTTGAATTTTATTTAGTTGCTTTTGTCGAATTCGACTCGTTTATATTTGACCCGCCCTGATCCACTTATTTGTGAATGCTATTAGTGTGCTTACTTATCTTTTTGAACCCCTTGGACGACAATCATGCCTTTGCCTTGAAGTTCGCAATATTTGCAATACTTTGACATGTAATCGTTTAAGAATTTTATCCATGTTGAGATGATTTCCCCAGAATATGTCTTCTTAACTCCAACATTGATCCGTTTGAGAAATTCTTTCAATAAGTCGACCTCAACCTTTACCATGACAAAACTAGGTCTAGGTTTACTTATTGTAGCCATGACAACATGTAGCGTTTTTCCCATTATTTTGGCCATCGTAAATAAGGATTCTTTAACGAAAAAGTTAGGTGATAGGGATAAAAAAGAGATCCATGCTAAGGCAGTAGTAGTTTCCTCTTATGTGTTGAACTAGGGTTCCCACTTTAGAGGTCATATATGATATTATATCGGTCTTTCACCTTCAAAAAATATATCGATTTTGACATGACATGTACGTAATCTTTCATATTGGTAAGTTGAATTAGTATGTGTCTATCACTCAAGAATCCTTTACATTTAGGCTTGAATCTCACATCGTAAAGGACCAATTTACGAATCCTTTCTAGATTTGACCAGCCATAAGAAAATTTTCAGTTATGGCATACTGTAAATCTTCTTTAATGATCATGATCGGAACCTCTTCTTCCCCCCATAATATAGTTGGGCCTCCATGGATGGAAGTAATATCTTTGATAGGGATAGACATTGTGATTTTGTCTTCTACTTTATTAAAATTTGTTGCATAGTTCAATGGGGGTTTTGGTGGGGGTTGTTAATCAGCATGGAGCGTAGGCCATCTATCGCTGGCGTTGACAATGACGCATACCACCAAAGTTAATCTGATGAAAATTTAGGGTTTTGGTACGAATTCCTTTGGTAGCTCATCACTAATGGAATAGTAGATTATGGTAACACATAGGTTGGGCAGAGACGAGCAGAAGAAATTTTAATTAGAAACATCAAAAAAACTGAAAAATACTAATGAGTTGTTTGGAAGGGAATGCTAGGAGAAATAGTCCATGTATTTGTATGGTATTATTTAGTACTATGTTTGGTAGGAATTTAAGGCCTCTGTATAACTAATTCATTGATTAGTTACACATCCTACATGATATATGATGTATAACTAATACCTTACATTTGGTGATATTAGGAATACATAGAATTTAATACCACGGTATAAATCTATTTAAAGCAAAAAAAATATCCCTCAAATTCTTTTAATGGTTTTGTTTATTTTATGTATTTAATGTTCTATATTTGTACTAATAAATTTATTTAAATAAATTAGCTAACAAATTTTATTATTTAGAGAGAGTTGTTTGTTGTTAAATAAATCCAATACAAATCAATATAATATTTGAAATGTGAGTTGTTTAACATTTACTAATTAAAAAGGCAAATATATAACTACATGGAGTTTGTGATCTTCATTGAATGTAGTATTGTTGATATATATATACTTAAAAGTGGATAACTTATCCCAGGATTAATAATTATGACTGGGATAAGTTATCCCTGCTTGTGGGTGGTGTACTAATCCCGGAACAAGTTATCTCGGGATAAAAATGTAAAATAACAAATTACCCCCTTAAACCCTCTTTTATAAACAAACAATTTATTCATAGAGGGTATTTTTGTAAGCACACAACTTACTCTTAGAAATTATGTCATGCATATTTGACAAATCAAACCCCTTAAACCCTCTTTTAACATAACTAATACTATCATAACTTATCCCAACATAACTTATCCCATCATAATTAATCCCAACATAACTTGTCTTCAAACCAAACAACCCCTAAGTATTTTATTAATCATTTAATATATTTTTAAAAAATATTGTTCTCAAATAAAGTGGTAGTCAAGTGCAATCAAATAATATAATTCTAATTAGGAAAAATATTTATCGTCTAATTATGATAATAAGATCTATATCTACTGAGACAAAGAATGAAGGGCAAGTGAATCTAATGTTTTTCATGTTCAATACTATTCTTCAATGCAAAAAAAAAAAAAAGGAAAGAACACAAATTTCTAGGCTCCCCAATTTCCTATATAAAGTTGTTGGTGTTAAAGACCAACAATCACAATTTTACTTTCACAATTTTTAGTGATAGTTTAGACATGACAAGAAAAATCAGCAAGGGTCGTCAAAGGGTTGACATGGTGAAAATTAAGAAGGCGAGTAACTTAGGAGTTAGGTTTTCTAAGCGTCGTGCTGGTCTGTTCAAAAAGGCGAGTGAACTTTGTACGCTATGTGGTGCTAAAATTGTCATTGTGATATTTTCCCCAGACGGAAAAAATGTGTTCTCCTTTGGTCACCCTAGCGTGGACACGTTGGTGGAAAGGTTCCTTGGGAGGAACCTCCCTCCACCAAATAACGATGTCCACAATCAACAAATCCGTAGAGAAGCTGATATTCGTGAGCTCAATACCAAACTCATGAACCTCGAGGGGGTTCTCCAGATGGAGAAAAATCGCGGAGAATCCCTTCGAGAAATTAGGAAGAGAGCCAATGGTCTATGGTGGGAATCTCCTATTGAAGAACTTAACTTATTCCAACTTCAATACTTGAAGCAGCCATTGGAAATTCTAAAGAAGAAGGTTGAAAAAGAGGCACAAATGGTGAATAATAATGCATTCCCATTTCAGACATTGGGAAGTGCCTGGACTCCTCCTAATTGTGCTAGGTAAAGTTCTTCATATGGACTCAATGTTGGAGGACCCTTTGCTAATAGGGTTAGTGAATCAACTTCTTCCATAGTTCCCAATTACTACTGTGCGTGTTATGGAATTGTCGAAAGTAAAATTAAAAACTTAAATATTATATTAAGTGTCTAGGTTCATTTGTTATTTGAGGTGTTCATCATGAAATGTTCATGAGTTATGATTCGGTCGAAGTCAATGCTAAGTGTTGTGTTCATTAGATAATGTTGATCAGTTATGATTCATACTGTCATTGTCATGGGTCCTTCACTTTCATTACATCGTGTTGGTTGCGGTGGAGGGCACTTAACCAGAGTTCTTGCGAGTCGAAGTTAGTAATTTTAATTATATATGTTATGTTATTAGTTCATTGTCATGTTGATTTTATCCTTTGAATTGCATAACATATATGATCTCTTCTTTATCAACATATATCAAGATATTACAAACTTGTAGAAAAAAACATGATATGCCTGTATTATCATATATTGCACTAGAATTTATTTCTCCAATAATCTCAAGAATCTCCTCTAGATTATGCAACCCATGCAGTATTAGTTATTCAAGCATCGAAAAATTAATTATCATTACCTGCATCCCTCCTTTGCAGACCTTCTTATACAATTCGTAGATATTTTAATTTGCGAAACACAACATCTTCATTTAGTGTCCAATTTGTTCCAGCGAATGCATAAAACCGTTCGAGATTGGGTAAATTAGCCAGCAAAGTCATGACTTCCCATGGTGTACAAGTACCTTTTAAGGAAAATATCCCTAGAGAAAATCATGATCGGGTCAATGGATTGTAAAATCTTTAGCTCTTTTAGATTCAGAGTTCTTCTTATGATTTCCGCAACAAAAGGAGAATAATGAAAATAAAGTATGTTCAAGTTATTGAGAAGCAAAGTTTTTTCTTCAATACCATGATTTTCTGCCTCAAGAGGATAAGATAAATATATTAGCAAAGTTATTCAATTCTTGCAGAAACATATCTCAAATGTACAAGCTGAGAAATAATATTCAATTGAAAATACGTCCAATACCTTAAACAACTTCAATTGTAAAACATATGTTTTGGAATATCTACTTGCATTGAAATAAAGGTACGGATTATATCATTGCTATGTCGCATACGATAATCATGTTTCTCTTCAAGTGTAGATAGAAGGATCACTCACCGTTGATCATCTATGGATTTACTTAGGTATAGTTGGCGAAGAAGATCATGAATTTTCAAGTTCTTATCCTTCCATTAGTCCTTCATGTACAAGCCAAAATTAGACTTCTATAAGTTAACTCTTCAAGATATTCCTATGCCTGTTGGACAAAATGATAATCACACCCAGGATAATGTCCAAACTAAATAGCAATAGGAAGAGAGTAACAACAATACCAATTATTAAAATGGCGTAAATATGATACCAGAATAAGTAATACAATAATATTGATGAAAAACTTGGTAGTGTCAAAAGACTACTACTCAACACTCTTTTATTTCTTACAACTCACAATTATATAACTTTCACACTATTTCCTCACAAACTAAGAAGTAGTTTGTAGATTACTCTCTACTCTCTATTGTTTTTTGGTGTGTCTTCAAGTGTTCAATTACTACTCTATTTATAGAGTTTTTGAACCTCTAGATTACATCATTAGTGACATAAATGATGTAGCCAAATTCCACAAAATTTGGCTGCCAAACTCTACCAAAACTCTACCAAACCTTGACTACGAACTTTCACAAATGTGGCTACCAACTTTCACATTTGTGGCTTGCCAACTTTCACATTTGTGGAAGTTAAATTTCAACAAATGTGGCTGCCAAATTAGTTGCTGCCAAGATTTTATTCCCACAAATCTCTCCCTTAATTTTGATTTGTCTTCTTTAATCCAAGGCTTGATCTCAATCTCTAAAAATCTTCAAACTTGAGAGGCTTTGTAAAGATATCCGCAACTTGATCATGAGATTTCACATACTTGAGCTCTACCTCTTTCTTGGCAATGCATTTTCGGATGAAGTGATACCTTGTGTCTATGTGCTTGCTCCGATCATGATACATTGGATTCTTTGCAAGTGCTTGCACAAATTTGTTATCAACACAAATCATTGTGGCTTCAATTTGCGGCAAGTTGAGTTCCTTCAACAATCTCCTCAACCAAATAGCAAGACAAATACATGATGTCGCTACCACATATTCAGCTTCACAAGTCAAGAGAGTAACAATTGAATGTTTCTTCGAACTCCAAGAAATAACACAATCACCCAAGAAAAACACAAAACCCGATGTGCTTTTTCTATCATCAACATCTCCTTCATAATCACTATTACAGTATTTCACAAGATTAAAATCATTAGAAGAAGAATAAAATAGTCCAAGGTCGATTGTACCTTTTAGGTAACGAAGAATTCTTTTTGAGACCTTCAAGTGATTGGAGGTAGGAGCTGCCATGAAGCGACTTACTACTCCAACCGCAAAGAGTATATCTGGTCTCGTACATGTCAAGTACCTTAGACTTCCTACGAGACTTTTGAACAGAGTGGAGTCCACATTTTCTTTATCATCAAACTTTGACAATTTTGTTCCACATTCCATTAGGGTATTCACAGGGTTGCAATCAAACATGTTGAACTTCTTCAAAATCTTCTTTGTATAGCTTTCTTGAGATATGAAGATGCCTTCCTCCATTTTCTTCACTTCTAGGCCCAAGTAATATGACATGAGCCCTATGTCCGTCATCTTAAACTCAAAGGACATAGCTTTCTTGAAAGTTTCAAATAAAACTGGGTTGTTACCCGTTATAATGAGATCATCAACATAAACATAAACAAGAAGAATGTCACCATTAGTATGAATTATAATGTAAAGAGAATATTCATAGAGACAATGAGTAAACCCATTGTCTTGAAAGTATTTGTCAATGCGACTATTCCAAGCTTGTGGAGCTTGCTTCAACCCATATAAGGCTTTCATCAACCTCAACACTTTATCTTCATGATTTTTAACCATAAAACCCAATGGTTTCTCAACATAGACTTTTTCTTCAAGATATCCATTTAAGAATGCTGATTTGACATCTAGTTGATGGATCTTCCACTTCATTTGGGATGCTAAAGAAATCAATAAACGCATTGTCTCATAGTTGATGGCATGCCTTTGTTTGTAGCCTTTCGCCACAAGTCTTGCTTTGTATCTCTCTACCTCTTCGTGGGCAGTTTTCTTCACCTTGTATATCCATTTGACTCTAATTTCTAGATGATCCTTGGGAAGAGTCGTTAACTCCCAAGTGTTGTTCTTATCTATTGACTGGATCTCCTCCTCCATGGCTTGTCTCCACCTTTTGTCAATAACAGCTTCATCAAAATTCATTGGTTCACTATCAGCAAAGAGACAACACAAAAAATCAAAATTAGTGATTTCTTCTATGTCATCATAGAGTTCTTGGATGCTCCTCATCCTATGTGTCTTTCACTTGAACTCTCTTGAGAAGATGGAGATACAACATTGCTGGTGAAGAAGGTGGAGTTGCATCCTGTGCAAATGCCACTGTCTCCTGTTCTTCTTCATCTCCAAAGTATGGAAGAAAATCATATGTTTTTTCTTCCGAAGTCTCCCAATTCCATGATGCTTCTTTGCCAAATTCAACCTCACGACTCACCACCACCTTGTTATTGCTTGGATTGTACAATTTGTAGCCTTTTGAACTCGCGTCATAGCCAACAAACACATACTTGACACTCCAATCGTCAACTTTATCTGTCCATTGATGTGGAATATAAGCTTATGATATGCTCCTATAGATTCTCAAGTGCTTGACATTTGGCTTTCTTCCGCTCCATGTTTCTTAGGTGTTGATCTCGTATATTTTTTGTTGGAGACCTGTTGCTCAAATAAACTGCACAAGAAACAGCCTAGGCCCAAAATTCTTTTTGTAGATGTTTAGCTTTCAACATCTAGCCATATTAAGAATTGTTCTATTCTTTCTTTCTGCAACTCCATTTTTTTGGGGAGAGTAAGGTATCGTTAGAGGGCGACGAATTCCATGAGATTGACAAAAGTCATTAAATTCTTTTGAAGTGAATTCGCCTCCTCTATCAGAACTTAATGCTTTTATTTCATAGCCACTTTCTTTTTCTACAAGTGCTTTGAAATTTTTAAAGGCAATAAAAACTTCAGATTTTTTCTTCAAGAAGTATACCATGTCTTTCTACCAAAATCATCAACAAAGAACAAGAAGTATTTCTTTTACAAAAAGAAGGTGGATCGATTGGACCACACACATCGGTGTGTACAAGTTGAAGTGGCTTACTTGTTCTTGATGTAGTCTCCTTTGGAAAACTCCTCCTTGCATGTTTTCCAAGAAAACAAGCTTCACACAACTAATTTGGATGGTTGATTGACGAAATTCCATCAACCATGCTCTTGTCTCCCATTGATTTGAGTTCTTCAAAGTTCAAGTGCCCAAATAGCATATGCCGACACCATGAGTCATCTTGCACATTATCCTTCAAATACTTTGCACAGATGGTTTTAAGATTCAAAGGAAACAACCTATTCTTTGCCATATGAACTTTAGCAATCAAGTTGTTACTTGAATCTCTAAGCCAAGGATGCATATTTTCGTATGAATATTGTATTCTTTTTCAAGAAGTTGACCCAAACTCAAAATATTACTTTTCAATTTTGGCACATAATAAACATTGTTAATCAGCTTATGGCCACCATCTTTACAAGATATCAAAATCCTACCTATCCATTAAATTTGGATCTTTGAGTATCTCCAAAAGACACATTACCTTTCACCGTCTTCTTTATCTCCACACACTTATCTTTGTGGCTACATATTATTGCTTGCTCCATTGCCAAGATACCATAAACTACAATCATTTGTGTCTTCTTCTTGACTCATCTCCATCTTTGTTGTTGTCAACAAGATTAACTGTCTTTTCAACATTACTACGCCATTCCCATGAGTAATGTCCAATTTTATGACAGTTATAAAGCTCAATTTTAGATTTGTCATACCTCATTTCATTTGTACCTTGATATTCTCCACGTCCTCTACCTCCTCGTTGACCACAACCACGACTTCTAAATGACTGGTAACTTTTATCTTCATTGTTGAATTTATAGGTATAACGTCTTCCTCTTCCATTGCCTTTACGACCTCCAAGGCCTCGCCATTATCCATTTTGTTTGTAACTTTTTTCACCTTTAAATCCTTTGAAGGATGCACGGGTTTTAAAAAGTTGCTCTAGTAGCTTTTCTTTTCTCCTTTTCATTTTCTCTTCATGGGCTAGTAAAGAACCTTCCAATTGTTCTACCGTCACAGAGTCTAAATCTTTAGACTCCTCAATAGTACACACCACATAATCAAATTTAGGTGTTAAAGAATGAAGGATCTTTTCTACTGCACGCACATCATCTACTTTCTCCCTGTATCTGCTTAGTTGATTTACAGCAGCCATCTGTCTTGAAAAGAAATCCGAAATGGATTCAGATTCTTTCATTTTTAAAACTTCATAGTCAACCCTTAGAGTTTGAAGTTTTATCTTCTTTACTTTATCAACTCCTTGGAGAGAATTTTGTAAAATCTCCCATGCTTCTTTTGAGGTGGTTGCATCAACCACCTTCTCAAACATGCCATCATCCAAACATTGATGGATAAGAGTGAGGGCCTGTTGATCTTTCTTTCTTGTCTTTAACAAGACCTCCTTTTCATTTGAGGGAAAGGTTTCCTCATTAACGAGCTTTGTACACCCTTTGTGTAACATCCGACAATTTGAAATAGCTATGAAGAAGCTTGAAATTGGAAGTAGCCATTTTTGGAAAAAAATACAGAATCTGGAAAATTTGGCTAAGTGTGGAAATCAGTGATTTTTGGCCAACTTTGAGCAGTCGTAACTCCTAGATCAGGATGAGTTAGGAGTAGTTCCAGTTATGGTTGCAAAGCTTGTGGAATGATCTTTCCAACGCCACAGAGATTGCTCGATTTCGAGTTCGTATGAGCGAGTTATGGCCATTGAAAGTTGGGCAGTTGGCAGGGAATCCGTCTGGAAATTTTAAGGGCATTTTGGTCTTTTTCCTAGCCATTTCTTTTGAGGTTATATTGTGTGTTAGGCTGATTTTGGATCATTTTTATCCTATTTTAAAAGAGAAAGAGTTAGGGTTCTTGAGAGTGAAGAAGAGAAGAAGAGGAGAAGAAGAGGAGAAAGGAGATCAACAAGTTCCCATCGTGGATTTTCGTCGGGGGTGATCCCTATCAAGGTATGTGAGTTCTTTGTGTGGTTTGATCCTTTCCCCCACACACCAAGCTCATTTTTTTTTATGATTTGAGAAAAGATTGGATTGGTGTTGAAGTTGTTGAAGTTGTTAGTTGTTGTTGATGTTGTTAGTTGTGTTGTTGAAGTTATTGTTAGTTGTGGGACATGATTGGGTTGTGTATTTGAGTTGTAATTTATTGTATGTTGAGAGATTGATGATCCTTAGTGTTTGGGGTTAAACCCATTGAAGTAAGGGTGGTTTGAGTTGAAGAAAAGAGGGAGAAAAGTCGTTTTTTTTTTCTTTTCTGGGCAGAGTGGCCAGTAGTCCCCTTGAAGCTGAGGACTGGTGCCGGGCAGAGTGGCCAGCAGTCCCGTTTGAAGTTGAGGGCTGGCGCCCCGCGCCTCTTAGAGCGCCAAGAACGCCAATCCTTCCCGTTACCTTAATTCCCCATTTGTATTTTATTTTGTTCCTAGGTATTATACCTATGTTTCCTAGTTGTTTCCAACACTCCAAGGTACTTCTAAAAGTCAAGAACTCATCCGTAACATGTGAGCAAACACCTTGAATCCAAATTCCATTTTAAGGAGAGTTAGTTAGAAGTCAAGTGAAGTTAGAAATTAAGAGTTAAGCTTAGAAGTTAAGCAAGTCAAGCTAGTTGTAAAGTTGTTCAAAAGTCTTTATTGAACGTTTTAACTTTATTTTTAGACTCAAGTGTCAAGTCAAGCAAAGAGCTTAGAGTTTCAAGCTAAGTAAAGAATCTCAAGTTTCAAGTTGAGTTCATTTTCTCAAAGTTATTAGGGAACTATGTATTCCCAAAGAAGTTTTAAAGAAATGTCTTTACATTTAAACAAGGTTGGAAACTGAAATTTCCAAAGAGCCTTCGGGATAGTTTTTTTTGAGTAATTATCTCATGTCAGCAGGAAGGAATGTGTTTTAAAAACATAAGAGCCAGTACATTTTTTGGGAGTAGTATGGAGCACCGAATTGGGGGAGTGTTCAAAGAACCCACAGCCCCCATAGAACCATGTTAGCCACCATGGGTAGAAAAGGATCATACTCTTTAGATGAATCCTTTTCATATTAGACTAGTGGATCCATTAGGCAGTTCAGGTCTTATACCTTTGGCCGGGTATAGGATGCTCTGGCAGCGTGAGGTTGATCGCTGTATCATCACTTTAGCTCTTATGTGATGGTTGTCGGTTAGAGAAACTCCCACAGCAGTTATTGTATTTTTATACACGGAAATTATTGTATTTTATATACATCAGTTCAATTGTATTTCTATATACATCTCAGGCTTATTGTATCCTTGTATACATACAGAGTTTTATAGCATGTTTTAAACAGTCTTTCTTTATATCACACTTGTTTTAAATTGCCTTATATTGAAAGAAGTTAGTCAGGTTGAGTTGAGTTGAACAAGGTAAACTTTTCAGTTTCTTTCAAATTTCCTTCTAGCCTTTGTTGCTTAGTTTTCCAGCTCGCATACTAGTACCTTCCATGTACTGATGCCAGTTGGCCTGCATCATCTTATGAAGTAGATACAGGTACCCCGGATCAGCATCCTGCACGTCGTTGATCCAGCTGAGCACTCCAGAGTCAGTGGTGAGCCTCCTTGCATTCCGGAGGACTCAATTATTTTGTGTTCTTAGTTTTTGTTTTATTAGGATGTTGCAGGGTTTGTCCCAACATCCATCTCAGTATTTAGAGGCTTCATAGACAGTCAGTCAGTTAGTTTGGAGTCTCTCATGCATGTATATATTTAAATATCCTATTTTGAGACTCGAGATGCCTTGTTGGCAAATTACTTTCAGTTGAGTTGTTTTATAACCTTTCATTACATTGAGTTATCTTGTTGAGTTAAGTTTTCGCTGAGTTAAGAAAGCCAGGCCAAGGGTTCGCTTGGGGGCCAGCGATGGTCTTCAAGTGCCGGTCACGTCTAGGGTGTAGGCTCGGGGCGTGACACTTTGTCTACAATGTCCTAAACATTTTGAGAGCCAAGAATGACTTTCATTCATAGACACCATTTTTCATAATTTTCTCTTGTGAGACTGGGATACTGAAAGGACAACGGACTATTATTTTTCATGGCTCTGATACCACGTTGTTGGACAAAATGATAATCATACCCAAGATAATGTCCAAACTAAATAGCAACAAGAAGAGAGTAACAACAACACCAAATATTAAAATGGGGTAAATATGATACCCGAAGAAGTAATACAATAATATTGATGAAAAGCTTGGTAGTGTCAAAAAGAATACTACTCAACACTCTTTTATTTCTTACAACTCACAATTATATTACTTTCACACTATTTTCTCACAAACTAAGAAGTAGTTTGTGGATTACTCTCTCTACTCTCTATTGCTTCTCTATTTTTTTTACGTGTCTTCAAGTTTTCAATTACTACTCTATTTATAGAGTTTTTGAATATCTTGATTGCATCATTAGTGACATAAATGTGGTAGCCAAATTCCACAAAATTTGGCCACCAAACTCTACCAAAACTCTAGCAAACCTTGACTACCAACTTCCACAAATGTGGGTACCAACTTTCACATTTGTGGCTTGCAACCTTTCACATTTGTGGCAATTAAATTTCAACAAATGTGGCTGCCAAATTAGTTTCTGCCAAGACTTTATTCCCACAATGCCACCACTTCTAACCTTTTATTGTTTCTAATCAACTTGGAAACATTAATCTCTTTCTCTTCAGGAAAACCTCCAAAGAAAGAATTGATTGAAACTGTTCGGTAGTACCAAAGAATCAGTTCATATTTTCCTCAATATTCTTCCAATTATCATGTGTTGGGTCCCTTTGACCAAGAAGTCCAGCAACGACAGCAATCGAGAGGGGTAATCCTCGACATTATAGTACAATATGCTTCCCTAGTTCTACAAGTAGAGGAGGAAACAAATCTTTTTTTGAATGATTTTTTGGTGAAGTTCAAACTGTTACCAAGACATATAAAAGACTTTCTATGAGGTGAAAAATCAGGATAGCTGACATAATCAACAACATATAAGAGCCGAGTGGTTAATAGAATTTGACTTCTATTGTCATAATTTGGAAATGTCCCATGCCTTAGTACTCCATATATCATCTTTGATAATTAGATATCTCCCACCCTTCAGACCTCTTTACACAATCTTTATTAGTTGATCATCGCTCATTTCTTGATTGCTTCCTGTAATTGTAGAGACAACTTCAAGAAGCATTTGCCTCTCATTGTATTCTTTGAAGATAGTGTCTCATGCATGTTTATCAAATTGAGAACCAAATATAATCATCATAACCTTTTTTGGCAAGAGTTTTCTTACATGTATTGTACATACCAAAATTGGTACGACAGCTAAATCGTCTGTTTGGGCAGTGAGGTGTTCAAGTATGGCATTGAAGTCATCCTCCATCCCAACAATAGTATTTTCCTAAATTGTATTTTTTTTTTTTGTGAGAACTTGTTCTGCAGATTTTCTTTTTAATGCTTGTTAAACTCAATCTGTGGCACTTCTTTCCTGGGAGAATTAACATCTTTTTCCACTTTTAGCAATTTTTCCTCAAAGTATTTACAAGCCCCTTGTCATGAACCACAACTTTTTCATACCACTTGTGCATGAAATTAAAGCAGAAGTGAGCTAGGCTTAGTGGGAAGAGTCTAGAGTCTCGGAGAGTTTTGAAGAAGACTGTAGAATATTACTTGGAAGGCCTAGACTTGTAGAGAATTCTAGAAGAGTGGCCTATATGTAAATATGTAGCAACTTGTATAGCAATTTGTTTTTGCACTTTAGCCCTTAGGTGTGAAGTATACATAGGAGAGCATTCATTTGTAACTCAATCAAGAAAAAACAAGAAATATTACAAGATCGTGAAAATATCGCAAGTTGCTGAGTGCCGTACAGAGAGTTTAGTTGAAGTCTAAGTCCATGACATCCTTCTCTATATTAGCTAAAACAATGCTTCTTAGGATTGAATCAACTTTATCTTCTGCTTTGTATATTACATCTTTGATCCTCTTTTCTATAACCTTAAGAGTTTCAATGTCTTTGTCTTCCATTGTCATATCGTCAAGAAAAAAGTGCATAGCAGAAAGACTTTGATAGAGAGATTGAACATGCTATTATGTACAACTTCAACAAACCAAAGATCGGTTAGGTTTGTAGAGTTGTTCCAAAGTATACATAAGTGAAGAAAGAGCAAACATATTTCTATTTATAGGTTTTAAGTATTATTTTATAAATTTCCTGATATTAAACTCCCGCACGAAGCACGGGTAATTTTACTAGTGTATACATAAGTGAAGAAAGAGAAGCATATTTCTATTTATTTGTTGGAATAACTAAAAGATAGAGTCTTGCAGATTTAATCTCTTTGATTTTGTCCTCTACTTTTCCATCTCTAAATTTTTATAATTGGGGGACAAAGACATAGGATACTTACCCTTTATCATTTGTTTAAAACAGATGATGCATGAGAACACAACCAATTACAAAACAAGAAAGTCAAATCGTTTCACTTAATTAATACAGTACTAGATATGAGCTGCACATGTACAACCCAAGTTTTTTTCTATTTTATAATTGTGAGACAAGGTGTAGTGCACTCATTGAGATCACTAGCAAGCCCCTGTAGTTTAAAATGATAATTAATCTAAATTTTGTAAAGTTCGTGTAGAAAATACACTACTAAAAAACTGCTAAAAATGACAGACAGTGTTGCGCCAAAAACCCACGCCATTTGCCACACTCTCCGTCGCTTTTTAATAAAAATAATTATTTTAAAATTATTTTACAAAAAGCTACGGACGGCATCTCTTAGTCCATCGCTTTTTTTTTTGCGGATTTTTTGTGCCATATATAAATATGATTAAAAGTTATTTAATTAATATATATAGAGACGCTGTCCATCACTTTTTATTAATAATAATTATTTATAAATTAAACAATAATCACGATGTTTGTCGTTTTTAATTTAATTTAATTTTTTTATGGATAAGGCACAAGTACCCCCCCCCCCCCCCCAAAAAAAACTTATTTTTTTGTAATTTTGTACACCTTTTGTCTTACGTGGCACACTCTGTGACTCCACGCAATTGAGGCGCGTGAGAGATATTTGGATGCCACATAAGCCAAAAAGGTGCACAAAATTACAAAAAAAAAAAGGGTTGGGGGGGGGGGGGGGTAATAGGAACTTAGTTTAGTTAAGGTGTGTCTCTGGGATTTCGGTCATAGTCTAGGGGGGTACTTTGATTTAACTCGTTTATAAAGAAACTATATTACTTTAGCGACTGCATACACTTGTGTGTATATTTTTGGAGAAACAATTTTTGGCGCCGTTGCCGGGGACTTAGAAATTGATTTATATTTTATTTTCTTAAGTTTATAATTAGATTGTTCAAGTGTTAAGAACTTGATCTTAACTCTTGTGAATTGCAGGCAATTGATTCTCAAGTCTGGCTAGGAAAGGAAAACTTGTCCAACCCAACGATGAACCTGAAAGAGCTTTAAGACTACGAAGAAAGCTGACAAACCAAGGAAGGCAGTAGGAATTAGGACGAGGTCACCCAAAAGATATGAAGGGGGAAAAAGAAGGAAACAAAAACAATGAAGGTCACGAAGTTCCCCTGATCATACCGGCAAGACCAGTCCGTGATGTGGCAGTCCCACTCACAGACACTATGGAGTTTAGTATAAGAAAACCACTACCGGGTGGCAGATTTGAACTAAAACAGAACATGGTACATCTTATCCACTCAATAGGACAATTCACCAGACTCCCTCACGATGATCCTCAAATCCACATTGAGAACTTTTTGGAGATAAGTGATACATACATCTCGAATGGTGTGTCATCAGACTATATGAGGTTGACATTGTTCCCTATCTCGTTGTTGGGAGCCGCCAGGCAGTGGTTAGACCAAGAGCCACCAAATTCCATCACTACAAGGGATTATCTAGCAAAGAAATTCTTGAGTCGATTCTTTTCATCAGGTAAAACCACACTTTTGAAGAGTGAATTACTTAGCTTCAAGCAGAAAAAAGGGGAGGATATGTACCAAGCATAGGATCGATTCAAACAATTGCTAAATGTGTGTCCGCATCACTATTAGGCTAATAAGGTACTTGCTCACACTTTGTTTTAGGGTTTGGATTATAATGCAAAAGTACTTTTTAATAATGCAATAGGTTGACAAGCATTAGCAAAAACGTTTGAGGAGCTAATTGATCTCTTAGATAAACTCTCCGAAGGAAACCCCGATTATGAAGGAGAAATGCCAAGAACCACAACACATAGAGCGGCATAAATTGTAGTTGTAGATCAAGCTACCGCAATAAACGCAAAACTAGATGCAATGAACCAAAGCATAACCATGCATTTTAAACAAATTGCACTAAGTCAAGCACCAGTGAATGCTGTACAAAAAACGGCAAGTTGGTGTGGAGTCTGTGGTAGTGGAGCACATGAAACTGAACTTTGTAAGGTAAATCCAAATTCCATAAACTATGTGGGGAATGCGCAAAGAGGCGGAGGCCCGCAAAATTATGGTAATACTTATAACTCTAGTTGGAGAAACCATCCTAACTTCTCATGGGGTGGAAACCAAAACTAGAATCAAAACCAAGTGCAAGGGTCTAACCAATATCGAGCGCAAGGAATGGGGAAGCAATACCAAAATCCTAGCCAAGGCGTAAATTCGAGTGCACCAAGAGAGGGGATGACTAATGAAGAGTTACTCCAAAGCTAATGATAGAAATCTATACAAAGATAAATTCTAGGATAGATAAGTAGGATGAGAACATAAGAAACATCCAAATGTCCCAATTAAGTTTACAAAAATAAGTTGCGCAAGTAGCTAGTTCACTAAACTTGCATCCTCAAGGAGGTTTTCCCGGTGACATTGAACCTACCCTAAGCAACTAAATGCGGTGAGCACTAGAAGTGGATTGCAACTAGAGGAACTAGCTCCAAAGAAGAGAGATACTGAGGTAGTGAATAAAGAAAAGAAAGAAGAAGAGGTGGTAAAGAGCTCCAATGTTGAGAAGCCCATTCCTCAAATGAAAACACCCCCTCTGTTTCCATAAAAGCTTCGAAAGCAGAATGAAGATGAATGCTTGGGTAAGTTTCTCTCTCTACTTAAACAGGTCACATTAACCTCCCTTTGGTTGACATTTGCCAGGGAATTCCAAAGTATGCCAAGTATGTGAAGGAGATAGTGGCTAACAATAGGAGGCTCATAGAGTATGAAACAGTAGAACTTACTGAGGAGTGCAACTCTAGAATTTAGAATAGACTACCTAAAAAGTTAAAGGATCCAGGTAGTTTCATGGTGAAAATTTCAATTGGGCAAAGTGTTCATATCCGGGGGTTATATGATTTGAGTGCAAACATTAATCTCATGCATGCATCATTATATAAGAAACTTTGGTTGGGCAGTCCAAAACCAACAACTGCCATTCTCCAACTCGTGGATAGGTCCATAGCTAAGACAGAGGATGTAGTAGAGGATGTGTTAGTACAAGTGGGTTCGTTGATCTTTCTGGTGGATTTTGTGGTCTTAAACTTTGAGCCTGATCCTAAAGTTCCATTCATTTTGGGGCGTCCGTTCTTGGCTATAGATTGGGCATTGATTGATGTAGCGGCTGGGCAGTTGACTATGAGGGCACAAGATAAAGTTGAAGTATTTGATGTATACCGTGCCTTGAAATTGCCCTTTATCTATGAAGAGTTGTCCACTATTATGATTGTAGATCTCGCAGTATAATCGCAACTCATGCGTCTAAGGATCCCTTAGAAAGAGTTTTAGTGGGACGTGACGTAGATGGAGATACTGAAGCTCTAGATATAGTGACTTGTTTGAATTTGGCTACCATAGAATTGCACAGACGTAGAATAGAGTCATTGAATCGTGAATTAGGGCCTCCACCCAAAGCATCAATTGAAGAAGCACCTAAATTGGAGTTGAAATCTCTGCCTGCTCAACTAAGGTATGCGTATTTGGTTACTAATGAAACCTTGCTCATAATACTTTCTGCAGAATTGTGTGAAATACAGGTTGAGGCGACATTGAGAGTCTTAAAGCAGAGAAACAAAGCTATTGGGTGTCAAATAGCTGATATTCATGGGATTAGTTCGGCGTTATGTATGCACAAAATCTCTATGGAGGAGGATCACAAACCGAGTGCACAACATCAACGTAGACTGAATCCTTTGTTGAAAGAAGTGGTGAGAAAAAAAGTAATAAAGTTGTTAAATGCTAGAATCGTGTACCCAATTTCTGATAGCAAGTGGGTAAGTCCTGTGCAATGTGTCCCAAAGAAATGAGGTATGACAGTGGTGAAGAATGAGGAAAATGAGTTTATCCCCATTAGAACAGTCATCGGATTGAGAATTTGCATTGATTACCGGAAGCTAAATGAGGCTACACGAAAAGATTACTATCTTGTTCCCTTCATTGATTTGTGCTTGACCGACTAACAGGGCAAGAGTACTATTATTTTTTAGATGGGTATTCCGAATATAATCAGATTTTGATTGCTCCAGCGGATCAGGAAAAGACCACGTTCACTTGTCCTTCTAGTATGTATGCTTTCAAATGCATGCCATTTGGACTTTGCAATGCGCCGACGTCTTTTCAAAGGTGCATGATGTCTATATTTCATGATATAGTGGAGAACATTATAGAGGTGTTCATGGATAATTTCTTTGTCTTTGGGAAGTCTTTTGAGGTATGTCTCCAAAATCTTGATAGAGTACTTGCTAGATGTGAAGACACCAATTTAGTACTAAACTAGGAGAAATGTCATTTCTTGGTTCGAGAGAGGATAGTATTGGGTCATAAGGTGTCAAAGCAGGGATTAGAAGTAGATAAAGCCAAGGTCGAAGTTATTGAAAAATTGAACCCTCTTATCTACGTAAAAGGGGTGCAAAGTTTCCTTGGACACGTAGGTTTTTACCAGATATTCATCAAGGATTTTTCCAAGATTGCAAGACCTATGTGCAGTCTTTTTGAGAAGGAGGTGAAATTTGAATTTGATAAGATATTTTTGAAAGCTTTTGAGATGCTGAAGAGGAACTTAATTAAAGCTCCCAACTTAATTTCTCCTAATTAGGAATTACCATTTGAGCACATGTGTGATGCAAACGATGTAGCAGTGGGTGCAGTATTGGGACAAAGAAAAGATAAAGTGTTCCATTCAATCTACTATGTGAGCAAGACTCTTGATTCTTTCAAGCTAATTACACAGTGACTGAGAAAGAGATGATGGCTTTAGTTTTCACCTTCGATAAGTTCAGATCGTATTTGGTAGGTACCAAGGTGATTGTTTATACTGACTATGCAACTATTAGGTACTTATTTAACAAGAAGGATGCTAAACCAAGGTTGATTCGGTGGATATTGCTTCTCCAAGAATTTGACCTGGAGATCAAAGATAGAAACGGTATTGAGAACCAAATAGCTGATCATTTGTTTAGGTTAGAAGATTTTTCTTATGTACATGAAAGGTAATGAATCGGCAAAGGGTTTCTGGATGAACAGCTGATGGTACTAGATATCTCTCAAGTTCCTTGGTATGAGGACATAGTGAATCTGATAGTAAGTGGAGAGTACCCTCCAGATGCAACCACCTAACAAAAGAAAAATCCAACTCATGAGGCTAAGTTCTATATCTGCGATGAACCATTCCTATTCAAGCAAGGAGTGGATCGGGTGGTAAGAAGATGCATTTTGGAGTGTGAGGTAATGAGAGTATGCTCGAAAGTTGTCATGCCAGCCCATATGGATGACACCATTGAGGAGAGCGCACGACACATAAGGTACTACAATTTGGCTTCTTTTTAGCCCTCGTTATTTAAATATTCTATTGCTTATGTGAAAGGATGTGATAAATTCCAAAGGTTGGGTACTATATCAAGAAGACATGAGATGCCACTAAGTAATATTCTTGAGGTGGAAATTTTTTGTGTGTAGGCTATTGACTTCATGGGTCCTTCTCTCCATCTAATGGGAACCAATATATTATTCTGGTTATTGATTATCTGTCTAAATGGGTTGAGGCGATAGCTCTTCCCTCGAATGACTCCAAAGTGGTGATTAAATTCATCAAGAAGCACATTTTCACTCGTTTTTGGCACTCCAAGGGCAATCAACAATGATAGAGGTAAGAATTTCATTAACCATCTAGTGAATAATCTTCTTGCTAAGCATGGCATTTGGCATAAGGTTTCTACAACTAATCATCCTCAAAAAAGTGGTCAAGTGGAAGTATCAAATAGAGAGGTAAAACAAACTTTGCAGGTGATGGTGAATGCACAAAGAAATGATTCGTCGAAAAAGCTAGATGATGTGTTGTGGGTGTATAGAATTGCATATAACACACCCATAGGGACTTCTCCCCATCACATGGTGTTTGACAAAGCATGTCATCTTCTGGCGGAATTAGAAGACCAAGCATATTGGGCGATAAAGAAGTTAAATCTTGAGCCTGAGCTAGCAGGTAGGAAGCGAGTGGATCAATTACATGAACTTGAGGATTTTATGCTCCATGTGTATGAGAATGTCAAGCTCTACAAAGAAAAGACGAAAAGGTGGCATGAAAAGCACATAGTTCCTCACACTTTCACTCCGGGAGAAAAGGTACTACTTTTTAACTCAAGACTAAGGTTATTCTCCTGAAAACTAAGGTCAAAATGGAGTGGTCCCTTCGAAGTGGTAAGGATGACACAACATGGTGCCGTTGAACTTAAAGGTGAAAATGGCCCTACCTTCTTAGTAAATGGGAAAAGATTTAAGCACTACTTTGGTGAAGATTCGGATCGTAATCGGGAGGCTCTTGAGCTAAATGATGAATGATCCAAGTTGAGTCGAGCCAGGACGTTAAACTAGGCGCTCCACAGGAGGCAACCCGTGTAAGATACGTTATAGGTAGTCATTTTTCTTAGTTTTGATATTTTAGCTTAGTTTCAAATTTTTAGAGTAGAGTTTTTAGCTTTAGTTTGTAGTTTTTAGGACTTTAGTTAAAGTTTGATTGCTTTGTAATAGTTAGGAGCTATAAAGAAAAATACAGAAAAAGGTGTTGTGCCATGACCAAAACTAAGGCGCCGGGTGGGAGGAAACCCACCATTATTATGTCACGCTATTTGGTTTATGTGTAGGTTGTCGAAGAACAAACCACGAGAAAAAAAGAACCATCGGCACTAGAAAATAGTCTAGGGCGCAGGTTGGGCACGTCGCACCAAGGCCTAAAGTACTGAGGCCTATTTTTGGCACACTAGCAGTGCACCGCGTTAGCCAAAATTTTAAAAACGTTGAGGTGGGAACAATTCAGGCGGGTCACGCCAGGGTGAAAAGTTCTACAGCCCATTTCGGGAGGACTGGTAGCGCGTAGCGCCAAGGGTTTGGGCGTAAACTGGGCGTACCTCCCCCTGCTCGCGCCAAACAGTTCTGCTGCAAATTTGGCAAGTCGTCGGGGCAACTTAAAAAATCCCACCTTTTAACTATTCACATACCCAAAACCTACCTCACTTTCTCTCTATTTTTCTCTCTCTAACCAACCAACTCTCCCAAATTCTCCCAAAATTCCCAATTTTTCTTCTTCTTCTTCTTCTTCTTCTCCATTTGTTTCTTCCCCAAAATCCCAAACTTTCTCCATCAATCCTTCCCAAAGCTTTCTCCACTCACATTTTCCCCCCACTCCAAATCACTCAAACCCACCCACAAAAGTCCATAAAATTTCAAAACCCACCTAACCCACCCCCAGTGCCCACCCAAATAAAATATCCCTAGTTTAGCCCCATTAAGCCTTTTAGCCTTGATTTTGTTCTAACTTACTTAATTAAGCCGAATCCCTTTTATTGATACCATTAGTTTTGATCCCAAAGTAATCCTTAATGCACTATGTTAACATGAAAAAGTGAAAACAATGGTCAAAGTGAGTAGGGTGAAAATGCTTGGTTTTGTGGTGAAGAAAGAAAAGAGGTAGAGGAATGATGCCTCATAAGTTCCTAAATCTGTGATTGGCCCTGGTCCCTTGGACATTGTGCACTTTGACTAACGTTAAAAGTCTATGTTGAAGGTGGTTAATTTGAAAAGTACCTTAATAATGGCCATGGTCCTTACAAAGACTATTTTCACCTTAACTCGGGAGAAATCCATAAGTTGAGGGTGGCTATTGTTATGTCTGAAAAAAGAAGACGACAAAAAGGGGTGTGTAAAAAATAAGGGCTCAAGTGAGGGCAAGGTATTAAGTTCAATTGGGAAAATATGTATGAGGGGGGATCAAAGGGAAAGAAAAAGTTGTGAATTTTAGCAAGAAAAAGCAAAACATGTGCAATAGGGAGGATGAGTCACTAATTTTACCCAAATGTATCCTCCCTTACCTAAAGCCGACATTACAGTCGAATGAAAGTCCTCTTGATTCTATGAGTAACACTTTGTGAAAATTAAAGTACAGTAAGGGAAAACTTATGGCATGTTAGGATATGTGAAAACTTCATTTGTGAGTGTGAGAGTGAATTTTACAAAAATGAGCCTTATGATTGAAATACAATGGTGCTTATGGAAAAGAAATGCTATACTTAAATTGGTGAGGGCATTCATGTCACATGTTTGTTCCATACTCTTGTTTGGTGTGCCAATATTTCATTTGCCCGGAATTATTGAAGAAGAATCATGCATTGAGGTTCTAAATTGTTGATTGGTAGACTATAAGAAAGAATGGAAATTATTGCATATAGTGTGTGCCACAAGAACATGATTAAATATGTTTGGCCAATTGTAAAGCAAGGTGAGGAGTCCAAGGGTTAAGAGTGTGATTTGATAAGATAGAGTTTGTTCGAGGACTAACAAATGTTTAAGTGTGGGGTGGTCATCTTAGGCATATTTATATGCACAATTCCTACTAATTACCCATCTTTTAACGTAAGTTTAAGGACATTCACTAATCTAACTGACATGTTTGACTTAGGATTGTGATGATTGCATACTAATATACATGATTAGCTATTTTGCAGGGTTCCTTAGCGAAGTGATTGAATTATGGAAGGAAAGGAATTGAGGACGACAAGTGACGCCCATAAAAAGAGCTAGCGCGGCGCCCCAACATCACTGGTGCGACGCGCCAGGCCCAAAGTACAGAGACACCATTTTGGCACACTGGTAGTACGGCGCGCCAGCTTACTAGGCGCGAGTTGGGTGGGACGCCCCAAGGCAAAGCGGATGTTTTGACGAAAGTTGGGTTTCATTCAGATTCCTTCTTGGGCTAAATTTTGAAATACTTTTCCTAAATTCTATAAATAAGACCTAGGTTTGTTTTGTAAGGGGTGTGACTACTTTTTGGTGTGCAAGAGCAAGAATTCAAGTTTTGTAAAAGGTTTTGAATCTCTAACTCTATTTTATTTTGGAATTCGCAAGAACGATTATATTTTGCAGTTTTTGAATAGTATAAGTGGATAAATGCCCTTGTTCTAGGGTTGTAGCTTCGGATTGATTGTTAAATATCGATGGCTTTGAATTAATTCCTGGTTATCGTTTTAAGCTACTTTTATATTCTTGTTTTAGTCTTTCATGCTTGATCACCATAAAAATAAATCTCTTTTCTATTCTTAAAATCGAGAGAGGATCAGGTAGATAGACCAAAGAATATAAAAGGTTTGATCTTCCATTGAGTTGATTTGTGTTTAGGAGTGACACCCGGACGAACAACTAGCTTGGTTATGAAACAAGATGAAATATAAATGCTCCCTAATTAGGATTGTCTATCCCTGCTCAACGATGTAGTTAAACAACTAATTCGAGTAGGCGACTAGAGGTCGAGAGACCCGACTCATACAATTAAATCAGTAACTTGATAACCGAAATTAGTTTATTGCCTAAGATACGATACATGAAATCCAATGCATGGTGCAGCCCTGGAAATGTCTTTTACTTGCTTGAAACATCAATTTGAAGTCATTCACAGTAGTTACTTTTATTTATTGCATAAGTTGTAGTAGTAATAATCAACCTTCAACCCCCTTTTAAGTTACTTTTGTCGAGTTGTGGAATTAAGTTACTAAGTATAAGTTGATCATAAGTCCCTTAAGAACGAAAACTTGTTTCTAAAGAAACTATATTACTTAAGAGACTGCGTACACTTGCGTGTATATTTGGGAGCAACAATATCCAAAATCATTCCCACACTTAAGAATTTACCTAGCACATATGGTCAATTTATTTAGTAGTATCATTTAGGCTATACTTTCTTTACCCCACACAAAACTGATGTCTCTTGCCTCATTCCTATTTTATCTTCACCTTAAATTGATCTATTCTATATTAAGTGAATTGTTGAGATATTTTTTTATAGTTTAGAACAAGTGAGTTATTAAAAATTCATGAAAACTGTTAAATTTGTTTTTTCACTTTTACTCTTCATTTAATGAGTTTCTTAACTACTTTACATTTTCTAAAGAATTGTCTGAGAATAATAATAAAAGTAATTGTGGAAAGTAACTTTTAATTTATGTCCTAAAATGTATTTTTTCTTAAATAATGTGTCATACTCTATCATGTTACTTAATATGGACTAGAGGGAGTAATAACCCGCTAATTAATTTGCTTGAGTAGGGTCGCTAGACAAAGTTGTCTAATTTTAGTAATTAAATTTGAGACCATTGTGCACGCTACTATAGAAAACAAGGAATTAATCATGGATAATGTTTAGTAGGTAAACAACAAAAATCTCATGTTAATTCCATTTAGCTATAGAAATTTAGCGATGAATTAACTAAAGATTAAAGAAAAATTCTGATATGGGATATATTGATATTTCGAGGATATGGGATTCCCTAACATTATGAATTGAATAAGTCCTCTTCTAGCAATATCCTTATAGAAAAAATTAAATAATTTGTATTGGGATTCCATATGCAAGTTGGTATTTGGGAATAAAGTTTTGAGCATTTTTGAATGGGCAAGTGTTAGAGATGACTACCACGAAATGTGGGAGAAGCATGAGATGCCTTTTTTATCTTATTAGAATCATCAAATTATTCAGTCTTGGGATAATAGTCATAAGTCCTATAAATTTGACAAACTTGAATCAACATTTTCATAAGCAACTCTCAGATCATCCAAAATGGGTCTCCAAACTGATATATATCCTTCTCATGGCTTCAAGCAGCAGCATAGCTACTATGACGATAACGACTACTATTTCTCGGAGGATAATTATTACAGCAACAATGGCTCAAGCATGCAAATGAAGAAGCCTTATGGTTATCCCACCACTACTCCAACCCAAAATCATCACATGATGACGAGCCATGCCGGCTATACCCACGATGACAAGTACCAAACAGCTGGTCAATATGGGAACATGTCTCATGATTCTGCTAATATTTCCAGCTATGGATCAAGTGGAATGCAACACTCCTCCAACCCGAACGGTGGCTATGGATCAAGTGGAATGCAACTCTCTTCCCACGCCAATGCTGGCTATGGAAGTGGAATGTATGGAAGTGCGATGCAACAATCTTCCCACATGAACGGTGGCTATGGAAGCGGAATGCAGCATGCTTCCCACATGAGTGGTGGCTATGGAAGCGGAATTCAACATTTATCCCACATGAATGGTGGCTACGGCAGTGGAATGCAACACTCTTCGCAGATGAATGGTGCTTATGGGGGTGGGATGCACCACTCTTCACACATGAATGGTGGTTATGGAGGTGGGATGCATCAATCTTCCCACACACATATGTCCAGGGGTGTAGAGAACGATTCCGATAGGAAGCCTGGTTACTATGAACAGCCTAACAACAATACTGATCATATGTGGAACATGAAAAGTTTGAATGACTAAATCCCCAAAAGTGTTTTGTGTAAGGTGGAACTATATATGGGTGTTTTAGTTGAGTCTCTTTGGCTATCTTATATTACAAAGGCCTAAAACCTAAATAATGAATCTAAACAACCCTGCTACTATGTACTCATCCATGTATTACTTACTTTTTTATACCCAAAACTATGAAAAATTTGAATTAAATGTATTACTGTTTCTGATAAAGTCATTTCCATCTTGTACTATTCGTGGGCTTATTTGGAGTTGCCTCATTTTCATTTACAAGTTCAAACTAGGAAATAGATGAAAACTGTTGGCCGAAAGGCATCGATCCTCCCATTTTCCTAAAACTTGCAGCCGATTATTATCACAACTATTGCGGTTAAAATGGGCACATATTTTTTTTATGAAAAATACATAACCAGCATATCGACTCAATCCAGCTATCGTTTTAAGAAATAACATAACTCAACGAAGGTTTCTTTTTTCCTAGAAGAATCCTATAGTATTCTCTTCTATCTATCCTCTCTGTCTCTCTCCCTCTCTTTGCTCTCATCGGTAACCCTTCTTCATCAAATCTCCACCAGTAAAGAATCATGGATACACTTCTCCAAATAAAAAATATTATCACCATCATCTTATTCATGTATCGATCTCCAACTTCAAGAATTTGCATATCCAATTTTCAAACAAAGTTCATATCAAGTTTAGGTTTTCTTAGATCTACAAAGTTTGGTTAGGAATTGAAATAAATTATTTACGAATTCATATAGAGGAGAGTAATAGGAAGAAGTAGTGAAATATTGAGACTATTTGGAGATGGTTGATTGATGGCAGTTGTTAGATTTTTCTCAGATATACGGAGGTTGGTTGGAGGAAATGACTTGTGTGTTCATGTGGAGGAAGATGCATGAAATAGGTGGTGAAAATTTGGAGGCATTTTGGAGGTTTTTGGGGAGAAGTCCGGTGTTGGTGGGCTATCAAGCCCCGAGACTTCCCCCTACACGCAACACGGTGCTGAGAGCCATAAGTTATTCCAAGCTAACCTCATGGCATGGTATGATAGTAAGATTTACAAATTAAGTACTGAAAAGAGGAAGATAATTGGAATAGGTCTATCTAAACAAACATAAATAGATAAATATCCAAGTACGCATAAGCAAAATCTAACTGACTGTCTAAAAAGTCTCTACTAATATTGGGTTCCTAAGACAAGCCCTTAGATAACTCTAAAGTTTGAAAACTGAAAGGAATATTTGGTTGTCCTATAAATAGAGACTTGTTCCTTCTAACTTAATTGGCATTCACAATGTAGTCCTAGGTACTTTGAGAGTTTTGGTTAGGGGGAGAATATGTGGGACACAAGTGATACATTATCACTTGTGTGAACCTCCTTATATTTCGAGTGAATTGGTTGAGATTATTTCTCTGTATATTTTCTACTCTCGTGTCTATATAGTGAATTGTTCATCCCCTTTGTGGACGTAGGTCGATTGACTGAATCACGTTAAATCTTTGTATCTTATGGTGTATTTCTTGTTTGTCTTCCTACTCGTAGTTTTTCAAAGTTTGTTTTGTTAGCTTCTACATAATACCTTTATTTTTGGATTATCAAAGCCAAGTTCAATGATGGAGACAAGATCAGTGGTTTGATAATCGATGGTTGAACCAGGTTAAAAATCAGGTGTTCATCTTGACGGGTGTAGTTCTAGTCGTAACCTATTTTGATAGTAATGTAGATTTTTGTTGGATAAATTGTTTCAAAGAAGTTCTTTGTATTGAGGCATATATTTTGCATAGGAGATTATGAAGATGAGATGCAAGTTGTTGAAGATAATTTGAAGAAGGTGGACAAATTTATTTTGTCAGAACTTCAGGCCAAGGGGGAGATTTGTTAGGTATTAATTGCCTTGAGTTTCTTACCATAAATAGGTTTTCCGTTAAGGAAAAGGTTTAGGATTGATTAGTCTTTTCCTTGTTGGAAAAGGTTTAGAACTCGATAAATATAGGTTTGTTCCTAATAACTTAATCAACACTCACAATGTAGTCCTAGGGGCTTGAGACTTTTGGTTAGGGAGAGAATTTGTGGGACACAAGTGATACGTTATCACATGTGTGAACCTCCCATGTAGTCCAAGTGTTTTATTCGAAAATATAAATAAAAGAAAAATGACTAAGTTTCAAAAAATCGATTAAACTTATGGTTTAAGAGAAATCGAATTTCCGAAAGAACAGAGTCGCCACTTAATTTTTATAAGAAATTAAGAAAACTTATAAAAATTTTCAAAAAATAATATTTTAATAGAATAAAATTATTTCTTGATAACCAAAGGGGATCGGGGTTCAATTTACATTCCGAGAAGGTGTTAGGCCCTCGAATGCCCGCTAACTTGAGGTTGACCGACGATTTGACCAAAAATAATTTTTGACTAATTTTGAAAAAATTTAACCAAATAAAAGAAACTCATTTTTATTTACCTATTTATTTGTTATTACTTTATTGTTATCGTCATTTTAACTACCTTAAGGGGGAATGAAATAAAGAGGAAATTTCTAAAGGGAAATAAATTAAGTGACAAGACGAATAATAAAAATTAAAGCTAAGTATAAATTTAATTTGAGTAAAAAAAGTAAATGGCTATCTTGGGAATTTAATTAAATTAAAACCATAAAATAAACAAAGTGTTAGTCAATATAAATAAACAATAATAGGGAGAAGGAAGAAATATTGAATTTGGGCTAAGGCCCAAATTCCCAAATCTGCAAGAAAAATAAAACAATAAATCATTGGGCTTTTGGCCCTTTTTCCCTCTTCATTGATCATGGTATACACCGAGCACATATTTGAGGTATACACCATGTATGCCGCCAATTCTCGAACTTTCGGACCTTTTTTTATTCGAATTTTGTGTTTTCTGCATTTTTCATCCTCTTTTCCGTATTAAACCATGTATTATGTACTTGTCGACCGTGTAATCGACGTATGCTACATGTATATCAGTCCCTTTCGGGCTTTTAGATATCGGAAATTCAACTTCCAGTCCTTATACTTCCTATAACCTGTTCGTCGGCTATTTTGGACTCGATAGAAAATGTAGAATTGGGCCTGTAAGACCTAATCCGCGAAATGCAAGGAGAGGGAGCCTTCAAAGACTCGGGAAGAGACATTCATGCATAGAAAAGAATAAAACAAGGAGAAACTAAGAAATGAAGCATACTTCTCTATAATATAACCAAGGCATATAAAATTGAAACAAGGTGAAAACACATGTAATTAGTTCGCTATGCCAATATAATGAAGAGACAACCAAAGGACTACACACAACACTTAGAGACTAATCACTTACGATGAAACAAAACTCACATGATAAGAATAAAATACTACGAGGTGACGACAAATAAACCTTTAAACCAATGGTGATCTAATGGAGAGGACTTAGGCATAATTATTTAGACAAAGAAAGTAATGAGGAAACAATTATCAATATTAAAAAATGGAACTAATTATTGAAGTCGATGTCATTAAGCAACAAAACAAAATAAAATAAAGAAAAGGCTGTTAGCCCATATGTTTGGGCTTTTGTTATTGGGCCTATTTTCTATGTTAACTTTATATTTCCTATTATGTTAGGTTTAGTTAATGGATTCCTATTAGGTTAGGTTTAGTTAATGAATGCTTATATATAGCCTTTCTATTCTTTTTGTATTGAGACTAATTCTATTATATTGTAATATTGTTCTTCAATTAAAGTAGTTCTGTTAACATGATATCAAGAGCTAAATCGATCCATGCTCCTTGATTTGTTGGTTGAAGACCTGGTAGCGGTTATCTGTTGCGCGGATCGATTGCTGTTGCAACTGCTATTTGTTTAGATCGGTTCAACCCAAGGTAGTTTAATATTTTTTTTTTGGAATTGTTCGCGTCTTGCTGTGTTTGCTTCTCTTATGACAATATGACTGGAAAAGATGATTCTCTCCAGTCCATTAATGCTCAATTAGATGGTAAAAATTATGCATATTGGAGTTATGTCATGAAGAATTTTCTTCGTGGGAAGAATATGTGGGGTTATGTCACTGGGGTTAAAGTTAAACCTAAAGATGATACGGCTGCGGATTTTGCATTGTTGGTAGACTCATGGGAAACTGCTAACTCCAAGGTTATTACCTGGATCAACAATTCTGTAACTCAGTCAATTGGTATGCAATTGGCTAAGTATGACACAACAAAGGAAGTTTGGGACCATTTGGAGAGACTGTATACTCAGTCTAATTTTGTTAAGCAGTACCAGCTGGAGTATGATATTCGTGCTCTTTAACAGAATGCTACAAGCATTCAAGATTTCTATGCTGCAATGTCAGATTTGTAGGATCAATTGGCTCTTACTGAATCTGCAGAGTTAAAAGTTTTTGAGCCATACATTTCTAGGAGGGAAGATCAACGGTTGGTTCAATTTTTGATGGCATTACGCTCTGATTTTGAAGGACTACGTGGAACAATCCTTCATCGATCTCCTCTCCCCACAGTTGATTCTGTTGTTCATGAACTGATTGCAGAAGAGACCCGTATCAAGTCTCAAGTGGATAAAGGGTCTAAAGCAACTAATACTCCTACTGTGTTTGCTACTTCAACTGATCAGTCTAGACCACCACGTTCTCGTCAATCTCCTAAAGTTGCATTTGATGAGTGTGCATTCTGTAAACAGAAAAACCATTGAAAGGTTCAGTGTCCATTTTTACTTAACAGGGCAAAACAACCTCAATCTGGATAGCAGTAGAAGTATGGGCAGCAGAAGTATAGGCAGTAGAAGTATGGGTCATGCTCCTATGATGCTCGTCCTCCATAATTTGCTACTGCTGTTGCTGCTGCTGCTGCACCATCTGTAGATACTGAGTCTGTTAGCACTATTCCACCTTCTGCATTGGATCCCCAAATTTTTGAATAGTTCAGACAATTTATAGCTTCTAATTCTACTGCCAAGTCAGCATCTAGTCCCTCAGGTATTCCGTCCTCCCTGTGGATTTTGGATTCTGGTGTGTCTCATCATATGTCACCTTATTTGTCATTGTTTGGTTCTTTGTCCCCTATTTCACCAATCTCTGTTATATCTTCTAGTGCTGCATCTATGACAGTCGAGGGTGTTGGTTCTGTTACTACCCCTAACATTGTTCTCTCGGATGTTTATTACGTTCCTAAACTTGCTTTGAATCTTGCTTCGGTCAGTCAATTATGTAAAGCTGGTAATTGGGTGTTCTTTTCTGATTCTATTTGTGTTGTATAGGACCAACACACTTAGAGGTGATTGGGATAGGCCGTAGATTGGGGAAACTCTATGTCTTGGAGATTCTCAAAGTGTCTTCTGTTGCTGTTGCTGCCTTTAGTATTGATTTGTTGTCTTTTCATTTGAGTCCTTTGTCTTCTCAGTTTTATCTTTGGCATTCCTATTTGGGACATGTGTCAGTGTCATGTTTACGTTTCTTATCCTCTACTGATGCTTTGGGTCATTTGAACACTTCTGATATTTCTGATTGTAGTGGTTGTAAACTAGCAAAATTCTCAGCTTTACCGTTTAATAAAAGTGTGTCTTATTCTATTGCTCCTTTTGATATTATTCATTCTGATGTGTGGGGTCCATCGCCAATATCCACTAAGGGTGGCTCGACCTATTATGTTTCGTTTATAGATGACTTTGCTCGTTATACCTGGGTGTATCTTATGAAATGCAAATCTGATTTCTTTGGCATTTACAGTAACTTTAGAGCCCTTGTTAAAACACAACATTCCGCTGTGATAAAGTGCTTCAGGTGTGACTTAGGGGGCGAATATACCTCTAATGATTTCACTCAGTTACTCGCATCTGATGGCACCATACACCAGTCATCTTGTACTGACACTCCTGAGCAGAACGGTGTTGCAGAAAGGAAACACCACCATATTGTTGAGACAACACGCTCTTTACTCTTTTCTGCAAAGGTTCCTAGTATTTTTTGGGGAGAAGCAGTCCTAACTGCTGTATATGTGATTAATCGTATTCCTACTGCATTGACTTCAGGGATGTCTCCGTTTGAGAAATTGTATGGTCACTTAATAGATTATTTTGCATTACGAGTTTTTGGATGTACTTGTTATATTCTTCATTCTCATGTTGAACGAAATAAGCTGGGGCCAAAATCAGCTATATGTGTGTTTTTGGGATATGGTGTTGGACAGAAAGGATGTAGTTGCTATGATCCTATAAGTCAGAAATTATATGTTTCACGACATGTCACCTTTGAACATATTCCTTTTTAATCGATTCCAGCTAAATCCCATGATATAACGAAATAAGATCTTCATCATATTGATCCATTTGGCGTTGATATGGAGGTTTCAGTTTCGGATTCATCCATGCCACCTGATGATAGTGCTTCAGCCCCACCTGTGCCTGAGTCTGCTCCTTTGACTGTTGAGACTAGAGATCCACCACCTCCGAAGAGGTCTACTCGTCCACCAAACTACTAGATTTCGCATACTCTACATACTCAGCCTCATTTGCGTCTTTTTTTGCCAACATACATCATTTGTCTGAACCTGAGTCGTATCGAGATGCTGTGACTGATCCTCTTTGGCAGAATGCTATGGCTGAGGAACTCACTGCTCTTTATCAGACACATACATGGGATTTGGTTACCCTCCCACCTGGTAAACATACGATTGGATGTCGATGGGTGTATAAGATAAAAACAAAGTCTGATGGGTCTGTTGAGCGATACAAGGCCAGACTTATGGCAAAAAGGTATTCACAAAAATATGGTATGGACTATGAGGAGACTTTTGCCCCGGTGGCAAAGATGATAACTATTCGCATTATAATTGTTGTTGCATTCGTTCGACAGTGGAAGATATTTCAAATGGACGTCAAGAATGCATTTCTGAACGGTGATCTCCATAGGCTTCGAAAAGCTTTATATGGTCTCAAGCAAGCCCCTCGTGCTTGGTTTGAGAAATTCTCCACTGTGATTACTTCTCTTGGATTTTCCCCGAGTAATCATGATTCGACATTATTTGTTAGATGTATGAGTGCAGGGAAAATTCTTTTGTCCTTATATGTAGATGATATGGTTATTACTGGTGATGATTATGGTGGTATTGAGTCATTGAAGCGTGATTTGGCTCATTGGTTTGCCATGAAGGACTTAGGCTTGTTGCGTTATTTTTTAGGTATTGAGGTGGCTCAGTCTAAGAAAGGGTATCTTCTTTCATAGACTAAATATACATTAGACTTGTTTAAAGGGCGCGCCTTTCTGACAACAAGACTGTAGATACTCCCCTTGAAACCAATGCACGGTACTCTCCTAATGATGGTGTTCCGTTATCAGATTCGAGTATTTATCGGACTGTTGTAGGTAGTTTGGTTTATCTTACTGTTACTCACCCCAATATAGCTCATGCAGTTCATGTTGTTAGCTAGTTTGTTACTGCTCCTACTTCTATTCACTGGGGAGCTGTACTTCGTATTTTGAGATATTTTCGTGGCACTCATTTTCAGAATCTCTTGTTTCCCTCGACGTCATCTCTCGAGTTGCGAGCCTATAGTGATGCTGATTGGGATGGCGATCGCAATGATCGTAAATCCACCACTGGTTTTTGTGTGTTTCTTGGAGACTCTTTAATCTCGTGGAAGAGCAAGAAACAAGATGTTGTCTCTAGATCTTCCATGGAGGCTGGGTATCGTGCTATGACTGTGACTATGTGTGAGATTGCTTGGTTACGTTGGCTTCTTGCAGATATGGGAGTTCACATTTCTTTGCCAACTCCTCTATATTGTGATAACAAAAGTGCGATACAAATTGCAAAGAATTCTATTTTTCATGAGCGGACGAAACACATTTAGATTGATTGTCACTTCACCTGTCATCATTTACAGCTCGGGACCATATCGCTTCCGTTTGTTCCGTCGTCCTTGTAGATTGCTGATCTTTTTACGAAGGCACAGTCGGCGTCTCGATTTCAATTTTTGTGTGACAAACTCTCAATGCTTATTGCTGTTGCATTGTGAGTTTGAGGGGGGATGTTAGCCCATATGTTTGGGCTTTTGTTATTGGGCCTATTTTCTATGTTAACTTTATATTTCATATTAGGTTAGGTTAGTTAATGGATGCTTATATATAGCCTTTCTATTCTTTTTGTATTGACACTAATTCTATTATATTGTAATTTTGTTCTTCAATTAAAGTAGTTCTGTTAACAAAGGCAATATGAAGCTAAGCAAAAGGAGATAATAAACCCAAATATAGAATAGTAATAGACCCAATTAACAAGACAATTCTACTGCTTTGCAACAATTTTCGACATGACTAAGAGAAGGATTTTTGGCAAAAGAAAAAAAATGAAATAATAAAATAAAATAAAATTTTCCACAACTTAAAATAAAGAAATAGGGCAAGAGTAGGCGACAGAACATACAAATAATTTAAGCACAATTTTTCACATACTAAGGCATGTATTTAAAGCTGAACAAAATAGATTAGAGATTAAACCTTAAAACTATAGTCTTTCGGAAATGAGATTCAATCACAAGAAACCATCAGAAGAGAAGAAAAGAAACAGCTCACGCTCAATAAGCATATACAAGAAAAGGACATCACTGTATCATGGAGAAACTTTCCACTCAAACAAAATATGAAACTCGACTAATTTGTCACGTACAAGCTATATTCACCGAACCCTTACATAATAGAAACAACATTCTAGATCAGAAAATTCGCAATCACACTAACCCACCGCCAACCAACAAGATTATCACTGAAACGATGAGAAAATAGAGATAAGAACAACTCAGAACTACATAGAGCCAGCAAGACTTCCAACTGAACGAACCAGAAAATTTAAATGCATAGAACAAGGAAACACCATTGATTTTGAACTAAGAGCAAATCGAGATTATTTCCAAAATTTCAGCATTTAAATAACTTACAACCTTCAAGCAATGAACAACCTACACCTTAAGATACAAATGACACAGGTAGAAATGAGGTTTACCTTTCTAAGTGTGGCGAACTGGACAGCAATGAGTAGAACAAACTCTTCCACCACCAAGACACGACTCGAGCAGTAGCCAAGAAACCCAAACAAAAATGTAGACAAGGAACTTCTCGCAAATTTAGAGATAGGGAATTCGTTCAAGAATATCTCAAGTGTCAAAGCGAATAACCAAAAGAAACATTTTATGAGCTATTCCTTTTGGTACCTCAATTCTCCCAACCTCAAGAACTAAGGAAAAGAGGGCTTAAATAGGAGGAAGTTAGGGTTGATTTTAGGGGGAAAATCCGGATGAGAATTCGAATTCAAAATTAAAATTTCTTGGAAGATAAGGCTCAACCACCTGGAATCTGTACTATTCTCAACAGATTAAAGGAGGGAGCCATCCTATTTTGAAGGAAGGACGAACGAGGATGGAGATGGAGGCACTTGGAAAATTTGAGTACGAGCGGATAAGGAAAAAGAGGAGAGGGAATGGATGCGCGTGATTTCTGGGCTCAATAGGCTGAATCACTACTGGATTTGGGTCGATTCTGGCTGTGTTTCACTGGAAATTTCCTGCTGTGTCGTCTGGTATGCGTGAAAAAGAAGAAGAAACGATGTGGGGTCCTTTTTGGTATATTGTACGCTACTACTGTTGTATATATTGGATTGGGTCTTTTGGAAATGTTTTTGTGGACTGTTGGGGTTGTTTTCTAATTGTAAAAGGGAATGGGCTTAAGATGGGGAATGGGACAGAAGTTGGGCCCAATTGTGGTTTTGAATGTGAGGTAAAAAAAAGTAAAATTAGAATTGAAAATTTGGCCCATTAAATTGCAATTATAACCATTGAATTAAGGACTTAGCCAATTCGAGTTAATTAGTGAAATCGGCTAAAAACTAAATAAGACAAATTAACATAAATTAATTAATGAGCTTCTTAAATCTTAACGAAACAAAATAATTAATTTTAATTATAAAATAATTATTCAAGATTACAACCATAATTTAAATTAAGCTAATTTAACAAAATACTTACTAAAGTTAAAATCTTTTTGAGGTGATTTTTTGAATAATTATAAGATATACTAATTACATATATAACTATATAAAATATTATCTAAAAAAATTATAAAAAGTGACAAAACTATTTAAAATAACTTGCAAACTATAGTATTATTTTTTTGAAATTTTATAAAACTAATTATTTTAAATTGTTTGAAATTGAAGAAGCTCGAAATGATTAATTTATATTGTGGAGGTCTGAAATTGGGTGTCAATGCCGAGTGAGCTTGCTAGGATTATTTCTCTCTATATTTCGTACTCTCATATTTGTATAGCGAATTTCTCATCTCTTTTGTGGACGTAGGTTGATTGACCGAACCACGCCTTTTGACATATTTCTCGATTGTCTTCTTTCTCATGGTTTTTCGAGGTTTGCTTTGTTAGTTTCCGTATTACATCTAATTATTTCGGTCCTAACAAGTGGTATCAGAGGCAGGTTCAATGATGGAGTCAGGCTCAATGATGTATCCAAGTTCGATGGTTTAATGATGGAGCTAAGTTTAGTCTTTCGATAATCGATGATTGAATCGGGTTAAAAATTGGGTGTTCATCTTGGCAGGTGTAGTTCGAGGTGCAACTTTTTTGACAGTAATGATAATTTTGTTGGAGAAATTGCTTCAGAGAGGTTCTCTATGTTAAGACATAGATTTGATGGAGGAGATTATGAAGAGGAGATGCTAGTTGTTAAAAATTATGTGAAGAAGGTGGACAAATTTATTTTGTGAGAAATTCAGGCCAAGGGGGAGATTTGTTGGGTATTATTTCCCCCAAGTTTCTTACTATAAATAGATTTTTCTTTTAGGAAAAGGTTTAGGAGTGCCTAGTTCTTTTCTTGTAGGAAAAGATTTAGGTCTCTATAAATAGAGGTTTGTTCCTTCTAATTTAATCGACATTCACAATGTAGTCCTAGGGGCTTTGAGAGATTTAGTTGGGGGAGACTTTGTGGGACACAAGTGATACATTATCACTTGTGTGAACCTCCTTTTATTCCGAGTGAATTGGATAAGCTTATTTATCTCTATATTTTGTACTCTCGTGTTCATATGGTGAATTACTCATCTCCTTTATGGATGTAGGTCAATTGACTGAACCACGTTAAATCTTTGTATCTTTTGGTATATTTCTCGTTTGTCTTCTTACTTGTGGTCTTTTGAGGGTTTCTTTGCTTGTTTTCGCATGATACCTTATCATTTCGGTCCTAACAGACTCACCAACATTGCTGCTAGTTGATTAGAGATAGTACTAACCGTGAGTTAGATAATGAATGTCAGAACCTATAAAATCGAACAATATAGGCAGAAAGTAAGTGGTTAGTGAGGAATATACATAATAAACATGATATTTCAGCATACTAAATATGTAAAAAATGTTGATATAATGACCAAGTTGAATAACATGAAGGTGAGACATACTGAACTGAAATAGAAAGGTACAAGGTTGTGCAATTAGTGAAATTCTGATTATGGGTGGTACTAAAACTGATATAAACAATGTGAGCAACTACATGGAGTTCAACATACTATCCCCATAAAAGAAAGAGGGTCTCCAATACTTGTCATCGTAACAGACTTGATAACAGAGATAATAATGATTCACTTAGCTAATGCCTATCCAAGATAAATCTTATGGTGGCATGTAGTTCTGAGACTTAGAGATTGCTACTAAAGGTCTATGGACGCTAATCAAAAACCTTCATCTCTACATCTTCTTGGTGCTATGTATTACTACCAATGAAAACATGCATAATCTATAAATAGTCTCATACTACTGAATCATACTAATAACTAATACATACTGAGTAGCTTATAAATCATGACTGAAAATAATCCGGAAGATGCTTTATCTGAAAGCACATAAATCATGAAAATCTAATTAAGTGAGACATGAATTTGAAATAGCATAAATTTGAGTCATGAAAATACTTGTATGTTGAGGACTAATGAAAATAACATTGAAATCATGGGATTCATGAGTAAAACATGCAATTAGGGACTGCTCACGAAGAAAAACTAATTTACAATGAAAATCCATGAAGATCATAAAATGTTCTAACTTGTGGGAATCATAAACTTGAAAATCTGATGTTTCTTTGGGACTCAATGGGTGAAGGGATACCCATTGATGAAATCCCACATACCTTGAGTAGAAACCTATTGGCTAGATTCCTTCAATGAAAATTTGAAGCTTGAAATTCTAGTTCTTGCTTTGGGAGAAGACTTGAGAGAGAGAAAACTTTGATTTGGGTGAGTTAGGAAAGAATGAGAGGTTAGGATCACTAGAAATCTTTTAATCCCACTTAAAATAGTCCAAAATGGCGTAGCATAGGAATTAAAAAAGTGGCAAAAGACCAAAGTATCTCTCTCTTAAAATTGACGGAGGCCCCTTGACCGTCCCTTCTATGGTCTATATAATGATCAACATAATGTGAAGGTGTTCGTAAAAGATAGAGATTTTTGGGTTTCTAAAGGTCATTTTACGAAAGCTTCTATGGACCATAGGTATGTCCAAGGGCTGTATAAGTGTCCATTAAAGACAGAGTTTCCTGGGTACTAGAGTCTAGATCTACGGATCGATCCATAGTCTGTAAAATTTTCCACTATCTATAAAATAGTCTGGAACTTTCTTACAAATTTTCCATATTATGAGCTCTGGTTTATGAGTACCATCATGAAATGTGGTTTCTCTCACGGTCCATGGAGTCATCTGTAAAATCAAATCTTTTGCAGACCTTAGTTCTTACTGATCATTCCAATGTATGATATGGGCTTAGGAACTTTTAGAGGAACTTTTAGAGTGTTACAATATTTCCCTCTTAGGAACATTCGTCCTGGAATGAAGTTTAACTAGGCTAAATAGAGTAGGGAAGGAACTACAACCCAATATTGAAAGATAAACATTGAAAATTGAAGAAGTGATGGACTTGGAACTAAAACATGCAAGTTAATCTGATTTCATGAACATGCATGCATACTAAGGCATGAAAGTAACTGAAAACATGAATCTGAAGGAGTTCTAAGGAGAAACTATTACCTCGTGCTGAAAAGGAACTGAAAGGGAAAATATGGGGATACTTGGGCATCATTTTTCTTCGATTTCTCAAGTATCACCCTCACCTAATTTATTTCTCCAAAGAACTTTCACTAAAGTGACTTCCTTATTCCTCAACTTATGAACCTGATGTTCAAGATCTCAACTCGGACCTCTTTATGAGATTCTTTCATTCACACTGATACTTTCTAAAGTCACAAGTGAAGTCAGATCACCAATGCACTTCTTTAACAACGACTCATGGAAAATTGGGTGCACTAATGCTAAATTTGAAGGCAAATCCAACTTGTATAGCTTCATTGTGTTGGGTTTGAAAATGTGTGAATGAAAAATGAAGAGTTGCGATTTTTATGAAAAGTTGTGATTGTAATGAAAAGTTGCGATTTTTATGAAGAGTTTTCACTTTATGAAAATTTGTGACTTTTATGAAAGGTTGTGACCTTTCTGAAGGGTTGTTAAGGAATAATAAACACCACACTACCCTTTGTTGTCTATAAATAGAGAGTTTCCTCTTATTTTTCAACGAGGAAAAACTAATTTTTTAGGTTTCTTCTTCTTCTTTTTCTACTAATACTACTAATACTAAATCTAGTATTCTAAGTCTATAAATAAAGAATTTTTGCTTATTTTTCAACAAGGAAAAAACTAATTTTCTGGACTTCTTCTATAACTACTACTAAATCTAGTATTCTAAGTCTATAAATAGAGAGTTTCCTCTTATTTTTCAAAAAGGAATAAACCAATTTTCTGGACTTCTTCTACTACTACTACTAAATCTAGTATTCTAAGTGTATTTTACTTTCATTGAGTGGTTTGCTGACACCGTGGTTTTAGGTATCGATAACCGATGAGTAGGATCAATCATAGTCTATTAACCTCGGGTACTTAAGGGGAATAATTTCCTTAAGGGGACACCGTGCATTAAGTGGCTTGATTTTCTTCTTTAAAAAGATAGTTTGTTTTTTGTTTCTAATCTGTTTCTGATTCTATTTTTCTCTACTCGTTTTAATTTTCTAGTTTTGAAAATGTTCTTTAAAATTTGTTGTTTCTTATCAAGATCTTCAACGTTTTTGTTCTAAGTATCTTAGGAATACAAGATGAACAACAATCTTAAGAAAATTATTATACTACTGGTATTTCTTGTATTCCATTGATTGAGGGAAACAAATCATGAAAGTAGAAGATTAGTGCACTACTTCTTCAGAACTCGCTGCCTTGTTTAACAAGGTCGAAATGAGAATGTATTAGGAAAATTGGTGGTATTCTGGTTAAAGATTACACCAGGTAACCTTCTTATTATTTATCTAAGGAGGAAAATAGTTTGTAAAAGTTAACTCTTTTGATACTTATCATGTGTGTCTTTGGAAAAAGATCTGCAAACCGTATGATTTTGAATGAATTTTCCTTAGAAAATAGTGTTGCCTTTAAAATTATTTAGTTTGCAGAATGAGATATGCAGATTTTAATTTGATAAGATGGTATGCCAAAATGTTATAGTTGGATGACTATTTGAAAAGAAAAGCATTTCTATGTGATCTAAGAATATGTTTTATTCTGTTTGGGAAAAAAAAAACTAGTTTTCTATTGTGGATAAATTAGACTATGCAATTGGTTTGAAGGATATGACAACTTCACCTAATAAGTTAGTGTTGTACGTATGGTTGTCTATAAACTTCATTATTAAATAGAAACAAATTTTACAAAAAAATTGTCTTTGTTATTAGTAGTTTAAATTTTAAGTCGTATGTCTAATTGTGATAGAAAAAGAAGACCAGTGACTTAGAGTTTGTGATTTTGTGCCTCTATGGAATGAACTTTGTTATTGTGTAAAAATTGTCAAAGGGAATTGAAGCACTATAATTCTTTTGTAGAATAATATTTCCAAAAGAGGTCTCTTATTGCCAATGGTATTTTGATAGTATGGCAAAAAAATATGTGGAAAAACTATTTTCAAATATTGAAAAAATATTTTTGAGATCATATATAAATGTGGGGGGTTCTTTGCTTATGATAAAGATAAAATTAGACTTGATCGTTTGATAGAGTGTATAAGAATAATGTTAAATAGAGTATATTAGTAATGCTTGCATTAGCAATACATGTATTAGTTATGCTTGCATTAGTTATACATAGATTACTGTTATACATTGTTTGATTTGATGCATAAAAAATAGTATTGATTACATAAAAAATTAATTTACAAAGATACCCTCCACTATTATCGTAAAAAAAGATGTAAAAAAGGTTTTGAGGGGCAATTGGTCTTTAATCATGCTAATGCATGCATTAAAACCATTGCATTGCTAATACCTAAAATTCCATGGTATTAGCAATACACACCTTAATACACTATAGAGTGTATAACTAATGCGTGTGTTAGTTATGCATAGGTTTGAAAAGAGACCAAACAAGGTACTAGTAATACACAAGGCTAATGCATGCATTATTTTTCCTAATACACTCTACCGAACGACCTCTTAGTGTTTAATTAAAATTTGCAGCACAAGTTATGAAATCCAATGATACTTTTGTATTATGTTAGACCCACAAAATTCTTGCAGTATATTTGATATTGTGGTCGTTGAGTTTCTCTTTTACTAGTATATGATATGACTAGTATGAAACTACCAAATAATGTATATACTTATTCAAAATAATTGTGTTCTTTTATGAAAAAGTGTTACTTAAAATATTGTGATTTTCATGCAAAGATATGTCTATTAAATATAACTATTTGTGTAGGCATGAATATTGGTGAATAGTCATCTGTCATGTTTTGTAAAAGAAGCATTTGAATTATATCCGATGAAACTATGTTAATGGGTAGCTCTATAACAATCCGATTGAAATTTATGGAAAGGTCCTTTTGCAAAGGATATTTGACAAGGTGCTGACTCTAACAATGTTTGTATCACACAAAATTGTAAGAAGTAGGAACGAAATATTTGTGAGAAAAAGCAACCTACGGAGAGCCTTTCAAACTCAATATTTTTATTTGTAGTTACTTGCTTGAGTCAAATTGTTTGTGACATGAACACTTGGGACATGTCAATTACATAACCTTGCAAGAAAAACTGATCAACTTAGAAATATTTTCTATCTTTGAGAGCAATAAATAAAAATGTCAAGTTTTTGTTGAATTTATGTATGCTTAGCATTCTTATAAATCTGTTGAAAGGAATTGTAATCCCTTAGAATTGATTTACACTAACACTTTATATATGAAGTCAACACCATCTCGTGGTGGGAAGAATTATCTCATAACTTTTATTGACAATTGCAATAGATACTATGTCTATTTGCTAAATGGTAAGGATGAAGCAATAGAAAGACAATATAATATTGAAGTTGAAAATCAATTGGGAAAAAGATAAAAAAAAGTGGCAGGGATGGAGAGCAGTCTCCTTTTGCATAAATATGTTTAGAAATTTCCTATTCACCTCAATCTAATGGAATTGCAGAATGAAAAAAACAAAATTTAGAAGAAAATGATGGCTATATTACTTATATGTTCAGGTTTACCACAAAACTTGTGTGGAGAAGCTATCCTTATAGCAAAAGGGAACAACAAAATGGTTTGTAATTTCAGAAAGAAACCAAAAAAAAAGGTTTGTTTGTTCAAGACACAATCTATTCCATAAGATAAATGGAAATGAAAGTAATCCGACTTAAAACATTTCAAAGTGTGGGGTGTCTAGCCAAAGTCCAAGTTCCTATTCCTAAAAGGATTAAAATAGGATTTAGACTCTGGATTGTAAAATTAGACTTGAGTAGTCTGGTGAAGGGTCTAAAAGACCTTAAAAAGAACAAAAGAAGAATGCACTTAATAAAGAGATTCAGAGGCGTAGTAAATGTCAAAGGACATCTACTACCTTCGGATCTAATTTTGTAACATTTCCTATGTCTTGTGTGGGCTCATCTCTTTTTGGAAAGATGGTGTTGATAGAGAAATTGATTCAGTCTTGAGCAATCCTATTGGAACTTTGTTGATCTTCTTCTAGGAAATAAACCTTTGGGTTCAAAGTAAATCTTTAGAAGGAAAACGAAAGTCTATGGAACTATTGACAAATACAAAGGCAAGACTTTTTTGTCAAAGGCTTTACAAAAGAAGAAGGTCTTGATTTTTTCGACACATACCCATCAATAACTAAAATTACATTCATTCGGATGTTAACTACATAAATTGTGGTATTTGACCTCCAAATTCATCAAATGAATGTGAAAACAACTTTATTAAATAGAGAATTGGAGGAAGAAATTTACATGGAATTGCCCAAGGGTTTTGTGGTTCTTGGTAAAGAAAAAAAAGTGTGTGAATTTTTTAAGTCACTTTATAGACTAAAACCCAAACAATGACATAAGAAATTTGACCAAACGATGTTGACAAATGGATTTAAGAATGATGGAAGTGATAAACGTGTTTACCTTAAAATCACAAGGTCATTGTTTGTTTATATATTGGTTATATGTTGATCATCAGTAAAGACACTAATGACATAAACGCTACTAAACATATGCTAGAAAACAATTTTGATATGAAAGATCTTGGATCTGCTGATGAGATCTTTGGTATAAGAATCCTTAGAACTCCATAATGTTTAGCATTGTCACGGTCTCATTGCATTGAAAAGGTATTTGACTAGATCAAATATTTGGATTTCAATATTGTCAAGACTCCATAAATGTGAGCTTTGCACTTCAAAAGAATGAAGGTGAAAGTGATTCACAATTGGATTATGCTAGAGTATTAGGAAGTAAAATCTATACCAGAAAGTGTATGCGATCAGATATAACATGTTCTATTAGTAAACTGAGTCGGTTTATGAGTAAAACCAATCAAACTCATTAGACGACAATGAAAAGAATTTTGGGGGTACTTAAAACATACTCAAAACTATATTGTGCATTACAACAAATATCCAGCAGTATTGAAAGGATACAGTGTTGCAATTTGGATCACCGGGATCAAATAAAGTAAAATTCACGAGAGGATATGTATTTACTATCGGTGGAGGAGCAATCTCTTGGAAATCTCCCAAACAGAAATGTATCGCTAGCTTTACAATGATCTCTGAGCTTGTTTCTCTAGATCAGGCCGGTGAATAAGTTGAAAGACTTCGAAATTTGATAGATATTCTCTTTTGGCTTGAACCTTTGATATTAGTATGCATACACTTTGATAGTCAAGATTCAATAGGTAGGGCATGGAGTATGATGTATAACGAAAAGTCTCGTCATATAATACATTGACATAATACGTTAGAAAATTACTCTCTAGTGGAATTATCACAATTGACTTTCTAAAGCCAAAGGATGTGTCGAATCCACTTACAAAAGCCCTAATTAGAGAGAGAGTTGAAATATCATCTAAGGGAAAGAGTTTATGGCTTAGGACAAGTCATCATGTCAGTAAATCTACCTAGCATACTGGAGATCCCAAGAGCTAGGTTCAAGGAGGAAAACAAAGTTGTAACTAATGGTTCCACATTGTCAACCAACTCAATCCATTCTCATGATGAAGACAATGCTCAGGAACAAGGATAAAATATTAAGGCTTGTGAACGAATTAATAAAGCTTAAGGTTTTTAATGATTTTCTAAGTTTGGTAGATTTGACAAAATAGTGTATCTACACAATGACACGATTATAAATCACTTATGTGAGTGTGAAGTGTAAGCCACATCAAAGAGAATCATTATAAAAAGTCTATTCTCTATACACTCATGAAACCAGGAGGATTGTTGGATTTTAAAATGTGTGAATCGAAAATGAAAAGTTGCGACTTTTATGAAGAGTTTTTATTGTAATGAAAAGTTGCGACTTTTATGAAAGGTTGTGACCTTTTCGAAGGGTTGTAACTTTTCAAAGGGTTGTGACCTTTATGATTAAGGAACAATAAATACCTGTTCACACTACCCTTTGTTTTCTATAAATAGAGAGTTTCCTTTCATTTTTGAGGAAAAACAAATTTTCTGGACTTCTTCTTTTACTACTAAATCTAGTATTCTAAGTGTACTTTACTGCCGTTGAGTGGTTTGCTGATACTGTGGTTTTAGGTACCGATACACTGATGAACAACACTTTGATCTCTTTGATGGCTCTAATATAGGCATCGTTAGAGATAGTAGTCGTTCAGATCTTTGACGACAAAGAAGGCAACCCCAAAAAATTCATCCTTGGAAAGAGGAATTGATACTTTTGACTCTTGCCATTTTTTAGAGATTATGATTCAGTCCTCAAAATAGATTGGTACTTTCTTTAATATTAGTCACACGGTCTTGATACTTCTGAATTTCCTTCAAAATAGCTTGGTACTTGATATCATAATATATAATTGTCCTCCTGTAATGAGAAGTGTTCTGCTACATTAACATACCTTTGATTTGATTGTCTTATTTCTTATATACCGATACTATATAGAATTTTCTATCATGGATGTCTTTAATATAATTTTTATAAATAATTATTTCTATATCGCCGTGCTAATAATGTAGAAGTGTTTTGGAAATAGGTGTATGTATAAGCTCGACTTTGAGCTAGTATGGAAAATAGTGTGGAAGTAATATTACTGTGAGTTGTAATGATCGACTAGGAAAATTTCAATAGTAAATGCAAAACTCGGGTTATTATTAAAATAAAAGAGTTTTATTAATCATTTAATATATTTCTTTTTAAAAAATGTTCTATAATAATATAGCCGTCAAATTTAGTCTAATAATATAATTCTAATAAGGAAAAATCTCTAAATGATGATTGACTAGAAAAATTCAATGGTAAATGCAAAATTCGTGTTATTATTAAGGGAAAAAGGTCTGAAATATATCCGAACTTTGACCAAAATTATTGTAACGATACAAAACTTTGGAAATGACCTTATACCCCCTGCACTATTTAATAGTGTATTTTAAACGTATATATGTGTCTATGTAGACAACATAAATATTTCAAAACTATAACTAATAACGTGTCCACGTGGGCACATATATAACTTTAAAATACACTATTAAATAGTACAGGGGGTAAAAGGTCATTTGATATTTGGTTAACGAATTATATTTCCCGGGTGAGTCATACAAAACCCGATCTTATTATGAGACAATTCTGATAAGCACCGGTAGTGCTGAATTTCAACACTTTTTAGGGTATAACACTAGTGAAAATGTTTATAACTTCTCTAAAATGATAAACAATCAGATTATATCTGTTGAAGATTGGGCTATCTCCATAATGCATGAAAGGCAGATCAGTCTGAATAAAGTCTATAAATTTTACATATTGGGACTATTATTATTATTATTATTACTATTATTACTACTATTATTACTACTATTATTACTACTGTTGTTGTTGCTATTGTTGTTGTTGCTGTTGGTGTTGCTGTTGTTGTTGTTGGTAGTGCTGTTGTTGTTGTTGCTGCTATTGTTGTAGTTGTTGCTGATATTGTTACTGTTGTTGTTGTTGTTGTTGTTGTTGTTGTTGTTGCTGTTGTTGCTGTTGCTATTGTTGCTGTTGTTGTTGCTGTTGTTGCTATTGTTGCTGCTGCTGTTGCTGTTATTGCTGATGTTGTTGTTGTTGTTACTGTTGTTGTTGTTGTTGTTATTGTTGTTATTATAATAATAGTAATTATGTCACTAATTCTAAATATTCCATTATATCTCCTAGCCAAATGACAGATGCAGTCACTAATTCTAAATATTCTCATATTACTCAAAATTCTGATGATAAGATTTGTATTCAGTTTGATCATAAGAGTGTTCTTTATAATATACATTCATTTTCTGATAGAAGATTACTTGCTATTCAGCATATTTCGCCGATTGAATCGGTGTATGGTCCAGCTCGTATTCGTGCTGCTTCTTTGCATATCGTACGTTCTATTATATCTGCTGATAAAAATGAAATTAAAATTGATCCTCATTTGAATATTGTTCAAGCTCATGATAATGCTTCTGATGTTTCTGAGAAGGATATTCCCTCGACATTCGAGATAGATTTTAATCCTAACAATACTTGATGATGAATGTACACCAAATAGATTTTAGTCCAGGTCATTGGCAAGAAAGTACATTCAAAATGACTTTTTAAGTGATAAATGGAACCAGTTTAAAACATGGTTTTTTGACACTTATAGTGCTCATGATTCAAATAATATTTCTCAAGAGTTTTATGAAACTTGTGCTTTACATAATCAAATTATGTATTTTGTTCCTTGGTTTATAACCACTTATTTACCTTTATTCATCAGAGTTCTTGAGCGATCTTATAAAGATGGATCTAGTAATATTATTAAGGCTGCTTATCCACCTCTGTCATCTTTTATTTTACCAAATAATACTGGTATCACCTTTACTGCCTTTCAAAAATTTGTTGAAGAAGATGTTACGGCAGTCAACATCAATGAAATTAATAAGTTGATTTCTCAAAATAATTATTTAGGAATTTATGTTAATGTTTTGGGCGAACATATTAGTTCTCTTGATAAAAAATTGGATGAATTAACTGCTCTGATAATTCAAATAAAAAATGATTTAAAAACTTCTGAAACGGCTTCTACTTCTAAAAATAATTCAAAAGCGTAGATTATTTCTTGTCACGTGCAAAGGCCCCATGAGATTCAGGATTTTAAGTTTAAACCACTTTATGATTTGGAAGAACTTGATAAAAAGTTGTCAAAATTTGGTGCAAAACCTATTGATTTGTTAGAAAATTTTGTTGATGAAATGGAAAACACTTTTGATTTCAAAAATCATGTTTCTTTAGCGTTTAATAAACTTCATGGTTATCCTAAGAAGAATAGTGGTAATACTAAGTTTGCTCATAAACCTATCATGCAAACCTATTATTACTCCAGACCAATGTGCTTATCGAGGAATGAGACTGCAATCAGACTAATACCTCTTATAGTGGGTCTAAAATTTATGAATGGAATCTTGATGGTCTAATGGATAGATAGTTAACTATTCTTGTTCATAGAATACTTATGTATGCAACTATCACAAAATGATTATTGCAGGTTTTACTGGCCAACTCTGAGGTTGGTGGGATAATTATATGAGCGTTGAGGCTAAAGCTGCGGTGATAAATACTACTTCTGATACTGAAGATGTTGATAACTTAGGCATGGTTCTAGTGAAAAATAGAGAAGACACTGTTTATACCTTAGTCTTAACCATTTTGAAACATTTTAATGGTAGAATTACAAATCAGATGAGACTGTTTGTACCCTATTAAATGGTCTTCGATGTAGAACCTTGGGAGAATTTCGTTGGTATAAAGATACTTATATGAGTAGGGTGATAGAACTACCTGAAAATATTATGAGCATTGAAAATCTAAGTTTATAGATGGTCTTCCCCCTTTATTTGCTAAGAGAGTTAGAAAAACTCTAAGAAATGCGCAGGGTGAAATTCCTTATAGGGATTATACTTATGGCAAGCTAATAGGAGTTTGCACTCAAGAAGGAATAAATGTGTGCAATGAATTGAAGTTATTCAGACAACTTAGGATAGATAAGCTTAAGGAAAGATCTCAGCTAGGAGACTTTTGTACACAATTTGGTTTACCTAATACATTAGCTAATAGCAAGAAGAAGAAGCATAGAGATTCTAGTGATACTAGATATCCTGATAATCCTTATAGGAAAATGAGGTCAAGATATAGATCTAAGGAAGAGCGGGATGCTAGAAAAGCTTTTCATAAGTCTAATGGATTTACCAAGAATAGGTCTAGGCGTTAGCTTGCCACGATTAAGTGTTATAAGTGTGGTAATTTCGGTCATATAGCACCTAATTGTCAGCTTGAAAAGCTGAAGACCTTGGAACTAGATGAAGAAATTTATGATAAGGTTTATAGTTTCTTATACACTTCTGGTTCTAAGACTGATTATGATTCTAATTAAGGTTCTGAAGAAGAGATTGATTTGCCTGATTAATTTGATAATAATCAGCATGTTAATATGAATGCTTGCAATAATTGTCATGGTGATATTTGCTCTTGTGAAAGTGATGAATTTTATAAATTGCATTCTCAATTTGAAGATTTGAATCTGAATACTATCACTTCTGATAATGTGATAGAACTTTTGAAAGAAGTTACTGATAATAATCTTCGTGAAAAAAATATTCAATTAGCTGTTAATAATACTGCTAGTTCTAGTTTTCCAAAAAATTTTGAAAAACAAAAGAATGATTTTGAATTTGAGTACTCTGCACCTTACTCTTTGTCTTAAATTAATAACAAATTTTCTAAACAAACTATTTCTACACGAGATGCTTCTCTTGATGATTTAAAAAATGAAGTTGAAAATTTGAAAAATGAGATTAAATCTCTTAAACAAAATCAAATGATTTGTGCTTATCGTCTTACTCAGATATAGACTATTAATTACAAAGGTAAAACTATTGCTGAAGATAATACTCTTGCAAAACCTTTTAATCTTGATCCTAGAGAAGGTATGTTTTTAGTAATGATGCAAATTGTGACTGCTCATAAATGGTATGTTAAATATACCATACTAATTGATAATAGTTTTTCTATAACTGATATAGCTATGATTGATAGTGGAGCTAATGTTAGTTGTATTCAAGAAGGTCTTGTTCCTACTAAAATATTTTGAAAAAACAACTCATATGGTTAAATATGCTTCTGTGCATGCTTTAGATATAAAGTATAAATTGCCTAATACTCGCATTTGCCAAAATAAAATTTGCATTCCGCATTTCCTTTTCTTGGTTAAAAATCAGTTATACCCTCCAATTATACTTGGAACCCCCTTTTATAAATGCTATTTATCCTTTTACTAGCATAAATGCTAAGGGTTTTTCTGCTACTTATGAAGACAGAGATATTAGTTATACTTTTAGCAATGACCCTATTTCTCCTGATATTAATGCTTTGATTAATATGAAACAAAAGCATATTGAATCTCTGCAACTTGAATTGTTTAGCATGAATATATTTGATACTTTGAAGTCCACCAAAGTACAGGAGAAAATTAAATTAATTTCTGAACAAATTGCTATTGACATTTGTGCTGATCATTCCAGTGCTTTTTGGAATCGAAAAAAACATATTTTTACTCTTCCATATGAAGATGATTTCTCTAAGAATGATATTCCTATTAAATCTCGTCCTTGTCAGATGAACACCGAATTAGTAGAATTCTGCAAAAAGGAAATTGATAATTTGCTGCATAAAGGTTTGATAAAACTTTCAAAATCACCTTGGTCTTGTACTGCATTTTATGTCAACAATGCTGCTGAAAGGGAACAAGGTGTCCCTAGATTGGTTATTAATTATAAACCTTTAAATAAATATTTAAAATGGATTAGGTATCCTATTCCCAACAAAAAAGATTTGTTTTCCAGATTATATGATGCCTATATATTTTCAAAATTTGATTTAAAATCAGGGTATTGGCAGATCCAAATATTTAAAGAGCATGCTTATATAACTGCTTTTAATGTCCCATTTGGACAATACGAATGGAATGCGATGCCATTTGGCTTGAAAAATGCTCCTTCTGAATTCCAGAAAATCATGAATGATATTTTCAACCCATATTTGGATTTCATCATTGTTTATATTGATGATATTTTGGTATTTTCAAAAACGTTTGAAATACATATTAAGCATCTAGACATTTTCAAGAAAATTGTTATACAAAATGGTTTGGTTATTTCTAAACAAAAAATGAGTTTATTTCAAACTAATGTACGATTTCTAGGCATCATATTTGTCAGGGGAAAGCCACCCCTATTCAAAGATCAATTGACTTTGCTTCAAAATTTCCTAATATAGTAGTAGTGGTAGTAGTAGCAGCAACAACAACAACTAGTAGTAGCAGCAGCTACTAGTAGTAGTAGTTGTAGCTAGTAGCTAGTAGTAGCTAGTAGTAGCAGCAGCAGCTAGTAGTAGTAGCAGTGGTAGTAGTTAGGGGTAGTGGTAGTGGTTGTAGTTGTAGTAGTGGTAGTGGTAGTGGTGGTAGTAGTGGTGGTGATGGTAGTGGTAGTAGTAGTAGTGGTGGTGGTGGTGATAGTAGTGGTGGTAGTAGTGGTAGTGGTAAAGTAGTAGTAGTCGTGGTAAAGTAGTAGTAAAGTAGTAGTAGTTATAGTAGTAGTAGTAGTGGTAGTTGGTAGTGGTAGTGGTAGTTGGTAGTGGTAGTAGGTAGTGGTAGTAGTGGTGGTAGTGGTGGTGGTGGTAGTGGTAGTTGTGGTAGTAGTAGTAGTAGTGGTGGTGGTGGTGGTAGTGGTGGTAGTAGTAGTGGTGGTAGTAGTAGTGGTAGTCGTAGTGGTAGTGGTAAAGTAGTAGTAGTAGTGGTAGTGGTAAAGTAGTAGTAGTTGTAGTGGTAGTGGTAAAGTAGTAGTAAAGTAGTCGTAGTCGTAGTCGTCGTAGTAGTAGTAGTAGTGGTAGTTGGTAGTGGTAGTAATAGTAGTGGTAGCAGTAGTGGTGGTAGTAGTGGTAGTAGTGGTTGTAGTAGTGGTAGTTGTAAAGTAGTAGTAGTAGTGGTAAAGTAGTAGTAAAGTAGTAGTAGTAGTAGTAGTAGTAGTAAAGTAGTAGTAGTAGTAGTAGTAGTAGTAAAGTAGTAGTAGTAGTAGAAGTAAAGTCCAAATATTATATTGTACCTCAATAAAATGTATTAATCTAATTTATATATAGAGACAATATATCATAAATAACTTTTATGTTTTATATTTTTTATTACATTGCTAACTATTTTAAGCTTTTAGATTGTTAATATTGATTTTCATTAACTTATCACTCAACTTAATATAATCAAGAACTCTTCATATTAATATAAAGCATATATATTTAATTATTTTATGTTATTATATTTTTTTGTTTTTTATTGTTCACATCTCTTCAATTCCAAATTTATGAATAGTAATATATGTGTTAATACTAATAGATACATAGAAATAATAGAAAAATAGGCAAAAGGAAAAAACAAAAAGAGAATACATTAAGATACATGGTAAATGGGTAAAGAAATAGAAGAGATTAGGCATAGTTTCTCAACTCAACCGCAAACGATCATGATTCATGACCACAAACGCTTCCATCGCATATTTAACTGTTGGAGTTCTAGAAGCACCGGCTTCATATGTCATGTCCATCTCGATCAATTGATAATTATTAAAAACAATGGATACAATAGTATATAAAATGAATTATCCACATAAATTTGTTTTAAAGTTAGTAAGGAAAACTAATAATCAAATTTCAAGTTTCAAGAACGTGTGTTGTATCAGTAAAACATATCCACACTGTATGAATTTATATCCTATGAAGCAGTTGATAAAACGCGTCTATCCCATTACTGATAGGTGTCGTTAAGTATGTTTTAATTTTAAATAATTAATGATTTTTTAATTTTAATTTTTAAGGGGACGTTGTTGGGTTTTAAAAGGTGTGAGCAGAAAACGAAGAGTTGTGACTTTTATGAAGAGTTGCAACTTTTATGAAAAGTTGTGACTTTTATGAAAAGTTATGACTTTTATGAAATGTTGTGACCTTTTTGAAAGATTGTGACTTTTCCAAAGGTTTGTGACCTTTCCATTAAGGCACAACAAGAACTTTTTCACACTACCCTTTGTTTTCTATAATTTGAGGGATTTCCTTTCATTTTAGGAGAATGAATTTTTTCTGGACTTCTACTACTACTAAATCTAGTATTCTAAGTGTACTTTATTGCCGTTGAGTGGTTCGCTGACACCGTGGTTTGAGGTATCGATACACCGGTGAGTAAGATCGTTCTATCCTGGAAGGATATATTCTATTAACCTCGGGTACTTGAGGGGAATAATTTTCTTAAGGGAACACTGTGCATTTATTGGGTTCGATTTTCTTTCTTTGAGAAAAATATTTTTATATTGTTTCTAATCTGTTTTTGAATCTATTTTCTCTACTAGTTTTAATTTTTTAGTTTGAAAATACTCTTTAAACTTTGTTGTTTCTTACCAAGTTCTTCAAAATTTTGTTCTAAGTATCTTAGGAATACAAGATGAACAACAATCTTAAGGAAATTATTATACTGTTCGTATTTCTTGTATTCTACTGATTGAGAGAAACAGATCATTGAAGAAGAAGAATAATGCATTACTTCTCCAGAATTCGGTGCTTTGTTTAGCAAGGTCGAGGTGAGAATGTACTAGAAGAATTGGTGGTATTTCGGTTAACGATTACACGAGGTAACCTTCTTATTATTTATCTAAGGAGGAAAATAGTTTCTAAAAGTTTACAATGTTGATATTTATCATGTATATCTTTGGAAAAAGATCTGCAAACCATATGATTTTTGAATTAATTTTCCTTGGCAAAAAGTGTTGCCTTTAAAATTCTTTAGTTTGTAGAATGAGAGATGCACATTTTTGTTTAATAAAATAGTATGTCAAAATGTTATAGTTGGAAGGCTATTTCAAAAGAAAAGCATATGTATGTGATAATCTATGAATATGTTTAATTCTGTTTGGATACTAAAAAAAACTTTGATAGTTTTGTACTCCATGTGAAATTTGATTGTGTCTGATTTTTGTAGACTAAAAACTTTTGTTGTTTTCTACTTTAGATAAATTAGACTATGCAATTGGTTTGAAGAATATAAAAACTTCACATAATAAGTCAATGTTGTACTTTATATAAACTTATGTCTATTTGTGATTGAGGAAAAGTATCAGTGACTTAGAGTTTGTGATTTTGTGCCTCTATGGAATGAACTTTGACATTGTGTAAAAATTGTCAAATGGAATTGAAGCATTATAATTCGTTTGTAGAATATATTTTCAAAAGTGGTTTCATGTTGCCAATGATACTTCGATAGCATGAGAAAAAAAATATGAAAAAACTATTTTCAAATACTTGAAAAATATTTTTGAGATCATATTTAAAATGTGGGGGGTTCTTTGTTTATGACAAAGATAAAATTAGACTTAATGTCTAATTTAAATTTGGAGCACAAGATATGAAATTCGATGATACTTTCTATTATGTTAGACCCACATAATTCTAGGAGTATATTTGATATTGTGGTCATTGAGTTTCTCGTTTACTATATACGGTATGACTAGTATGAAACTAGCAAATTATATGTATACTTGTTAAAAATGATTGAGTTCGTTAATTAAAAAAGTGTCATTTATAATGTTGTGATTTTTAAAAAGATATGTCTATTAAATATAACTATTTCTATAGACATGAATATTGGTGAATAGTCATTTGTCATGTTTTGTAAAAGAAACATTTGGACTATATTGCCTTTATTGGACCCGATGAAACATTGTTCATGGGTAGTTCTATAACAATCAAATTGAAAGTTATGGAAAGTCCTTTCGAAAAGGACATTTGACAAGGTGATTACTCTAAACAGTGTCTGTATCACAAAAAATTGTAAGAAAGAGGAACAAAATATTTGTGAGAAAAAGCTACCTCACGGAGAGCTTTTCAAGCTCAATATTTTTATTTGTTCTTACTTGCTTGAGTCAAACTATATGTGACATGAACACTTGGGCATGTCAATTACAAAACCTTGTAAGGAAAACTGATCAACTTAAAAGTTTTGTCTAATTGTGAGTGCAATAAATAAAAATGTCAAATTTGTGTGGAATCTAAGTATGCTTAGCATTCTTATAAATCTGTTAAAAGAAATTCTAATCCCTTAGAGTTGATTTACACTGGCACTTGTGATATGAAGTCAACACCATCTCGTGGTGAGAAAAAATATCTCATAACTTTCATTGACAATTGCATTAGAAACGACTATGTTTATTTGGAGAATGGTAAGGATGAAGTAATAGAAATGTTTAGAAAATATAATATGGAAGTTGAAAATCAATTTAAAAAAAGATAAGAAGTGATAGGGATGGATAATATAAATCTCCTTTTGTAGAAATAGGTTTGGAAAATGGATTTATCCATCAAACTATTGTCCTATACACCTAAATCTAATGAAATTGTAGAATGAAAAAAATAATAACCGAACTTTGAAGAAAATGATGGTTGCATTACTTATAAGTTCAGGTTTACCACAAGACTTGTGTGGAAGAACTATCCTTACTGCAAAAGTGAACAACAAAAAGTTGTCTTTTCAGGAAAGAAAACAATTTTGTTTGTTCAGGACACAATCTATTCCATATGAGAAATGGAAAGGACGGAAATCCAACTTGAAATACTTCAAAGTGTGGGGGTGTCTAGCCAAACTCCGAGTTCCTATTCCTCAAAGGATTAAAATAGGACCTATAATGGTGGACTGTAATATTAGACTTTAGTAGTTTAGTGAAGGGTCTAAAAGACCTTGGAAAGAAAAATGGAGAATGTACTTAATAAAGAGATTCAGAGGTGTAGTAACTATCAAAGGACATCTACTTTTTTGAATATGATTTTATAACATTTCTTGTGTCTTCTGTAGACTCATCATTTTGGAAAGATGGTGTCAATAGTGATATTCATTCAATTTTGAGCAACCATATTGGAAGTTAATTGATTTTCTTCCAGAAAATAAAACTTTGGGTTCAAAGTGAATCTTCAGAAGGAAAATGAAAGTCGATCAAACTATTGACAATTACAAAGCAAGACTTTTTGTCAAAGGTTGTAGACAAAAATAAGGTTTTGATTTTGTCGATACATACTCGCTAGTAACTAGAATTACATTCATTTGGATGTTAATTGCATTAGCTGCGGTATATAACCTCCAAATTCAACAAATGAATGTGAAAACAATTTTCATAAATAGAGAATTGGAGGAAGAAATTTACATGGAACAGCCCGAGGGTTTTGTGGTTCCTGGTAATGAAAATAAAGTGTGCGAACTTGTTAAGTCACTTTATGGACTAAAACAAGCATCCAAACAATGACATAAGAAATTTAACCAAACTATGTTGGTAAATGGATTTAAGAATGATGGAAGTGATATATGTGTTTACATTAAAATCACAAGGTGATTTTTTGTTTGTATGTTGGTGATATGTTGATCAACAGTAGAGACACTAATGACATAAATGCTACTTAACATATGCTAGAAAGCAACTTTGATATGAAAGATCGTGGAGTTGCTGATTTGATCTTAGGTATAAGAATCCTTAGAACTCCAAGATGTTTAGCATTGTCAAGGTCTCATTACATTGAAAATGTACTTGACTAGTTCAAATATTTGAATTTTAATATTGTCAAGACTCCAATAATGTGAGCTTTGCACTTCAAAAGAATGAAGGTGGAAGTGACTCACAATTGGATTATGCTAGAACATTGGAAAATATGATGTATATCAGAAAATGTATCCAATTAGATATAACATGTTCTATTAATAAATTGAGTCTTCACGAATAATCCCAATCAAACTCATTGGATGACAATGAAAAGAGTTTTCGGGTATTTAAAACATACATAAAACTATGTCTTGCATTAGACAAATATCCTACAGTATTGAAAGGATATTGTGATGCAAATTGGATCACCGGGATCAAATGAAGTAAAATCCACGGAGTGGATATGTATTTACTTTTGGTGGAGGAGCAGTCTCTTGAAAATCTTCCAAAAAAGACATGTATCTCTAGCTCTACAATGATCTCTGAGCTAGGTGCTCTAGATAAGGATAGTGAACAAGCTGAAAGACTCTGGAATTTCTTGATACATATTATTTTTGGCCCAAACCTTTGGCATCAGGATGCATACACTTTGATAGTCAAGATGCAATAGGTAGGGCATAAAGCATGATGTATAACGGAAAGTCTCGTCATATAAGACATAGACATGATACCGTTAGAAAATTACTCTCTAATGGAATTATCACAATTGACTATGTAAAGTCAAAGGATAATGTGTCGGATCCACTTACTAAAAGGCCTAGCTAGAGTGAAAGTTGAAAGATCATCTAAGGGAATGAGTTTACGGCTTAGGACAAGTCATCATGACAGTAACTCTATCTAGTGGACTAGAGATCCCAAGAGCTAGATTCAAGGAGAAAAACAAAGTTGTGACTGACGGTTTGACATTGTCAACCAACTCAATCCATTCCCATGATGAAGACAATGCTCAGGAACAACAAAACAACATTAAGACTTGTTAATGAGTTAATAAAGCTTAACGTTTTTAACGATTTGCTATGTTTCGCAGATTTGATCAAATAGTGTATCTACGCGATAACACGTTTAGCAATCACCTATTTGAGTGTGAAGTGTAAGCCACTTCAAAGAGAATGATTGTTAGAAGCCTGTCTCTCTATACACTCCTCAAACCAGGAGGTGTTCATGGCTGAAACGAACACAATCATAAGAACCATAAACGGTAAAGGGTTAATTATGTCACATATGGTTGTCTAGTTATACACCAAAGCTTAACGGTTCAAAGATATCGCATCTACCGATTGACCGAGTATATCCGACATATGTTCACTACGGAAAGTCCAAGGGTAAACCTACTTATCAAGATCCAATTAATTCTTGCTTGTAAAGTACACATAATTGTCCGTTTCTTTGTCTTGGAGTCATTCCCATTCACGTGGGGGATTGTTGGGTTTTAAAAGGTGTGAATGGAAAATGAAGAGTTGTGACTTTTATGAAGAGTTGTGACTTTTATGAAAAGTTGTGACTTTTATGAAGAGTTGTGACTTTTATGAAGAGTTGCGACTTTTATGAAAAGTTGAGACTTTTATGAAAAATTATCTACTTTTTTGAAAGGTTGTGACCTTTCTGAAAGATTGTGACTTTTCCAAAAGTTTGTGACCTTTCCGGTAAGGCACAATAAAAACCTTTTCACACTACCCTTTGTCTATAAATTGAGAGATTTCCTCTCATTTTAGGGGAATGGATTTTTCTGGACTTCTTCTATTACTACTAAATCTAGTATTCTAAGTGTACTTTACTTCCGTTGAGTGGTTCGCTGATCAGTGGTTTTAGGTACCGATACACCGATGAGTAAGATCATTCTATCCTTGGAGTATATATTCCATTAACCTCGGGTATCTGAGGGGAATAATTTCCTTAAGGGGATACTGTGCATTTAGTGGACTTGATTTTCTTTCTTTGAGAAAAATATTTTTATATTTTTTCTAATCTATTTTTGATTCTATTTTCTCTACTAGTTTAATTTTCTAGTTTGAAAATACTCTTTAAACATTATTGTTTCTTACCAAGTTCTTCAAAGTTTTGTTCTAAGTATCTTAGGAATACAAGATGAACAATAGACGTGAAGGGTGAAATCGTGGGAGTTTTTTGGGAGAGATTTTAATATATTTTTTTTCGTTTTTGTTTTGTCCACATTCCAATATGTGAATGTTTTAATTTTAAATTAATTAATTAATTTTAATTTTTAATTTTTAATTTTTAATTTTTAAGGGGATGTAAATTGTGAGGAGTAGAAGTCGTGGAAATTTTTTTGGGAGAGATTTTAATATATATTTTCTTTTCCTCTTTTGTTTTGTCCATATTCCAATATGTGAATCTTTATTCAAAAATAATTTTAAAACTTTCAAAATCTGCTTAACTCTTTGGAAGATCCAAAATATTATCCTAATATATTGTGTATGCTTTTGGTATTTTTAATTTATCATTTTACAGTTATTAACTTTACCATTCCGGAACTTCTAATTATAAATTTTTTAAATAATTAAATATATCTCAATGAATAAGAATTTTCTGATTAAGATAAACTCAAACACAATTTTCAAATTCATTTTTTTTTAAAAAAAAAAAGCCCAAGAATCGCTGAAAACAGTTTCCATTGTTTCTAAACGCATCCATGTTGATGGATTTTAAAAGAAAAAAAAAAGAGTAAACAATTAATTTTTGAATTTTTATAAAAGAGTCAAAAACGTAAAATAAATAAACACTTATCTTTCTATTAATTTTTATTTTCAAATTAAGTTAAATCTTAAAATTCTGCATAATGTATAAGCTAAATTATAAAAGAAAATGAAAATAGAACGGTAAATATAAAATGTTACAAAAAATGAAGATCTGAATAAGCAATTCACATTAATTAAAGATTTTGAATTAATTTTTATCAATACCTTTGATATATTTTGATGTTTATTATTATTTATTATTTTCATGCACTTCAATTGTCGTATCAATTTATTGTAATAAAAAAAATTGTTCTTTTTCCAGAATGATTTAACATGTTTGTTATAGTATTTTGCTAGTTCACTTCAAATAATTTTTTTTCCGACACGCTTTGAACATTTTTTACCTCTTGAACTCTAGTGTCTATCAAAAATAATTCTTCTAACTCTCTCAATAGAGAAAGTTTTGCATTCACTCTATCCTCCTATACCTCACTTGTGATACTATAGTGTGTATATATGATACTATAGTTGGGATCTTCGTTTTTTATTTTTATTGTGTGTGAACTTGAAAAAAAACAGTCTAAAACAATTTAAATATACAATTGGATGAACTTATTTCTCTCTACTTTTTGTACTCTCGTGTTTATATATTGAATTACTCATCTCCTTTATGGACATAGGTTGATTGACCAAACCACGTTAAATTTTTGTGTGTTTTGGTATATTTCTCATTTGTCTTCTTACTCGTGGTCTTTCGAGGTTTTCTTTGCTCACTTCTGTATGACACCTAATAATTTCGGTCTTAACAGACTCAACAACAGTAAATATGAACATAACAAATCCAATAACCGTAGTAATTGATAACAGTTATTTTGATGATAATTATAAAATACTTATTTTTAAAATATTAGAAAAGATAAACGAACCTAATCTAAGAAAATTAATATGGGAAAAAATACTAAAATACGAAGAAGACGAGATAAATCACTTATTAAGACAAGAATGGTATACTGACATAAGACATATAATACAAAGTACAGACTATTTAGACCTTATATACTCATCAGATTATAATAGTGATTAACATATAATGATTAACGAAGAATATTTTCAACTATGGAAAGAAATATCAACTGAAATAGATTCATGGGAACAAATTATAAAAACATATTTAGAAATGTATTTTAAAACACAGGACCTACAATACTTAAAAATGCTTATAGAAGGAGCCCAAATTATCCTGCATAAAAAAGAAAAGGAAGATGAATATTACAACAAAGCATTTACTTAATAAAAAGACTATGATAAAAATAAAACATAGCCCAAATTCCGACCTACCCCCCACAGAATTTGGGCTATGTTTTATTTTTATCATAGTCTTTTTATTAAGTAAATGCTTTGTTGTAATATTCATCTTCCTTTTCTTTTTTATGCAGGATAATTTGGGCTTCTTCTATAAGCATTTTTAAGTATTGTAGGTCCTGTGTTTTAAAATACATTTCTAAATATGTTTTTATAATTTGTTCCCATGAATCTATTTCAGTTGATATTTCTTTCCATAGTTGAAAATATTCTTCGTTAATCATTATATGTTAATCACTATTATAATCTGATGAGTATATAAGGTCTAAATAGTCTGTACTTTGTATTATATGTCTTATGTCAGTATACCATTCTTGTCTTAATAAGTGATTTATCTCGTCTTCTTCGTATTTTAGTATTTTTTCCCATATTAATTTTCTTAGATTAGGTTCGTTTATCTTTTCTAATATTTTAAAAATAAGTATTTTATAATTATCATCAAAATAACTGTTATCAATTACTACGGTTATTGGATTTGTTATGTTCATATTTATTATTTTTGATCTTATCAAATTATTTATCATTCCTGCCTTCCATGTCTACCATATGGTACTCTTATGATAGCTTATTATGACCTAAAGTATTCATTTTTTATTATCTTGTTACTACTAGCATGATACTTTTTTCAGATATTATTTTCCTAAACAGAGCCTCAACAATTAGGTACTCCCCTAACACGGCCTTCTTGCCTTCACCGGTCCGACCTACCCCCCACATTGGTATCAGAGCTATTGATTAAAAAAGTTAGTCACAACATTAAAATTACTAAGTTAAACTTAGTGAAATTTAACAGATAAATAAAATGAGAAGACCTCATAAAAATACTTTAATTTATAAACAGATAAAACATGAATTAAAATCTTTATACATGACATACAAAAGATTAAATAAACAAATAATCAAAACTACAAAAGAAATTCACGAACTAGATAAACTAATCACAAAAATATCCTCATTAGAATATAAATATATTATTCACTTAAAATAGAGGTTAGAACATAAATAAATATGAATAAGGAAGAATTTGCAATAAATGAAAAAATATATGAAAATTATGACGGACTAAAGATAAAAATAGTATTCTCAAATTTAGGAAGAAAATATAAGAAGATAGGTAACCAATTATATTTAATGTTAGAAAAAGAAGAAGTAAAATTAGAAGATAGTTTGACAGCTATGGTAAGAATAGCTAGAGAAAATGAAGAAATAGATAGACAAAAAAAAATAAAAAATATACAACAAATAACTGATACAAAAAATGATAGAATAAAAGAATTAGAAAAAGAATTACAAACATTAAAAGAATTATATGAAAAACAAAGTAAACAAAAAGAAGAAGAAAAACTACTAAAAGAAATACAGCAATATAAAGAAAAACTTACAAAAAACCCAGAAAATACTGAAATGGAAAATGAAAATGAAAATGAAAAAAAAAATAGAATTACATATAGAAACTATAGAAGAGGAAAATATGGAAATAGATCAAAATTCAGATATATGTAAATCAGAAATAAGTGAAACATATACAGAAATAATAGCTAACATAGATAATAATAAGAAATTAATAGAAAATACAGAAGTAGAAGTAAATTATGATGAAAAAATAAAAGAAGAACCTAGTAGTAGCAGTAACCCAACAGTATATCTAAAACATAAAAAACCACAACAAATTACCCTAGATTATACGAATTCAGATAGAGAAAAAACTTTATGGAATAAAAGATTAAATATACAAAAATGGAGTCCTAAACAAATAAACGAACACCCTGAATATTTAGATTTAGACTGTGTAGTAGATATAAACCAAACTATACAATTATGGATAGGTCATATATCAAAACAGATAATAGACAACAAAATTAATATAACAGAAGTACCATGATACATAGAAAGAACATTAATAGGAGAAGTAAAATTATGGTTTTTAAACTTGGAAGAAGAAAGTAAAAAGACATTAAGATCAAACAAAAATACACAAGCTAAAGAAACAACATCAGCACTAGACATACTTTATAAATATGAAACAGCTATAAGAAATGAATTTAGTAGCATGACAACAGAAGAAGAAGAACGCCAAAAAGACAAAATTATAAATAGAAATTTAATGAACAAATTAGGAATATGTAATATGTGTTACTTAGATGAATACACTTGTGCATACAAAGAATATTATTATAAAGGAGTTTATAATAAGCAAGAAAGTCCAGGAATAAGGTACTTATATTTTACAAAATTACCAGAACCATTTAGTTCAAAAATAATTAAAGCATGGGAAGAAGCAGAATTACAAGATACATTAGGAGCTAGAATAAAATTTGTTAAACAATGGTATGCAAATATATGTGAAAAATATAAAGAAGAAATAAAAATGGAAAAGACAATAAGGAAAAACTTAGCATGTTGTAAAGATAAGATAGCACCACAATTTGGTTGTAGTGACCAATATTATAAAAAATATAAAAAGAAAAGATTTAAAAAATATAAAAAATCAAAACATAAATACAAAAATCCAAGAAAAAGATATTATACAAAAACTAAACGACCATATAGAAAAAAGAAAAATATAAGTGAATGTAAATGTTATAATTGCGGAAACTTAGGACATTTAGCAAAAGACTGTAAAGTACCAAAAAATCCGAAGAAAAAACAAATATCAGAAATAATTATAGAAGAAGAAGTTTATTTACAACTAGAATACATAGATTATGAATTAGAAAGTGAAGATAGTATTTATGAAGTATCTGATAATGAAGAAGAATATCAAACAGATAATGAAATAGAACAATATGATGACTGAAGAAAATATACAAATTATACAAGAAGAATATACAACAGATGATTATTCAGAACAAAAAATAATATTTGATAATAATATATTTGAAAAAGTAAAAGGAAAATAAATTGACTTAAGTGTAGAAAAAATATTTAATATACCATTAATAAAAAATCCTTTTAAAAGAAATAAAGAAGAATTTTATATAATTAGTCAAAAAGAACACATTATAGATTGTAAATATACCCAAGGAAAAGCTGAAGTACCAATTATAAACAAAAGAGAACTAAATAAGGAAGTACAAAAAATAAAAAGTAAAGAACAAATTAAATATGTGCATTTAGGAGGAATAGAAATACTTATAAAAGCCTGTTTTAAAGAAGGAATAGATACACCAATAGAAATATATTTAGCAGATGATAGAATATTAGAACCTATAGAAAAAAGTGTAATAACAGCAGTAAAAGGAAATTTGATTTACCAAAAGTTTAAATTTACAGTAAATACTAATTATTCAGTTGCACTAACAGACCAAAATATAGATAAAACATTAGTATTATATTGGAAAATTAACGGAATAACATTAACCCCAGGAAGTAAAATATGTACAGCTAGATGTAAAAATTTATATGTATTAACTACTAAACACAAGATAAGTGCAAAAAGTAAAATAAAAGGTATAGAGATAGAAACCCCATTCGAACAATTTGTTAAAATAATAGATAACAATAATTATTCATATAAGGAAATAGATACTAATGAAAATCTAGAAATTATAGAAGAACGAATAGGAAGAGCTAGAAAAGTTAAACATAATTTACAAAGAGAATATTCAAAAAAGATAGCATATGATATAATCCCAAGTAAATATTACATAATAGGAGTAATAGAAGAAAAAGAGCATTTAATATTAATAGATACTAAACAAGAAGATAATTATATAATAGATAAACTATTAGATAAAGAAGAAATGGAAATAAACAAAGCTACAAAACAAAAATGTTCAGATTTACCGGCATTAATAGTAGCTCAACTAGAAATAGAAAAAGAAATAATAATAGCAGATATACCTATGAAAATAAAATTAGAAATTAGTGAAAACTTACAAGCAGATATTATATTTGGATTAAAATGGTTAGAAGAATTAAAACCTTATAAAATAGAATCTACTCACATAATCATTACTTATAAAAATAAAATGATAATAATAAAAAGAATAATAATATGAAAATACACGTACTTATGAAAATAATAATAGAAGGATATTATAATAGATATTATACACCAATGATAGATACAGGAGCAGAAGTTAACATATGTAAATATAACTGTTTACCAAAGGATAAATGGATAAAATTAAAAACACCTATAATAGTAAAAGGATTTAATAATGAAGGAAGTTTAATACATTATAAAGCAAAAGACATAAAAATACAAATATGGGATAAGATACTTAAGATAGAAGAAATATATAATTATGATTTATCTACTAAAGATATAATTTTAGGAATACCGTTCTTAGAAAAATATTATCCACATGTAATAACTAAAACGCACTGGTGGTTAACAACACATGTAATCATAAAGTAGGAGCAAAAAGAGTAGTAAATAAAATACGAAAACATACAGAATGGATTAAAGGAAGTGAAAAAATCACACAAAAATTAGAAAACATGCCAAATAATACCAATAATATAGAATACATAATATTCACAATAGATAAACTAAGTCCAATAAAGAATAAATTAGAACAATTATATAGTGAAGATCCATTAAAAGGATGGAATAAACATAAAACAACTATAAAAATAGAACTAATAGATGAAAATAGTATAATAACTCAGAAACCTTTAAAATATAATTTTGATGACTTAAAGGAATTTAAGATGCATATAACAGAATTACTAGAAAAAGGATATATACAGGAAAGTAATAGTAAACATACTAGCCCAGCATTTATTGTTAATAAACATAGTGAACAAAAAAGAGGAAAAAGTAGAATGGTTATAGATTATAGAAACTTAAATGCAAAAACTAAAACTTATAATTATCCAATTCCAAATAAAATACTAAAAATTAGGCAAATACAAGGATATAATTATTTTAGTAAATTTGATTGCAAATCAGGATTTTACCATCTAAAATTAGAAGAAGAATCTAAAAAATTAACAGCATTTACAGTACCACAGGGATTTTATGAATGGAATGTATTACCATTTGGATATAAAAATGCACCAGGTAGATTTCAACATTTTATGGATACTTATTTCAAAAAATTACATAACTGCATAGTATACATAGATGATATACTATTATATTCAAGAACATATGATAAACATATAAAATTACTAGAACAATTTATAAACATAGTAGAAGAATCAGGTATAAGTTTAAGTAAAAATAAAGCAGAAATTATGAAAAATCAAATAGAATTCTTAGGCATACAAATAGATAAAAATGGAATTAAAATGCAACAGTATATAGTCCAAAAAATTATAAATTCAGAAGAAATGTTAGACACAAAAAAGAAATTACAATCCTTTTTAGGATTAGTAAAACAAGTAAGAGAATATATACCTCGATTAGCTGAATATTTAAAACCTTTACAAAGAAAATTGAAAAAAGATATAGAATATAATTTTAATGAAGAAGATAAAAAACATATTAAAAAGATAAAAGAAAAATGTCAACAATTACCAAAATTATGTTTTCCAGATGAAAACAAAAAATTTAATTATATAGTAGAATCAGATGCAAGTGAAAATAATTATGGTGGAGTATTAAAATATAAATATGAAAATAATAAATTAGAACATCACTGTAGATATTATTCAGGAACATTTACGGAAACAGAGGTAAAATGGGAAATTAATAGAAAAGAATTATTTGCCTTATATAAATGTTTATTAGCGTTTGAACCATATATTGTATATAATAAATTTATTGTTAGAATAGATAATACACAAGTTAAATGGTGGCTAACAAGAAAGGTACAAGACTCAGTTACGACAAAAGAAATTAGAAGACTAGTACTTAACATTTTAAATTTTACTTTTACTATTGAAGTAATTAAGACTAACAAGAATGTTATTGCAGACTACCTATCAAGACAAGGCAGTACAGACAGATTTTGAAGAAACACTTACAAACACAATACTTATGGAAAAGTTACTTGAACAAATTACAATGCTTAACAGCAGAGTATCCCTCATGGAGGAAAGATATGTGGAGTCGGACCACGATAAAAAACCAGAGCTAGTAGTGCAGTCGGAGCACTCTAAAAAACCAGACCTAGAAGGTGACGATGGGAAACACCTAAAAACCCAACTTACTAACAAACTATCTATTGATGCAGGTACAGCAGATAATAAAGAATCATTTACAACCGTTACCAAAAGAAAAAATTATAATTTGAATAAGGTATTTGATAAACCTTGTGCCCCACCAAATATACCAAAGAATGAATTATTCATACCACCTCAGATACATACTTATGCAACTTCAATTAGCCAGACAAAAAAGACATACAACCATATAACCCGAACTTACATAGAAAATCTTGATAAAATACAAACTTTCCTAAACACCCAACCTATTGAATCACCAGAAAAATTAAAAAACCACCAAGGTTATATTACCAACAAATTACAAAATTATAATAAATTAATTGCTTTACCAGGAACAAAACCTAATTTAGTGGCAACATGTTATTCATATGGACTTATATCAACCGCCTACACAATTACTGGAGATGAGCTCGTACATATACCAGAATTATACCAAACATTTATGAACTACAAAAGAGTTACAAAAGGACAGCTATTTTACATCAGATTTTATTCGGCACCAGCAGAAATATTATTTGATGAGATAAAACCAGTTATTACAGTTATAAAGATAGGTATGACAAAGGACTATATTATCCCAGAAGAAATTACAAAACAACCTATTATACAGAAAAACGAGATACCAGACTTTTACGCGAACAAAAGAATTATCGGATTGAGCACTATATTAGCAGAGTTATCCAATGCTTATGACGAAACAAATTACATATGGAAATATCATTCGAGGAACCATTTATTAATTTATTCTACAGCAAAAGAATTAAGGTATATGGATAAATTAGAAGTTAAACAATGGGCTATATCACTACTTAAACCGGAGCAAGAGCCAGTTACAAAATCTATCAGAAAAGGATTTATTTCGGAAGACAGCTTAGAGCAATATTGCAAAATTATTGGAACAAAATATACGGAACATGAATGTAGCAGATGCAGCGGAGTAAGCAACTACATACCAGCAGTCAACATAGAATAAACAGGTGAAAGACACAAACTTAAAGAAGAAAACAAGTGGACGGACGAGAATTAAAGTGCAAGAATTATTGGCAAAGGAATCTACTTTCCAGAAAGAGATAAAGAAAAAGACAAAAAACGTAGACATCAACATGTGACAAGAAGAGATAAGAAGATAAAAAGATAAAGCAAAAGTGACTTAAAGCAGAAAAGATATGTCGGGGACTTACATGTAAATAGTTAGGGACTACTTTGTAAATTATTTTCTTTATTTTGCATTCTTAGTCCTTAGGAAGATTGTATATATAGGCTAGACATTTGTAAAGAAAGGATCATCGGGAAATCCGACAATCCTCTCAAAAAACTCTCTAATATTTCTAAGTTTGTAAAAATTTTATATTATCAATAAAAACTTATCTTTCAATCCCCAAGTTATGGAGCAGAACTTAGCAGGAAATGCAAACCTACAACAGGTATGATCATATTCATGCCATTTTACTTATAATATTATGATATTCATATAATATATATTAATATTTATGATAACAATAATTATGATATTGATAAATATGCTTAGCTAAATTAGTTAATTCCTGTCAACCATATTATATTATGTGATATGCTTATGCTTGTTATTATGGTGGAGTATTAAAATATAAATATGAAAATAATAAATTAGAACATCACTGTAGATATTATTCAGGAACATTTACGGAAACAGAGGTAAAATGGGAAATTAATAGAAAAGAATTATTTGCCTTATATAAATGTTTATTAGCGTTTGAATGATAGTACTAACCGTGAGTTAGATACTAAACGTCAAAACCTACAATATCAAACAATATAGGCAAATAGTATGTGGTTAGTGAGGAATATACATAATAAACATGATATTTAAACATACTAAATATTTAAAACATGTTGACATAATGTCTAAGTTGAATAACATGAAGTTGAGACATACTAAACTGAAATACAAAGGTACAAGGTCGTGCAATTAGTGAAATTCTAATTATGGGAGATACTAAAAGTTATATAAATAATGTGAGCAACTACATGGAGTTCAGCGTACTACCCCCATACCAAAAAGAGGGTGTCCAATACTTGTCGTCATAAGGGACCTGATAACAAAGAAAATATTGATTCACTAAGCTAATGCCTATATGAGACAAATCTTATGGTGGCACGTAGTTCTGACTTAGATATTGCTACTAAAGGTCTATGGGGGCTGATAAAAAACCGTCATCTCTAAATCATCTCGGTGCTATGTATTACTACCAAAGAAAACATTCATAATCTATAAACAATAAAAGTCTCATAATACTGAAGCATACTAATAACTAATACATACTGAGTAGCTCATAAATTATGACTGAAAATAATCTAGAAGATACTTTATCTGAAAGCATCTAAATCATGAAAATTTAATTAAGTGAGACATGAATCTGAAATAGCATAATTTTAAGTCACGAAAATACTTGTATATTGAGGACTCATGAAAATAACATTGAAATCATGGGATTCATGAGTACAACATGCAATTAGGGATTGCTCACGAAGAAAAACTAATTTACAATGAAAATCCAAGAAGATCAAAAAATTTTGTAACTTGTGGGAATCATAAACTTGAAATTCTGATGTTTCTTTGGGGCTCAATGGGTGAAGGATACCCATTGATGAAATCCCACATACCTTGAGTAGAAACCTATATGCTTGATTCCTTCAATGAAAATTTGAAGCTTGAAATTCTAGTTCTTACTTTGGGAGAAGACTTGAGAGAGAGAAAACTTTGATTTGGGAGAGTTTGGAAAGAATGAGAGGTTAGGATCACTAGAAATCTTTTAATCCCACTTAAAATAGTCCAAAATGACCCCTTGAAATTAAAAAAAATGGAAAAAGACCAAAGTAACTCTCTTAAAATTAACGGATGCCCCTTGATGGACCCTTCTATGGTCTGTATAACGATCAACATACCGTGAAGGTGTCCGTAAAAGATAGAAATTTTTGGATTTCTGAAGGTCATTTTATGGAAGCTTCTACGGACCGTAGGTATGTCCAAGGGCCGTATAAGTGTCCATTAAAGATAGAGTTTCCTGGATTCTAGAGTCTAGATCTACGGATCGATCCATAGTCCATAAAAGTTTCCACTATCTATAAAAGAGTCTGAAACTTTCTTACAAATTTTCCAAATTATGATCTTTGGCATATGAGTACCATCATGACCTTGGTTCCTTTCACGGTTTGTTGAGTCGTCTGTAAAATCAAATCTTCTACAGACCTTAGTTCTTAATGATCCTTCCAAGGTCTGATATGGGCTTAGGAACTTTTAGAGTGTTACAATATTTTCCTCTTAGGAACATTCATCCTCGAATGAAGTTTAACTAGGCCAAATAGACTAGGGAAGGAACTGCAACCCAATATTGAAATATAAACACTGAAAATTGAAGGAGCGACTGACTTCGAACTAAAAACATACAAGTTGATCTGATTTCATGAACATGCATGCATACTGAGACATGAAAATAACTGAAAAAACATGAATCTGAAAAAGTTCTAAGGAGACACTATTACCTCATGCTGAATATGAACCGAAAGGGAAACGATGGGGATACTTGGACATCATTTTGCTTCGATTTCTCAAGTAGCACCCTCACCTAATTTATTTCTCCTAAGGATGTTCTCTGAAGTGACTTCCTTATTCCTCAAATTACGAACCTAACATTCAAGGATCTCAACTGGAACCTCTTTATAAGAGATTCTTTCATTCACACTGATACTTTCTAAAGTCACAATTGAAGTCAGATCACCAATGCACTTTTTCAACAAGGACTCATGGAACACTGGGTGCACTAATGCTAAATTTGAAGGCAAATCCAACTTTTAATCCACATTATCAAAATGCCTCACAATTTGATACGGGCCAACATAACGGGGACTAAACTTTTCTTTCTTACCAAACTTCATCACATCTTTCGGTGGGTGAAATATTTAGATGAACTCAATCATCTATATCAAATTCATGTTATCTTTTCCTCACATCTGCATAATATTTCTTTCTACTCTGGACCGTTCTCAACCTATCTCTAATAAGTCAAATTTTTTACACGGCTGCATGAACTAACTCGGGACCTATCAAAGACACCTCACCGACTTCGAATTAACCAATAGTTTATCTACACCTCCCACTATGTCAACACATAATCTTTTGTCTCTTGATATAACGCCTCAACAATAATGTTTTTCTTCTCTTCTCTTTTGTTACACAGTAACTCACATATAAATAATTACATTAATGTGTTTGAGTAGGTTTAATTAGATGCCTTTAGACAAATGTATATCTTCTTTGTGTTGGGTTTTAAAAGGTGTGACTGGAAAATGAAGTGTTGCGATTTTTATGAAAAGTTGTGATTGTAATGAAAAGTTGTGACTTTTGTAAAAGGTTGTGACCTTTTTGAAGGGTTGTATCTTTTCAAAGGGTTGTGATTTTCCCGATAAGGAACAATAAACATCTGTCCACACTATCCTTTGTTGTCTATAAATTCCTCTTATTCTTCAACAAGGAAAAAACTAATTTTCTGGACTTCTACTACTACTACTAATACTAAATCTAGTTTTCTAAGTTTATAAATAAAGAATTTCATCTTATTTTTCAACAAGGAAAAAACTAATTTTCTGGACTTCTACTACTACTATTACTACTAAATCTAGTATTCTGTGTCTATAAATAGAGAGTTTCCTCTTATTTTTTGACAAGGAATAAACCAATTTCCTGGACTTCTTCGACTACTACTACTAAATCTAGTATTCTAAGTGTATTTTACTTCCATTGAGTAGTTCGCTGGCACCGTGGTTTTAGGTACCAATACACTGATGAGTAAGATCAATCTATCATGGGAGGATATAGGTCATTAACCTCGGGTACTTGAGGGGAATAATTTTCTTAAGGGGACACCGGGCATTCTGTGGGCTCAATTTTCTTCTTTTAAAAAAATATTTTGTAGATTGTTTCTAATCTATTTTTTATTCTATTTTCTCTACTGGTTTTAATTTTCTAGTTTTGAAAATGTTCTTTAAACTTTGTTGTTTCTTATCAAGTTCTTCAAATTTTTTGTTCTAAGTATCTTGGTGGTATTCTGGTTAAAGATTACACCAAGTAACCTTCTTATTATTTATCTATGGAGGAAAATAGTTTGTAAAAGTTAAGTCTTTTCATAGTTATCATGTGTGTCTTTGGAAAAAGATCAGCAAACCATGTGATTTTGTATGAATTTTCCTTGGAAAATAGTGTTGCCTTTAAAATCTTTTAGTTTGCAAAATGAGATATGCAGATTTTAATTTGATAAGATAGTATACCAAAATGTTCTAGTTGGATGACTATTTGAAAAGAAAAGCATTTCTATGTGATCTAAGAATATGTTTTATTCTGTTTGGGCAAAACTTAACTTTTGCAGTTTTCTACTATGAATAAATTAGACTATGCAATTGGTTTGAAGGATATGAACATTTCACCTAATAAGTCAGTGTTGTATGTATGGTTTTCTATAAACTTCATTATTAAATAGAAACAAATTCTACAAAAAAATTTGTCTTTGTTGTTAGTATTCTAAATTTTAAGTGGTATGTCTAATTGTGTTAGATAAAAAAAGATTAGTGACTTAGTGTTTGTGATTTTGTGCTTCTATGGAATGAACTTTGACATTGTGTAAAAATTGTCAAAGGGAATTGAAGCACTATAATTCTTTTATAGAATAATATTTCCAAAAGAGGTTTCATATTGTCAATGATATTTTGATAGTATGGGAAAAAATATGTGGAAAAACTATTTTCAAATACTCAAAAAATATTTTTGAGATCATACATAAATGTTTGGGGGGGGGGGGGTTCTTTGCATATGATAAAGATAAAATTAGACTTAGTTTCTAATTTAAATTTGGAGCACAAGATATGAAATCCAATGATACTTTTGTATTATGTTAGACCCATAAAATTTTTCCAGTATATTTGATATTGCTGTCGTTGAGGTTCTCTTTTACTAGTATATGATATGACTAGTATGAAACTACCAAATAATGTATGTACTTGTTCAAAATAATTGTGTTCTTTTATGAAAAAGTGTCAATTAAAATATTGTGATTTTTCAAGAAAAGATATGTCTATTAAATATAACTATTTGTACAGACATGAATGTTGACGAATAGTCATCTGTCATGTTCTGTAAAAGAAACATTTGAATTACATTGCCTTTATTGGACCAGATGAAACTGTGTTCATGGGTAGCTCTATAACAATCGAATTGAAAGTTATGGAAATGTCCTTTTTAAAAGGACATTTGACAGTGTGCTGACTCTAACAATGTTTGTATCACACAAAATTGTAAGAAGTAGGAACAAAATATTTGTGAGAAAAAGCGACCTCAAGGAGAGCTTTTCAAACTCAATATTTTTATTTGTACTTAATTTCTTGAGTCAAACTGTTTGTGATATGAACAATTGGGACATGTCAATTACAAAACCTTGCAAGAAAAACTGATCAACTTAGAAATATTTTCTATCTTTGAGTGCAATAAATAAAAACGTCAAGTTTGTGTTGAATCTATGTATGCTTAGCATTCTTATACATCTGTTGAAAGGAATCTAATCCCTTAGAATTGATTTACACTTACACTTTTTTTTTTATCTAAATTCAACACCATCTCGTGGTGGGAAAAACTATCTCATAACTTTTATTGACAATTGGATTAGATACTATGTCTATTTGCTGAATGGTAAGGATGAAGCAATAGAAATACAATATAATATTGAAGTTGAAAATCAGTTGGGAAAAAGTAAAAAAAAGTGGCAGGGTTGGAGAGTATTCTACTTTTGCATAAATATGTTTGGAAATTTCCTATTCACCTCAATCTAATGGAATTGCAGAACGAAAAAAACTGAACTTAGAAGAAAATGATGGCTACATTACTTATATGTTCAAGTTTACTACAAAACTTGTGTGGAGAAGCTATCCCTACAGCAAAAGGGAACAACAAAATGGTTTGTATTTTTAGAAAGAAACCAATAAAAAGTTTTTGTTTATTCAAGACACAATCTATTCCATATGATAAATGGAAATGAAAGAAATCCAACTTGAAATATTTCAAAGTGTGGCGGTGTCTAGCCAAAGTCGAAGTTCCTATTCCGAACGGGATTAAAATAGGCTTTAGACTATGAACTATAAAATTAGACATGAGTAGTCTACTGAAAGGTCTAAAAGACCTTAAAAAGAACAAAAGGATAATGTACTTAATAAAGAGATTCAGAGGCATAGTAAATGTTAAAGGAAATTGTAACGACCCAAACAGTCGTTAAATAGGAGGGACAAAAATTTGAGAAAAATCTGGGCCATTGTCCCGCCACAGTGGGCCATATGTCGCTAGGGCGGCAGCACCAGGGCGGGGTAAGTTGGTGCAGAGCGGGATAGGCGAGTCAGAAAGTAAATTACAAGAAATCCTATTTTCTCCACCGTCCTAAAATATTTAAATACGTCGTAAAACATCCTAGAAACCTCTGAAAAGCTGCTATAAGCTTGGGAAGGAAGTAGAAGAAGAGTTCTAACATGAGGATGGTAATATCTTGTAGATTCTTTGCCAAATTCACTGCTGTGAAGCCCAGAAAATCGAAAACGAAGTCAGAACTCCATGCATCGGCTTGGCGCCTGGTAGGCTAGGTTTTATGAATTAAGGAGTTATAAATCTATGCTTACTACATAATATATGGAAATCAATTGTAGGGTTATGTGTAGACCTTCGTGCACCAAGTAAATTGCATAAGTAATCCCTAGAAATCAAAGTATGTGGGTTTATGCTTTGAGAAGAGAAATTGATGAATTGTTAGGTGCTCTAGAATTGTTATCATGGATAGAACTAGTTTAAGAATAAGACTATGAATCATGAATGAAACTAGATTTACGAATGCATGCAAGATCATAAAATGGAGTGATTGAATTGAGGGTTTATGATGAATTGTGAGTAAACCCTAGAAAGGAGCCTTAGATGATGAACCAGGGCTAAGTATAGTCAATTTAAGGTATTTATATGAATGTTGCATTGTTGATCACACTTGTTGATAATGAGATGGGTGAACTATGCTTGCCATGAATCATGACTTAAATGTATGATCTTGAAGATATACTTGTGATTGTGACTGTGATGTGTTGAATAAATCGGTTGCCATATTTCGGCATAACTAACTTGGATCGGTTGCCACGTTCCGGCATAACTATTGGATCGGTTGCCACATTCTGGCTTAACTATGGGATCGGTTGCCACGTTCCGACATAACTAACTTGGATCGGTTGCCACGTTTCGGCATGCTAACTGTTTAGGTTTGGGTTTCATGAGAGGACCAATGATGTGATATAAATGTGAAGTTGTTTGTAAATATTGATGATATCGTATATGTTTGATAAGAAGCATTCTAGGAAATTGTTCCACTCATTCTCTCCTTTTGTGCAAAGTATCGCTTGTGGTATGAGTTGAGTCCAATTGGTATCTCTCAACTCCAATTGGTATCTCAACAAAGTAAACCAAAAGTGGTGGTCACGACTGAAGAAGCACAAGCAAGGTAATTGGAATTGGGAAGGTTCCAATTGGTATCTAGCCTTAGGGGATATAAAAGGCATGGATAACCAGTAATGGTCATCTATGGGACAAACTAACTATTGAATTGAATATGTCTGTGTATTGTATCTTGTGGACTGTGAATGCACGTTTTTTGTTGATTGAATTAGCTGTGAAATGTAAAGTTGAACTTGTTGAAAGTGATGATGCAATTATGTGTACTATAAAACGTGTGTTTTAACTTTATTATGTGCAATGTGCTGGCCAAGTAGTGTAAATTATGTGAGCTGTAAATGTCGGGGTGTATCATGTGGATGTATGAGTTGTGGTACTGAATTAATGAGAATGAATTGGCTCACATACCGTGGGATTGACTGGAGCGTAGACCTTGATAATCCTAGTTATGAGAACTATTCTAAAACATGCTTAGTAAAGCTGGGAACCTTGGTGGAATTTAGAAAGATAGAAAACACCAGAAAAATCTTAGCTACGTTTGGTTCCTGTGTTGGCTACTGGGGCAGGATTATTCCCGCTAGGGCGAGACTGCTAAATTGGGATTTCTTCCGCCATAGTTGGATAAGGCGAGGAAGAACCTCAGCCTGTCTCCCCTATTTTTCCTAATCACATTTTCGGATTGAAATGGTATTCGAATCCACCCCTACCAGTCTAGCAGTGTTCAACAACAAAAGTAATAGATCATAAAACCTTAAGATTAAATGAAAGGCAACATCAGACAACAAGAAACAAGCATCCTTGTGCTACAAAAACATAAGAGAGCTGAAAGATAAAATCAATGCGTCTAAAATTTACAAGCCAAAAGGGGCAAAATAAGAAGTCAGATCAAAAACCTTGAGTATGAGAAGTGTTAGTGTCAGAGGCGAGGTCCTCCGGGGGCTTCTTGGTGGCCCAGGCCTCATTCAGCATAGGGAACTCCCTGTAGTCCTTGGATCAAGTTAGGGGATCACACTGTGAGGGTAAACCCAGGCCATCTGGTGGTCCCACTCCAGCATCAAAGAGTGGCACACCCGCCCGCTTGTACAGGGCAGTGATAAGACCTAGAAGAAAGAACGCCTTTCTGTTGCCTCGATAAAACATCTTCCATTCTGAGATGATCTGCACTCCCACATTTAGCTGGATACCCTGTATGGCGCATGCCACCACCAAGGCCTAGGGAAAGGTCACGTCGATGTGGTTTCCAGATGGGCGGAGCCTCCTAGTGACAAAATGTAGCTACCTCTTAGCATCGGGGGACCAATGCGTGCTAGTAATACCCACAGCAATAGCCCAGTATACTTGATCCCTGCGCGTAGGCTCAACCAGAGTGTCTTTGAGCCACTGCAGATCCATTTCCCTTAGCTTGGCCTTGTATTCATGGTTTGGGACCTCCTGTATCTTAAAGGCCTCATTGATAGAAGTGGCGTTCAGAGGAATGTTAACTCCCCTGATGTGGATGACGGGGTGGGGGTCATCCCATCGCACAATAGGCAGGATGGTGTATAACTCCCTCACCCAAGTAGAGCGTGCATCTGGAGGAGCCTTAGTTAGTGGAATCCACCTGAACTCTACCAGATGAGCATAGAAGGCAAACCCTTTCTCCTCTAACTTGTGCAACACGAAACCCCTCTCGCAATAGAAACCTGTGTTATGGTTATCATGATGTCTCTCCCGACTCGTGGCATCGGGAAACTAGATGAAAGGTAAGTGTTCGTCATTTTTTCCAGCCATTTCGAGAGCCTGAAATAAGCAAGATATAAGTTAGAACGTGAACATATAGTTGGGGTAAGGCTAAAAATTGAGAATGAAGAAAAGAAAATTTTTGGTATTAACAGTAAGGCTACTTCCTGGCGCATCCTGCCATGGGGGGATTATGAAGGCCGCCATAGCGGGATGAAAGTCGCCATAACTACATTTATCTGGGACTAACACCAGGCACGTCAATGGCACCTTTTCGTCCCAAAACCCTTGTTTTCAACAATACTTCAGCAGATTAGAGTTATTTAACTATCCTAGAACATAAATAAACAATGATTTCAGCAAATTAACTCCTAAAAGAGGCCTAAATCGGAGCTTTACACCAAGGGACCCTTTGAATTCCCCCACCTATTTCGGTATCATTTTACCCATATTTTTACAAAATCCTTACGCCGAGGACGTTGTGGGAACGTTGGGGACGTAAGGTAAGTAGCCATGCTACATTTTCTAACAAATCTAGCAACCTAGTTCAATTTCAAAACTACCCCAAAAACCATTTATTTTCAATCAGTTAATCGTCATGCAATTATCGTTAATCAAGTAATAAAGTAAAAAGTGAAGGGGAAACGAGAATTTACCTTGATTTCGACGATCAAAAGTGAAACAATAGAGAGGTTTTGGGAGAGTTGAGTAAGGAGAAAGGGAGAAATGAGGGAATTAGTTCCTCATTCCCCCTTTACTATTTTTGATCTCCTGCCTCAGCGGGAGATCTCTCGCCACAGCGGCCCCGCCTTTAGCAGAGGTTGTCACCCTGGTGGGCCATGCTGTGTAAATTTAATACATTCGATTCTTAGTGTGGGTTTCATTTGTTCTTCTAGTCCGTTAAGTATAGTATTCTTTCATGTAAATGAAGTGAAAAGTTGACATTCGTCATGATCCTGTAGTGGACCAATCCTTTAATTTAGTAATGAATCGAAGTAGGGCGCATGATGTTTGTGCACTAGTTGTTCGGGGACGAACGAGGGGTAAATTGGAATCTATTGTAACGACACGAACCGTTGTTAATTAGGAGGGACAAAAGTTTGGAAAAAATCTGGGCATTGTCCCGCCTTCCTAAAATACCTATATAAGTTGTAAAACATCGTATAAACCTCAAAAAAGTTGCTTTAAGCTTGGGAAGGAAGGAGAAGAATAATTCTAATGTAAGGATGACAATATCTTGCAGATTCTTGGCAGAATTAACCATTGCAAAGCCCAAAAAACTAGAAATGAAGTCAAAAATCCATGCATCTGCTTGGCGCCCATGTAGACTAGGGTTTATGAATTTAGTAGTTATAAATTTGTGCTTACTACGTAAAATATGGAAATCAATGGTTAGGGTTATGTGTAGACCTTCGTGCACCAAGTAAATTCCATGAGTAATCCCTAGAAATCAAAGTATGTGGGTTTATGCTTTGAGAAGAGAAATTGATGAATTGTTAGGGGCTCTAGAATTGTTATCATGGATAGAACTAGTTTAAGTCTAAGTCTATGAATCATGAATGGAACTAGATATACTAATGCATGATAGATCTTAAATTGGAGTGATTGAATTGAGGGTTTATGATGAATTATGACTAAACACTAGAAAGAAGCCTTAGATAATGAACTAGGTCTAAGTATAGTCAATTTAAGGTATTTATATGAATGTTGCATTGTTGATCACACTTGTTGATAATAAGATGGGTGAACTATGATTTCCATGAATCATGACTTAAATGTATGATCTTGAAGATATACTTGTGATTGTGACTGTGATATGTTGAATGGATCGGTTGCCACGTTCCGGCAAAACTATCTTGGATTTGTTGCCACATTCCGGCATAACTATTGGATCAGTTGCCACGTTTCGGCATAACTAACTTCGATCGGTTGCCAAGTTCCAACATGTTAACTATTTGGGTTTGGGTTCCATGAGAGGACCAATGATGTGATATAAATGTGAAGTTGTTCGTTATTCATAAATATTGATGATATCGTATATGTTTGATATGCGCATGTGAGTATAATGTTGCATTGATTTGCTTATGTTGTACTTAGTTGAAGGGAAAAGTGTTCAAGAGGCGAGTAATAGGTAGTAGGGGTTGTTCGTGTGTTGTAATAGCAAGCAGTACAGGTAGCGTGTGTGATGAAATATTCTTAGGTAGATTTCACCTTGGGAGAAAGAGATTGATTTTAGTGTTAAGGGAGCTTGATGGAATATATTATGTGACTTTGGTTGGGTAATGTGATGAGGAAGTAGGGGTATGACGTGAACGGTTAGTTGAAATGTTGGTGTTTGTGTTTGGGGGATTTCTCTATGAGTTAGAATGGTTAGGCTATGATCAAGTACCTCGAGGGTAGGTTGATTGTGAACAATGTTAGTAGTCATAGTACTAGTGTAAGTTGGAGGTTTCTCAAGAGAGAGTAAAGGTGGAGAAGCAAGTGGTTTATGTCATGATCTTACTAGTTGGTTTCTTTTGTTAGGTGGGGGGCGTCAGGTTGATCGATGATGCCTACCAGTACGCGTATTTGTACTGATACTACTCTTACTTTGTTTTTTGACATAGTCTGGATGCAGGATTGGTGGCGTTTCACTAGGTAAATAAGAAGGAAATCTCTAACAGCTTCTATTCTTCCTTCCGCATGGTGGGAGTTGTGTCTTTTAATTATTTTCCTGTTGAACTCTTATTAGCTCTTGTACCTGTTTAGACTAGATCCATGGGAGTTGTTTAAATTACTTTACAAGTTAAATCAAAAGCGTGTCTAAAGGTATTATTTGTAAAATCATAAGTATTACATTTATTTTTGTTTTCTTCAAATTTCCACATGTTTTACTATTAGGATATGAGGGTTCTCCTACTTAGGTGTTAGAGTGGGTGCCCGTATGATCCGGTCGTTTGGGTCGTGACAGACACCTACTACCTTCGGATCTGATTTTAAAACATTTCCTATGTCTTTTGTGGGCTCATCCTATTTGGAAAGATGGTGTCGATAGTGCTATTGATTCTATCTTGAGCAATCATATTGGAAGTTTGTTGATCTTCTTCTAGGAAATAAACCTTTGAGTTTGAAGTGAATCTTTAGAAGGAATATGAAAGTCGATGGAACTGTTGACTAATACAAAGCAAGACTTTTTTTCAAAGGTTTTAGACAAGAAGATGGTCTTGATTTTTTCGACAGTTACTCGTCAGTAACTAAAATTACATTCATCCGGATGTTAACTACATAAACTGCGGTATATGACCTCTGAATTCATCAAATGAGTGTGAAAATAAATTTCTTAAATAGAGAATTGGATGAAGAAATTTACATGGAATAGCCCAAGGGTTTTGTGGTTCCTGGTAAAGAAAGGAAAGTGTGTGAACTTGTAAAGTCACTTTATAGACTAAAACAAGCACCCAAACAATGACATAAGAAATTCGACCAAACGATGTTGACAAATGGATTTAAGAATGTTGGAAGTGATAAATGTGTTTACCTTAAAATCACAAGGTCATTGTTTGTTTGTATATTGGTGATATGTTGATCATCAGTAGAGACACTAATGACATAAATGCTACTAAATATATGCTAGAAAATAACTTTCATATGAAGATCTTGGATTTGCTAATGCGATCTTAGGTATAAGAATCCTTACAACTTCATAATGTTTAGTATTGTCATGGTCTCATTGCATTGAAAAGGTAAATTTGACTAGTTCCGATTGAAGAGAAGAGAAGCAAAACAATCATGATTTTCTCTAGGAAATTCCAATTGAAAGGTACTTGACTAAATGAAGGTGTTGTGTTTCACAAATTAAAATATCTACGAATTGTAGAAGCAGATCTGCAAGGACAAGGTTCATGAGCTTGGTAATGAGCTCATGAATACCAGCTTCTCTACAAGCCACAATTTGTTGATTGTGGACATCGTTATTTGGTGGAGGCAGGTTCTTCCCAAGGAACCTCTCCACCAACGTGTCAACACTAGGGTGACCAAAGGAGAAAACTTTACCGTCCTGGGAAACCACCATAGTGTCAATTTCAGCACCACATAGCGTACAAAGTTCACTAGCCTTTTTGAACAGACTAGCACATCGCTTAGAAAACGTAACTCCTAAGTTTCTCGCATTCTTCATTTTCAGCATGTCAACCCTTTGACGACCCTTTGCTGATTCTTCTTGTCATGTCTAAACTATCACTAAGAAATTGTGATTTTTGGTCTGAACACCAAGAGCTTTATATAATAAATTGTGTTTTAAAATAACTTAATGATATAGACGTTAATGATTATAAATAGACAATTCATTTTTTTCCTAATTAGATTTATATTATAGGATTGCATTTGACCGTTATTTTATTTGAGAACAATTTTGGAAAAAGAGATATATTTAATTATCAATAAAAACCTTTTACTTTAATAATAACACCAATTTTGCATTTACCGTTGAAGTTTCCTAGTCGATCATCATTAAGAGATTTTTTCTAATTAGAATTATATTATTGGATTGCATTTGACCGCTATTTTATTTGAGAATAACATTTTTTTTAAAATATATTAATTGACTAATAAAAACCTTTTATTTTAATAATAACACGAATTTTGCATTTACCATTGAATTTTGTTAGTCGATCACCATTTAGAGATTTTCCTAATTAGAATTATATTGTTGGATTGTATTTGACCACTATTTTATTTGAGAACAATATTTTTTAAAAATAAATTAAATGATTAATGAAACCCTTTTATTTTAATAATAGCACCAATTTTTCATTTACCGTTGAATTTTCCTAGTCGATCATCATATAGAGATTTTTCCTAATTAGAATTATATTATTGGACTGCATTTGACCGCTATTTTATTTGAGAACAATATTTTTTTAAAATATGCTAAATGATTAATAAAAACCTTTTATTTGAATAATAACACGAATTTTGCAGTTACCATTGAATTTTCCTAGTCGATCATCATTTACAATTTTTTCCTAATTAGAATTATATTATTGGATTGCATTTGACTACTATTTTATTTCATAACATTTTTTTTTAAAAAATATATTAAATGATTAATAAAACCCTTTTATTTTAATAATAACACGAGTTTTGCAGTTACTATTAAATTTTCCTAGTCGACCATCATTTAGAGACATACAATGTATCACATCAAGTATACGCGGGCATTTGGATTTATGAATGTTATTATTTTTTATACCGTGTTACTCAAGACCTAAGTAGACTTACAAATCAGATCATGATATGATCAAGTGCTTTTTGGATCTTCTCTACCTTCTTATTGGTATTTATCTCCAAAATGCTTTTATATATATATATATATATATATATATATATATATATATATATATATATCATGTTGTGATATATTTATCTTTTGAATTTGTAAATGCTAAACAACTCACATTCAAATATTATATTGATTTGTAACAAACTACTCTCTCTAAATAATAAAATTTGTAAGCTTATTTATTTAACTAAATTTACTAGTACAAATATAAAATAAATGTAGAAAATAAACAAACTCGTTAAAAGGAGTTGAGGGGTATTTTTGTCTTTACATATATTAATACCATGGTATTAAATTCTATGTATTCCTAATATCACCAAATGTAAGGTATTAGCTATTCATCCTATACCATGTATGGTGTATAACTAATCCATGAATTCGTTATACATAGGCCCTAAAATTCTACCAAATATAGTACTAAATAATATCATGCAAATACTTGGACTATTTCTCTTAATATTCCCTACCAAACGACTCAATATTATTTTTTAGTTTTTTTATGTTTCTACAACTTATTATATGAACTTTGTCCTAATTAAGCTTTCTTCTGCTTGTCTCTGCCCAACCTATGTCTTACCATAAACTGGTATTCCATAAGTGAAGAGCTACTAGAGGAATTCATATTAAAACCCTAAATTTTCATCAGAATAACTTCGCCGGTAGCATAATGGCCAATGCCAGCGATGCCTGGCCTACACTTCATGTTGATGAACAACCTCCAAAACAACCATTGAACTATGCAACGACTTTGAATAAAGTAGAAGACAAAATCACAACGCCTATCCCTATCAAAGATATTACTTACATCCATGGAGAGCCAATTGTATTCTGGGAGGAAGAAGAGGTTGAGAACATAATCATTAAAGAAGATTTACCGTTCGCCATAATTGGAAAATTTTCTTATGGCTAGTCAGAACTAGAAGAAATTCGTAAAATTGTTCCTTAACGGTGTGAGATTCAAGGCGGAATGTAAGGCAGGATTCTTGAGTGATAGACACATCTTAATCCGCCTTACTACTATGGAATATTTCGTGCATGCCATGTCCAAAATCGGCATATTTTTTTAAGGATAAAGATGGGTATACTATCAGATACGACCTCTAAAGTGGGAACCCTAGTTCAAGCCAGAGGCGGAAACTACTACTGCCTTAGCATGGACCTCTTTTCCATACCTATCACCTAATTTTTTCGTTAAAGAATCCTTGTTTATGATGTCTAAAGCAGTGGGAAAATTGTTAAATGTTGACATGGCTACAATAAGAAAATCTATACCTAGTTATGTCAAGGTAAAGGTTGAAGTCACCTTATTGAAATAATTTCCCAAACGGATCAATGTTGGAGTGATGAAGACATCTTCTGGGGAAATCATCTCAACATGGATAAAAATCTGATACGATTACATGCCAAATTATTGCAATTATTGCAAACTTTAAGGCAGTGGCATGATTTTCATTGAGGGGGTTTAAAAAGATAAGTCAGCAAGTTGGTCGGCGCAGGTCTAATATAAATGGGTCAGATTCAATATAAGCAACTAAATAAAATTCAACTCTACCTCAACACAAAGAATGAAATCGAGGAAGTATGTGCTTGATATAATGTTTAAATGAGTATGAGAGAATGTATTTTATAAAATTTTAATTGTGGTCTTGTCTCCATCATTGTAGTATATATACATTACTAATATATGTATCCACGCAATGCGCATATACTATTAATATAGTATTTTTATTTATTTTTTATTGTGATATCTTGTTTGAGTATACTAAATCATATTACCGTACAAAAGTCCAACTATCGTATTGTTCCTCATTAATGAAATGTAAGCACTCCCCCTCTGTCACGCCTTGAGCCTACACCCTGGACTTGACCAACACTCTAGAACCATCACTGATCCCAAGAGAATCCTTGGCCTTGCTTACTACTCAGGGGAAGACATTACTCAACAATAAGAACTTCAAATGCAAAGATTAACTCAATTGTCTCAACTATTGATGAACTCAGAAATGTCTAGAAATATTCAAGTAGACATAAGAAGGCAACTCAAGTCTCAAAAAATTAACATGGGAAAGGGAAAAAGACTCCTCAACTACTACTGTCTATGAAGCCTCTAAATACTACAATAGATGTCGGGAAAAGACCCACAATATCTTAATAAATCTAAAGATTGTAAATGTGGAACCCTTCAAAAAGCAAAGAGGTTTACCAAAGCTAGCTAGAATGAAATGGAATCAATGAAGTGCTTATTCATGACCCTGAACACCTATATTGTATCATAAATAAGATGCAGATCGAATGACATCAGTACAATGAATGTACGAGCATGTAAGGGGAAAAATGAAACATAAGCAATTGAACTGATACTCTGGGAAGACAAAGTAATTTCACAATCCGTCCCGAGCAAAGATTCCAAACAAAACGAGAATAAAAATGCAAGAATATGAAAAATCTAATATCGGTGTGAGAGTACGGGAGTTGAATAGAGGAGAGAGTGAAGGATTTTTGAATTTGAAACTGTTTGGCCCTTTTAAAATCTTTCAGTTCACGCGACAGTCGGCGAAGTAAGTCTCATGTGCCGACCCACTATGTGATGCACTGAATGGTATTTTGGCTCACCGAGTTTTACAGAACTCCTAATAATTTGGGGGTTGAAACGACAGACATAATCGGGATTGCCGACCTATTCGATAAGTCGCTGATTAAGCTTTTGGCTTGCCGAGTTTTATAGAATCCCCCTATCAAGTTGGGTGGTTCAAATGATGGTCTAAATCGGGCACACTGACTTGTTCGGTGTGTCGCTGATTGGAATTTTAGCTCGTCTATTGCTCATTTTTCAACACTTTTCACTTTTCAACTAGCAAAATTAATACCCATTATTCAAAAGCAAAGTTTAAAAAAATACCAAAAAAATGGGCTGCCTCCAAGGAAACACCTTATTTAACGTCGTAGCATGACGAAGATACCAATTCAAACTTCATTTTTTGAGGTTGGCCATTGTGTCACTAGGCAACCCTCCTTTTGGCCTTGGGTTCAAATGAGATGAATTTCCAATTGCTTGATGGACACTGAGTGTGAGGTGATCACCAGATTAAGTGTAGAGACGTCCTCTTTCTAATTTCTTTCAAAACTTTGTCTGACCCTTCCACGTTATTGAGAATGCACGTAAGCATGTTTTCCATATGAAAGTTCTCCGGGTAAGCATTTTGCTCCTTAGGCTTTTGATGTTCATGGGGTTGAACGTATCTTTCCTTGTCACCATCCCTTTCCTTCCAATTGTCAATACGATCACGCCATTTTCTGTCACGGTCTCTCCATACATCATCTCTATTCCAACCCAAATTTCCATCCGACCTTGGACAATTTGGACGAAAACCTCCTCCTTGGTTTGCAAGGAAGTTTAGTTCCTCATTATACAAGACTTCAAATTGTGCTTCTACATGGTTTGCTCCACTAATACCTATAACATTTACACTCTTCATCCCACTACCCATCACATTTTTTGATAATATATCCAGTTGGGTCATTATTTTTGCCCTATTTTGGTCACTCTTGATCCTTCTAGATCTACTCTTTCCTCATCCTAAAAGTGAGAGGAGATACTTGGTCCTCACGAGTGCTCCATGCTCTATTGATCTTGGTCATGCCATCAAGGAGTTGAGACACTACCTCATAAGGCTGTTGCATTATACCTCCGGGAACAAGTTGATCGGCAACACCTTTGTTCACCGAGTCAAGACTCCTATAAAAGTATTGAAGTCCAAGAGTCAGACATTGAAGTACAAACTTCTGAAATCTCAACTACGTCTCATGGATTTGTTCACCATCCAAGAGTTTGAAACTTTGTATACTATCCCTTAATGTCATCATTTCGACGGGGGAAAGAATCTCACAAAGAAATCCCATTTGAGTTCATCCCAAGTGGTGATGGAGTTCCTCGATAGATCAGCTAACCATTAGGTAGCTTCACCCATCAAAGACAATGGGAATAACCGAAGAAGAACTGATTCTTGTGATATGTTCTTGAACGAGAACGGACCACAAATGTCCACGAAATTCCAAATATGTTCATGGGGATCTTCATGGGCTAGCCCTCCATATAGTCCTTTCATTTGTAGGAGCTGTAGCATTGTGCTAGTGACATGGAAGACATCATTCCCCTCAACCGAAGGTAGCATATCGCACCAACACCACCCAATTGAATCAGGTCATTCACATCGTTATGATTTCCAATATCATCTTGATGGCCAACTTAGCTACCATTACTCTCGTTCACGCTCATTTCTTCCTCTGTTCAAAACAAGCCAACGCAAACACGAAATGTAAGTCTAGTCAACTATAACACAAAAAATTACCATTTTAAACTTCAATTATAGAATATGTATTTATTTTTTATTTTTCTCCTTCAATTTACTTAAAATAATCTATATATATATGTAGATTATAGCCACATGTTTACTTAATTTGTTAAATATTAATATTTTAATTACATAATGAAATATATGAAGCCCAACAACTATACTTTATTTCTTATGTTATGGCATTATAATTATAATCGATTTGATTAATTAATTTAATTAAAGTAGAAGACAAAACAATGTGGGAAACTCTTCCAATTCAGTGACTCTTTAAATTTTGAAACCAAAAAAACAAAATAAATTCATGTGTCATGATTCAATGTGTCTCATTATTGAAACTCTTCCAATTCAGTGAATCTTTGAATTTTGAAACCAAAAATAAAATGTATGTATCATGATTCAATGTGTCTAATTATTGAAATTTGATAGGTGAAAAGACAGTTAAATATATCACTATAAATACCAATAGATTATAGCCACAATATGCTTGTCCCTAGATCATCATATTCTTTTCTTTTTTGTGATATATAATTCTCTAATCTTCTTCCTAGATAATGATATAACATATAGTCAAGAAGCTAACTAAGGAGAAGAATATATGACATCATTCGAAAGTTAGCTTTCTTACAATAGAATAGTTGAAGTTAGAAGTATAAGAGATGAAATCATGAAAAAGAGAAGTTTTCTTATGGTATAACAGTTTAATTTAGAAGTATAGACGAGGGGACCTATTCCTTGAGATCTTTTGTTTATTAGCTCATAATTTTAAGTTTTCATTTTCATTTTGGAGTTAAGGTATGATTGTCTAAATTAAATTTGGTATGCAATCCACATTTTTATGTAATTTTTGCATCATTTTGCATTGTTGTGGGAATTTTATTTTTATTTGTCATTGTGTTATTGGTCATGTGAGTGTTAATTAATCAACAAAACTTCTATTAATGTATGATAAGTTTGATAATACTTGAATAATTTATGCAATATGCTCAGATATCCATATTTTCAATTTTCTAAATTCAAATTAATTTACATAAAGATTGCTAAAATATTGTTTCTTTGAATGAGAGACAAATGTTTCTTGAAGTTGTCTCTTCAATTAAAGGAAGGAATCAAGAAATGAGTGGTAATCAACTAATGGAGATTGTGTATAGAGGTCTGAAGGGTAGGATATTTCTAATTTTCAGAGATGATGTATGGAGTAGTGAGGCATGGGACCAAATGCAAAGAATATTTCCAAATGATGACAATAGAAACCGAATCGTACTAACCACTTGGCTCAAGTATGGTGCTGATTATGTGAGATGTCTTGACTTTCCACCTGATAGAAAGTCTTTTATAAGTCTTGATGTCCTGATTTTTCCACCTTTATTTCAATTCAAGAAGATATTCCAAAACATATGTTTTACAGTTCAAATTGCTTAAGATATATGATGTATTTTCAATTGATTAATATGATTTCTCTTGTGTAATACCTCAGCTTATACATTTGAGATATGTTTCAAACATAAGTCTTTGTCGAATCGATAGGGTTGATATCTAAAAAATGACAAAAATAAGACATTTTGATACTGGATCGCCACTATATATATCTTATCCTCTTGCTGTGGAAATCATAAGAAGAACTAGCAATCTAATCCCAAGGAATTCCGATTAAAAAGTACTTGTATACCATGGGAAGTACTTTGCTGGCTTATTTAGCCAATCTCCAAGAGTTCCCTCGAACAAATTGGACACTAAATGAAGATGTTCTGTTTCACAAATTAAAATATCTACAAATTGTAGAAGTAGATCTGCAAGGAGGAAAGTCCCCAAACGTTTGTAATATCTTTGATAAACAAGAGATTAATATTGAATGCAATTCAAAGGATAAAATCAACATGAAAATGGACTAATAACACAACATATATAATTAAAATTCCTAAAATAATAACGAATAAACATTACATCATGAACACAACACTTAATACTAACTTCAACTGAATCATAACTGATGAACACAACACTTAGGATAACTCAAATGCCAAATGAACCTAGATACTTAATATAATGTTTTATTTTTTGACAATTCCATAATGCGCGCACTAGGAATGACGGCTGAACTAGTAATTGGGATCTATGGAAGAAGTAGATCTACTAACCCTATTAGCAAAGGGTCCACCAATATTGAGTCCATATGAAGAACTTTAGCTAGAACAATTACGAGTCCAGGCACTTCCCAATGTCTGAAATGGGAATGCATTATTATTCACCATTTGTGTCTCTTTCTCAACCTTTTGCTTTAGAATTTCCAATGCCTTCTTCAAGTGTTGAAGTTGGAATAAATTAAGTTCTTCGATAGGAGATTCCCACCATACACCATCAGCTCTCTTCCTAATTTCTCGAAGGGATTCTCCGCGATTTTTCTCCATCTGGAAAGCCCCATCGAGGTTCATGAGCTTGGTATTGAGCTCACGAATACCAACTTCTCTAAGAGCCACGATTTGTTGATTATGAACATTGTTAACCTCTCCACCAATGTGTCCACGCTAGGGTGACCAAAGTTGAAAATTTTACCATCCTGGGAAAATATCACAATGGCAATTTCAGCACCACATAGCGTACAAAGTTCACAAGCCTTTCTGAATAGACCAGCACGTCGCTTAGAAAACGTAACTCCTAAGTTTCTCGCATTCTTCATTTTCACCATGTCAACCCTTTGACGACCTTTGTTGATTCTTCTTGTTATGTCTAAACTATCACTAAGAAATTGTGATTTTTGGTCGTAGCACCAAGAGCTTTATATAAGAAATTGTGTTTTAAAATAACTTAATGATATAGACGTTAATGATTATAATCAGAAAATTAATTTTTTTTGCCAAATTTGATTTATATTATTGGATTGCATTTGACCGCTATTTTATTTGAAAACACTTATGGAAAAAAATATATATTAAATGATTAATAAAAACCTTTTACTTTAATAGTAACACCAATTTTGCATTTACCATTGAAGTTTCCTAGTCGATCATCATTTAGAGATTTTTCCTAATTAGAATTATATTATTGGATTCCATTTGAACGCTCTTTTATTTGAGAACAATATATTTTAAAAATATATTAAATGATTAATAAAAACCTTTTATTTTAATAATAACACGAATTTTGCATTTACCATTGAATTTTCCTAGTCGATCACCATTTAGAGATTTTTCCTAATTAGAATTATATTATTGGATTGCATTTGACCGCTATTTTATTTGAGAACAATATTTTTTAAAAATGCATTAAATGATTAATGAAAACCTTTTATTTTAATAATTACCCGAATTTTGTATTTGCCATTGAACTTTCCTAGTTGATCATCAATTAGAGATTTTTCCTAACTAGAATTATATTATTGGATTGCATTTGACCGCTATTTTATTTGAGAACAATATTTTTTAAAAATATATTAAATGATTAATAAAAACCTTTTATTTTAATAATAACACGAATTTTGCATTTACCATTGAATTTTCCTAGTCGATCATCATTTACAAATTTATCCTAATTAGTCTAGATTCCTATATAAGTATTGTAGCAGCATGTTGTTTGGAAGTCCGTTAGTCAGACATTGAAGTACCAACTTTTGAAGTCTCAACCACGTCTCATTGATTTGTTCATCGTCCAAGCATTTCATCATTTTTGATAGGGGAAAGAATCTCACAAAGAAATCCCGCGTGAGTTCATCCCAAGTCGTTATGGAGTTCCTCGATAGCTTAGCTAACCATTTGGTAGCTTCACCCATTAAAGAGAATGGGAACAACCGAAGAAGAACTGATTTTGGTGATATGTTCTTGAGTGAGAACGGACTACAAACGTCCACGAAGTTCCAAATATGTTCATGGGGATCTTTATGGGCTAGCCCTCCATATAGTCCTTTCATTTGCAAGAGCTGTAGCATTGTGCTACTAACATGGAAGACAACATTCCCCTCAACCGGAGGTAGACATATCGCACAAACACCACCCAATTGAATTGGGTCATTCACATCGTTATGATTTCCAATATCATCTTGGTGGCCAACTTAGCTACCATTAGTCTCGTTCATACTCATTTCTTTCTTTGTTCAGAACAAGCCAACACAAACACAAAACAAAGTAAGTCGAGTTAACTACAACACAATAAGATTAGCACTTTAAACTTTAATAATAAAATACTAAACACCACTACCAGGTAGCGGAGCCATTTTTAATAAACGCTCAACAACACCTCATCTAATACTAGGTGTGAGCGATCGTAATCTAGTATAAAACCCAAGGAAAGGTTGGGGTCGAACCCAGAGGGAGCGGTACAAGTTTGAATTCAATTACGAAGTTACGAATGTAATCTAATTAATGGTAGGAATAGAAATTATCGAATATACTTAGTTGAATTGAAAGGGGTGACAACAAATGTCAAATGGGGGATTGATTTGTCAATTGTAACTAAAATGAATACGGAAACAACTGTTTCAACAATATTAAGATGAATTCTCGGGATGTGATCAATTATAGGCCAATTATGCTATATGGGTAATTAAAGTTTATTAATAATTTGCTGAATCACTGTGGGTAGGCTAGACTATAAGTGCAATAGTTTTCTCTCGAACAACTATTACGGTTCAGGCGACTTCTCTCGAATCTCGACAAGCTTAACACTACAAAATAGACTAAAACCTTAATTTCCACTCTCTCAAGTTGGATAGGTAGGAGCGAGTTAAGATTCCCTCTCTCGAGCTGAACCCATAACAACCCACACGCTAAAATCATCAATCGATAACCTTGGTTTTAGAACCTCTCTCTCGAGCAACTGTAAAACACTGAGCTAAAATTGTATTTGGAACTACATTTCATGAATTACTACTCGGCTATCAATCAAACCCACATTAAAAAAAACATTTAAATCATTAAACAACAATACCGATAAGCTAATTAAGCCAATAATCACATGATCACACCCCAAGAATTGGGGTTTTGGCTACACAAAATAAAAAGAGAAAAACAATTTCCAACTATGTTAGCCATGAGCTGGGTAAAAGTTTCCAAGTCTCTACAATGCTCTAAATTGAATTAGTTCAACGACCCAATTTCAATTCCTCCAATCTTTTTTTAAAAAAATTTCAATTTATAGTTGCCCAATTATTTTCCTGAAAGGTCATTGGGCAAAGTAAGTCGCGCTTCGCCAACCAGGTTGACGATCTGCCCTTTGCTCCCTTCCATCGCCAATTTGCATTGGACATAAGTCCTCAGAGTTCTGTAAACTTCGGCGATCATAATTGTTATCGCACAGTTGTTCGGCAATCCACCGACTGTCCATTCTTGTCGCCTAATTGCTTCTTCCCCATGGATGGCACGCTGGAACTTTGGGCGAGCTAAATAGCCACTCAGCGGTTTGCAGAATAGTCTTGGCGATCATCAGGATCGCTTTTCTTCACTTGTTCAATTTGTTAGTTCCTTTCTACCTGGTAGTATCCTTGCCTTGCCCCTTATCCTTCATAGTTGCAAGTTAACACTTTAACATTAGTTTAGAGCATCAAGTACGCATTTGAGGACACTTATACTATCAAAACAAACCCCTATATGAGTCAAAATCTTGGACTCATCAACACCCCCAACTTAAAATTTTGTTTTTCCTAAAGTAAAACTCAAGATCAGTTAGTTCAGCAAGGATGTCTACAAATAGTGCTGCTTAAGACACAACATAAATGCATACAAAAAGGGTTCAAACTACACGTACAATGATCAGTTGAAAACTCAAAGTTTCAAATGTTTACTCACCATTATCAAGTGTACTCAAGCTCATAATGCTTGCTTTAATTGCAAGTTCAAGCTCAACAAAGGTATTCAAATGCCCTCACAACAAAGATGATTCCATATTCACACAAAATTTCTCAAAAATTTAAGGTCCCGGAATCACCTAAAACTGTCACACTCAAACAAAATGAACACATGCTTGACTCAACCCATAGGCTTGCCCTTATTTTCCTATGAACATTCGTTTCAGCTCACTCAAGATCACAAGGGTCTTTTTAAGGATTTTAATGGGGCTTAGTGTAAAGGTATGGTTATTTAGACTTAGGAGCTTCTACCTTCTTGAAATATGACCTGAAAATAACTTTTTCTCCTCCTCTTTCACATTCAAACATGTTCATAACTCACCCCATTATTCAACTAAACATGAATCATCGGATACCCCATTTCTTTTACTATTTTCACACACTTTATTTCACAAGTTTTTTCTCCTTTTCAGTATTTTTCTTTTCTTTCTTCTCTCTGTTTTTTTTTTTACATGGAGGGGTTCAATCTTTTTCAAAACAATCCATCAAAGGGGGAATTCTTCACATTTCTTGACTTTCCTTCTTTTACACCACACCCCAACTTAGTATTTTGGACTAAGTTGGCTATTCAAACAAACCAATACTTCATGAAGTTTATGGGTGATGGGATAAAGAGGTGAAAGTTGTTCAAGTTTCTTCCAAAGAAAAAGATAGGCTCAAAAGGTGCCAAGCAAGGTTCACACTTCTCACAAGGTTGGCCACAAAGAGGTATATTGTCAAATTTGTTCACTCTTCAAAAAATTTGCCTAAGATCATTTCAATTGCTTGCTTCGCTCAATCAATCGGACCAACGGGGAAAATTCTAGGTGTCATCAAGCACATTGATCAAGACAACCTCACAACTCAAGTCATTGATAAAATATTAACAAGACTTCACTCTTTCTAGCTAGCATGCAATGTTCATCACATGAGACTTAATCGACAATCGGCTAGTCACACCGAGATGCTAAAAGTTCACATATTGCCTATGTAACTTAGTTTGCCGCATCGTAGCCGCACATTTATTTATTCAATTAAGAGCACTATTTAGGTCATCGGTATTGATCACAACCGACACTCATATTTGCATAAGAACAACCATAATCACACACAAAAGAGGTGGAAAAATTTTAAAACTTGGTTCAAAACCATTTCAACACTATTTTCATATTAAAGCAATGGGCCACAATTTATCAACAACAATAATCCAACAACCAAGATATATATATATATATATATATATATATATATATATATATATATATATATATAAACCAATAAGCTCCAATATTCACAATAACACAATCAAAACCAAACTAATTTTCACAAAAATAGCCCACAGAAGGTAGGCATGGAAATATCTCACCTCACCTACAAAAAGAAACAGTTATCCTCAAATGCAAATAAAAACAAAATCAGTCTAAAAAGGTAACAAAAATGAAGGTAAGAAGATCATCCTACCACGCTAGGCCTGGGGTGAAGTCTGCATAACAGTCACTCCCTCTGTCTGGGCATTAGTGCCCAGTGTCTCAGCATCCTTGGCTCCACTAGAGCCCACCATACACTTGTCCCTGAACGAGGCTTGAATAGTTGTCTCTACCATCACACCCTCTAGGTCTACCAAATCATCGTATATAGTTTCATCTCTCACACCAAGTTTCTCCTCATCTGTCTCAACCTCAGGCTCGGTAGGTACATCATCAGCCCTAGTAGCATCTCCGATCTTGGCAGCCAGATGAACCTCAAAAATAGCTGGAATATCAGTGCTCACCATGTTGGGAACCTCCACCATCCAAAACAACATAGTAAAATAAGTGGACTTTAGATGGTCCACACCCTTCCTCAACCCAATAATATCGGTCTTCAAGACCGTCAGCTCATCTATAGCATCTCGGGTCTCCTCATAAGCTGCAACTCTAATAGTAATGGTGTTAAGTGCCAATTTGTGATACCTTATCTCAGCCCTAAGTGGGGCTAAGGTAGTAGCTATCACCTTCTCTATCATCCCAGTCATAACAACCTCAACCCGTAAGGCACACATATTGATTAAATTTGCCAGATGGCCCATCATGTATAGCATGGCCTAGGTGATAAGGGTCAGGAAACAATAGAAGAAGTAGTGGGAATGGGTGTAGTAGATGAACCAATAACACCATAAATAGAAGGTCCAGAAGTACCTGAGGGCCCATAAGCCTGAGGCAACACGATTGCCTCTTTCACCAACATATTAACATCAACCTTCAAGGATATATCTATCGGAGCTTCCCTACTCCTAGTAGCCTCATTCCATAAGTACTCGACCTCGGATGTCACTATAAGATGTGGGTGTCACCTCCACATCCGTCTTCTCATCTCTAGGAACACGGGCCTGTCTGCACAACTCAATAATTAGCACATGGATGTGAAGTGAGGTCTGGCGCTATTTGTCCCTCATGGCCATCTCCTGATCAATCAACTACTTCAAATTCAACCTTTTCCTAGCAATAATGGACCTAAGGCAAGCTTCCTTCGGGTGGCGAAGGATGGAATCGTTCTAAGATGGTAGAATAGTGCTACTAATGAACTCGAACCAGTATCTGGCACCAATGTTAAGTTCCTTCTTCTCTATTGGTGCAGCTTCCTCAATCCTCCTTGTGATGACATTGGAGAGGAGGGGTGCCAACCAACCCTTTAAATCCTTCAAAGTCTTCTTTTATATCAGGTCAATGTAGTCATGTATAAAGTTCGTAGAGCACCCAAGGATTTCATTAATATTAGAGCATTGATACTTGACCTTCCTTCCTTGAACAACCATAAAGTCAACTGGTTTAAAAGCACGTGCTTGCTTCTTTCTCTTCGACATTAGTTCACCTTAGGCTGAATAAAACTCCCAGACCCAAGTAGGAATGTATGGGCCTCGGGGTTAGGTGAAAACCTCAAACTTGTGGAATCTAAGAGTATTCCACACCTTTGGATGCTTGTCCACCACACCGTTGGTAGACAAAGTCTTTTCTTCTAAGATGGTCCTCAAACCCTCGACCTTTACACTCTTGAGTGACCGGGGAGAAGGACCCTAAACCGATGGTGCCGGGACCATTGCTTGTGTTGGGACTGCAGCTGGAGGAGGAGGAGGAGGAGACAGTGGGATTCTAGACGGATCATTCATTGCTTTGGAGCGTAACTCCGCTCTCTTGGCCTATAGAAGCTGATTATCCTCAGGCTCGAAGATAGACGACTGAGAATCATTCTGAGAATCATCGTCACTGCCAAATGTAGTGAAATGGGTGCCCCCACGATGTGGAAGGTCTCCTCCGCAGATGTAACATCAATGGGCTCCTTGCCCTTTCCTTTACCTCCTTTCGGAGGAAGTTTGGTAGCCTTCACCCGAGAAGCAGCTGCATCCTCATTAATAATGACCCCACATGCCCGATTCTCGGGTGGTACGTCTATATCATCTACCTTGGGTCTACCCATGCCTGCAAAACCATGTGAAAATGTTAGAAAAATTATAGAGAAATTATTACAGGAAGACTCGCTGAACTGATCGGTGAGTCACTGAATCACTTTGGCGAGCCCAATCGGGCTAGCTGAAAGTTCCAGAACAAAAAATTTCAATAGTCAAAGTTAGTTGTGGATACCCAGGGCCATTCGACAGATCATCGATACCAATCAGCGAGCTAAAAGTAGCTCGCTGAAAGTTACAAAATATTTATGGAAATTTAGGGTGCGGAAGGGTGATGAGAAGGGATTTTCAGTGAGTCTCCTAGTGAATTCGGCGAGCACATGTGTATCACCAAAAGTTACAAAATGCAACCTCAACATTTAGCAAAATAAAGGGCAATCCAGGGGACGTTTTACAAACCGCCAAATCCTTCGATGAGCTCAACCCAACTCGCCAAATGGCCTACATTGCCAATTTTTCACCCTGTATTTCAAAATCAAGCCCGCGGCCTGTGAAATCAAAATCAAACACTTGCATTATGAAATTAAAGCAAAACCTATTCTACCCATGCCCTCGAGGTACTTTGACTTTGTCACGCCCCAAACTCAAGGGGCGCAACTAGCTCCCAATGCCAAAACTCATGACCAAGTAGACCCTACTGAACCATTTGCTACTAGCACATAACAGCCACATGTAAACAAGAAATCAAAGAAGTATATCTTGGCTTAAAACTAAGCCCTAAGCCAGCAAGGCTTCTATCAATAGATCTATAAACGAAACAACTACTCCCAAGAGTTCATATAAAGAAATAGAAAACTAGCACAAAAGTCCTAATTGGATCATCGAGGACACCATGATCTCTATACCAAAACTGAAAGCATGTACATATCAAGACAATATATCAAACAATTCACAAACTTTAGCAAACCAACAAACTAAGCCAACATGACCATAACATAGCTACAAGCCCCATAAACTAGTTTGTAAGCCTCTAAGAGTAGTAAAGATTTTCGGGATAGGGCCCTAGCCTACCCATAAAAATATATACAACAAAAGCTAACAAACCTCCAAACTTTGGCAGCTCCGGAGGAAAGGGGCTAGCTAACCAGATAAAAGTTAATCCAGCTACAGAGGAGGTCTACTGGGTCATCTATCGGGACCATCATGCATGAATGCAACGTCCCCAAGCAATGGGGCGTCAGTACTAAATAATGTACAGAGTATGAAAGGCAATAGACTATGAGCAAGTATCCTAATTTACTGGAATAATCCGATAAATAGATCAATGATAAAATAAGTGTATTGACCTGCTCCTAAATCTTAACTTATCAAAAATAATAAAACAAAAACCTAATCAAGCCCCAGGTCTCCATAAGCCCAGAAGGTGCCAATCAGTCTATATATTTCTATTAGTAGTCCCCTAGCCCCGTAGGAAGTCACATAGCCCTCTTAGGTATTAATATAGCCCCGTAGGCAGCACATAGCTCTCTTAGGCATCAACATAGCTTATAGACACCTCATAGCCCTCTTAGGCAACAACATGGCCCTGTAGGAAGCACATAGCCTTCTTAGGCATCAATATTGCCCTGTAGGCAACTCATATCCCTTCTAGGCATCAATATAGCCCCATAGGTAACTCATAGCCCTCTTAGGAATCCATATAGCCCCGTAGGAAGAGCATAACCCTTCTAGGCAAAGATCACATTCCGACAGCTAACCATAATAGCCCCAAGGGTAACAATAACAATCCAATTGCTAAAAGCGAGCAATTTAGTTATAAGCAACCTATACAAATAACCTCTAAGTTGTGTCCAACATTGGAACACTACTAACTGAATAAGAATCCAGACAAGGGAGGATTATATCAACTCGAGAAGCCAACAATCAACAATAATGGCTACAAATATAACAAGGATAACAACCTAATTACATTGCTCATAAGCTTTAAGGAAACATGATGTAAGTAGGGAATAGCCTTAACATACCTTTTTTTACAGAATTCATGTGGCCTAACAACTTTTAATCACAACCCCCTCGATACTACAACAAGGCAGGACCATAATCAACACACAAGAATCAAGGATACCATGATAATCCAATAAAAGATATGTATTTCCATTGCAAATTGCTATTTGTGGCTTATTAAAGCTAAATCGATGAAAGAGCATCTTAACATGATCATAAGTTCGTAATACACCTCAAAACCTTAAAATATGTCCAGATCCTTGCTGTCCCAAAACAAAATTATGATATGCTATGAAATGGATAAAACAAATTATACCATGTTGACGAACTCAACGTGTAGATCAACTTCCGTCAAGAACTTGAGTCAAGAAAATCTATAAATAGGCTGATCCTAGAAGCGGGTTTTGAGAGTTCTATGGTTCTTCACTAAGAAAAATGAAGAAAAGTCGAAGAAGATGATATATAAAAAGTTCCACCGACCTAGGGGACTCACCTCACATGCCTGCTTGCGAAGTATCGCGAAAACGTGAATATCTCTCTATTCTGAAGTCGTATGAACAATTGGTTTTATGCATTGGAAACTGCACTGGTAGACCTTCGATTTCATAGGTCGTGGGCCCCAAAATTCTTTATAGATTGGGATAAAACCTCCGATATATTTGACCTAAATTTAAGAGAAATCTTTAAAAAGGAACTTACGGTAACTTTCGCCAACTTTCATTTTGCCACTTACCTAACTTCAAAACTTGAGATACAAATGTTGAACACTTAAAATATGACATACCACATCATTGTTAATTTATTATCCACCCTCTTGGTATTTCCATGAAGATATGAGTAATTTTATACATTTTGAAAAGGCGGGGTGTTACATCCTTCCCCCCTTAGAAACATTCATCCTCAAATGAAAAATCTGTGTCACGCGGTTAAGTCCTTAGGAGTTGCCCAAATTTTGGAAGAGTATCCTTTGATATCGTCACTATTCAGGAACCTGAAATGCAAAAAGTGTAGCCTAGGCGTCTCACATGTTAACATAAATAACTAAACACTATAGCTCCTCAATAATAGTGAGAGGAAATATACAACGACAACAACAATAATAATATGAAACAATATAAAAAAATCAGATAGGTATCTTACCTCATTTCACCAATATAAACTGAAATCCCATCACTCTAGGGTATGAAATAAGTGAGGATATTTAGACCTCATGCCATCCTCAGCTTCGCAGGTCACTTCTTCTCTATTCTTGTTTTTCCACAATACTTTAATCGAAGCCACCTCTTTTGTCCTCAATTTACGGACTTGTCGATCTAGTATGGCAGTTGGAGTTGTCTCGTAGGACAACTCCTCTGTGATCTGAACATTCTCACCTAGGACAACCCGAGAAGGGTCTCCTACGCACTTTCGTATCATCGATACATGGAAAACTGGATGAATACATTCTAGCCTTGAAGGCAATTCTAATTCATAAGCCACTCATCCAACCCTTCAAAGGATCCGATATAGCCCAATGAATCTTGGACTGAGCTTGCCTTTTTTGCCAAATATCATTACCCCCATCATAGGTGAGGCTGTTAAGAATACCCTATCATCGTTGCAAAACTCTAAGTCCCTTTATCGTAGATCTAAGTATGACTTCTGTCGGCTTTGAGTTGTTAGCAATCTCTCTCGAATAAGCTTGACCTACTCAACTGTCTGCTGGACTAAGTCAAGTCCAATCAACCCTGACTCACCTACCTCGAACCATTCAATAGAGGATCTACATTTTTGCCCAATGAAAGCCTCATAAGGTGTGATAACTATTATTGTATGGCAAGTGGTTAACCCAACTTCCCTCAAAGTCTAGCACGCACGCCCGTAACATATCCTCGAGTGTTAAAATTGTGTGCTCAGCCTGACCATCTTTATATAGGTGAAAGTTTGTACTAAGATTAACATGCGTCCCCAGTCCTTTTTTTATGGACTTCCAGAATTTGGCAGTGAATTGTGATTCTCTATCAGAGAAAATAATACTGGGACACCCTGTAGCCTAACAATCTCTATAATATAGAGTCTTGCATAGTCTTCGGCCATAAAAATATCCCTGATTGGTAAGAAGTGGGCTGATTTTTTTAGTCTATCAACAATTACCCAAATACAGTCAAAGTTACGAGGCGATCGAGGTAACGATGTAATAAAATCCATATTAATTGCTTCCCATTTCCACAAAGGAATGTGTATCTCCTGAACTTGCCCAACGGGCTTTTGATGCTCAAACTCAGCAACGTCCTTCTTCATCCCGTGTCACCAATAGATCTCCTTAATATCATGGTACATCTTCGTCGAACCAGGGTGAATAGAATAACAGTAATGATGTGCCTCTTCCATAATCCGATGTCAAAGCCCAGCAACATTCAAAACACACAATCGACCACTATATCTAAGGACTCTATCTCTTGCTATATCAAATACTAAAGTATGTTTATTATAAGCCTTGTCTCTGATCTGCTCTAAGCTAGGATCCTCTTGTTGCCGTGATTTTACTTCTACAACAAGAGATGATACAGCTGCGTCCTGAATTGTTACCCTACTACCGTCAGTCTCTAACAATCTGACTCCCAAGATAGCTAACTGATGAAGCTCTCGCGCTAGCTCACACTTCTCAATACCTAAATTGGATAAACTACCCATAGATCTTCAACTAAGGGCATCAGCTACCACGTTCAACTTTCCTGGATGATATTAAATATCCACGTCATAGTCTTTTAGTAACTCAAGACATCAATGTTGTCGTAGATTTAACTCCTTTTTTCTAAAGATATATTGAAGGCTTTTATGATCTGTGAAGATGTTAACATGAATGCCATACAAATAGTGTCTCCAGATCTTTAATGCATGCACAACTGCAACCAACTCTAAATCGTGGGTTGGATAGTTCTTCTCATGTTTTCTTAACTGCCTTGAAGCATATGTGATAACCTTATCATGTTGCATTAGAACAAATCCCAACCCAACACCAGAAGCATCACAGTATACCGCATAGCCTTCTGAATCCGCTGACAATGCTAGAACTAGTGCTAATGTCAACCTGTCCTTCAACTCTTGGAAACTATGCTCGCAATCCTCACTCCACTTTAACTTAGCTTCTTTTTTAGTCACCTTCGTTAATGGTGTTGAAAGTGAAGAAAACCCCTCTACAAACCTTCTGTAGTACCCAGCTAACCCTAAGAAACTACGAACCTCAGTCAGAGTTATGAGTTTGGGCTAAGTTTTACGGCTTCAATCTTTTGTGTATCAACCGCAATTCCTGCATCTGATATAATATGGGCTAAGAAAGCTACAGAGTCCAACTAGAACTCACACATAGAAAACTTCGCATATAGTTCTCAGTCTCAAAGAACCTAAAAGACTGCTCGCAGATGATTTGGATGCTCAACTTTTGAATGTGAATACACCAAAATATCATCAATAAATACAGTCACAAACAAGTCTAGCTATGGCCTGAATATACTATTTATCAGGTCCATGAACACTGCTGGAGCATTAGTTAATCCAAAAGACATTACCAATAACTCAAAGTGTCCATATCTGGTTCTAAAAGCTGTCTTTGGAACGTCTTTCTCCCGGACTCGTATCAGGTGGTACCCTGATCTTAAATCAATCTTTGAGAAACAAGTCATCGATCCTCGGAAGGGGATACTTATTCTTTATAGTTGCCTTATTCAGCTTTTGGTAATCGATCATATTCTTAGTGAGCCATCTTTCTTCCTTCCGAATAACAATGGTGCACCCTATGGTGAAGCACTAGGCCTGATAAAGCCTTTATCTAGCAAGTTTTTGAGCTGATCCTTGAACTTCTTTAGCTCAGCAGGAGCCATTTTATAAGGAAGAATAGATATGGGTTGTGTACCTGGTAGCATATCAATAGCAAAATCAATTTCCAATTCTTGAGGAATACAACAGAGCTTGTCTGGAAATACATCTAGAAACTCATTAACTATTGGAATAAACTGAAGAGTTGGTGGTTCTAAATCTATATCATGAACACGAACAAGATGATAAATACAACCTTTAGTAATCCTCCTCCTCACCTTGAGATAGGAAATAAACCTACCTTTCGGCGTTGTTATAGCTCTTTTCCATTCCCAAACAGCCTCTCCTAGAAAGTGGAATCTAATAATCTTTGTCCGGCACTCAACATTAGCATAACAAGACGCTAACCAGTCCACACCCGTAAGGACATCGAAATCAACAATCTATAAATCTAAAAGGTCTACAGAGGTCTGAGGGTTGATAATTTCTACCGTGCAATGTCGATAAACTCTCTTAGCGATAATAGACTCACCAACTGGCTCAGATACAATAAAGGGTCGATCTAATGACTCTGCTACTATACATATCTTCCCCACAATAAATTGAGTAACATAAGAAAGAGTAGATCAAGGATCTATCAAAGCATAAACAGAATGGGAGCAAACAATTAGTGCACTTGTCACAACATCTAGTGATGACTCTGAGTCCTGTTGGTCGGTTATTGAATATGGACGGTTCTGACTACTACCTGAATTAAATTCTCTCTCTCTCTGCTTCAGCCTTTGCCTCTAACTGCTGAAGTTTGGGGTCCACGCCCTGTAGACTGTGCTGATAAGCAAGAGCCTATTACTCACCCGGTCGACTGACCTATACTACCCTGACCTATGGTCAGGCAGTTCCTCCACCCATGCCCCTCCTGTCCACAAGAATAAAGACCTATAAAATCCTTCCTACATCTCCTGAAATGCATCCTACCACAAGTAACGCAATGTGGTGGTACTGTCCTAGCGGGAACCCCTCTATTGTTGAAAGTCTGATGCTCGTGAACCCTCACTTGGGCTTGACTGTCCTTGACGATCAAATCTACTACCCTGGAACTACTATGGTCGAGGTCTAGGTGGCCTACTAGAATATCGGCTCTGGGACCACCCTAAAAATCTCTATGTGAAAGAGCGGGCCTAGCCCTTCTGTCTCTATCTCTCAACCCTCTCACTCATATATTGTAGATGTCGGCGATCCTCTATGCCTTGTGCAAAGGCATGAATTCATGAAATATCCATATTATAATTTAGTGCAGTGGTAGAACAAGCGTCAATATAGTCTAAGTCAAGCCCTCCCACAAATATATACACCCTGTCATGCATCGTATTAACAAATGTTGGTACATATCTAGCCAATAAATCAAATCTCAACCCGTACTCTCGGACACTCATGTCGCCCTGTCGGAGGTTTAAAAACTGGTCCACCCGGCCATCCCTAATCTCTCGAGGCAAATAATGATCTATGAAAGCTTTTGTAAAGCTATCCCAACTAGGTAGAGCTGCATCTTTTCCTCTATATCTCTCCTAACTTTCGTACCGCAATACTTCAACATCGCGCAATCGAAATGCTGCTAACTCAAATGACTCAGTCGTTGAGGCGTGCATGACTCTGAAGATCCTATGAAGCTGAACAACAAAGTGTTGAGGGTCCTCTCTGCGATCTATCCTTGTAAACTGTGGAGGATTCAAGGAAAGAAATTCACAAACTCTCAAAATTCGGAGCTCCTCAGAAGGTCTGGCAACATCTGGCATAACTGTATGGTGTTGTGCAGCTACTAACTGGGCTAACATACATACTACAGTCTTGAAATCCTAAACGGATGGAATAAAAGGGACTAGAGGTGGTACTGTTAGTGGTGTTGGGGGTCCTATAGTCCTCAGAGGCTCCTGAAGCGACGAAAAAGCTACAGGGGGCTGAGAAGATGTCTCCCTCTAGGTCTCACAATGGGCTACCTCTACCTGTGGTACCTTGCCGGTACCTTTGCCTACAACTGTATCTAGCCCTTGGCTAGCTGTATTCTATTAAGTGCCAGCCATCTCTATCTATATACAAATATCAATTATAAGCCTGAAACCTCAACCCCTAAGACACTGCTCTTTAGCACCATGTGAACAAAAGAAGGATAGTTATTCTAGCATGCCTGGTAGCTTCTTGCTTATCGAATGTGGTGCACAACAGTTATAAACAAGACTCTATTAGACATGACTTGCAGACTCCCTAGGTTACTACATTGCTCTGATACCAAGTTTCTCACGCCCCAAACTCAAGGGACACAACTGGCTCTTAATGTTAAAACTCAGGCCTGAACCGACCTTGCTGAACCGTTTGCTACTAGCTCATGGCAGCCACATGCAATCAAGAAAACAAACAAGTATATCTCGGCTTAAATCTAAGCCCTCGGCAAGCAAGGCCCCTGTCAGCAGATCTACAAACGAAATAGCTACTCCCAAGAGTTCATATAAAGAAATAGCCAACTAGCTCATAAGTCCTGATTGGGCCTTCGAGGCCAACATGATCTTTATACCAAAACTGAAAGCATGTATATATCAAGACAATACATCAAATAGCTCACAAGCTTCAGCAAACAAACAAACTAGGCCAGCATGGCCATAACATAAATACACGCCCCATATACTAATCTAGAAGCCTCTAAGAGTTAGTAAAGATTGGCGGGAAGGACCCCATCCTACCCATAAAAATATATACAACAAAAGCTAACAAACCTCCAAACTCTAGCAGCTCCGGAGGAAAGGGGCTAGCCAACCAGATAAAAGTCAATCTTACTATTGAAGAGGTCTACTGGGACATCTGTTGGGGCCTTCATGCATGAATGTATCACCCCCAGGCAATGGGGAGTCAGTACTAAATAATGTAAATAGTATGAAAGGCAATAGTCTATGAGCAAGTATCTTAATACTCTGGAATAGTCCGATAAATAGATCAATGATAAGATAAGTATACTAACCTGCTCCTAAATCTTAACTTATCAAAAATATTAAAACAACAACCTAACAAAGCCCCCATATGCTAGGCAGGTACAAACAGCACAGAAGACAACCTACTCAGGCCCCCATAAGCCCGAAAGGTGCCAATCAGTCTATATACTCCTATCGATAGTCCCCTAGGCCCGTAGGCAGTCACATAGCCCTTTTAGGCATTAATATAACCCTGTAGGCAGCACATAACTCTCTTAGGTATCAACATAGCTTATAGACAACTCATAGCCCTCTTAGGCAACAACATGGCCCTGTAGGAAGCACATAGCCTTCTTAGGCATCAATATAGCTTTGTAGGCAACTCATAGCCCTTCTAGGCATCAATATAGCCCCGTAGGCAACTCATAACCCTCTTAGGCATCCATATAGCCCCGTAGGAAGAACATAGCCCTTCTAGGCATAGATCACATTCCTGTAGCTAACCACAATAGCCCCAAGGGCAACAATAACAATCCAATCGCTAAAAGTGAGCAATTTAGTTATAAGCAACCTATACAAATAACCTCTAAGTCGTGTCCAACATTGGGACGTTGCTAACTGAATAAGAATCCCGATAAGGGAGGATTATATAAACTTGAGCAGCCAACAATCAACAATAATGGCTACAAGTATAACAAGAATAACAACCCAACTACATTGCTCCTAAGCTTTAAGGAAACATGATGTAAGTAGAGAATAGCCTTAACATACCTTTTACGCTTAATTCACAAGGCCTAACGTCTTTTAATCACAACCCCCTCGATACTACAACAAGGCAGGACCATAATCAACACACAAGAATCGATGATACCATGATAATTCGATAAAAGATATGTATTTCCGTCGCAAATTGCTATTTGCGGCTTATTAAAGCTAGAATCGATGAAAGAAGGGTCTTACCTTCATCTTAAGTTCTTAATACACCTCAAAACCTTAAAATATGTCTAGATCATTGCTATTCCAACACGAAATTATGATATGCTATGAAATGGATAAAACAAATTATACCATGTTGACGAACTCAACGCGTAGATCAACTTCCGTCAAGAACTTGAGTTAAGAAAATCTATAACTTGGCTGATCCTAGAAGTGGGTTTTGAGAGTTCTTTGGTTCTTCACTAAGAAAAATGAAGAAAAGTCGAAGAAGATGATATATAAAAAGTTCCACCGACCTAGGGGACCCACTTCACGTGCCTGCTTGCGAAGTCTCGCGAAAACGTGAATATCTCTCTATTTTGAAGTCGTATGAACAATTGGTTTTATGAGTTGGAAACTGCACTGGTAGACCTTTGATTTCATAGGTCGTGGGCCCCAAAATTCTTTATAGATTGGGATAAAACCTCCGATACATTTGATCTAAATTTTAGAGAAATCTTTAAAAAGGAACTTACAGTAACTTTCGCCAACTTTCATCTTGCCCCTTACCTAACTTTAAAACTTGAGATACAACCCTTGAACATTTAAAATATGACATACCACATCATTGTTAATTTATTATCCACCTTCCTGGTCTTTCCATGAAGATACGAGTAATTTTAAACGATTCGAAAAGGCGGGGTGTTACATCCTTCCCCCATTAGAAACATTCGTCCTCGAATGAAAAATCCGAGTCACGCGGTTAAGTCCTTAGGAGTTGCCAAAATTTAGGTAGAGTATCCTTTGGCATTGTCACTATCCATGAACCAGTAATTCAAAAAGTCTAGCCTAGGTGTCTTACATGTTGACATAAATAACTAAACACTATAGCTCCGCAATAATAGTGCGAGCAAATATACAACGACAACAACAATATTAATAAGAAACAATACAAAAAAATCAGACAGGTACCTTACCTCACTGCACCAATATAAATTGATATGCCATCACTCTGGGGTATGAAATAAGTGAGGATATTTGGACCTCATGCCATCCTCAGCTCCCCAGGTCACCTCTTCTCTATTATTGTTTCTCCACAATACTTTAACCTAAGCCACCGCTTTGGTCCTCAATTTATAGACCTCCCGATCTAATATGGAAATTGGAGTTTTCTCATAGGACAACTCCTCTGTGATCTGAACATCCTCACTTGGGACAACTCGAGAAGGGTCTCCTACGCACTTCTGTATCATCGATACATGGAAAACTGGATGAACAGTTCTATCCCCGAAGGCAATTCTAATTCATAATGCATTCGTCCTACCCTCCGAAGGATCCGGTATGGCCCAATGAATCTTGGACTAAGCTTGCCTTTTTTGCCAAATCTCATTACCCCCTTCATAGGCGAGACTGTTAAGAATACCCAGTCATCGGCGCAAAACTCTAAGTCCCTTCATCGTAGATCAAAGTATGACTTCTGTCGGCTTTGAGTTGTTAGCAATCTCTCCTGAATTAGCTTGACCTACTACATTGTCTGCTGTACTAAGTTGGGTTCAATCAACCCTGACTCACCTACCTCGAACCATCCAATGGAGGATCTACCTTTTCGCCGATGCAAAGCCTCATAAGGTGTGATAACTATTATTGTATGCGAACTCAATAAGAGGAAAGTGGTCATCCCAACTTCCCTCAAAGTCTATCACGCACGCCCATAACATATCCTCGAGTGTCAAAATTGTGTGCTCAGCCTGACCATCTTTCTTAGGGTGAAAGGCAGTACTAAGATTAACATGCGTCCCCAGTCTTTTCTGGAAGGACTTCCAGAAATTGGTGGTGAATTATGCTCTTCTATCAGAGATAATAGATACTGGGACACCCTGTAGCCTAGCAATCTCTCTAATATAGAGTCATGCGTAGTCTTCGGCCCTAAAAATACCCCAGACTGGTAAGAACTAGGCTGATTTTTTTAGTCTATCAACAATTACCCAAATAGAGTCAAACTTGCGACTCGATCGAGGTAACCCAGTAACAAAATCCATATTAATTGCTTACCACTTCCACAAAGTAATGACTATCTCCTGAAGTAGCCCAACGGGCTATCTCCACCGACCTAGGGGACCCACCTCACGTACCTACTTGTGCAGTCTCATGAAAACATGAATATCTCTCTATTCTGAAGTCATATGAACAAATGATTTGATGCGTTGAAAACTAGACTCGTAGACCTTCAATTTCATAGGTCGGGACCGCAAAACTATTTATAGATTTGGAGAAAACCTCTGAGATATTTGACCTAAATTTCAGAGAAATCTTTAAAAATGAACTTATGGTAACTTTCGCCAACTTTCATTTTGCCACTTACCTAACTTCAAAACTTGAGATATTACCCTTGAACACTTAAACTATGACATACCACATCATTTTTAATTTATTACCCATCCTCCTAGTCTTTCCATGAAGATACGAGTAATTTTATACTTTTTGAAAAGGCGGGGGTGTTACAAACTTTCCTCGATTTGGCCAAAATTGGCCAATTGACGTCCTTTGCCCTTAAGAATGACATCAACCGCTCTATCATAGAGCAAAATTCAACAATTTACATAATTTGGGGCTGCTCAGACTTCACCCCGCTAGACCCATGATCATTAGACACAACCCAACAATTTAAACTCAAATTTAACAAGAAACAACATAGGAATCAATGATTTAATGCCAAATAAATTTAATTTCAATAAAGAACGGGCATACCAATTACAACACGATGATTAAAATGATATTACCCACAAATATGAACAACAAAGTATCAGCAGCATTTGAGTTCAACCAAAAATTGTGTTTGGGGTTCGGAAAACCAACCTTTTATGCCAAAATTTGTAAAGTTAGGAGGCAAAGTAATTCCAAAATACGTCCTAATCAAAGATACCAAATTCAATGAGAATAAAAATGCAAGAATACGAAAAATCTAATATCAGTGTGAAAGTACGGGAGTTGAACAAATGAGAGTGAAGGATTTTTGAATTTAAAACCGTTTGGCCCTTTTAAATCCTTTCGATTAGCGCGCTAATCGGCGATGTAAATCGCGTTCGCTGACCCACTCAACGATGTGCTGAATTGTATTTTGGCTCGTCGAGTTTTATAGAACTCTTAGCAATTTAGGGGTTTAAATGGCAGACATAGTCGGGTTCGCCGAACTTTTTGGCGAGTTGCCAACTTAGCTTTTTTCTCACCGAGTTTTACAAAATCCCCCATCAAGCTGGGTGGTTCAAATTATGGTCTAAATAGGGCACGCTAACCTGTTCAGCATGCCGCCAATTGGACTTTTAGCTCGCGTATTTCCCATTTTCCAACAATTTTCACTTTTCAACCTGCAAAATCAACACCCATTATTTAAAAGCACAGTTTAAAAAAAAAAACTCCAAAAACATGGGTTGCCTCCCAAGAAGCACCTTATTTAACATTGTGGCACAACGAAGATACCAATTCAAACTTCATTTATGGGGTTGGCCATTGTGTCACTATGCAACCCTCATTTCGGTCTTTGGTTCAAATGAGATGAAATTTGACCCATTTGCGTTTCCAATTGCTTGATGGACACTGAGTGTGTGGTGACCATTTGATTAAGTGTAGAGACGTCCTCTTTTATTTCCTTCAAAACTTTGTCCGACCCTTCACTCTTATTTAGAATGCGCGCAAGCATGTCTTTAATCCCGAAGTTCTCCGGGTCAGCCTTTTTCTCGTAGGCTTTTGGCGTTCATGGGCTGGAACGTATCTTTCACTGTCACCATCCATTTCCTTCCAATTGGCATTACGATCACACCGTTATCTCTTACGATCTCTACATCCATCATCTCTATTCCAACTCGAATTTCCACCCGGCCTTGGATAGTTTGGACGAAAACCTCCTCCTTGGTTTGCAAGGAAGTTCACTTCCTCATTATACAACACCTCAAACTATGCTTCTTTGGGGTTTGCTCCACCAATACCCACAACATTTACACTCTTCAACTCACTACCCATCACTTTTTTTGACAATATATCCAGTTGGGTCATCATATTGGCCATAGTTTTGTCTTTCTCTTGATCCTTCTCGATCTCCTTTTTCGTCGTCCTAAAAGTGAGGGGAGACACTTGGTCCTCATGAGTGTACCATAATCTAGTGAGCTTGGTCATGCCATCAAGGAATTGAGATGCTACCTCATAAGGCTGTTACATTATACATCCGGGAACAAGTTGATCAGCAACGCCTTTGTTCACCGAGTCAAGACTCATACAGAAGTATAGTAAAAGCACGTTGTTTGGAAGTCCGTGAGTCGGACATTGAAGTACCAACTTTTGAAATCTGAACCACGTCTCATGGATTGGTTCACCCTCCAAGCGTTATAAATCTTGGATACCTTTCCTTAATGTCATCATTTTAGACGGGGGAAAGAATATCACAAAAAAAGCCTGCGTGAGTTCATCCCAAGTGGTGATGGAGTTCCTCGGTAGATCAGCTAACCATTTGGTAGCTTCACACTTAAAAGAGAATGGGAACAACCAAAGACGAACTGATTCTTCTGATATGTTCTTGAACGATAACAGACCACATACATCCACGAAGTTTCGGATATGTTTGTGGGGATCTTCATGGGCTAGCCCTCCGTATAGTCCTTTCATTTGTAGGATTTGTAGCTTTGTACTAGTGACATGGAAGAAACATTCCCCTCAATCAAATGTAGAAGTATCGCACCAACACCACCCAATTGAATTGGGTCATTCACATCGTTAGGATTTCCAATATCATCTTGGTGGCCAACTTGGCTACCATTACTCCCATTCATGCTCATTTCTTCCTTTATTAAAAACAAGCCAACACAAACACGAAACAAAGTAAGTCGATTCAACTACAACACAAAAAGATTACCACTACAAACTTCAATAATAGAATTCTAAACACCACTCCTCGGGAGCGGCGCAATTTTAGATAAAGGCTCAACCACACCTCATCAAATACTAGGTGTGGCCGATTAAAATCTAGTATAAAACCCAACGAAATGTTGAGTCGAACCTACAAAGAGAAGTACAAGTTCGAATTCAGTTACGAACGTAATTTAATTGGTGGTAGGAATAGAAATTATCAAAAATACTTAGTTAAATTGAAAAGGGTGACAACAAATGTAAGAAGGGGGGATTGGTTTGTCAATTAACAACTAAAACGAATACGAAAATAGGGGTTTCAACAATATTAAGAGGAATTCTCGGATGTGATTGATTATTAGCTAATTATGCTATATGGGTAATCGAAGTTTATTAATAATTTTTTGAATTACTGTGGGTAGGCTAGACTAGAAGTGCAATAGTTTTCTATCGAACAACTATTACGATTCAGGCGAGTTCTCTCAAACGTCGATAAACTTAACATTGCAAAATAGGCCAAAACTTTACTTTATCCACTCTCTCGAGCTTGATAGGTAGGAGTAAGTAAAGATTCATTCTCTTGAGTTGAACCCATAATAACCCACACGCTACAATCATCTATTAGTAACCTTGGTTTTAGAACCTCTCTCTCCAGCAAACCCAAAAGACTGAGCTAAAATTGTATTTGCAACTACAATTCATAAATTACTACTCAGCTATCAATCAAACCCACATTAAAAAAACATTTAAATCATTAAACAACAATACCGATAAGCTAATTAAGCCAATAATCACATGATCAAACCCCAAGAATTGGGGTTTTAGCTACACATCATAAAAAGAGAAAAACAATTACCAACTATGTTAGCCATGAGCTGGGTAAAAGTTTCCAAGTCTATATAATGCTCAAAATTGAATTAGTTCAAAGACCCAATTGAAATTCTTCAAAATTTTGTCTCAAAAGATTCAAAGTCTCCAATGGGAACTCAAACACTCTAAGAAAGCTAAAAATTCTAAGAACTATGGAATCAGAAATGTGGGAACCTCCTTTCACTTCTTTTCAAATTTAATTTATAGTTGCCCAATTTTTTGCCTGAAAGGCCATTGGGCGAAGTAAGTGGCGCCTCACCAACCAGGTCAACGATCCGCCCTTTGCTCCCTAACATCGCCAATTTGCATTGGACATCAGTCCTTAAAGTTATGTAAACTTCGGCGATCATAGTTGTTGTTGCGGAGTCGTTCGACGATCAGCAGACTTTCCATTCATGTCGCCAAATTGGTTTTTCCACAGGGATGGCATGCTAGAACTTTGGGCGTGCTAAAAAGCCACCGGCGGTTCGCTGATTGGTCTTGGCGATCACCAGGATCACTTTTCTTCACTTCTTCAGTTTGTTAGTTCCTTTTTTCCTAGTAGTGTCCTTGCCTTGGCCCTTATACTTCATAGCTGCAAATCAACACTTTAACATTAGTTAAGACCATAAATTAGGCATTTGAGTACACTCATACTATCAAAGCAAATCCCTAAATGAGTCGAAAACTCGGACTCATCAATAACTTATCCATTTATTAGTTATACATAGGCCCTAAATTCCTACTAAACATAGTACTAAATTATACCATACAAATACATGGACTATTCCTCTTAATATGCCATATCAAATGACTCCTTAGTATTTTTCAGTTTTTTGATGTTTTTACAACTTATATGAACTTTGTCCTAATTAAGCTTTATTCTGCTCGTCTCCGTCCAACCTATGTGTTACCATAAACTCGTATTCCATAAGTGATGAGATACCAAAGGAATTTGTACCAAAACCCTATATTTTCATCAGATTAACTTCGCCGGTAGGTGTCATGGCCAACACCAGTGATGGCTAGCGTACGCTCTATGTTGGTGAACCACCACTCAAACCACCATTAAACTATGCCATGACTTTGAATAAAGTAAAAGACAAAATCACAACGCCTATCCCAATCAAAGATATTACTTACATCCATGGAGAGCCAACTGTATTATAGGAGGAAGAAAAGGGTTTTCCATAATTGGAAAATTTTCTTACTACTTCGTTTGGAAGGATCACTTTCACATTCAGACGTCTTTTAAATGTGATATCGTTTTCACATGCTATTTCATACTTAAAGTGGTATCTTAATAATATTCAAACGCTTTATTTATTAAGGGGACACATATATTGAGGTAGGAAGTTATAAAAAGCTACATATTTTTCGAGTTATTTATTATGCACAAATTAATAAAAAAAAATTACTTTTTAGAAATGAATAGTTTTTGTATATGGTGTGTCTAAACTAAAAACACTGTCTACTTTGAAATGATGAGAGTGTTGGTGTGAAGTGGACAAGTTCATAAAAATAATGCTCTCCTTTTGTTTTACAAAAAAAAAATGTAAGGAAAGGGAAATAGGAGAATAAATTACAAGATTGGGAGTACTAAGAGATTCGTAAAATTAGTCCTTTGCGGTGTGAGATTAAGCCTAAATGTAAGGTAGGATTCTTGAGTGATACACACATCCTAATTAATTTTCCCTAAATTAATTATGAACCAAAATTACTGAATTTTATTAATTTTATTTCTACTTATGGGCCAAGTGACATAAAGTATTAAATATATTTATGACTTGATCCATTTACAATCAATTAAAAAAATTACTTCTTTAATAAATACACTTCCACTAAATCACCATAATTAAATAAATAGTTCAAAATCACCCTTTAAAATTTACAAATAGAGTCGAAATTGTTCTAGTACTCAAAATGACCTAACGGGTCGTTAAATTAGATAACAACTTATCTATTGTTCATCCCAAATGGTCAAAAAAGGGCGAGGATAAGAAAGGGTAGTTGTCTAAACGATTCCTTCAAAAGATTAGTACCCAAGGTATCATCTCGAAAGTGTCAAACCAACGAATTGGAGATCTACACCTCCTCCCATACAATGCTTCAAATGGGGCCCTCTCAATACTTTAATGATAACTATTGTTTTATGTCAACTCAACTAATAATAAAACTATTCCCGAGTGGACTCTTCAACTGACCGATTCTTCCACTAGACCTTGACACAACCATAAGGAAAAATATTTTCTAACATAACCATGATAAAATCCAGAATCAATATTTGCTACAACTAGGAGTGAACTTGAACCAACCACCACACACTGATAATCCGCAAACCATCATAAATCTTACTAAGATTTTCTTCTCATCGCATAAACTTTTCACGAGCTTAAGTTATAAAAATTTGATCTTTAGACATCAGGTATTCATCAAGGGAGAATCAAATGTATCTAACCTAAAGAAGGAAATGATGAAGTAATCACCATCGAGCGATAAACCCAAGCATACAAAACCTCTAACAACACTTTCAAAATGCTAGATTAGTAGTTGTGATTGTAGACTACTCTTAAGAACGGTAGAAGTAGAACCAATGGTCCCCACAATCAACCACACATAATTGAAATATGACCACGAGGACTTGATTAATATTAAGACTACCGAATAACTGTAAGTACCCATGGTAGCTCTTCTATAAATCTGTTAAGTAATATGGTACATGTAGAAAACCTGCAGTACTTCAACAACTCCAAGACAACACCAAATATGTCATTTGAGATAACCAAGTCTTCACAAGCATCCTACTCAACCAAGAGGACTTCACAGGATCGGAGCACCCTATCCACCGCTAGGGATCCACCCACAAAAGTGAAAACACGTGTGAGCATAGCGAATGAACCATATTTAAGTCATGTACATAACGAAATATGTGGTCACATAAGAATGTATGGAACCGAGGTGAAATAACTCTAAATGCTTCCTCTAAAGAGCCCATATCAAATATTTTTATCCAGTTGACTGTATTTCTTTCGCTTTTAGCTACCCATAATCCATCAATCTAGTCCCATTACGATCGTACCTATTGTTACACCCCATATCCGAAATAGACCTAAATGCAAATTTTTCTGAAGTTGCATGTGCGACCCACGGTCTGTTCTGGTTCATGGCTCGTGGGTGCAACCCATCCCCAAAACCCCCCAAAAATCTTTCTAAGTTCTGACCGATGCCAGGACCTAAGAATCGTAAGTCAAACCACGTTTAGTGGTCCAGGGTCGTAGGTCAGACCTTAAAACTTAGCTCTTTGAAGACGATCGATGGTTGACCACTACGGACCGTCAATTGATCAATGGTCCTTCGGTCCCGTCCGTCGTGACCCCAAGAGCAGTTAACTCAGCGGTCTTTTGGTCTTTTCCTTATGCGTTGGACCCCTGAACTACGTTGTTTAACCCCTAAACTACGTCGTTTAACTCTTAAACTGTGTAGCTTTGGTCAATTTTAGCCTAGAAACATAATTAGAACTTACCCAAGTCAGATCATTCACCAAAAACCACTACAACATTTTATGTCTATAACCACTCTAGAAAAGTGTGGCCTAAACTATGAAAAGGTGTTGTCTTTGATAAAAGGCCACACTTTTTGACTTTAAGCCACGCTTTTCCAGGGGTGGCCAAAGAGGTGTAACCTTAGAGTTTAGGCAACACTTTTCAAGTGTTGCCTTATCAATTACGCTTAAAAGCATAGCGTAAAAGGCATAAAGGCCACACTTTGATGTACTTCATATAGCAATAGTTCTATCTCATACAACTACACTTTCAAGCATGGTCTTTGCTTCCTTATTGGCTACAATTTTGAAGTGTTGCCTTTTCTATCTAATGTATGACAACACTTTGAAGTGTAGTCCTGGCCCATGTGCATACCACAATTTAAAGTCCTATGGCTACACTTTTAAGTGTTGTAATACTATTTTGGCTATAAAATATTTATATGCCATAACTTCTAATTAAAAACAACAATATTGTTTTACAATAAATAATCTCAAGCATTAAATTAGCAAATAAGTAATTCAAATATATAGACTTGCAATACACATCAAAAGATAGTATGTTTTGAATACATACACATACTTATAAAGCAATATTCTAAATATGTGTACACAATAGTTCAAAAAGTACTCTTACAATAGTTCAATATATTCTAGCAATGAATATATTTCACAAAATCAAATATAATGTATTCAAACGTTTACAATAGTTCAAAAACTCTTCATCATCCACTTCAATGGGATCAAATTAACTTGTGGCGACCCTTCAAATTTGATCACCTCCATTTCCCTACACAAATCAGATTGCAGCAATTATACAAGAGGCAAGAAGTTCCAGATTGCAACAGTTATAGAACAACAAATCATATTGCAGATTGCAGCAGTTATATAACAATAAATCATATTGCAGATTGCCGATTGCAGCAGTTCCAGATTACAGATTGCAGACTGTAGATTTTGAGTTAAGGCAGCACTGTGTATTCTAGCAAATTGCAGATCAGTGTATTCTAGCATATTGCAGATTTTGAGTTCAGATTGCAGCATTGTGTATAGATTAATTGAGTTCAGATTGCAGCAATTTGTATAGATTAGTTTAGAGTTCAAGTAGCACTGTATTCTAGCAGACTATAGATTCAGTGTATTCAACTAATCTGATGTTTGATCCATCCATCCGTTATCAGGATTACAAGCTCACACTAAGTTGCAGGTCAGTGAACGACTGGCTTTAGAGGATGTGCTTTCAGTTTTGACAAAAACATGGAAATCACATATTCTAAGGACTAAAAAAATGGAAATCACATATATCCTTTTACCATCATATTACAAATCAAAACTCAATAGCCAAAAAACATTCAGAATTTCGTACTCTACAAAATTCAGATATATACACACACACATGCATATAAAAAAACTCATACATATATAATCAATTCATGCACATAACAGATCTTGAGATAAGAACCATTCATGCATTCTAAGTCAATAGTACTTATATATAAGAGCTAAGAACCATTCATGTTTTCATCTTCTGATTCTTCATAAACAAAATCAGCTCTTACAAATGTTTAAACATGATCAGTGCTTTAATTCTCACAAATGACACATCAAATTCTCGCAAACCATAGTCAAATTTTCTCTAAAGCTGACTTTGAATGCAAGCAGTGATCGTGTTTAAGCCTTCCAATACTGCCTCAACTCCACGTCTCAAACATCATTTCCAAAAACTATTGTTTTCATGATTAATCAACTCCCCAACTACTACTTCTTAGCTCATAGAAGATTTTGACCTACTAGTATTCTAACACTAAGAAGAAGAGAGGTATTAAGTTATTCAATACTTTTCTTATAAGTATAAAATTAAAACACTTCTTTATATCTATATATTCAAATTCTTTCTTACAATTAGAGTACTCTACAAGATAGCTAAGCTAACAAATGTATGCAGTAGTTGAGACTTGTTAAATCGGTTTGGCATTACGGCTAAAGTACCAAAATATCGAGTCTTTAAAATCTATATTAAGCTCTTTAAAAATCACAATTGAAAACTATGTCAGTATTAAGAATCACAAGTGATGTGGTCTTAGGCAAAATTTGTTGTAGTGTTATAGTTTCTTAGTTATATAGTTGAATTATCTATGGCTAATTTGTGGATCCAGGTTGTAGATTGCAGCAGTTTCAGATTGCAGATTGCAGACTACACACAACTGATTTTTTGAGTTTAGGCAGCACTGTATTATAGCAGATTGCAGCAGCTATATAAGAGTAATTCATAATAGCTATATAAGTGTAATTGATTTGCAGCATCTACATTTAAAATGAAATTTAAAATCAAAACAAACTATGTACAACAAATAAAACATTAGATAGAAACCAAGCACTAAACCAAGCACCAAAATCAAGACTCCTCAAAGCTAAGACATTGGGGATTCTTCCACTCACCTGGCAGAACACCTCACAGCAATCTCAAGATGGATAAAAGAGAGTTACAGCCACTTATCAAAAAATTGGAGTGGCTAGGAGAGATAAAGCCAAAAGGAGATACAGATTGTAAAGGCAAGGTTATGTGAATAAGATGCCTACCTTGAATAAGCAGTTTTAAGGTGTGAGAGATAGTTTCTTTCCATTGCTGTATACTATGTTAACAGATTGAAATGATTTTGAAAGTTCTGACACGTCACTGAAATATACAAGACACTTAGTACAACTTGTGTCACCAAAACTAAAATAAAAGAAAAAATAATGATATAACATTTCTGTACTAATTTATTACCTTCCAGCACCAGAAAAGCATATATCTTTATAGTTTGGGTCAGGCCCTTCGATCTCTCTCAAGGAATGAAGTTCTTTCATGACCTAAAATAATATTTTCAGCACTTCAATTCAGAAAGAAAATAAATTGTCTTTACTACAAATTTCAACAATGCATCCACCACCCATTGGTAGTACATTGTTAGGAGTCCATCACTTGACTATTTACATTTACACGAAGTAAGAAATCAAATAAGAATAATGAGAAACTAAAATAATCAAAGATTTTGAGGAACTTTCAAGTATATATTAAAAGAAGGTTTTCCAAAGTTCTTTCTAGTGAGCTGATTGGAAGAAAACGTTTTATGTTACGTGGAAAAACAACTAAAATAAGTAGTTACAAACATAAATGAAGACCTATAAGATGCTGCACCGCAAGGAAAATTAAATGGATAAATGACTTTTCTGAATTTTAGGATCACAAAACTCCTGGATGCTTTATTTTCCCCTTCAAAGTTATGTCGTAAGTATTTAAGCCGTAGCCTAACACTTGTGTAACTATGAGGCTTTAGTTTGAATCCCACATATTAACAGGTATACACTAACTATGCTAACCCTGTTCAGGCTATTATGCAATTATTTGTTCCACTAATCGTGGTGTAACTTGTACTCAAGCAAATTTGACACAAAAAAGGACATCAACAATCATAAAGGCATTAAGCATAAACACATCATTCAAATGAAACTCAGCTTTCACAAATTTGATTTCTTCACCCCACTCTTCTAGCCACAAGCATGCAATATTTCACCACTATTTGTCTCTGGCAGAGTGCATCATGCAATGATAGATGTAATAGCATGTAATTTAGAGAACATACAACACTCTTGAAGGCCACAAATGCAACTTCTAGAAGGTAAACGTATGTGTTACCACTATCAAGCATAGTCCCATGTTTTCCATCAAAAATCTGTGGATTAAGATTCAGTGCCTTCCCAGCGACATATATCCCCTTCAGCTCAGTATTGTAATATGGACTGTTGCCATTCGAGACTAGAGTAAATGCATAAGATTTATCGAGTGTATTTGTTATAACACCTAAATTCCCATCTTTAAGACAATTATCTAAAATACATATATGCGTAGAGGATCTGAATGAGTAAAAACCATCTCAGAAGGAGGGTTTATTCCTCCAAGAACCATTGCACCACCACCAAATTCCATTCTGCCATAACACAAGGAGAAGGAATCACTAATCACATGTTTCTCGACAAGTTGATCCACTATACTTAGATCCCCTAGACCTAAGCCCACTATACCTTCAGCGTGTTGGGTGTAAAGATGACCGGTTTCAAGATTTTTACATCCAAAAACAGCTCGCTGGGGTGCCAACTCCCTCTGTTCTCAAAGGACAGAATGTCCTCTCCAAGCACTCCACTACTAGAGTTCATCTCAGCATATTGCTTTTCATTAAAACATTGCTCTCTCTCATTATTGCAGGTACAATCAACATTGCACTTCACAGGTTAAGCATGCATCAACAAGATAGAGGCAACATATTGGCTAAAAGGTCAAGATTTTCTCAACCAAAAAACAAAAAAATAGTGTAATAGGTGCCAAATGGATATATACTTAAGAGCAAGCACCAGTTACTATACACTTCACAATAACAAGAAAAATATCTAAGGAACATGATACTACTATCACAAAAGAAATAACTTTTTATGGTAAAGGAGCATATCCCTGCTACAAAGAGAAGCCTAGAAAAATAAAATATTATTATGGTAAGGTATTATGATGAGGAATAGCACAAAGAACATGCTATAAGGTCTATAGGTTGTGTAGGAGGCTAAGATCGTTAAAATTGCTTTAAGTCCAAAATTTTAAAATCTCATTCTTGTGCACACCCAATCAAGTATCAAACATCTACTACCATGTTTAAACATTTAAGCAAACATTACAATGACCCTATAATAGATAGTACATCATACCAAAAATCTTAAAGCTTCGTAGAGTTTATACATTCTAAGTTCAAATATGATAACAACAAATTGCCAAGGATTTGAGCAAATAAACTCACACACACATTAGAATGCTTAGCCACTCATTTGCCTGATATGTAAATTAGAACAAGCTATCCAATGTTTGCTAACAAATAGAGGATATGGCTAACTTAATCACTGCACCCAAAAATCTAAAGGTTTTGCATTACACACACAACAATCTAGGGTACTCATCCACCTTTCTCCTATTAAGCACAAGCACATTGCCTCACATTTACAGAAGTATTAAGTTTGGATTATGCAAAACATTCCACTTAACATAATCATCAATGGTTAGCAAACATCAAGGAAAGGTTGAATTAAAAAAGAAGGCAAAATGTCAATTTTCCTTATTTGACATTTTCATGAAGAAAATAGGAAAATACCTCATAAATGCAAAATATTCCTCCGTTCATATTATTTGACTTATGTTAACTTAAATGTCAATTTTCCTTATTTGACATCATTCTTATTTTATCTTTATTGGATCTCACTTAACACTTTATTATGAAGAAAAATCAACTAAAAGTAAGCACTAAAGAGACCAAATAGTATCATATAAATTAAAACAAATGAAGTACTACTTTTGGATTTGTTGATGACTTCATCATATGTACATGTAGAATAACATACAAAATCTGGACTTTAGATTCAGCCAAGCAACCAACTATTCAAGGATACATAGAACTCGTAGGTTTATTTTGTGATTATAATCTTAAAGAACTCAAACCACTTATCAACCTAGGGGACATGATCAAATGACTGTACCTTTGTAGTTTATTTCTATGCTGAAACAAAAGGTTCAATGAAACCAATTTAAAAGTGGCATGTCAACTCATTGTAAGTGTGAGATTTAAAGATAGAGAAAATCAAGTTCGAAGAATCCATAAATTGTCTTTGAACACACTAATTTATAGTTTCAGTAGTAAAACTTCATAGAATTTGAAGCACATAAACGTGAATATAGATACCATCTCTCGCCAAAATGAGAAAATTTTCAACCAAATGCTGCAAGGCATTGCTGGCTCAACACGATCTTTTTTTAAAAACTACACACTAAAAGCAGAAATATTACGCATGATACATAAAAACTCAGGCTAAACTGTAATATAAACTTGATTTCAACATCTCAAACATAATAGGAACGTCTTAGCATACTCATGAGAGGAAACAAAAAAAAATATAACTGTTTTTTCAGTCAAAGCCTCAACATTGAATCCACTTTAGAAATCATGAGGCCCCTCATGCTGAAAAGACTCAAAATTTACAAAAGTACTAAGTTTGGATTATGCAAAACATTCCACTTAACATAATCATCAATGATTAGCAAACATCAAAGAAAGCTCGAATTCAAAAAAAGGCATAAACAAAAATAATGAAACTTTGCAATTTAAATGAAAAAAAAAACAGAGAACAAGAGAGGAGAAATTTACACGTCCCATGATTTTCTGAAGATTGTTGATGAAAAAATAGATGAGACTAATTGAAACTAATACGTATACTGCAAACTTTACTAACTCTACTATACTTATAAGATTTACATAAAACCTACAATATAATGGACGATTTCAGCCCTAATCAGCTTATAAGCCTTATAAAAGAGAAATTCTCAAGTGAATAAGAATCAGCAACACAAGAATATAAAAACCCTAAAGCTAAAATTTAGACTTTTAAAGATAGAATTTCTTACCTGATAAACCCTATTCCAACAAAATCCTTTCAACAAGAAATCTTTAAATCGTGTTCTTCAGCGGGTAGTTCTTCAGCTCTTCAACATGAAATCGTGAAATATGTGAGAAAGTTTGACGGAAATTTTGTTCTTCAGACTTAGCTTGGAGAGAAAATAGTGTTCTTCAAATTAACAGAAAGTTTTTCAGATTTGGGTGAAAATAAAGTCTTAATGTTCTATGAATTACCTAATAAAATCGTGTTCTTTAGCAAGAACTATGACGGAAATCGCGTTCTTGAGCTCTTTAGCTCTTCAGCGTGTCCTTGAGCTCTTCAGCTCTTCAGCGTGTTCTTGAGCGTGTTTTTCAGCCAGAACTATGAGAATGTGTAATCAAAACTTTTTCTGATTTTGGAGAAGGAAAATTTTAATGTTCTATGAATTTTCTCTTTTTGCCTAATAAAGATGGGAGGGAGAGTTAAAAATGCTAGACGGAAAATAAATATTTTAGTGAAAACTTTAAGGCCACATTTGTAATGTGTTGTTTTTATAATTATAAAAATATGACACTTTAAAAGTGAGGCATATATGTAAATAGTTGTTGTCAATTATATCATATTGTAATATCGCTTATAAAGTATACCTTATACTATTAAAGTGTACACTTTACAAGTGTTGCCAATATTATTGTAGCTAAAAGTTAAAAACTTGGGCTACACTTTAAAAGCATCCCCAAATATATTTTAGGCAATATTTTACAAGCGTTGTCCATAATTAGTGTGGCCGTAGGCCTAAAATGTTGTAGTGAACTTAAGACTTAGAACGCAAAGAGGAAAGAGGCGACCAAACCCTTCCCAAGAACGCAACAAGTTTTCATCGGTTCCAGCACCGAAATCGAAAGATTTCTTGTTGATTTTTGTCACCATGTATGTGGGATTTCACTTATGGGTTCCTTTCACCCATTAGGTCCCTAGAATTAAGTCAGATTCTTGATTCACTTAATATTTTCTAGACTTAGCGTTTCTAGAACTTCAGCAGATCATTATGAATTAGTTGGTTTAATGTTCCTAATCAGATTGTCATTGTTTTAGTATGGTTTTGCGTAGATATATTCATATATTTAGAACGAGAAAATGATCAAAATGGTACTTGATGTATTGGGGTTGCATTACTTTGATCCTTAATATATTCAAGGTGATTGAAATAGTCCATGTGTGAAAAAATATGTTCAATTTAGTCTTTTATCCTAAACTTAACAATTTACCCCAAAAAACTGTTAAATATAATGGTGGGGCCTATATAACTTACAAAATCCATCTTTATTAGCTCAAAGAAAGAGTTTCATGAATTCTAAAACACCATTTTCTCTAACATCTAACCACACAATTACAAAATAATTCTCTCTAAAGTCTGACATGTGAAATTTTCATGTTTTCATGACAGCAAAAGACGCAAATAATTTTTAAAAACTTCACAATAGAATAGTTTCAAATAGATCATAACGCCTTAGTAGAAAATACAGATAGCTCTTAAACTTGAAAAAAATCATCTACCCATGCTTTAGATCGGTCACTACACCATTTTACGCCTACGGCCACCCCAATAAAGTGTAGCCTAAACTAGCAAAAAGTGTGGCCTTTGATAAAAGGCTACACTTTTGGACTTTCAGCTACGCTTTTTAGGGGGTAGCCTAAAGAGGCGTAACCTTTGACATTAGGCAACACTTTTTAAATGTTGCCATCACAGCTACACTTATAAAGCGTAGCCAAATAGATATAAGGGCACGCTTTGCAGTGATGCATTAGGGACACCCTTTTTTTATTATACTACACTTAAAAGTGTTGCCTTTGCTTTGTTATTGGTCACACTTAAAAAGTGTTGCCTTTTATATCTCATCTAGAGCAACACTTATAAAGTGTAACTTTTCTGATGTACAAGATAACATTGGACGTCCTACAACAACACTTTTGAAGTGTGAACAATGTTGTGTAGAATTTTGTAGCCACAATTTTTTATTTTTAAGATTAATAATTTTTATTTGCATATATTCAATAATCACATAATTAAATATACAAGTGACCTAACGCACAAAATTAACTAATAATTAAATCGAAGCTATATATTTCAAATAAACTTCGAGAAACATGTCTTGTACAAAATATATACTTAGAAAGTGATTGCTTAAAGATCTCTAGCTACTATCAATAAATTCCACAAAATCAAATGCATTCAAACATATATATATATATATATATATATATATATATATATATATATATATATATATATATATATGACAATAGTACAAAAACTCTTCATCATTCACTATAATAGATCGAGTTTACTTCATGCCACAATTCAAATTCAATTACCGGCATTTTCCTGCACATTCAAAATAAAATTATAAGTTAGTGAAATAAATCATGTGTATATGCTCAAATTCATAGTAAGCCAAACCAATCCATAACAATAAAGTCACAGTAGAGCCAGCAATTTAAGTTGCAGGAACTTTTAAGAGATACAGTTGAAGGAAGAAAAAACAAATTCAGCATCTTTCGAGCTAATCATCATAAAAGATGGAGAATGTACCTTAGGAGAAGTCGCATAGGACCTAATACCAATCCTTTTCTAGCACGAGCATTGACACTATTAAAACTAGCCACTCTAACCATACCGGAAGTCCCTGGTTCATGTTGAAACCAAACTGCAAAACAGTAGAAATAGTGAACGGGTGCATCAAGAATTTTTTCTATCCCTACATTTACTACACAAGGAATCTGGCAGAATATTATGAAACTGACCATTGAAGAACCAGGGTCACCAGAACCAGTATTGACAGTCTCAAGTTTGGCAAGTAACATATCATTGTGAGTGTTGCCACTACAGTAGTTCAGAAAGGAATACATTGCACACTTTCTTATGGTCAGATATACAACACTATAGGCAACATATACCATCATCAATCTATACCTTGCAGTAAGTGGACTACTGTAGTAGTCCCTTATAATAGGATTCCTCTTGTCATCCCAAGCACCTGCACGCTGAGAAATTCAAATAGGAAGGACAAGGAGCAATAACATTAAGAGAAATGGGAAACAAAAATATGTTAGACACTGGGAAGTAACAACAACATTAAGGGCCATCATCCTTCATGGCACCCTTACAATACAATCTTTTTTCTCAAAAGATATTCAAACTACTCATGCCTAGCTTCTGCTCGTTATAGCATAAATGACTCAAATTATTCGAGCTTGTTATCATTGCATTGCTAAGAACAAGTGACATTTATATTTATTTTTTAGATACTCTCTCTTGTCGTAAATCTCCAATGAAAAATCACTAAGTATCTGTGTAGTACTTGTAGTTGTGGAACCAGTAGAACTCGAACTTGGAGCCATGGCTGAAGCAACAATGCTTAACTTGTCTCCATTCCCATCACTTTTTGACACACAAGAGCTGCTCAAATGAACCTCGTTAGCATAAGCAACATCAGAGATTTCTCGGTTGTCAAAAAAAGATTCTCTATTTTTTGTTAAGGAAAAAACAGAAATTAGATGCATAACCACCTTTGAAATAACAATAACAAGTGTTGAAGCCAGCTCAGGGCCAATAATCACTGAAACTACATTACTATTTTCATTCCCAAACAATCACAGAAACTACATTACTCGTACACAAACCCGCTCTGTCATATGCTTGGATTTGAATGTATCTGAAATTCTTTCAACAACATTGTTGATAGGTTCCAAAGTTATCAACTTAAAAGTTTTGGCAACTAATTAAGTGTAAAAGTAAACCTAAGTTAAGATACAACTATCTGATGTTTTCACTCATTTCAGATGCAACCATATTTCTAAATAAATAAATCAGTTCTCAGATAATATTCACTCATTAATGATATTTACTCTTTACATCCATGATAGTAGCACACCAAGTTATCAACAGAAAAGCTTCACTTTGCCACCAAAAAGTGTAAATTTCTACTACTTATATATGTGTAATATGAAAAAGACATTCCGAAAATGAGAAAGGTACCGTCTATTGATTTGAGTGACTTTTACAGATAGTCGAAGTTAATTTCTTTGAGAATGACTTGTATAGAACTGAGTAGAAGAGTTGTGGCAATACCAGAGCCCATTAAACCACCACCAATAACAACAACCTTCTCTATTTTCAATGGTATGTATAGGTACCAGCCTTAGTTGATTATGCGATTTCCCTTCATATTATCTTCTGCAATATTCAGTATAAATAGGTCAAAATAGCCACGCCTATGGTTTGAGACTGTTTTTACCATGCAAGCATATAGAGAAAAGAGAACTCATAAAAGGTCGTTTCAGTCCAAGCTGAATTAGTTGCTCCAGATGGCTCATTTTGTTTCTTATACGATATAAGCAGGCTCATAGACCAAGGAATTTAGCGAACTAAACTTACCTTTGCTCTTTGCAGTGATGGCTGGATGACAAAGTTATCATAAGGGTCCATCAATAGCATTGAACCACTTGGATTACTGAGCAACTCGGTGATAATTCTCGTGGAGTGCTCTTCTTTTGAATCGCGGATAACTTTCTCAACAACATTACTAGCGTACTTAGTTTATGAGAGAGTCAAAAAGTTTCCTTGAAGCCTATCAATTAAAATATATGCAACTCTTGGTAACTTCAGTCCCAAAAGATGTTGCACCACATAGTTGCTACATGAAATGAAACGTAAAAGAAATTAGAACTATATAGCAACTTCACCTTCACACATTACATAAGCACAAGAAAAAGAAAACAAGCCATACCCATCTTGATCTTCTGATAGCTGCACTGCATTTGTCAACAATTATGAAATCTCTAAGTTCTCCACCAGCAGATTCTACGCATGACTGTATCACACATCATCCACTTTTTTGGGTAGCAATTGCAAAGCATTATTTGCAATTTCATAGAGAAGAGGCTGCAATATGCAGTTAACTTGTGAGATACTTGTTTCAGGAAAAAACAAAAGTTAAACAGAAGCACTAATCAAGCTAATGGAAGAGGCTGGCTACAGGGGAACACCCGACAACTTATACAGAGAAATGGGACATGAGAGTGATTGTAAGCAAGGGTTTATTTATATTCGGCAAAAAATATGAATTATCCGACTAATAGTGTATATTGAGCATCATGGTGGTCAGTACTAACCACAGAAGAACAATCCTCTAAATTGAATAATGGGAATAACATTAGTACGTTTCTTTGCCATGTTCACCAAGTCCCTTCCACTTCTGTGAGAAAATTCAACAGCATATACAACCCCTTCCTACAAAGAAATGATCTCTAATAAAAAAACCAGCACTGCCATCAATATTAAATAAGAATTAATTCACATACATAGATACTTACAGGACCAACAAGGTTTGAGACATTAGATACTGTGGTTCCTGAAGCAGCACCCAGGTAAAGGACACGATTACCTGGTTTCTCTTACAAATTCAACATGGAAAGAAATGTGTTATTCTAAAAACAAAGAAAACAACTTTAAAGCTCATGAATTGACAGGAGACAAACTTAGAATCCAAATATCATCAACTCCTCCGAGAATTGCAGCTGCAAACTTAAAACGGAAAGGATTCCACACTCTGTATTCAACCTTTGTTCCATTTTCATTCTATGAATATAGACAAGTTAATAATCTTATACATTAAAGAAAATCTGGTATTGGGTTAGTTCTGACATGCATAAGTTAATAAGTTTATACTTTATGGATATATTAAGGATGATAATCGGTACAGAATAGAATAGTAGTATACAAGATGGGGAATATGGGCACAATTACAACAACATATTCATTATAGTTCAATTCTTGTTCCATCGAGAGCGAGTAAGAACAACACCACTATGATAAAATTAGCTAGACTTGCCTTAAATTCATTAAGACAAATTGCATGTAATTTATATAAACAAAACCTTACTTTTAGATCCACTTAATAACCAAATTTATAACACTAAGTTATGCACATCCAAGAAAGACTCAACCTTCCAAGCATTTGGTACCAAAAGTCATAAAAAGACATACACACAACAAACAGAACAGTAAAAAATCTAACATAAATATAAAAGAAAGGTTATAACCTGAACAGAGATTCTCTTTTCATTATAGACAGCTTCACTGGGTACCAAATTCTTAGTACAAAGATCATCTTCCTTGCCCTTAGCAATGAACATGCCTCCATGGTCTATGAGGCTTCACCACAACCTACAACCACCCTTAGCAATGAACATGCCTCCATGGTCTATGAGGCTTCACCACAACCTACAACCACCCTTAGCAATGAACACGCCTCCATTGCAAAACAGAACAAGTAAACCAGAGTTAGGTTTCAAGATTCAGACTAATGACAACCTATTATGTTGTTGTTTCCCCTTCTTTTTACACATATTGCATTTGTTGGATAGCTGAATTTTCCTTATCATCATATTATTCTGAGTAAGGCATGTCTCATTCAGAACTGTCCAGGTGAATATCAAAACGTATGTGGGTAATACAACTACGAGCTAGACTCCCCAAAATCAACAAAAATCTTATCTACAAACACAAGAATATAAAAATCCTAAAGCTAAAATTTAGACTTTCAAAGAAACAATTTCTTACCTGATAAACCTTATTTCAACAAAATCCTTTCAATGTGATGAAGCTTTAAGATACCACCTTCTCAAGTGAAGCATTTTAGTGAGGCGTGTTCATCTGTGAGGCGTAACCTTGAGCTCTTCAACAAGAAATCGTGAAATCGTGTTCTTCAGCTTTTCAACGTGAAATCATGAAATCTATGAGAATGTTTGACGAAAATCGTGTTCTGCAGACTTAGCTTGGAGAGAAAATCGTGTTCTTCAAATTGATGGAAAGTTTTTCTGATTTGGGGAAAAAGAAAGTCTTAATGTTTTATGAATTACCTGATAAACCTTCAGTGATTCATCGAGAAGTTCTTCAGTGATTCAACGAGAAGTTCTTCAGTGATTCAGCGTGTTCTTCAGTGATTCAGCGAGAAAGTTTGACGGAGAGAAAATCTCTTCGGCTCAATTTGGGGAATTCAGCGAGTTCTTCAGCTCTTTAGTTCTGATTTGGGGGAAAAGTAAATATTAATGTTTTATGGAATATTTTTTTTTCTTAATAAAAATGGGTGGGAGAGTTGAAAATGTTGGAGGGAATATAATATTTTAGTGAAAACTTTAAGGCCACATTTGTAATGTGTTGTTTTTACAAATATAAAAATAGAACACTTTAAAAGTGTGGCCATATATGTAAATAGTTGTTGCCAATTATATCATACTTTAACAATGCTTATAAAGTGTAGCTTAAATCATTAAAGATTACACTTTACAAGTGTTGTCAATATTATCGAAGCTAAAAGTTAAAAACTTAGGCTATGCTTTAAAAGCGTCCCCAAAACTATTTTAGGCAACACTTTACAAGCGTTGTTCAGATTTAGTGTGGCCGTAGGCCTAAAATGTTGTAGTGGGTATAGCGTATATTGCCAAAATGCATACAATCATTGAGCTATATTCCACAAATCTAGCAATAAAACATAAAAATATAAAATAATAATAATGGGAGATCAGTATAGTCAAAAAGAAAGGTGTTACTAGAAACACGGACCCATTTTATTCATCATATCTCCTGAATACTATAATTATTCAACCTTTTTGCAATAATTATTTTGTAATTGTGTGGCTAGATGTTAGAGAAAGTGGTGTTCTAGAATTCATGAAACTCTTTCTTTTAGTTAATAAAGATGGTAAAAATGGTGGATTTTGTAAGTTATGAGGGACCCACCATTATATTTAAAAGTTTTTGGGGGTAAATTGTTAAATTTAGGGTAAAAGACTAAATTGAACACATTTTGTCATACATGAAGGACTATTTCAATCACCTAAAATATATTAAGGACTAAAATAAAGCAACCCTAATATATCAAGGACCATTTTGATCATTTTCTCTATTCACAACCATAGTTATGTAGATCTTCTAGTTCATGAATTACACATGCTAGGTCAGACATTTCAGCTATACATGCTTCAGAATTAAATGTTTCATTATTAGTAAATAAATATTGCATTTTCAGTTAGCATGCCAGTATTTTGAGCTATCCAATATTACAGAACATCAGTCATAACTTGTTAATTACTTAATCAATTGGGAGAAGCTTAATACCAAGTGGACTAGGGTCAATCACCCTCAAGTCCCAGAACTACATGCCCCGTAGGTTGTAAGTCTCCTCCTTGGGCATCATTTAAGTGATCATGCCAGCATGCCTCTCTATTTCTGGTAGGGTATATTGGGTCCTCTCGATGGGGCGTATACATCAGACTCCACATTTAGCTCATGTGGTTTTATGTCGATTATTAGTAGCTTCCACAGTTCAGTCATATTATAGTCCAGTATTAAGTCTCAGCATGTTATAAACTTGGTCATTGCATTCAGTTTAGTTATGTTCAATATTTTTCAGTATCCTTATCATGTTTAGATTATATCATTGCTTTATTGCTTATTCAGTTATGTTATTGTTCAGCTTTTATTCTATCCTGCATGCTCAGTACCTTTCAAGTACTAACGCATACTCTGCGCTACATCTTCTCGTGATGTAGGTTCAAGTCCTCAACAGTCAATTCATGCATTGATTAGTTCCCGATCTTCAGTTCTGCAGCAACAGTGGTGAGTCCTCATTCTTTGAGGATAGTTGACATGTTATCTTTCCATTTTAGTCTTAGTTTCACATTTGCTAGATTTGGTTGGGGAATGTCCCAACACTTCTAGTCAGTTTAAAGGCTTACTTCAAACATAGTTAGATTCAACTATAGTGTTAGAGTTTGACTTTTCATTTGTATTCAAACTCTCATTTTCATATATTCAGATTTAGTATATAGGTATTTCCCATCATTTCAGATTATTCATATGATTTAACTTCCACATAGTATTTATTGATTTAGTTTGTTTTAGCATGCTTATGATATGCCAGTAGGGTTAGCTTAGGGTCATTTGTGATCCTAGGTCCCTTGTCCGCGTCCAGGGGGTTGCCTCAGGTATGACAAACTTGGTATCAGAGCATTAGGTTTAACAGTCCTATGATGTCTGAAAATCTGCACTAAGTAGAGTCATTTCCATGGGTGTGAAGTGCACCACATCTAATGAGACGGAAGATGCAAATTGTTTTAGGAAAACTTCAATTTCTTTCTTACTCTTATCGTGCATAAGGTATGATCTAATTCCTCGTGCTAATCCTTCGTTATGCGCTTTCAGATCATGCCTCCTCGTAGAGCTTATATAAGGAATGTGAATGCCAGGAATGCAAACGCAGCTCCTCAAGTCCCAGATTAGGAAGTTTCAAATGCTGAATTTTGAAACGTTATCCAATTATTGGCTCAAAGTGACACCAACCAGAACAATCAGCATGTTCAAGTTCTAGCAAATGCTAATGTTGGGTCAGCTGCAGCTAGAGTTTGAGATTTTTTTAGGATAAATTCACCTGAGTTCCTAGTATCGTAGATTGGTGAGGATCCCCAAAACTTGATTGATAAAGTCAAGAAGATCTTTGGGGTGATGCAGGTAACTAAGAATGATCGGGTTGAGTTGGCATTTTACCAGCTTAAGGATGTAGCTCATATTTGGTATACTCAGTAGAAAGAGAATATGGGTGCAGATGCAGCTCCTATCACTTGGGAATGCTTTGGTGAGACCTTTCTGGACAGGTTCTTCTTAAGAGAGTTGAGGGAGACAAAAGCTCAGGAGTTTATCAATTTGAGGCAAGGTTTTATGACAGTCCAAGAGTACGTACTCAAGTTCACCCAACTCTCCAGGTATGCTCCTCACATGGTTGCTGATTCCTAGGATCAAATGAACAAGTTCATGTAAGAGGTATCTCTATCATCTAGTTTAGGTTAATCATTCAAGCATCGAGACCACAACTCTTGAGTCAGTTCCAGTAGTTAATGAGTTCCTAGAAGTGCTTCCAGAAAATCTTCCCGAAGTTCCTCCCGAAAGGGAAATCAACTTTGGAATTGATCTCTTTCCAGATATCCAGCCTATTTATATCCCTCCTTAAAGAATAGCTCCAACTGAATTGAAAGAGCAGTTGAAAGACCTTCTAGATAAGGGCTTTATCAAACCTAGTATTTACCCATGGGGTGCACCAGTGTTGTTCGTAAAGAAAAAAGATGGTTCTCTCAGAATGTGCATCAATTATAGGCAGTTGAACAAAGTCACAATCAAGAATAAGTACCGCGTCTCCAGGATTGATGAATTGTTTGGCCAACTTCAGGGTGCTAGTCAGTTCTAAAAGATAGACCTCAGATCCGGTTACCATAAGCTCAAAGTCAAAGATAGTGACATTCTGAAGACAACCTTCAAAACTCGGTATGGTCATTATGAATTTGTAGTTATATCATTTGGACTAACCAATGCTCCTGAAGCTTTCATGGATCTGATGAACAGAGTGTTCAAACAGTATTTGGACTTGTTCGTTATCGTGTTTATTGATGATATCCTCATTTACTCTAGGAACGAGGAAGAACATACGAATCATTTGAGAATTATTCTACAAACTTTCAAAGATCATCAGTTATTCGCTAAATTTATCAAATGTGAGTTTTGGTTGCAATTCATCACTTTCCTTGGGCATATAGTGTCTAGCGAAATGATCCAAGTGGATTCTCAGAAAATAAAAGTAGTAAAACAATAGCCCAGACCTACCTCTCCTACAGATATCAAAAGTTTCTTCGGGCTGGCTAGCTACTACAGAAGGTTCGTGGAAGGATCCGTTGACTAAGTTGAATAAGAAAAAGGTTAAGTTTCAGTGGTTAGATGATTGTGAGAAAAGCTTCGCAGAATTGAAAACTAGGTTGACTACAACTCCTGTTTTGACTCTACTAGAGGGTTTAGATGATTATGTTATCTTCTGTGCTGCATCCAGAGTCAGCCTAGGTTGTGTGTTGATGTAGCGAGGTAAGGTTATAACATATGCTTCTAGATAGCTTAAGGTACATAAGAAGAACTATTCGACTCATGACCTTGAGGTAGCAGCAGTGGTGTTTGCAGTTAAGATTTGGAGACATAATTTATATGGTGTTCACGTAGATGTATTCACACACCATAAAAGCCTTCAGTATGTGTTCACCCAGAAAGAGTTGAATCTTCATCAAAGAAGATGGCTTAAGTTCCTCAAGAATTATGATATAAGTGTGCATTACTATTGCGGTAAGGCCAATGTAGTAGCAGATGCTATCGATGGGTAGTGTGGAACATGTAGAGGAAGAAAGAAAGGAACCAGCAATGGTTGTTGATAGGCTTGCTTGCTTAGGAGTTCATTTTATGAGCATATCAGATGGTGGTATAACAGTTCAAAATGGGTGGGTCAGAATCTTCATTAGTAGTGGAGGTTAAGGAAAAGAAAGACAGTTATCTGATATTACTTCAACTAAAGGGTGAATCCATCAGCAGAGAGTTGAGGTTTTCTCCAGGGGGAGATGGTGTGCTTTGCTATCAGGGTCAATTATGTGATCTTAAGGTGGGTGAGTTGAGAAAATAGATTCTTGCAAAAGCCCATAACTCCAGATATTCTACGTCACTAGGATGTACCGTGATCTTCAGGAAGTTTTTTGGTGGAATGGTATGAAAAGGGATATAGTGGATTTGGTGGCTAAGTGCCCTAATTGCCGGCAAGTGAAGGTAAAACATCATAAACCAGGAGGTATGACTCAAGAGATCAACATTCCTACTTAGAAGTGGGAAGTGATCAACATGGACATCATTATGGGTTTACTTCGTACTCAGAGACAGCATGACTCCATTTGGGTGATTGTTGATAGAGTTACTAAGTTTGTGCGTTTTTTGGCGGTTAAGACTACAGATTCGGCGGAGGACTACGTCGAACTTTACATTAATGAGATTGTTAGGTTGCATGGGGTTCCTTTGTCTATCATCTTAGATAGAGGTCATCAGTTTACCTCTCATTTCTGGAAGTCATTTTAGAATGGTCTTGGTACTTAGGTTAATCTTAGCACAACATTTCATCCGTACACGGATGGACAGGCAAAGAGTACCATTCAGACCTTAAAGGACATGTTGAGAGCTTGAGTGATCTATTTTAAGGGTAGTTGGGATGATCACCTTCCTCTTATTGAGTTCGCCTACAATAATAGTTATATTCCAACATTCAGATAGCCCTTAATGAGGCATTGTGTGGCGTAGATGTAGATCTCCAGTAGGTTGGTTTAATGTAGGTGAAGCAGCCTTAATAGGGCCAGATTCAGTTCATGATGCTATGGAGAAAGTGCAACTCATTAGAGATAGACTTAAGATAGCCTAGAGTCTCCAGAAATCCTATGCAGATGTAAGGAAAAGGGAACTAGAGTTCCATGTTGATTATTGGGTTTTCCTAAAAGTATCACCAATGAAGGGGGTGATGAGATTTGGCAAGAAAGGGAAGCTCAGTCCTAGATATGTAGGGCCTTACAAGATCTTGAAAAGGGTTGGTAAAGTGGCTTATGATTTAGAGTTTCCAAAAGAATTAGCAGCAGTGCACCCAGTTTTTCACATTTCGTTTTTAAAGAAATGTGTGGGTGATCCGGCATCTATTGTGCCTTTAGAAAGTGTGGCAATGAAGGATAGTCTCACTTATGAAGAGGTACCAGTTGAAATCCTTGATCGTCAGGTTTGAAGGTTGAGACGCAAAGAAGTCACTTCAGTTAAGGTTTTTTAGAGGAGTCAGTCCGTAGAGGGAGCTACTTGAGAAGCAAAAGCAGCCATGAAGGCCAAGTATCCTCATCTCTTTCCTTCCGATTCCATTCCAGCATAAGGTAATAGTTCCTCTTTAGTTTTCGGTCATTCATGCGTAGTTTCAGTCTTAGTCTCATGTTCCTTTAGTTTGTACTTGCACTTTCAGCGTATTCGCATGTACTTGAAACTCTCTTCAGTCAAAAATCAGTTTCCAATGTTTAGTGGTGCTTTTTCCCTGCATAATCAACTAGTTTAGTCTTTATTTAAGGATGAATTTTCCCAAGGGAGAGATAATGTAACACCTCGTATCCGAAAGAGACCTAAATGCAGATTTTTTAGAAGTTACAGGTGAGACCTATGGTTGCCACTCACGGACTGTAGGAGGACCTACAATTTATTCTACTGGTCCGTGGCTCGCGACTGTAACCCATCCCCATGAACCCCCCCCATAAAATCTTTCTAAGTCCTGGCTAACGCCAAAATCTACGGATCATAGGTCAAACCACAGTCTGTGGTCAAGGGCTATAGGTCAAACCCCAAATCTTAGCTCTATGAATACGATCAATGGTTGACCAGTACGAACTGTCAGTCGATCGACGATTCCTCGGTCCCTTCCAGCGGTGACCCCGACAATAGTTAAGTCGGGGGTCTTTTGGTCTTTTCTTTTTGTGTTGAACCCCTAAACTACGTCGTTTAACCCCTAAACTACGTATTTTTGGTCAGTTTTAGACTAGAAACTTCATTAAAACTTACCCAAGTCAGATCATTCACCAAAAACATAAGACTTAGAACGCAAAGAGAAGAAAGAGGCGACCAAACCCTTCCCAAAAATGCAACAAGCTTTCTTAAGTTCTATCCCTGAAATCAAAAGATTTCTCCGTGAATTTTGTCACCAGGTACTTGGGATTTCACTATTCCTTTTGCCCATTAGGTCCCTAGAATTCAGTAAGATTCTTGATTCCCTTAATATTTTCAAGACTTAGGGTTTCTAGAATTTCAACAGATCATTATGAATTAGTTGGTTTAATGTTCCTTATCAGATTGTCATGGTTTTAGTATGGTTTTTCGTAGATACCTTCATATATTCAGAACCCTAGTTATGTAGTTCCTCTACTTCATGAATTTCACATGCTAGGTTAGATATTTCAAATAGACATGCCTCAGAATTTAATGTTGCATTATCAGTATATAAATGTTACATTTTCAGTTAGCATGTCAGTATTTTAAGCTATCCAGTATTACAGAACATCAGTCATAACTTGTTAATTACTTAATCAATTGGGAGAAGCTTAATACAGAGTGGACTAGGGTCAGTCACCCTCAAGTCCCAAAACTACGTGCCCCATAGGTTGTAAGTCCCCTCCGTGGGCATCATTTCAGTGATCATGCTAGCATGCCTCTATACCTCTAGTAGGGTATACTTGGTCCTCTCGATAGGGCATATACATTGGACTCCACATTTAGCTTATGCGGTTTTATGTCAATTATTAGCAGCTCCCATAGTTCAGTCAGATCCTATTACATTGACCATGTCATCAGTACAACGAGTATTCAGTCTCAACATGTTATAAACTTGGTCATTGCATTAAGTTTAGTCATGTTCAGTATTTTTAGTATCCTTACCATGTTCAATTATATCATTGCTTTATTGCTTGTTCAATTATGTTATTGTTCAGCTTTCATTCTATCATGCATGATCAGTACCTTTCAAGTACTGATGCATACTCTGCGCTACATCTTCTCGTGATATAGGGTCAGGTCCTCAACAGTCAGATTACGCATAAATCGGTTCCCGATCTTTAGTTTAGCAACATCAGTGGTGAGTCCTCATTTTTTGATGACAGTTGACATGTTATCTTTCCATTTTAGTCTTAGTTTCAGTTTTGCTAGATTTAGTTGGGGCATGTCCCAACACTTCTAGTCAGTTTAGAGGCTTACTTCAAACATAGTTAGATTCAGATATAGTCTTAGAGTTTGAATTTTCATTTGTATTCAAACTCTCAATTTTCATATATTTAAATTTAGTATATGGGGATTCCCATCATTTAAGATTTTTTATATGATTTAGCTTCTGCACAGTGTTTATTGATTCAGTTTGTTTTAGTATACTTATGATATGCAAGCAGGGTGAGCTTGGGGTCAATTGTGATCCTAGTTCCCGTGTCTACGTCTAGGGGGTAGCCTCGAGTCATGACAACTATACTCTATTTATATGACTCCACATACTCTTCACATCATTCCACTGAAGCCCACACTTTCAATTCTAACAACCATCATGACTGCTCCTACCATTTACTTTACTTTAAACCAACACTTTTAAGTGAAACCCTTCCTTAGGTCCTTTAACAATCAAAAGTAACAACCTTTATGATCCAACCCACACATAAGTCATTTCAAATACTCAATACCTACTATAATTAATCATTTCTTACCTTACAAATCCATGCTTTGATAAAACATACCACCATGTTTGTAGACTTACACTAAAGCACAGTCTATTTTTTCCTCCATTATTTTAAAAACTTCTTCGAAGGATTAATAGTTTTGTACCCTTGCTTTGACCCTCTCTATTTCATGCATTTCTCTTATATTCCTCTTGAACTCATATTTTATATAAGCTTATGTCCAATTAATTTTTTTAGTTGTTTGATTATATTATTTGTATCAATGATATATTATATAATACATGTTTCTAATATCTATATTTTCTTGCTGCGTAGTTCGAAATATTATTTATCGTAGAAGATATGATGAATAATTCTTTAAGGAATCATTATTCATATTTATTAGGCTTTTCGATATTGCTCTTTCTTTATTTTTTTTTTGTAATAGGGTAAAAACTTCTCTTAAAGGGAATAATTCACTTTTTTATATGGTAGTTTATTTCACGGATATTTTATTCTTATCAAAAGAAATATAGATTATTGTCTTGCATCTTATTTCTGTACCTGAAATGATGTTTTGGTTACTCCTTATCGGCATATGAATTTGAATATAGTATAGTTTTTTTTAAAAATTATTATCCTCATCTTTATACGTTTAAGAATGGTATATATATGAATGTATGTATTACCTATTACCTATATCTATATATATATTTATCTATATTAGCTTAAAAGAATGAACTCCTAATTTGAACGTTAAATTACTATAATATCTCTAACTTAAGTTGTGACTTTTTTGATGAGTTATGACTTTTTTCAAAGGGTTGTGATTTTTCAATGAGTTGTTACTTTTTCGATGAGTTGTGACTTTTCTGATAACTTGTGACTTTTTTCAAAGGGTTGTGACTTTTCAATGAGTTGTGACTTTTTCAAAGAGTTTTGACATTTTCAATAAGTTGTGACTTTTCCTAAGGGTTGTGACTTCTTGGAAATGTCATTACTTTTCAGATAATACAAAAAAATACTTGTTCATACTACCCTTTAATGACTGTAAATAGAGGGGTTTCTCTCATTTTTCAACCACTATTTTTTTAATCTTCTACTCTTCTTCTTCTTGCATTTAAAAAAATTTCATGTGATTTATTGTCGTTCAGTGAGTTCGTAGTTTAGCGGAATATGAAGTACCACTATTCTGATGAAGTAAATTGTTCTATCCTAAGAGAGTATATTCTTTTAACCTCGAGTACATGAGGAAAATAATTCTGATGATATAGTAATTATTTTTCTACTTAGTATATACATGAGTATGTAATGTTCCAATATATGAAGTTAACATGATGTAGTTTAAATTCATTTGTTTTTGTTAACAATTTCTCTTGTGATGTAGATATATGTTTCTAACTATCTTTTTCAAAAATTATTAAACTTCTAAAGAGTTAGACAACTATCATGATTTGTTTTTTGATGCTCAATACAAAAGAATAACTTTATTTATCAATGCTACTTACGTGATTTAGATTGTCAGAAAGTTTGCTTCAAAATAGTTATTACTATATAAACATTGTCCTTTTGTTCTATTGATTTACTATTCCTTAATAATTAAGTATTTTCGACGAAGAAAAGTTTATATGACTTGTAATAATGATAGTTGAAATTTGTATTAGTTTAATTTTTATTGTAGTGTAAATTCATTTGTTTTTGTTAACAATTTCTCTTGTGATGTCAATATATGCTTCTGAATATCTTTTTCCAAAATTATTAAACTTCTCAAGAGTTAGAGAATTGTCACAATTTGATTTTTTGATGCTCAAGACAAAAGAACGACTTTATTAATCAATGATATGTATGTGATTTAGATTGTCATGGAGTTTGCTTCAAAATATTTATTACTATATATACATTGACCTTTTATTTTACTGATTTACTATTTTTTAATATTTTAGTATTTTCAACAAAGAAAAGTTTATGTGACTTGTAATAACGCCAGTTGAAGTTTGAGTAATTTTAATTTTTATTGTAGTATAAGTTCATTTGTTTTTGTCAACAATTTCTCTTGTGATGTAGCTATATGTTTCTGAATATCTTTTCCTAAAATTATTAAACTTCTCAAGAGTTAGAGAATTGTCACGATTTGTTTTTTTGATGCTCAAGACAAAACAATGATTTTATTTATCAATGCTACTCATGTGATTTAGATTGTTAGAAAGTTTGCTTCAAAATAGTTATTACTATGTAAACATTGCCCTTATGTTTTTACTAATTTATCATTTCTTAATATTCCAGTAATTTTTCACGAAGAAAAGTTCATATGACTTCTAACAAAGCTAAATGAAGTCTGTATTAGTTTAATTTTTATTATTTATTTAATAGCTAATTTTTATGAGATATATATTTTCATTAAATATGCGAGCAAGATCATATACAACTTTCAGTGACTTCTTGTTTCGTATTGGAAATGGAGAAGAAACCACAATAAAGGATAATGTAATAGCACTTCCAGAACAAATGACTGTCCAATTAAGTCAGGATAGTAATCCAGAAGAATCATTGGTTAGGGAAATATTTCCATCGCTTCAACAAAATTACAAATCTACTGACTATATAATAGAATGGGCAATCTTAGCAAGTAGAAATAAATTTGTAGATAACCTAAATGAAATGATGATTGGGAAATTCCCTAGAGAAACCAAAATATATATCAGTTTGACTCAGCAGAAGATGATACCAACAACTACTATCAAGAAGAATATCTCAACAACTTAATACCAAATGGACTCCCACCACATATGTACATTATCAAATCCTTCTAAACTTTTACAAATGTCTTATTATGTTACTTCATAGTGCAAAACAGAAGTCAAAAATTGCGTGCTTACAAATACATAACAATTAATAAATCTTTACATTGTACAAATAAGGTTAGTGCTGAAAGAGAATACGCCATCATGATGCTGAGAAATTTGGACCCCTCAAATGGTTTGTGCAATGGGACACAATTAATTGGTAGAGGTTTTAACATGAATGAAATACATGCCGAAATAACAACAGGGCAATATGCCACAAAGCAAGTGTTTATTCCAAGGATACAACTATCACCACCCAAGAAAGAAGGATATCCTTTCAAATTTATTCGAAAACAATTTCCAATACTTCTATGTTTTGCGATGGCAATAAATAAATCACAAGGCCAAACAATATCGAATGTTGGATTGTACCTACCACAACATGTTTTGTCACATGGACAACTCTACGTAGCACTATCTGGAGGAATATCTATGGTGAAAACAAAAGTATTGGTCATGACTGAACAACCAGATTGGCACAAAGGGACGTACACAAGAAATATTGCGTACAAGTTTTAGGCGAGATTTGAATACTACAAAAAAATGGAAGAAATCAAACATGGAAAAACATACACATAAATTGAAGCAAATGAAAGATTAATTGGATGTATTCAAAAGTTTGGTGGAAGAAAAGACTATATGAACAACACCAAAGAACTACCAAATATGACATTACTGTTGTATAGATTCAATTATGTAAATATACAGTTAAATTATTATACACTATTTCAAGGAGACGTGTTTTTCATGGCATAACAGAACTAATAACCCAAACTGTTAAGTCCTGCAGAATTATTTGCAAACAAATGTCGTAACAACAAATTTATAATATGACCCTCGCCCATACATGTGTTACAACACAATGCAAAGTTGTGTGACCTATCACTAAGTATGGAGTACTGAACAATAAAATACAAAGTTATATTATGTACAACTAAAATGCACATTATCAATAAACTTTTCCATGTATAGAGATGTCAAGATTTGGCATACACTTCGAATGCACGACCACCTCACATTACCATACACCTTTACCCATTAACAAAATATTTCACAAACAACTTCCAACAATCACATCATGGATTGTCACCAGTGGCCACCAACAAATATACCTAATCGCTAACCTCTTTTTAAAACGAACCAACGCAGATTCAGCAATAAACAAACTGCCAATATGACAACAAACATCCAAATTCACCAATAAATGAATAGTTATGCCCTGTTACATCCTCTAGGCCCTGTTATTGCCTTAGAATATTAGACCTTCCCATTCGCATTTGCGAAATTCAATAACAAATCTTCAAATGGTCTTGAAACACTCCCAGCAGCGCCACAGAAGTTTTCAAACACAACAAGACAATATGTGCCTACTCCTTTATACGATCCCACATCTCCAAAAATAGAGCCACCCCTGCAAAAGTGAAATCATAATATATCCTTGCACCTGCAAAGAAAGAGAAGTTCTCACTTGTGACTATAACACTGCCACAACGGCAGACTGGCTACAATGAACCCCAAAGCTGATTGTGACAAATAGAGTAGGAATATATTTTAATGGATGAATCAACCTCAAAATGAGGCAACCACATGCGATGCACGTGTGGTAAATCTAGTTACCTTAAAAGCATGAACTCCTAACTTAAATGTTAAATTACTATAATATCCCTAATTTATGTTGTGACTTTTTCGATGAGTTGTGACTTTTTGAGAAGTTGTGACTTTTTTCAAAGTGTTGTGTTTTTTCGATGATTTGTGTCTTTTCCAACGAGTTGTGACTTTTTCAATAATTTGTGACTTTTCCAAAGAGTGGTGATTTTTTCAATAAGTTGTGACTTTTCCAAAGAGTTGTGACTTTTTCAATAAGTTGTGACTTTTTCAAAGTGTCGTGACTTCTCGGAAATGTCATGATTTTTCAGATATTTGTTCATACGACCCTTTGTTGACTATAAATAGAGCGACTTCCCCTCATTTTCCAATCACATTTTTTTCTAATCTTCTACTCTTCTTCTTCTTGCATTTTAATTTTTTTTTTTTTGTGTGATTTATTATTGTTGAGTGAGTTCGAAGTTTAGCGGAATATGAGGTATCACTATTCTTATGAAGTAAGTTGTTCTATCCTAAGAGGTATATTCCATAACCTTGAGTACTTGAGGAAACTAATATAATTTGGATGATATAATAATTATTTTTTTGCTTAATATACACATTAGTATGTAATGTTAAAATATATGAAGTTAACATGATGTAGTCTAAATTCATTTGGTTTTGTTAACAATTTATCTTGTGATGTAGATATATGCTTATGAATATCTTTTTCCAAAATTTAGCGAATTGCACGATTTGTTTTTGATACTCAAGACAAAAGAATGACTTTGTTTATCAATGGTACTTATGTGATTTAGACACTTAGGAAGTTTGTATCAAAATAGTTATTATACTATATTAACATTGCCCTTTTGTTTTACTTATTTACAATTTCTTAATATTTCAGTATTTTAGACGAACAAAAGTTCTTATGACTTGTAATAACACAAGTTGAAGTTTGTATTAGTTTATTTTTTATTATATATTTAATAGCTAATTGTATGAGATAATATTTTCATTATTGCAAATATATACTTATATTTGGGGAGGTATTTGTATTTAAATTAAAGCATTATATATGTCACAAATGTATTATCAAGTTAACAAGATCTCCTAACTTCATATTATATTATTTTAAAATGTTCCGAGTTCCTTTTTTTTTTTTAAAAAACTCACAACAAATGTGAAAATATGTGAATATATAAAATGTAGTTGTTTTCTTCATATGTTCATATGACATCTAAACAATTTAACGTAGACTACACATGCAAAACACATCTGGTTAGATGACAAGAAAAATACCTACAAGGTAATATTAGTGAGATAAGACTAATTACATTATTGAACCTCATCAAATTGAAATAATTATACACATAATTGCATCTAACTTATAAAATTTTTCATTGACCATATTCATAGTTTGCGTGAATAAGAGATATATATGACGACCCACATTGAAAATTCACAAAAGAATCTGGAATATTATTTTTTGCTTAACTTATTATTCAAATCTCCGCTTAAATAAGCAATATTATTTGCTATAACATATATTTTTAAAATTGGTAATCACGTGCAACACACGTGTCAGAAAAACTAGTATTACTAAAAGTGGGAACAAAAAAAGTTAAAAGTTGAAATACCATTTTACCCCTACCGAAAATTAAAATATTATGGAATATCTGATCAATTAAATATGAAATAGTAATTATATAATAATATTATTATTTTACACTAAATTCTAAAAGTGGAAAGATATTAAGTCAAAAATTCAAAGAAACAATTTTCATAGAAAATTGTTAGACATATTTATCCTTTAAAAAAATAAATTAGTTACATTTTTTTTTTAAAAAAATGTATTTATTTTTATTTTTAACCTTCAATTTACTTAAAATAATCTATATATCATATATCATATGGTTACTTAATTTGTTAAGTATTAATATTTTAATTACATAATATCATATATGAAGCCCAAAGACTATACTTTATTCCTTATGTTATGACATTATAATTATAATCGATTAGATTAATTAATTTAATTAAAGTAGAAGACAAAACAATGTATGAAACTCTTCCAATTCAGTGACTCTTTGAATTTTGAAACCAAAAAAAAAAAATCCATGTGTCATGATTCAATGTGTCTCATTATTGAAACTCTTCCAATTCAGTGACTCTTTGAATTTTGAAACCAAAAATAAAATGTATGTGTCATGATTCAATGTGTCTCATTATTGAATTTTGATAGGTGAAAGACAGTTAAATATCACTATAAATACCAATAAATTATAGCACAATTTGCTTGTCCCTAGATCATCATATTTTTTTTCTTTTTTTGTCATATACAATTTTCTAATCTTCTTCCTAGATAATGATATAACATATTGTCAAGAAGCGAATTGAGGAGAAGATCCGATGACATCGTTATGAAGTTAGCTTTCTTAAAATAGAATATTTAGTATGAGAGATGAAATCTTGAAAAAGAGAAGTTTTCTTACGGCATAATAGTTGAACTTAGAAGTATAGAAGAGAGGACCTATTCCTTGATATTTATTAGCTCATAATTTTAAGTTTTCATTTTCATTTTCATTTTCATTTTGGAGTTGAGGTATGGTTGTCCAAATTAAATTTGGTGTGCAATCCACATTTTTATATAATTCTTGTATCATTTTGCATTGTTGTGAGAATTTTATTTTTATTTGTCATTGTGTTATTGTTCTTGTAAGTGTTACTTAATCGACAAAACTTCTATTAATGTATGATGAATTTAATAATACTTGAATAATTTATGAAATATGCTCAAATATCCATATTGTCAATTGTCTAAATTCAAATTAATTTAAATAAATATTGTTAAAATATTGTTACTTTGAATGAAAAATTTTAATTGTGTAACTTTATCGTCTATCTAATATATTGTTGCGAACACATACATATTTGTTCATTTTCACCCTTTTTGTTTTATTTTTAGTTTTTCTACAATTTGTATGAATGAGATTAAAAACTTCATTTTCAAATAAAAATGAGAGTTCCATTTATATATGTGCGACACTAAGCCTAGTAATTTTCTTAAATATGAGCAATTTATATTGGTGGTAGTTTTCTGCAGTGTTAAAACTCAAGTGGTTGGTGTGATGACAATTTTGCTTTTGGACATTTTGATTGCAACATTGTAAGAATGGAGTAATTAAGCTTTGTTTTGTTTAGATTTTAGTAATATAAATCAACAAGATTATTCAATATTCTACTTGAAGTATATTGTTCAAGAGTAACATTATATCGTCTTTTGCAATTGTTTTATATTGTTGCTACATATATTTTCACATGGAAAATTGTATTTTGACTTACAAATTGGAACACTTACTCATGTATGTTGTACTATATTTCATGTCATTTTAGAAAGTTTGAAATACACAACTAGTGTATCTTATAATATAAAGAGACATTTGCCTATTCCATTATGTAGGAAAAAAATCTCCTAAATTTGAAGAGATAAATCCATAGTAAGCCACATAGGAATCAAGCTTATTCCAACTTCCACTGAAGCTTAGAACACGTATGTTGAAGTCGGGGTTGGAGCTAGATTTAGGTATTCTGTTGTGTTGGAGCTAAACTCTTCCCACTACGGCTAACTCACTTATTCTTTAATTTCATGCCCAAGTGGTATAACAAAGTGACGATTCATGACAAGGGGGGCTTGTAAATACTTGGAGGAATAATTGCTAAAAGTGGAAAAAGATGTTGATTCAGTGGCACAGATTGAGTTTAACAAGAATGGAAGCAAATCTGCAGAACAAGCAACAACTCCCTCACCAGAAAAAGGTGAAACATTTGAGGAAAATACTATTGTTGGGATGGAGGATGACCTCAACACCATACTTGAACAACAGACGATTTAACTGTTGTACCAATTTTTGGTATGGATGGTATAGGTAAGATAACTCTTGCCAAAAGATTTTATAATGATTGATTATATATTACCTCTCGATTGATAAACATGCATGGGTCACTATCTCCGAAGAATACAATGAGAGACAAATGTTTCCTGAAGTTTTCTCTTCAATTAAAGGAAACAATCAAGAAATGAGCGGTGATCAACTAATGGAGATTATGTATAGAAGTATGAAGGGTAGGAGATTTCTAATTGTCAAAGATGATATATGGAGTAGTGAGGCATGGGACCAAATACGAAGAATATTTCCAAATGATCGATGACAATAGAATCCGAATTGTATTAACCACTCGGCTCAAGTATGCCGTTGATTATGTGAGATGTCCTAATTTTCCACCTCATAGAAAGTCTTTTATAAGTCTTGATGTACTAATTTTCCAGCTTTATTTCAATGCAAGCAGATATTCCAAAACAAATGTTTTATAGTTCAAATTGCTTAAGGTATTGGATGTATTTTCAATTGATTAATATGATTTCTCTTGTGTAATACCTCAGCTTGTACACTTGAGATATGTTTTGAAGAGAAATCTTTGTCGAATCGACAGGGTTGATATCTGAAATGTCAGAGATAAGACATTTTTATATTGGATCGCCACTATATATATCTTATCCTCTTGCTACAGAAATCATAAGAAGAACTCACAATCTAATCTGAAGGAATTTCAATTAAAAGGTACTTGTATACCATGGGAAGTCATGACTTTGCTGGCTAATTTACCCAATCTCCAAGGGTTCCCTTAAACAGATTGGACACTAAATGAAGAAGTTGTGTTTCACAAATTAAAATATCTATGAATTGTAGCAGCAGATCTACAAGTAGGAGACTCCCCAGACGTTTGTAATATCTTTGATAAACTAGAGATGAATATGTAATGCAATTCAAAGGATATAATCAAGTTGGAAATGGACTAATAACATAACATATATAATTAAAATTACTAAAATCATAACGGATGAACACAACACTTAGTACTGACTTCAACTGAATCATGACTGATGAACACAACACTTAGGATAACTCAAATGACAAATGAAACTAGACACTTAATATAATATTTTATTTTCGATAATTCCATAACGCGCACACTAGGAATGATGACTGAACTAGTAATTGGGAACTAATCAAGAAGTAGATCCACTAACCCTATTAGCAAAGGGCCACCAACATTGAGTCCATATGAAGACCTTTAGCTAGCACAATTAGGAGGAGTCCAGGCACTTCCCACTGTCTGAAAGGGGAATGCATTATTAATCACCATTTGTGCCTCTTTTTCAACCTTTTGCTTTAGAATTTCCAATGCCTCCTTCAAGTGTTGAAGTTGGAATAAGTTAATTTCTTCGATAGGAGATTCCCACCATACACCATCATCTCTCTTCCTAATTTCTCGAAGGGATTCTCTGCGATTTTTCTCCATCTGGAGAACCCTCTCGAGGTTCATGAGCTTTGTATGGAGCTCACGAATACCAGCTTCTCTAAGAGCCACGATTTGTTGATAGTGGACATTTTTATTTGGTGGAGGTAGGTTCCTCCCAAGGAACCTCTCCACCAATGTGTCCACGCTAGGGTGACCAAAGGAAAAAATTTTACCATCCGGGGAAAATATAACAATGGCAATTTCAACACCACATAGCGTACAAAGTTCACAAGCCTTTTTGAACAAACCAGCACGTCGCTTAGAAAACGTAACTCCTAAGTTTCTAGTATTCTTTATTTTCACCATGTCAACCCTTTGACGACCCTTGCTATAACTTCTTGTCATGTCTAAACTATCACTAAGAAATTGTGATTTTTGGTCTTAACACCAAGAGCTTTATATAAGAAATTGTGTTTTAAAATAACTTAATGATATAGATGTTAATGATTATAATTAGACAATTCGTTTTTTTCCTAATTATATTTATATTATTGGATTGCATTTGACCGCTATTTTATTTGAGAACAATTTTGGAGAAAAAGGTATATTAAATGATTAATAAAACCATTTTACTTTAATCATAACACCAATTTTGCATTTACCATTGAAGTTTCCTAGTCGATCATCATTTAGAGATTTCTCCTAATTAGAATTATATTATTGGATTGCATTTGACCGTTATTTTATTTGAAAACAATATTTTTTAAAAATATATTAAATGATTAATAACAACACGAATTTTACATTTACCATTGAATTTTCCTAGTCGATCACCATTTAGAGATTTTTCCTAATTAGAATTATATTATTGCATTGCATTTGACCGCTATTTTATTTGAGAATAATATTTTTTAAAAATATATTAAATGATTAATAAAAAACTTTTATTTTAATAATAACACGGATTTTGTATTTACCATTGAATTTTAATAGTCGATCATCATTTATATAATTTTCCTAGTTAGAATTATATTATTGGATTGCATTTGACCGCTATTTTATTTGAGAACAATATATTTTAAAAGCATATTAAATGATCAATAAAACCCTTTTATTTTAATAATAACACAAATTTTGCATTTATCATTGAATTTTCCTAGTCGATCATCATTTAGAGATTTTTCCTAATTAGAATTATATTATTGGATTGCAATTGACTGCTATTTTATTTGAGTAACATTTTTAAAATAAAATATTAAATGATTAATAAAACCCTTTTATTTTGATAATAACATGAGTTTTGCCTTTACTATTGAATTTTCCTAGTCGGTCATCATTTAGAGACATAAAATGTATCACATCAAGTATCCGCGGGGGTTTGGATTTTTAAATGTTATTATTATTTATACCATGTTCATCAAGACCTAATTAAGTAGGCTTACAAATTAGATCATGATATGATCAAGTGCTTTCTGGATCGTCTCTGACCTTCTAATTGGTATTTATAACCAAAATGCTAAGCAACTCACATTCAAATATTATATTGATTTGTATTGGATTTATTAACAAGAAACAACTCTCTCTAAATAACAAAATTTGTAAGCTTATTTATTTAAATAAATTTACTAGTACAAATATATAATATAAAATGCAGAAAATAAATAAACCCATTAAAAGGATTTGAGGGGTATTTTTGCCTTTACATAGATTAATACCATGGTATTAAATTCTATGTATTCCTAATATCACCAAATGTAAGGTATTAGTTATACATCCTATACCATGTGTGGTGTATAACTAATCCATGAATTAGTTATACCTCGGCACTAAATTTCTACCAAATGTAGTACTAAATAATACCATACAAATACATAGGCCCTAAATTTCTCCTAATATTGCCTATACTCCATTGAACTATGGAACGACTTTGAATAAAGTAGAAGACAAAATCACAACGCCTATCCCTATCAAAGATATTACTTACATCCATGGAGAGCCAACTGTATTATGGGAGGAAGAAGAGGTTGAGACCACAATCATTAAAGAAGATTTACCGTTTGCCATAATTGGAAAATTTTCTTTTGGCGGGTCAGAACTAGAAGAGATCTTAAAATTGGCCATTTACTGTGTGAGATTCAAGGCGGAATGTAAGGCAAGATTCTTGAGTGATAGACACATCCTAATTCGCCTTACTACAATGGAATATTACTTGCATGTCATGTAAAAAATTCGCATATATTTTGAAGGCTAAAGAAGGGTTTACTATCAGATGCGACTTCTAAAGTGGGAACCATAGTTCAACCAAGAGGCGGAAACTACTATTGCCTTGGCATGGACCTCTATTCCATCCCTATCACCTAATTTTTTCGTTAAAGAATCCTTGTTTACGATGTCCAAAGTAGTGGGAAAACAGTTAAATGTTGATATGGCTACAATAAGAAAATCTAGACCTAGTTGTGTCAAGGTAAAGGTTGAAGTCAACTTATTGAAAGAATTTCCCAAACGGATCAATGTTGGAGTTAAGAAGACATATTCTAGGGAAATCATCTCAACATGGATAAAAATTATTATAAGATTACACACAAAAGTATTGCAAATATTGAAAACTTTAAGGCAGGGGCATGATTTTCATCGAGGGGGTTTAAAAAGATAAGTAAGCATGTTGGTTGAGGAGGGTCAATTATAAACGGATCAGATTCGATAGAAGCAAGTAAATAACATTCAACTCTACCTCAACACAAACAATAAAACCGAGGAAGTATTTGTTTGACATAATGTTAAAATGAGTGTGAGAGAATGTATTTTTTTAAATTTTAATTGTGGTCTTGTCTCCATCATTGTTGTATATATACGTTACTAATATACGTTTCCACGCAATGCGCATATAATATTAATATAGTATTTTTATTTATTTTTTTATTGTGATAGCTTGTTTGAGTATACTAAATCATACTACCTTACAAAATTCCAACTATCATATTGTAAATGTAATCCCTCCCCCTCTGTCATGCCTCGAGCCTACACCCTGGACGTGACCGGAACTCTAGAACCAGCAGTGATCCCAAGAGAATCCTTGGCCTTGCTTAGTAATCAAGGGAAGACATTACTCAACAACAAGAACTTCAGATGCAAAGATTAACTCAGTTGTCTCAACTATTGATAAACTCAGAAACGTCTGGAAATATTCAAATAGCCATAAGAAGGCAACTCATGTCTCAAAAAATTAACAAGGGAAAGGGAAAAAGACTCTCAACTACTACTGTCTATGAAGCCTCTAAATACTACGATAGATGTCAGGACAAGACCCACAATATCTTAATAAATCTAAAGAATGTAAATGTGGAACCCTTCAGAAAGCAAAGATGTTTACCAAAGCTAGCTAGAATGAAATGGGATCAATGAAGTGATTTTTCATGACCCTAAACACCTATACCTGTATCATAAATAAGATGCATATCGAATTACATCAGAAAATTGAATGTACGAGAATATAAGGGGAAAGATGAAACATAAGCAATTGAACTGATACTCTGGGAAGACAAAGTAATTCCAAATTCCGTTCCGAGCAAAGATTCCAAACAAAATGAGAATAAAAATTCAGGAATATGAAAAATCTAATATTGGTGTGAGAGTATGTGTCACGACCCAGACCGTCGTGATTGGCACCCACACTAACCATCCGGTGGGAGAACCATATCTACAACCCAAACTAAATAACTTAACCAAAAACTATGCATTTAAAAATACGGAAGCAGGTTTAAATGACTATAAAATGGAGTTCCCATAAACTCCAAGGTTTTAACAAACAACTAATCAAACTAATGCGGAAGAACAACCCCTAGAACCTGAAAGTAAATGAACCAAAACTCTACTAACGACAAGTCTAAGAACAAGGGTACAACCCCGAAGCTAAACAAAAAACCTTAAACAAATAGTTTAAGTTCGAAAAGGGTGGACTTAAACAGGAAAAATCCATGGCAGCCTGAAAGAACTAGCTCACCCTTGAATCCAATCACGCTCAATAGTCACCTAGCTAAGGTCTATCAATAACCGCCTGAAGTTGCCTTGTACTCAACAAAGAATAAGCAAGTGCAGTATCAGTACACAACCATAGTGTACTTTTAGGATCACGTGGCTATCCCAATAAATGTAACACATATTAGTCAATACAACAATATAATTACATGCACATATCGAACATATACAATATCATCAACTTATACAAATAATGAACAACTTCGCAAATCTCACATATCACAATTATATCAATTTAGAGAAACATACCATTTTCCAATATAAATCATCATTAGATATGAATGAACTGATCACAAGTAGATACACAACACAATTCAATGGTGCTCTCACGAAACCCAATTCAATAGTCCTCTCATGGAACCCACACCCAAACAGTTAGCCTACCGGAACGTGGTACCCAATCCAATAATCATGCCGGAATGTGGCAACCGATCCCATAATTATGCCGAAATATGGAAACCGATCCAAGCTAGTTATGTTGGAACGTGGCAACATATCGAAGTTAGTTATGCCGGAACGTGGTAACTGATCCATTCAACACACCACAATCACAAGTATATCCTGAAGATCATATGTTTAAGTCATGATTTCATGGTAACCATCATTCATCTATTTCCTTTACAACAAGTGTATCAATAATGCAACATTCATATATATACATGCATCATAATGAAGCAAAAACAAGCATGCATTACACAATCATAGAATCACAACCACCACTTAACTCGAATCCAATCTTTAATCTCCAAAGGCAATTGAATCTTCCCTTTCCGGATTTTTCCCACTTGTTTGTGGTCTAAAAACTTACAATTAATGCAAGGAACAATAAATAAGGCCTAATTACTCAAATTATAATCAACATTAGCAATCCTAGGTCAACCCAAGATCCCAATACCCAAATTAGGGCTTTTCCCACCATTAACTTTAGATCAAAACATTTCCCCAATGATAATTACCTATGAAACTAGGTTATATCGATCGAAATACGGATTTGGGGAGTGAAAACTTTACATTTAGCCTCAAGAATGGTGAAAAATGGCCAAGAAATTGTTTGGGGTCGTTCCTTAGCTCTCAAAGTTGAAAAGTGTAGAATAAAGACGTTTTGGGGTTTATTTACGACATTAAGTCATGTCGAACCTGTCATAGCGGTCCTCACCCCACTACAGCGGCCCCGCCCTGGCGGTAGCAATCCCACTTCAGTGGCTTGCACGAAACCAGTGAGCTATTTTAATAATTCAAAGACTGTCATTTCACAATACACCTTTAACCAACGACTCTCAAAAAATAATGTTCACGCTAAGATCGATTTCGGGAGTTCTACTCACCCGAATTCAATTTCGTAAAGTCGTACAGATTCCTTAACGTCTTAGCTATCTACTCATGTGATCAATACCATAATTAGATCACCCAATTGCTACCAGATTTCCCTAGACCTTACTGACTCCCATTTTGTCCAAATCTAGACTACACTAGGAAATCCCAACTTACTACCAAAAAGTTTTCTAACCCCAATTCTTTCCCTATTGGCTTTTGTCTAACGACGGAATCAGGTCGTTACAATAGATTTCAATTTACCCATCACTCGTCCCCAAGTGATCAACTAGGAAAGACTGGCTGAAGTAAGGGTAGTGTAGTATCTGAATAGTCAAATTATTGGGGATACTTGTCTCGCATGTCCTTATCTTCCACACATTGCGATCAAGAATTTCAGTCGATTCTTCTTCATACAGAAGGTCTTGTTTAACAAAACTGAGTCTCATTTTATGATAATATCTTCGTCCCCAAACCAACCAATTGAATACCTACACAACCTCCAATACAATGCCTCAATGAAGTCATCACAATACTCGAGTGATAAATCTTGTTGTATGTAGACTTAACTAACAACAAAAATGATTCCAACAACCACCAAAGTTGATCTTACACACGTCTACAACATGTTCTCAAAGACCATGACACAATCATCCGGATGAATCCTGTAGCACTTAAGCATGATAAAATTCCAAGTCAATACTCACTACAAATAGCAGTGAACCTGAACCAACCAACACACACTCATAATACCCAAACAATCACAGTTCTTATCAACATCTCCTTCTCATAACATAAATTTCCATAAGCTTAAGTTATCAAATTTTGGTCTTTAGACATCAAATACTTATTGAGGGATATGTCCAAGAATACAAACCCTCTAGCAACACTATCGAAATGCTAGATTTAGTAATTATAGATTACCTCTTAAGAATAGTAGAATTGGATTCACTGATCCCCACATTCAACCACACATAATCAATACATGACCTTGACAACTAGATGATATTAAGATTGTTGGACAACCATAATTACACATGGTATCTCTTCTATGAACTCTTATAAACAAGGTGGTACATGTAGAACCACTAAAATACTTTTAACAACTCCAAAACAACACTGATTATGTCATTCGAAATAACCAAATCTTTCCAATCTTCCCACTCAACTAAAAGAACATCACAGGATTTGGTACCCCTGATCCACCACTAGGGATCCACCCACAAAAGTGAAAACACACAAGAGCATATCTAGTGAATCATACTCACAATAATAACAACCATCATAACACTCCGACCATTTACCTTATTATAACTAAACACTTTTTCAATGAAACCTTACTTAGGTACTTAATAATCAACAGTAATAAACTTTACGACTCAACCCAGGTGTAAGTATTTTCAAATGCTCAATATCGGGTACAATTGATCATTTCTCACCTTGCCAATTCATACCTTGACAACATATCTCACCACAAATGTAGACTTACAATGAAAAACATGAAGTATAACTCAATTGTATAACACAATTCCCTTATCTATCAACATTTGCTTATACCTTAAAGATATTTATGAAATCATGAATCTTCACTTATCATCGATTGCATATCAATCGATCTTACAATATCTTTCGCTAACAATCCAATCGTACTCATTAATCAAATCAAAAACAAAAACAAGCACTTATCATCACGCTCAAGCTAATGTTTGTACAATCTTTTCTTAAGTCTTTTTCAATAGTTTTTAACCCATCTGATGGACCTGTGATAGTATTACCATAGCCATATCTTCACGAAATAAATCACACGCCTCTTAACCCAATTATCTACCCCTCTGAAGATATCTCTTTAGCCTCTGCAATCAAATAAAACATTCTTGGTCTAGCTTCTCTCTAAAGGTTGTACTACATTCAACTATATTTTCCTTCGTTATAAATCAAGCTCTTTTAAATTCAGTTCGAGTGGTGTCCCACCATCTCTTAAAACTTTCCATACAACTACTTTACTCACCAAATATTGGAAAACCACAACCTTAGATACTCGCAACTCGTAATTACTACACAAAATTTGCTTAACAAATAATCATATTATATAGTTGCATCCCATCACATAACATTACGAACTCTTATTACCATTACGCTTAGTCAACCTTGACTATCACAACAAAGTCAACCTTTTCATCAATATGACACCGCCAACTCAGGTATACTCATCAAAATCAAAGGACTAACACAACTTTATACGCACCTTCTTACTAAATACTTCAATTTATTTCACCCAAGTATACTCAATGGGACTTTCTTTATCCATAAGCTTGTCATTCCGGTATCAATCCACTCCTTCATGTCTTAAGATAAATTCACCAGTCCTCATAGTACCCTCTTTCTTCTTAACAAAGAAGATAGGAGCACCACACGGGGAAGCACTAGGACGGATGAAACCTTTATCATGAAGCTCTTGGTTTTGAGACTTAAGCTCTCTTAGTTCTGATGGGGCCATACGATACGGAGGGATGGAAATAGGGCGAGTGCCAGTTTTCAAGTCAAAGGAGAAATATATATCTCTATCCAAAGGCATATCAGGCAAATTCGTAGGAAACACTTTCTTAAACTCAGACACCACAGGAACAGACTCAATAGAGGGAGTCTTAACCTCAACATCCCAAACATGAGACAAGCCAATCAACCATGCCCTACTAGTTTCCTAGCCCAAATGGAGGATATCAACTTAGCAAGCTTAGGCTTGTACACCCCTTCCCACTTTAATCTTTCCCTACTGGGGATCTATAAAGTTACCAACTTAGTATTATAATTAAGTCTGGTATAATAGGGGGACAACCAAATCATGCCTAATATTATATCAAGTCAGTCATATCCAGCATACCAAATCAACCCAAATCTGAAAATCCATAAACACAATAGGATAACACGATATGCATAGGTGACTATGACTGACTCTTCAACTGGGGTAGAAACATGGATGGGGGGCATTAAGTATATCACAAACCACATCAAATCCCAAGGCAATTGAACTGACACATACAAATAAGTAAAACCCAGGATCAAACAAAACAATAGCGATCCGCGCACATACAAGAGAAGCTTTTGTGACCACTGCATCACACCCTCAAACTCGGTTTTACCCCGAAAAACATAAAACTGAGCCATGTCCTCTTGATGGGCAACATCCTTTCCTTGCTGTACTACTCCTCTACCTGTATTACCATTTCCCCGGCCTCCACAGCCTTGTTGATTTCCTCCTCGTATGCCTAGGTTCTCTAATATTTTAACACACCTTATAACTTATATTCGATTGCTGAACACTGAATTAGATAGCGGGGGTTAGTTCGGGTATGATTCGGTCCATAATTGTGACTAGAGGAAAACAAGAGAGACAGGGCTGAGATTCTGTTTCACCCTGTCCCGCTCTGGTGGGAGAAATCCCGCACTAACAGTCTCGCCGTAGCGGGGAAAATCCCTCCCTAGTAGCCCTGATGCAAATAGAACCCCTGACAATAATTTTTGGGCTTCCTCTTTTTCTATATTACCCCTCGATTTCCTGTTTATAACTAGGCATTTAAGAAAATCTCTTTAGCTAGGATAAACATTGTCTACTCCCCAATCAACCCAACGAAGTACTCACTTTAGAATCATTTTACATCGTTTCAACACTACGATAGACATATCCCCAGGATACACCGAGACACTTTCTCGGTTATCAGTTGGTCGCAACGCACGTCCATATTTCTCGCTTATGAACCACATCATAATTTATGTTCACCCTTGTACCTAATCTCGTGATGACTTTCTTTTCACAACAAGTTTCACGACACTCAAGCAGTTACAAATTACAAACAAGTCCAAATTCCTTAATTAGTTCATTCCATAGACGACCATTACTAATCATCTATGCCTTATACGGCCCTTAAGTCCAGATATTAATTGGAACCTTCTCAGTTCTAATTAACTTGGTTGTTTCCCTTCAGTCGGGACTACAACATCTAGTTCACTTCGTTGAGATACCAATTGGAATCGGGAGATACCAATTGAAATCGAGAGATACCAATTAGACTGAACTCATACCACAAGCGACAATAGTAGCTAGCGAGCCCTACAAAACTGCTAATTTCCATCATAGAACTTAGTCGAACCTGATTCTTAACAACCTCAACCTTTAACTGATAGTAACCAGACCTTAAATCAATCTTAGATAAAGCCAATGCACCTTGCAATTGGTCAAAAAGGCCATTCATCCGAGGCAATAGATACTTATTCTGAATGGTGACCCTATTCAATTGTCGGTAGTCTATACACATCCTGTCTTGCTAGTGATGGTGTTACCTCTTTTGTTACTCTAGTTCAATCCATAGAGTGAAGGAGGAAAGATACCAATTTGTATCACCCAGATACCAATTGGATTCAACTCATAGCATGAATGAGTAGAAATAAGTGAGTTTTTCCTAAAGTCCTATAACCTCTCAAAGAAAAGTACAGACGTTATCGTATCGTTCCATAAGATTCTACTAGACTCAATTTATTACAATGAGATCAACAAACCTAGGGCTCTGATACCAGCTTTGTCACGACCCAGACCGTCGTGATTGACACCCACACTAACCATCCAGTGGGAGAACCATTACTACAACCCAGACTAAACAACTTCACCAAAAACTATGCATTTATAAATACGGAAACAGGTTTAAATGACTATAAAAATGGAGTCCGCAGAAACTCAAAAGTTTTAACAAACAACCAACCAAACTAATGCAGAAGAACAACCCCTAAACCCGAATGTCAATGGACCAAAACTCTACCAACGACAAGTCTAAGAACAAGGGTATAACACTGAAGCTAAACAAAACACCTTAAACAAATAGTCTAAGTACAAAAAGGGTGGACTTAAACAGGAGAGATCCATGGAAGCCTGAAAGAACTGGCTCACTCTTGAATCCAGTCATGCTTAATAGTCACCAAGCTGAGGTCTATCAATAGCTGCCTGAAGATGCCCTGTACTAAAAAACGAACAAGAAAGTGTAATATTAGTACACAACCGCAATGTACTAGTAAGGTCACGCGACTGTCCCAATAAGTGTATCATACATTAGTCAATACAACAATATAATCACATGCACATATTGAACATCTATAATATCATAAACATATACCAAAAATTAACAACTTCACAAATCTCACATATCACAGTTATATCAATTTAGAGCCACACACCGTTTTCCAATATCAATCATCATTAGATATGAACGAAATCATCACAAGTAGATACACAACACAAGTCAATGGTCCTCTCATGAACCCACACCCAAACAGTTAGCATATCGAAACGTGGTACCCGATCTAATAATTATGCCGGAACGTGGCAACCTATCCCATAATTATGTCGGAATGTGGCAACCGATCCCATAATTATGTCAGAACTTGGCAACCGATCCAAGTTAGTTATGCCGGAACATGGCAATCGATCCAATTTAGTTATGCTAGAACGTGGCAACTGATCCATTTAATACACTACAATTAGAATCACAAGTATATCCTCAAGATCATGCATTTAACTCATGATTTCATGGTAACCATCATTCATCCATTTCATTTACAAAAAGTGTGATCATGAATGCAACATTCATATATGTACATGTATCATAATGAAGCAAGAACAAGCATACATCTCAAAATCATAGAATCACAACCATGACCTATCTTGAATCTAAGCTTAAATCCCCTAAGGCACTTGAATTTTCCCTTTCCGAATTCTTTTCGCTTGTTCGTGGTCTAAAAACATACAATTAACGCAAGGATCAATAAACAAGGCCTAATTACCTAGATTATAATCAACATTATCAACCCTAGGCCAACCCAAGATCCCAATACCCAAATTAGGGCTTTTTCCACCATTAACTTCATATCAAAAGCTTTCCCCAATGATAATTACCCAAGAAACTTCGTTCTACAGATCGAAATACGGATTTGGGGAGTGAAAACCTTACCTTTAGCCTCAAGAATGATAAAAAAAGGGCCAAGAACTCATCTGGGGTCGTTCCTTAGCTCTCAAAGTTGAAAAGTGTAGAATAAAGATGTTTTGGGATTTATTTACGACCTTAAGTCGCATCGGACCCGCCACAGCGGTCCTCACCCCGCTACAGCGGCCCCATTCTAGCGGCAGCAATCCCGCCCCAGTGGCTTGCACGGAACCAGTGAGCTATTTTAATAATTCCAAGATCCCCATTTCATAACACACCTTTAACCAATGACTCTTAGAAAATACCATTCACGCTAAGATCGATTTCAAGAGTTCTACTCACCTGAATTCAATTTTGTAAAGTCGTACAAATTTCTTAACGTCTTAGCTATCTACTCACGTGATCAAAATCATAATTAGATCACCCAATTTCTACAAGATTTCCCTAGACCTTACTGACTCCAATATCGTCCAAATCAGGACTAGGCCAGAAAATCCCAAGCTACTACCAAAAATTTTTCTAACCCTAATTCTTTCCCCATTGGCTTTTCTCTAACGACGGAATCAGGTCGTTACAGTACAGGAGTTAAATAGATGAGAGAGTGAAGGATTTTTGAATTTAAAACCGTTTGGCCCTTTTAAAACATTCAGTTCGCGCAACAGTCGGTGAAGTAAGCCGCATCTGCCTAGCCACTCGATGATGCGCCCAATAGTATTTTGGCTCTCCATGTTTTACAGAACTCCCAACAATATGAGGGTTTAAACGGTAGACATAATCGGGCTCGCCGACTGAGCTTTTGGCCTATCGAGTTTTATTGAATCCCCACATCAAGTTGGGTGGTTCAAACAATGGTCTAAATTAGGCACGCCGACCTATTCGGCGTGTCACCGATTGGAATTTTAGCTTGCCTTTTGCCCATTTTCCAATACTTTTCACTTTTCAACCTACAAAATCAACACTCATTATTCAAAAGCAAAGTTTAAAAAAAAACACCAAAATCATGGGTTGCATTCCAAGAAGCGCTTTATTTAACGTCGTGGCACAATGTAGATACCAATTCAAACTTCAGTTTTTGAGGTTAGCCATTGTGTCACTAGACAACCCTCTTTTTGGCCTTGGGTTAAAATGAGTTTCTGTTTCCAATTGCTTGATTGATATGTGAGGTGCTTGTCTCATTAAGTGTAGAGACGTCCTCTTTCATTTCCTTCAATACTTTGTCTGACCCTTCCACCTTATTGAGAATGCGCACAAGCATGTTTTCCATATGGATGTTTTTCGGGACACCCTTTTGCTCCTTAGGCTTTTGATGTTCATGGAGTGGAACGTATCTTTCCTTGTAACCATCCCTTTCCTTCCAATTGGAATTACGATCACGCCATTCTCTGTCACGGTCTCTCCATAATCATCTCTATTACAACCTGAATTTCCACCCCGCCTGGGATAGTTTTGGAAGTTCGTGAGTCAGACATTGAAGTAAATCTCAACCACGTCTCGTGGATTTGTTCACCGTCCAAGCATATGAAACTTTGGATACTATCCCTTAATGTCATCATTTTGATGGGGGAAACAATCTCCCAAAGAAATCCCGCGTGAGTTCATCCCAAGTGGTGATGGAGTTGCTCGATAGATCAACTAACCATTTGGTAGCTTCACCCATCAAAGAGAATGGGAACAATTGAAGATGAACTGATTATTGTGATATGTTCTTGAACGAGAACGGAGCACAAATGTCCATGAAGTTTCGAATATGTTCATGGATATTTTCATAGGTGTTGACACCCAATTTTGACCGACCTTTAACCATTTTTGGAATGATATTCGATTAAATACATATTTTTAAAATACATTTCTAGTTTAAAATTTTAATCAATTTCGTCTTAAATTTATATATTTTAGTACGCATGATTTCAAAAAATAATTATTGTAATTATCTTATTATTATGTTTTATCGATAGTTAAGCTCGAAGTAATTACTTTCCTCAAATGTTTTAAGATTTAATTGTATATAATTTATATGAAAATATTATGATATATGTAGTATTTTATTAATTGAATAGCATTTCATTCTTCTTCCCTTAAATCATTTAAATTTTAGCCTAATCTATTCAAATTCCTTTTAATTCTAGCATATTCAAGTCCAATTGTATTTCAAATACAACTATTCTTTCATTCCAATTCTAGCCATATTCATTTAAATTCTAGCCATTCCACTCCACAATTCAATTTGATTTTTAAAAATTCCTTTTAATCTCATCCGTCCATCTTTTAAGTTAAATCCTAGCCACTCATCTAAACTAATCCTACGGTTCAAATTAAATCTACCTATCCTCCCTATTTTAATATCTAAAAGACCCAACCCTTCACTCTTCCACCCTAAAAAAATCTCCTCCTCCCCTATCTTTCTCTCTCCTCTATTCTCCTAGCAGGTCAGGCGAAGCAGCGGCAAGGGACCGCCAGCGAAGCGTCCATCGCCAGCAGCAGCTCCAAGCGGCAACAACAGGCGAGGCAACCGCAGCAGCGCCCGGCGAGACGCAGGCCAATTCAGACCAGCCACCACCGGCGAAAGCAACATCAGCGATCGGTGACTCCTCTCTTCTTCGACCCTTTCCTTCTTCTTCCTTTTTTCAGTAAGGGAGGCAGTCGAAGAAGCAGATCCAGACAGCGACAATAGCGTCTCCTCTCCTCTCTTCTCCTCCCTTTTTCTTTCCCTTTTCTCTCCTCTCTTTGCAGGACCACCAGCACAGATCCGGTTGGGGCAAGCAAGAAGCAGCAGCAGCCGGCGAGATCTCAGGCGGCCAGCAGTCGCCGGCGACAGCTCCTGCCAGCAACACCATCAGCAGCGAGCACCGACGATAGTAGCAATGCGAGGCTGCTAGTGAGCCCCTCTTCTCTGGCGAACACAGCAGTAACGAGCTCCGACTAAGCAAGCTCCGGCGAAGTTCAAATTTGGATTAGTGAAAGACGGTTCTCAATAGATCCGTCTTCGGTATTTCTAATTATTTTTTTTTATCTATTCAACCTTATGTTGTTCCTAATTTTTATTATAATTATCTTATGATTGCTTTAAATTGCTTGAATCGAATTATAGAAATTCGTTCATGATATATGCATAACTTTTGGTCAGATTTATGATTGAACCCGCACTTATATTAGTTTACTAATCATGGATTTCCTGTCAATTGTTGGTTTTAATCTGAATTTTACTGTCCACTAATCTTTGCATCTTCACTCTTATTGATCTTTACATTTTTATTGAAATTAGAATTAAAAATTTTAGCTTAATTGGTGTAGACTCCTTGGTAATTAATCAATTGGAGTTTATTTATGGCAAGATTCAATATATTTGATTTCTTGTGATTTTGAACAACTGTTAGTATAGTAGTATGTATGGTCATGTTTGATTGATTTGTCTTCCATATTTATTTTAGTGTCCTTCCCATATTCAAATTTAGGACAGATCCGTAATTATTCCGGCTATATGGTAAATTCATTGATACGAAGATGTTGACATTTGACTGTAAGAGGTAATTATTATCCTTCCTTTAAAACAATTATTACTTGTCTTAATTTTTTTGCATGTATTTGTCTATTAATTAATCATAGTTGCCTTAATTGAAGTTGAATTGATTCTTACCTGTTGTATTTTGGTAAATTTATATTTGATTGAGCAAGAAATTAGCTAAATATAATATCACTGATTTAGTTCTGCTTTGAATAAGGAAGTAATATTTGTTTGACCCTAAAATTATCCTTGTCTTATTTGGTTGCTCTTATTTTGGTAAAATTAAATTCATTATTTGAATGATTTGGCTCTTCTTTATTTAAGGAAAAAATAATATTACTCTTCCTAAATTAATTCTTATCCTTAAAAATCATGCCCTCTCCTACTATAAAATAAAATCTTTGTTCATTCCCTACTTATATTTTTATGCTTGAACACTCCAACACTTTTACTCAGGCTGACACATTTCAACAATAGTAAAAAATATACTCTCTGCTCTCTACATATCGTGAAATCCGATAATTCTAAGGAGTACTTATCCACTTTGTTTTTCTGAGTACGGGTCTATTTGAATTAAGTTAGTCTGCATTGCTGATAACTATTTCTGCATAATCGGTTAGCTCCCCTTTATTAGTTTAAAATCTCGTCTTGCATCATCTATCATGAATATTGTATGTTTGTTGTATGTTCGAAAATGAATAAAAGGAAGCATACGGGTCAGTCTTCTTCTCTTTTTGAATATGTGATATTATGTTTATGGTTTCCCATAACTGTTTGAGCTTTATGCGTGTGACTTTGCCTATGTGTTATATCTTTATATGATTAAGATAATGTGGGTATCTCATTTTGATCGTCTACCAGGGCTTTCGAGAAAGTTGAGACATTTTCGAAAAGTTGCCATGGGTGGGAATGTTTAGCGGAGCTTTGTATATTTATAATTATGTTTCGACTTGTAATAATTTGTAGAAACTCTAATCTATATATGAAATATTTGGGGGATCGTCTAAAGGGGGGAAGGGATATATGTGCTAATTGTTCTTTTATCTTATTTTATTATGTGTGATTGTTATAGATAACCTACTTGTTACTTAATCATAAGGCATTCAAACATATTGAATTTATTAGAATCTTGCCTCATATGTAATTTTGTAAAATTCAAAAATTGACTAATAATATAATTAGATATTCCGTTCATAGGATTTCAACTTGCTAACGAGCGTAAAATCTATACATATAGGCTTCAAATGAATATTTCATAAATTTGCTCTACTTAGAAAGCATGTTTAAATATTATTGGAATTTCAGTTTGTTAATTGCACTTAGATATCATGTATAAGATTATATTATTTTTTTTTTGACGTTATATGAGTTAGATATCATGTATGCCATTCACATATAAATCCTGCCTATAAGATCAATAAATTTCAGCATACTCACACTTGAAAACTAATTGTATTATATAAATTCAACATGTTCTAATAATCTTGTCAGGGTTTAAGAAGCTCTAGCATGTTAATATCTTTCAGCATGTAAATTGATTAGAAATCATGCATATAGGACTTTAATAAATATTTGCATGAGGTTTCAAATTTGTATGTAGATTTCGACAATTATTTTCAATATATTAATAATTGAATAATTATTTTATGCATGATTTGTTTTTGCTCTGTTAATGCTTAATTATTTTCTTGCTCGTTTTAAAAAATTAAATTATCTTAATAATAATCATGCTGAAAAATCTGAACTACTTTAAGTACTTGTTGTCCTTTAATTAAAACTTGCCTAGTAATCTGTATACTGTTTTGCCACTTAAAGTCAACTAACAAATTGTTTGTTGCTCTGTATTTACTTTTCTACTCTTGAAAAAATAAATTATTATATTTATAACGTTTGTTTATATGTTTGTTTGCACACACTAACATGAGACCTTTCACTATCTATATGTGTTTGCCAACATGTTTAAGTAAAATCTAGAGGCCAATATGAGACTCTATGTGCTAAATGCTCGTCTAACATGTTTGACTTGGTGTCTAGGTGGGCCTATATATTTTATTTTTGTTTAAACCACCCTAATAGTAGTCCAATGCCTCTTGGACGTTAAGCGGGGACACTAGACACCTTGTAGGACGAAAAGCATGTGGTGGTGGGGTAGGGGTAGTTTAGGCCCTATGGATATGATGACATTGACTCAGGCTTAAAGCGACAAACATTGGTTTTGTCTGTCCCTACACAGAAGCCTATCGAAAATAAATAAAAGTCGAGTGCTGATCTGTAAAGTCCTTCAGAGTCTCCCTTCCCCTTTTATCCCTTTATGTGTTTATAATTACATTTATTTGGGATAGTTTAATAAATTAAAATCCGTTTACTTCTATTGTGTAATTTCTGTCTCCTCGCTCTTCTTATTTAATTGTTTAAGCGTTATTTATTACTTATTATCACCTAGATCTGCATGCTTAATTAATTATTTAAAACAAATAATATTAATTGTTTATTTATCGTTATCACATGGCAAGCATGTTTAATTAGATATTAAATAACAAAGTGACCTTAATTGCTACTTGTAACCCCCACATAATTGTATGAGATACGGCCGGGATCCACATTTGTTGACCTCGAGGGATGCCTAACAACTTCCCCTCGAGGTAACTCGAACCCTTACCCGATCTCTGGTTCGTTGACCTTAAGCTAGAATTAGTTAGGTTAAATAGGTGCCCTAACGCACCTTAACTCGTTAGGTGGCGACTCTTCATCTTCCCAAAACCCAAAAGAGTTGTTGGGTTGTGCACTAAAACTCATTTTGAGAGAAACGGGGCGCGACAATGGGCTAGCCCTCCATATAATCCTTTCATTTTCAGGAGCTGTAGCATTGTGCTAGTGAAATGGAAGACAACATTCCCTTCAACTAGAGGTAGACGTATCACACCAACACCACCCAATTGAATCAGGTCATTCACATCGTTAAGATTTCCGTTATCATCTTGGTGGCCAACTTGGCTACCATTACTCTAGTTCACACTCATTTCTTCCTTTATTCAAAACAAGCCACCACAAAAATGAAACAAAGTAAGTCGAGTCAACTACAACACAAAAAGATTACCACTTTAAACTTCAATAATAGAATTCTAAACACCACTTCCTGGCAGCGATGCTATTTTTGATAAATGCTCAACTACACCTCATCTAATACTAGATGTGAGCCATCATAATCTAGTATATAACCTAACGAAAGGTTGGGGTCGAACCCATAGTGAGCGGTACAAGTTTGAATTCAGTTACGAAGTTACGAATGTAATCTAATTGGTGGTAGGAATAAAAATTATTGAAAACACTTAATTAAATGGAAATGGGTGACAACAAATGTCAAATGGAGGGATTGGTTTGCCAATTAACAACTAAAATCAGTACGAAAACTTGGGTTTCAACAATATTAAGACGAATTATCGGGATGTGATCAATTATAGGCTAATTATGCTATATGGGTAATTGAAGTTTATTAATAATTTGTTGAATCACTGTGGGTAGGCTAGACTATAAGTGCAATAGGTTTCTCTCACACAACTATTACGATTCAGGAGAGTTCTCTCGAACCTCAACAAGCTTAACACTAAAAAAATAGACCAAAACCTTAATTTATCTACTCTCTCGAGCTAGATAGGTAGGAGTGAGTTTAGATTCACATCCATGTTCTTGCTTTGGCCGTCAGATCAGAGCATAAAATTCCAACTATTGTAAAAGACCATGGAATATTTTTTGCAGGCATAGCTTTGATGCTATCCAAGCTCCTAGCTCACAATAATTTACCATGAAGGAGTCAATGTCGTGATCTAGAAACACATATAATGCAGTGATTGCTTCCAACCCATAATAAACGACTATGCCTGAAATAATGATCAATTTTTTTGATATGTCAGTTTCCATGAGGTTGGCATAGAATTCCTTCACTCATTCCTCGTTTGCCTTGCATGGTTTAGTAGTGAAGCAAATCCATCCGGAGTTTTCAATTAGTTGCAATGCCTCTTTCGAGGAGCAATTTCTTTCTGATCAGATCAATAGAGTAGTTTTCCTGAGCTATATATATATATATATATTATCTTGAAAGCATGAAGTCCTAAGTTGAATATTAAATTACTATAATATCCCTAACTTAGGTTGTGACTTTTTCGATGAGTTATGACTTTTCTGATAAGTTGTGACCTTTTCCAAAGAGTTTTGATTTTTCAATGAGCTGTGACTTTCCCAAAGAGTTGTTACTTTTTCAATAAGTTGTGACTTTTCCAAAGGTTTGTGGCTTCTCGAAAATGTCATGAATTTTCATATAAGACACAAGAAACATTTGTTCATACTACCCTTTATTGACTATAAATAGAGAGGCTTCCACTCTTTTTTCAACAACAAATTTTTTAAATCTTCTACTCTTCTTCTTCCTGCATTTTAAAAAGTTCTGTGTGATTTATTGTCATTTAGTAAGTTCGAAGTTTAGTGGAATATGAGGTACCACTGTTCTAATGAAGTAAATCGTTCTATCTTAAGAGGGTACATTCCATAACCTCAAGTACATGAGAAATATAATTTTGATGAAATAATAATTATTTTTTTGCTTTAATATATACATTAGTATGTAATGTTCCAATATATGAAGTTAACTATGAGTCCACAAAGTGGACTTATTTAGGGCTATATTTTGATAGAATTAGTGTCCTCAAATGCATATTTTGTCACAATATCTGATAAAAACCCTTAATTTTAGGTATTTGGAGTTTGAGGGAAAGCATGGACACTACTTAGCAAAAAGGAACAAAGGCAGCTGAAAAGAATGAAGAAATGAGGATCTGCGGATCGCCGAACTTATTCGGTGAATTGCCAAAAGATATTAGTCTCGCCTTTTGTTCCAGTGTGCTGAGCCCTGAAAGAAAAGATCAAATAGAAGGTGAAATGGAGTAGTCGACGTGTCGTCGAGCAGTTTTGCGAAGCAATACTATGTCGCCCAATGATCCAAAACACGATGATGCTGAAGGCTAACGCAAGACGGCGATGAACTACAGCAAAGGGCGAATCGCCGAGTTGATCGGCAATTCTAACTAATGTCGCCGAATGATCCGCTGCAGGACAGATTTTTGAAATCTATATATACTCATTGAGAATTGTAGCTTAGCTTCAGATTTTTAGAGTGGAACAATTATTATAATTTTCATATAGAATATTACTTTTTTATACATGTGTGGCTAAAAACCCAAATTCTTGGGGTGTGATTTAGCAAATATGGGTTAAGATAATTGTTCGGTCTTGCTTGCTGATAGTTTAATCGTAGTTTAATTGTAATTTCATTTAGTAGTTATGGATTTATTTAATGAATTTGTAGTTGCAAATACAAGTTTATTTATGTGTTTTCGGCATGCGAGAGAGAGAGGTCGTAAAACTAAAACTACTAAATTGATGGCCTGTGTGAATGGATCGACATGTGGTTCAACTCGAGAGAGTGAACCCTAGTCCTATGTTGACACACTCAGCTCGAGAGAGTGAATGAGTTAAGGCGTAGGCTGGTCTTCATGCGGCAAGTGGGTGTTTGAGGGGAACCCACTTGAAGTGGGGTAAGTTGCTCGAGAGAGAGCTTATCCTCCTTAAAGTATAGCCTAGTCACAATTATTCTATGAGTCTTCTATCAAAAGCATGTACCCACTAATTTAGCTTAACCTGTATTCCCGTCACACCCCACCTCACATTACTTAGCAATCTTTGTTTATTTTGCTGTTTTTACTCACTAGTGACAAAACCCCATCTTGTGTCCCCCTTTTATTTACAATGTTTTTAGCTATGACTAGTTAGAACTAAATTGTATTTTTCTATTAATTCTCAAAATCACTCTCTTGGGAACGATCCTAACCCTTGGTTGGGTTACTAAACTATTGTACAATCGTAGACACTTGCATTAGAAGTTGTGTCTTGATTATGCAAACATCAAAATGGCACTGCTGCCAGGGAGTGGTGTTACTTTAGAATTCTTAGAGTAGTAGAAATTTTGTTCTTCTTAGTTGTAGTAGAATTTTTGTTCTTCTTAGTTGTAGTCTACTAACTTAATTTTTTGTTATGTTTTGATTGTTAGAGTTTTGAAGTAGGGGAAATGAACATATCGAGCAGTACTTGCAAGTTAATGGAGCTGCAGTCATTAGAAGGGATGATGTTCCGAGATATGATCCTAACTTTTAGGCAATCGGAGGGCGAACAGCTTCATAAGGCATGGCTGAGGTTCAAAGCACTTTTGGGTCAATGTCTTACTCACGGAATCCCTGAAAGAGTCATTTTGGAATCTTTCTACTGAAGTGTTAGTCTAGGAAACAGAATGATGGTTGATCAAATTACCTTGGGTAGTCTAGTACGACTACCCTATGTGGAAGCATCCAAATTGCTCGACAACATAACTGAGCCAGATCAGGAAATGAAAAGGAGAGATTTCAACTTAGTGATCATGCTAACTCAGTTAGATGAACTAACAAAGAAAATTGAGGATGTTGAAGTCCAGTGAAACAAGAAAGAGCTCTACGTCCCTCCTTATGAACGAAGGAAAATTAAAGACAAGGAGGATGGACAAAACAAAGAAATGCTAATACTTCTTTTCTAGAAATCCAGTGAGCAACATAGGGTACTGGAGGAGCTTAGGGAGAATGTATCGATGTTGAACCAGATGACGACCTCCCATGCTACGCTCCTTCAACTACTAGGTTCTCAAATGGATAAAGAGCTGACTGAACTCTATACATATTTTAAAAAGGGATTTCTTGATAAATTTAGGCAAACCCCACCATTGGAGCATAAGTGTTACTTGCGTCGTGCCACGACGTTAACTAAGACGTTGTTTGGGAGGCAACCAAAACCCTTAAATGTTTGTAATTTGTTATTTTTGAAATAATGGTGTTTTGATTTTGTAGGATTGGGCATGAAAAGTCTGTGAAAAGTACAGGATGAATTACAGAAGCCCAATTGGTGAATCGTCAACTAGATCGGTGACCCCAACAAAGACCGTCGTTTGGATCCTCACTTTGACTGAAGGTCTTGTAAAACACTGTGAGGCAGATAAACTCTCGACGTATCACCGAGTAGTGGAGCAAAATCAATTAATGTCGCTGAATAGGTGAGATTTGGATGGTTTTTATAAAGCCACGAGTTTGACTTTCAACCTTTTTCATATTATCTCACTCTCGATTTTCGCAAAATCGCACCTACTTAGTATTTTTAAATTTTTTGCATCTCGTGAGTATTTTAGCAAATTTAGTTGTGCTTGGATCTATACTAATCTGTAGCCTAGCATCACAATCTTGACCTAATCTTTGTAAAAGGTTGGTTCTCCAAACCCTGCATTTGATTGTGATATTTATACTCTCAGTGCAAGTAATTTTATCCTATGTCGTGTATTGTGCCTTTTTGATAAATTTAGACTATTCAAGTGCCTCTTTTGATTCGCGAATCTAACCCGTTTGCTTTGAATTTTGGAATCCCATTCTGATGATTTAGCATGAATGAAATTTTATGAGGTGCTCCTGCATACTATTTAAGTTGAGCAAAGGCTGGAAAACTGCAAGCTCCATTGTCCTATTGCATAATTTAATTGTGTTTTCAGGGGTTGCGGGGTTGAAGTCAAGAAGATAGATGGGAAATAGGCAAAATGGGCCGATTGGCGAGCTAGGTCAAGGTCGCCACACCACTCAGCAGTTCGCCTAATGACCCCATCTCACCTTTAATTTCATGCTACTTGAGATATAGATTTTGTAATTTTTTGCGAGAAGTCTCCGATCTCCAAAAGTCTTCGACGACTAGCTGAAAGTATCCTCGATCACCCTCTGTCTGCACCCCACGAACCTTTATTGCACTGTATATTTTAGAGGATAAAACCCTACTCGCCAAAGCAACTCAGTGATTAACCGATCTATTCGGTGAGATAATATGCAATTGTACCCCTATGAATTCGATTTAGTTGTTTTATCTTCTTCCCAAATTCTTTGCAGAAATGGATAGAACTAAAGTTGCAGGAGAAAGCAGGTCACCCCAAGGTAAAACAAAAGGGAATAAAATCAACGAGGATGCGGCTGCATCCAGAAGCAAGGTTGCTAAACTTTCCACAACTGGTGGGAAAGGCAAGGGCAAGGATAAGACCCTTGAACTATCAGATGCAAGCACTGATAGTGATGACTTTTATAGAAATGACCCCAACCTATCTAAAAGCGAAGATGTGGGTTCTGATGGCGATGAGTTGTTAATAGCACAGAGGGCTGAGCAGCGAACTAAGAAGCTGAATGATCCATCCAGGGTCAGGAATACCCAGCCTACCACTCCTATATCTCCTATTCCAGAGTAGGCAATGGTGTTAGCGCCTCCAGTACAAGTTCTTCCACCTAAGTTAATGAATCAAGTAAAAGCTGAGGGACTGAGAATAATTCTAGAGGAAAAGCAGTTGTCCATGGACGGGGTTATAGACAGGCACCCATAGATAATGGAATGCCTGAGATACCATAAGTTCTAAATCTTCACCATGCCCCGTGGCCCTTATATTCCAAACTGGGTAAGAGAGTTCTACAGTGCATACAGTGCAGTAATACCCCACAAAAAGCTGCTAACAGCAACCATCAAAGAAGTAGACTATGTGGTTGTTAGAGGCAGGAGGGTGAAGTGTGATAGTGAGGCAACGTGGTCTTGGGTATGTCCACGAATATTAGGGATCACTGCTAGCACTTGATCAGAACAAAGATACAGGATAAGATGAAAAAGTGGTTAGCCCCACTTATTTCAAACGAGACTCTGATGTGGTTGGCAGAAGGAGTTTCTATTGAAAAGAAAGAACTAAACATAGTAGCAAGGTTCTAGTTCGGTTTTATTAGCAGCATAATCATGCCATCCCAGAATGAGTCGATTCTTATCCTTGCCAGGAAAGCTTGCGTGGGCTGCATCATAGAGGAAACTTAGATAAACTTGGGTGAAATCATCATTTCTGAGATACTCATGCGTGAAAGGCAGAGCCATACCTTACTTCCATTCTCGATATTGATTATCGAGTAGTGAAGACGGGCTCGGGTACCAAGAAATGCAAAGAAAGACATGGAAGTGATTCCCACATCCTCCACTGATATCCAAAGGATCAAAGTTGAGTGTCTCAATGATCAGGAGGAAAATAAAAATGTAGCCCCCGTGGACACAGAATCAGCACCTGCAGAGGCATCTTTGCCTACCTGGCCTCTGGGCCTTCTTGTATCCCTATTGCTACTTCTTCTGATGCTCCAAGTTCTTCTGCTGCTGAACTACCTCCTAGACCTGATTCTGCTGTCATCCAACCTCTACTCATCCAGGCCTTCCTACTTCGGAAGGGACAGCTGGCCCTTTCTGCTGATCGTCAGGATGCCAGTTTAGAGGCCTCTGTTCCAAGCATGATCCAGATTGCCCTAGCTGATATTGTGACACCTTTGAACACTATCATTGATCCCCTGGCAACCAGGATAGCAGTGTGTGAGCACAACTAAGAGGCCACAGAGGAGGTGACAACTTTAAAAGTTGCTATTGCTGAGCTGCGAAAGATGTAAATCACTTGAAGTCCACTGATGTATCTATGGTCTTTGGAACAATGGAAATTCTAGATGTGCCTGAGATGCCTAAGACCACCATTGGATATGGAGATAGAGTGTAGCAGATAGTCGATCCTGAGTCAGAAGAAAAAACTGATGAAGAGATGCATGAGGAAACTGAGAGAGCTGGAAATGAAGACTTGAGTAAGATGGAAGCAATTATGATAGATGTTGCTGTGTAGGCGTCCCTAGCATCTGTTGCTGGATTCAATGGAGCTGGTCCTTCTGTAGTCACTCCGGGCACTGAAGGCTAGATAGATGGAGCAACCGATCAACCAGGATCACCTCTTTACCTCCATCTCTGTCTTTCTTTATTTTACATTTCGGATTCTGTGTTATTTGCATTTGAGGACAATTGCTTTTATTTGTTGTGGGGTGAGGCCCACCTTTGTGTGCTATTTGATTTTCTTATGTTGTATGTACTTGAGCTTTATGCTTAAATTATGTTAAATATTGCTTCCTATGGATGTTTGAGCTTATGGCTCCTTTTGTTTTAAATTACAAAATGATTTTTGACCCGTCCAAAAATTTTTGCCACCTCTCGTGTGTTGAATGTGGCTGTTCTTTTGCAAAATTAAATTCTCGATTCTGATCAATACTGATGACTTGAATAGTGCTTACAATCAAAAAAATATGGATGCGCAGAAAATGAAGTTGCATAGACAATAGATGAACTCTTTGTTTCTCGTTGTGATTAGCCATTTATCAAATCGTTGTGATTATCATTGCACACTAGCAAACATGTGGAGTCTTGTTTGACTGTAGTGTCAATTCCTAGTGTAATGAGCTTACTTTGAGCCATGCGTGATAGATCCTAGAATTTGCGATAAAGGTAAAGTCCTCCGAAATATAAGAAGGCTCACCAAAGTTGACTGGAATATCACATGACCCCAACGAAACACCTATTGATGATCCTGAATACATGTATTTGCATTATGAAATGATACAGGCCAATTGGCTCAGTACATGGAATGTACGAGCATGTAAGGGGAATTCTAAAGCATAAACATAAGCTTGAACTGATGGAAAAGAAACATACTTACCTGTTCTGAACTCACTCAACTCAACTCAACTCAGAGAAAATAGGGCTCAACTCAATAATAAGATACTAAACTCAGTGAAACATAGTTAAAGTCAACTCAGAGAAAATAGGGCTCAACTCAATAATAAAATACTCAACTCAGTGAAACATAGTTCAAGTCAACTTACACAAAATAGGGCTCATAATATACTCAACTTAGTGAAACATAGTTCAACTCTGATTATTCAAGGATAAAGAAATGATAAAAGATGCAATATTTGGAAAGCTTTTAAAACAATATATAACAACTTAATATACTGAAGGATACAATAATAACTCAATTTGTATATAAAAATATAATATAACCCTGTGGGAGTTCTCTAAACGACAACCATCACTATGAGCTATGTGATGATATAACGTCCAGCCCACAGTGTCAGAACTGACCTATACTTTCCCGAGGTATAGAACCTAATACTAAGTGGATCCACTAGTCTATGCTAAAAATATTAAGGAATCATCTAAAAAGTATGAATCTTTCTACCCACGTTTGCTACATGGTTTATGGGGATGTGAGTTGTTAGAACTCTCTCCTATATCGGTACTCAATACTAGTCCCAAAATATATCTAGCTAATATGTTTAAAAATAGATAACTCTTTTTGTGTTTTGAGATTATTCCTTAAAAGAACTAAGGAATGACATGAATGAGTTCTCTTTAATTCTTTTTGGAACTCAAGATGCTATATCTACTAACCTGACCTTAATACTTAAGAAATTTTAAATCCCTCAGTAAAATCTTACTCACAAGGAAACATGGTTCGAGTCTTAGTTCAAAAAAAAAAATCTAGGGTGTTACAGAACACCTCATACATTTTCCTATAGCGCCACACTACTCCCTAAATAGTAGCGAACCACAACCTTAGATACTCACAAGTCGTTATTACCATACAAAAATCATTTAACCTACAAACCTTATCATAAAGTCGCATCCTGTTCTTAATCCATCACGAACTCTTATTACCATTATGTTAAATAGATGCTTTCATCATCATGAAGTCAATTTTATCATTGACATGACACCTTAGACTCAATCATATTAACCAAATTCAAAGGACTAACTCAATTTTATAGACACTTTTTTTTACTAAAATCTTCAATTACCTTCACGCAAGTATACTCTTTGGGACTTTCTTTACCATAACCTTGTCATTCCGATATTGTTAGAGTCCCTTGGAGCTTACGATGAAATCACCCGTCATCATCTAGAATTCTTGACATACACTTTACAACCTAAATGCATTAATACCTTACCAAAGATCCACCACTAAAATTTCTCTTATAAACAATACTTAACCCATTCGTCTATAATAACAAGCTAGTGGTTTTCTCAATTATGAATGTAACATCAAATCTCATTATACAAGCATGTAATACAACTGATAACTCCTTAAGTAGTTATATTCACACTTAATAGTTGACATATCCATTTCCATATACCACTAATACAACACCATGAAAGTCCGTCAGATCAACCACTAGAAAAACATCACACCTACTGAGAAGATTGTACCCAAATAGCCTATATATTTGTTGAGTAGTTGTAGTACAGTACCAGATCTATTTGTTCTCTAGCACACACATTATCCATTCTTTCATAGATCAGGTAAATAACCTAAATAACACTCCATAAGTCTAATGAAGTAAGAATAAATACCATTGTAGTAGTTGTTTCATGACCCTCTTTGACATGCACTCAATCTATGAAACTGTAGTAGAGTTTTTGACCTCAATTGGCGCAACATCATTGTCAACATTTGCTAAGCAACCCATATATGTTGTAGCCACTTTATTAACTGTAGTTTCAAAAGTTACCATATTCATTATCTAGCAGTCCCTTTAGTAATTCCTCTTTGAATTATCGAACCACTCCAAATATTGTATATGCCATACAAAATATTGATCGTGTTGATGGGAACTAACCCAAAAAAGATAATATTCTCATGAAGTATCTCAAATCATTGTTTAACCTCATCATTCAGATATCCTCAAAATTCTTCGTCAAGCCATCACCTAACCCACTCTCTCAAGTCACTGAATATCTGAATGTGACCACAAAAACTTTCCATAAGTCTATTACTTCTGAACCAAAGCTAACCTCCAATCCATACACGACACCAACTACTTGCATGAAGAACCACACATCAGTCATCACTATAAGTGAGAGAGTGAAATGAAGTAATAATAATCAAAACAATCAAAGGAAGCACGATAAAGATTCAAGAAGTGAAGATTCTTCCTGAAAGTCACCATAGCCTCTTGAAGATAAGCAATAGATGGTTCTGCGCTGAGCCTCGTGAGTCTACTAGACTTGGCATGTGAACACATGAGACCTATGAACCTGGGCTCTGCTACCATTTTGTAACGACCCAAAAATGGATGTGATGATAGTTGTTTTATGTTACCAAGACAAGTCAGTCTAAAACCCAACTATTACGATAAAATACAAAAATACAATAAATTACCAATGCGGATAATAAGTAAACTTAACTAAATCCCCAAAACCTAGTTGCCACGTGCATAAACCTCTACTGTATTAAAAAAGATTTTGAAAAAAAATATGTAAGTCTCAAATGATATTGTTTCTAGAATAAAAAAAGATCATCAATAGGAGTGAAAAGATCTGCTGAGATGACAATCAACTACCTCACATATCTCTATGGGAAGCCTCGGTAAAGAAGATAAGAGAGTATCATGAAGATCCAGGCTCATAACCTACACAAATGTAGAAGTAAGGGGCGAGCACCAAACCATATGGTACTTAGCAAGTGAACTCATAAAGAAAAGTTAAGAATATAGAATACAAGTATTCCTACCACCCCAATAAACATGCATAACTACAACCTGCATAAAACTAGTCCAACCTAATAGTTCATAAATACTATAACACATAGCATAATGACAATACTTTGAGAATTTTAGATCAACAATACACGAGATCAAGTTCACCAATCACAAGTTCCATAGAAAGGCACTCACAATTTCACAAATAATAAAGATATTCAATGCAATGGAATGTAATGTCAAGTATAGTGATGCATGTCTTATCTAGTGATACACACTTGTTGTCTCTTAGTTCGGGACCCATTAGGGACATATTTGTCCATTCATCTCTCGCAGTGTGTGGCATGATCCTCAAAATAAAATCCACCGTGGTTGCATCACGTCCCTCAATAATAGAATTCATCATGACATGTGACACGTCCCTCAAATCATAACATCTGTTGCAGCGCCCAAAATGTCCCTCGAAATAGTACACCCTCTTTAATTTCTTGTTCTTCCTCAATTCACATAACACTTGTCACAACCATATTTTAGAACTAATGCAAATCCTATATTCACACAAATAATGAGAAGATGAAAATTTTCATAATAATGTACAATGCACAACATCACAATCATGATACAACATCAACAATGAATCAGAAACCCTTTCAAACCATTCTAATCACATCACATACCAATAATTTAATCACATTTTCTTTTTATCACCCATCTTTCATAATTAGAATTATTCAATATGGACAAGTAAAACCATCAACAAGTCTCATTACTCCATAACACACACGACAATGAAATACACAATTATATACACTTAAAAAAGGTTGAAAAATCCACTTGCCTCAAATAATTGAACAATCACTCTAGGACATGAGCCTTCCCTTTTTATTGGGCTTCCAAATTAATACAATCTATTCAAATAGATAATCATAATAAGAATTTGAAACTAGAAACACCAATATTACTATATGTATAGCCTAGGCCCAAAAGTTCACCCAAATCTATAATCAAGTTCCTAATCTTGATGCTAATTAACATGCTAAGCCTCATATTTCCTAATTTCAAAGCTACGGTTAAATCTCAATTCCTCCAAATGTTATAAATCAAATATTATTCATAATACATTACATCTAATAATTAATTAATTTTCTCAATATATGAAAACATGAATCATAATGTGATAAGCTTAAGAAATTTTTCAATGGAAATCTGGATTACACCGTCAGGATCCTTGGACCAAGAATTCAATTTGCAAATTAATCTATTTTAAACAAAAATAAACATCATAATCACTTCCTTAATGATTCACCTATCATTGTCATCATTAATTCCTATTCACTATTAGTCAGTATTATCTTATTGACCACTACAAATTATTTTGCCATATTTCTAGCCAAACAACATCAACAAACACGTACTGACATTCACCTATTTGCCCCTTAATAAAATTATTATACTAATTTAAGTGTCATAAGGAAAAGAATCGGAGCTTCACTTAGCTCTGACCTCAAGAAGTGCAAGCGTCCCATTTACCAGTCGTCCGACTCCGCCTCGCCTATCTCTTTTTTCTCTATTTTATTTTCTAAATAAAATAATTATGTATTAAAAGAACCAAACCCTAATAACTTATTCTAATAAATATGAGTCAACTGGTATTAAATAAATTATGGGTTAGCCCACTGGTCACAAACTGAATTAATTATTTAAAAGATACTCCTCATTTAATTAACTCTAGTTAAATGAATAGTTCAAAATTTCCAAATCAACTTCACAAACTGATCAGAAATAACCGGGGAGAAACTATTGGAAGGGATAAAATGGTAACCTTACAATAATTTCCAAAAATGACCTTCCGAGTCATTATAGTATAGGTAGGACAACTCTTGCAAAAAAAAAAAGTTTATGATGATTCATAAATTCATTCTCGATTTGATAAACATACATGAGTCACTATCTCCCAAGAATACAATGAGAGACAAATGCTTCTTGAAGTTGTCTCTTCAATAACTGGAAGCAATAGTGATGATCAACTATTGGAGATTGTGTATAGAAGTCTTAAAGGAAGTATATTTCTGATTGTTATAGATGATATTTGGATACTGAGGCTTGGGACCAAAATTCAAAGAATATTTCCAAACGATGACCGGAAAAGCCGCATTCTGTTAACCACTCTATTCAAGTATGTTGCTGATTATGACAGTTGTCTTGATTTTCCATATTATTGTATATCTTTTCTAAGTGTTGATGATAGTTGGAATCTATTCACCAAAAAATTATTCAAAAAAGATCCATGTCTTTCTCACTGAAGGAGAGAAAGAGAAGATAAATATGATAATAGAGAGATAATTTGGAGAAAGGGAGAAGATCATTTCATTCAACAAAAGCTTACTATATATATAGATACATAAAGTGGTGTCAAATCCTCTAAATCTTGGAAATTAACTCCCTGTTTTGTGCTGAAATCAAGATCCACCAAATATTACAATATATTATACATTCTAGAACTTTGTATTAAATTAATTCAAAAGTTATAACAAAAACATCAAGACAAACATACTAACATGACAACACATAGCATCACAGTAACCTTTATCACTCCTCCTTGATGCAAGTGTTGTTGGATATTCCAAGCTTAGATTTAAGAAGCTCAAATCTTTGTTTCTGCAGTGCCTTTTTGAAAATATCATCTTGTTGATCTTCACCACAACAATACAAAACATGAACTCCATTTTACCTTTCAGCTTCTCGAATAGACTGGTATTTGATTTTAATGTGTTTTATATTTCCATGAAAGACTGGATTTTGTTATCACAAAGGAGTTCAATTGCTTTGCTTGGATGAAACCCCAAGTCAATCAAAAATTTTCTCAACCATAAAGCTTGATTAACAGCACTGGAGGCAGCAACATACTCTGCTTTAGTTGTTGATTGAGCCATAAACCCTTGCTTCTTTGTGCACCAACAAATGACACCTGATCTGATAGTGAAATAATATCCTGAAGTGGTTTTCATATCTTTTTGCAATCTAGCCTAGTCACTATAACTAAACCCCAACAATTTTCTTTTATAAAACACACCATAATCAATGGTTCCTCGAATGTACCTCAAAATTCTTTTGGCTGCTCTAAGATGAGTTTAAGTTGGTAAATGCATAAACCTTGATAGCACACTTGTTGTGTACATAATATCAGGCATCATGGTTGATATATACAACAAGGAACCAATCAAACTTCTATAAATCGAAGCATTGACCAAACCAGACTTATACTCTTTCATCAGTTTCTCTCCTTGAACTGTAGGCGTACTTACTAGTTTGCATTTGTCAAGACAAAACTTCTTCAATATATCGGTAAGATATTTCTTTAGAGAAACAAAGATTTCTTGAGAAGATTGATTCACCTCGATTCCCAAGGAATAAGTCATTTTTTCAAGATCATTTATTTCTAAGTCCTTTAGTTGCTCCCTGAAGCTTGTGATAGCATGTGTGCTGCTGCCAATCACCAACATATCATTAACACAGAGATAAACTAGAAGAAAATCATCATTTTGAAGTCTAATATACAGAGTTGTTTCATTGAAACTTCTCTTAAACTCCAAATTTAATAAGTTGTTATCGATTTGTGCATACCAGGCCTTAGGTGCCTGTTTCCAAACATAAATAACTTTTCTAACAAAATATACCTAGTCTCCAACCCCTCTAACCTTCAGGATCTCTACATAAATTTTCTCTCAAGGTACCATTACGGAAGGCGGACTTAACATCCAATTGAAATACTTGCCAACCTTAGTGTGCTGCAACTGCAAGTAGCAATCTAATGGTATCAAACAATGCAACTGGTGAGAAGGTTTCATGAAAATCTATTCCATGTGGTTGCACATAGACCTTAACAACCAGCCTTACTTTGTACTTGTTGAGTGTTCCTTCTGAATTCATCTTGATCTTGAACACCCATTTAGTTCCAAGAGCATGCTTGTTAAGAGGTCTATGTAACACCTCGTATCCTAGATAGAGCAGAATGAAGATTTCCAAAGTTGCAGGTGCCAACGAAGGGCACTACCCACAGTCTGTAGGGTGATCCACGGACCGAGGGTGGGGTCTATGGAAGTCACCTACAGCCTTTCCCAGAAATAGTCCAAAAAAATTTCTATGGGTCGACCCACAACCAAAGCAACAAATCGTAGGTTAGACCACGGGCTATGGATCAGACCACTAAACAACCCCTCTCTGAAGCCAGTCAATAGTTGACATGATCGTCGGTTGTCCTCGACAACTTTTAAGCCAGGGGTCATTTGGCCTTTTCCATGTGCATTTGACCCCTAAACTATGTCGTTTAACCCCTAAACTACGTCGTTTTAGTCAGTTTTGGCCTAGTAATTTAATTAGAACTTACCCTAGTCAACTCATTCTCCAAAAATTCATCAAGTTGAATAAAAAGAAGGAAAATGAGTCGACTAACCTTCTCCAATAATGCATCAAGTTTCCTTCAGTTCCAGCCCAAAAATCGAAAGATTTCTCCATGAATTTCCTCACCAGGTATGTGGGATTTCACTAGTTGGTTCCTTTAAGTCCTTATAATTCAGTAATATTCTTGATTCTTTATATCATGTTAGACCTAGGGTTTCTAGAATTTTAGAATTTATGTTGTGATTATGTTGTTAGACTAATCCAAATCAGATTATCATGTTTTTGTAGAATTGTTGCTTAGTTCTTTGCATAAAAATTCAGAACCTTAGTTTTGTAGATTTATTTAGTTCATGGATTACACTTTCTAGGTTAGTTTATTCAGATACACATGCTTTAGTTAAAAATGTTTCATTATATGTACATTAATGTTGCATTTTCAGTGAGCATGCCAGTATTGCTATTCAATATTACAAAACTTCATTTATAATGTGCTATTTACATAGTCAGTTAGGAGTAGGCTTAATACCGAATGGACCATGAGTCAGTCACCCTCATAGTCCCAAAACTATGTGCCCCTATAGGTTTATAAGTCCCATCTGTGGGCATCAGTTTAGTGATCACGCCTATCATGCCTCTATACCTCTGGTAGGGTATATAGGGTCCTCTCAATAGGCGGTATACACCTGATTCCACGTTTAGCTCACGTGATTTTATGTCAGTTATTAGTATCTCCCACAGTCAGATTCTATTGCATCGACCATGTTACTAATTATGCTATAATTTTCAGTTTCAACATGTTATAAACTTGGTCGTTGTATACAATTTAGTTCTCATTCAGTATTTTAAGTATAGTTATCATGCTCATCTTATATCATTGTTCAGTATGCTTTGTTCAGTTTGTATATTATTCAGCTTATTTATATCATACATGCTCAGTACCTTTCAAGTACTGACGTATACACTGCACTACATCTTCTCATGATGTAGGTTCTTCCTCAACATTTAGATCATGCATAGATAGATTCCCAATCTCCAGTTCAAAAGCATCAATGGTGAGTCCTCATTATTCGAGGATGATTGACATGATTATCTTTCTACTTTCAGTCTTTAGTTTTAGTTTTGCTAGATTTAGCTGGGGTCTGTCCCTGCATCTCTAGTCAGTTGATGCTTCATTTCTGACATAGTTCGATTCAGTTTTATTTTTGGAGTTTGATATTTCAGTTGACATTAAACTCACAGTTTATTTATGAAATAGGAATGGGTATTCCCCATCATTTCAGTTTTATGATAATTTAAGCTTCTGCATAGTACTTTCTTAGTTCAGTATCATTAAGTATGCTTATGATATGACAGCAGGGTTAGCTTGGGGTCACTCACGATCCTAGGTACTGTGTCCGCACCCTAGGGATAGCTTTGGGGTGTGACAAACTTGGTATCAGAGCATTAGGTTCATGAGTCCTAGGATATGTGAAAAGCCACACTAAGTAGAGCCCTTTTCATGGGTGTGAAGTGCACCATATATAATGAGAGGGAGGCTACGAAGTGTTTTAGGAAAACTTCACTTTCTTGGCTAATCTTATCGTGCGTAAGGTATGATCCAACTTCTCGTTTCTAATTCGACGTTATGCAATTCACATCATGCATCCTCGAATCAGCTTACTCAAGGAATGCTAATGCATGGAATGCTAACGCAGTTCCTATAGTCCCAGACCTTGAGGTTTCGAATACAGAGTTTTGGAATGTGATTAAGCTTTTGGCTTAGAGTGTGACCAACCGAAACAATTTGCATGTTCTAGTTCCTACTAATAAAAATGGTGGATCAGTGGCAGCTAGAGTTCAATATTTTGTTAGGATAAATCTGCCTGAGTTTTTAGGTTCGTAAGTTTTTGAGGACCTACAGAATTTCATTGATGAGGTTAAAAAAATCTTTGGAGTGATGTAAGTGACTGGTAGTGATAAGGTTGAATTGGCATCCTACCAGCTTAAGGATGTGCCTCACATATGGTTCACTCAGTGGAAAGAAAACAGTGGCTATATTGTCTTTTGTAACTCTCTTTATATCAGTAATCTTATGTGTCAGTCTAGAAACACTTTCAGAACCCTTATCAGTCTCTACTCCAGTTGGTGACCTAGTCATAGCTAGAAGTGTATACAAAAATTGCCTTGTCATAGTCTCTCAGAAAGTCACCTAGTATTTCCCCATGGGGTACACCAGTGTTGTTCGTGAAAAAGAAAGATGGTTCCCTCTGGATGTGCATTGATTATAGATAGTTGAAAAAAGTCACAATTAAGAATAAATATCCTATTGCCAGGTTAGATGACTTATTCGACCAACTTCATGGTTCTAGTCATTTTTTAAGATAGACCTCAAATCTGATTATCATCTGCTTCGAGTCAGAGAGAGTGACATCCCAAAAATAGCCTTCAGAACTCGGTATGGTCATTATGAATTTGTAGTTATTTCATTTGGACTAACCAATACTCGTGCAACTTTTATGGATTTGATAAAAAGAGTGTTCGAGCAGTATTTGGACTTGTTCCTTATCAACTTAATTGATGATATCCTCATTTACTCTAGGAATGAGGAAGAAAATGTGACTCATTTGAGGGTTGTCCTATAAACTTTCAAAGATTGCCAGTTATTTTCTAAGTTTAGCAAATCTGAGTTTTGGTTGCAACCAATTGCTTTCCTTTGGGCATATTGTGTAACATCCGACAATTTGAAATAGCTATGAAGAAGCTTGAAATTGGAAGTAGCCATTTTTGGAAAAAAAAAAAAATACAGAATCTGGAAAATTTGGCTAAGTGTGGAAATCAGTGACTTTTGGCCAACTTTGAGCAGTCGTAACTCCTAGATCAGGATGAGTTAGGAGTAGTTCCAGTTATGGTTGCGAAGCTTGTGGAATGATCTTTCCAACGCCACTGAGATTGCTCGATTTCGAGTTCGTATGAGTGAGTTAAGGCCATTGAAAGTTGGGCAGTTGGCAGGGAATCCGTCCGGAAATTTTAAGGGCATTTTGGTCTTTTCCCTAGCCATTTCTTTTGAGGTTATATTATGTGTTAGGCTGATTCTGGATCATTTTATCCTATTTTTAAAAGAGAAAGAGTTAGGGTTCTTGAGAGTGAAGAAGAGAAGAAGAAGAGAAGAAGAGGAGAAGAAGAGGAGGAAGGAGATCAACAAGCTTCCGTCGTGGATTTTCGTTGGGGGTGATCCCTATCAAGGTATGTGAGTTCCTTGTGTGGTTTGATCCTTTCCCCCACACACCAAGTTCTTTTTTTTTCTTTATGATTTGAGAAAAGATTGGATTGGTGTTGAAGTTGTTGAAGTTGTTAGTTGTTGTTGATGTTGTTAGTTGTGTTGTTGAAGTTATTGTTGGTTGTGGGACATGATTAGGTTGTGTATTTGAGTTGTAATTTATTGTATGTTGAGAGATTGATGATCCCTAGTGTTTGGGGTTAAATCCATTGAAGTAAGGGTGGTTTAGAGTTGAAGAAAAGAGGGAGAAAAGTCGATTTTTGATTTTTTCTGGGAAAAGGGCTGGCACCTGGCAGAATGCAGAGTGTCCAGCAGTCCCCTTTGAAGCTGAGGGCTGGTGCCTGGCAGAGTGGCCAGCAGTCCCGTTTGAAGTTGAGGGCTGGCGCCCCGCGCCTCTTAGAGCGCCAAGAACGCCAATCCTTCCCGTTACCTTAATTTGCCTTTTTTTTTTTAATTTTATTTTTGTTCCTAGGTATTATACCTATGTTTCCTAGTTGTTTCCAACACTCCAAGGTACTTCTAAAAGTCAAGAACTCATCCGTAACATGTGAGCAAACACCTTGAATCCAAAAATTCCAATTTAAGGAGAGTTAGTTAGAAGTCAAGTGAAGTTAGAAATTAAGAGTTAAGCTTAGAAGTTAAGCAAGTCAAGCTAGTTGTAAAGTTGTTCAAGAGTCTTTATTGAACGTTTTAACTTTATTTTTTTGACTCAAGTGTCAAGTCAAGCAAAGAGCTTAGAGTTTCAAGCTAGGTAAAGAGTCTCAAGTTTCAAGTTGAGTTCATTTTCTCAAAGTTATTAGGGAACTATGTATTCCCAAAGAAGTTTTAAAGAATTGTCTTTATATTTAAACAAGGTTGGAAACTGAAATTTCCAAAGAGCCTTCGGGATAGTTTTTTTTTTTTTGAGTAATTATCTCATGTCAGCAGGAAGAAATGTGTTTTAAAAACATAAGAGCCAGTACATTTTTTTGGGAGTAGTATCGAGCACCGAATTGGGGGAGCGTTCAAAGAACCCACAGCCCCCATAGAACCATGTTAGCTACCATGGGTAAAAAAAAAGGGATCATACTCTTTAGATGAATCCTTTTCATATTAGACTAGTGGATCCATTAGACAGTTCAGGTCTTATACCTTTGTCCGGGTATAGGATGCTCTGGCAGCGTAAGGTTGATCGTTGTATCATCACTTTAGCTCTTATGTGATGGTTTTTGTCGGTTAGAGAAACTCCCACCGCAGTTATTGTATTTTTTATACACAGAAATTATTATATTTTATATACATCAGTTCAATTATATTTCTATATACATCTCAGGCTTATTGTATCCTTGTATACACACAGAGTTTATAGCATGTTTTAAACAGTCTTTCTTTATATCACACTTGTTTTAAATTGCCTTATATTGAAAGAAGTCAGTCAGGTTGAGTTAAGTTTCCGCTGAGTTAAGAAAGCCAGGCCAAGGGTTCGCTTGGGGGCAAGCGATGGTCTTCAAGTGCCGGTCACGTCTGGGGTGTAGGCTCGGGGCGTGACAAACTTGGTATCAGAGCACAGAGTTCAAGAGTCTTAGGGAGTCTATGAAGCCGTGTCTGTAGAGTCCTAGTTATCGGTGTGAAGCGCGCCACATCTATAATTGGGAGGCTGCAACATTTAGGAAGATTTCTCATTTCTTTCACACTCATTTCATGCGTTAGAGTTGACCTCTAAAAAGTTTTTTTCTAATCCGCGCTTGCGCATGTTTTCAGATAATCATGCCTCCTCGAAGAGTTGGTAGAGGGCGTCTTCCTAGACGTTATGTTGATGAGCAAGAGTTACCTTATGCCCCGGGAGTGCAAGATCAAGTGGAAGTTTCTAATGCCGAGTTTAGAGAGGCAATTAGAATTCTGAATCAAGCTGTGACTAATCAAATTGGCCAGCAAGGAGGAGCTCGACATGAAGGAGCTGACACTTCAAGGATTCGTGAGTTCTTGGGGATGAATCCTCCGAGTTTCATGGGTTCAAGTACTACTGAGGATCCAGAGAACTTCATTGAGGAGTTGAAGAAGATTTTTGATGTGATGCATGTAGCAGATATTAAGCGGGTTGAACTAGCTGCATATCAATTGAAGGATGTTGCTAGAACTTGGTTTGACCAGTGGAAAAGAAGTAGAGCTGAGAATGCACCACCTGCGAGTTGGGCCGGTTTTGAGGAAGCTTTCTTGGGGCATTTCTTTCCTCGAGAGTTGAGAGAAGCCAAGGTACGTGAGTTCCTCACACTTAAGCAGGATTTTTTGAGTGTTCATGAGTACAGTCTGAAGTTCACACAATTATCCCGCTATGCTCCGGAGATGGTTGCGGACATGAGGAATAGAATGAGCTTGTTTGTTGCTGGGTTGTCTCGGTTGTCGAGCAAGAAAGGTAGGGCTGCAATGCTTATCGGGGACATGGACATATCAAGGTTGATGGTTTATGTGCAGCAGGTTGAGGAAGAGAAGCTGAGGGACAGAGAAGAGTTTAGAAATAAGAGAGCAAAGACCGGGAACGAGTCTGGGCAGCAGAGAGGTAATTTAAACCGTTCCTCCTTTCAGCAAAGGCAAAAGGGACCTGCTCCATCATCTGCTAGAGCACCTACACCCAGATATAAAGGTGAATTTAATGTTCAGAATTCGAAGGACTTCAGGGCTAGACCAGCACAATCTTTGGGTAGTGTGGCGCAAGGGAGTAGTAGGCCTCCTGCCTGCGCCAAGTGTGGTAGGAACCACTCAGGTATTTGTCGAGAGGGCTCCATTGGTTGTTTCAAGTGTGGTCAGAATGGACATTTCATGCGAGAGTGTCCAAAGAATAGGCAGGGTAATAGGGGAAATAAAGCACAGTCTCCTTCAGTTGTTCCCCCAGACAGGACGACACCTAGAGGAGCTACTTCTAGTACCAGTGGAGGAGCAAACCGCCTTTATGCAATCACCAGTCGCCATGAGCAAGAAAATTCTCCAAATGTTGTAACTGGTATGATCAAAGTCTTTGCTTTTGATGTGTATGCCTTGCTAGACCCAAGAGCAAGTTTATCTTTTGTAACTCCTTATGTTGCAAATAAGTTTGAGGTTCTTCCTGAAAGACTTTGTGAACCCTTTTGTGTTTCTACACCTGTTGGGGAATCTATTCTAGCAGAAAGAGTCTATCGTGATTGTCCTGTTTCCATCAGTCACAAGAGCACCATGGCTGATTTGGTTGAGTTAGACATGATAGATTTCGATGTCATTCTAGGTATGGATTGGCTTCATGCTTGTTATGCATCGATAGACTGTAGAACTCGAGTGGTCAAGTTTCAATTTCTGAATGAGCCAGTCTTAGAGTGGAGTAGTAGTTCAGTAGTGCCTAAGGGTCATTTCATTTCGTACCTTAAGGTGAAAAAGTTAGTTTCGAAGGGTTGTATCTATCACTTAGTCCGAGTTCATGACTCTAGTGTTGAGATACCTCATTTCCAGTCAGTTCCTATAGTAAGAGAGTTTCCAGAAGTTTTTCCTGATGATCTACCCGGAATTCCTCCTGAGAGAGAAATAGATTTCGGCATAGATCTCATTCCAGATACTCGTCCTATCTCTATTCCGCCATATAGAATGGCACCAACAGAGTTGAAAGAGTTGAAAGAGCAGTTGAAAGATCTCCTAGATAAGGGTTTCATTCGACCAAGTGTCTCGCCTTGGGGAGCTCCGATCTTGTTTGTGAGAAAGAAAGATGGTTCCCTTAGAATGTGTATAGACTACCGCCAGTTGAATAAGGTTACCATCAAGAACAAGTACCCTCTTCCGAGGATTGATGATCTTTTCGATCAGCTTCAGGGTGCCACTTGTTTTTCAAAGATTGACCTTCGATCAGGCTATCATCAGTTAAGGGTAAGGGAATGTGATATCCCAAAGACAGTTTTCAGAACTAGGTATGGTCATTATGAGTTTTTAGTCATGTCCTTTGGTTTGACCAAAGCACCGGCAGCTTTCATGGACTTGATGAATAGAGTTTTCAAACCTTATTTAGATATGTTTGTTATTGTCTTTATTGATGACATACTAATCTATTCAAGGAATGAAGAAGATCATGCTAGCCATCTCAGAATAGTTCTTCAAACTTTGAAAGATAAAGAGTTGTATGCCAAGTTCTCTAAATGTGAGTTTTGGCTTAAGTCGGTGGCGTTCCTAGGCCACATTGTGTCCGGTGATGGAATTAAAGTTGATACTCGAAAAATTGAGGCAGTGCAGAATTGGCCTAGACCCACATCTCCAACTGAAATTAGGAGTTTCTTGGGTTTGGCTGGCTATTATAGAAGGTTTGTTGAAGGGTTCTCGACTATTGCATCTCCTTTGACAAAGTTGACTCAGAAGACGGTGAAATTTCAATGGTCTGAAGCTTGTGAGAAAAGCTTTCAGGAATTGAAAAAGAGATTGATTACAGCTCCAGTTTTGATGCTACCAGAAGGTACTCAAGGTTTTGTGGTGTATTGTGATGCATCTAAAGTTGGTTTGGGTTGTGTCTTAATGCAGAATGGCAAAGTTATAGCTTATGCCTCCAGACAGTTGAAGGTTCATGAGAAGAACTACCCAACCCATGATTTAGAGCTAGCTGCTGTAGTATTTGCTTTGAAGATATGGCGTCATTACTTGTATGGTGTGCATGTCGACATATTCACTGATCACAAGAGCCTTCAATATGTGCTTACTCAGAGGGAGCTTAATCTCAGACAGAGGAGGTGGTTAAAGTTACTCAAGGATTATGACCTGAGTATTCTTTACCACCCAGGTAAGGCTAATGTTGTTGCTGATTCTTTGAGCAGGTTGTCTATGGGTAGCACCGCCCATATTGAAGAAGGAAGGAGAGAGTTAGCAAAAGATGTGCACAGATTGGCATGCCTGGGAGTCAGATTTATAGATTCCGCAGAAGGAGGGATAGCAGTGACGAGCAGGGCCGAGTCATCATTAATGTCAGAAGTGAAAGAGAAGCAAGATCAAGATCCCATTTTGCTTGAGTTGAAGGCAAATGTTCAAAAGCAAAGAGTATTAGCTTTTGAACAAGGGGGAGATGGTGTTTTGAGATTTCAAGGTAGATTGTGCGTACCTATGGTAGATGGACTCCAAGAGAGGATTATGGCGGAAGCTCACAGCTCCAGATATTCTATTCATCCGGGTTCCACCAAGATGTATCGTGATTTGCGTGAAGTTTATTGGTGGAATGGCATGAAGAAGGGCATTGCTGAGTTTGTTGCTAAGTGTCCAAATTTCCAACAAGTGAAAGTTGAACACCAAAGGCCCGGTGGTTTGGCTCAGAGGATAGAACTTCCAGAGTGGAAGTGGGAGATGATCAATATGGATTTCATCACAGGGTTCCCAAGGTCTCGCAGACAGCATGATTCTATTTGGGTGATTGTCGACAGAATGACAAAGTCAGCTCATTTTCTACCGGTAAAGACTACCCTTTCAGCAGAAGATTATGCCAAGTTGTATATTCGAGAGATAGTGAGACTTCATGGAGTCCCAATCTCTATTATTTCAGATAGAGGTGCACAGTTTACTGCACAGTTCTGGAAATCTTTTCAGAAAGGCTTGGGTTCAAATGTGAACTTAAGTACTGCCTTTCATCCTCAGACTGATGGGCAAGCAGAGCGCACTATTTAGACTTTAGAAGATATGCTGAGAGCTTGTGTGATCGATTTCAAAGGTAATTGGAATGATCACCTACCTCTCATTGAGTTTGCCTACAACAACAGTTATCACTCTAGCATCCAGATGGCCCCATATGAAGCTCTTTATGGGAGAAGATGTAGGTCTCCTATTGGATGGTTTGAAGTGGGTGAAGCACAGTTGATAGGACCAGATTTAGTTCACCAAGCTATGGAGAAGGTGAAAGTGATTCAAGAAAGGTTGAAAACGGCACAGAGTCATCAGAAATCCTACATTGATGTTAGGAGAAGGGCGTTAGAGTTTGAAGTAGATGATTGGGTATATTTGAAGGTTTCACCCATGAAGGGGGTTATGAGGTTTGGTAAGAAAGGAAAACTTAACCCCCGATATATTGGACCTTATCGCATAGTCAAGAGAGTTGGCAATGTAGCTTATGAGTTGGATCTACCACAGGAGCTAGCAGCGGTCCATCCGGTATTTCATATCTCCATGTTGAAGAAGTGCATAGGCGATCCTTCATTGATCCTACCAACTGAAAGTATCAAGATCAAGGATAACTTATCTTATAAGGAGATTCCTGTTCAAATTTTAGATCGGCAAGTTCGAAGGTTGAGAACAAAGGATGTAGCCTCAGTCAAGGTCCTTTGGAGGAACCAATTTGTTGAGGAAGCTACTTGGGAAGCCGAAGAAGACATGAAGAAGGGATATCCATATCTCTTTGAATCCGCAGATCAAGGTATTAATTTCCTTCATAGTGCTCTTTAAATTATAATGGGCATATTGTTGTTGTTGTTGCATAGTTGCTTGTTGGGTGTTTGAGTTGTTGTTGCACCCTTAGCTTAGTAAGAATCACCTCATTCGAGGACGAATGTTCCCAAGGGGGAGATATTGTAACATCCGACAATTTGAAATAGTTATGAAGAAGCTTGAAATTGGAAGTAGCCATTTTTGGGAAAAAAATATAAATACAGAATCTGGAAAATTTGGCTAAGTGTGGAAATCAGTGACTTTTGGCCAACTTTGAGCAGTCGTAACTCCTAGATCAGGATGAGTTAGGAGTAGTTCCAGTTATGGTTGCGAAGCTTGTGGAATGATCTTTCCAATGCCACTGAGATTGCTCGATTTCGAGTTCGTATGAGCGAGTTAAGGTCATTGAAAGTTGGGCAGTTAGCAGGGAATCCGTCCGAAAATTTTAAGGGCATTTTGGTCTTTTCCCTAGCCATTTCTTTTGAGGTTATATTGTGTGTTAGGCTGATTCTGGATCATTTTATCCTATTTTTAAAAGAGAAAGAGTTAGGGTTCTTGAGAGTGAAGAAGAGAAGAAGAAGAGAAGAAGAGGAGAAGAAGAGGAGAAAGGAGATCAACAAGTTTCCGTCGTGGATTTTCGTCAGGGGTGATCCCTATCAAGGTATGTGAGTTCCTTGTGTGGTTTGATCCTTTCCCCCACACACCAAGCTCTTTTGTTTTCTTTATGATTTGAGAAAAGATTAGATTGGTGTTGAAGTTGTTGAAGTTGTTAGTTGTTGTTGATGTTGTTAGTTGTGTTGTTGAAGTTATTGTTGATTGTGGGACATGATTGGGTTGTGTATTTGAGTTGTAATTTATTGTATGTTGAGAGATTGATGATCCCTAGTGTTTGGGGTTAAATCCATTGAAGTAAGGGTGGTTTAGAGTTGAAGAAAAGAGGGAGAAAAGTCGGTTTTTGATTTTTTCTGGGAAAAGGACTGGCACCTGGCAGAATGCAGAGTGTCCAGCAGTCCCCTTTAAAGCTGAGGGCTGGTGCCTGGCAGAGTGGCCAGCAATCCCGTTTGAAGTTGAGGGCTGGCCCCGCGCCTCTTAGAGCGCCAAGGATGCCAATCCTTCCCGTTACCTTAATTTCCCATTTTTTTTTTAATTTTATTTTTGTTCCTAGGTATTATACCTATGTTTCCTAGTTGTTTCCAACACTCCAGGTACTTCTAAAAGTCAAGAACTCATCCGTAACATGTGAGAAAACACCTTGAATCCAAAAATTCCAATTTAAGGAGAGTTAGTTAGAAGTCAAGTGAAGTTAGAAATTAAGAGTTAAGCTTAGAAGTTAAGCAAGTCAAGCTAGTTGTAAAGTTGTTCAAGAGTCTTTATTGAACGTTTTAACTTTATTTTTTTGACTCAAGTGTCAAGTCAAGCAAAGAGCTTAGAGTTTCAAGCTAAGTAAAGAGTCTCAAGTTTCAAGTTGAGTTCATTTTCTCAAAGTTATTAGGGAACTATGTATTCCCAAAGAAGTTTTAAAGAATTGTCTTTATATTTAAACAAGGTTGGAAACTGAAATTTCCAAAGAGCCTTCGGGATAGTTTTTTTTTTTTTTGAGTAATTATCTCATGTCAGCAGGAAGAAATGTGTTTTAAAAACATAAGAGCCAGTACATTTTTTTGGGAGTAGTATCGAGCACCGAATTGGGGGAGCGTTTAAAGAACCCACAGCCCCCCATAGAACCATGTTAGCCACCATGGGCAAAAAAAAAAAGGGATCATACTCTTTAGATGAATCCTTTTCATATTAGACTAGTGGATCCATTAGGCAGTTCAGGTCTTATACCTTTGGCCGGGTATAAGATGCTCTGGCAGCATGAGGTTGATCACTGTATCATCACTTTAGCTCTTATGTGATGGTTGTCGGCTAGAGAAACTCCCACCGCAGTTATTGTATTTTTTATACACGGAAATTATTGTATTTTATATACATCAGTTCAATTGTATTTCTATATACATCTCAGGCTTATTGTATCCTTGTATACACACAGAGTTTATAGCATGTTTTAAACAGTCTTTCTTTATATCACACGTGTTTTAAATTGCCTTATATTGAAAGAAGTCAGTCAGGTTGAGTTAAGTTTCCGCTGAGTTAAGAAAGCCAGGCCAAGGGTTCGCTTGGGGGCCAGCGATGGTCTTCAAGTGCCGGTCACGTCTGGGGTGTAGGCTCGGGGCGTGACATATTGTGTCTAGTGAAGGGATCTGAGTGGATTCTCAGAAAATAGAAGCAGTGAAGCAATGACCCAAACCTACCTCTACTATAGATATCAAAAACTCTTGGGTTTAGCGGGTTATTAGAGAAGATTCATGGAAGGATTTTTATTAATAGCTTCTCTATAGACTAAGTTCATACAGAAAAAGGATAGGTTTCAGTGGTCAGATGAGTGTGAGAAGAGATTCTCAGAACTAAAACTTAGGTTGACTGTAACTCCTCTTTTGACTCTACCAGAGGGTTCAGACGGTTATGTGATCTATTACGATGTATCCAGAATTGGCCTAAGTTGTGTGTTGATGCAGCGAAATAAGGTTATAATGGCACGACCCAAGGGTGCCCCCTAGACGTAACAAGGCACACAATGCCCCTAAAGGCACCATGTAAGCCACTTAGCATATCATCATATAAGCAAAGAACAATAAAGAGTAAAAATACATTTCAAGTCTTAAGAAGTTTTCATAAAGGCAAAGCGGAAGTTTAGACATTTTCTCATTTAGCCATCTATTACAATCAAAGTCTCAAATAGGGTCACAACCCTCACAATAGAAATTTGAAAGTCTAATACAATGAAAGAAAAGGAACAACAAGATATCACTCATCCTCAGATCCATGAGGACTCACCACATTCTAAGAGAATAGTCGATCCAAGCTTGTGTCAAAGAAATATCACCTCAAACACCGAAACCTACACTTTGTAGAAATATGTAGAAGAAATATGGGTTAGTATAAAAATGTACCAAGTATGGTAGCTATGCATGAAAACCTTGAAACATGCTAAAAAGAAGGACATTTTAGTTGAAGACTGTGCATTTTTACCAAGTTTAAGAATCATCATGAAAACAAGTGCAAAAGCATAAGACACAAGTATATTCAACATATTAATCATCATGCCATAATGGAAACATACCATATATATCCTTAAAGCCTCCTTGTGCAATGTATGAATATGATCCCATATTCCTACCCGTACTAAGGAAAAAAAATATTGAGTAACTATAGTACATAAATCATATTCTAGTTCATTTTATCATAGTGGGATTAGCTTTAACCAACATAGACCATGAGACCTTAATCATGGAATCCAGTGTCTACCCCACACCAAAAAAAGGTTGTCCTACTTGCCTAAGTAAGCTTAGGTGGGTACACTAGCTAAAGACCTATGAGGGCACATAGTTTATGTGATAAGAGGATTGCTACTAGAAAACCCGACCTCTACTAATGTGAGGGCTTCCATTCCAAGAGATTGTTCCTTGAAACCCGACCTCTACTATTATGAGGGTTTCCATCTCATACTATCCACTTGGTGCTAAGGATCATTCCCATTGATTTTATATTAATTCATGACTTAAATTGATAATTATGGAAGAGTGTCTTGACCCTCTACCCAACAAACTCATTCTAAAGATCCTAGATTCAACAGGTGAGACTAGTCTTGAAACCTAAGAATCACTATATGTGACAAACCTTTCACATTACATGGTATTAATACCTAAGTATGTACATGAGGATAATCGCCCAATCAACACAACAATTAGATTATAGTATATTCACTTTCCTCTCAAAGCAATCTAATTGTATACACACAAGTCTCATAAACATAGCTAATTCTCATGTTTTGCCCTTCAAGGACTATAGATCACACTCAACCAACCTATCTAGAATTACTACATTAGATATGGATGGTAAAATGATTCAAATAACTAAACTACTACAAGTACAATTTCATATTATTCATCTTACTACAATTCACCACAACATAAGTCACAAATTAGGGTTATGGGGATTTCATGGATTCATAGGAGATTTTATCATAAAAGCCATAATAATCAACAATTCAATCATAATATATGATAATTAAATATTTAAAACATTTTTAGAAAGAATCCATGACTTGGAATGAAAACCCTAGCTTTTAGGGAATTTCCTACATTGAAATTGAGTGTTTAAGGGCTTCATGGATGACAAAATTACATGAATCAAAGACTACCATACCTTAGGTGAAGAAATCCACCAAAATCGTATGAAAAAGGCTCCTTCTGAAATCCCTAAGTTGATCTTCTTCTTCTTCTTTGGGGTTCTACAGAGATGATTTTAGAGAAGGTTTTGTTTTGATTTGGGGATTTATGAATTATGATTTTAGATGGGTTAATTTAGGTGGGAAAAATAATTATATAGGTGTCTAAAATAGTCTTAAAATGACACCACATAACTATTAATTAAAAAGGAAATCCCCAAAAGGCCCCTAGACTTAACTACCAAATGGCAGTTTCAGGGGTGACCTACGACCCAAGACCTATGGTCCGTGAGTGGACTCACGTGGCATCCTACAGGTCCATGGTTCAAGGGACTGCATCCTATTTTTGAGGGGCTTGACCCACATCCCCCACCTACGGGGCGTGGGTGCACCTATTGCCCCTAGGTCTCTCACGTAGGTGACTTCTTTTTGGGCAGTTTTGAGGGGGGTTTTAGGGTCCTCCTCAAGGATCCTTGGCTGGTCCTTGGGGAATCGTACCTTGATGCCTTAACCCAAAAATATTTATTTTAAGTATCGGGAGCTATTTACGACTCTAATCCTTGTGTTAGGCTCTAGTTTCAACTATTAGTTTCTGGAATGTTACATATAGCTTATGATTCTAGACAGCTTAGGGTGCATGAGAATAACTATCTGATTCATGACCTCGAGCTTACAGTTGTAGTATTTTCCCTAAAGATTTGGAGACATTATTTATATGGTGTTTACATAGATGTGTTCACATACCATAAGATCCTTCAATATGTGTTCACCCAGAAAGAGTTGAATCTTCTCAAGAAGAAAAGGCTTGAGTTCCTCAATGATTATGATATGAATGTGCTTTACCATCCTGGTAAGGCAAATGTAGTAGCAGATACTCTTAGTAGACTATCTATGGGTAGTATAGCACATGTTGAGGAAGAAACAAAGAACTAGCAAAAGATGTTCACAGGCTTGCTCTTTTAGGAGTTTGCATTATAAGCATATCATATAGTGGTGTAACAGTCAAGAATGGGCCAGAATCTTCATTGGATGTAGAGATAGTCAGGTAGCATAGGGTTCCTTTGTCTATCATCTCATATAAAGGTCCTCAATTTACCTCTCATTTCTTGGAGGCATTTCATAAAGGTCTTGGTACTCAAATTAATCTTAACACCTCATTTCATGCACAGACGGATGGTCAGGCAGAGCATTCCATTCAGACCCTAGAAGACATGTTGAAAGCTTATGTGATCGACTTCAAGCATAGTTGGGATGATCACCTTCTTCCTATAGAGTTTGCCTACAATAATAGTTACCATTCCAACATTGAGTTGGCCCCTTATGAGGCATTGTATGGGTGTGGATGTAGATCTCCAGTTGGTTGGTTTGAAGTAGGTGAAGCAGCCTTGATAGGGCCAAATTCGATTCATGATGCCATGGAAAAAGTTCAACTCATTAGAGATAGACTTAAGGCAACCCAAAGTTGCCATAAATCTTATTCAGATGTAAGGAAAAGGGACTTGGAGTTCCAAATTGATGATTGGGTTTTCCCAAATGTGTCACCTATGAAGGGGGTGATGAGATTTGGAAAGAAAGGGAAGCTCAGTCCTAGATATGTAGGCCCTTACAAGATCTTGAAAAAGTTGGTAAAGTGGCGTATCAGTTAGAGTTGCTAGCAAAACTAGCAGTAGTGCATCCAGTCTTTCACATTTCATTGTTGAGGAAGTGTGTAAGTTATCCAACTTCTATAGTATCATTGGATAGTGTGGCTATGAAGAATAGTCACATTTATGAGGATGTGCCAGTTGATATTCTTGATTGTCACGTTCGAAGTTAAGAAACAAAGAAGTCCCTTCAGTTAAGGTATGGTGGAGGATTCAGTCTGTAGAGAGAGCTACATAGGAAGCAGAAGTAGCCATGAAGGCCAAGTATCCTCATCTCTTTCCTTCCGATTCCATTCGAGCTTGAGGTAATAGTTCCTCTCCAGCTTTTTTAGTCATTCATATGTAGCTTCAGTCTTAGTATCATATTTTCAGCGTATTTGCATTTTCATGGAAATTAGCTTAGTTAGATTTCAGTTTCCAGTGCTTAGTGGTAGGGTTTGCAGCTCTTTCCCTCCATTTTCAACTAGTTTAATCTTCATTCGGGGACGAATGTTCCCAAGGGGGACATAATGTAGCACCCCATATCCTAGACAAACTAGAATGCATATTTCAGAAGTTACAGGTGCCAAAGATGGGCACCACCCATGGACAGTAGGTGGGGTCCGTGGATGGCCACCTGTAGCCCTTCCCGAAATAGTCCAAAAAATGTCTAAGAGTCAATCCATAGCCGGACCCACGGATACTAGGTCAAAATATAGGCCATGGATCAGACCCCTCAACAACCCCTCTCTAACGCCAATCGACAGTTGATAGGACTAGCCGTGGGTCAATCAGTCGGTTGGCCCCGATAGATTTAAGTCGGCGGTCGTTCGGTCTTTTCCTTATTGTTGGACCCCCAAACTATGTCGTTTAACCCTTGAATTATGTCTTTTTAGTCAGTTTTAGTGTAGTAACTTAATTACAACTTACCCTAGTCAATTCATTCTCCAAAAATTCATCAAGTTATGAGAAGAATGAGAAAGAGTCAACCAACCCTCTCCAAGAACGCAACAAGCTTTCCTTCCATTCCAGCCCCAAAATTGAAAGATATCTCCATGAAATTTGTCAACAAATATGTGGAATTTAACTTGTGGGTTCCTTTCATCCATTAGGTCCTTATAATTCAGTCAGATTCTTGATTCTCTATATCATGCTAGACCTAGGATTTCTAGAATTTCAGAATTTATGTTGTGATTCAGTTGTTAGGCTAATCAAAATCAGATTATCATGTTTCCATAGAATAATTGCTTAGTTCTTCGCATAAAAACTCAGAACCCTTATTTTGTAGATTCGTTTAGTTCATGGATTGCACTTGCTAGGTCAATTTGTTCAGATATACATGCCTCAATTAAGAATGTTTCATTATTAGTACATTAATGTTGCATTTTCAGTAATCATGTCAATATTTTGAGCTATTCAGTATTACAGAACTTTAGTTATAATGTGTTATTTACATAATCAGCTGGGAGTAAGCTTAATACCGAGTGGACTAAGGGTCAGTCACCCTCATAGCTCCAGAACTAAGTGCCCTTATAGGTTTATAAGTCACTTTTGTGGGCATCACTTTAGTGATCACTCTAGTTATGACTCTATATCTCTGGTATGGTAGGGTATATTGAGTCCTCTTGATGGGCCGTATACATAGGACTCCACATTTATCTCACGTGGTTTTATATCAGTTATTAGTAGCTCCCACAGTCAGATTCTATTGCATCGACCAGGTTACCAGTAATAGTACAATATTTAGTTTCAGCATGCTATAAACTTGGCCATTACATTCAATTTAGTTCACATTCAATAATTTCAATATAATTATCACGCTCATCTATTATTATTGTTCAGTATGTTTTGTTCAGTTATGTATATTGTTCAGCTTATTTCTATCCTGTATGCTTAGTACCTTTCAAGTACTGATGCATACACTGCGCTATATATTCTAGTGATGTAGGTTTAGATCCTCAGCATTCAGATTATGCATAGATCGGTTCTCAATCTCTAGTTCAATAACATCAGTGGTGAGTCCTCATTCTTCGAGAACAATTGACATGATTATCATTCTACTTTCAGTCTTTAGTTTTAGATTTTCTAGATTTAGCTAGGGCATGTCTAAACATCTCTAGTCAATAGAGCCTTTATTTCATACATAGTTATATTCAGTTTTAGCTTGGCAGTTTGATATTTTTGTTTTCATTAAACTCGTAGTTTTTTTATTCAATTAGTAATGGGTATTCCCCATCATTTCAGTTTTATGATGATTTCAGTTTCCGCATAGAACTTTCTTAATTCAGTATCTTTAAGTATGCTTATGATATGCAAGTAGGTTAGGTTGGGGTCACTGGTGTTCCTAGTTCCCATGTCCGCGCCCTGGGGGTAGCTTCGGGGCGTGATAGTGTAGGTACAAGTACCCATGTATTAGTCTTGTTAATCATATTTAGCTCCTCCGCCAGGGATACTCTCCATTCAGGAATTTGCAATGCCTTGTCTACACTTATTGGCTCCAACATAGCGACATTGCATCTGCTATATATATATCTTCAATGGATCTAGTACCTTTTACTACAAAATCATCAGAGTCCTCCTTTTCCTCTGGAAGAACTTTGTTCTTGATTCATGATATGTAAAGAAGAAACAACCATCTTCTTCTAGCTCCATGCAGTATCCTAATCAAATTTAACACTTCTACTTACATTGATTTGTTGTGAAATAGGATTTAAAATCCTATATCCTTTAGAAGTGCTACTATATCCCACAAATATTCCAACACTAACTCTTTGATCAAGTTTATCCTTTTTAACGTCAGGAATATAAGAGTGACAGATACAACCAAATTCTTTAAGATGAGCAACTGATGGGTTTGTTCCAATCCATGCTTCGTATGGAATCTTTCCTTCAACTGTTCTCATCTGCAATCTTTTTTCTAGATAGACATCGGTATTGATAGCTTCAGCCCATAGCACCTTAGGTCGTCCTTTCTCAAATAGAAGACACCGAGCCATACTCATAATGGACCTATTTTTTCTTTCGCTTACACCATTTTGTTGTGGTGTGTAATTGACTGTAAGTTAATGATGAATTCCTGCTTTCTAAAGAAAATCCTTGAATTGATTGGAACTGAACTTTGTCCCATTATCAGACCTTAAGATTTTTATCAAAGAGCCACATTGGTTTTCAACAATTGCTTTAAACCTTGGAAACAAAACAAATACTTCACATTTATGTGTCAGAAAGTAAACCCAACAAAACCTTGTAAAGTCATCAATGAATAAAATAAATATTTGCTACCACTATAAGAAGGAGTGCTCATAGGTCCACACACATCAGTGTGTATTAGTTGGAGATTTTTTAGTAGCTCTCCAAGCTTGATTAATAGGAAGTGGTGATTGACTTAGCTTCTTAATTTGACAAACCCCACATACATTAGAGGTTTCATTTATGGAAGGCATATCTTCCACAAGATCCTTATTTTGCATCAATTTTAAAGATTTAAAATTGGGGTGACCAAGCCTCTTATGCCAGACATAAGTTTCATCTTGTATGCTGACATAAGCTCCAATGTCAGTATTTTTCCAATCAAGAGGGAAGCTTTGGTTGTTCATTTTGACTAAGAGCAATTTTATACTAGTTGTATCCATGATTTCACATGTTTTATCTTTAAATAACATGGCATAATTTTACCAAGCAATTGGCCAACACTGAGAAGACATTGGCTAATTTTAGGAACAAATAATACATCATATATAATGTTCATACCTGAGGGGGTTTGATCAACAACAACTCATTTGCCCTTTGCCTCTACAAGTTTGCTATCTCCAAGTCTGACTTTGGAGAAATAATATTTGTCCAACCATTCAAAAATGTTTAGGTTAGTTGTCATGTGATGTGTGCATCCACTATTAATATGCCACACATCATGATCTTGAGCTACTATATTGTATTCTCCAGTAATAGAAGCAGCAAACAACTTCCCTTCAGGGTCTTCAACATTTTCAGTAACTTAAGCTGGTTGGTTTTGATTTGTTTTGCACACCTTATCCTCATGACCAAACTATTTTCACAACTTGCATTGAACTCCAGGTCTATATCAACAAAACTTGTTTGTTTGATTGGTCTTTTTAGAATAGGTATAAGGTGGATACTTGGATCTTTTATATCTTCCTCGGTTGTTATATTGCTCCTTCTTCTCCTTACCATGCTTCCATTTTTTTGCCTTTTTGATTCACCATCCAACTAAGCTTTAGATCTTTGAATAACCACAAAAGCGATTTCACTTGTATTCTCTTTGTCTCTAAAATCTTTGCTTTTCTCCATAGCTAGAGGAGTGTTGGATAATTCATTCAATCTGACACGAGACATATCCCAAGTATCTTCAATTGAGGAGATTTTTTCTTCAAACATTTTTGGAGGTGTCACCATCACCTTATCAAGAATCCTCTATTCTTCTACTTTCCCCCCTATCAATCTGATCTTATTGACAATTTTCATGATTCTATCAATATAATCGATCATCTTTTCGGTCTCTTTAATTCTTAACATCTCAAATTCTTTTCTTAGATTCAATATTTGCATTTGCCTCGTCCTATCACTCCCTTGGAATTCTTGATTCAGCATATCCCAAGCTTCTTTGGCAGATTCAAATGTCATGATTCTGGTAAACATTGAATTTGAGATAGCTGCGTGAATGAAACACAAGACTTTTGGACATTAAAGATAGTTGGATTTTCTCTCAAAGGTTCTGGAGTGTTGTCTTCCTCAACATACTTTCATAATCCAAGACCCTTCAAGTATGTTTTTATCTTCACTGCCCAAACTTGTTAATTCTGACCATTAAACGTAGGGGGTGAAAAGGGATAGCTGCTAGAGGCCATGTGAAAGGAAATTGAACAAAAAAAAAAGACCTGGACAAGTTAAAGTTGGTAGGTGATCTTGTTGTGCTTTTCTATTTCATAACTGTCCCCAAAAATCAATTTAGCTCTGATGCTAATTGAAGGAGAGACAAATATGATAATGGAGAGACAATTTGAAGAAAGGGAGAAGATTATTTCATTTAGCAAAAGCTTACTACTTATATAGATACATAAAGTGGTGTCAAATCCCCTAAATCCTTGAAATTGACTCCCTGTTTTGTGCTAAAATCAAAGCTCCACCACATATTACAATATCTTCTACATTCTAGAACTTTGTATTAAAATTAATTCAATAGTGATAACAAAAATATCAAGACAAAAGTACTAACATGACAACACTTAGCATCATATACAAAAATAGAGACCTTCCTCACTCACCTAGAAGAAACAGGGAAGCATATTGTACAACAATGTCGAGGATTACCTCTCTCGGTTGTTGTTGTTGCTGGACTTCTTGGAAAAATGGACCCAACACATGATAATTGGAAGAAGGTTTAGGAAAATCTTAACTCATTCTTTGGTACTGTATCCGAACAGTGCCAATCAATTCATTCTTCGAGCTATAATTAATTGCCCCAATATTTGAAGACTGGTTTTCTCTATGTTGGAGGTTTTCTTGAAGATATAGAGATTGATGTTTCCAAGTTGATTAGGCTATGGATTGCATAGAAAATACATAAAGGCAAGAAACAATAAAAGGTCAGAAGTGGTTGCAGTGGAGTATCTAGAAGAGTTGATTGATCAAAGTCTAATTTTGACCAGTAAACAAAGGGCTAATGGAAGGATGAAAACATGCATAATTCACGATTTTATTCGCCAACTCCTAAGTAAAGCTCATACTGAATATGTTGTGTATATCATGAATGGGAATATCACCATGACCTTAGAAGACATAGATGATCAACGGCGAGTGATCTTTCCATTGGAAATTCAAAAGAAGCAAGTTTATATCCTGCAAGGCATAGAACTGGTATTACAGGTATGATCCTCATCTTTCTATTGTTCTCTTGTGTAATAACCCAACTTGAACATTTGAAATATGTTGCTGCAAGATTTAAGGGAGTTGGTTCACTAGCTAAATTGAGAAATCTTGCAAGGGCTGAAGAGGCAAAGTTGAAGCACCCACTAGATATCTGGACAATGACAGAGATAAGACATCTAGATATTGAATGGCCTTGAAGCAGAACAACGTTTGTTTCTCAATAACTTGCAACCACTTTATCATGATAACTCTCCTATTGTTATGGAAATCATAAGAAAAACTCCCAATCTAAAGAAGCTAAAAATTTTAGATGATTCTGGGCATGTTGACTGGCTTGCAATTATTGATTTAGATGAGCTGGAGTCACTACACATAGTAACATAGTAACAGAGACTACCATTGATTGGATGATTTTCTTGGGGGATAATTTCCCTCCTAATCTCAAGCAACTGAAATTATCATATACTTTTATACCATGCGAAGATATGAAATTTCTGGCTAATTTACTGAATCTTGAGGTGCTCATAGGGCATTCTGCTAGAGCAACTAATACTTCATTAGTTGTATGATTTGGAGGAGATTCCTCAGAGTATTGGAGAAATAATGACACTAAAATAGAATGTCATCTAGTCTAAACTGCGAATTAATCATACAATTAATATGTTGCCTATGCCTAACTATTATTTTGGTTCATGAAATATCTGTTGAGATTGTCATATGGTTTTATCCTATTAAGTATCTTTTCTCTCAAAATGCTTCATTCATTTATTTATAATTTTTTCAGCTATCGAATTGAATCACCATAAAATGTAAAAAACACTAAATGATAGAGATGATAAATATCAACTTCCAAAAGTCTTATAAACATGGACCTATATATAATAAATATCAAAAGAATAGTTTCGTGATAGAATTGTAAGCAATATATACTACTAAGTGATAAAGCACTCTTTGAAACAATTATATGTAAATGACAAGTAAAAACTCACTCTCAAAGGAAACTATTGTATTACAATAAGATGCTTAAAGTTTCTAGGTGAATAGAAAAGGCTTCCTATTGTTGAGCTAGAATGAAATGCAATGTCCCAGCCAAACCACAGAGTCATTGTATGGCTTTTGGCACAGAACATGCTCCTTACTAGTGAAAGAATGCAAATGATGAATATACCAATTGATGATGACCTTGCTGCTTATGTGAGAAACAATTACAGGATAAAACTAATTAACCATTTATTCTGTCATTGTTACTGGATCAAAGAAGGTATTGAAGCATCGACTGGAATCACAGTGCACTCCAGGGACTAGTTTAAGGAGATATTGGTAGATATATGGGGGGCCATATACTACCATACCTAGAGGGCTAGGAATTGGAAACACTTTAAAGGAATCCATGTATAGCCGGCTGAAGCATTATATATGTTTACTGCCTCAAAGAGAGCACATAGCAGTAAAGAATTCATGTATAGGTTGCCTAATTAACAGGATCATGTTTTCTTTTCTTTAACTGAGGCCTGATACTTGTGGTTGTTGGGTTTTGGGTCTTTCTCCCTTCTTATGTAGATAAATAAAATTTCAAGGTTGTGGGTCTCCTTCCTTTCCTTTATGGATAAATTTAAGCCCAATTTGGATTAGCCCACTTTGCCCATAAGTCCAATATTATGGTGCATATGTAAGACTTTCTTTTAGCTCTTATTTTGAAGAATCATAATAGTTTGATCACCAGCCATAGAGAGAGAAAAGTGAGTGTGTAGATTCTCGCACAAGACCTAGCATCCAATTTCAAATTGCGATTCCCGCTTCATTTCTTGTCCGATTGAGTTGAATTTTGGAAGCTTGTTCCTTTCAACTTAATCTTTGATTGACAACTAAGAAAGGGTGATTTGGTGTCCTATAGCACCAGATTTTCGTTCATGAACGGTAACTGTGTAATGGGTGATTTCACTCATTTTATTTCTCTAGTTTTTGGTGCTATCTTGTAGTTGGTTTGCACATTGTTTGGAACTTTGTTGGTGGTCATTTTGGAGAACAGTTTTTTAACTCTTGTTGGTTTTAGTGGAGCTTTGGCCTTATAGTTTTTACAATTCACACCGAAGAGGTTTTCCACGTTAAATTTGGTGTCTTATGTGTTGATTTATTTTGCTTGCTTGGTTGATTTGTTTACTTCCCCAAGTAGTGTTTTTCTTGCATTATTTTGTCTTCTCTTGGTTCAAATAGAAAGGGAAAGTTTGTACTTGGGTTCTTCCGCTATTGCCATGTCGTGAACATTTATTTTGTGGCTGCCTTTCCCAACAAAGTGGTATTCATAATGCTCAACTACACTTCATCCGACTCTAAGTGTAGGTTGTCTCTAATAAGTATGAACCCAACTAAGAGTTCGGGTCGATCCCATAGGGAGTGATACAGTAGAGAATTCAATTATGAAGTAAAGCATAGCCTAATCGTTTGTAGAAGCAAAGGTTTCTCAAAATTAAAATAAATCATAAAGTTTCGGCGATTAATATCAAATTGGGGGGGGGGGGGGTGTTGGTAGCCAATTTAAGACAAAGATTACTTAACACGGGAAGTAAACAAATAGAGATTGGACCTTAGGAGTGTGATTAATCGAATGCTAAATTCACGTAATTGTTAATTTCTAGTTGCTTAAAGGTGTTGAATCTCAATGGGTAGACTAGATTTTGAGTACAATATCCATTTTTCAGTCAATACTGCACTTCAAGTGAGCTCTCTCGAACCTCAACAAGCATAACACAACCAAACAACCCAATGCCTTAATTAACACACTCTTTCAAGTTGGGTTCATAAAGACGCAATCAAACCCACTTTCTCAAGCTAGATTTTAAAGACACAATTAATACAACTATCAATCAATCATTTTCTACTCTATTTCCTCTATCTCAAGCAAGCATAAAGAACTAAGATAGAATTGAATTTGCAACTTTAATTCCTAAAACATAAATAATTAATTGAACCCACTTCAAGACAAATCAAAAATTAGCAGCACCCATTAGCTAATTAATGCATTCGACTTCATTAGTACACCCCTAAGATAAAGGGTTTTAGCTAAGCATAGTGAAAAGCAAGAAATAGTTACCAACAAAGTTTTCCATCTTATTTGCTAATGATATGCAATCCTGAAATGTTGAAATCCAAGCTAAACTTACAATCTCCAAATCTAAATCCCAAAAACTACTAAAAATGTAAAGATTATATTCTAGAATGCATAAACTATCAAAATCCCTGAAGTAAACAATGAGGGAACTCTCTCTCCTCTTTAAAAAATTGTATTTATACGTTCATAAAATTCAGTACGCAGTGAACTTTGCGAAATCTCCAGACTAGCTCAGCAGTCCACCGAGTTGCTCCTATTCTCGCCTTTTGTCTTGGCTTTTTTATCAAATTATTCTAGAACTTTTGGCGAGCTTGATCACTATCGTTGATCAATTCAGCGTGTCGCCAAATCATCCATTTACTTACTAAGTTGTTTATGTTCATGGGCTGTTTTGCTGAAACTTTAGGTGAACTGAAGGCCCACTTTGCGAGTCGCCGAGTGGGTTTTGTGAGCTCTAGCCTCTTTTTTCTTCAACTTTTTCAATTTTTTCATTCTTTTTTGCAACATAATGTCCTTGCCCCACTCTGAAACATTCAGTGTTGCGTATTAACATATTAACAGCAATTATGAGCGTAAAGCAGGCATAGAAGACACTAAATCCTTGAATAATAAATACTAAATGAGTCGAAATCCCCGACTCATCATATATGAGAGTTCAATGTTGTTTTTTGATTGTCTTTTTGAATGATGGAGTCAAATATGAGAAAGAAGTTTTCATTGAATGGTAGTAATTATCATACTTGGAAAGTCAAGATGAAAGATCTTTTATTTTTCAAGAAAATGCATTTACCTATTTTTTTTCTTCCAATAAACCTCAGTCTATGACGGATGAGGAATGGGAATTTGAGCACTTGTAAGTTTGTAGCTAAATGAGACAATGGGTTGAAGATAAGGTTAGAAATCACATTGTGAATGAGACACATGCTATAAGTTTGTGGGACAAACTCAAGACACCTACAATAAATTGTTTCAGCATTGATGAACATTAGGTATAAAGAGGGCACTCTTATTTATGATCATATTATTGATTTTCAGGGTGTTTTTGACATCCTGTCCGGAATGGGTGAAATTTGATAAAGAAATATAGGGAATATGGCTTCTTAAAACTTTGCCAGACTCATTTGAAATTCTTTGAGTTTCTTTGACTAATTATGCTCCTGGTGGTGTTGTGACCATGTAATATGCTAGGAGTGGTGTCTTGAATGAAGATATGAGAATAAGATCTCAAAGCTCATCTTCTTAAATTTGACACTCTGATGTTTCAGTTACTTAAGATAGAGGGAGAAGCAAGTTTATAGGTCAAAATGATAGAAATAAAAGTAGACGAAAGTCAAAGTCTAGATTCAAGAATCTTACATGTGACTATTGCCACAAGAATGGGCATATAGAGAAATATTGTTTCAGGTACACGAGAGATATGAAACAACAAAAGAGAGAAGGCAATAATAAAAATCGTGTTGTTGTTGTTACTAATAATGACCTTCTTATTTTTTGTGATGAAAACTCCGTTAATCTTGTTCATGATTAGTCTAGTTGGTTTGTGGATTCTGGTGGTACTTCTCATGTCACTCTCAGGAAGGAATTATTTTCTTCTTATACTCCAGGTAACTTTAAGATTTTAAAAATGGGCAATAATCATGAGGTTGCAGTTCTTGGTATTGGGACAGTTTGTTTGGAAAGTAACAATGGCTCCAAAATAGTTTTCAATAATGTGAAGAATGCTCTAGATGTTCGCTTGAATTTAATTTCTATGGGATACCTTGATGATGAGGGTTTTGTTAATACCCTTGGTGCTGCCCAGTGGAAGCTTACTAGAGATTCGATGGTTGTAGCCCAAGGTGACAAGTTGTCTAACTTGTACGTTTTTCAAGGCCCTTTTTTTAGAGGCTCAGTAATTTTGGTGGAGAATGGTACTTCATCAGAGTTATGGAATGGAAGACGAAGTCATATGAGCGAGAATAGAATGGACAATTTGGCTAAGAAGCATTTGTTTTCTTGAGTGAAACAAGCAAAGTTGAACAAATGTATTCATTGCGTAGCTGGTAAATAAAAAAAGGTTTCTTTTAAGAGTCATCCGCCTTCGAAAAATCATGATTTGCTAGAGTTTGTACATTCTGATTTACATGGTCCTTTTAAGGTAAAGTCTCATGGTGTGCACTTTACTTTGTGACTTTTATTGATGATCATTCTCGAAAACTCTCAGTATTATCTTTGAAGTCCAAAGAGCAGGTACTTTGTCCGTTCGAGAATTTTCAAGCCTTGGTTGAGAGACAGATAAAGATGAAATTGAAATGCATCCATTCTAATAATGGTGGTGAGTAGAGTGGTCCTTTTAATAGATATTACACAGAGCATGGTATTCAACATCAGTAAATTCCTCCAAAGACTCAAGTAAATGGTTTTTAGTGGAGAGGATGAATAGAACTCTTGTTGAGATGGTTACATATGTGCTTTCAGATGCTAAGTTTCTAATAACGCTCAACTACACCTCTTAATTATAATTTAAAGTGTAGGCGGTCGCTAGCAAGTATAAACCCAACGATGAGTTTGGCTCGATCTCACAAGGAGTGATACGGAAAATAATTTAAGTACGAAGTATAAAAGTGCTCTAACTTCTTGTAAAATCGAAGTAAATAACACATAACATAGTTTAAATCAATAGGTTTCAATGATTGATATCAAGAGAGTTTGGTATCCAATTTGTAATGAAACAAATAGCACGGAGTTTGAAAAAGTATAAAGAGGACCCCAAGAGTGTATGAGCAATCGAATACTAATTTTGCTTAATGGGTAATTAATAATTACTAGAAGTTGTTGACTTTCAATTGTTAGGATGGATTTTAGTTCTAATATTCAGTTTTCAATCGTCTATTATGCTTCAAGTGAGTTCCTTCGAGCCTCAACAAGCTTAATAATACAAAACAACCCAATTCCTCAGCTTACCCCACTTAATCAAGTTGGGTTGTAAAGACAAAAATCAATACATTTATCCATCATTTATTATACTCTACGCAACTTTCACAAGCAAACATCAAGAGCAAATTCTAGAACCGAATTTGCAACTTCAGTTCATAGGTGAAAACACGAATAAACAACTGAACCTATTTCGAAACAACATTAACTTTAGTAATTAACAATACCCAAATGATACATTAAGCATTCGATTACATAGTCACGCCCCTAAGGAAAGGAGGATTAGCCAAACATAACGAAATTCAAGAAATAGTTACCAAAATTATGCTCCATTCGAATGATCAAAATCCGCAATGATCAATGCCAAAATAAAGACTCAAAACCCTCTCCAAGATTGTTTAGTATCGTCAAAGTATGAAAAGAAATCCGTATGAATTGTGTCACCCCTTTTTTTTTTTTCAAAAATTAATATATTCGTTTCCAAAAACTTCCCAAAATTTCAGTATGCATTCCAAATGACGAAATTAGTCTGGATCGCTGAACAACTTGGTGATCCACCGATTACTACACCTTATCCCTTTCCTCTTGAATCCTGCGTCTTGTTGTTCTGTCCAGTTAGGCAAGCTCGGTCTAGCTCACCATTCCATTTTTTGCATCGCCGAAGTGCATTTTCTGTCATTGAGTTGTCTTAGTTCATGAGCCAACTCGCTAGACTTTTTGCAAGCTGGAGGCTCACTTGGTGAATCTCTAAGTGGCTGTTGAGAGCTCCAACCTTCTTTTACTTCAGCTTTTCAAACTTTTTCACTTCATTCACATTGTAATGTCCTTGCCGTGTTCTGAAGACTTCATTACATAAATAATTTAACATCAGTCATGAACACAAAATAGGCATTGAGGACACTAATTCGTTACATGACAAGCCAATAATGAGTCAATATTCTCGACTCATCAACACCCGAAACTTAAACTTTTGCTTGTCCTCAAGTAAAAGACAAGATCAATTAGGTCAACAGGGATGTCTACAAGTAGTGCTCCTTGAGACTCAACATGAAAGTGCATAAAAAGTTCAATCCAATCATGCATTGTTCAATTTTTCACTCAAAGTTTCCAACTATGACTCGCCATCATCGATTAGAGTTCATGCTCACAAATTCGCACTTCAAATGCAAATTTATGCCCAACAAAAGAATTAGAATGCCCTCACATCAAGAATGATTTCATGCTCTCACAAATCCAACCAAGGATTACAATTAAGGAATCGATATCAACTCTCACATTCCTAATGAGAAAAACATGCATTCTTTTACCCATAGGTTTACCTGCATTTTCCAACCAGCACATCACTTGGCTTGTACAAGATCAAAAAGGTTTTTCAAGGCTCAGAATTGGGTTGAGGATAAGGGTACGATCATTTCAGCTTAGTAACTTCTACCTTCATGAAGCATGGCTTAAAATCTCAGTCCTTTTCCTTTTCTTTCATTCTTTTCCTATTCATAATTCATCATTGGCCTATTCATAGCACACAAAATTTTTGGTATAGCTCATCAAATACTCCTTTTATTTCCATAATAATGCACAATGGATGCAAATTTTTCTTCACCACATGTTCCCAAGGACGAATTTCAAAAACTTCTTGCTTTCCTCATTCTTACCACACCCCAACTTAGGCTTTTGGTTTAAGTTGGCCATTCAAACAACCTAATTCTTCACAAAGGTTATATGTGGGACAAACAGGGCAATTTCAACAACCAATCTAAACATTTGTGTTCATGTTTCATAACGATTAGGCTCAAGTAGTGTCAACCTAGGTTCACACACTCACAAAGTGGTCACAAGACGGTATAGCAATTAGGTTCACTCTAAAAAATTAATGCCTAAGATCATTTCTTTAATTCACCAATGCTAGTCAATTGGATAACAAGGCAAGTTCTAGGTATTATCATGCACACATTTCAATTAATGTATAAGTGAATAGTAACTAGCATTCACATTCAAGCACCTAGAACTCCTCCATTTCTTTCATTCAAGGTTGCGCAAAAATCTCCTCCATGGTCTTAGACCAACAACAACCATTCATGGACGTGTCATGTATTGATGCCTTCATGGCCACCCGTAGTAATTCACTCTCCAAATCCTCCAGGTCTTTGTACATCGCATCCTCATGAGCATCTAACTCCTCCTCATTCATCTCGAGCTTTTTGGACTTCCTATCCTCATCAACTGCAGCAGCTCGGTCATAGTAGCTAGAGGGAGCTCAGAAGCAGCTGGAACCGTAGGCATCTCAGGGTTCTTAGGGATATCCACACCACCCTATAACATCAATATGTAGGTGGATTTCAACTCATCCACATCCCAATGCAAACCAGTATTATAAGCCTTTACGGCTGCCAAATTAGTAGAGTTGTGGTCTATCGTCTCACACACCTGAACCTGAGCTGTGAGGGCATCTAATGCATGTCCATAGGACGTAATTTACTCATGTTGTTCCCTTAACACCTCCCGAATGGGAACCAGTGTAGTATCTATAGCTCAATCAATCATGGACAGCCCGAAGACTTCAACTCGAAAAGCCCTCACATCAGCCAAATGGGCAAGGCTGTCCATTTTGTAAATAATGGCCTTAGTCAAAGGGGGATGGGAGACAAGAGCACAAGTAGGAGTAGTAGAGGACAAGGGGGAAGGTATACATGAGGGGTCAACTGCTGAAGCGGACTGAGATGGCCGACCTCCATGGAGTCTACATCAACTACTGAGGAGGTGTCCACCGAAGCTTTCTTCCTCTCAGCCTAATCCTTCATGTACTCCGCTTTAATCCGGTGAATATCACAAGACAAGGAGGGAGTAAACTCAATATTTGTCTTTGCCACAAAGGGTACACCTACTCGGTAACATAAGGCACTGATCAAGACTGGAAATTAAATAAACCATCCACATTTACACATAAAAATTGCAGGTTATTTTATATATATATATATATATATATATATATATATATATATATATATATATATATATATATATATATTCAATTAACAGCGCAAACGTCATGTAGTGATATATTTTCCTTTTTTAATTAGTAAATGTTAAAATTAACTCATATTTCAAATTTGTATTGGATTTATTTAGTAACAAACAACTCTCTCTAAATAATTTGTAAGCTAATTTATTTAAATAAATTTACTAGTACAAATATAAAACATAAAATCAAGAAAATAAACAAAATAATTAAAATGATTTGAGGATATTTTTGTCTTTACATGGACTTAAGCCATGGTATTATATCTCATGTATTACTAATACCTCCAAATGGAAGGTACTAGCAATACATCCTATAATACCATGTAGGATATATAACTAATCAATGAATTAGTTATACATAGCCTCAAATTCTTACCAAACATAGTACTAAAAAATACCACACATAATACATAGAATATTTCTTCTAATGCAGTCTACCAAACGACCCCTTAATGTTTTAATAGTAACACGATTTTTGCATTTACCATTGAATTTTCCTAGTAAATCATCATTTAGAGACCTACAATGTATCACATCAAGCATATACGGGTGTTTGGATTTATAAATATATCAACAATACTACATTGAATAAAGATCACAAACTCCATGTAGTGATATATTTACCTTTTTTAATTAGTAAATGTTAAACAACTCACATTTCAAATATTATATTGATTTGTATTGGATTTATTTAACAAAAACCAACTCTCTCTAAATAATAAAATTTGTAAGCTAATTTATTTGAATAAAGTTATTAGTACAAATATAAAACATAAAATACAGAAAATAAACAAAATCGTTAAAAGAATTTGAGGGATATTTTTTTTTGCTTTGCATAGATCTATACCGTGGTATTAAATTCTATATATTCCTAATATCACCAAATGAAATGTATTAGTTATACATCATATATCATGTAGGGTGTCTAACTAATCCATGAATTAGTTATACATAGGCCTTAAATTCCTACCAAACATAGTACTAAATAATACCATACAAATACATGGACTATTTCTCCTAACATTCCCTTCCAAACTACTCATTAGTATTTTTCTGTTCTTTGATGTTTCTACAACTTATATAAACTTTGTCCTAATTAAATTTTATTCTGCTCGTCTCTGCCTAACCTATGTGTTACCAAAATCTCGTATTCCATTACTGTTGAGCTACCAAAGGAGTTCGTACCAAAACCCTAAATTTTCATTTGATTAACTTCGCTGGTAGGAGTCATTGTCAACGCCAGTGATAGTTGGCCTTGTTAGTGAAAAACTTACAAGATAACAAAAATACAAGATTACAATTGAAAATAAAAATGAAGAATAAATCTCTTCAGGCTGAGGCGCGGATATCTCGCTCTCTTTAAGGAGATTCAAGCCCACTGCAGCAAATGTTTTCACCGGTCCAGCAATAGTTCTTCTTGACTTGTCCCCTCCAGGATACAACAGCCTAATCACAATATACAACTCAACGACTCTGGACAAGAGTTGAGTACAAAGCTCCACAAAAAGAACACCTCCCTTCAACTAATAAGAACTCTCATTTTTGACTAACTCTTTCACTCTATATTTTTCTTGTGTATTATCTCTCAAACCAAATGAAGACCACCACTATTTATACTAGAAGAAGTCTTCCTAGAAATAAATAGGAAGATAAATGGTGTAGTAAATAGTGAAGAAAATGGTCTTAGGAGTTACATAGGTTACAAGGATAATGGAGGAATTAAAAGTGAGAATAAAGGGACACAAAGCCACCAGCCATTAGTTTCTACACCAAAGAAATCTGTAACATAACAAACAATAACTCCAAATGGAGTAATGCAGCAAATAAGTGCCACCAACGGTCAATGTCAGAAACGTCAAGTAATAGGCAATTAAGTCTCAAAACATTGATGCCAAAATACAAACAAAGTGGCCACTAACATTCTGATAGGAATAGCTGCAAGAGGAATAGGAAATATGCAACTTAACCGTTGTTAATTAATATTAAAATGCTCCCAAACCAACAATCCCCCACTCATTATAATATTAACCAAGAGAGTCTATCAACTGAAGGAAGACTACTATGCATAATGAAGGTGTTCTCTACATTGAACCTCCACTTAGTAAAACAGTAACTTTTATTCCAGAGTCGTAGTGGTCTCAGACCTGAACTATGACTGCTTTAGGGAAATAAAATATTACTGCTCACACATAATAATCAAGGTGTTGACACGAGCTTAAAAGCCAGCACGTTATGGCCATGTGCTATCCCGGTTTCATGAGTGCTTTTGAGAATAAGCCCAATTCTCATAGGAAGCGACATACTTCCACACTCACGTAGGTGAAATCTGTCGAGAGTGCTCCTGTAAGTTTAACACTCCACCCATACGGGCTACAAATATTCATTAAGAGTTTTATCAACTCAACCTTCACAAATCACTACAGGAAACAATGCACTCACATCATAGGGAGGGAATAAAAAGATAGTGCATTTTTTCACAACAAATCATCATATGATTAGTTTTTCCCTTTGAACCTAGTTATAGTATCTCTAGTCCCCAGGTTGGGTTTCCTCATATATGACTCAATGATTTATTGGATTCAATCCCATCCCCCTCGATGTGCTCCAAACCTTCTCTCCCGTTAAGGCCTTAGTAAGAGGATCTGCAAGATTATCACAAGATTTGACATAATCAACATTAATGGTACCATTTGTCAAATATGATCTTACATTACTGTGTTTCCTCCTTATAGGTATGGATTTACCGTTGTAATAACGATTTTGAACTCTACCAATCGCAGCGGTGCTATCACAATGTATTAAAATGGGAGGAATTGGTTTTTCAAAATAAGGTATTTGAAACAGTAAATCTCTTAACCAATTCTCTTTCTCACTAGCTGAAGCTAAAGCAATTAGTTCAGCCTCCATGGTAGAGTTAGCAATTATAATTTGCTTTTTTGATCTCCAACAAATAGCACCACCACCTAAAGTAAAAACATAACCAGTGGTAGAACATGAATCACATGATAAAGTGTTCCAATCTGCATCACAAAAGACTTCAAGTACAGCAGGATATTTTTTATAGAACAAACCATAATTTTTCGTTCCAATTAAATATCTCATAACTCTTGTTACAGCATGCCAATGTTCATTACCTAGCTTGCTTGTAAACCTGCCAAGTACTCCTACTGCATATGCAATATTAGGCCTAGTGCAATCAGTCACATATCTCAAACTTCCGATTATGCTAGCATATTCCTTTTGATTTACTACATCATTTTCACTTTCAACAGGAAATAAGTGAACACTTGAATCAAAAGGAGTAGCAACATGCTTGCAATCAAGAAAGTTATATTTTTTTCAAAATTTTCTCAACATAATGTGACTAGTCAAGAAAAATTCCATCACATGTTCTTGTTATTTTTATTCCAAGAATAAAATTTGCCTCACCAAGATCTTTCATATCAAAATGGCTTCTAAGAATATTCTTAGTTTCATCAATAACATTCATGTTAGAGCCAAAGATCAACAAATCATCAACATATAGGCAAATAATCACATGTGAATTATTCCAAGACTTATGATATATGCACTTATCACACTCATTTGTTTTCAAACCATTTTCAATCATGCAGGAATCAAATTTTTCATGCCATTGCTTTGGTGCCTGTTTCAAGCCATATAGGGATTTAGTAAGTTTATACATCTTGTTTTCTTTGCCTGCTTCAACAAAAAACTTGGGTTGTTCCATATAAATTTCCTCATTTAGGTCTCCATTTAAAAAAGCGGTTTTTACATCGATTTGATGAATTTGCAAATCAAAAATTGCAGCCATAGCAATTAAAAGTCTTATGGATGTAATTCTTGTTACTGGTGAAAAAGTATCAAAAAATTCTAGGCCTTCTAGTTGTTTAAAACCTTTTGCAACTAGTCTAGCCTTATATTTATCGATAGATCCATCAGGTTTCAACTTTTTCCTTAAGACCCATTTGCAACCAATAGTTTTACAACCCGGTGGTAAATCAATTAACTTCCAAGTTTTATTAGAAATCAGTGATTCCATTTCATCATTTACAGCCTCTTTCCAAAATATAGAATCATATGAAGATAATGCTTCTTTCAAAGTGAGAGGGTCATCTCCAACATTAAACACATAAAAATCAGGACCAAAATCTTTTTCTACTCTAATTCTTTTACTTCTTCTTACCTCAAAATCATCAATGTCTTTATTTTTTAAAGTAGAAGTAGAAGAACAAGGTAGTGACAAAATATTTTGTTCAATCCTTTGGCCCCCACTATTTTTAAAATCAAAAGGAAATTTATTTTCATGAAAAATAGCATCACCTGATTCTATCACAATATTATCTTCAAGATTAAAAAATCTATAGGCTGTACTATTTGAAGCATAACCAAGAAAAGCACAAGTAGTAACTTTATTACCCAATTTTGTAATCTTGGGATCCATTAGCCTCACAAAGGCTAGACAACCCCAAACTCTTAGATATCCCAAACTTGGCTTGTAACCTTTCCACAATTCAAAAGGTGTCAATTTAGACTTTTTATGAGGCACACGATTCAACACATAACAAGCAATTAAAATAGCTTCACCCCAAAAATTTAAAGGTGCATGTGACTCAATAAGCATGGCATTAGTCAATTCAACCAAAGTTATATTTTTCCTTTCCGCTACTCCATTAGATGAAGGAGAGTAAGGAGGAGTAGTTTCATGAATTATTCCCAATGATCTAACAAAAGAATTAAACTCATTTGACTCATATTCACGGCCTCTATCACTTCTAATTCTTTTTATTTTTCTTCCAAACTGATTTTCAACCTCATGGAGATAAGTTTTGAAATTTTCAAAAGCATCACTTTTATTTTTCATCAAGTAAACATATGTAAACTTAGAAAAATCATCAATGAAAGTGATAAAATATCTATTACCTCCACGAGTTAAAATTCCACCAAGTTCACAGATATCAGTATGAACTAATTCTAACAAATCAGTTTTTCTTTCAACTTGAAAGTGAGGCCTTTTAGTGATTTTGGCTTTACTACAAGCCTCACATTTTTAAAAATTATTTTTAATCATGGGATTAATCCTAAACTACTCATGATTCCAACATAACGATCATTAATATGACACAAACGAGCATGCCAAAAATTAGTAGAAGAAAGCATATAAACAGAAGTAAAAACTTTATTCATTTCAACATTCAATTTGAACATCCCATCACATGCATACCCTTTCCCACAAAAATACCCTTCTTCACAATTACATATTGATCAGATTCAATAATCTGTTTAAAGCCTGCTTTATTAAGAAGAAAACTAGACATCAAGTTTTTCCTCATAGAAGGTGTATAAAGTACATCTTTCAAAGTTAATACCCTTCCAGAAGTAAAACACAATTCGACATCTCCCGTTCCAAGCAATTGAGTAGTATGTGAATCACCAAGCATGATGGTTTTGGGCTCCTCAAAATAAGTATATTTTTTAAACCAGTCTTTGTCATAACAGACATGACGGTTTGCACCAGAATCAGCCCACCATCCATCAACACTCTCAACCATGTTTTTGTCGGTAATCACTGCCACAAAAGGTTCTTCGGTAACGTTTGCCTGAGGATTAGGACCACGTTTCCGAAATCTGCAAAATCGAGCAATATGCCCACTCTTGCCACAAACAAAGCACAGTCCCTTATCTTGAACTTGTTGATTTTGTGCTTGGTTGTTTTCACCACTATTTTTCTTGGGAGGTCTACCATTATTTTTCTTGAACTTTTTATTCTTAGGCTTCAAAGAAGTATTTTTGTGAGTTTCAGGAGTAGCATTATTTGAAGTAATTAAATTTACCTTCATTATGATGTTGTTCTCTTCTGTTTGTAAAAGTGCATCTTGGCCTCTTGCTTCTTCTTCCATACGGATTTTCATTATCAAGGATTCAAGGGAGGTTTCCTTTTGTTTGTGGCGCATAGTTATTTTGAAATTCCTTCCAAGAAGGTGGAAGTTTATCTACTATGCCACAAACAATAAGATTATCTCCAATTTTCACCTCCTCGGACCTAAGCTCTCCAACAACCATTATAAATTCTTGAGCTTGGTCTACCACCGATTTATTGTCCACCATTTAGAAACGAAAAAATCTACTAGCCGCATATTTTTTCACTCCCGCCTCCTCGGTATCATACTTACTTTGCAATGCTTTCCAAATTTTCTTTGCACTAGAGTAAGTTCTATCATAATAATCATAAAAATTATCTGACAGACAATTAAGAAGATAATACCGACACTTATAGGAGTCACCATCATACTTTTCCACTTTCTCATGATGAGAAATAAGTTCATCATCATCCATCGAGGTGTCATCAACTTTATTAGGATTCTTCTCAGTTAACACATAAGAAACATTGAGAAGACTTAAGTAGAAAAGTACTTTACCCTTCCATCTCTTGAAATGGTTACCATTAAACCGAAATGGCTTGTTAAGATCTCCCATCTTGACATCCGCGGTTTTTTCAATTGTAGCCATCTTTGAATCTCCTTAAAATTGTTAGTGAAAAACTTACAAGATAACAAAAATACAAGATTACAATTGAAAATAAAAATGAAGAATAAATCTCTTCAAGCTGAGGCGCGGATATCTCGCTCTCTTTAAGGAGATTCAAGCCCACTGCAGCAAATGTTTTCACCGGTCCAGCAATAGTTCTTCTTGACTTGTCCCCTCCAGGATACAACAGCCTAATCACAATATATAACTCAACAACTCTGGACAAGAGTTGAGTACAAAGCTCCACAAAAAGAACACCTCCCTTCAACTAAAAAGAACTCTCTTTTTTGACTAACTCTTTCACTCTATATTTTTCTTGTGCATTATCTCTCAAACCAAATGAAGACCACCACTATTTATACTAGAAGAAGTCTTCCTAGAAATAAATAGGAAGATAAATGGTGTAGTAAATAGTGAAGAAAATGATCTTAGGAGTTACATAGGTTACAAGGATAATGGAGGAATTAAAAGTGAGAATAAAGGGACACAAAGCCACCAGCCGTTAGTTGCTGCACCAAAGAAATCTGTAACATAACAAACAATAACTCCAAATGGAGTAATGCAGCAAATAAGTGCCACCAACGGTCAATGTCAGAACCGTCAAGTAATAGGCAATTAAGTCTCAAAACATTGATGCCAAAATACAAACAAAGTGGCCACTAACATTCTGATAGGAATAGCTGCAATAGGAATAGGAAATATGCAACTTAACCATTGTTAATTAATATTAAAATTCTCCCAAACCAACAGGCCTACGCTTCATGCTGGTGAACAACCACCATTGAACTATGCAACGACTTTTAATAAAGTAGAAGACAAAATCACAGTGCCTATCCATATCAAAGATATTACTTACATCCATGGAAACCCAACTGTATTATGGGAGGAAGAAGAGGTTCAGATCATGATCATTAAAGAAGGTTTACGGTATGCTATAACTAAAAAAAATTATTACGGCTGGTCAAACCTAGAAAAGATTCGTTAATTGAATCCTTTATGGTGTGAGATTCAAGCCTAAATGTAAGGAAGGATTCTTCAATGATAGATACATACTAATTCCGCTTACCAATATGAAAGATTACATACATGTCATGTCAAAACCGACATATTTTTTGAAGGCTAAAGACCGATATAATATCAAATGTGACCTCTAAATTCAACCCAGAGGCGGAAACTACTACTGCCTTTGGATGTCTTTTTCATCTCTATCACCTAATTTTTTTGTTAAAGAATCCTTGTTTACGATGGCCAAAGCAGTGGGAAAACCGTTACATGTTGTCATGGCTACAATAAGCAAATCTAGACCTAGTTTTGTCATGGCAACAATAAGCAAACCGTTGCTGAGAATTTTGAAGTATTTGCTTAATTGTGATTATTTAATTAATAGATAATTTTAGATAATTAATTTAGTTTCTGACTAATGGGCTAAATCTATAATTTATTTAAGACCTTATACTACTTGACCCATATAAATTAAAATAAGTAGTAAGGTTTTTCACTTTTAGTGCTCGTTTGGTTTAAATTCAAGTTATGATGGGATAAGTTATGATGGGATTAGTTATGATAGGATAAGTTATGCTAAGATTATTTTTTATTGAGTGTTTGGTTTGTTGTATTCAAAATAATAAATCTTAAGAACAACATATAAGTTTACAAAAATACCCTTCATGGATATGAAAAGTAATGTCTAAAAAGTGTTTAAAGGGACATTTTTGTCATTTAGTCATTTTATCCCGGGATAAGTTATCCCGAGATTACTATACCACTCATAGAAAGTAATAACTTATCCCGGTACTAATAATTAGTACCGGGATAAGTTATCACAGCCTTGCCAACCAAACAACAAATTGAGTGGCACTATAATTTAATCCCGGGATTATTTTACCCTATCCTTCACACCAAACGACCCCTTAAGGTATAAGTATTATTCTTTAAAGAAAAACAAACTACCCTAAAGCGCGATTGTGCAGCATCTAACGAAGAGGGGAACCTTGGGTAAGCAAATTTCATTCATGTACGTACCTGCACATAACGAAATTCTGTATTTCCATATACATGATTTAAAGCAATTTCACATGCATATTGAATAAGTTGGATGACGGATTTGCGTTTTTCTTTTTATATAGTTGACCGAACTGTAGTTTGTTAATTGGTTGTGGGGTTGTAGGGAAGCTATTAAATGTCAATAATCTCAATCTTTACCCATTTTATATGTTAAATAATGTTGGATGAGGAAATAGGAGTGTACGCCGATCCCTTGTAACATAGTTGTCGTTGGAGTTGTGGAATTAATTAAAGATTTTTGTCAGGGATTATAGTGTTGGTAAATTGGAAAAGAAAAATAGGATGCTAAGTGATTATTCTTCATGTGATTCTGGCCAATGATTGCCATTATTAATACAATGTGATAAACTAAATAAATTAATGTTGGAGTCTAGATTTTTGTTAAGTTTTCAATAGTTAAGCATGTTAATTACGCCTCTAAATTTGGTCACCATTTTAAGATTCAAATTTGGTATATTAATATATGTAATTGAACATTAGGTGTATGGTATTATATGAAAATTATTAAATTTATGATATTTGGAAGACTTGAGACTTAACCCTAGACTTGAAATTTAAGAAATAGGAGACTTGATAAATTAATTGGCATCAAAATTCGGAACTTGATTATAAATTCAGGTGAGTTTTTGGGTCTAAACTAGAGCGATACGAGTGTTGTTAGTTTCAAAATCTTATTGTGGTTATTTACTTGAATAGATTGCATGCATTGATTTGGAAGTTCAACAAAAAGAGAAGGGCTCAAGTCTCGGAGTGATTGTTCGGTTATTTGAGGCAAGTGGATTTCTAAACCGTTGTTAAGTGTATAGAATTCAAGTATTTCCTTGTAATATGTGTTTGTGAATAATGGGACTTGGTGATGGATTGACTTGTCCATAGTGAATACTTCTAATGATGAAAAAGGGGTAATAAAAGGCAATGTGATTAATTGTTGGTGTGTGATGTTGAGAATGATTTGAAAGGCGTATTGACTCATTGTTGATGTTGTATCACGATTCTATTGTTGGTAATTGTGCATTATTATGAAAATGGTCATCTTCTCATTATTTATGTGAACATGTCATTTGCATTGTTCTGAGACATGGTTGTGACAAGTGTTATGTGAATTGAGAAAGAATAACAAATTAAAGAGGATGTACCATTTTGAGGGACGTGTCGCACGCCGCGATGAGATGTGTTGCACGCCACGATGAATTCTATTATCGAGGAACGTATTGCACACCACGATGAATACTATATATCGAGGGTCATGTCGCACGCCGCACCAGATGCATGTATAGATATGTCCCCCATGGGTCCCGGATTGAGAGACAACGGGTGTGTATCATTAGGTCAGACATGCATCATTATACTTGACATTGCATTCCATTGCATTGCCATCTTTTTCATTAGTGAACTTGATATTGTGTTTTGCTAATCTTGTGAGTGCCTTTCTATGGAACTTGTGATTGATGAATATTGAGCTTGTTGAGAATATGAAATTGTTAGAGTGTTGTCGTTGAGTTGTGTGCTTTGTAAACTGTGAACTGCTAGGTTGGGCTGGTTTTCTGCAGGTTGTAGTTGTGGAGGTTCGGATGGGGTGTAAGGAGTACCCATATTCTATTCACTTAGCTTGTGTTTAGAAGTTTACTTGTTAAGTACCGTGTGGTTTGGTACTCACCTCTTGCTTCTACATTTTTGTAGGTTATGAACCCGAAATTTCGTGATACTTTCTCTTTCTTCTTTTCCAAGGTTTCTCATAGATTTGTGAGGTACGTAGTTGTTTGTCATCTCAGCGAACCTTCTTACTCCTATTTATGATCTTTTTATATTCTAGAAATAATGTCATTTGAGACTTGTGTTTTTATTTTGAATCAATTGTAATACTTTAGAGGTTTGTACACGTGACAACCAGGTTTTGGTGGTTTTATTATTTTGAATCAATTGTAATACTTTAGAGGCTTGTACACCTGACAACCAGGTTTTGGGAATTTTATTAAGTTGCCTAAAATATCCGCACTTGTAATATTTTGAGATTTCAATATGTTTTACTTCCGCATTTTTGTGATATTTGGGTTTTAGGTTGACTTGTCTTGGTGGGATAAGACGAGTGTCATCACATTCATGTTACGGTTGTGACAAATAAGTGGATCGGGGCGGGTCAAATATAAACAGGTTAGATTCGACATAAACAACTAAATAAAATTCAACTCTACCTCAACACAAACAATAAAATCGAAGAAGTATGTGCTTGATGTATTATTAAAATGAGTATGAGAGAATGTATTTTTTGAAATTTTAATTATGGTCTTGTCTCCATCATTGTTCTAGATATATGTTACTAGTATACGTACCCGCACAATGCGTATATAATACTAAATGTTATTTTTAATTTTCTTCTTGTGATATCTTGTTCGAGTATATTAAAGCATACAAAAGTTCAACTATCATATTGTTCCTCATTAATGAAAGGCAATTACTCCCCCCCCCCCCCCCGCCCTCTCGCTCCCTCCCCACTACACCCCACCGCCATCCCATAACTAAATCTATGTGAATAGACACAACGAATAAATTTTATGTATCATATTTTATTATTACTATTATATTGTTCACTATGTAAAATCATTAAATTGTTAGTATTGATTTGATTAGCTTATCATTTAGCCTAATATAATCATTAAATAATTTTCTAATTAATATAAAACATATGTATTTATTGTGTTTACTCGTGATTTTTTTATTTTTATTTTAGTGTTCACATCTCTCTAATTTAAAGTTTTATGGACAATAACAGGTATATTATTTAACTATTCTATTGTATTCTCAAAATTATTCAAAATATTTTCCCCACCCCTCTTTCCCCTTCTTTTTTTTTTTTACTGTTTTTTATTACTTTTCGCTGATATAATTTGAATGAATTTTTTATGTTACACGTCATAAGCAGTTGAGTGTTTTTTAATTTCAATATATAGAATACTAAGCTTAAATTTGTTACTTAACTTCTATATTTTAATGTTTCATTTTGTCATGACCCAGGGGTACCCCATAGACGTAACATGGCATACTTGACCCCGCAGGGGTCTCATACAAGCCCTTAGAATATCATAACGTAAGATAATAGAAAGTACGAAAAATTTAAAACTTCTTTTAAACCATACAATCGAAAACAGTTTCATAAAGCAAGCGGAAGTCTTTACCGTGTCTTTGTCTCAAACCATCTATTAAACTCCCCATACAAAGTCTAAAACATAAAGAAATGACATAAAAGAAATAATGGGTTTCTCCTCGAGGCTATGAGGACTCACCAAATCTTCAACTCTTCTTGCTCCTTAGAAACCTAGCCTCCAAAGGAACTCAACCTCCAAAACCCTACATTTGATTAGAATGTAGGCTAAGTATGCATTAGTACAAAATCTCCCAAGTATGATAGCTAGCACAACATCAGAAGAGCATCTCAAAATGGTTAGTCAACATAAGACATAAGCATAATATATAATAGCATAGTCATAGCATAATCTCCAACATAAGCGTCATATAATCATAAGTCAACATAAGACATAGTTAATGAGCATAGAAGATAAGTCATAATCATAATAAGCAAAGTCTTCAACATAAGCATCATATAAGCATAATTGACTCTTAGTCATCTCTACCATAATAGGACCATTCTCAACTAACTTCAAAAGCATACAAGTGCAAAGCATGAATAGCATCCCATAATGCAACCCAAGCCAAGTACCCCTTTTTGGTCATCTTAATCATAGTCTATATACATGGTCAACTTATAAGCTTCTCTACCATAAGGGTACCATACTCCTAAGGAACCTCAAGACACACTTGTGCAATGCATGAAAGGCGTCCCATACTACCCTTCACACTAAGCATAACCTTGAATTCATCCTAGTCATATTTACCCTTCTTTGGTCTCACTATTGGCTTTCTTCATATAGACAAGGGAACTATCACCATTAGTCAAACACATCTTGGAAGGAAACTATATCAACAAGCCTATCTCAAATCTTCTTTAATAAACCTAAGTCATACTTTTGCAGTGCATGCATAGCACTCCATAATACTATTCATGCTAAGTACCACTTTTATGTCCTCATACTAATACTCCTTGGTTTGGAACCTAGTTCCTCTCTTTAACTTTAGAACACTATGAGGTACTCTATTAAGCACATCTTAGTTCATTGTTAGCTTGAACCCAATGAGATACTACTTTTAGCATGTCTTAGTTCATCATCAACATGGACCCTACGAGATACTACCTTAAGCATGTCTAAGTCCATTTATGCTCTTTAACACTATGAGGTACTTCATTAAGTACGTCTTAGTTCAATTATGCTTTAGAACACAATGAGATGCTTCTTCAAGCATGTCTTAGTTCATTGGATATGGAGATTGCTACTAGAAACCTTAACTCAACTATGTGAAGGCTTCCATCTCATGAGACCTAACTTTGGGAGACCCCACACTCTACTAAGTAAGAGTTCCCCCTTTAACATAGATAGTCCTCACATCAACTAGGAGTGGTTCTCCTTTCAACTTGGAGCCCAGACCCTATCTTGTATGACACTCCATCTCATTGTCAATATCCACTAGGGGCAAAGCATATACTCCTAGATTCACTATTATGCCTTGCTTAACATTTATATCTCATGGAAGGATGTCCTTGACAACCAATCCCTGTTCAAGTGATTCTATCACTTTATACTTTCAAGTATTCATAAAGAAGGTTAGGTGAGTATAGGCCTTTCACATCAATCAACCTATTAGAGTTCTATTGATCACATTGACTTTACTCTCAAAGTCTTAGTGATTCATCATTCATAACTACAAACCTTACTCTCAAAGCTTTACTTCATCCTATCATCATCCATATCTATATCACAAGACATTCAACCACATTCTTCATTACTAGGTAATTTTAATCCTGATACATCATGTAAGATCAATATCAAGTATTACTAATCAAGACCCATCATATTCATACTATTCTAGTTCAATTCATGCATATAAGTTTCTAACCTTAGACAATTACTAGTCAAAGCATTAATTCTAGAATATCACCTTGACCTTCAATTTCACCTTCCATGGCAATAACCCACATAACTCAACTTCATCAATTAGACTAGGGTAATCATGGAAAACACATGAATTCATCATAATATAACAACTAAATGCCAAATCAAACATAATTAGGTATTATCCACTAGATTGGAATCATACCCAAACCCTACCCACAATGTAAGAAGAACCCTAGCTAGAATTGGGTTTTTGACTTCACAATTAGTGAATTATAGGGGGCTCTATGGGTGGAAGAACCCATAGATGAATAATCTAAACATACATTTAATCAAAGTCCTAACATAAGCTTTCAACAACAGAGGTTTGTTCTTGGTCCAAGCTTTAAGCTCTATCTTCTTCTTCAAACCTTGGGTCTTCTAGAGAGAGAAATATTTGAGAGGAGAGTGTTTTGGGGTTTTGATTTGGGTCTTGTGATAAAGTGACTTAAATGGGTGTTTAAAAGCTTAAAATATCTTATATAGGGGTTTTAGGACTAGGTAAAATGACCCCACCCAAAAACTCCCACGTTTGGAATTTCACATTAACTCCCTACTAGCCAGCCTACTGCCCAAGTCTGCATGAGAGGCACCACAGTTTGTGGTCCTTCTCGTTGTCGTAGACCAGTAGCTAGGACTTTGTGTCTTGGCTTCCACAAGACCAAGGGATGTCCATGAGACCTCCCACGATCCGTGGTCAAGACCACGAGTCGTGGTGATGGTCGTGGTCCCTAGGCAGTGGCTCGGTCTCAAGGCCTTGCCTTCCAAAAGTCTAAGGGAATTCACGAGGCCCTTCACGAATCGTGGTCAAGACTAGTGGTGGTGAGATGGTCGTGAACATGGGACTACACTTCACTCTAAATGGTCTTGGCTTCCCTCCTTCTAAGAAATCTTCAGGAGCCTTTCCACGAACCGTGGTCAAGACCACTGGTCATGAAGTACCTCGTGTAGGTAGACCACATCAAGGCAGCCCTTAGGGAGCTATTGTCTTGGCCTCACAAACCGCACCACGAGCCCTGGTCCAGACCATTGGCCATGGTGGTGGTCATGGAACCCTTGGCTTGGGTCTTGCCCCCTTAGCCTTGGCTCTTGCCCCTTACCTTGGCCCTCACTAAGCCCTATATGGTCTACTAGTTTACGCGGTGTAAGACGTGCCTTGACATTCAACTCCTAAATCCCTCATCTTATGTATGGGAAGTCTCATCTACAACTCTAATCCACATACAGCTACTTCTAGAACCCTATCTTAAGGCCCTAGTTTAGTACACTAGTTTCCGGGGTATTACAATTATTTATTGAGATTTTAGTTATTTCATATATAGATTTTAAGTCTTTTCTCGTTATAATTGAAAAAATAATTTCTCATCTAAAAGCCCTTCAACGTTTTTTACATTATAATTTATAAATTGTTTCCTAGTTTTGTCCTAACATAATAGTTATTGCATTATTCATATAGTACATAAATTGTCCGCGCTAGCGCGATCATAAATAACAATTGCATTGAACTTGCAAATAATCCTTTACTAATATTCATACAATAAAAATAATGGAAAAAAATAGGTTCTTAAAAAATTATTAGCAATATTCCAACATAAATTTGATTATTTGTAATTATCACATAACTCAAGAACCTCTAATGAATGAATTATTCAGGAAATAATAAATCATTGGTTCTTTAATCAACATTCAAACGAAAAGAAGAAAATAAGAATATATATACAAAGACATTTCGTAAGAAAGGGAACATATTTAAGTTGTATAGATTATTCAATTGTGATATATGTCTCAAAGAAAATTTCAAAAATTTGTTAACAGATTCAAAAAAGAAATTACGCTTGAACATTAAAACAATTATAACTTTTGAACTTGCATAATGAATTTCTTCAATTGATAAGTGAGAAACTTCATATCTATGTAAAGATAGATAATATGTAAGCTTATATATAGTAGTTTTAAGTTATAGAATTTTATATAGAATATCAAAACATGAATTCTTGGAACTGAGTACACTAATCATTTTCTACACAATGAATATACCTACTATATGTGTATATGTTTAATATAATTGGAGACAATAACTTTGTAGAAACATAAACAATAAAGTTTAAAATATGCACTCAAAAACAACAATTAATATCATAAGCATAAATTAATGACTGTAAAAAAACACTAGGATATGTAAAAATAGAATGAAATAGAAAGAAAAAAATCGAGTCCACTGAATGCAAGTCTCCCCTTAAGAAAATTATTCCCCTCTAGTATCTAAGGTTTAAAGAATTAGATCCTCTCAGGATGGAACAATTTTATTCACTAACGTATTGATACAAAAACAATGGTGTCAGTAAGTCACTCAACATGAGTAAAGTACAAGAATATTTAATTGTGCAGAAGAAGAAGAAGAAGTTCAGAAGATTTTCGTTGTTTTAAAATGCGAGGAAATCCTTCTATTTATAGACAACAAAGGGTAGTATGAACAAATGCTTACTGTGCCTTATCGAAAAGGTCACAACTCTTTGAAAAAGTTACAATCCTTCAAAAAGGTTACAACCTTTCAAAAATGTCACAACCTTTCAAAAAAGTCACATCTCTTCATAAAAGTCACAACTCTTCATAAAAGCCACAACTCTTCATAAAAGTCACTACTTTTCATAAAAGTCACAACATTTCCTAAATGTCACAACTTCTCCTTAAAGTCACAATTTTTTCTAAAAGTCACAACTTTTCATGAAAGGGGAAATCTAGTTTTGAAAATAAATAAATTAAAAGGGAATCCTTATTTGTTGTGGTGCCATGTAGCCGGGCCCGGGGTTTTCTTTTATATATATATATATATATACTAGTAAAATTACCCGCACTTCGCATGAATTTAATACCACAGAATTTATAAAATAATATTGAAAATCTATCAGTCATTAAAACTAAAACAGTATATTATCTTACATACAAGACTCCGTAGTAATGAACATTAATAATGTAAAGGAAAATGATAATTATAACATCTTATCATCTAACCTTCAATCAATCATCTTTAATTTAATTTTATAATTTATCATTTTGCCTCCAAGAATTGTTACTATTGGTTATTTTTGGGAAATAAGATGACCATCAATATGAGATATTAAATTTTCTAATAAATAAGTAAATAATCTTTGTCTGTACTAACAAATACTTATAACATTAACAACAAAGTTTAAAACATGTACTCAAAAACAACAATTTATATCATAAGCATAAATTAATGATGTAAAAAAATATACCAGGATATATAACAATAGAATGAAATAGAAAGGAAAAAATTGAGCCCCTGAATGCAAAATGTCCCCTTAAGGAAATCATTTCCCTCTAGTACCTGAGGTTTAAAGGAATACATCCTCTCGAAAAGATTCTATTCGCAAGTGTATTATACAAAAATAATGGTTTCAATGAGCCACTCAACAGGAACAAATTACACGAATATTTAATTGTGCCGAAGAAGAAGAAGAAAACGTTCAGAATTTTCGTTGTTATAAAATGAGAGGAAATCCCTCTAATTATAGACAACAAAGGGTAGTGTAAACAAATTCTTATTGTGCCTTATCGGTAAAGTTGTAATTCTTTGGTAAAGATACAACCCTTCGGAAAGGTCACAAACTTTCATAAAAGTTGCAACTCTTCATAAAAGTCACAACTATCCATAAAAGTCACAACTTTTCATAAAAGTTGCATCTTTTCATGAAAGGAGAAGGCTATTTTTGGAAATAAATAAAATTAAAAGGAAATTCTAGCTTGTGGCGGTACCACGTAGGCTGGCCTAGGGTTCTCTTTTATATAAATATATGATATGACATATGATTAGTATCCTTACATTAATATGTAACTTTTTAATAGCTTGTCACTTTATCTAATTTTCTTATGGTGCGTAAGATATTAATAAGGATATCAGTTAGTTATATATTCATATTTTATGATGGATAAATTTTGTACGACATGAAATTAACATTGATAAAATTCACTAATAAAGTTAGTGGATCAATAACTTAAAAAAAAAAAAAATAACAAAGAGAGAAGTAATCTTAACATTATAAATCATTGTAGAAGTATATATAATAGAGGTTAAGAAAGTAAAACTCCATTACAAATCAAATTTTATTTAAGTTTGAATTCAAATATCATTTTAATTTTTTTAAAAAAATCTTTTTATCGCTCATCCTTATCCTTGATTTTATGAATACAATAATATTATTTATAAGCTATATATTTGAATGAAGAGAAAAAATTGGAATAATAAGATAGTTCATAATTAAATTGACTAAAGGGTCACTTGGTGTAATTATACCAAAGAATTATTTGAAGAAGAAAAAACATATATGACTAAAATGACAGCATTCATAATTTCACAAGTTTAAAGTATACCTCTTCACTCTCAGCATGACAAAAAGACCAATTATTTATATAGAACTTAATTCATATATATATATATATATATATATATATATATATATATATATATATATATATATAAACTTAAAAGAGGAAAATTCCTATCTTGAAAGTTGGATTTTAATTGTGCTCCTACATCATATTAAAATATAATAAGAATATCTACTATCATGCAAGCCAACTATTTTTGTTGCTTGGAAGTTCCGCCGGTGTTTGTCTTGGAAAAGTTAGAGGAAGACATAGCAGGAACTCATTTTGTTAGGCTGAATAGTAGCCACGCTCTGAGACTATCTTCTATGGCCAAATATTAAGCTATAAATATTATTATCTTGTTAACCAAAAAAAATGTTTATTTCAAATTTACTGCTCATGATAAACATATTTATTTTATATCGTAACTCTATTTTAATACCTAAAAAATGTTATAAACATGAGTAAATGTGTATCGTTAAGATCTTGGTCATAGTTCAAGGGTACTTATGTGACATGACCCAGACCGTCGTGATTGGCACCCACACTAACCCTCCGGTGGGAGAACCATTACTACAACCCGTATAACAAATTTTACAAAAATTAAGGTATTTAAAGATGCGAAAGCAGGTTTAATGCAGAAATAAACTAGAGTTCCCATAAACTCCGAAAGTTTGACAAACCATTACTAAACATTTGTGGAAACAATGCCCAAAACCTGAAAATCAATGTACCAAAACTCTAAAGTTCAACTAGTCTACGTAAAGGGGAACAACCCCAAAACTAAACAAACAAATATCGAAAGTACTAATCTAAGTCCGAAGTAAATGGACTAAGCAAAATGAGAACTCATGGCAGCCTGGAAGAACTGGCTCGCCCTTGAATTCAGTCTCGATCACTAATCTCCTAGTTGAGGTCTATCAGTAGTTGCCTGAAGATGACCTATACTCAAAAAAGAATGAGCAACTGCAGTATCAGTAAACATTCACAGTGTACTAGTAGGATCACGCGGCTATTCCAGTAAGAGAAACATATATAAACAGTCACAACATAGTAAACATGACATGTGCAGAACATATATACACATTGGTTATAATTTCAGGAGCAATGTACAATTACACATTCTCAATAACAAGTAGATAACAATTCAATGGTCCTCTCATGGAACCCATATCCAAACTGTTAGTGTGCCGGAACGTTACACCCGATCCTAATTAGTGTGTCGGAACATGACACCCGCTCCAATATAAGTGTCGAGTGCGACACCCGATCCTTGTTAGTATGTCAGAACGTGGCACCCAATCACAGTTAGTATGTCAGAACTTGACACCCGATCCACTCAACACAACTACAATAACAATCACACTCATACGTACATACTCATAATCATACAATCAAGTGTTGTATCATGGCATACATTTGTTCGTTCATACTCATTTCATTAGTTTTGATCAACAAGGCTTCATTCACATACATGCATTACAATGAAGTAATTACCAACATACATCACGCAAAACATGAAATCAAACCATCACCTACCTCAAAACCAAGCTTGAATCCCCCTAAGGCACTTGAAGTTTCCCTTTACGAATTATTTTCGCTTGTTCTAGGTCTACAAACAATTAATATATGCAAGGATCAATATTTTAAAGTCTAATTATCTAGATAATAGCAAACTCAATAAACCAATACCAACCCATGATCTCAATCTCCAATTTAGGGCTTTTTCCACCATTAGCTTCAGATCAAAACCTTCCGATAGTAATAATTACCCAAGAATCTGAATTCTACAGATCAAAAAATGGATTAGGGGAGTAAAATCCTTACTTTAGTTCTACAAGAGGTGGAAAAACTTCAAGAAATATCCATGGGTCGTCTCTTAGCTCTCAAGAATGATACTTGAATAAAATAACATTTTTGGGGTTTAATCCTGACTTAAGTCGTGACTAGCCCGTCGTAGCAGGACCCAACCCACCACAGCAGCCCCGCTTTGGTGGGAATAATCCCCCACGCCTTACACGGAAATTGAGTCCCAAACCCCTATTTCACAACACACCTTTAACCCATGACATTCAAAGACTACCCTTTCACGCTAAGATCAGTTTTGAAAGTTTCACTCACCCGAATTCGATTTCGTAAAGTCGTACGGGTTTTTTAACATCTTAGCTATCTACTCATGTAATTAAATTCATTATTAAATCTCTCATTCATTATCATATTTACCTAGACCTCGCATGACTCAGATTTCATCCAAATCTGGACTAGGCAAGGAATTTTCAAATCACTACTTAAAAGTTTTATGGCCCAAATTCTTTCCTCATTGGCTTTTCTATAATGACGAGAATAGGTCATTTATAATCGATACCAATTTACCCATCACTCGTTCCCGAGTGACAAAATAGGAAAAACTAGCTTAAGTATGAGTAGAGTAATACCTGAATCGTTGAACAACTGGATACTTGTCTCGCATGTCCTTATCAATTTCCCAAGCAGCTTCCTTAACCAGACGATGCTTCCATTGAACTTTCACTGACTTTATCTTCTTGGTTCTCAGCTTCCAGATATCGTGATCAAGAATTGCCACCAGTTCTTCCTCATACTGAAGATCCTTGTCTAGCAAATCTGAGTCCCATTTTATGATGTAATACCCATCCCCGTGATACCTTTTCAACATTGATTCATGAAATACTGAATGAACTCCCGAAATTCTAGGAGGTAAGGCCAACCTATAAGCCACTTGCCCTACACAGTCAAGAATCTCAAATGGACCAATGTATCAAGGACTAAGCTTGCCCTTCTTTTCAAATCTCATCACCCCTTTAATGGGTGACACTTTAAGACGAACTTTCTTATCGATCTAAATTGTCATGTCTCTTACATTATGGTCTGCATACTTCTTTTATCGACTTTGGGCTGCTAGGAGCTTAGCTTGGTTACTTCTTACCGTATCCTGAGCATCCTTCACCAAGTCAACCCCCAAAGGTTTCACATCTCCAGCCTCAAACCATCCTATGGGTGATCTACATCCCCTCCCATAAAGTGCCTCGAACGGTGCCATATCAATGTTGGAGTTGTAACTGTTATTATAGAAGAACTCACACAACGGTAGGAACTTATCCCAATGACCTCAAAGTCAATCACACATGCCCTCAGCATGTCTTCTAACACTTAAATAGTCCTCTCTGACTGCCCATCCATTTTGGATGAAAGGTTGTGCTAAAGGTAAGTTGAGTGCCCAATTCATCATGTAATTTTCTCCAAAACTTGGATGTGAACTACGTACCACGGTCAGAGATGATGTAAAGGGGCACCACGTGCTGCCTCACTATCTCTTTCCCATAAACCTTAGCCAACTACTAAGCATTATAATCTATTCTGGCAAGAATAAAATGGGCTGACCTAGTCAATCTGTCAACCATTACGCAAATAGATTCAAACTTTCCCAGTGTCTTGGGGAGACCAACCATAAAGTCCATGGCTATCCTTTCCCACTTCCATTTCGAAATTGGCATTCTCTGAAGCAAACCTGTAGGTCTTTGATGCTCATACTTTACATGTTGGAAGTTTCGGCACATAGCCACAAACTTAGCTATGTCTTTCTTCATGCCATGCCACCAATAAAATCACTTCAAATATCGGTATATTTTGGTCACACCTGGATAAATAGAATACCGCAAGCCATGAGACTCTATTAACAATTTCTGAATCAAGTCATCTACTCGAGGAACACAAATCCTTCCTTTAAAACTAAACACATCTCCCCGCATCAAGATTTTTGTATCTTGTGCCTTGCTAGACACTGTCTTCTTTCTAAGCTCATTCAAGCTGTCATCCTTAAACTATTTTGCCTTGATCCCCTCAATGAATATGGCCTTCACCTCAATACTAGCTAACAGCCCACCTTTTTCTAAGATGCCCTACTACATAAACTTAGATTCCAAGGTTTGAATTTCATTAGCCAGAGGTCGCTTGGATACACTCAAGTAAGCTAGACTACCTATACTCACCGCCCTTCGGCTTAATGCATCTGCCACCACATTAGCCTTACCCGAATGATACTGAATGGTCACATCATAATCCTTGAGTAACTCCATCCACCTTTGCTATCTCAAATTCAGATCCTTTTGAGTGAATACATGTTGTAAACTACGATGATCAATAAACACCTCACACTTGACACTATAAAGGTAATGCCACCAGATCTTAATAGCAAACACTATCACTACCAACTCTAAATCATGTGTTGGGTAATTCCTCTCATGAGCCTTAAACTGCCGCGATGCATAAATTATAACATTCTTATCCTGCATCAACATTGCACCCAAACCTGAATGTGAAGCATCACAATAAATAATAAAATCTTTACCTTCCACCGGTAGTGTCAAAATAGGTGTTATGGTCAGAAGAGTTTTGAGCTTTTGAAAGCTTTCTTCACACTTGTCAGTCCACCCTAAAGGTACCTCCTTCTTGGTCAACTTTTTCATATGCGTGGCAATAGAAGAAAAGTTCTTCATAAATCAACGATAGTAGCTAGCGAGCCCCACAAAACTCCTAACATCAGTCACAGAGCTAGGTCGGACCCAATTCTTAACCACTTCAATCTTTTGGGAATCTACCATTACCCTTTCCCTTGAAACTACATGCCCCACAAAAGCGACTGAATCCAACCAGAACTCACACTTGGAAAATTTAGCATATAACTTTTGTCTCCTAAGAACACCAAAACAATATGAAAATGATCGGCATGCTCTTCCTTAGTTTTTGAATAGACCAAAATGTCATCAATAAAGACAATCACAAAATAATCCATGAATGGTTTGAACACACCATTCATCAAACTCATGAAAGCTACAGGCGAAATTACCAACCCATAGCGGGTCATGAATGTTGTCTTTGGTACATCCTTAAGCCTAATATTGAATTGATGGTAACCAGACTTTAGATCAATCTTAGAAAAAACTGACGCACCCTACAACTAGTCAAAAAGATCATCTAATCGAGGCAACATATACTTATTTCGAATGGTGACCCTATTCAACTGTCAGTAGTCTATGAAAATCCTCATACTACCATCCTTTTCTTAACAAATAAGATAGGAGAAACCCATAGGCAAGCACTAGTTAGAATGAAACCTCTATCAAGAAGTTCCTGAATTTGAGCCTTAAGCTCTCTTAACTCCACCGGAGCCATACGATAAGGAGGAATGGAGATGGGGTGGGTACCAGGTTCCAAATTAGTGCATAAATCTATATCTCTATCCAGAGGCATACTAGACAAATTCATATGAAACACTTTTCTAAATTCTGACACCATATAAATAGACTCAATAGAGGGAGACTCAACCTCAACATCTTGAATATGAGCCAAAAAGGACAAGCACCCCTACCCTATATGTTTCCTAGCATGAATGGAGGACATACCCTTAGCTGACTTAGGCTTATACACCCTTTCCCACTCTAACTTTTCCCTACCCGAGATCTCTAGATTCACAGACTTAATATTACAATTTAATACAACATAATAGGGGGGTAACCAAGTCATGCCTAAGATTATATAAAATTCAGTCATATCAAAATAATTAGATCAGTCCAAGTTTGGAAACCCATAAACATAACATAATAAATATGATAAACATGGGTTACTATGACAAACTCTCTAACTAGGGTAGAAACATGGATGGGGGCATCAAGTAAATCATAAACCGCATCAAATCCCAAAACAAATTGAACGAACACGTATGAAAAAGTAAAATATGGATCAAACAACATGTTAGCCATCTGGTAACAGACAAGAATAGTACTTGTGATCACTGCAACAGATGTCTCCGCCTCAGTCTTGCTCAAAAAGCATAAAACTGAGCCCTGTCATCTTGACGGACAACCTCCTTGCCTGGTTGCATTGGTCATCTGCCTGTATTACCATTACCCTGACCTCTACGGCCTTGTTGATTTCCTCCTCGCCCACCTTGTGAATATCCTCTAACAGTATTATTGTTGCCCGCGGGTACAACTACTCTAGTCTGCTACTGCGCGGGATCCAACATGTGCGGTTGGGGAAAATATCTCCTTATGTGCCTAGGTTCCCCATAATTATAGTAAGTATGATCAAAAGACGGTCTGCCGCTATCCAAACATGCAGCTCCCTAGCTATCCAAAATAAAATATTGTTGTGGAGTTCCCGAGTAACTACCTGTAGAAGCAGGCATCACTAACTGAATTTGATTTCTTAGCCAAAGCCTTAGTTTGCCCATCACATTTAACTCTCTCTACTTTCTTCACAAAGTCGGTCACCTCATTAAATCTCTTTCCTGCAAAATTCGTGTGAACAGGCAATACATGAAGTTTGGGCTCATTCCTTTAACGAATAGACGAATCATCTCCTCCTCAGTAGTCAGCGATTGAGTAGAATATCTAGACAATGCATGAAATTTAGCCTCATAAGCAGCTACAGACATACCACTCTACTTCAAAGCCCTGAACTCATCCTTCTTGCGATCATTTAAAGTCCGGGGCACATACTTTTCCAAAATAATAGCATGAAATTGTGTCCAAGTGAGTTGAGGTAAAGCTAACGATCTGCAATCCACATAAGCTCACCACCACTACTTTGCCTCACTCCGAAGTTGGAAAGTCATAAACTCTTCTCCATGCTGATAGACAATATCCAACTTATGCAACATCTCATAACAATCCAAGATGAACTCATAGGCATCCTCACTCTCAGAACCATGGAACATAGGCGACTTTAATTTTAGAAACTTAGCCAACATTTCATGCTCATTACAAATCATCACCGAACCCAACAGGGGACGTAAAAAGGGGTCGGTGCCTACGTTTCCATGCACCTTGGGAACGGTGACAATAATATAGGGGTTGACAAAAGTTTGAGTTACTTGAACTGAGGAAAGAACTACAGGACCAACCAATCCCTTCAGAAAAGTCATAATACGTTGAGCTAACACTTATCAAAGGAAGGAATACTTATAGTCTCAGCCTGAACCTCTTCCTCTTATCCAACATCCACCTCATTCTCAACCTCTACATTCTCCTCTATCTCTTCATGATGCGTAGGAGGAGCCTCATTTCTCAATCGTAGATCCACCCCTATCGGGCGCTACCCTTTCTCGGCCTCTACCCATTAATCTTCCTCTACCCCTTCCTCGACAACGGCCTCTTGCTGCGGTCTTCTCAAGGGGCTCATTGACGGGAGCTACGGGCCTGACACTGTTGAATATAGTTTTAACCATTTGCGAACAGAAGAGAGAAGGAGATTAGATATCAATTTGGATCACCAGATACCAATTGTAATCACGTTATAGCATAAAAGGAGACAATAGAAAATAGACATATTTCCTAATGTCCTATACCCTCTCAAAGAAAAAAACAAGTGTCTTCGTACTCATCTGCAAGACTCTGCTAGACTTGTTTTGGTACACCGAGATCAACGAACCTAGGGCTCTGATACGAACTGTGTCAGATGCATGGTAATAGAAGTAAATTTCTTCATAAATCGACGATAAGGGGTACAACTCGAAAACTAAACAAAAAAATATCAAAAGTAATAATCTAAGTCTGAAGAAAATGAACTAAGCAAAGGAAGAACTCATGGCAGCCTGGAAGAGCTGGCTCACCCTTGAATTCTGTCTCGATCACTGATCTCCTATCTAGGGTCTATCAATAGCCCCCTGAAGATGCCTTGTGCTCAACAAAGAACGAGCAAGTCCAGTATCAATACACATCCACAGTGTACTAGTAGTATCGCACGGCTATTCCAGTAAGCGAAACATATATAAGTAGTCACAACATAGTAAGCATGACATGTACAGAACATATATACACACTATTTATCATTTCAGGAGCAATGTACAATTACACATTTTCAATAACAAGTAGATATGAAAATTCAATGGTCCTGTCATGGAACCCATACCCAAACTACTAGTGTACCGGAACATGTCACCTGATCACAATTAGTGTATCGAAATGTGACACCCGGTCCTATATAATTGTCGAAACGTGACACCCGATCCTAGTTAATGTATCAAAACGTGACACCCGTTCCATTCAACACAACCACAATCACAATCACACTCATATGTACATACTCATAATCATATAATCATGCATTGAATCATGGCATACATTTGTTAATTCATACTCATTTCATTAGGTTTGATCAACAAAGCTTCATTCACATACATACATGCATTACAATGAAATAATTACCAACATACATCACGCAAAACATGAAATCAAACCATCACCTACCTCAAAATCAAGCTTGAATCCCCCTACGGCACTTGAATCTTCCCTTTCCAAATTCTTTCCGCTTGTTCTAGGTGTACAAACAATTAATAAACGCAAGGATCAATAATCTAAGGTCTAATTATCCAGATTATAGCAAACTCAATAACCAAAGGCCAACTCATGATCCCAATCCCTAATTTAGGGCTTTTTCCACCATTAGTTTCATATCAAAACCTTCCCCAAGTAATAATTACCTAAGAATCTAAATTCTACGGATCGAAAAATGGATTAGGGGAGTAAAATCCTTACCTTTAGTACTAGAAGAGGTGGAAAACCTTCAAGAAATATCCCTAGGTCATTTCATAGATCTTAATAATGAAACTTGCAGAAAATAACTTTTTTGGGGTTTCATCCCGACTTAAGTCGCAACTGGCCCGTCGTAGCGGGACCTAACCCGCCACAAATGCCCCGCCCTGGCGGGAATAATCCCGCCCCAGCACCTTACACGGAGACAGAGAGTCGGAAATTGAGTCCTAAAACTCTATTTCACAACACACCTTCAATCCATGGCATTCAAAGACTACACTTTCACGCTAAGATCAGTTTCGGGAGTTCCACTCGCTCGAATTCGATTCTGTAAAGTCATATGGGTTCCTTAATGTATTAGTTATCTACTCATATAATCAAATTGATTATTAATCTCTCATTAATTAACAAATTTCCCTAGACCTTTCATGACTCAAATTTCATCCAAATCTGGACTAGGCTAGGAATTTTTAAATCACTACTCAAAAGTTTTCTAGCCCAAATTCTTTCCCCGTTGGCTTTTCTATAATGATAGGAACAAGTCGTTATATTATGAATTATTTCTTTAATATGTATGCAATTTTATAAATTGCACAATATATATATATATATATATATATATCAATAATACGACATTCAATGAAGATCACAAACCTCATGTAGTGATATATTTGTCTTTTCAATTAGTAAATGTTAAACAACTCACAATTCAAATATTATATTGATTTGTATTGGATTTATTTAACAAATGACAATTCTCTCTAAATAATAAATTTTGTAAGATAATTTATTTAAATAAATTTACTAGTACAATATAAAACATAAAACACAGAAAATAAACAAAATCATTAAAAAGATTTGAGAGTATATCTTTACACAGATTAATACCATGGTATTAAATTTTATTTATTCCTATATCACCGAATTTAAGGTATTAGTTAGACATTTTATACCATATAGGGTGTATAACTAATCCATGAATTATTTTGTACATAGACATACTATTCAGATGAGTACGAGAAAATGTGTTTTCTGAGACTATGATCATTAAAGAAGATTTAAAGATTTCCATAATTGGAAATTTTACTTATTGCTGGTTAGAACTAGAAGAGATACATAAAATTAGTCCTTTATGGTGTATGTTTCAAGGCTGAGTGTAAGGTAGGATTCTTGAGTGATAGACACATCCTAATTCGCCTTACCACTATGTAAGATTACATACATGTCATGTCAAAAGCAATATATTTTTGAACGCTAAAGACGGGTAGACTATCATATGCACTCTAAAGTGGGAAACCTAGTTCAACCCAGAGGCGGAAACTTCTACTACCTTTGCGTAGATCTCTTTTCCACCACTATCACCTATTTTTTTTTCATTAAATAATTCTTGTTTACGATGGCCAAAGTAGTTGGAAAACCATCATATGTTGACATGGTTACAATAAGAAATTCTAGACCTAGTTGTGTCAAGGTAAAAGTTGAATTCGACTTACTGAAAGATTTTCCCAAATGGATCAATGTTGGAGTTAAGAAGACATCTTCTGGGGAAATAATCTCAACATGGATAAAAATCCTATACGATTACAATATTGCAAATATTGCAAACTTCAAGATAGAGGCATGATTTATGTTGAAGGGGTTCAAAAAGATAAGTAAGCATACTACTAGTATTCACAAATGAGTGGATCGAGGCGGGTCAAATATAAACGGATTGGATTCAATATAAGCAACTAAATAAAATTCACCTCTACCTCAACACAAACAATAAAATCGAGGATGTATGTGTAACACCACAAAAATTTCTATGTTATGACCTAAACTATTTTTCATTTACGTATATTGTCATATTGGGTGATTCTTGAATTGCCCGTATATGTGTAAAGGTAAATTCTTTAGTATGGGAATGATTTTGGATATCAATTAAGGTAACTAGAAGCTCATAGCACAAAGTTGAGTTGAAAGTTTCCTAACCAATTAAGTTTTGATGTAAGATTTTCTTTGGGCCAACTTCATATGACCATATCTCTTAGAATATAAAGAGTTACATGGATCATAACCTATCAAATTAAAGGTATTTGAATTTTCTTTCCAACGCCACCAATTTGCAACTAAATTACCTACTAATTTTCTAAATCTGCAAGTAACAATTTACCTACAAAGGTTTTTCCATCGGATTTTAATTGGCAAAAAAATTTGCAGGTAATCAAATTACTTGGAGATTTTACTTTATTATCCATATGAAAACATTTTTCTTGTAGTGTGTGTCATGGCTTAGTTGAGGATATTAGGTGACAACAATAATGTAATAAAAATAAGCTTTCAAGGGATTAATTTTACAACTTACTTCATTTGTGTGACTAATTAGTTAGCAATTGATCCGGTGCAAGCATCCAAGTATATTTGTTGAAATTATTTATGATTTGGTAAAGGGTAAAAAATATCCTTAATTATGTAAAATGTCATTACTTAATAGTTTCATTTAAAAGTACCTTTATAGTTAAAAAGGGGGAGTTTAAAGATGATAATCATCCATAAGACCATAACTAGGGACTGGCACATCAAATTTCTTTTCTTACGCTAGAGAAATAGGCAATGTCTGCTTAAGTTATTTTTATTGACAAAAAGTGACACAAATTAGACTAATAATTAATGAGTTGAAATTCATCTTGACTTGTTATTAACTTTTTTTCTTTCCTTTTTTTTAGATAAGTATCAAAAACTCACCTAAACTATCTCATTATTTTGAGTTTCATACTCAAACTATTGAGAGTGTGAGTTTTATGCATTACCTATCACTTATTAGTTTGAGAAACACACTTCTATCTTTTATTACATTCTCTTCATGGTGTGTGTACCACACTCTCTTTTATTTTAAAAAATTTGTCACATCACACTCCACATGGACAAAACATTCCACCATGACAAAAATAAATAAATTATTAGCTTAGTTAAAATTAAAGATTAAGAATTATTAACCCAAAATAAATTATTACTCACATCTCAATGAAGAAATATTCTGAAACTGAGGACACAACTTCTTTAATTGAGGTAGAGAGGGATGTCTTAATCGACAATGTGCAGTAAATGGAGACACAAAACTAGAGAAAACAACAGGCTGAGACTCCCACTCATCAAGGATGTACATATCATCAAATACATGTCATTTACCAACAATTATCTGATTTGTCTTAAGATCACAAAACTAGCTATGATCGAGAAAAAAATGAAATATAACAATTAAGGTATATGTATTTACTGACAAATATCAAATTAAAAATCAATTTACATATGATAGGGCAATAGAGGAGGTTGACTTAATAATTCCAAATCCAACACTTGTACAAATAGTTCCATCAGCTACAGAGACCAGAAAGGGAGCTTTGTGTGATTGAATGCTTGAAAAATATGTTGGAATTAGCAGTTGTGGATCACCCATTCTTTGAAGAGGTGATACGATATGTTTCATCTAACTTAACAATTTTAATAGCCAAAGTGAATTTATTCAATGATTCTTGATATTGAGATAATTTTGCAAACTCATGTGTTGGAATTGAAATTATTTTATCAAAAAATGAATTATCCGTAGTAACAAAATTTATTCTTTTATTGATCATTCTATTAGTGAAATAGTACTACCACTTATCCTCAACAAATATTTTTCAAAAGAAACCAATTCAGTAATGCAATTTCTGAAAAGAGAGCAAACAAAACCTGAATGTAATAAAGGTCAAATGCAAATCTTTGACCAATGAAACAAAATTTTGTACTTTCAGGATATCTGGCCGGAATTTCAAGAAGACACAAACTACATATTAAAGATGAAACCCAGAAAAATCAAATATCGATTGAAAACACCAGAAAATAATTTACCAAACTCCTTAGATGTTGGTAGAAAGAAGAACGAGACAATAACCAGATCTCTTAGCCGGAAACAAGTGACTTTCTGGGATGATGGTTGGAAATAATAATAGATGATAGAAAAACAAGATCAACATAAAGAAAAGCTGATCTAGACAGATATACCACTTGCCTTCACACACACGTCGAGAAAGTGTGAATAAAATGGAGTCACCGAAATGTGAAACTCACCAGGTTAATTTTAATGTAATAGTCATAAAAAATTACTATTAACTTCTAGAGAATAAACAGTGTCTCCTGGCTATGAAGATGATTCAACTCCAACTAGGTAGGGCTTACTCAACTCCAACTGGGAGTTCATAAATTGTTATAGTTCTTTTTGAAAAAGAAAAAATTCAAAACACATAAATACAGTTCAAGATTTCTTTCTTATTTTACTTGGATTTTTTCCACAAAGTTGTGTGTTGCTAAACACTTTATGATTCTCTAATCGTTGCAATTGTTGGCAAGATAACGAGTCATATCAGTGAACCATTTGTAAAGGAAAAAAAAGAGTAAAAAAATAAGGAATCTCGATCATCTTTGCCGTTAAAATTTTCTCCTAATTAGAGTTGAAGAAGGCAGAATATCCACTGTATATTTCTAATTGAATTGTAACTTCAGGAACAAAAAATTGCATGTTAAGCCCTTACTAGACCATTTATCCCACTTCCTTGGGATTTAGTTTGTTGACGCTTTATATATAGCTGAATTTATGAACATTAGATGAGAAAATGAGTACCAATTATCCCACTTTCTACAGAATTTCTGAACATTAGATGAGAAGATGGATACCAATTATCCCACTTCTGTTGCATGCAGACCGTTTATTTCCTGGTGTATTGCTGCCACTAACACAGACTTGATTAACTAAAGATGGCGCAATTGTAGAGTTGACTACCTTGAAGCTTGATACCGAAGGAGTCATTTATTAGAAAGGTTTCAGAGTAGTGTAGAACTTGATGAACAATGCAAAATAAACAAAAAAATAGAAATATGTTGAAACTTTGCTTTGTAACTTGTGGAACAATTGTAAGTAGATGATGTCGCATGTCCTTTCAATCATGAAGGCCTGGTTCCTTTTTTAGGGGTGAATCCATAGGGTTTTAATGGCCAAGAATCATTGACTCTTAATTTTCATTGAATAAGTAATTTAAATGACATTCAATTGTAAATGTTATTCGCTAACTTCTCCTTAGGGGTGACAAAAGGGTGGATTCGATCCGATTTGAATGGATTGAAGTTAAAATAGATTGGATTACAATTCACACATACAAAATATGCATAAATATGGATTTGGTGAAATATGATTTGGGTAAAATGGTTGTAACCCACTTAAATCTCCAAAAGCCAAAAAAAATTAAATCAAAACAAAATTGTTAATACCTCAAGCCTTACCACCACAGCTCAATATTATTATTTTTTTAAAACTAATTTTTTTTCATACATGTAGACCTCCACCCTACCCCATAAAAAATAATAATTAAAAAGCACTTCTTTTAAAAAAAAAAAAAAAAAAAAAAAAGTTGCCAACTCCCTCACCCCAAAAAAAAAAAAAATTTAAAATAAACAAATTTTAATTTTTTTGCCAACCATACCACCCTCACCCAGGTCACCTCCCACCCACACCTAAAAAGGATTTCAAAAATTTTCCAATTTTTTTATTGCCCCCACCCCACCCCCAATTTTCTTATTTTTTATTTTAAAAAATAATTAGTGCAATTAGAGATTTTTATGATAAGTGAGTGATATATGAGTATATATGGATTCTTAAGTTAGCCATTTTGTTTTGTCCATATTTGTATGAGCTTAAATAGGTTGAAGTCCATATTTACCCTTCTAAGAAAATATGAGTGATCCATTGAATTTAATATGGGTAAAACATATTTGTTTCACTTAGATGGGCCTAGATTCCCCCCCCCCCCCCCCCCACCGTCCTCTTTCGAGTGCTTGATTCAAATTCAATTTTATTCCTTCGGGGTAGTGTTCCTCACTCTTTCGATTTTTAGCTACTTCATACTTGTCCTTCCTACTGGGTATATAGCAAGAGTTAATAGGAAATGGAGGGAAGATGAAAAGAGGAATTTGAAAGGTTCTCTTATGCTTTAGTAAAAAGACATTTCACCCTCATTGGTGTTGGAAAGAAACATTGAAGTGTTTAAATAGAGAAACACTTCTATTAGTTGTTAAAAGGGTTGGAAAGAGGAACCCACCTAAGGTCGTCATCATTGCTTATTCGGCTTCGGCTTTGGAAAATTATAGATAGAGAGAGTGATTTAAAACATCTTTCCCATTTTATTTGAATTTCCCACCATTGGATATGACTTTTCTGAAAGGTTGCAACTTTCAGGAACAGTTATGACCGTTTGAAAGGTTGCAAACCTTCATGAATGGTCGTGTGGTTTCTGAAAGGTTGCAACCTTTCGAAACCAATGTTTATTGACTATAAATACCTATGAATCCTCAAATTTTTTTTCACTTACAAAAGTTTTGACTTCTTCTGCACAAATTTTTATTCATGTACTTTACTGTCATTTTGGGTATCAATACTGTGGTAAGTAAAATCGTTTTATCCTTGGAGTATATATTCCAATTTAAACCTCGGATACTAGAGGGGAATAATTTTTTAAGGGGACATTGTGCATTTTGTGGGCTCGATTTTCTTTACATTCTGTTTCATACGTCTGTTATAGATTCTAGTACATTTTACAGTAATTAGTTTTTGTTAATTAATTTATGTTCTTCACTACGTGATTTAAACTTTGGAATTTATTTTTTCTGCAAAGTTTTTGTTATCAATAGTATTGTTTAGAATACAGATTGCATAACAATCTTAAGGAAATTATATTTTAATTGTTAATTTGTGTTTCTGGTGGAGACAAAGACCTTCGTGGTTTTATACTCCTATTAAGTTTGAAATTTATGTTACTATTTATTGAATCAGTTGTACTGATTTTTGTTTATCAAAAATGGCAATTGAAAATGTTATGAGTTCGGTGGCTGTTGTTGCACCAACCCGAACTGATGTACCACCAACAGAGAAATCGAAAAGTTTCTCTGCTGTGAATTTCAAAAAATGGCAGCAACCAATATTTTATTGGCTTTCCACTCTTGGTCTGCAGAAGTTTACTAATGAAGAAACTCCAGTGCATGATACTGATATGCCTGACAAAGAAAAATTCATGATTATTGAAGCATGGAAACATGAAAACTTCCTATGTAAGGGCTACATTTTAAGTGCTTTAGAGGATGATTTATATAATGTTTTCAGTGCTTTGACAACTTCGAAGATTTGTGTTATTCACTTAAGAAGAAATATAAGACAAGAGATGTATGCTTAAAGAAGTTTGTGGTCTCAAAGTTTTTAGACTATAAAATGACAGATAGTAAAACAGTTGGATCACAAGTGCAAAAAATTCTACTTATTTTCCATGATTTGATTGCTGAGGACATGGTATTTAATGAAGCTTTTCAAGTGGCTGCAATGATTGAGAAGTTATCTCCTTCGTGGAATGACTTCAAGAATTATTTAAAGCACAAACGCAAGGAAATGAATCTTGAAGGTCTTGTGATTGGGCTCAAGATCGAGGAAGATAAGAAGACCAGCGAAAAGAAGTCTCGTGGGAGTTTGATATTAATGGGAGTTAATATTGTTGAAGAAGCTCCCACCAAAGGCAATAAGAGAAGGAAGTCCAATGGACATATGTCAGAATATGCCAGGAAGAAATTCAAGGGAAACTGTTACAATTGTAGTAAGGCTAATCACAAGTCTTCTGACTGTCGTGCTCCAAGAAAGGACAAGGACAAAGGAAAAAGTCAAGAAAACATCGTGGAGGAGATGGAACATGCGGATGAACTCTGTGCAATGATCTTAGAGTGAAACTTAGTTGGAAATCCCAAGGAGTGGTTTCTCGACTCATGTTCCACTCGACATATATGCTATGCAAAAGAAGCCTTTGCGACGTATACTCCTCCTGAGTTCGATGAAGATTTGTTCATGGGGAACACAACAACAACAACAATTGCATGAACTGGGAAAGTAATGTTGAAAATGACATCCGGCAAGGTGTTTACTTTGAACAATGTTCTGCACGTTCCTACTATTAGAAAGAATCTAGTTTTTGATGCACTACTTGTTAAGAGTAGGTTTAAGTGTGTCCTAGTCAGTGATAAAACTGTAATAAGTAAAAATGAGATGTTCTTACTAAAGGGCTACCTCACTGAGGGCCTTTTCAACCTGAATATAATGATTGTTGATAGTATTAATAAGAATTTTGCTTCTGTATACTTATTGGAGTCAAATGATTTATGGCATGCCTGGTTGGAACATATAAATTACAAAGCCTTGCTAAAATTGATTAATTTAGAAGTATTGCCTGACTTCAAGTGTGCTAAATTGAAATGTGAAATTTGTGTTTAATGTAAGTTTGTTAAGCATCCTTATAAGTCTGTTGACAGGATTTCAAATCCTTAAGACTTAATTCACATAGATATATGCTATATGAAGTCAATACCATCTTGCGGTGGGAAAAAGTATTTTATAACTTTTATTGACGAGTGCACTCGATATTGTTATGTATATTTTCTTAATATTAAGGATGAAGGAATTGATGCATTAAAGCAACACAAAAAATGAAGTGGAGAATTGATTAAATCGAAAGATAAAAATAATTCGGAGTGATAGGTGGTGGAGAATACGAATCTCCTTTTGCAGAGATATGTTTGGAATATAGTATTATTCGTCAAAAATACTGCACCATATACACCACAAACAAATGGATTGGCAGAATGGAAGAACGGAAATTAAAGGAAATGATGTATTTCTTGTTAATCAGTTATGGTTCACCATGAAACTTGTGTGGGGGAGTTATCCTTACAGTTAACAAGATACTCAATAGGGTACCCCATAGCAAAAAACAATCGACTCCATACGAGTAATGGAAAGGAAGGAAACCCAACTTGAAATACTTCAAAGTATGGGGGTGTTTAGCCAAGGTAGAGGTTCGTTTACCCATGAGGGTGAAAAAAATAGTGGATTGTGTATTCATTGGATATGTTGTGAACAATAAGGCCTGTCTATTTTTGGTTCACAAATCTGAGTTCATGTTAATACGGTAATTGAGTCAGATAATGTTGAGTTCTTTAAACATATTTATCCGTATAAAACTGAATGTGAGTCAACAAGTGAAAGACCTAAACGACTATGGGAAGAATCAATGGAAAATACACTACCTAACGAGGATCCATGCATAGTAATCGTCAACGGAAATTCACTTCTTTCGGACCAGATTTTGTGGCATTCTTGCTTAAAAATGAGCCTCAAACATTTAAAGCAGCGATGTCTTCATCTGAGTCAACTTATTGGAAAGAAGCAGTCAATAGTGAGATCAAATCAATTTTGAGTAACCATACTTGAGAATTGGTTGTTCTTCCTCCAGAAAAAAAACATTTAGATCAAAGTGGATCTTTAAAAGGAAAATAAAAGCTTATGGGACTATTGACAAATATAAGGCTAGACTTGTAGTCAAAGGGTACAGACAAAAAGAAGGATTACTTTGATACATACTCTCCAATAACAAGGATAACATTTATTAGGATGTTAATAGCACTAGCGGGAGTGCATGATCTGAAAATCCACCAATTTAATGTTAAGACAGCCTTCATATATGGAGAGTTCGAGGAAAAAATTTACCTAGAACAACCTGAGGGGTTTGTAGTTCCTGGTAAAGAAGAGAAAATGTGCAGATTTGTTAAGTCACTTTAAGGGCTCAAACAAGCACCCAAACAACGGCATGCTAAATTTGACCAAACAATGTTGTCAAATGAATTCAAGATTAACGAATATGATAAATATGTTTACATTAAAAACATTTTGAATCATGAAGTCATTGTTTGTATGTATTTTGATGACATGTTAATAATGAGTAAAGATATTGATGATATAAATGCTACTAAGTGCATGCTGCCCAGCAAGTTTGATATGAAGGAATTAGGAGTTGTTGATTTGATCTTATGGATCAGGATTCTCAAAACTCCTCAAGGACTAGCATTATCTCAATCTCATTATATTGAAAGAATATTGGACAAGTTCAGGTACTTGAATTTCAACGATGTCAAAACTCCAATTGATATAAGTTTTACATTTCAAAGGAATGAAGGTGAAAGTGACTCTCAATTGGAATATGCCAGAGTGTTAGGAAGTTTGATGTATATTATGAAATGTACGCGACCAGATATAGCATGTGCTATTAGCAAGCTGAGTCGGTTCACTAGTAATGCTAATCAAACTCACTAGATGACAAGAAAACATGTGTTGGTGTATTTGAAACATATACAACATTATGCTATGCATTATAAAAAATATCATGCCGTGATCGAAGGATATAGTGATGCAAATTGGATCACCAGGTTAAATGAAGTAAAATCCACAAGAGGTTATGTGTTTACAATTGGTGGAGGAGCAGTCACTTGGAAATCGTCCAAACATACATGTATCGCTCGCTCCACAATGGAATCTGAATTTATTGCCTTAGGTAAGGCCGGTGAAGAAGCTGAATGGATTCGGAATTTCTTAGAGGACATTCCAATGCCGCCTAAACCTGTGGGACCTATATGCATCCATTGTGATAGTCAAGCAGCAATAGGTAGGTTAAAGAGCGTCATATACAACCAATTATTATATGTATTTACTAGAAGGAAAAGCCTAATTAAGTTATAAGTGTCATTGAATTGTAGCACAATATACAAAATAAAGATATTTTATATAATCCCATTTCACTTATAATTACAAACTTAAAGGGTTGGGAAATTAAATATATCTGCAATACATGTGGTGATGAACTTCTCAGAATGAAATAATTCAACTTTCTCTGGTGAAAAATTAACCTCTAAAGTTTTAAAGCAAACTTCAAACACCAAAAGATATAATTACATGATCTAGTAACCATGAAAGATAAAGCAGAAGCACAAAAAGGACTCCCAATCTAACACTTAAGACTCAAGAGATGATAACATACGCTACTGTGAATAATTTCTTCAAATGCTATCATCTTGCACATCTGGCACATCCATTACCTTTTCAATAATGAATAGGTCATCAAATAACTGTTTATTCTCAAAGAGAATATGAGACTCACACTTTCATAATTAGCAGTTCAGCCTCTGAAAGGATAATAACTATTAATTGAATGACTATATGAGAAATCAACTAGTACTAAAAAGATAGGCATGTTACATGATAGCTAGAAAAGGAGCAATAGAATGGACTATTGGGATATATGCTATTAACCATATGTTAAGAAATAATATTTATAATAGAATAAATATTTTCTCAATTTTAATAGATCATATATTCGTTTATGGTGTCTGTTTACTTATATAGTAAATGATTTAGTGTGTAGAGTTTTAGCTTATGCACAGCGGATTAAATCAACGGTTCTTATAACTATAAAGTTTTTTGTTCACAATCTAGGATGAAAATTGGACATGCCATCGGTACGATTGTAGCTCAAGATTATATGTAATTTATCTTCATTATGGGAACGGTATAGTTTCAACTTCTTGTGCTAGTGCATTTTGTATCACTACAACAAATTTGATTATCAGGGATAAATAATTTTGTCATTTATAAATTATATTTCGTCACTCAAAATCTTGTAAGGCAAAAAATAATTCGTCAATCATTCATTAGTAAATGTGTGTCGCTAAAAGTATACAAATACGATTTAGTGCTTCGTCGCTAAAAATATTATTTATATACAAAAAAAAAAAAATCATCCCCAAATGCTTAAACATTTGTGATAAATTAATTTGTCGTAAAAAGTATGGTTCTTTGTAGTTAATAGTATGCTTTGTCACTAAAAAGGTTATTACTACCGACAAAATTATATCGTCCCTAATTATTTTACATCAATCAGTGACGACATCAATTGTCTCTAAAGTTATATATATTTCGTAGTTGAACAAAATCTAATTTCGTCGCTAATGACTATATTTTATATAAAAAAAAATTAATTTGTTCTGAAATGTATTAATTAGGGATAAATTTATTATTATATAAAAAAAAAAGGTTAATGTTCCTATTATATTTCTTTGTAGTTAATAGTATGCTTTGTCACTAAAAAGGTTATTACTACCGACAAAATTATATCGTCCCTAATTATTTTACGTCAATCAGTGACGACATCAATTGTCTCTAAAGTTATATATATTTCGTAGTTGAACAAAATCTAATTTCGTCGCTAATGACTATATTTTATATAAAAAAAATTAATTTGTTCTGAAATGTATTAATTAGGGATAAATTTATTATTATATAAAAAAAAGGTTAATGTTCCTATTATATTTCTTTGTAGTTAATAGTATGCTTTGTCACTAAAAAGGTTATTACTACCGACAAAATTATATTGTCCCTAATTATTTTACTTCAATCAGTGACGACATCAATTGTCTCTAAAGTTATATATATTTTGTAGTTGAACAAAATCTAATTTCGTCGCTAATGACTATATTTTATATAAAAAAAAAAAATTGAAAGTGAGGAGTGTTTACCATCTGATCAACTGTAGCGACCCCTTTTCCATTTACCGTATGCACATAAATTTCATGACATATATATATATCATTTATTTTTTATTTTTTATTTTTTCCTCATGCAAGTAAGTAATGATAATAAATATTATCCAGTTTCGAGTACCCAACTAATTGGGTTCATGCTTTATACAATCGTTATAAACAAGTAGGACATGTAACATATTACAAAACTTGGGCTTAAACACCCCAAATGAACCAACACATAGCCATACTTAGATTACAACCCATGAACATGATACGGCAAGGCTTCAAAACCGAATGCAAATATATACATCATATAGATCGATATAAGTACCAAAATTTATACAAAATATATATGCCTATATGCAAATGTGATCTTCTTTTAAGTTCTCAAAATTTCCATCTCCCATGGCCATCTTCATCACTCCTCTCGATCAGCCCCTACGATAGAAACAACTATCGCTAAGCATGAAGCTTAGTGGTGTAAAAACTATAGGGTCGAAATCCTCAATATTCATCAAGCCACATTTTCCAAGTCAATGAGCATCATACTTGAAATATAATAAATAAATAAAGTAACAATAGATAACAAGTATCAAATTCGATATTCAAAGATACAATGTCAAGAAGCTCATAGCACCCTTTTCCAAGAATTTCAATAGCAAGGCTCGCCCCATATATACTTCATGTCGTCACACCCGGCACAAGCAAGTATCAAGAAGGGTCGCTGCCCTGTATCAAGAAGGACCGAAGCCCTGTATCAAGAAGACCAAGAACCATATTAAAAATGGCTTTCTAGTTCGTACTTAAAATGGATAACTTCCATTCCTAAGACGAACTACAAATCCAGAGTCAAGATGGCAAATGATCTGAATCAAGAGGCCTGCCAATAGTGACAAAGCCGCAGCCACAAGAAGGACATAGTCCCAACAAGAGTGCCAAGTGATCCAACAATCCGTACAAGTGGGCGAGATACACAAGCATCATACCAACATGACAATGCAAGGTAACAAGAGGTATCAAGATCAGATCAAATTTCATTTATACCAGCCATCACAAGAGTTCAAGTACAAGTTTATACACAAACCTCAATACTTTAGTGTAGCAATAGTCCAACAAACTTTGCAAGCAAACCGGAGGCCAACCAACGTATCAAGTTCCTCAACTTGTTCACAAGTCTATACAACCTTAAAAATACAATTAAATAACTTCTTTAATTCCTCATATCTCAATAATATCGAAATAAAACAGGATTACCACACAGACACAATTCTGTTCTCAAAACAGTGATTCTGGACAGTTTAGTACCCCATGTTGCAACTTAAATTTGAACAGGAAATAAGCAAAAATAGACTTTGTAACCCTCATTAAAGTTGTAGATACGTCTCTTAAGATTGCAACGCAACAAGAATCACTAAAAAATACATTTTGTATAAAAAGATATCATCAATACACCAACAGTGGTTCCTACCGGAATTCTAAACCCGAAATCTGGACAACACTTGTCCTGTGTTGCGTCCCATTTTTCACATCTATAACAGCTAAATTAGACTTTCACATAAACATAAGAGTTTTAGATATATGAACCAGCTTTCCAAATCATATTCATGCACCCAAAACGGAGTTCTAGATACTGAGATATTCTAAACGTAACACAACCTGCTCAGCTACAACAACAGAGAAATCTGGACAGAACTTGTCCTGTGTTGCGTCCCAGTTTTCACATCCATAACAGCTAAATCACACTTTCAAATAAACATAAGCGTTGTAGATATATGAATCAGCTTTCCAAAACATATTTATTCACCCAAAACGGATTTCTAGATCACAAGATATACACAATTTACCAAACACTGCCTAGTTCAGAAACAGATTTTCAGCACTTCCCAAACAAGGCGATTTGTATCTTGAGTTTCAGGCAAAAGACCAAGGTTTTCTTGTGATTTGGATAAACAAACTGTTAAGCCAAGTTTCTAAGGTTTTTTTTTTTCTAGAAAGAACCGAAATTAATCAAAGGAGAGTTAAAATATATAGTCAACAAGTGATAAACATCACTTTTAAAGCTTTGTGGGCTGCCCAAATAGTGTTGTGGGCTGCCCACAATGCACACATAACCCTATATATCATCACATTTCAAGTTCCCAACCAGAGAGTAGAACATATTGAAATAGTTTAATAACGGTAAATCAATATAAAAATTCTTATTAACATTTAGAGGCGTTACATCAACTCTCTCCTGTCTCTCATTTTTATTTTATTTTTAACTTCATTCACTTCTTTCAAATTTAACTTCTATAGAAATAATATATTACATGATTATTTATATATATACACAAATGCATGAAATTTACCACCAATAATTCATTCAAATGTAGATTATATTTTAATTAAACAATATATTTTTTTAAAATATCTTTAAATATATTTGATTTTTTCATTTTATTTATTTATTTTTATAAATTTTATAAATTAGCCAGTACAATTATAAATTTATATAAAATTAAACTTTCAATTTTATTAAAAAAAATTGAATAATTGGTTCAATTTGATCAGTAAATTAATTGGTTTGAAAAAAACATCGATACCCATAACTATAGTAGTTCATCATAATTTATTTGAAATCATCGTTGGTTCATTTCTTTCATTTTTGTATTCATTTTTTGTTTATTTCAATTTTCACAGATATGAAAAAAGTTAATAGAAATTTATGATATATGTCGCACCTTTGAGAAGTCTTAATATTTAAGTCGATGTTATCTATGTCTAGTTGCTTACTTACGGTGGAATTACTATTAAATATGTACATATTTTTATGCAGTTTACCAATTACAAATCAATAGACACTCCTAAAAATTAGCACCAAGACTTGAGAAATTATTTTTTTCTATCGTCTTTATCGATGAAAGTGTATCAAATAAAAAACAAAAGTGTTAAACCAACAAGTATTAGCAATAAAGTGGTAGAATCGTACCCCACTCACAATACTTATAACCTGGATTGTATTTTTCAAATGATGCATTTTATAATTGCATAATTTAAGAAAATTGATGAATTGAACTTTTTCATCTTTACAAAATCGATCAAATTCTTTGGTTTTAATATTTTTCCTCGCCAATTAACGAATGAACTCTATCTATTTCTTATAAAGTACTTGTATTATTCTTTTTATAAGTTGTCACTTGTAATTATGAACAATTGTAGCCAAAAAAATTATGTTTAGCTATGAATTTTTTTTCTTTGCAAGTAGTTAAATTAGTTACTACAAATTTTAAGTCGTTGCTATTTAACACCTTACATATTTTGTGACAATTTTTTTTTTTTCACTAAATCACTGATTGATTAGAGACAATAAAATCTTTGTCACCAATTATTTATATTATTTGTGATGAAAATAAATGTCATAATTAAATCTAAGTTTTTATAGCTAAAACTTATAATATTTAACTACGAACTCTAATTTGTCGATATTGTAAAAATATATTTTTTTAGATGAAATTTTTTTGTGTCCGAAAATTAATAAATTTTAAGACAAAAAATAATTTGTCATGAATTAGTTACATTATTAGTGAAGAAATAATGTGTCACTGATAACTTTAAATTCGTGACTAACACTACTTAACAAATGATGCCAATTAATTTTTTGGTGGGAAACATTAGCGGACAAATCTTTGCTACGGATTTTTTTGTTTCGTCACTAAAAGTATGTGTCTCATATATTTAAGCACGAAAAGTAAACTTTGTCACTAAAAGCAAACAATTAGTGACGAATTTGATGTTGTAGCTTATAATTTCGTAGCTATATATCATATTTGTTGTAGTGTATGTATTGAACGGGACCGACTAGAGATACTTGTTTTAGATTGGCTGACAAAACCATATTTTCTAAACTATTAAAAGTACTTATTATAACTATTATGATCTGTATATATTAATTATTGTTTTCATTTATTAAAATGTCAGATTCTGATATGGGTCAATATGCCTGGTAGATTGGATGATAATAATATATATTGGTGAAATAATAAGTTCATGTCTCGTTATAAAGATTGATTGATATGCCTTTTCGAGAAACTTACAAGATTTCATCGTGTCAAACCTTGCAAGTGAATTTATGAATCTGACACATGGAATAAGTTAAGTAGTGCTCTAACAGAAATTAATCATTAAATTAGATTCATCAGTAATTTAATTTATTGATTAGTATCTGTAATCTTAACATGGGAAATTACAAATTATAAATAGAGGAGTGCAATTACGAATTTCTAGTGGATTGATTTGTAATTAATTATGGTAAGAATAAGTCAAATTAATTATTTGGAATTATTTCCATAATAGGAAGCCTCAGTAATAAATTATGTGGTCCCTATAGTGCCCATATTTAACTAGAACTCGGAATTCTATTTCTAAGGGGAAAAAGGGAGATGCAGGTTAGTTTTGTTGTTTTTCAAGAATAGCGTGGGTTTTTCTTTTCCTTTTTGGACTAGGAAGAAATCTATAAATAGAGATTCTCCTAACCTAGAAAAAAATTGATTAGTTTTCTATTCATACTAGCCCACCCAATATTGAGAGAGTTCAGATGTGAACTTGAGGTCACTGTAGAAGACCATAGCTATTGTCCATCTTGTTGATTCGCTTGAAGGTCTTTCTATCTTGGGGATTCGCTTGAAGATATATGCTCACGCTTCAAGAGATAATTCTTGAATTAAATTTCAATAAGTTTGTGTGTTCTAACATATTATATGTGTTTTAGCATAAACGATATTGGTTGTCTATTATTCATGTAAGCAGTAAGATTCTAATATGCTTACGGTGTGCATATAGTTTTCTAACAATTGGCATCAAGAGGCTCGCTTTCATCTAAATAGATAAATTGGATGAAATACATATATGTGATTTTATGTATGATTCATGAAAAAAAAAAAATCGAGGGGTTTGTTCAATGCTACGACGGTAAAGTCGTCGGGAATGTTGAACCAAAATTAGGATCTCTCTTATTTTTCTAATAAAAACAGTGATGCCCTTGTCGAATTTCTTGGCGGTTGTAACCTGGGTTGAATAAGAACAAATATTTTGCTCAAATTCTTATCCTTGTACCCCACTAAAGAAACTTAATTTGGTATTATTTTTGTTGTTTTTTTTTTACCCGGTAGGAAATTGAATCGTACAAATTTTTCAAAACTACTATGATAATACAATAAAACCTCTGTAAATTAATATTCGGTAAATTAATAATCTCTCAAAAATAATATTTTCTTCCGGTCCCAACTTTGGCCAGTGAAAAAAATCATCAATTTCGATAAGATAATAAGATAATAAATTTCCAAAAGACCCCTATATAAATATATGGTCCCATTAATATCATAAATTATTAATTCTTTACCAATACAAATATATCTAAGACAATTTAGTGAAATATGATTCTAATGTGTTCTATTTTTTCTTAAAGTTTAAATCAAGTTGAAGCTTATCTCTAACTTTTTTTATTACATCCAAGAGCTCCAGTGTTGTCTTTTCGAATTGCACCATAAAATTGTAAAGAGTTATAGATACGATAAGTGTTTCTTTACACGTAATTGGTTCCAAAAGTATAATATTATCTTCAACTTCATCATCAACACTACTTTTTCGATGGTATCCACAATTTCTTTTAAGTTCTGGACCTTTGAACATGTATCACTTTCACCCGGATAATCTAACAGGTTGTTGACATCCATAATATTATGGTAACCGAGATCATTAATCATGACCTCAAGTTCATAAATGACGTTTTCACAAGTAGGTTCATTCAAATTCTCTGAAATTATATCACCCGAACGAATTTTACAGTGTCAAAAACAATTTGTTATATATTGTCTCTTGCTGAACATTTGTTGTCCAAACAGGGATTGCAAAATTGAAAGCATCCAAAACATTAATCTTTTCTGGATCAGTTTGTCCCACTTCATAGCCTTCTAATATCCTACGATAAAATTTGTTCGATAATACATCTTGAAAGCTCTTTCCCAACATCATAAGGTTGAAATTAGTAAGATACAATCATTTTGATGTATTCGTTGCACTTTTTGTATAATATTTTTTTTATGTGAAATCAATAAATATGAAACATAAATTAGTAAGATACAATGATTTTGATATAATCAAAATTAACCTTTATTAAATCTCAAACTATTTTTTAAATTAATAAATATTAATTTATCGATTAAATAATATTTTTATAAAATAATAAAATTTCATGGTCCCTCCAGTTTTACTGTATAGGACTAAGTTAGTAGTTTGGTACTTGGTCAACTGGGTTTTACTGAAAAAAAAAGTTTTGGTGTAAAAACTTTATTGGGTATTAACCTAATTTTAAGAACTACTCTTCCCATGTAAGTTTTGCTAACGTGATGAAATAATTCGTTGGATACCATCCTTTGTTTTGAAGTATCACGTGTCAGTGGCAGCACACATATTTTTTTTAATGGTACTATTATATGTTTTATGATTGGTCCAATGGAAATCATAAATTAATTTTGGTATTTTTTTTCCTCTTTGTTGACTAGTTATATGAGCCTAACATTATTATACCTTAATCTGTGTAAATTTAGAATTTTTGATTGATAAATAGTTACCTTCAAGGTGGAGTATTTATTCGGAATCAATGAAAACTTAATAAATATTTTATACATGTCAGATTATAGCAATACATGAATTGAAAATTATGATTAATAAAAAGGAATCTACAAAACTGATCTATTTATTTGAATCGTTAGAATATTCTCAATGTATCATGTATGGATTGTTCTTCACAAATGTATACTAGTAAAGGTTTATTTACTCGGAAGGGGATTTACCTTTAGATACTAGTAACACTTAATTAATTCATGAGAATAGATATTAAAGGTTTTCACTGGTTTAAAGGGAAAAATATAATATCTTGAATTCTCAAGTGTATTAATTGACAGAACAATATATTGTAAAGAGGTTAGTTGTGTGTCTTAGCCGAAAGATGGGACACAAGTATGTATTGTGCTCATGAGATAATTATTAAAAAGAGAATAAAAATGTGAATCAAGTTATTTTAATCTTTAACTATGCCTTAAACGATTATTTTTTCAAATTTGGTCATTGTTAAGGTGGCCATGAATTTTATGATATCTGATTGACTTGAAATTTGATGGTTCCAATGAAAATCGTTTCGGTGGTTTTAGATAGTTTGTTAGATTAAAATTTGATTTAAATATGATAAGGTCATTCATTGTGTCAGTTATGTTTGTGTTAAATTTGGAACTTGATTACACATGGTGATTTAATATGAATTGATATGTGATAAGAATGTAGTTCATAATGTTTTAATTCCTAAAGATTCTTAAATCACTAAAATTTGAATTTGGTCATAGCTTTGGAAATAAAGATTCTTTATAGACTCCAATTGACCTGAAATTTGATAAGTTCATTGATAACGGCCTAGTAAGAAGTACTCATTGTTATGTGGTTATATTTCTTTGAGGTCGTTAAAATGATTTTAAAGTTGTTCTTTGGAATTAAAATGTGATTTTAGTATGAATGACATCTTTTATATTGGTTTTATTTATGTTATATGTGGTACATGATTACACGTGATGAGTTAACATGAATTGATATATGATAAATATGTAGATCTAATTATTTTTCTTTAAATCATTTGAATTTGAATTTGATCATAGCTTTGGAGATAAAAAATATTATTGAACTCCGATTGATCTGAAATTCAGTAGGTTCATCATAAACGACCAAATTAAAAATACTCTTTGTTATGAAGTGATTTGGCAATTTGAGGTCATTTAGTTAATGTTTTTAGATATTTTTTTTATCTTGAAAATTAATTTTAATAAAAATTACTCGACTATGTACAATGGCCATAGAGATTATTCTCTATGGCATTCATGACTAAATTTTAGTGAAGTATTAAGTTCATGTGTTGGCTTAGACCTTCCTCCATATCGGATGAAAGTAATATAAGTCATTAAAATTTAATCTATAGTTTTGATTATCTATATTGACTCTCCCTATCTGAGTAATATATGATTGGATCAAAGGATCTAGGGATAATGATATTCACTTGACTTAATTTAACATATACTCTCCATCTGAGTTAGCTTTTGTGTTAAATTTATTAGAGTGAATATCTGACACCATATATGTATATTGTATGAGTAGCTATTTTTCATTAAAATTTATTGTTCAAGATGCATGGATATCTATGTGGTGTGTTTTGAATTTTTGTATTCAATGCATTCATAAACATGTTGATTTTTGAAAAATAGTATTCAAATAAAGTATATTGTTTTTAGAATTTTATTCTTTGTTCTTGATTTGTTAATCTATTTCACAAATGATGATATGTGTCATGCGTTAAGAATTTTTGAACGGAAAAATTTTAAATTTTAGTTTGACCGTATAACGTTTTCAACTAAATTGATCATAAGTTTGGAATTTGAAAAAAAAAAAAAAAACTCCAATTGATCTGAAATTTGGTAGATTCATAAGAACGACCTAGTAAAAAATTAATTTTTTTTTGGATCGTTATATGACTTTTTGGTCATATTTCATTAAATAGTAGTGAAGTATTAGTTTTATGCGCTGGCTTAGACCTTCCTCCCTATCGGATGAATTGATACAAGTCACTATGTATTTAATCGTCTAGTTTTGATAATTTGTATTAACTCTCCTAAACTGAGTAATATAGGATTGGATCAATGTAACTAAAGGATTTTCACTTGATTTAAACTAACAATAGAGTCTCCATTGAGTTAGGTCGGTATAAGTGTATGGAGTAAATAATCGGTCATTGTACATGTGTATTGCATGAGTAGTTCTCCAATCCCATCGATTGGCTATTGGATGAGTAGTTCTCCAATCCCATCGATTGGCTATTGGAGATGCATGGATATATATGTATAAATGAGCCCTGAATTTTATTATTTAGGATTATTCGAAATATTATGATCTATTTAATGTATTATATCTCATATTCTCAATAGACTTTATGCACCCACTTAGTACTACTTAAGCTTTTCTTTTGGTAGAGATATGATATTTATTCCAAGAACGCATTGTACATGTACCTTATGTTAGAAGAAATTATTTTTAGTTTCCAACTAGATAAGAGATGAGTATTTAATATATTTGTTTGTAACTCTCCTATCATTGAGTTTGATAAATATTTTATTTCTTGTGGTATATTGATCCGTGATTCTTTTATTAGTATTATCTCTCATGAATTGAATTATATTAATCCGTCTCATAATCAAAAATATCTTTTAAATTGAATGAAACTTATCTACAAATTAGTGTCTAATTCATTTATTCTGAATAATTTTCGAGGTTGGTTAATGGATGGACATAACGGTTCATTGAAAGTGAAGTCACTACCAACATGTGAGTCTTGTTTAGAAGGAAAAATGACTAAGAGACCTTTCCTCTTAAAAAGGAAAAAGAGGTAGTGATAAGTTATAATTAATCTATTCTAATTTATGTAATAGATGAGCATTTGGGTAGGAGGTGAATTTGAGTATTCTGAGTTTTCAAGAAGGTTACTCATGATATGAATATATTTTTGATGTTTTTTAAGTCTAAATGTCTTGATAAACTCAAAATATTTAAGACACATGAAAATAACATCATGAAAAATATATAAAGCCACTGCAATCTGATTGTAGTGATGTGAACTTCTATGCAGAGCTCATAAGTCACTTATCTTATAAAATAATTGCATTTCAATTGTCTACACCAGACACTCTATAATAGATTGGTGTAGAAGAGAAAAGAAGTAGACTCTTATGAAGATGATAAAATTAAGTATTGACTCATTATTAGTTATTTTGTTTCTTTTGGGACAGGTTCTAATAACTAGATATCACATTCTGAATTCAATTTCTTTCAAATCAGTACCTTGAACAACTATAAAACTAGTTGAATTTGACGCAAGTCTAATCTCTGACATGTTCAGATATAGGATTATCTAGCACATGTGCTGAGTGGGAGAATAAGAAAATTGAAATTAAGAAAGGAATGTGTGTGTTAATTGGATATCCTAAAGAATGAAAGAAGGTTTATTATAGTGTCCTAAAGAAAATAACGCAATTGTTAACACAACTGTCTGATTTCTAGAAAAGGATCATTTAGTAAACCATGTTCCTAGAAGTAAATTAGTTTTTACAGGAATTGAACAAAGAAATAACAAATAAGTCAATTGTAAATTTAGACGCTCAAAAAATCTAATCGGTATGTAAAGAAATGACGTTCCATTGCATTTAAATAGTGGGAGAAACGTTACTAGACATAAGAAAACTACTACCTCAAGTAGTGGAAGTGATGTTGAGCAAATTGAAGAACACTATATTAAAATTTGTTAATAATTCAATATTGAAAGATTTTGAAGAAAATATTAAGACTCAAGATCATGAAAGTGTGATTATGTAGTAGTGTTTGTCATAGTGGGAGAATCATAGCGAAGATTGATTTGTTTTGTATGCTTGAGAGAACTTTTATGATACATCTCTTGAAAAGAAGTAAACTCTTGGAAGGTTTCATGAGAAACTCTATCAAGATTTAGTACAAAAATGATATTTTACGACAAAGCATTACTAGACAAAATTGCATGAGAAAATAACTTGGTAAATTTCTTTTGATAAGAAATAAATGAATGCTTGAGAAAGTTGTAAATGCATAGTTAAGAGTCTAAGTGGGAGATTGTTAGGGTATATACTATAAAGGCATAATACATATATTGGGTCCTAAACTTGGCTTCAAATTTTAACTTTGACCTCCAACTTTCATAGTGCACAAACAGACACTTTAATTATCTAACTTTTAAATAAATAAACACACAATTTTTGCTGCCAAAGAACATGAAATGCAAACGCTCCAACGTGTATTAGTGAGCCACTCAATGGCTGCCAACTAATTAAATATTTTACACGTTTATTTTAGAACTAAAAGAAATCAAAATTAATTTTAATTTATATACAAAAATCAAAATTAATTCCTCCTAATGGTTTTTAGAGCTTGGAGCTCATTGTTTGACTGAGCCTAGAGGTTTCATGATGGCTGGCTTCTTGGTTTAGGTGTTTGTGGTTGTTGGGTCTGTTTTCATGGGTTTGGGGGGTCATTTGGTTGCTGTTTTGTGTCTGGTTCGAGCTGCTGGCTGCAGCAGTGTTGTTTTGTGATGATTCTAGCCAGAGATGGCGGATCTGATGGGTTTGGGGCTTGGTATTTGGTGGGTTTAGCTAGCTCGAAGCTCGTTCGCTTCATGGGTTGTGGTCCGGCGTGGAGGAAGAAGGAGAATGGCTGGATTGGAGGTGTTTGGAGTTGGGAGCTGCTGATTGTTTGAGATTGAAGCCGGCTTGCTGGTGGTGGCGTGAGCGGAGGATAGAAGAAGAAAATGAATGGAGGTTTTGGGTGGTTTCAAGTGGTGTTTGCTGGCCGGAAAAGGGAGGAGTAATGGATGTGTTTGTTCACTTGTTTGGGGGTCACTTGGTTGTGGCGTTTTGCTTGAAAAAGAAGAAAATGAATGGGGGTTTTGGGTTGCCGGAGATTGGCCGGAAGCCGGGGTGGTAGAGTTGCTATTTCAACATTTTTTTACCGTTGTGGGCCTCGAAAATTACTCGTAACTCGCACAGAATACGTGCACATCACGCGTTTTGCCAGGTAGGACATGCGTGTTTATTTATTAAAAGGTTGGATAGTTAAAGTGCTTGTTTGTGCACTATGAAAGTTTGAGGTCAAAGTTAAAATTTAAAACAAGTTTAGGATCCAATATATGTATTATGCCTACTATTAACCGTGCATTTAGATATAGTACATTATAACAATTGTGATGGTTAAAAGTCTAAGTGGGAGATTGTTGGGATATATACTATTAACCATATGTTAATAAATAATATTTATTATAGAATAAATATTTGCCCAATTTTAATTGATCATATTTTCGTTTATGGTGTCTCTTTACTCATATAGTAGATGATTTAGTGTGTAGAGTTTTAGCTTATACACATAGGATTAAATCATCGGTTCTTATAAGTATAAAGTTTTTTGTTCACAATCTAGGATGGAAATTGGACATGCCATCGATTGTAGCACAAGATTATATGTAATTTATCTTGATTATGGGAACGATATAGTTCCAACTTCTTGTGCTAGTGCATTTTGTATGTATTGAACGGGACTGAGTAGAGATAGTTGTTTTAGACTTGCTGACAAAATCATATTCTCTAAACTATTAAATGTACTTATATTCTTAATCTTAATATAACTATTATGATCTCTATATATTAATTATCGTTTTGATTTATTAAAAGGTGAGATTCTGAGATGGGTCAATATGCTTGGTAGATTGGATGATAATAATATATATTGGTGAAATAATAAGTTAGTTGATGGAATTCATGTCTCGTTATAGAGATTGATTGATATGCCTTTTTGAGAAACTTACAAGTTTTCATCGTGTCAAGTGGATCTATGAATTTGACACATGGAATAAGTTAAGTAGTGTTCTAAAGGAAATTAATCATTAAATTAGATTCGTCAGTAATTTAATTTATTGATTAGTACCTGTATTCTTAACATGGGAAATTTCATAAGTGTTTAATGGGGAATTACAAAATATAAATAGAGGAGTGCAATTATGAATATATAGTGGAATGACTTGTAATTTATTATGGTAAGAATAATTCAAATTAATTATTTGGAATTATTTCTATAATAGGAAGCCTCAATAATTAATTATGTGGTCCCTACCGTGTCCATATTTAACTAGAACTCGGAATCCTATTTCTAAGGGGGAAAAGGGAGATGCACGTTAGTTTTCTTGATTTTCAAGAATAGCGTGGGTTTTTCTTCTCCTTTATGGACTGGAAAGAAATCTCTATAAATAGAGATTCTCCTAACCTAGAAAAAAATTGATTAGTTTTCTATTCTTACTTGCCCACCCAAGTATTGAGAAAGTTCATATGTGAACTTGGGATCACTGTAGAAGACCATAGATATTGTCTATCTTTTAGATTCGCTTGAAGGTTTGTCTATCTTGGGGATTCGCTTGAAGGTATATGCTTACGCTTCAAGAGGTAATTCTTGAATTAAATTTCAGTAAGTTTGTGTGTTCTAGCATATTATATGTGTTTTAGCATAAGCAATATTGGTTGTCTATTCTTCATGTAAGTAGTAAGATTCTAATATGCTTCCGTTGTGCATGTAGTTTTCTAACATGGACATTCCCCATCATAGATTCCTTTATGACTTTTGGCAAACTGAAAAAGTTGAGTCACAAACCAAGAAAACACTATGAGGATACATTTACAAGTTTGGTCAAGTGGAATAAAGATTAGACAATGAGGATGTTATTAGTACATGTTTGACTTTATTAAGAGGTCTACGGGAATAGGAACGATCAGTTCCATGAAATACAATAGAAGCATCAGCGGGATGTTTTATACATTGAGTAGAGGCAATTTCACTTGATACAGGCTTTCAAGAAAAAATCAGTACCCCATTTGATGGCAGAGCAAACTGTAGACACTGAAATTTTGTGGGACTCTATAAGACGTGTTCAATTCGAATTGGAACTCTAGAAAGTGTGTTTAGTTTCGATTAGAATTCTTAGAGGCTACTCAATCCTAAACTCAAGTTTATGCCTATATAAAGGGTACTAAATTTCCTTAAAAGATATCTCAAATATCCCATGTACTCTTGGATATTTTTAAAGAGATCAAGATCCGGAATATTCCACAAATTGATGGAATATTCATATAGAGGTCAAATCTTAATCATCCTAGTTTGAGAAATACGTCACTAACGGCCCTCGAATCATGGATAAATCTTATGAGAGGAAAATCAAGAGATCAACAGAATTGTACCCGCATATTTATCAATAAAATCATGTTTCTTCATATTTTATTTGTGACTGTAATTTATTTTATGTCACTTTAAAATTTGTTGCAAACAAATTGGCACTCCCAGTGGGACCAAATCTGCCTTTCATCTCTTTTCTCATAAATTAAATCTTAAAATCTAAAGCTGCAAAGGTTGAAAAATGAGCACTTCAAGCCTAGTCTTTGAGTTTCATCAAGTCTATGCCTTGAAGCAGGGGGCATTTGTAGAAATTGAAATTTTGTGAGACTCTACAAGACGTATTCAATTCGAATTGGGACTCTAGAAGGCGTGTTCAGTTTCAATTACAGTTCTTTGAGGCTACTCAACCTTGAACCCTAGTTCAGTACCCCTATATAAAGGGTACTATATTCCTTTAAATAGGCATCTCGAAAATTCTATAAAGAGATCAAAATCTTGAAAATTCTATAAAAGAGATGAAATTTCAAAAATTCTATAGAGAGATCGAAATCTCAAAAATTCCCTAAACAGATCAAGATCTGGAATATTCCGCAAATTGATGGAATATTCATATAGAGGTCAAATCTAAATCATCCTAGTACGAGAAATACGCCACTAACGACCCTCGAATCATGAATAAATCTTATGAGAGGAGAATCAAGGGAGGAACAAAATTGTACCCGCAATCTTGATCAATAAAATTATGTTTCTTCTTATTTTATTGTGATGGCAATTAATTTTCTGTCACTTTAAAATTTGTTTCAAACAAATTGGAATGCCCAGTGGGACCAAATCTGCCCTTCATCTCTTTTCTCATAAATCAAATCTGAAAATCTGAAGCTGCAAAGGTGGAAGAATGAGTACTTCAAGCCTCGTCTTTGAGTTTCATCAAGTCTACACTCTGACAAGCCTTGAAGCAGGGGTCATTTGTAGACACTGGAAATTTGTGGGACTCTACAAGACATGTTCAATTCGAATTGGAACTCTACAAAGTGTGTTCAATTTCAATTAGAATTCTTAGTTACTCAATCCTAAACTCAAGTTTATACCTATATAAAGGGTTACTAAATTCCCTTAAAAGGCATCTCGAACGTCTCAAATATCCCATAAACACTTGAATATTTTTAAACAGATCAAGATCTCGAATATTCCACAAATTGATGGAATATTCATATAGAGGTCAAATCTAAATCATCTTAGTTCGATAAATACTCCACTAACGGCCCTCAAATCATGGATAAATCTTATGAGAGGAGAGTTAAGGGATCAATAGAATTGTACTCGCATATTTATCAATAAAATCATATTTTTTCATATTTTATTTGTGATTGTAATTTATTTTATGTCACTTTAAAACTTGTTGCAAACACGAACATTTCCCAATTCTACGCCAGATTGGAACTACGAAAATTTCTTTGGCGCCTTGTTTTTCTTGACCCAAGATTGCTGAATACAATATGACCTATGAAATTTTTTACTACCAATATAAATTAACAAACAAAAGAATAACATATTTTTTTAACTCAATAACATATATGTGGATTTTATATATCACAATAAAGGGGAAAATCACACAACCAAAAGCTGAAGAAAACAATCATTCCTCTCTAGCTAGCAGCAAACAAATTATTAATTAGACAAACAAATATAAAACTCAATTGGGAGCATAAACTCTTGCATTATAAACGCTAAAATACCATCATATTCTCAATATAACGAACCTAGAAAGAGGTCATTAAGAAAAGTTCTTTAACAATCTAACAAAGATATAATGCCAGAACTAATAAAATATAAATGTTGACAATAAATGAATTGAACCCATGTGATTAAAGCAGAAGTTGTACAAGATAACTAAAATGAAAGTGACAAATTGATTTACCTGTAAATTTAAAACATTAAAATGATTAGAAACAACATAACAATCCACCTAGTTCTTAATGATAAATCTCACAGTTCTTAATTTAACCACAATGATGACTACTATAATTTTCTTTTTTCTCATGCCCGTATTCATTTGTACAACCACAATAACACTGTCATCTTTGAGACGTATCATGTATTGCTACCACATTCACATAAGAGAATGAAGCAAATCAATTGGGCAAAATTCATGACTTCTCATTAAAAAAATACAATTAGTTTGTCATAGTCGTCATTAAATCATCATTATGGTGCATTAGAACTCAAATCCAACGTCTTATCCATATAAAGTCATCTTAGGTCATAAATTGATAGGACATGAACCCAACGTATTGTCATCATGGTGCAACAAAATTTAAATTACTCTCTTGGTGCGATATAACTTGAATATACCGTCTTACCCTCAAACATTTTTCATTATGGTACATCTAGACTTAAAACTAATGTCTTATCCTTTTGGTGCAATGGAACTTGAATATATCGTCTTACCCTCAATCAATTATATAGTAGGTCAAGTATAAGGGACTCATCTCAGGGCCTCTTTGCTCTCAATAAATATCAATAGAACCTTTATTTCCATTTATATAATTTCCTGCACCACCTAAACGATACAATTAGTGCAACTAAATTTGGAAATTTTAATCTTTAAAAAGAGAATTTATTTATTCAAATATATGTACAAAAAAAATAAACAAATCATCTCACCTTATTCGGAGGAACGGAATATTCATATTACTACTTCTCCAATACTTGGTACAACCGACAAATCATAAAAAAAAGTGGAAGATGTTGTATTGTGTTTATATGATGACAATGTCACTTTTGAATTGCCAATATCTATATGCACTTGTTCCTCATTGATTAAGAATCAGTTATAGAGTGGAAATCGTTGAAGAGCCTAAAGGTTAATTATATTTTATAGATAATGATTATCTCGCGAAGATTTTGTCAGGATGTTCTGATTTGGAAACTCTGGGGTTGTCTTTATTGGAAGGTTTTCACCGTCTAGAAATCACTTCGTCAAATTTAACAGACTAACATTAGGAAGCTACTGGTGGTTTTATGGCAGAACTTATTAACCTTTGGAAATTATTGCCCCGTAGCTTCAGCATTTGGAGATTTCAGGAGACCTTGAATATCTCAAGTGTAGGCTAGTAAATGTCTCCTCTTTGGTTACTGCTACACTTACTTTTAACATTACATGTATAACTGAGATTAGGGAGTTTTCTGAAAAAGACAGTTGTACTGATTATCATCAACATTTTAGAAATGTAGTTCTAGACTATCTTCAAAAACTGTGTTTATGCAACTGAGTTAACAATTGGACGTTGGTTTACAGAGGTTTGTTTTCATATCTGAAGACCTGATTCAATATTCACTGTTCAAGTTTAAGTGAAGAATTGCGGAGTGTAAACTTGTGAAAGAGAAGGGCCTTCAGAATTTAACATTATGCATCAGGACATTTCTTCTTTTTAAAAATAATCATCATATTCTTTTCAAATGTACTTCTCATATTCCACTTTTAACTATTGCATCAGACCATTAGCTATATATTCTCATGCTCATTAAAAGAAAAGGTTTAAAAATTTATTATTATAAAATAAAAATAAATTGTTTGACTTATTTTTAATATTTTTGCATTCTTCATAGTAAAAACAATTATCATTGTACTCTGGTCCGCTGATTTGATAATGGGCGAATGCACATTGACTCAATCTTTCTGCGCATGCTCGTAATTGATATCAGTAGTTTTGGGTCGTTTTAACTTTGATGCTGACGTTGTCATAGCATAGAAGTCTTTAAAGAGCATAACATTAAGGAAACACTCAACATAAAGATTGCAACTACTTCTGTAACTTTTTCTTTTCTTTTTTCACGTTCCTCACACAGAACGATTTTCTTAAGGAGATACAAATATATCCTACTTTCAAAGTTACATGTATCAAAGATATCGTGACTGAGTATATTGGGAAGAATTTGATGAGGAGGAAGATTGTTATGATTGTCATTTAGATTGTCAGACTTGGCCGTTTTGTTGGCCTCGAGCGCAGAATGGATTGCAGGCTCAACAACTGAAAGAGTTTAAGTTTTATACACCATCAACTATGTGTGCATCCCTTCTTAGCCAAATGGCATTTCTCCTTGGATATTTCACTCTTTCCATTAAAATATGTTTTAGTTAATTAAATGTAAGCAACTTTTTTACCCAATTTTGTAATCTTGGGATCCATTAGCCTGTCAAAGGCTAGACAACCACCAAACTCTTATATATCCCAAACTTGGCTGGTGACCTTTTCACAATACAAAAGGTGTCAATTTAGATTTTTTATTAGGCACACGATTCAACACATAACACGCAGTCAAAAATGCTTCACCCCATAAATTTAAAGGTGCATGTGACTCAATAAGCATGACTTTAGTCAATTCAACAAAAATTCTATTTTTCCTTTCCGCTACTCCATTAGATGAAGGAGAATAAGGAGGAGTAATTTCATGAATTGTTCCCAATGATCTAACAAAAGAATTAAACTCATTTGACTCATATTCACGGCCTCTAACACTTCTAATTCTTTTTATTTTTCTTCCAAACTAATTTAATTTTCGACTTCATGGAGATAAATTTTAAAATTTTCAAAAGCATCCCTTTATTTTTCATCAAGTAAACAAACGTTAACTTAGAAATATCATCAATGAAACTGATAAAATATCTATTACCTCCATGAGTTAAAATTCCACCAAGTTCACAAATATTAGTATGAATTAATTCTAATAAATCAGTTTTTCTTTCAACTTGAAAATGAGGCCTTTTAGTGATTTTAGCTTTACTACAAGCCTCACACTTTTCAAAATTATTTTTAACCATTGAGATAATTAATCCTAAGCTACTCATGATTCCAACATAACGATCATTAATATGACACAAACAAGCATGCCAAAAATTGGTAGAATAAAGCATATAAACAGAAGTAGTAGCTTTATTTATTTCAAAATTAAATTTGAACATCCCATCACAAACAAACTCCTTTCCCACAAAAATATCCTTTTTCACAATTACATATTGATCAGATTCAACAATCTGTTTAAAGCCTGCTTTGTTAAAAAGAAAACTAGACATCAAATTTTTTCTCATGGAAGGAGTATAAAGTACATCTTTCAAAGTTAATACCCATTCAGAAGTAAAATACAATTCAACATCTCCCGTTCCAAGCACTTGAGTTGTGTGAGAATCACAAAGCATGATGGTTTTGGGCTCCTCAAAATGATTATATTTTTTAAACCAGTCTTTGTCATAACAGACATGACAGTTTGCACCAGAATCAACCCAACATCCATTAACACTCTCAACCATGTTTATGTCGGTAATCACCGCCAAAAAAAGGTTCTTTGATAACTTTTGCCTGAGGATTAGGACCACGTTTTCAGAATCTACAAAATTGAACAATATGCATACTCTTGCCACAAACAAAGCATGGTCCCTTATCTTGAACTTGTTGATTTTGTGCTTGGTTATTTTCACCATTATTTTTCTTGAGAGGTCTACAATTATTTTTCTTGAATTCTTTCTTCTTAGGCTTCAAAGAAGTATTTGTGTGAGTTTCAGGAGTAGGATTATTTATAGTAATTAAATTTTCCTTCATTCTGATGTTGCTCTCTTTTGTTTATAAAAGTGCATCTTAGCCTCTTGCCTCTTCTTCGATGTGTATTTTCATTATCAAGGTTTCAAGAGAGGTTTCCTTTTGTTTGTGGCGCATAGTTTTTTGAAATTCCTTCCAAGAAGGTGGAAGTTTATATACTATACCACAAACAATATGGTTGTCTCCAATTTTAACTCCTCGGACCTAAGCTCTCCAACAATCATTATAAAATCTTGAGCTTGGTCTACCACTGATTAGTTGTCCACCATTTGAAAACGAAAAAATCAATCAGCCGCATATTTTTTCGCTCCAACCTCTTCGGTATCATACTTACTCTGCAATTCTCTCCAAATTTTCTTTGCACTAGAGTAAGTTCTATCATAATAATCATAAAAATTATCAGACAAACAATTAAGAATATAATACCGACACTTATAGGAATCACCATCTTACTTTCCACTTTCTCTAGATGAGAAATAGTTTCATCATCATACATAGAGGTGATGTCAACTTTATTAGGATTCTTCTCAATTAACACATAAGAAACATTGAGAAGACTTAAGTAGAAAAGTACGTTACCCTTCCATCTCTTGAAATGGTTACCATTGAACCAAAATGGCTTGTTAAGATCTCCCTTCTTGACATCCGCAGTTTTTTCAATTGTAGCCATTTTGATTTTCCTTAAAATTGTTAGTGAAAAATTACAAAATAACAAAATTACAAGATTACAATTGAAAGAAAATGAAGAAATAAAAATTTGTTTAGGCTGAGGAGCGGATATCACGCTCTCTTTAAGGAGACTCAAGTACACTGCAGCAAATGTTTTTCACCGGTCCAACAGTAGTCCTTCTTGACTTGTCCCCTCCAGGATACAACAACCTAATCACAAAAGTGTAACTCAACAACTCTGGACAAGAGTTGAGTCCAAAGTTTGACAAAAAGAACACCTCCCATCAACTAATAAAAACTTTCTTTTTTTTTACTAACTTTGTTCACTCTATATTTTTCTAGTGTCTTAAACCAAATGAAGACCACCACTATTATAGTAGAAGAAGTCTTCCTAGCAATGAATAGGAAGATAATGGGTAGTAAATACTGAAGATAAATGGACTAAAGGTTAAATATGTTACATAGGTTACAAAGAATAATGGAGGAATAAAGAGTGAGATAATGGTGATTGAATGGGGGAGAAGTGATGGCCACTAACGGATAAAACATGCTGCTAGAAAAAGAGCAGTAACATATATGCACTAACTCTAGGAGTAGTATGCAGCAATCAATATTCTTATTAACATTAGCACATGATGAGAAGTCAACCAATGACAACATTTTAGAATATCAAAATGTCACACTAACACCAGAGAAAAGTACAATTTAGGAAAATACTGTTGTTGGGATGGAGGATGACTTCAACGCCATACTTGAACATCTCACTGCCCAAACGGATGATTTAGTTGTCGTACCAATTTTTGGTATGTGTAGTATAGGTAAGACAACTCTTGCCAAAAAAGTTTATGATGATTCATATATTCGTTCTCAATTTGATAAACATGCATGGGTCACTATCTTCGAAGAATACACTGAGAGACAAATGCTTCTTGAAGTTGTCTCTACAATTACAGGAAGAAATCAAGAAATGAGTGATGATCAACTAATGAAGATTGTGTAAAGAGTATTGAGGCATGGGACCATATGCAAAGAATATATCCAAATGATGACAATAGAAGCTAAATTCTATAAACCACTCAGCTCTTGTATGTTGCTGATTATGTCAGTTGTCCTGATTTTCCACATCATAGAAAGTCTTTTATAAGTCTTGATAACAGTTTGAACTTCACCAAAAAATCATTCAAAAAAAGATTTGTATCCTCCTTTACTTGTAGAACTAGGGAAGCATATTGTACTACAATGTCGAGGATTACCTCTCTCGATTGTAGTCGTTGCTGGACTTCTTGGTCAAATGGACCCAACACATGATGATTGGAAGAATGTTGAGGAAAATCTGAATTGATTCTTTGGTACAATTTCAATCAATTCTTTCTCTGAAAATCCAAACAGTTTCAATCAATTCTTCCTTTGGAGGTTTTCATGAAGATAAACAGAATAATGTTCCCGAGTTGATTAGAAACAATAAAAGGTTAGAAGTGGTGGCATAGGAGTATCTAGAAGAGTTAACTGATAGAAGTCTAGTTTTGGCCAACTAATGGAAGGATAAGAACTTGAAAATTCATGATCTTCTTCGCCAACTATGCCTAAGTAAATCCATATATGGTCAACGTCGAGTGATCCTTCTATTTACACTTGAAGAGAAACATGATTATCGTATGCAACATATCAATGGTATAATCCGTACCTTTATTTCAATGCAAGTAGATATTCCAAAACAGATGTTTTACAGATAAAGTTGCTTAGAGGATGTAGAGATTGATTTGCTTAAGGTATTGGACGTATTTTCAATTGAATATGATTTCTCTTGTGTAATACCTCAGCTTGTACATTTGAGATATGTTTCTTCAAGAATTGAGAAATCTACAAACCATAATTCTTCGAAGAAAAATGGATAGGGTTGATGCTCCGAGTAGATATATATCTGGAAAATGTCAGAGATAAGATATTTGGATATTGGATCGCCACTATATATATCTAATCCTCTTGAGGCAGAAAATCACGGTATTGAAGAAAAATATTTGTTTCTTAATAACTTGAACATACTTTATCTTCATTATTCTCCTTTTGCTGTAGAAATCATAAGAAGAACTTCGAATCTAAAAGAGCTAAAGACTTGTATACCTTGGGAAGTCATGACTTTGATGGCAAATTTACCCAATCTCGAACGGTTTTATGCATTTGCTAGAACAGATTGGACACTAAATGAAGATGTTGTGTTTCGCAAATTAAAATATCTACGAATTGTAGAAGCAGATCTGCAAAGGTGGGAAGCGAGTAATGATAATTTTTCGATAACTGCATGGGTTGCGTAATCTGGAGGAGTTTCTCGAGAATATTGGAGAAATAAATTCTAGCGCGATATATGATAATACAGGCATATCACATTTTTTTCTAGAAGTTTGTAATAAGTTGATAAAGAAGAGATTATATGTTATGCTATTCATAGGATAAAATCAACATGACAATGGACTAATAACATAACATATATAATTAAAATTACTAACTTTGACGGAATCATAACTGATGAGCACAAAACTTAGTACTGACTTTGACTGAATCATAACTCATGAACATTTCATGATGAACTCCACAAATGACAAATGAACCTAGACACTTAATATAATATTTAAGTTTTTAATTTTACTTTCGACAATTCCATAACACGCACACTAGTAATTGGGAACTATGGAAGAAGTAGATCCACTAACCCTACTAGCAAAGGGTCCACCAGCATTGAGTCCATATGAAGAACTTTAGCTAGCACAATTTGGAGGAGTCCAGGCACTTCCCAATATCTGAAATGGGAATGCATTATTATTCACCATTTGTGCCTCTTTTTCAACCTTTTGGTTTAGAATTTCCAATTCATTCTTCAAGTGTTGAAGTTTGAATAAGTTAAGTTCTTTCATAGGAAATTCCCACCATAGACCATTAGCTCTCTTCCTAATTTCTCGAAGAGATTCTCCGTGATTTTTCTCCATCAGGAGAACCCCCTTGAGGTTCATGATCTTGGTATTGAGCTCACGAATATCAGCTTCTCCACGAGCCACGATTTGTTGATTGTGTACATCGTTATTTGGTTGACGGAGGTTCCTCCCAAGGAACCTCTCCACCAACGTGTTCACGTTAGGGTGACCAAAGGAGAAAACTCCTTTATCGCCCGGGGAAAATACCACAATGACAATTTCAGCACCACATAGCGTACAAAGTTCACTAGCCTTTTTGAACTGACCAGCACGACGCTTAGAAAACATAACTTGTAAGTTCCTCGCATTCTTCATTTTCACCATGTCAAACCTTTGACGACCCTTGTTGATCCGTGTTGTCATGTCTAAATTATCACTAAGAAATTGTGAAAGTAAAATTGTGATTTTTGGTCTTAAAACCAACAACTTTATATAGGAAATTGTGTTTTAAAATAACTTGGGGAGCCTACAAATTTATGTTCTTTTCTTTTCTTGCATTGAAGAAATGTATTTAAAATGAAAAACATTAGATTCACTTGCCCTTCATTCTTTGTCTCGGTAGATATAGATCATAATTAGACCATAAATATTTTTCCTAATTAGAATTGTATTATTGGATTGCACTTGACCGCCATTTTATTTGAGAACAATTTTTTAAAAAATTATATTAAATAATTAATAAAACCCACAATGTTTTAATATTAAACCGAATTTTGCATTTACCATTGAATTTTCCTAGTCAATCATCATTTAAAGACCTAAATGTATCACATCAAGCATATGCGGGTGTTTGGATTAATAAATGTATCAACAATACTACATTCAATAAAGATCACAAACTCTGTGTAGTGATATATTTGTCTTTTTAATTAGTAAATGTTAAACAACTCACATTTCAAATATTATATTGATTTGTATTGGATTTATTTAACAACAAACAACTCTCTCTAAATAATAAATTTTGTAAGCTAATTTATTTGAATAAATTTATTAGTACAAATATAAAACATAAAATACAGAAAATAAACAAAATCGTTAAAAGAATTTGAGGGATTTTTTTTTGCTTTACATTGATTTATACCGTGGTATTAAATTCTATGAATTCCTAATATCACCAAATGTAAGGTATTAGTTGTACATCATATACATTGTAGGGTGTATAACTAATCCATAAATTAGTTATACATAGGCCTTAAATTCCTACCAAACATAGTACTAAATAATACCATACAAATACATGGACTATTTCTCCTATCATTCTTTTCCAAACGACTCATTAGTATTTTTCAGTTTTTTTTATGTTTCTACAACTTATATAAACTTTGTCCTAATTAAACTTTCTTCTGCTTGTCTCTGCCCAACCTATGTGTTACCATAATTTGGTATTCCATTAGTGATGAGCTACCACAGGAATTCGTACTAAAACCCTAAATTTTCATCAGATTAACTTCGCTAGTAGGCGTCATTGTCAACGCCAGCGATAGATGGCCTACACTCCATGCTGGTGAACCACCACCAAAACCATCATTGAACCATCCAACGAATTTTAATAAAGTAGAAGACAAAATCACAATTCCTATCCCTATCAAAGATATTACTTACATCCATGGAAACACAACTGTATTATGGGAGGAAGAAGAGGTTCAGATCATGATCATTAAAGAAGGTTTACAGTATGCTATAACTGAAAAATTTTCTTACTGCAAGTCAAATCTAGAAAAGATTCGTAAATTAATCCTTTACGGTGTGAGATTCAAGCCTGAATGTAAGGAAGGATTCTTGAGTGATAGATACATACTAATTCGGCTTACCAATATGAAAGATTACGTACATGTCATGTCAAAACCGACACATTTTTTGAAGGCTAAAGACCGATATAATATATGATGTGACCTCTAAAGTGGGAACCCTAGTTCAACCCAGAGGCGGAAACTACTACTGCCTTAGTGTGGATCTCTTTTTCATCCCTATCACCTAACTTTTTCGTTAAAGAATCCTTGTTTACGATTGCCAAAGCAGTGGGAAAACCGTTACATGTTGTCATGGCTACAATAAGCAAATCGAGACCTAGTTTTGTCAAGGTAAAGGTTGAAGTCGACTTATTGAAAGAATAGCTCAAACGGATCAATGTTGGAGTTAAGAAGACATATTCTGGGGAAATCATCTCAATGTGGATAAAATTCTTATACGATTACATGCCAAAATATTACAAATATTGCGAACTTCATGGCAGAGGCATGATTTTTGTCGAGGGGGTTCAAAAAGATAAGTAAGCACACTAATAGAATTCACAAATAAGTGGATTGGGGTGGGTCAAATATAAACAGGTCAGATTCGACATAAGCAACTAAATAAAATTCAACTCTACCTCAACACAAACAATAAAATCGAGGAAGTATGTGTTTGACATAATATTAAAATGAGTAAGAGAGAATGTTTTTTTTTTTAATTTTAATTATGGTCTTGTCTCCATCATTGTTCAATATATATGTTACTAGTACACATACCCACATAATGCGTATATAATATTAAAATATTATTTTTAATTTTTTTATTGTGATATCTTGTTCGAGCATATTAAATCATACAAAAGTTCAACTATCATATTGTTCCTCATTAATGAAATGTAATCCCTCCCCCTCCCCCTCCCCCTCCCCACTCCACCCCACCCCATAACTAATTCTATGTGAATAGACACAACGAATAAATTTTATGTATCATATTTTATTATTACTATTATATTGTTCACTATTTAAAATCATTAAATTGTTAGTATTGATTTTTATTGGCTTATCATTTAGCTTAATATAATCATTAAATAATTTTCAAATTAATATAAAACATGTACGTATATTTATTGTGTTTACTCGTGATTTTTTTTTTTTTATATTTTAGTGTTCACATCTCTCTAATTTAAAGTTTTATGGACAATAATATGTATATTATTTTTAACTATTCTATTGTATTCTTCTCAAAATTATTCAAAATATTTTCCCCACCCCTCTTCCCCTTCTTTTTTTACTGTATTTTTTGTTACTTTTCGCTAATATAATTTGAATGAATTTTTTATGTTACTCGTCATACGCAGTTGAGTGTTTTTTTATTTTAATATATAGAATACTAAGCTTAAATTTGTTACTTAAATTCTATATTTTAATGTGTCATTATTTATTGAGATTTTAGTTATATGATATATAGATATTAAGTCTTTTCTCGTTATAATTGAAAAAAATATTTTCTCAACTAAAAGCCCTTCAACTTTTTTTACATTATAATTTATAATTTGTTTCCTAGTTTTGTCTAAACTTAACAGTTATTGTATTATTCATAAATTAGTATCCTATGTAAATTTTTAATAGCTTTTCACTTTATCTAATATTCTTATGGTGTGTATGATATTAATAAGGATATCAGTTAGTTATATCTATTTACATTTTATAATGGATAAATTTTGTACAACATGAAATTAAAATTGATAAAATTCACTAATAAAGTTAGTGATCAATAACTTTAAAAAAATAAGAAGTAATCTTAACATTATAAATCATTGTAGAAGTATATGTAAGAGAGTCTAAGAAAGTAAAACTCCATTACAAATCAAATTATATTTAAGTTTGAATTCAAATATAATTTTAAATTTTTTTAAGAAAATCTTTTTATCGCTCATCCTTATCCTTGATTTTATGAATACAAAAATATTTTTTATAAGCTATATATTTGAATGAAGAGAAATATTTGGCATAATAAGATAGTTGATAATTAAATTGACTAAAGGGTCACTTGGTGTAATTATATCAAAGAATTATTTGAAGAAGAAAAAACAGATACGAGTAAAATTACAACATTCATAATTTCACAAGTTAAAAATATACTTCTTCACTCTCAGCAAGACAAAAACACTAATTATTTATATAGAACTTAATTCATATATATATATATATATATATAAATTTAAAAGTGGAAAACTCCTATCATCAAAATTGGATCTGAATTGTGTTCCTACATGATATTAAAAAATAATAAGAATGTCTATTATCATGCAGACCAACTATGTTTGCTGCTTAGAAGTTCCGCCAATGTTTGTCTTGGAAAAGTTAGAGGCAGACATTGTAGGAACTCGTTTTGTTAGGCAGACTAAAGCCCATACTAATCTAGATAAATGTATTAGTACTACTATTGTAAACCCTCCTAGTAGTCCTCCTACTAGTGTAACTAGGAGACATGCTCTGCCACTATCTTGTATGACCAAATATTAAGCTATAAATATGATTATCTTGTTAACCAAAAAAAATTATTTCAAATTGATTGTTCATGATAAACATATTTATTTTATACCTTAACTCTATTTTAATACATAAAAAACTGTTATAAACATGAATAAATGTGTATCGTTGAGATCTTGGTCATAGTTCAGGGGTACTTATGTGTCACGACCCAGACCATCGTGATTGGCACTAACACTAACCCTCCAATGGGAGAACCATTACTACAACCCGTCTAACTATCACGATCCACACTAACCCTCCAGTGGGAGAACCATTACTAAAACCCCAACTAACAAACTCAAACAAAACTAAGACATTTAAAGTTATGAAAGCAGGTTTAAATGCTAAGGAAAAGAAATAGGGAGTTTCCATAAACTCCAAACAAAAGTCTAATCAAAACAAATAGGGAATAATACCTAGAACCTGAAAGTCAGTGTATTAAAACATCTAAAGTTCAACAAGTCTAAGAAAATGGTTACAACCTAACTAAACATAAGAAACCCTGATGCACTAGTCTAAGTCCGAAATGGGGACATAAATGGAAGAGAACTCATGACAGCCCGTAAGAACTGGCTTACCCTTGAATTCGATGATGATCACTGATCTTCTAAGCGAGGTCTGTCAATAGTCTCCGGAAGATGCCCTGTACTCAACAAAGAAAGAGCAAGTGCAGTATTAGTACACAACAACCGTGTACTGGTAGGATCATGCGGCTATCCCACTAAGGTGCAACATACATAAGCCATTACAACATAATAATAACATGCATACACCGAACATAAACAATATCAATATCATTAACGAATAACGTTCAATTTCACAATTCTTAAATTACACAGTTATGTCAAGTCAATGGTCCTTTCATGAAACCCACACCCAAACTGTTAGTGTACCGATATGTGGTACCCGTTCCAAGTTAACGTGTCGGATCGTGACACCCATTTTAATATTTATGTCAGTACGTGGCAACCAATCCAAGTTAGTGTGTCGGAACGCCACATTCAATTTATTCAACAAGTCACAATCACAATCATAAGTATATTCTCATAATAATACAATAAAGTCATGATTCATAGTATTCAATATTCATCTATCCTCATTTACGATTTGTGTGATCAATAATGCAACACTCACATACATACATACATCATAATGAATAAAGAACAAACATATATCACGCAACATGAAATCAAAACCATCACCTACCTCGAACAAAGCTTGAATCCTCTAAGAAACTTGATATTTCCCTTTCTGGATTGTTTTCGCTTGTTCTTGGTCTACAAACAATCATAATAATGCGAGGATCAATAAACAACACCAAATTACCCGAATTATAAACAATAATATCAATCAAACCCTTGACCCCCCTTACCCAAATTAGGGTTTTTTCCACCATAATTTCCAGATCAAAAACCTCCCCCATCGATAATTACCCACTAGTTTTCATTTTACGGATCGAAAAACGAATTCGAGGAGTTAAAACCTTACCTTTAGCCTTAAGAATGGAGAAAAACGGTCAAGCACCTACCTGGGGTTGTCTCCTAGCTCTCAAAGTTGAAAGGTGTAGAATAAAATATTTTTGGAGTTTATTTTCGACTTAGGTCGCGTCTATCCCACCATAGCGGTCCTCACCCCACTACAGCGGCCCCGCGTTGGTGGGAAAATTCCGCCTTAGCGGATTGCACGAAAACAGTAAGCAATTTTAAGAATTCCAAACCCCAATTTCACAACACACCTTTAACCCATGACACTCAGAAACCACCCGTTCACGCTAAGATCAATTTTGGGAGTTCTACTCACCCGAATTCAATTTCGTAAAGTCGCACGGGTTCCTTAACGTCTTAGCTATCAACTAATGTGATCAAAATCATAATTAAATCACCCAATAGTTACCAAATTTCCCTAGACCTTACTGAATCCGATTTCGTCTAAATCTGGACTAGGTTGTAAAATTTTAAGTTACTACGAAAAAGTTTTTCGGCCCAACATTTTTCCCCATTGGCTTTTCTATAACGATAAGAACCAATTGTTACAATAGATACCAATTTGCCCATCACTCATCCCAGAGTGAAAAACATAGGAAAAATAGGCTAAAGAGAGAATTGAGCAGTACCTGAATCGATGAACAATTGGGGATACTTGTCTCGCATATCCTTCTCAGTTTCCCAAGTAGCTTCCTCAAATAGACGAAATCTTCCATTGAACTTTCACGGACTTAATATCCTTGGTCCTCAGGTTCCAGACATCACGATCAAGAATTGCAATAGGTTCCTCCTCATACTGAAGGTCTTTGTGTAACACCACTGAGTATCATTTTATGATGTAATCCTCATCACCATGGTATCTCTTCAAAATGGACACATGATATACCGGATGAACTCCTGATAGGTAAGGAGGTAAAGCCAATCTATAAGCCATTAGCCCTACACATTCAAGAACCTCAAAGGGACCACTGCATTGCAGACTTAGCTTGCCCTTCTTACCAAATCTCATCACCCCTTTCATGGGTGATTCCTTAAGAAGAACATTCTCCCTTGTCTGTAATGTCATATCTCTTACCTTATGGTCTTCATACTTCTTTTGTCTACTCTGGGCTGCTAAAAGTTTAGCTTGAATACTCCTCACCTTATTTTAGGCATCCTTCACTAAATCAACCCTTAAAGGTTTCACATCTCCAGCCTCGAACTATCTTATGGGTGATCTACATCCCCTCCTATAAAGTGCCTCAAACGGTACCATATATATGCTTGAGTGATTACTATTATTATAGGAGAACTCACACAACGGTAAAAACATATCCCAATTCCTTCCAAAACAAATCACACATGCCTTCAACATGTCTTCTAACACATGAATAGTCCTCTCAGACTATCCGTCTGTCTGTGGATGAAAGGATGTACTAAAAGTTAGTTGTGTGCCCAATTCATCATGTAACTTTCTCCAAAACTTGGAGGTAAACTGCGTACCACGATCTGAGATGATATAGAGGGGCACCCCATGCAACCTCACTATTTCTTTCACGTACACCTTAGCCAATTGTTTAGTATTATAATCTATTCTTATCGAAATAAAATGGGCTAACGTAGTCAATCAGTTAACCACTACCCAAATAGAATCAAACTTCCCCAAAGTCTTGAAAAGACCAACCACGAAATCCTTGGGTATCATTTCCCACTTCCATTCCGAAATTGACATTCTCTGAAGAAAACTTGCAGGCCTTTGATGTTCATACTTTACTTATTGGTAATTTTGACACTTCACCACAAAATCCGCTATGCCCTTCTTCATGCTCCGTCACCAATAAATTCTTTTCAAATCACGGTACATCTTAGTCACACCCAGATGAATGGAATATCGTGAATCATGGGATTCTGTCAACAAATTTTGGATCAAGTCATCAACTCGAGGGACACATATCCTACCTTTAAAACTGAGCACACCTTCCGCATCAAGAGTGGTCTCTTAGGCCTTACCAATCGTAGTCTTCTTCTTAAGCTCGTTCAAATTTTCATCCTCAAACTGCTTGGCCTTAATCTCCTCAATGAATGTGGCCCTAACATCAATGCTAGCTAACACCCTACCTTTTTCTGAGATTCCCAACTACATAGACTCCAAGGTCTGGATTTCCTTAGCCAAACGTCGCTTAGTTGCACTCCAGCAAGATAAACTACCCATACTCACCTCTTTTCGACTCAAAGCATCTTCCACTACATTAGCCTTACCCAAATGGTATAGAATGGTGACATCATAATCCTTAAGTAGCTCTATCCACCTTCTCTACCTCAAATTCAGATCATTTTGAGTAAGCACATGCTGCAAGCTACGATGATCAATAAACACCTCACATTTGACACCATAAAGGTAATATCACCAGATCTTAAGAGCAAACACTACCATTGCCAATTCCAAATCATGCGTTGGGTAATTCCTCTCATGCACCTTCAAGTGTCACGATGCATAAGCAATAACATTTTTATCCTGCATTAACACAACACCCAAACCCAAATGCGAAGCATCATAATAAAAAATAAAATCTTTACCTTCCACTGGTAGTGCGAGAATAGGTGATGTGGTTAAGAGAGTCTTGAACTTTTGAAAGTTCTCCTCACATTTTTCAGTCCATTCAAATGGTATCTCCTTTTTTGTCAAATTTATCAAGTGAGTGGCAATAGAAGAAAAGTTCTTTACAAATCATCGATAGTAGCTAGCGTCCCCACAAAACTCCTAACCTTCATCACAGAACTAGGTCGAACCCAATTCTTAACCGCCTCAATCTTTTGGGGATCTACCATTACCCCTTCTTTCCAAACTACATGCCCCAAAAATGCAACCGAAGTCAACCAAAATTCACATTTAGAAAATTTCGCATACAACCTTTGTTTCCCAAGAACACCCAGAATAATACGAAGATGGTCGGCATGCTCTCTCACTTTTTGAATAGACCAAAATGTCATCAATAAAGACTATAATGAATGAATCAAGAAATGGTTTGAACACCCTATTTATTAAACTCATAAAAGTTGTGGGCGCATTAGTAACCCAAACGACATAACTAGAAACTCATAATGCCCATAGCGGGTTCTAAATGTCATCTTGGGCACATCCTCAGGCCTAATTTTTAACTGATGGTAACCAGACCCTAGATCAATCTTAGAGAAAACTGATTCACCTTGCAATCAATCAAAAAGATCATCTATTTGAGGCAATGGGTATTTGTTTTGAATGGTGACCCTATTCAATTGCTGATAATCTATACACATCTTCATACTACCATCCTTTTTCTTAACAAACAAGATTGGAGCACCCTACGGGGAAACAAGCACTAGGATGAATAAATCCTTTATCACGTTCTTGGATTTAAGCCTTAAGCTCTCTTAATTCTGTCGTAGCCATGCGATATGGACGGATAGAAATAGGGCGAGTATTAGGTTCCAAATCAATGCAGAAATTTATATCTCTATCCAGAGGCATATCAGGAAAATCAATAGGAAACACTTCTCTAAATTCTAACACCACAGGAATAGACTTAATAAAAGGAGACTCAACCTCAACATCCCGATTATGAGCCAAATAAGCCAAACAACCCTGCCCTACTAGCTTCCTAGCCCAAATTTAAGATATGATCCTAGCTTGCTTAGGCTTGTACACCCCTTCCCACTCTAACTTTCCCTTCTCGAAATTTCTAGAGTCAGACTTAGTATTACAATTAAGCACAACATAATAGGGGGACAACCAAGTCATGCCTAAGATTATGTCAAAGTCAGTCATATCCAAAATCACCAAATCAACCAAGTCTGAAAACCTATAACAAAAGAGGACAAACACGATAGACATGGGTGATTATGAAAGACTCTCCAACTGGGGTAGAACCATGGACGGGGGCATCAAGTATATCACAAATCATAGCAAATTCTGAGGCAAATCGCACAGACACATAAGAATAAGTAGAACTTTGATCAAATAACGCATAAGTCATCCAGTCACAGACAAGAATAGTACTTATGATTAATGTGTCAGACGCCTCCACCCCGATTTTGCTCGAAAAGACATAACACAGAGCCCTGTCATCATGACGGCTTCCCTGCCTGGCTGCACTGTACCTCTGCCTACGTTACTATTTCCCCTACCTCCGCAGCCTCGCTGATTTCCTCCTCGCCCGCCTTTTGGATGCCCTCGACCATTATTACCATTTCCCGCAGCTACCATGCTCTAGTCTGTTCTTGCGCGGAATCCATCATGCGCGGGTGGGGACAATCTCTCCTCATATTCCCAAGTTCTCCATAATTATAGCAAGTATGATAAAAAAATGGCCTGCTGCCGGCCGAAGGTGTGGTTCCTTGGCTATCCTGAATCAAATTATGAGGTGGAGTTCCAGAATAATTACCTATAGAAGCGGGCATAGCGGACTGAATTGGCCGGGCAACAAGTGTTGGCCTTCCCGAACCTCTGGAGTAAGATCCCTGAAAGTTTCCTGAATTTTTGGCTTTCTTTGCCAATTCCTTAGCCTGACCGTCTCGCCTCACCCCCTCCACTTTCTTCACAAATCCGTTACCTCATTGAAACTTTTTCCTGCAGAGGTTATATGAAAAGACAATACCTGCAACTCAGAATTTAGTCCCTTAACAAATAAGCGGATACTCTCTTCCACAGTAGCCAACAATTGTGACAAAGCATGGAATTTGGCCTCATAATCAGCCACAGACATACCACCTTGCTTCAAAGCCATGACTCATCTTTCTTGCGATCTCTCAAAGTCCGAGGCACATATTTCTCCAAGAACAGAGCATGAAACTAGGTCCAAGTGAGTGGGGGTAAAACTGAAGATCTGCATTCCACATAAGCTCTTTACCATTGCTTAGCCTCGCCTTGAAGTTGAAAATTCACAAACTCAACTCCATGTTGATGGACAATTCCCAACTTATGAAGCATCTCGTAGCAATCTAGGATGAACTCATAGGTGTCCTCACTCTCAAAACCATGGAACACTGGCTGTTTCAATTTCAAGAACTTAGTCAACATCTCATGCTAGTTACCAGTCATAACAGCACCGAACAAAGGACAGAAGAAAGCATCATTACCTACAGTTCCACCCACCTTAGGGACAGTGATAGCAATAGAGGGATTAGCGGGAGCTTGAGTTGCTTGAACAGAGGGAAGCACTCTAGGACCAACTAATCCTTTCAAGAATGACATAATTTGTTGAGCTAACACTGGGTCTAAGGGAGGAATACCTTTAGTCTCAGCTTGTACCTCTTCTTCTTGTCTAACATTCTCCTCATTCTCAACCTCTATATTCTCTTCTACCTCTTCATAATGCGCAGGATGGGCCTCATTTCTAAGAGCATTCTCAACTGGTGCTCCATCCCTAGTAGGCGCCACCCTTCCTCGGTCTCTACCCCTAGTTCTTCCTCTACCCCTACCTCGATCATGACCTCTTGTTGCAAATTTCTCATCTAGCGCATTGACGAAAGCTACGGGCCTGATGCCGTTGAGCCTAGTTTTAACCATCTACGAACAAAAAGTGGAGGTGATTAGAAACCAATTTGCATCACCAAATACCAATCGAAACCAAGTTATAGCACGAAAGGAGACAAAAAAAAGTAGAGAGATTTCCCAAAGTCCTATAGCCTCTCGAAGAAAAGTACAGACGTCTCCGTACCGTTCCTTAAGACTCTACAAGACTCGTTTTGGTACATCGAGATCAACGAACCTAGACTCTAATACCTACTTTATCACGACCAAGACTGTTGTGATTAGCACCCACACTAACCCTTTGGTGGGAAAACCATTACTACAACCCAAACTAACAAACTCAACCAAAACTAAGGTATTTAAAGCTACGGAATCAGGTTTAAATGCTAAAGGAAAAGAAATATGAAGTTCCCATAAACTCCAAACAAAAGTCTAATCAAAACAAATGTGGAATAATATCTATAACTTGAAAGTCAATGAACCAAAACATCTAATGTTCAACAAGTCTAAGAAAATGGGTACAACCCAACTAAACATAAGAAATCCTAATGCACTAGTCTAAGTCCAAATAGGGACATAAATGGAAGAGAACTCATGGCAGCCCAGAAAAACTAGCTTACCCTTGAATTCGATGACGATCACTGATCTTCTAAGCGAGGTCTGTCAATAGCCACTGGAAGATGCCCAGTACTTAAAAAAGAAAGAGCAAGTGCAGTATCAGTACACAACCATCGTGTACCGATAGGATCACGTGGCTATCCCACTAAGTGCAACATACATAAGCCATTACAACATAATAATAACATACATACACCGAACACATACAATATCAATATCATTTACGAATAACGTTCAATTTCACAATTCTCAAATTACACAGTTATGTCAAATAAATGGTCCTCTTATGGAACACAAACCCAAACTGTTAGCGTACTAGTACATGGTACCCGTTCCAAATTAGCGTGTCCGATCGTGACACTCATTTCAATATTTATGTCGGTACATGGCAACTGATCTCAGTTAGTGTGTAAGAATGCAATACCTGATTCATTTATCAAGCCACAATCACAATTAAAAGTATATTCTCATAATTATACAATCAAGTCATGACTCATGGCATTCAATCATTCAACTATCCTCATTTATGATTTGTGTGATCAATAATGCAACATTCGCATGCATACATGCATCATAATGAAGCAAGAACAAACATATATCACACAACATGAAATCAAAACCATCATCTACCTCGAACAAAGCTTGAATCCCCTAAGAAACTTGATTCTTTCCTTTTCAGATGCTTTCTGCTTGTTCTTGGTCTACAAATAGTCATAATAATGCGAGGATCAATAAACAACACCTAATTACCCGGATTATAAATAATAATATCAATCCTAGGTAAAACCCTTGAACCCCCTATCCAGATTAGGGCTTTTTCCATCATAATTTCCAGATCAAAACTCTCCCCCATCGATAATTACCCACTAGTTTACATTCTACAGATCAAAAAACTGATTCGGAGAGTTAAAACCTTACCATTAAACTTAAGAATGGTGAAAAAGGTCAAAAACTCACATGGGGTCGTCTCCTAGCTCACAAAGTTGAGAAGTGTAGAATAAAACATTTTTGGGATTTATTTCCGACTTAAGTTGCGTCTGTCCCATCACAACTGTCCTCACCCGCTACAGTAGCCCTGCCCTGGCGAAAAAATCCCGCCTTACCGGCTTGCACAAAAACTGTAAGCAATTTTTAGAATTTCAAACCCCATTTTACAACATACCTACAACCCATGACACTCAGAAACTACCCGTTCACCCTAAGATCAGTTTTGAGAGTTCTACTCACCCGAATTCAATTCCGTAAAGTCGCACGGGTTTCTTAATGTCTTAGTTATATATTCATGTGATCAGAATAATAATTAGATCACCTAATTGCTACTTGATTTCCCTAGACCTTACTGATTTCGATTTCGTCCAAATTTGGACTAGGTTGGGAAATTCAGAGTTAATACGAAAAAAAATTTCAGCCCAAAAATTTTTCCTGTTGGCTTTTCTATGACGATGAGAACCGGTGGTTACACTAACAAATTTTACGAAAATTAAGACATTTAAAAAAATGAAAGCAGGTTTAATGTAGAAATAAACTAGAGTTCACATAAACTCCAAAAGTTTGACAAACAATTACTAAACATTTGTGGAAACAACACCTAGAACCTGAAAGTCAATACCAAAACTTTAAAGTTCAACAAGTCTACGAAAAGTGGTAGAAACCCAAAACTAAACAAACGAATATCTAAAGTACTAATCTAAGTCCGAAGAAAATGGACTAAGAAAAAAGAGAACTCATGGCAGCCTAAAAGAACTTGCTCACCCTTAAATTCGGTCTCGATCACTGATCTCCTAGCTGAGGTCTATCAGTAGCCGCCTGAAGATGTCCTGTACTCAATAAAGAAAGATAAAGTGTAGTATCAGTACACATCCAAAGTATACTGGTAGGATCACACGGCTATTCCAGTAAACAAAACATATATAAGCAGTCACAACATAGTAAACATGACATGTACAGAACATATATACACATTAGTTATCATTTCATGAGCAATGTACAATTACACATTCTCAATAACAATTAGATATGACAATTCAATGGTCCTCTCATGGAACCCATACCCAAACTGTTAGTGTGTCGGAACGTGACACCCGATCTATTCAACACAACCACAATCACAATAACAATCACACTCATATGTACATACTCATAATCATACAATAAAGTGTTGAATCATGGCATATATTTGTTCATTCATACTCATTTCATTAGGTTTGATCAACAAGGATTCATTCACATACATACATGCACTACAATAAAGCAATTACCAATATACGTCACACAATACATGAAATCAAACCATCACCTACCTCGAAATCAAGCTTGAATCTTCCCTTTTCAAATTCTTTCTGCTTGTTCTAGGTCTACAAATAATTAACATATGCAAGGATCAATAATTTAAGGTCTAATTATCTAATTATGTAAACCCAATAACCTAATACTAACACATGAACCCAGTCCCCAATTTAGGGTTTTTTCCACCATTAGCTTTAGATCAAAACCCTTCCCCAGTAATAATTACCAAAGAATCTAAATTTTACGGATCAAAAAATGGATTAGGGGAGTAAAATATTTACCTTTATTGCTAGAAGAGGTGGAAAACCTTCAAGAGATATCCTTGTGTCGTCTTTAAGCTCTCAAGAACAAAACTTGCAGAAAATAACGTTATTGGGGTTTAATCCCGACTTAAGTCATGACTGGCCCGCTGTAGCGGGACCCAACCCGCCATAACGACCTTGCCCTGGCTGAAATAATCCTGCTCCAGCACCTTACACGGAGATAGAGAGTCGAAAATTGAGTCTCAATTCCCCATTTCACAACACACCTTCAACCCATGACGTTCAAAGACTACCTTTTCATGCTAATATTAGTTTCAGGAGTTTCACTCGCCCAAATTCGATTCTGTAAATTCATACAGGTTCCTTAACATCTTAGCTATCTACTCGTATAATCAAATTCATTATTAAATCTCTTATTTATTACCAGATTTCCCTTGACCTTGCATGACTCAGATTTCATCCAAATTTATACTAGGCTAGGAATTTTCAAATCATTACTCAAAAGTTTTTTGGCCCAAATTATTTCACCATTGGTTTTTCTATAACAACAAGAACAGGTCATTACAATTAATACCAATTTACTCATCCCTCATTCCATCCCTCATTCCATCCTCCGTCCCCAAGTGACAAACTAGGAAAAATTGGCTAAAGTAAGAGTAGAGTAGTACCTGAATCGTTGAACAACTAGGGATAGTTGTCTCATATGTCCTTTTCAGTTTCCTAAGTAGCTTCCTCAACTAGACAATACTTCCATTGAACTTGCACAGACTTTTTCTCCTTGTTCCTCAACTTCCAAATATCGCGATCAAGAATTGCCACCAGTTACTCCTTATACTGAAGATCCTTGTTTAACAAAATTGAGTCTCATTTTATGATGTAATCCCCATTTGCATGATACCTTTTCAATATGGATACATGAAATATCGGATGAACTTTCGATAAGCTAGGAGATAAGGACAACCTATAAGCCACTCTCCCTACACAATTAAGAATCTCAAAAGGACTAATGTATCGAGGATTAAGTTTGCCCTTCTTGCCAAATCTCATCAGCCCTACCATGTATGACACTTTAAGAAGAACTGTCTCACCAATATGAAATGTCATGTCTCTTATCTTATGGTCTACATACTTGTTTTGTCGACTTTGGGCTTCTAAGAACTTAACTTGGATGCTTCTTACCTTATCCTGAGCATTTTTCACTAAGTAAACCCCTAAAGGTTTCACATCTCTAGCCTCAAATCATCCTATGGGTGATCTACATCACCTCCCATAAAGTGCCTCGAACGGTGATATGTCAATGTTGGAGTGGTAACTGTTATTATAGGAGAACTCACACAATGGTAGGAACTTATCCCAATGTCCTCCAAAGTCAATCACACATGCCCTAAACATGTCTTCTAATACTTGAATAGTCCTCTCTGTCTTCCCGTCCGTTTGCGGATGAAAGGCTATGCCAAAGGTGAGTTAAGTGCCCAATTCATCATGTAATTTTCTCCAAAACTTGGATGTGAACTATGTACCACGATTTGAGATGATAGAAAGGGGCACCCCGTGCAACCTCACTATCTTTTTCACATAAAATTTAGTGAGCATTATAATCTATTCTGACTAAATTAAAATGGGTTGACTTCGTTAATCTGTCAACCACTACCCAAATAGAAACAAACTTTTCCATTGTCTTGAGGAGACCAACCACAAAGACCATGACTATCCTTTCCCATTTCCATTACGAAATTGGCATTCTCTGAAGAAAACCTGTAGGTCTTTGATGTTCATACTTTACCTCTTGGCATCTTTGGAACTTAGCCACAAACTCAGTTATGTCTTTCTTCATGTCAGGCCACCAATAAAGTTGCTTCAAATCTAAGTACATCTTGGTAACACCCGGATGAATAGAATACCGCGAGCCATGAGACTCTGTCAACAATTTCTAAATCAAGTCATCTACTCAAGAAACACAAATCCTTCATTTAAAAGTGAGCACACACCCCCCATCAAAAGTTGTATCATGTGCCTTGCCAGACACTGTCTTCTTTCTGAGCTCATTCAAACTATCATCCTAAAGATCAAACACTATCGCTACCAACTCTAAATCATGTGTTGGGTAATTCCTCTCATGCACCTTAAACTACCGCGATGCATAAGCTAAAAAAATTCTTATCCTGCATCAACACAATACCCAAACCCAAATGTGAAGCATCACAATAAATAATAAAATCTTTACCTTCCACCGGTAGTGCAAAAATAGGTGTTGTGGTCAGAAGAGTTTTGAGCTTTTGAAAGCTCTCTTCACACTTGTTAGTCTACTCGAAAGGTACCTCCTTCTTGGTCAACCTTGTCAAATGCGTGGGAATAGAGGCAAAGCTCTTGACAAATCGACGATAGTAGCTAGTGAGCCCCACAAAACTCTTAGCTTCAGTCACAGAGCTAGGCTGTACCCAATTCTTAACTGCTTCATCTTTTGAGGATCTACCATTACCCTTTCCCTTGAAACTACATGCCCCAAAAAGGCGACTGAATCAACGTAGAACTCACACTTGAAAATTTTGGCATATAACTTTTGTCTCCCAAGAACACCCAAAATAATACTAAGATGGTCGACATGATTTTCCTTATGCTTTGAATAAACCAAAATCTCATCAATAAAGACAATCACAAAAGAATCTAGGAATGGTTTGAACACACCGTTCATCAAACTCATGAAAATTGTAGGTGCATTTGTCAATCCAAATGGCACTACTAAAAATTCATAGTGCCCATAGCGGGTCCTGAATGTCGTTATTGGTACATCCTTAGGCCTTATATTTAACTAATGGTAACCAGACCTTAGATCAATCTTAGAGAAAACTGACGCACCCTACAACTGGTCAAAAAGATCATCTATCTAAGGCAAAGAATACTTATTTCGAATGGTGACCTATTCAACTACCGATAATCTATGCACATTCTCATACTATCATTTTTTTTCTTAATAAACAAGACAGGAGCACCCTACGGGGAAGCACTAGGATGAATAAAACCTTTATCAAAAAGTTCCTCAATTTGAGTCTTAAGCTCTCTTAACTCCGCCGGAGCCATGCGATAAGGAGGAATAGAGAAGGGGTAGGTACTAGGTTTCATATCAATGTAGAAATTTATATCTCTATCCGGAGAGATACCAGAAAAACCAGTAGGAAACACTTCTATAAATTCTGACACAACAGGAATAGACTCAATAGAGGGAGACTCAACCTCAATATCCCGAATATCAAACACCCCTGCCCCACCAATTTCCTAACCCTTTTGGAGGATATGACCTTAGCTGGCTTAGGCGTATACACCCCTTCCCACTCTAACTTTTCCCTACCCGGAATCTCTAGAGTCACAGACTTGTATTAAAATTTAATACAACATAATAGGGAGATAACCAAGTCATGCCTAAGGTTATATCAAAGTCAATCATATAAAAAAAAATCAGATCAGCCCAAGTTTGGAAATACATAAACATAATAGAACAAGCACGATAAATATGGGTGACTATGGCAGACTCTCCAACTGGGGTAGAAACATAGATTGGGGCATCAAGTACATCAAAAACTATATCAAATCACAAGGAATACTGAACTAACATGTATGAAAACGTAAAATCTGACTCAAACAACACATTAGTCATCCGTTCACAAACAAGAATAGTACATGTGATCACTACATCAGATGTCTCCACCTCGGTCTTGCCCGAAATGGCATAAAACTAAGTCCTGTCATCTTAACGGGCAACCTCCTGATTGCGCTGCTCCTCTGCTTGCATTACCATTACCCTGACCCTCACAGTCTCGTTGATTTCCTTCTCGCCCACCTTGTGAACGCCATCTACCATTATTATTGTTGCTCGCGGGTATAACTCATCTAGTGTGCTGCTGTGCCGGATCCAACATGTGCGGTTGGGGACAATCTCTCCTCATGTTCCCAGGTTCCTCATAATTATAGCAAGTACAATCAAAAGATGGTTTGTTGCTAGCCGAAGACGCGACTCTCTGGATATCTAGAATAAAATTCTACTGTGGAGTTCCCGAGTAACTATGTGTAGAAGCAGGCATGGCGGACTGAATTGGCCGGGCGACAAGGGTCAGTCTACCTGAACCTCCAGAGTAAGAACCCTGAAAATTACATGTGCTCTTGGCTTTCTTTGCCAAAGCCTTAGCATACCTAAACCTCTGCGTGTTAAATCTGATGCATGAATCGGTTCGATTTATTTCTTTGAGGTCGGTCGGAATTTCGATTGGCAAAGTCTACAATGGAAAATCAATTACAACTGGCCTTGATCAGTCCTACGACGTCGTTCTCGAGCTTGTTCTACCCAAAGAAGGAAATCCTCTGTAGCCAGATTTATCAGCTCCAAAACATCGTTGTACAACAATGTAACCTCACTGGCATCAATCCCCTCTCTCAAGAGATGGTTTGTTTTCTTAATCTTTATTTTTTTCTGAAGTTTCTTTTATGTGAGTACTTTTTTCTCTTAATATTCTGAATTGGCGTCTTGTACTTTGTTGGTAGTGATTGTTTTAGGAAATGTACGAACTAGCATTGGTTAAGTTGACAGGGCATTATGTTTTATGTTTAACTAGGTTCACCTTTTACAGTACAGAAATGGTAGTGAATTTATGTTTATGTAATTCAAAGTGTAACATAATATATGTGGTTGTACAATTGAAGGATTAATAAATAACTTGAGATTAGCAGTGTGTAGTATCCAATTTTTTGGGTTGAGGAATAGCATGTCTTATAGTTTATGTTTATCCAGAAGGTTAATAAAAACAATTGCTACCTTGTGGCATATTTTGCATTCAGAAAAATTAAAGTCTTGGGTGTATTTTATATGCCAAAATTTTTTTTCGTTAATAAAATCATATTTCAGTGTTTTGAGTTACCTTGTTTAACATCTAGTTAATGGATCTTCCACTTCATTTGCGCCGCTAAAGAGATCAATAGACGGATTGTCTCCATGCGGGCAACAAGCGCATAGACTTCCTCATAGTTGATGTCATGCCTTTGTTTGTAGCCTTTAGCCGCAAGTCTTGCCTTGTATCTTTCTACCTCTCCATCGACATTTTTCTTCGTCTTGTCTACCCATTTGACTCCAATTGCTCGATGGTTCTTAGGAAGAGTTGTTAAGTCCCAAGTGTTATTCTTCTCTATTAACTAGATCTCCTCCTCTATGGCTTGTATCCACCTTATGTCAGTAATAGCTTCATCAAAATTCATTAGTTCACTATCAGCAAAAAGACAGCACAAAAAATCAAAATTAGTAATTTCTTCTGTGTCATCATAGATTTCTTGGATGCTCCTCATTCTATGCGGTCTTTCTCTTGAACTCTCTTGAGTAGACGGAGATGCAACATTTGCTGGTGAAGGAGGTAGGGTTGCATCCTGTGCAGGTGCCATGGTTTCTTGTTCTTCTTCATCTCTAAAGTATGGAAGAAAATCATATTTTCTTTCTTCCGAAGTCTCCCAATTCCATGATGCTTTTTCATTAAATTCAACATCATGACTCACCACTACCTTGTTATTGCTTGGATTGTACAATTTGTAGCTTTTTAAACTCACATCATGGTCAATAAACACATACTTGACACTTCGATAGTCAAGTTTAGATCTTCTTTGATGTGGAACATAAGCATAGGCTATGCTCCCAAAGATTCTCACATTCTTGAAACGTGGCTTTCTTCTGCTCCATGCTTCTTGAGGCGTTTGATCTTGTATATTTTTTGTTGGAGACCTGTTGCTCAAATAAACTGCACAAGAAACAGCATCGCCCAAAAATTATATTGGTAGATGTTTTGCTTTCAACATACATCTAGCCATATTAAGAATTGTTCTATTCTTTCTTTCTGCAACTCCATTTTGTTGGGGCGAGTAAGGTACCGTTAGAGGGCGACGAATTTCATGAAATTGACAAAAGTCGTTAAATTCTTTTGAAGTAAATTTTATCATACCTTAATGTTTTTATTTCATAGCCACTTTCTTTTTCTACAAGTGCTTTGAAATGTTTAAAGGCAAAAAAAATTTCAGATTTTTGCTTCAAGAAGTATACCCAAGTCTTTCTACTAAAATCATCAATAAAGAGCAAGAAGTATATTCTTTTACCAAAAGATGGTGGATCTATTGGACCACACGCATCGATGCGTACAAGTTGGATTGGCTTACTTGTTTTTAATGTAGTCTCCTTTGGAAAAGTCCTCCTTGCAAGTTTTCCAAGAAGACAAGCTTTGCATAACTGATTTGGATGGTTGATTGACGGAATCCCACCCACCATGTTCTTGTCTCCCAATGATTTGAGCGCTTCACACAACTGATTTGGATGGTTGATTGACGGAATCCCATCCACCATGTTCTTGTCTCCCAATGATTTGAGCGCTTCAAAGTTCAAGTGCCCAAATCTCATATGTCAACACCATGAGTCATAGTGCACATTCGCCTTCAAACACTTTAAATTGATGGTTTTAAGATTCAAAGGGAACAACCTATTATTTGCCATATGAACTTTAGCAATCAAGTTGTTACTTGAATCTCTAAGCCAAAAATACATATTTTTCATATGAATATCATATCTTTTTTCAAGAAGTTGACCCAAAATCAAAATATCACTTTTCAATTTTGGCACATAATAAACATTGTTAATCAATTTATGGCCACCATCTTTACAAGATATCAAAATCGTACCTATCCCTTCAATTTTGATCTTTGAGGTATCTCCAAAAGACATATTACCTTTCACCCTCTTTTTTATCTCCACAAACTTATCTTTGTGGCCACACATATGATTGCTTGATCCATTATCAAGATACTATAAACTGCAATCATCTGTATCTTCTTCTTTGAGTGCAAATAACAATGTTAACTCATCTCCATCTTTGTTGTTGTCAACAAGATCAACTGTCCCTTCAACATTACTACGACATTTCCAAGAGTAAGGTCCAATTTATGACAGTTATAACATTCAATTTTAGATTTGTCATACCTCAATTCATTTGTACCTTGATAGGTTCCACATCCTCTACCTCCTCGTTGACCACGACTACGACCTCTGAATGACTGATGACTTTTATCTTCATTGTTGAATTTGTTGGTGTAACTTCTTCCTCTTCCACGGCCTCGACATTGTCCATTTCCTTTGTAACTTTTCTCACTTTCAAATCCTTTGAAGGATGACTAAGTTTTAAGAAGTTGCTATAGTGGCTCATATAGTGGCTCTTCTTTTCTCCTGTTCATTTTCTCTTCGTGGGCTAGTAAAGAACCTTCCAGTTGTTCTAACGTCATAGATTCTAAATCTTTAGACTCATCAATAGCACACACCACATAATCAAATTTAGGTGTTAAAGAACGAAGGATCTTTTCTACCGCACACACATCATCTACTTCCTCCCCATAACTTCTTAGTTGATTTACAACATCCATCAATCTTGAATAGAAATCTGAAATGGATTCAGATTCTCTCATTTTTAAAACTTCAAAGTCATCCCTTAAAGTTTGAAGTTTTATCTTCTTTACTTTATCAACTCCATCGAAAGAATTTTGTAAAATCTCACAAGTTTCTTTTGAGGTGGTTGCATCAACCACCTTCTCAAACATACCATCATCCAAACATTGATGGATAAGAGTGAGAGCTTGTTGATCTTTCTTTATTGTCTGTAACAAGAACTCATTTTCATTTGAGGGCAAAGTTTCCTTATTAACGGGCTTTGTATACCCTTTGTCTACAATGTCCCAAACATCTTAAGAGCAAAGAATGCCTTTCATTCGTTGACACCATTTTTCATAATTTTCTCTTGTGAGATGGGGGTACTGAAAAGACAACTAACTATTATTTGTCATGGCTCTAATACCACGTTGTTGGAAAAAATGATAATCACACACAGAATAGTGTCCACAGTAAATAGCAATAGGAAGAGAGTAACAACTCCACCAAATATTAAAATGAGGTAAATATGATACCCGAATAAGTAATACAATAATATTGATGAAAAATTTAGTAGTGTTAAAAAACTACTACTCAACACTCTTTTATTTCTTACAACTCACAATTATATTACGTCCACACTATTTTTCTCACTAACTAAGAAGTAGTTTGTGGATTACTCTCCCTACTCTCTATTGCTTCTCTATTTTTGGTATGTCTTCACAAGTGTTCAATTACTACTCTATTTATAGATTTTTTTGAACCTCTTGATTACATCATTAGTGACATAAATGTGGTAGTCAATTTACACAATGTTTGGCAGGCAAACTCTACCAAACTTTGACTACCAACTTCCACAAATGTGGCTTGCCAACTTTCACATTTGTGGCAAGTAAGTTCAACAAATGTGGCTGTCAAACTAATTGTTGCCAAGATTTTATAATTCCCACACTTGAAGCAATTGATCGAACCAATTCACATATAAGATTCAACAAGCAATTGAAGAAGAGGAGCAAAGCTAAAATCCATCAGGATCAGTTCTAGGGTTTCCACATCTATGTAAATGGGGAAGAAGAGGAGGTAGGGGACAAAAAAATACCTCAATTTCTTCAATCGATTGTTGAATCTGATGTGTGAATCCTTAGGATTGTTTTGTTCCCCACCTCTTTTTCTTCCCCCATTTACATAGTTGTGGAATTAAACTAATCATGATGGATTTTAGCTTTTCTCTTATTCTTCAATTTCTTGTTGAATCTGATGCATGAATCGGTTCGATCTATTGCTTCGAGATCGGTCGAAATTTTGATTGGCAGAGTCCACAATGGAAAATTAATTACAACTGGCCTTGACCAGTCCTACGATGTCATTCTCAAGCTTGTTCGATTCATAGAAGGAAATCCTCTGTAGCCAGACTTATCAGCTCCAAAACATCGTTGTACAATAATGTAACCTCACTGGCATCAATCCCCTCTCTCAAGAGATGGTTCGTTTTCTTACTATTTGTTTTTTTTCTAAAGTTTCTTTTGTTTGAGTACTTGCTTCTCTTAAAATTCTGAATTTGCGTATTGTACTTTATTGGAAGTGATTGTTTTAGGAAATGTAGGAACTAGCATTGGTTAAGTTGACAGTTCATTATGGTTTATGTTTAACTAGGTTCACATTTTACAGTACAGAAATGGTAATGAATTTATGTTTATGTAATTCATAAGTGTAACATACTATATGTGTTGAAGAATTAATAAATAACTTGAGATTAGCAATGTATATCCAATTTTTTGCGTTGAGGAATAGCATGTCTTATAGTTTCTATTTATCCAGAAGGTTAGTAAAAACAATTGCTACCTTGTGGCATATTTTGCATTCAGAAAATTTAAAGTCTTAGGTGTATTTTATGTGCCAGAATTTATTCCCAAATTTTTTTTTTCCTTAATAAAATTATATTTTAGTGCTTTAGGTTACCTTGAATTGTGGAAAATGAGGAAAATATTTTTTATCAAAAGGGAAAAGATAACTTCTGTCACTAATGGGCAGAAGTCATTCTCCATTATAATTATTCTACTTCTTAGTCCATATTATATGTTTCAATCAGTACATAGACATTGTTTTTAGCCTTCAATACTCAAAGTTATAACCAAAAAATGCTATCTCATACAGTGATTTATAGTAAAACATCTTTCTTGTATGGTTTTTTTGGGCTAATCCCTCAGACTAAGTAGTGCAAGGTTTCATGTTCAGTGTAATGTATTCTTACAGGACTAAGATGTTCCACATCAATAAAGGTTACCCGCAAAATTTGCTCCACAATGATCCTTTTACTCATCAAATTAAGAAGAACAACAAGAGACAATGATTAGAGTTAATATTTAATAACGGATGAGATTCCTTACTTTTGTAGAATTCTATTTTCGTACTTCCTAATCCTCAGGAATCTGTTTAATAGTCTTTATCTTTTTAGGTCTAGTATAGATTCTTCATATAGCAGTCATATAGTCAATAATAAGATATACAATTTTCCCATCTTTGCTCTCGCTTCTTTATGGTATTAGAGCGATTCTAAACTCCCACGAGTTGATCCTTTTTTTTCTGCTAAGTCATCAAAATGGCCCCCAATACTTCTGTGACCAATGTTGATGGAGTCAATAACGCCATCACTATTGTCCAATTCAATCCTATGACCCAACTGCCCATAAAATTAACTGTCAGTCATAATTTCTCCCTATGGAAAGCCCAATTTTCAATGCTTATGCGTGGTTACAATCTCTATGGGCATCTCGATGGCTCCATCCCTGCCCCCACTCGCACCATCTCACAAAACAATCAAGATGTGGCTAACCCTGAGTTCATTCTTTGGTACCGCCAAGATCAGTTAATTCAAAATGTTATCTTGGCCTCCATTGATGCTACACTTGCCCCCCACTGTTGTTGTTGCAATCTCCACCAAATCTGCCTGGGATGCTCTATATACTGCGTATGCAAACAAATCTCAAATAAGAATTTTCAGCTTGCGAGACCAACTGCTTGCCTCACTAAAGACTCTCATCCAATCGCATATTATCTCCATCAGATTCGATCACTTTGTGATGAACTTGCAACTGCTGGTGCGCCTGTATCGAATCCAAAACTCATTGTTAAAATTCTCAATGGACTCAAATCTGAATTTCGATAACTCTCTACTGCCATTTCATGCTCGAGATTCAACAATTTCTTATGAAGAGTTTACGAAAAGCTTTTGGATCACGAGCTTTTTCTAAAGTATGAGGACAACAACAAGCCGCTATCAACTAATATCACCGCTGCGGTAGCACAAAAGACCAGCTCCTGCAATCGCTATCCAGGTGCAAACACTCCTCCCAACAATCAGTAATGGCAGGCACAACTATGTCGCCTACAAAGAAACAACCAGCAACAACCCTTTGACAAAAATCTTCACTGTCAACTATGTGATCACGTAGGTCATTCTGCTAGGGTCTATAGATCTCAATCCCATAACCATCTGCAAGCTCGGGCAAACTTTGCTGGTCGTTTTCCTCCTCAACAGACCCCTTGGATCGTGGATAGTGGAGCCACTCATCATATTGCGTTTGATACTCAAAGCCTAGACATTATACATGACTACCACGACACCGAAGAGATCACTATGGGCAATTGTAACACCATTCCAATATCCAAAACCGGTAACGCTAACATAAGTGCATCAAATCATATTTCAAACTTCTCATTACCTTATGCTCCCCTCTCATAAAGACTAATCTTATTTCTATTTCTCAGTTTTGTCGTGATAATCAATCCTCTATTGAATTTTTTCCTTTTCATTATCTTGTGAAGGATCTGAATACGGGGGCGTCTCTAGTTCGTGGGCAAAATAAAGATGGGTTGTATGGGTGGCCACCGGTCTGTACACATCGTTCTCCTCAATGCAATGTGGTTGTTCCAATTCACCTGTGGCATCGGCGTTAAGGTCATCGTAATCGTCGCGTTTTGGATACTATCTTGAATAATTTTTCCCTTCTTGTTTTAGATCCTAAAGCTAGTTCCACTTGTAATTCTTGTTATTCTAATATGATGCACAGGTTGACTTTCTCAGAAAATTCACTGCAAAGTAATAAGCCCCTTCAAATCCTTTTTAGCGATTTATGGGGTCCATCTCCGATTTTGTCAATTGATAAAAAAAGATATTATGTGCTATTTATTGATCAATTCTCAAAATACATGTGGCTGTTTACTTTCAAATCAAAAAATTAAACTTTGGAAGTTTTTCGATATTTGAATCCATTGCTTGAACGGAGGTTTAACACCAAAATTCAATCTTTTTACACGGATGGTGGTGGCAAATTTCAAAGTTTACAATCCTATCTCAAAACACATGGCATAGGACACTTAGTGTCACCCCCATATACTCCACAACGAGTTACTCTAGTCGAAAGATGACACCGTCATGTTATTGAAACTTCTAGAACCTTGTTGCATCAAGAGTCTTTACCATCACACTTCTGGAGTTTTGCCTGTCAACAAGATGTCTATCTTATAAACAGGCCAACTACACCCAATCTTCAGCATAAGAGCCCATTTAAAATTTTATTTCAAAAAACGCCAAAGTATGACTCCATTAAAGTATTTGGTTGCCTCTGTTATCCATGGCTCAAACCATATGCCAAAAAAAAAATTAGAGCCCCGTTCAACAGCATGTGTTTATTTAGGCTTTTCCAATAAACATTGTAGTCATCAATGTTTTGATCCTTTAACTTCCAAAATATATCTATCACGTGGCGACTTATTTTTGGAAAATCAGTTCCCATTTGACAATATTTTTTCTCATTTAAAAAGAACAAAATAAAAATGTCTCTTGGAAAATTTGTTCGTCTGGCAAACAACCACAAGATAATACTCGAAAATCATATGATTTTTATGAGCTTACTTAACAAATTGCGCAGCAGCCTGTGGACACACATTCACCCATCTCCTCTGCCTCAAATGGTGCCACCGCCTCAGGTATTTCTATTTCTCCCTTATATGATACTTCTTCTCCTTCTCCAATGCCTCCGTTGCCCCATACTTGCACCTTCAAAGATCCTATTTGTTATTTGTAGTTTGGATGATTTGACAAACTATGGGACCTTGTAAAGGGACCTGATCCTTGTGCAAATATACACACAGCTGTCAGGCTAGAAAAAGTACAATTGGTTGGTGCACAGTCTCCAACTATAGTAGAAATGGCAGAAACCTCGGCCAATGGCATGGTCTCGAAGACTGCGACTATTCTTCATAAAGATTATGTCTAATAGTCATAACCTTAGTTTTTCCAACTTAAAATCTCTCAAGAACTCTTGCAAAGGCTAACACTCAAGTGAAGAATCTTCCTCAAGAATGACTGTGACCTGATTGAGCCGGATGCAATGAAGAGGATGACATGGCCTATCTCACTAAGAGATTTCAAAAAATTGTTAGAAAGCATGGTGGTTTTCGAGAAGGACGAAACCCTCCCCGCACTGCAACAACGAGTGACCCATGTCACAAGTATGGAAAGGCAGGACACTTCATAAGAGACTGCTCGATGCTCAAAGCTGAAACTAAAGAGTATCAAAGACCTGGAGGTGAAAAGGATAAAAGGAGGGACCTGGTACTGAAGAAAAATGCAAGGAAATCTGCAGCAGACTATGTTGTGAAGAAAGCCCTTGCTGTTTTGGGAGATTCTTCAAGTGAGTTAGGAGAACCAGAGTGTCCTGATGATGCATCCATGCTGGTTGTTCAAGATGATGCCAACATAGTCGACGGCCTGTTCTCCCTCATGGAAAAATCAGATGATGAGGACGATAAAGAGAAGGTAACTCTCCTAGACCTCAAACAAAGTTTGAATACTTATTATGTTAGTAGGCTGAGAAATCTAGTTGATGTTCTAATTGACACTGTCATAGAGTTAACTGCTGAAAAGGACTCTATGAACAACAACCTAGATAGTCTTGGTGAAGAAAAGACAATGACGACTGTCCATATGTCAATTATGGAGGAGCAAGTGATAGTTCTAGAAGCTGAAAATCTAGAACTCAAAAACCAATTGAGCATAATCATTGAGAAATCTGGGAAAAGAAAGGGGGAGGCAACTAGCCTGCAAACAAAGCTAGAAGCAAGTCTAAACACTGCTTAGACCCGACTTGCTCTAGCTCTGGAAATAAATGATCAAATGGAGAGGGACCTGGTCCTTCTTACAAAAGAACTCAGCACTTCTCTAAAATGGACCAGCTCCTCCTAACTACTTTCCAACATCACCAGTCAAAGCAACTACAACAGAAGGGGATTAGGTATCTTAAACATTAATCTTGTCTACAATCCCCACAATAAATATGTGTCTGTGTCAGATAATCTATTGTGTCTTCACTATGGACACAATGGTTATCCGAAAAAGGATTGTCCTGCCTGGAAAGCTTCACAAGAAAAATTCTCAGCCCATTCTAGAAGAAAAAGGTACAAAAAGAGGGACCTGGTCTTATTCCTAAGCTCTTGAACAGGAAACGGACCAACCTGCTTCATTGGGCAAGAAACATTCTTATTACATCCTAATCAACTTATTGTGAACTCAGGTTAAAATTGGTTCCCAAGTCTAATAAGTGATCTTTGTTGCAGGGGGGTGAAGGAAGTAGCAGTGCTAGTTCATGGATAGCGGATGCTCGAAGCGCATGGCTAGGAACACCAAAAACTTCCTTTCACTAAGGCACTTCAAGTTAGAGGTGTCTCATTTGGTTATGGAAAGAAGGGGTATATTCTTGGAGTTGGCAGGATTGGGAAATCACTCGAAGACTCCATTGAAAATGTCTACTATGTGAGTGGGTTAAAATACAGTCCTTAGTGTTTCCCAGATATGTGATAAAGGAAACGAGGTCAAGTTCATGTCAGATAAATGCATTGTCACCAGCTTATCTACTAAGAAGGTTATCCTAATGGCTAGAAGGAGGAAAAGCATGTATGTGGCAGACTTGAAAACGACTCCTGGAGATGATCTGACATGCCTTAGCGCTCAAAGTGAAAATGCTGACTTATGCCATAGGAGGCTAGGTCATGTGAGCTCTTCTCTATTGAATAAACTTGTCTCTAGGGACCTTGTCGGTGGTTTGCCAAAACTGAAGTTCAGTGACAACAAGGTGTGTCGCGCATGCATCAAAGGAAAACAAACCAGATCCTCATTCAAACCGAAGAAGCAAGTAAGATCATCAAGAGCTCTTAAGTTGATACACATGGATTTGTGTGGCCCTATGAAAATCCAAAGTTGAAGCGGAAAGAAGTACATCCTGGTAATTGTGGATGACTACTCAAGATTCATGTGGACTATGTTTCTCAAGTCAAAATCTGAGACAATTGAGGTGTTGATGGTATTCTTCAAGATGGTTCAAACAACGCTCAACTAAAGATTGCGGGGATTAGGTCTAACTATGGAATTGAGTTTGAAAATGCGAAGTTTGACATTGTTTGTGCGGACAACGGTATTCATCACAACTTCTCAACACCGAGAACACCTCAACAAAATGGTGTCATTGAAAGGAAAAATAGAGCTCTGGTAGATATTGCCAGGACCATGCTCATTGAGTCAATTCATCCCCATAATTTCTAGGCTGAAGCAGTTAACACTGCATGTTATGTGACTAAAAGGTGCTTGATCAGATCTCTACTGAATAAAACACCATATGAGCTGCTCAACAACAAAAAGCCCAAGTTAAGTTATTTAATGGCCTTTGGTTGCAAGTGTTTTGTGCTCAACAATGGCAAGGATGATCTGGGAAAGTTTGACCCCAGAAGTGATGAAGGTGTTTTCGTAGGGTACTCGTCCTGCATCAAAGCTTACAAAGTCTTCAACAAAAGAACACGACGCATTGAGGAAAGTGTTCATGTAATTTTTGACGAAGGTGGTGATCTAAAGAACGTGGAGACGAAGGATAATGATGATCTTGAAGAGCTTTCAAGATTTAGAGTAATGAAGCTAACAATCCAGAAGCTGAAGGAAGTCCAGAATCTGTTGGCGCTGGTATTGGTCCATCAGGGAAGATTAATGAAGCTGACTAGTCTACCAAGGGACCTAGTACACCCAGCAATGCAGATCAAGAGGAATCCCCTCACCCTGAGAATGATGACTCTGAAGATGAAAAAGAACAGACGGATCAACCCAAACCCCTGAGTTCTAAATCAAGGTGGAAGCATAAATCATCTCACCCCCCTTGAAAATCTTATCTCTCCATTGAATTCTGGAATGCAAACCAGATCCAAGACTAGAAATCTGGTTGCATTCTCAGCATTCTTATCAACCATTGAGAATGTGAAAGAGGCCCTGAAAGACGTTGATTGGGTCAATTCAATACAAGAGGAACTTCATCAGTTTGAGCAGAGCAAAGTATGGTACCTGGTCCCCAGACCTGTAATAGAACCATTAGAAGGACCAGGTGGGTACTTAGAAACAAGCTTGATGAAAATGGAGTTATCACGAGGAATAAGTCAAGACTGGTCGTTCAGGGCTATAATCAAAAGGAAGGCATCGACTATGATGAAACTTTTGCCACCATTTCTAGAATGGAGGCTATCAGAATCCTTATAGCCTTTGCAGCCTCATAGGATTCAAGCTCTTCCAAATGGATGTCAAAAGTGCCTTCTTAAATAAAGATCTGAAGGAAGAAGTGTATGTGAAACAATCACCTGGATTTGAGGATGCTAACAGCCCAAATCACGTGTTCAAACTCAACAAGGCCCTATATGGTTTGGAACAAGCGCCCAGAGCTTGATATGAAAGGTTATCCAAATTCCTTTTGAAGAATGGATTCAAAAGGGGCAAGATAGACAACACCTTGTTTCTGAAGAAAAGGCAACAGGAACTGCTCATCATTTAAGTGTATGTGGATGATATCATTTTTTGGCGCTACCTCTGAACATCTGTGTAAAGAATTTGCTATATTAATGGGGAATGAATTCGAGATGAGCATAAAGAGAGAGCTGAATTTTTTCTTAGGATTGCAAATCAAGAAAATCTCAAGTGGCACCTCAATTTGTCAAGAGAAGTACACAAAGGAGCTGCTAAAAAAGTTTCATATGGTTGACTCTAAGCCTATTGATACCCCCATGGGTACAAACTCAAAGATGGGAGCAGATGAAGCTGATCCATTAGTGAATCAAACCATGTACAGAGGTATCATTGGTTCACTATTGTATCTCATGTCAAGTAGACCTGACATCGTCTTCAATGTAGGAATGTGTGCAAGATTTCAAGCATGTCCTAGGGAATCACATTTGAAAGCTGCCAAACGTATTCTGAGGTATCTAAAGAAGACAAAGGACCTGATCCTCTTCTATCCAGCAGGTGACTCCTTTGAACTGATAGGGTATGCAAACGCTGATTTTGCAGGATATCAGGTTGACAGGAAAAGTACTTCTGGAATGGCACACTTTCTTGGATCCTCACTCATCTCTTGGGGAACCAAGAAACAAAATTCAGTAGCTCTCTCAACAGCTGAGGCGGAATATGTAGTTGTTACATCCTGATGCGCCCAACTACTATGGATCAAGCAACAACTTGAAGATTTTGGAGTACATATCCATATTATTCCTCTCATGTGTGATAATACCAGTGCAGTCAACATGGGAAAACATCTAGTTCAACACAAAAAAACAAAGCACATTGATGTCAGGCATCACTTCTTGAGAGACAATGTTGAAAAGGTGAACATTAGCATGCAATATTGCAGAACTAAAGATCAAATCCAGATATTTTCACAAAGGGCCTCAGATCATTTTGAGGGTAACAAGCTGAAGTTGGAAATGATGAGTATGCACTAACCTAGCCCCATCCAAAGGCACCAAATCCTCTATTGGCTATGATCAGAAGGGCAAGTACCCGTATTACTAGTAATGCATTGTTTAAGTAAGATCAACTATGTACCTACTGCAGGTATACACTCATGGAACTCACAGAAGTGAAGAATGGTCAGAACCATTCAGGAATTAAGCTTCATCTGCAAGACGGGACTTGGTCCTCACCTAAGGTTAGCATTCTCTACATTTATTTTAAACTATTGAATGAGAACCGTTGAGATTTCCACGTGTCGGTCATCGATCATTCTGACCGTTGTCCCATTGCTTTGAGTTCAAGTGTCGCGTCTACTCAAGGACCAGACATACCTTTTCACTCCTATTTATACAACCTCTCTTTTCTCTAGTTCTTCACATTTCAAACTCTCTACCTATCTCAAAGCTCTCCGCCAAAAACCCTAAACTCTCCCTCTCTCCAGTATCTTTCTTCTCTGTTCTCCAGCATGTCTCAGTCACCATCCTCATTGAAGAAACTGTTGGAATCCTTAAATGAAATAGATCCAGCGGCATGCTATACATCATCTAATGCTTAATATCTATCAAAAATGCCGACCATCTCTCCAGTTAACATTACTAAATTCAATCATCTTACTCCCCATCCCCTATTGATCTCAATAACCTAGCACCCTCAAATCAACCTGGTCCCTACTCTGCCATGTTATCTAACCACTTGTTTGAGGGTGATCTTCCCAAGAGTAAGTCATCTGAGTCCAATATTCTTGCAGCCAGTGAAAGCCTAGTTATTGAAAGTCTAGCACAGATGAGGAAAGGGGTAATGCATGAAGAAGGAGAAAATTTTATGGATGAAATACTCAGGGGTTCTCAACCAGTTTTCGACCAAACTCCAGTGATTGGTGCCTATCCATCTTCTGATTCTACTAACACTGATGAGGACAATGCCCCTATCAAATGGGTGTTGCAAAAGAGAATGATTCCCATCTCCACTAAGGGAAAAGAGAAGGTCACTGAAGAAACACCTAGAAGGAGGCATTTCACTAGAGTCGCCTCCCAAAAACTCATGGGAGATGCTATGAAATCCAGTGAAACAACTATTGCTGAAAATCGAAGGAAAAGAATATTTGGTAATGCAGTCTTTGAAATGTCTGTTGTCGATGTGGTGGATGTTTCTATTGAAGGGTTTGAGAATGAATGAGTGAGAAGATTCTCCCTTAGGTAATATTATAAAGAAAAAGGGAAAACAAGTGAAGAAGACCAGTAAAAGAAAATCTAAGGCATCTGTGAGTAAGAAGGTTGATTCAGAATAGGAAAACTGTAAAGATTCACCAAAGAGGAGGGAATCATAAAAGAGAGAGAGAAATTTCTCCTGCTCTTTAGCAAACCTCTACATAGGGACCAGGTCCCATAAGGAACAAGGATGACAACGCAGTAAGCAAACAGACAATTGTCAATAAGCGTTTACAGAGGGTTCTAGGAGGACGGGTGTTTGACCCTGATATCATTACCAAGCCAGGGATGGACTCTCTGTATGATCTTGTGGAAATTCGATCTTGGACTCCCTTGTACCAGATCAAATCTCATGTTCTACATGAGGAGGAGGTTCGTGAGTTTTATTATAACATAGAATTTGCAACGGATGGTAGCATCAACTTCAAGGTAAGAGACAAAAGTTTACATCTGGATGAGGACCTGCTTGGACAAATACTGACCCTACATGTAAATGAAGAATAGTTCGGGTCTTAACTTAGAAAATTTTGGAGTTTTACACATACATCCTCGATTTCATTGTTTGTGTTGAGGTAGAGTTGAATTTTATTTAGTTGCTTATATTGAATCCGACCCGTTTATATATGACCCGCCCCGCTCCACTCATTTATGAATACTACTAGTATCTTACTTATATTTTTGAACCCCTTCAACATAAATCATGCCTCCGTCTTGAAGTATGCAATATTTGCAATATTGTAATCGTATAAGATTTTTATCCATGTTGAGATGATTTCCCCGGAAGATGTCTTCTTAACTCCAACATTGATCCATTTGGGAAATTCTTTCAATAAGTCGACTTCATTTTTTACCTTGACACAACTAGGTCTAGATTTTCTTATTGTAGCCATGTCAACATGTAACGGTTTTCCCACTGCTCTGACCATCGTAATCAAGGATTCTTTAATGAAAAAATGAGGTGATAAGGATGAAAAAGAGATCCATGCAATGGCAGAAGAAGTTTCCGCCTCTAGGTTGAACTTGGGTTCCCACTTTAATTAAGAGAGCATTTGATAGTATACCCGTCTTTAGCCTTCAAAAATATGTTGGTTTTGACACGACATGTACGTAATCTTACATAGTGGTAATGCAAATTAGGATGTGTCTATCACTCAAGAATCCTACCAACACTCAGCCTTGAATCTCACATCGTAAAGGACTGATTTTATGAATCTCTTCTAGTTCTAATGAGCAATAAGTAAGTTAATTTCCAATTATGGCAAACTGTAAATCTTCTTTAATGATTACAGTCTCAAAAAATACATTTTCTCGAACTCATTTTAATATTATTTCTATGTATAAATAAATCATGGATTAGTTATACACCCTACAAGGTATAGAATTTCTAACTGATACCTTACATTCGTTATATTAAGAATACATAGAATTTAATGCCATGGTATTAATTTGTGTAAAGATATACCCCTCGAATCCTTTTAACGATTTTGTTTATTTTTTGTGTTTCATGTTTTATATGTGTACTAGTAAATTTATTTAAATAAATTAGCTTAAAAATTTTAGTATTTAGAGAGAGTTGTTATTTGTTAAATAAATAAAAAAAATCAATATAATATTTGAAATATGAGTTGTTTAACATTTACGGGCATAAGAATGGACAATATGGTTCAAAATTCAGATATATTTTGATGAAAGAACAGACATTGATGATTTACGAAGATGTACACTGATATTTAACATATTATCAAAAATATATAAATGTTTAGTTGAATTTATATATCACATAAAATAATTTATTTGTCATGTCAAATATTTTTAATGGTAAATTAAGAAGAATAAGAAGAAGAAGAATTATAATGAAAATTTTAAACTATGTTTAGTTGTGGGGTCCATATTTAAGTGGAATATAAAATAATTTATTTTGTCATAAAAAAATTAATTTAATGATTAATGTAGTTGAGTGATTTTTAAAGATAAAAATATTAAGTTGAGGGATTTTATTGATAAAAAACAAAATTTACTGGCTAGATAATTTCTCATAGTTTAATGATCTTTTAAGATATTGACTCAATGATCTTTTGAGATATTGAGTTATTTTTCTCTTTCTCTGAATGATAAAGAAATTATGTTGCGGGCGAATAAAGTATTGAAAACACCAAACAAATTGATCTCATTTGCATCAATCTCACATCTTCATTCATTTTATGATTGAGCTCCTTAGCACCATATTTACATTCACATGTATATAATATTAAAGTATTCAAAACTCAGCAAGTGAACTCCTAAACGCAAGTTAAGAATATAGAATACGGATACTTCTATCATTCTAACTGAACCTCCACAACTACAACCTATATAAAATTAGTCCAACCTAATCATTCACAAATAATATAGCACATACCTCAATAATAACACTTCGACAATTTCAGATTAACAATACACAAGATCAAGTTCACCAATCACAAGTTTCACAGAAAGGCACAGAAGTTCACAAATAATAAATATATGCATTGCAATTAAATCTAATGTCAAGTATACCGATGCATGTCTTAACTAGTGATATACACATGTTGTCTCTCAGTCCGAGACCCATGGGGGACATTTCATGCATCCATTGCGGCGTTCGATATGACACTCGATAATAAAATTAGTCACGACGTGTGACACAACCATAGATAATAGAATCTGTCGCAACATGCAACACCTCCCTCGAATCATAATATCCGTCGCGGCGCACGACACGTCCCTCAAAATGATACATCATCTTTAATTTCTTATCCTTCCTCAATTCACATAACACTTGTCACAACCATGTTTCAAAACCAATGTAAAAGACATGTTGACACAAATAATGAGGAGATTACAATTTTCATAAATAATAATGCACAGTTCACAATATCACAATCGTGATACAACATCAACAATGAATCAGTAACCATTTCAAACCATTCTCAACACATCACACAATAATAATTAATCACATTGCCTTTTATAACCCCTTTTTCATCATTAGAATTATTCAATACGGACTGGTCAACCCATCACCAAGTCTCATTAATCCCCAACACATACCACAAGGAAATAAGTGATTCTATATACTTAACAAGGGTTGAGAAATCCTCTTGCCTCAAATAATTGAACAATCACTTTGGGACTTGAGCCTTCCCTATTTGCTGGGCTTGCAAACTAATGCAATCTATTCATATAAAGGAAATGAGTTGGAGCTTCATTTAGCTCTGACATGAAGATGTGTATGCCTCCCCTTTGCCAGTCGTCCAACTCCCCCTTGCCTATTATTTTTTTTATCTATTTTCTTTTCTAAATAAAATAATTATGTATTAAAAGCGACAAACCTTAGTAACTTATTCTAATAAATATGGGTCAAGTGGTATTAAATAAATTATGGGTTATCCCATTGGTCATAAATTAAACTGATTATTTAAAAATTACCCATCAATTAATTAACTATAGTTATACGAATAGTTTAAAATTCCCAAACCAATTTCATAAACTGATCAGAAATGACTGGGCCAACTACCGGAAGAGGTAAAATGGTAACCTCATGAAAATTTCCAAAAATGACCTTCTAGATCATTAAATTATCAACCACAAAAACCATGTTCGTCTCCGAACATAAATAAAAAGAAGAAGAAGGAAGAATAATTGACATTACCAAAAGCCTGAGTTATGATCTTTCAGAGTCTATGTTCATCTCTCAAAGTGAGCTCCTCCTTAAGACAATTTCATCAACATCAACTACTAAGAGATGAAATTTAGAACAAAGATTTGGAAAATTTACAAATCAGGTGTGATTACCAATCCAAACACTAACCCATGAACCCAATCTAAACCAAAACCCACAGGACCGTAACACAATTATCAGGACAAATCTTTTCTTGCCTAACCCACAATAACATTTTGATTCAATACCGGCTATAATCAGAAGTGAACCTAAACCAACCACCAGACACTTATGATGCACAAATTATTAGTGATCTTAGAGAGATTCCATTCTCACAACACAATCTTTCAACGAGCTTAAGTTATAAGAATTGGATCTTAGACATCGGGTACTCATCAAAGGAGAATCAAACTTGTTTAACCCAAAGAAGAACAAGATCAAGTAACCACCCAACAAAAGGTACACCCGAGAATGCAGAACTTCTAACAACACGATCGAAATGCTAGACCAATAGCTGTGATTATAGACAATCCTTAAGAACGGTAGAAATAGATCCAATGACCCTTCACATTCAATCACATATAGCTGAAATGTGACCTCGACTACGAGATGTATATTAAAACTATCGAAAAACTATATCTATTGACGGTAGCTCTTCTATAAGTTCTCATAAGAAATTGTGTGTGTAGATTCACTGGTATACTTCAACTATCCCAAACAACACCAAGTATTTCATAACTGAAATGACGTATTCCCAAGGATGCCACCTGACCATGAGGACAATCCCATGATCAGTACACATGATCCACCACTAGGGATTCATATATAGATATGGAAACATGCATAAGTAGTAAATCATAGTCCAAATGATGTCCAAAACGAGGAAAGTGGTCACATAAAAAAATACTTAACCAAGATCGAATAACAAAAGATACTCCTTCCATAGTGCCCATATCAAACATTTCCATTCATCTAGATCCATCTCGTTGATTTTTAGCCACCTGTAATCAACCGGTTTGGTCATTTTTACAATCATACACATACTGGATTTATTAAAACCCCACATACTTTGCACAGTACTCCACTAAAGCCAAAACTCTTACTACTAACAAGCATTATAACCATACTAGCCATTTACCTTACTCTCAAACCGTCACTCGTATCAAAGTTTTCTTAGAAAACACATTGTCGCCTTCAAAATTTCAAACTATGACTCCTTCTCTTTCCATTTAAGCATCCCATGATATATATGAGTCCCACCCAAGGATGATAACCCTAATTTTGAATCTGCTATCACTTTTTCACCAAGATAAAACTATTAAATCACGTTCAATGTCAAGTCCACGCAATCATTCGCATACCAAGTTTCAACTATCATTCAAACAATCATATACCTCATTCCAAAGCTTAGAGAAATTCCTGGTCACCCCGATAATTTTGTATATTATGAGCATATAATCTCTATTTACCATCAAGTTCTTATGTAACTCATCACGACAATTTGCATTGTTTCATCAACATAATAGTTTCAATCCCCTCGAAATCATCATTAACCATGTAGAACTGTAGGTCCATATTGCTGCACATCCATAAGTTACCTACCATATACATTTTGTAACACGCTGCTAATATGATGTCTATATACATTTTGTAACACTCTTACTCAAGTTGGTGCATATATATTAATCATGCTCAACTTGTTGCAAAGGTAGTTGACTCGAGTTCAATTAACCACCTTTGTAAGAAAATCAGCTAGCTGCTCTCTTGTCATCACATTGCTAGTAGAAATCATGTTTTCTTGAATCTTCTCATCAATAAAGTGACAATTAACTTCAATATATTTAGTTCTTTCATGATACACTGAGGTAACATGAAGACCATCTTGATTATCACACTAATATTTTGTCAGCGTATGATGCTTCAACCCCATTTCAGTTAAAAGATGATAAATCAACATAATTTCACACGTAGACTATGACATAGCTTTGTATTCAAATTCTGCACTGGATCGAGATTCAAAACTTTGCTTCTTAGTCTCCATGATACCAAGTTTCCTCCAACAAAGATACAATATCATGAAGTGGATCTTTTGTTAATTTTGGAACTAACCCAATCAACATTTGCAAAACACTTAATATGAGTATAATTGTGATTTCTATACAATATGCCAATTCCACGAGCTCCTTTCAAGTACCATTGAATTTGTTCAAAAGTTGCCCAATATTTAACCATAGGTGTAAGCATAAACTGACTTACAACACCGCAAAGGCAATATCCAGATGAGTCATTATGAGGTAGTTTAACTTCCTAACTATCCTCTTATACCTCTCTAGATTATCAAAAGGTCGACATCATCTTTCATACTATGCACATTGGGAACCACTAGAGTACTGCAAGGTTTGGCTACCAATTTTCCAGTTTCTACAAGTAGGTCAAGAGTATACTTTATCTAAGGTAGAAGAAGAAGAATTCCCTTCTTGATTTTATAGTTCCCTTCTTGATTTCAACTGGCCTAAATCATTCGAATGAAGCTGAGCATGCAAGCAAGACTTAAGGGAAGAGATCCCCTCAGAATCACCTTTTCTGATGACAATGTCATCAACATATACAACAAGAAGGATAGTGTCAACTTCATATTTTTGATAGAAGACAGAGTGATCACATTTACTCATTTCAGTCCAAACTCTTAAACTACCTCACTAAACTTGCCAAACCAAGCTTGTGAACTCTGCTTCAAGCTATACAGGGACTTTTTTAAATGACAAACTTTCCTATACTCTTCTAGAGCAAAAAAATGGATGGTTTCTCCATATACACTTTCTCTTAAAGATCACTATGAAGAAATGCATTCTTGATATCCACCAAATCTCCATATACATAAGTGAGTTTTGAAACCATAGAAAAAGTGTCCGAATATTCCACCTTGTAAGTTTGAGCATATCCTTTAGCTACAAGCCCGTCCTTAACTTTAACTGTGAACACCTACTTACATCCTATTGGTTTCTTCACATCGGGTAAATCCACCAAATCTCATGTGTGATTTTCATCTAATTCATATATTTCCTTAAGCATCACGTTTGACCATCCAAGATGATGCAAAGTGTCCTTCACTATTTTGGGTACAAAAACACATTCTAGAGAAGCAATCAAGGATCTAGATATAGGAGATAATCGATCATTGGAAACAAAATTAGAAATAGTATATATGGATTTGCAAGTCCTTGTAGCTTTACAAAGAGCATTAGAGAGGTTAAGATTTTCTCGAGGATGAGTTGGTGCAGGGCATGTATCATCAGTCTCTCGTCTCCTCAAATAAACTTGAAAAATTGGCAGTCTTGTTGGAACATGTGCATAGAGTCATTAGGAGATTGAAGAACAACATCACTTGATTCCACAAAACACTACAACGAAAGTAGGATTCAGTGGCAATTATTTAGCAGCAATAGTAAAAATGCCGCTAAATAGTATTTCAAAGCAACATGTGCCGGCAATTAACCTTAAACCACTAAAAATAACCCTTAATAACAATTAAAAGCCAATAGAAATTAATATCCTCTTTTACCCTCAAATACCCAAACATTCTCTTAGTCAAATTTTATTTCATTCTCAAATTTTCAAAATACTCTTGTCTTCTCCATGCCATCTGAACATTGGGTTGATTTGATGCATCCTTCCATGGCTACGATGGATCTGAGCTGAAGCACACATCATTTTTTTTTTCTATCTGCTCGAATTGAAGCACAATAAGCGGTAATCTCTCTTTCTCTTTCTTTTTGCTCGATCTCTCAATATCTCATTCTAGTTGGTAATCCTTTTTTTCTCAGTGTTTTTTTTGATAAATGCTTACATGCATATGCTATCAACTTATAATTATGTTTTTTTATCTTTAGTTTTCTTCTGATTTTCATTAATTAGCGTGGTATAACTTTGAGGAAAACATACCTGAAAAAACTGTTGTTTGAATCTTGAGGATGTTATGGGAGAAGTTTTCCCTTTCAGTATAGCTGTAGGAAAACAATATAATTTGGCTCAGTTTTCTAGCTTTTGATTAATTATTAAATTTTTGATTCATGATTGATTCCCTCATGTCTATTGATTCGAAAAGCCGCAACTATAACTCATTTAGTAGGATTTTGACGTTAAACCTAAATTAACCCAATAAGGTGCTCTGTACAGCTAGAAATTCTGCTTGTTGTAATGAACTAAATTCATCAAATTTACTAATAACACTGGATGACGAGGAAAACTGACCATTTTTTGTACTGGAAGGTATCTCGTGGAAATAATCGAGGTGCAAAAGCTGGCACGAACACCATGGTCATAAAAAATTAATCGTTTCTGGTTAGTTGGCATGAGAGGGGCTAGTTTTGTAAAGGCCTTCGTGTGTGAGTGACTGACTGTTATGGAAAGGTTTAGTTGGAAAGCAGTAGTTTGTTAGTTACTAAACTTATTTCTAAATTCTGGTGCATATACGTTTCTTATATCAATGTGGTCGGAGATTGAACTCTCTCTCTCTCTCTCATTTTAGTTATAAGAGAACTTGGTTGTAAGAAACAGTAGGTATGAGAGGATTAATGTTAGGACACTATTGCTAAGTTAATAACTTCTTATATGAAAGGGAAAAAATTTCCCTATTAAATAAAGCAAATGGTTTCTTATAAAATTGTTTGAACACATAACAAGAGCACTTGGTTGTAAGAAACAGTCGACAGCATTATGCCATCATATAACACTTGACTTTGTCATGGAGAGTTTTCTGAGTTCTAATTTGAATAGATGGTATTTGTTCCCTGAATCTTTTCTTCAAATCTGCAGTCTTGATTTTCTTCTACAGGTTTGAAGAAAATAGATAAGTAGAACGAAAATGCGAAATAGAGTTGGTAGCAGATTGGTAACTGAACAATGTCATGATGAAGAAGTACGACCATACATTCAATAATTAATGAAAGCTCGGAGCTGCTCTCAAGCCCAAACATTTGAGGATAACAATTCTTTGACACTGTTGTTGAGCTGAACAATGAGCCAGGTTCTTTCTTAAAACTTAAATTTATAGATTATCTGCATAATAAGATCTAATTACATGAGAATGTATCTAGTACTAGTTGAATCTAGGATTATATTCCATCATTTGATATTTGCATACATCCCCAAGAACGTAGAGAGCTCTCCTCTTAATTTTCTTAGGCACTCTATCAACCTCTTACTAGAAGTATGAAAAAAACATACATCTGCTTGTTAATTGTTGATACAAGTAGCAATGAGTTGTTATACTTTCCTCTCTACATGATTGGCGAGTATTTGACGACGAAGAAAAGACAAAGTTGGTGGAGTTTGTGAAGGCACAAAATTATTTTTCTTAACAAGTATCATTTCTTTTTATACATGATATTATCTTGTTAACTTTTGTCTCTCTTTTCAGAAAAAGTTCTCCATTCCAATATGTGGAGAAGAGTTTGTGAAGAAGTCAATAGGAAAAAAATGGAGGGAGTATAAATGCGACTTGAAGGCTTTGTATGTGACCAAATATAAGACCAAAGATGCCTAGATGAAAAATAGACCAAGTCACATACCAAGGGATCAATGGAACCCTCTTCTCTTGTATTGGCTTTCTGAAAAAGCGAAGGTTAGTGAGTATATTTCTTGATTAGTAGAACATATATTATAAAGGCATAATACATAAATTGGACCCTAAACTTGACTTCAAATTTTAAGTATGACCTCTAACTTTCATAGTGCACAAGTAGACACTTTAACTATCCAATTCTTAAACAAAAAAACACGCGAATCCAACAGCCAAATTGTGTGATATACAAACGCGCCTACGTGGCTTATTGAGCCACTCAGTGGCTGCCACGTAATTAAAAAAATTACACGTATTTTATAATTAAAAAAAAAATTAAAATACAAAAGGGTAGGGTCGTATTTTCTTTTCCCAATTTGCTCGATTTTGACAAAAAAAATTAGAAGCCATTACATAAAAACGACCAGAAATTGTGCACAAAAAGAGGAAAAAAGCTTGAGTACTAGAATTTGGAAGAAGAAGAAGAAAAATGGGATTTTGATTTGAAAAAAATAAAAATATATTTAAAAGGGATTCATTAAGGGTAAAATTGTCATTTCCGTTTTTTTTTTACTGTTGTGGGCCTCAAAAAATACCCCTGACGCGCCTGAATTGCGTCTCAATCACGCGTTATGCCAGGTTGGATTCGCGTGTTTTTTTGTTTAAGAATTGGATAGTTAAAGTGTCTACTTGTGCACTATGAAAGTTAGAGGTCATACTTAAAATTTGAAGTCAAGTTTAGGGTCCAATTTATGTATTATGCCTATTATAAATCTCCTGTAACTTTGTATTTTCATTTCCAAAATAAGTTTTGAACTCATAAATAGTTATACTACTTTATAATTGTTTTTTTTTTCATAATACAAATTTACTGTTAGAATGTTGCCATTGCTTCTATTTGTGCTTGAATGCTGCTACTGTGTGCATCTATTTTCTATTTGTACATTACAATAGTTATCTCTAACCTCATAGCATCAGAGATAACTACCTCGTGGAGTACAAACTAGGTAAGTAGCTTCACTGGGATTCCATACTCGGTGAGTAGTTTCCCATTTCAACAATATGTCCCTAGTGTATAGTTTGGTTTGTGCAGCCAGTCTCAAGTTGTGCTTTCGATATTACATTCTTTTTACATAGTTCTTTCACTGGTTTTTTCAAAGAACTTAAGTAATATGTTGTACTAGTAAGAACTGATGTTTTGTTTTCTCATTCTAGAAGCATAGTCAAGCAAATAAAATCAGTAGAGCTACACAAACGGGAGGATCCAAAAGCATAGCAACCTTGATGAATGAACAGGTACTCACGCATAAATTACTTACTATAAAATGTTATAACTCGTTTTGGTTGTACATAATTTATTTTGCATCAATTTAACTTCATTAGGCTATAGACGGAATAGAGCCTACGCGTGCAAAAGTCTACATATTAATTCATACAAAGCGTAGAAATGGTAGACCACTGGATGAGGAGTCTTCAAATGTCATTGTGAGATTTCTTACTCACTTTTATCTTTCCGTGAAAATTCTAACTTGAAAATTGATTGGGAATAAAACTGCTTATAAGGTTAAAATATGAGGAATTTGTGAGCTTCAATTATTCTATTGAAGCTTCTCGGTTTTATTACATTGATTTTGTACTTTTTACATGGACGTTACTTAAATTACATTATCGTGTAATAAGTTGTATTCTTAATTATTCTCAGAACATGATGAACGAGAAGATGAGTAATGACGAGACACAAGAGGATGAATCTAATGGCAGTTATGCTTGGAAAGGAGTTGTGTATTCTCAAGTATTGCGAAATGAAAAAAGTCGTTATGTCCGTGGTTTAGGACTTGGTCCAACCCCTTCTCTGTTATGGGGCAGTATATCGTTCTTACGAAATGTTGGTGTTGATAGTTTGTGTAATGAGGCTGCACTTAAGTTAGAACAAGAGATAAATGAGTTGAACAAAAAATAGGACGAAGAAATGATTTTGATGAGAAAGAATCAAGAAATGCTAGTTTCATAATTATCATGGATGAGACAAGTCATGTGGAAATATGCTCCTATTAAATTAAGCAGGCCTGAAAACAGTGGAAGCCCTACTAGACAGGTTTATCTGATTTCAAAGTTTTAAGCTTTTGTTCTTAAATTTTAGCTTTACAATAAAATTTGGTCATCTAGTGTGTTGATTTTTACTAGGTTTCTGATGCCAATAGTGGCAATGAACAAGCAATATAAGCACTTCTAAATTCGTCGATTGGTGACAGGTTCTTTTTCCTCACAGGTATTCTTTTTTCTGGAGTCCAGTGTTGATGTTGTTTGTTGTGGAATATTTACCGTCAAATTTTGATGTTGAGTTGTCTAATCATCATCTACCTTATTAAATTCCTCAACTCTTTCACTTAATTCTTTTCCACTGTCAATTTCTTCACTTCATTGTTTACCTGTAGCAAATTTCCCACCTTCTCAATATTACTACTGTATTATCTCTTGCTTCAGTAGTATTTCTTATGACACTACTATCCGTAAATGATGAAACTTTCTGTAGGTTGTTGTAGAATGTCACTTGTGAAATCACTGATAAGGAACTTATTTTCTTATAGAAAGTTTTTCAATAATTTTGATGAACCAAACATGAAAAAATTAAAAATATAGTCCTCTATCCCCGCACCCAGAGAGTAATTAATCTCTTAGGTGATTGCATTCCTACGATTACGGATGATTAGCAATATAATTGGGCAGATTATTATTTTCAAATTGAAAGCACCAGAAAGAGTAGCAAATGCTACTGTTGGTGTTAGCATCCATTAGCTTCAACCAATGATTAGCATACAAAAAGTCTTGTATTTCTTCATTTGTAAAAGCCTATAAGTTATATAATCAAGTGAGTGAGAAAATGGTAAATAAAAATGTTGTGTTCAATGAAGATGCAAGTTGGAACTTTAATTCAGGAAATGAAAGTTCAAATATTTAATTTCTGCTTTCTGACAATATTGTTCATCAAGAGTATGAAGCATATCCCTTTTTGGAAAGTCTATCGAGTGTCTCATCAATTGCACCAGCAACATCTTCAACATTGAAAGAACCCTCAGCTAAGACAACTACATTAAGAAGATCAACAAGTGATAAAAAAATAAATTCCACATACTTTGACTATACATCTTGTACTTTTGCTTTACTTCTTTCAGATCGTATTTACTTTGAAGATGCTGAAAGAGAGGATATATGGTACAAAGCTATGGAAGAGGAGTTGTTGTCTATTCAAAAGAATCAGACATGGGGCTTGGTAAATTTGCCGGAAGGAAAGAAAGCCATTGGGCTCTGATGGGTGTTCAAAAGTATATGTTGATGGCAGCATCCTAAAACACAAGGCAAGGCTCATCGAAAACTGTGAGAACTTTTTTAGCCTTGGCAGCTAATTTAAGTTGGCTACTGTACCAATTCGATGATAAATTTGCCTTTTTAAATGGTGATTTGAGAGAGGAGGTCTATGTCTCACAGCCTGAAGGTTTGTAGTTAATGGCAAAGAAGATAAGGTCTACAAGTTTTAAAAAGGCACTCTATTTCTTAAAGCAAGCGCACAGACTAGGTACTTTAAGATTGATTCATATTTCCATGAGAATGGTTTTGAAAGAAGTAACAATGAACCTACTCTTTATGTAAACCAAGAAGGTAAAATGATTTTTTGGTGGTATGTTTTTACGTTGACGATGTGATATATATGGGTTCAAGTGAGTCTATCGTCACTGAATTTAAGATCTACATGATAAAAAATTTGAGATGTCTGATTTGGGTCTGTAGCATTATTTTCTTGGTCTTGAGGTGAACCAGGAAATTGAAGGCATATTTCTTTAACAAAAAAAATATGCAACAATTTTTTTGAAAAAGTTTACTATGGTAAATTGTAAAGTTGCTGCTATGCCGATGAATATTAATGAGAAGTTTGTCGTGATGATGGTTTTGAAATGGAAAATGCGATTTATTTTAGAAGTCTGGTTGGTGGTTTGAATTACTTGTCCCATACAAGACCATACATTGCTCTGTCTGTTAGAGTCATCAAGATTTATGCACAATCCAAGCAAGGTTCACCTTGGAGCTAAAAATAGAGTACTGAGATATATTGCTGGGATAACAGAGCATGAAATTTGGTATTTTAAGATAACAAATTTCACATTAACTGGCTTTACTGATAGTGATTATGCATGCATCATTTATGATAGAAAGAGAACACATGGTTTCTCGTTTAATCTTGGATCTGGAGCAGTTTCATGGAGTTCATAGAAGCAGGAAGTGGTGGCCTTATCAACTTCATAGGCTGAATTTATTGTAGCAACCTCTATAGCTTGTCGAGCAATTTGGTTAAGAAGACTTGTTGCAGATTTTAATCAGAAACCAACGGGTGCAACTGAACTTTTCACTATCACTATATTTGAGGTCTTGTCTCTACTGGTGAAATTATTTTGAAGTCTTGTGTTACAAACGAGCAAATAGCAGACATCTTCACAAAGTCACTTCCCTAAGCAAAGCACGAGTTCTGCAGAGGTCAACTTGGAGTTTGCATGTTTGAATTGGGGGGTGTTGAGAAGTGATTTAATGATACTTGACCAAGTCTTAGTTTCCTTTATTTTAGTAAGCTTAGATATTGTGCCAGACTAATAGCTAATTAGTAATTAGTGGGTACCTAAATTTTAGTATTTCAGTTCCGTTGTAAGCCTATTTAATAGCTTTTTCGTCTCTTTTGCTTTATTTTTCAGTTCACTTTCTCCTTTACTTCCTTTTCTTTCAACAGTTGTCATTCACTTAGAGGGTATGGAACATAAACATCAAAATATACTTTTTTGATATATTTCTAACAAAATTATAGTAGAGTTCTAAATAATTTTGTCAACGAACAAAACTAATCCTTAGTGTCTTTCTTTTAACTTCAACACATATATTTATTTAAGGTTGTAAATTATAATGAAAACGTATCATATATATTCTACACGAACTTTTCAAAATTCAGATTAATTCATTTTAAACTGCAGGGGCTTGCTGGTGAACTCAATGAGTGCACTACACCTTGTATTACAATTATATAAAATAGAAAAGAGCTTGGGTTGTACATGTGCATATCATATCTATAGTATTGTATTAATTAAGTGAAACAATTTGATTTTCTTGTTTTGTAATTGGTTGTGTTCTCATGCATCATCTCTTTTAACTAAACAAATGGTAAAGGGTAAGTACCTATGTCTTTGTCCCCCAATTATAAAAATTTAGAGATGGAAAAGTAAACGATTTGAACAAAATCAGAGAGATTAAATCTGCAAGATTCTATCTTTTAGTTATTCCAGCAAATATATACTAATGGCTTATGCTTCTCGTTATTCACTTACGTATACATTAGAACAATTCTTCAAACCAAACCAATCTTTGGTTAGTCAAAGTTGTACACAATAAGTTTTATCTCCTGTATTCAAGGAAAACAGAAATAATAAAAGATGAAAAGAAAGATAAAAGAACTATCCGAGTCCATAGAACCCAATGTGTGTCCTTAAGATATTTAATCCCTTCAAGTACCTAAAGTTGTAGATTAATTCCTCTTAAGATAAAACGGATTAACCATTAAAGAAGTAGTTGTACCTCAAACTTAAATAATTTCAACGAACTAAAAATGACATCAACGAATCACACATAGAGACACAATCGATCGATTTTATTTTGTAAGAAATGTATGCCAGAGAAGGGAAGAATTCAATGCAGAAAAATGAGAGAAAACCTCTCTATTTATAGTCAACAAAGGGTAATGGTCACAACTCTTTTGAAAAAAAAGACAACCTTTCGGAAGGTCACAACCCTTTGGAAAAGGTAAAACCTTTCAAATGGTCACAACCCTTTGGCAAAGTCACAACCATTCAGGAGAATCACAACCATTCATTTCATGTTCACACCTTTAAAACCCAACAATCCCCCACATGAATAGGGAATGACTATTGTTAAAACATATGCATAAAAAACTGTGTGATTCGTTAGTAAGGATTGATTGCATCTGATAAGTGGGTCTTATAACTTTCCATAGTAAACATATATTGGATATACTCGGTCAATCGGTAGATTTGATATCTTTAAACTGTTGAGCTTTGGTGTATACCTAGACAACATAAGTCACACAATCAACCCTTGAACTATTTTTGGTTCTTGTTGTTTTGTTCTTTCAGCCATGAACACGTCTTGGTTTATAAGTGCGTAGAGAATTAGCCTGACCGGATTCTCCTTGAAGCGGCTTACACTTTACACTTACATAGGTGATTTCTAAATGTGTTATCCTGTAGATACACCATTTGATATACCCTGTATCAAACTTAGAAACCATTAAAAAGTCCTAATGACTTTGTCCTTGTTACTGAACATTGTCTTATCATGACAATGGACCGTAAAAACTATTTTGACAATGTTGAACTGTCATCAATGACTTTGTTTGATCTCCTTGAACATAGATCTTTGTATCTCTAGTCTTCTAGGTAGATTTACCGCCATATTGACTTGTCCTCGGCCATAGTCCCATTCCCTTTGATAATCTATCAACTCCCTATCTAGTTAGGCTTTTTGTAAGTGGATCCGACAGATTATCCTTTGACTTTACATAGTCAATTATGATAATTCCACTAGAGAGTAGTTCTTTAACGATATTATGTCTACTTCATATATGACAAGACTTTCCATTATACATCATGCTCTATGCGCTACCTATTGCAACTTAACTGTCACAATGTATGCATACAAGAGCTAAAGGTTTGGGAAAAAAATCTTTTAAGAAATTTCGGAGTCATTCAACTTCATAGGCCTTATCTAGAGTGATAAACTCAGATTTCATAGTGGAGCGAGCGATACATTTATTTTTGGAAGATTTCTAAGAGATTGCTCCTCCACAAAGAGAAATACATATCCACTCGTGGATTTTACTTCATTTGACCTGGTGATTCAATTTGCATCACTATATTCCTCCAATACTATTGAATATTAGTTATAATGCAAAAGTTTTTAAGTATGTTTTAAATACTCCAAAACTCATTTCATTGTCATCCAATGAGTTTGATTGAGATTACTTGTGAACCGACTCATTTTACTAATAGCACATGCTATATTTGATTGTGTACACTTCATGATATATATCATACTTCTCAATACTCTAGCATAATATAATTGTGAGTCACTTATTCTTTTGAAGTACAAGCCTCACATTTATTGGAGTCATGACAATATTGAAGTGAAGTTCAAATACTTGAACTTGTCAAATACCTTTTTTATCATATCAGTAACTTCAATGTATTTCATATCGAAGTTACATTCTAGCATATGGTTAGTAGTGTTTATGTCAGATATCTCTTTTGATGATCAACATGTCATCAACATAAAAACAAACAATGACCTAGTGATTTGGAGTGTCTTTATTGTAAAAACTGTTATCACATTCATTAATCTTGAAATCATTTGCCAACATAGTTTGGTCAAACTTCACATGTCATATTTGGGCGCTTATTTTTAGTCCACCAAGTGACTTAACAAGTTTACAGACTTTCTTTTCTTTACCAGGAACCACAAAGCCCTCGAGTTGTTCTATGTAAATTTCTTCCTCCAATTCTCCATTTTTTTAAAAAATGTTTTCACATCCATTTTGACGAATTTGAAGGTTATATACCGCAACTAGCGCAATTAACATTTGAATTGATGTAATCCTAGTTAGTGGCTATTATGTGTCAAAATAGTCAAGGCTTTCTTATTGTCTAATGTCTATGACAACAAGTCTTGCTTCGTATTTGTCAATAGTTTCATCAACTTTCTTTTCCTTTTGTAGATCCACTTTGAACCACCCAAAGGTTTATTTCCTGGAGGAAAATCAACCAACTCTCAAGTATGGTTGCTCAAGATTGAATCTATCTTACCATTGGTATCCTCTCTCCAAAAAGAATGAGTCCATAGAGGGCATAGCTTCTTCGAATTTATGAGACTCATTTTCAAGAAGAAATGTTACAAAATCAAACTCGAATGAAGTAATTTGTCCATTGACATTTTCTACACCTCTAAATCTCTTTATTAAGTACATGCAGCATATCCAATGAACATATAATCCACACAACCTTATGTCCTATTTTTACCTGTTTGGGAATAGTTCCCTCATTTCAATTTCTCATATGAAATAGATTGTATTTGAAATTTTTAGATCACTATTTTGGAAGAGTTATTGCTTGTATATACTTTAAGGGGCGACAGGCAATTCTCTATCAAGATACAACAAAGACTGAACAAACAAAACTTTTTGTTGCTCCATTTCTTAACAAACAAAAGTTTTTTATTTGTTGCTCCCTTTGTTAACAAACAAAATTTTTTGTTTCTCTCTTTCTTAACAAACAAACTTTTTGTTGTTCTCTTTTGCTATGATGATAGCATCCCCCCACAAATTTTGTGGTAGACCTGAACTTATAAGTAGGACATTCAACATTTCCATCAAAGTTTGATTTTTTTCCTGTCAAGAGTTTCATTAGATTGAGGTGAGTATATCAGTAATTTGATGGATGATTCCATTTTTCAAATATATTTTTGCAAAAGAAGATTCATATTTTCCACATCTACCACTTCTAATCATGAAAATGATTTTCAACTTCAATTTTATATTGCCTAGATGTTTCTATCGCTTCATCCTTACCTTTCAACAAATAGACATAACACTATCTAATGCAATTGCCAATAAAGTTTAGGAAACTATTTTCCCACCTCAAGATGGTGTTGACTTCATATCACAAATGTCAGTGTAAGTCAATTCTGAGGGATTAAAATTCCTTTCAACAACACATATTTGACATTTTGATTTATTGCACTAGAAGTTAGGCAAAACTTTTAAGTTGATTAGTTTTTTGCAAAGTTTTGTAATTGACATGTCCCAAGCGTTTATGTCACAAACAATTTGATTCAAGCAAGTAAGAACAAATAGAAATACTTGGTTTGAAAAGACCTTCCGTGAGGTAACCTTTTCCTACAAATATTTTGTTCTTTACTTTTTATAGCTTTGTCAAATACAAACATATATTTAGAGTCAGCACCTTGCCAAACGTCCTTTTCGGAAGGACCTTTCCATAACATTCAATTTGTTATAAAATTACCCATGACCATAGTCTCATCGGTCCAATAAGGGCAATATGAAACACAAACATAACATATTACTTTTCACCAATGTTATGTCTATACAAATAAATTTATTTTAATAGACATATCTTTTCATGAAAATCACAATATTTTATGTGACACTTTTTCATCAAAGAATACAATTCTTTTGAACGAGTAATATAATTTTGTGGTTTTATACTAGTCATATCATATACTATTAAAGAGAGACTCAACAACCACAATACCAAATATACTCCAAGAATATCTTGTACTTTCAAATTTAAATTAGATAGGAGGTCTAATTTTGTCTTTATCACAAGTAAAGAACCTCCCACATTTTAAATATGTTCTCAAAAATATTTTTCAAGTATTTGAAATTATTTTCCACATATTTTCCCCATGTTTTCAAATTATATACCATCAAAATACACATTGGCAACACGAAGCCTTTCTTTTGGAGATATAATCCATACAAACACCCCATTGTAGACAAAAATCACTAATTGTATGTTACTAGTGTTTTTTCTCTTTTTGTCACAATTAGATAGACCACTTAGTATTTAGAATACTAACAATAAAGATTCAATCTTTATAAAACTTGTTTCTAGTTTAATGATGAAGTTTTTATTTTCTTCTAATCGTTAATCGAATGAACCTTGAATTCTGATGAAGTTTTTTTATTCTTCTAATCAGTTTCACATTCACACAAAGTAGTAAACCAAAAAAGGTTTTAATCTTCAGAAACCTCAAATACAACATTGTTTCTAGCTAATGATGAAGATTTTATCTTTTTCAAATCATTTAACCTTAATATTCCTGACAAAGATTTTGTACTCTTCAAGTCAGAATATTCATTCAAACAAAGTAACAAATTGGTAAAGTTTCTATATTCTTCAAACCAATGCACAATCAGATTTGTTCGTGAAGTTCTTATATTCTTCAAACCGAAGGAGTAAAAAATCAGAAGATTTTAGTCTCCAAAAGTAAGATACAATCAAATTTCACTTGGAATAGAAAACTACAAAAGTTTTTTTTCCTTCTCTAAATAGAATACATATTAATAATAATAAAGACATATTCTAAGATCATCACATAATGACCATTTATACCATCTATCCTGACATTTATGAAACAAATTTCATAACTTATAAAGAATACAAAAAATAATAATCAAGGGAAATAAAGATATAACCTAATTTTTACTCTCATTGAATCATATTCTATCTGTCAACAATGATTCCATGCAAGTCACTTTTCTTGCTAATTTTTTTTCTTTCTTTCCCAATTTCCATCATATTCCAATTTTCCTTAGAAGACATTGAATTTCAACAAGAAACTAAGATTATGTTCAAATATTGTTAGGAGACAGCATTTGATCATTTAATTCTTCTCATAATTATATCATACCAAGAATATAGGGGAAAAAATTTAAGTGCATATCTTAACCTTTATGCACAAAATAACTTTTCTTATTGAAAAGAAAACTGAAGGGGACAATGCTTCAATGCACTTGGGAAGAAAATACAAATAATCTTACTCATCCAAGAAAAACTAACAAAAAAAATATACTAGAACATATTAAAGTAGTACTAATTCATCCCAAATCTCTTTATCATATGATAAAATACTTCTCTTTTTCTTCTTCTTTTTTCCAATAAAAAGAACACATAAAATACTAACAATTAAATTTCTTAAGCTTGTTATTTCCTATATTCAGGTTAGGAAAAAAAAATAATAAGAGATGAAAGAAAAATAAAAGAACTATTCGAGTCCACAGAACCCACTGTGTCCTTAAGAAATTTAATCCCCTGAAGTACCTGATGTTGTAGATTAACTCCTCCCAAGATAAAACGGATTAACCATTAAAGAAGTAGTGGTATCTCAAACTTCAATAATTTCAACGAACTCAAAATGACAGCAACAAATCAAACACACAGACACGATAGATCGATTTTTTTTGTAAGAAATGTATGCCAGAGAAGGGAAGAATTCGATGCAGAAAAATGAGAGAAAACTTCTCTATTTATAGCCAACAAAGGGTAAAGGTTACAACTTTTTGGAAAAAGACAACCTTTCAGAAAGGTCACAACCTTTTGGAAAGACACAACCTTTCAAATAGTCACAACCCTTTGGCAAAGTCACAACCCTTCACTTCCTGTTCACACCTTTAGAACCCAACAATAACATGTTCAATTTCTCTATCAGAATCTTTCTGTTCCGAAAGTTTTCCTTCATGATACGACAAAGGAACACAAAGATGTTGAAACTCTTAAGGTTATAGAAAAGAGGACCAGAGATGTAATACACAAAGTAGAAGATAAAGTTGATTCAAGCCTAAGAAGCATTGTTTTATCTTATATAGAGAAGGATGTCACATACTTAGATTTTAACTAAAATCTCTGTACGACACTCAACAACTTACGATATTTTCATGATCTTTTAAGCTCAAGATCACGTAAATATTTACATATTTACTATCTTGTAATATTTCTTACTTTTTCTTGATTGAGTTAAAAATGAATGCCCTCCTATTTATACTTCACACCTAAGGGCTAAAGTGCAAAAACAAATTGTTGTACAAGTCCCTACATATTTACAAATAGGCCACTCTTCTAGAATTCTCTACAAGTCTAGGCCTTCCAAGTAATCTTCTATAATATTCTACAGTCTTCTTCAACCTTCTCCGAGACTCTAGACTCTTCACACTAAGGATAGCTCACTTATTCTTTAATTTCATGCCCAAGTGGTATGACAATGTTGCGGGTCATGACAAGGGGCTTGTAAATACAATGAGGAAAAATTGGTAAAAGTGGAAAAAGATGTTGATTCTCTCAGGAAAGAAGTGTCACAGATTGAGTTTAAAAAGCATGGAAGAAAATCTGCAGAACAAGTCTTCACCAGAAAAAAAAAACAATTTAGGAAAATTCTATTGTTGGGATGGAGGATGACTTCAATGCCATACTTGAACACCTCACTGCCCAAACAAATGATTTAGCTGTCGTACCAATTTTTGGTATGTGCATATAGGTAAGACAACTCTTGCCAAAAAAGCTTATGATGATTATATTTGTTCTCAAATTTATAAACATGCATGGGTCACTATCTTCGAAAAATACAATGAGAGACAAATGCTCTTGAAGTTGTCTCTACAATTGCAGGAAGCAATCAAGAAATGAGAAATGATCAACTAATGATGACTGTGTAAAGTGGTCTGAAGGGTGGGAGATTTCTAATTGTCAAAGATGATATATGGAGTATTGAGGCATGGGACCAAATGCAAAGAATATTTCCAAATGATACAATAGAAGTCGAATTCTATTAACCACTCAGCTCTTGTATGTTGTTGATTATGTCAGCTGTCTTGATTTTCCACCTCATAGAAAGTCTTTTATAAGTCTTGATGACAGTTTGAACTTCACCAAAAAGTCATTCAAAAAAGATTTGTTTCCTCCTCTACTTGTAGAAATAGGGAAGCATATTGTACTACAATGTCGAGGATTACCTCTCTTGATTTTTATCGTTGTAGGACTTATTGATCAAATGGAACCAACCATGATAATTGGAAGAATGATGAGGAAAATCTGAACTGATTCTTTGGTACTGTATCCGAATTGTTTCAATCAATTCTTTCTTTGGAGGTTTTCCTGAAAATAAAGAGATTAATGTATCTAAGTTGATTAGAAACAATAAAAGGTTAGAAGTGGTGGCATAGGATTATCTAGAAGAGTTAACTAATGGAAGTCTAATTTTGGCTTGTACATGAAGGACTAATGGAAGGATAAGAACTTGAAGATTCACGATCTTCTTCACCAACTATGCCTAAGTAAATCCATATATGATCAACGATGAGTGATTCTTCTTTCTACACTTGAAGAGAAACATGATTATCGTATGCGACATAACAATGGTATAATCCGCACCTTTATTTCAATGCAAGTATATATTCCAAAACATATGTTTTACAGTTCAAAGTATTGGACGTATTTTCAATTAAATATGATTTCTCTTATGTAATTCCTCAAACCATTTGAGATATGTTTCTGCAAGAATTGAGAAATATATAGACCATAATTCTTCAAAAAGAAATGTTTGTCGGACATTTTGATATTGGATAACCACTATATATATATCTAAGAAGAACTCCCAATCTAAAAGGGCTACAGATTTTACATAAAGCATGACTTTGCTGGCTAATTTATCCAATCTCGAACGGTTTTATGCATTTGCTGGAATAGATTGGACACTAAATGAAGATGTTGTGTTTTTCAAATTAAAATATCTACCAATTGTAGAAGAAAATCTGGAAAGGTGGGAAGCAGGTAATGATAATTTCCAATGCTTAAGTAACTAACACTGCATGGGTTGCGTAATCTGGAGGAGATTCTCGAGAGTATTGGAGAAATAAATTCTAGCGCGATATATGATAATACAGACATATCACATTTTTTTCTACAAGTTTGTAATATCTTGATAAAGAAGAGATTATATGTTATGCAATTCAAAGGATAAAATCAACATGACAATTGACTAAGAACATAACATATATAATTAAAATTACTAACTTCGACTGCATCATAACTAATGAACACAACACTTAGTACTGACTTCGACTGAATCATAACTCATGAACATTTGATGATGAACACCTCAAATGAAAAATGAACCTAGACACTTAATATAATATTTAAGTTTTTAATTTTACTTTCGACAATTCCATAACACGCACACTAGTAATTGGGAACTATGGAAGAAGTAGATCCACTAATCCTATTTGCAAAGGGTCCACCAACATTGAGTCCATATTAAAAACTTTAGCTAGCACAATTTGGAGGAGTCCAGGCACTTCCCAATGTCTGGAATGGAAATGCGTTATTATTCACCATTTGTGCCTCCTTTTCAACCTTTTGCTTTAGAATTTTCAATGCCTTCTTCAAGTGTTGAAGTTGGAATAAGTTAAGTTCTTCCATAGGAGATTCCCACCATAGACCATTAACTCTCTTCCTAATTTCTCGAAGGGATTCTCTGTGATTTTTCTCCATCTGGAGAACCCCCTCGAGGTTCATGAGCTTGGTAATGAGATCACGAATACCAGCTTATCTATGAGCCACGATTTGTTGATTATGAACATCGTTATTTGGAGGATGGAGGTTTCTCCCAAGGAACCTCTCCACCAACGTGTTCACGGTAGGGTTACCAAAGGAGAAAACTCCTTTATCGCCCGGGGAAAATACCACAATGACAATTTCAGCACCACATAACATACAAAGTTCATTAACCTTTTTTAACATACCAGTAAGATGCTTAGAAAATGTAACTTGTAAGTTCCTCACATTCTTCATTTTCACCATGTCAACCCTTTGATGACCCTTGCTGATCCTTGTTGTCATGTCTAAACTATCACTAAGAAATTGTGATTTTTGGTCTTAACACCAACAACTTTATATAGGAAATTGTGATTTTTGGGGAGCCTAGAAATTAATGTTCTTTCCTTTTATTGCATTGAAGAAAAGTATTGAAAATGAAAAACATTAGATTCACTTGCCCTTCATTCTTTGTCTCGGTAGATATAGACCTTATTATCATAATTAGACCATAAATATTTTTGCTAATTATAATTATATTATCGGATTGCACTTGACCTACATTTTATTTGAGAACAATTTTTTTTTTTTAAAATATATTAAATGATTAATAAAACCCTTAGGGATCGATTGGTTTGAAGACAAGTTATGTTGGGATTAGTTATGATGTGATAAGTTATGTTGGGATAAGTTATGATCGTATTAGTTATGTTAAGATTATTTTTTATTGGTTGTTTGGTTTGTCAAATATGCATGACATAATTTTTAAGAGTAAGTTGTGTGTTTACAAAAATATCCTCTAAGAATAAATAGTTTGTTTATAAAAGAGGGTTCAAGGGAGTAATTTTGTTATTTTAAATTTTTATCCCAGAATAACTTATTCTGAGATTAGTATACCACCCACAAGTAGGGATAACTTATCCCAGTCATAATTATTAATCCTGGGATAAGTTATCCCACACTTTGTAACCAAACAAAGAATTGATGGGTAATAAAAATTTATCCCAAGATATTTTCTTTATCCATCACACCAAAAGACCCCTTAATGTTTTAATAGTAACACGAATTTTGCATTTACCATTGAATTTTCCTAGTCAAAATCATCATTTAGAGACTTACAATGTATCACATCAAGCATATGCGGGTGTTTGGATTTATAATATATCAACAATACTGCATTCAATAAAGACCACAAATTCTGATATATTTGCCTTTTTAATTAATTAGTAAATAAAAAACTCACATTTCAAATATTATATTGATTTGTATTGGATTTATTTAACAACAAACAACTCTCTCTAAATAATAAAATTTGTAAGCTAATTTATTTGAATAAATTTATTAGTACAAATATAAAACATAAAATACAGAAAATAAACAAAATCGTTAAAAGAATTTTTTTGATTTACATAGATTTATACCGTGGTATTAAATTCTACGTATTTCTAATATCACCAAATGCAAGGTATTAGTTATACATCATATACCATGTAGGGTGTGTAACTAATCCATGAATTAGTTATACATAGGCCTTAAATTCCTACCAAGCATAGTACTAAATAATGCCATACAAATATATGGACTATTTCTCCTAACATTCCCTTCAAAACGAGTCATTATTATTTTTCAGTATTTTGATGTTTCTACAACTTATATAAACTTTGACCTAATTAAACTTTCTTCTGCTTGTCTCTGCCCAACCTATGTGTTACCATAATCGGTATTCCATTAGTGATGAGCTACCAAAGGAATTCGTACCAAAACTTTAATTTTCATCAGATTAACTTCGCTGGTAGGGTCATTGTCAACCGCCAGCGATAGATGGCCTACACTCCATGCAGGTGAACCACCACCGAAACCACCATTGAACTATGCAACGGATTTTAATAAAGTACATGACAAAATCGCAATGCCTATCCCTATCAAAGATATTACTGCCATCCATGGAGACCCAACTGTATTATGGGAGGAAGAAGAGGTTCAGATCATGATCATTAAAGAAGATTTACAGTATGCCATAACTAAAATTTTTTCTTATGGCTGGTTAAACCTAGAAAAGATTCGTAAATTGATCCTTTACGGTGTGAGATTCAACCCGGAATGTAAGGAAGGATTCTTGAGTGATAGAGACATACTTATTCGGCTCGCCAATATGAAAGATTGCGTACATGTCATGTCAAATTGATATATTTTTTGAAGGCAAAAAGATCGATATAATATCTGATGTAACCTCTAAAGGGGGAACCCTAGTTCAACCCAGAGGCGAAAACTACTACTGCCTTTGCATGGATCTCTTTTTTATCCCTATCACCTAACTTTTTTGTTAAAGAATCCTTGTTTACGATGGTCAAAGCAGCGGAAAAACGTTACATGTTGTCATGGCTACAATAAGCAAATCTAGACCTAGTTTTGTCAAGATAAAGGTTGAAGTAGACTTATTGAAAGAATTTCTCAAACGGATCAATGTTGGAGTTAAGAAGACATATTATGGGAAAATCATCTCAACGTGGATAAAATTCTTATACGATTATATGCCAAAGTATTGCAAATATTGCGAACTTCGAGGCAGAGGCATGATTTTCGTTGATGGGGTTCAAAAAGATAAGAAAGCACACTAATAGTATTCACAAATAAGTGGATTAGGGCGGGTCAAATATAAACAGGTCGGATTCGACATAAGAAACTAGATAAAATTCAACTCTACCTCAACACAAACAATAAAATCGAGGAATTATATGTTTGACGTAATATTAAAATGAGTACGAGAGAATGTATTTTCTAAAATTTTAATTATGGTCTTGTCTCCATCATTCTTCTATATATATGTTACTAGTATACGTACCCGCCTAATGTGTATATAATATTAAAATATTGTTTTTAATTTTTTTTATTGTGATATCGTGTCCGAGTATATAAAATCATACAAAAGTTCAACTGTCATATTGTTCCTCATTAATGAAATGTAGTCCCTCCCCCTCTCCCTCCCCTCCCCACCCTCACCCCATAACCAATTCTATGTGAATAGATACAACGAATAAATTTTATTTATCATATTTTATTATTACTATTATATTGTTCACTATTTAAAATCATTAAATTGTTACTATTGATTTTTCTTAGCTTAATGTAGTCATTAAATAATTTTCTAATTAATATAAAACATATATATTTATTGTGTTTACTCGTGATTTTTTATTTTTATTTTAGTTTTCACATCACTCTAATTTAAAGTTTTATGGACAATAATATGTATATTATTTAACTATTTTGTTGTATTCTCGAAATTATTCAAAATATTTTCCCCACCCCTCTTCCCCCTTCTTTTTTTTACTATATTTTTATTATTTTTCGCTATTCCAATTTGAATGAATTTTTTATGTTACACGTCATAAGCAGTTGAGTGTTTTTTTATTTCAATATATAGAATACTAAGCTTAAATTTGTTACTTAAATCCTATATTTTAATGTGTCATTATTTATTGAGATTTTAGTTATATGATATATAGATTTAAGTCTTTTCTCGTTATGATTGAAAAAATATTTTCTCATCTAAAAGCCCTTCAACTTTTTTTACAGTATAATTTATAATTTGTTTCCTAGTTTTGTCCTAACTTAATAGTTATTGTATTATTCATAAATTAGTATCCTTGTATTAATATGTAAGTTTTTAATAGCTTTTCACTTTGTCTAATAATCTTATGGTGCGTAAGATATTAATAAGGATATCAGTTAGTTATATCTATTTACATTTTATAATAGCTAATTTTTTTACCACATGAAATTAAAATTGATAATATTCACTAATAGAATTAGTGATCAATAAATTTAAAAAAAAAAAAAGAAGAGAAGTAATCTTAACTTTATAAATCATTGTAGAAGTATATGTAAGAGGGGCTAAGAAAGTAAAACTCCATTACAAATCAAAATTTATTTAAGTTTGAATTCAAATATCATTTTAATTCTTTTTAAAAAAATCTTTTTATCGCTCATCTTTATCCTTGATTTTATTAATACAATAATATTTTTTATAAGCCATATATTTGAATGAAGAGAAATATTTGGAATTAATAAGATAGTTGATAATTAAATTGACTAAAGGGTTACTTGGTGTAATAATACCAAAGAATTATTTGAAGAAGAAAAAACAGATATGACTAAAATGACATCATTCATAATTTCAAAAGTTAAAAATATACCTTTGCACTCTCAGCAAGACAAAAACACTAATTATTTATATAGAACATAATATATATATATATATATATATATATATATATATATATATATATAAACTTAAAAATGGAATACTGCTATCTTCAAAGTTGGATTATAATTGTGCTCCTAAATCGTATTAAAATATAATAAGAATATCGATTATCATATCACTAGTATGATAAATTAAATTTATTTCAAATTTACTGTTCATGATAAACATACTTATTTTATGCCATAACTCTATTTTAATACCTAAAAAAAATGTTATAAACATGAGTAAATGTGTATCGTTGAGATCTTGATCATAGTTCAGGGGTACTTATGAATTATTTCTTTTAATATGTATGCAATTTTATAAATTGCGCAAAATACAATATATATATATATATATATGTGTGTGTGTGTGTGTGTGTGTGTTGGGGGTGGGGGGGGGTTATAACAAGAGTTAATGGGAAATGGAGAGAAGATGAAAAGAGTAATTGAAAGATTCTCTTATGCTTTAAGAAAAAACATTTCTCCCTCATTGGTGGTAGGAAGAAAAATAGAAGTGTTTAAATAGAGAAACACTTCTATTAGATGTTAAAAGGTTGGAAAGAGGGACCCCCTCGCGCCGTCGTCGTCGTTGGTCGGTCGGCTTCGAAAAATGATCGAGAGATTATTTTTTGGACAATGTTTGTTTTAATTATTTAATTAATTAGTTTAATTAACTGGCCAAAACGTTTCAATTTTTTAGTTAATTAACCAAAAAGTTCTGACACGACTCGGATCCACGTGACCCGTTTTATTTAAAATACTTTACTATTTTATTTGAATTTCCCACTGTTGGAGATGATTGTTCTGAAAGGTTGCAACTTTCAAGAACAACCATGAACGTTTGAAAGGTTGCAAACTTTCTAGAATGGTCGTGTGGTTTCTGAAAGGTTGCAACCTTTCGAAACCAGTGCTTCTTGGCTAGAAATACCAGTGATTCTTCAGAATTTTTACTTACAAAAATTTATGATTTCTTCATCTTCTTCTCCACAAATTTTATTTGTGTACTTTACTGCCGTTGAGTGGCTCGCCGATACCAGAGTTTTGGGTATCAATACACTAGTGATTGAGATCATTCTATCCTAGGAAGACATATTCCAAATCAAACCTCTAATACTAGATGGGAATAATTTCCTTAAGGGGACACTGTACATTTAGTGGGCATGATCTTTTTTCCATTCTCTTTTCAGATTCTAGTTTTTTTTTTTTTACAAATTTTAGTTTTATTAATTAAATTTATGTTTTTCACTGGTTCATTTAAACTTTGGTAATTTCGTGTTTCTGCAAAGTTTGTTGTAAATAGTAGTACTATTTTAAACACAGATTGCCTAATAATCTTAAGGAAATTATTTATTTATTTTTAATCAGTGTTTCTGGTGGAGACAAATTCCTTCGTGGTTTTATACTCCTATTAAGTTTGCAATTTAAATTATTACTTACTGAGTCATTTGTATCAATTTCTGTTTATTACAGATTCTGATTTTGAAATGGCAAATGAAAATGTTACGGTGGTTGTTGCTGCACCAACCCTAACTGCTGTACCAATAGAAGAGAAATCGGGAAAATTCTCTGGTGTGAATTTCAAAGGATGGTAGCACTGAGTATTTTTTTGGCTTACCACTCTTGGTCTGCAAAAATTTACCAATGAAGAAACTCCGATTCTTGCTGCTGATATGTCAGACAAAGAAAAATTCATGATTATCGAAGCATAGAAACAGGCAGACTTCCTATGTAAGGGCTACATTCTGAGTGCTTTAGAGGATGACTTATATAGTGTTTATATTACACCGACAACTTCGAAAGAATTATGGGATGCACTTGAGAAGAAATATAAGACAAAAGATGCATGCTTGAAAAAGTTTGTCACAAAGTTTTTACACTATAACATAGTAAAACTATTGGATTACAAGTGCAGGAACTTCAACTTATTTTCCATGATCTGATTGCTAATAATATGGTAGTAAATGAAGCTTTTCAGGTGGCTGTAATGATCGAGAAGTTACCTCCTTCATGGAAAAACTTCAAGAATTATTTAATGCACAAAAGCAAGGAAATGAAGCTTGAAGATCTTTTGATTCGACTCAAGATTGAGTATCACGGCCCGAGGCTACCCCCTGGACGCGGACACGGGACCTAGGATCACAAGTGACCACAAGCTAACCCTGCTAGCATAATCATGAGCATACTAAAGAAAACCGAATAATAAAAACTATGCGGAAACTATAATCATAAATAAAACGAAAACATAGGAAAAAATACCCATATACTATAACTGAGATGAATGAAAACTGATGAGTTTAATACAGGGAAAATATTAACTCATAACCAAGCTGAATCTAACTATGCCTGATAATAGCCTCTAAACTGACTAGAAATGTTGGGACATGCCCCAACTAAGTCTAGCAAAACTAAAACTAAAGGACTAAAAATACTGAAAAGAAACTCATGACTATTGTCCTCAGAGAATGAGGACTCACCATTGATTTTGTTGAACTGGTGTGATGTGGATGCTGAGAACCTGAACCTACATCACAAGAAGATGTAAGGCACGTATGCATCAGTACTTGAAAGGTACGGAACATGTAGGATAGAGTAAAGCTGAAATAACATATAACCGAACAACGCAATAAAGCAATGAAATAATCTGAACATGATATAGATACTGAATACTGAGCTAACTGAATGCGATGACCAATTTATAACATGCTAAGACTGAAATATTGGATATACTGATACATGGTCAATGCAATAGAATCTGACTGAATTGTGGGAGCTACTAATAACCGATAATAAAACTACATGAGTTAAATGTGGAGTCCGATGTATACGCTCCATCGAGAGGACCCAATATACCCTGCCAGAGGTATTGAGGCATGTTGGAGTGAGCACTAAAATGATGCCCACATAGGAGACTTACAACCTACGTGGCTAGTAGTTTTGGGACTATTTGGGTACGCTGAACCCTAGTCCAACTCAGTATTATGCTACTCCCAATGGATTAAGTGATTAACACATTATGACTGAATTTCTGTAAGTTACTGGATAGCTCAAACTAAACATAAAAACTGAGTATGCAACAATTAAACTTATATTGATGCATTAATAATTGAGGCATATATAACTAAATAACTAAAATATCTGACCTAGTATGTGTAATTCAAGAACTAAAGAAATACATAACTAGGGTTTTGGAATTCATGCAATAAACTAAATATTAACATACTTATCTGATTTGGATCATTCTAACAACTAAGAACCCAATAATTCTAACATTCAAGAAACCCTAGGTCTAGTCATAATAAGGGAATCAAGAAACTGACTAAAAACTAGGGACCTAATGGGTGAAAGGAACCCACTAGTAAAATCCCACATACATCGTGACGAATTCCATAGGGAAATCTTTCAATTTCGGGGCTTGAACTGATGGAATCTTGCTGCTTTCTTGAACTAGGGTTCTTGGCCTCTTTTCTCCTTTTATGCTCTAATTTCTCTAAGTTTTGCTTAATGATTTGACTTAGGTAAGTTTTGCTTAATGATTTGACTTAGGTAAGTTCTAGTTATGTTTTCAGGCTTAAACTGACTAAAACCTCATAATTTAGGGTCTAAACGACGTAGCATAGGGGTTCAACGAAATAGGAAAAGGCCAAAAGACCCCTGACTTAATTGCAGTCGGAGTGACCAACGGGCTGTAGGTCAACCTACGGTCCGTAGATTGGGGTCGTAGGTCAAGTATTCCCGACAGGGCTTCACTAAAATGAGCATAACTTTTTACTTGGAGGTCGGATTTTAGAAAACTCGGTGGCGTTGGAGAGATGATTCAATTATCTATCATATCATAAGTCATGGGACACATAATTCCTTTGTGCTGGGAGTGATGACCATTTGAAGTTGACCCAATTTGCAATTTCCCCCTAATTGGCTGTTGGCCTTCACCAACAATCAGACCTATGAACTGTAGATTGAACGACGGTCCGTGCTGGTCTGCCGTCATTCGCGTCAGAGGCTAGGTAAAAGGGGCCTCGATCCGCGGACACAGACCATGGACCATGGTCTGGCCTATGAACCATGGGTCGAGACTTAGCTAATTTTCTGAGTTGGGTTTGGAGAGGGGTTGCAGTGGTGAACCACAGACCACCATCACGGGCAGTGGTCTGACCTACGGTCCGTGGGTGGCAACCGTGGGTTGAACATGTAATTTCTTAAAATATGTATTTTTGATCTATTTCGGATACGGGCTGTTACATTATCTCCCCCTTGGGACCATTCGTCCTCGAATGAAGACTAAATTAGTTGAGTATGGAGGGTAAGAGCTGCAAAACCTACTACTAAGTACTGAAAACTGATTTATGATTGAATTTAGTTCCAATAACATGCAAATACGTTGAAAATGCAAGGTTGATTGAAGAAACAAAATACCAAGACTGAATTAGCGCATGAATAACTGAAAAACTAAAGTGGAACTATTACCTCAAGTTGGAATGGAATCAAAAGGAAAGAGGTGAGGATACTTGGACTTCATGGCTGCTTCTGCTTCCCAAGTAGCTCCCTCTATGGACTGGCTCCTCTATAAAACATTAATTGAAGTGACTTCTTTGTTTCTCAACCTTCTAACCTGACGATTGAGAGTCTCAACTGGTACATCCTCATATGAGAGACTATCTTTCACGGCCGCACTCTCTAATGGCACTATGGATGTTAGATCACCCACACACTTCTTCAAAAGTGAAATGTGAAAAACTGGATGCGCTGCTACTAATTCTGCAGGCAACTCTAACTCATAAGCCACTTTACCAATCCTCTTCAGAATCTTGTAAGGGCCTATATATCTAGGACTTAGCTTCCCTTTCTTGCCAAATCTCGTCACCCTTTTCATAGGTGACACTTTCAGGAAATCCCACTCATCAACTTAGAACTCTAATTCCCTTCTTCTCACATCTGCATAAGACTTCTAGCAACTCTAGGCAGTCTTAAGTCTATCTTTAATGAGTTGCACTTTCTCCATAGCATCATGGACTGAATCTGGTCCTTTCAAGGCTGCTTCACCTACTTCAAACCAACCAACTGGAGATCTACATCTATGCACATACAATGCCTCATAAGGGGTTATCAGAATGCTGGAATAGTAACTATTATTTTAGGCGAACTCAATGAGAGGAAGGTGATCATCCCAACTCCCCCTGATATCGATCACACAAGCTCTCAACATATCCTCTAAGGTCTGAATGGTGCGCTCTGCCTGGCCATCCATTTGCAGATGAAATGCAGTGCTAAGATTAACTTGAGTACCAAGACCCTTCTGAAAGGACTTCCAAAAATGAGAGGCAAACGGAGGACCTCTATTTGAAATGATAGACAAAGGAACCCCATACAACTTGACTATCTCATTAATGTAAAGCTTGGCATAGTCCTCCACCGAATATGTAGTCTTGACCTCCAAAAAGCGAGAAGACTTAGTCATTCTATCAACTATCAGCCAAATGGAGTCATGTTGTCTACGAGTACGAGGTAACCCTGTAATGAAATCCATGTTGATCACTTCTCACTTCCAAGTAGGAATGTCAATCTCTTAAGTCATACCCCCTGGTTCCTGATGTTCTACCTTCACTTGTTGGAAGTTGGGACACTTACTCAAAAAGTCTGCTATATCCCTCTTCATGCCATTCTACCAAAAGACCTCCCACAGATCGTGGTACATTTTAGTGGCACCTGGATGAATAGAATATCTGGAATTGTGGGCTTCTGCGAGAATATGCTATCTCAATTCACCCACATCAGGAACACACAATCTACCCTGATAGTGAAGTACACCATCTCCCCCTTGGGAGAAAACCTACACTCTTTGATTGTGGACTGCACCCTTAAGTTCAAGTAAGATTGGATCACTAACTTTCTTTTCCTTAACTTCCACTACCAAAGAATATTCTACCCCATTCTGTACTGTTACACCACCATCTGATATGCTCATAAGACAAACTCCTAGGCGAGCAAGTCTGTGAACATCCCTTGCTAGCTCCTTTCTTTCTTCCTCAACATGTGCTACACTACCCATGGATAATCTGCTAAGAGCATCTGCTACTACATTTGCCTTACCTGGTCGGTAATGCACGCTCATGTCATAATCTTTAAGGAACTCAAGCCACCTTCTTTGGCGAAGATTCAACTCTTTCTAGGTGAATACACACCGGAGGCTCTTATGGTCTGTGAACACATCTACATGAACACCATACAAGTAGTGTCTCCAATCTTGAGTGCAAACACCACTGCTGCAATCTCAAGGTCATGAGTTGGATAGTTCTTCTCATGCACCTTAAGCTATCTAGAAGCATAAGCTATAACTTTATCTCGCTGCATCAACACACAACCTAGGCCAACTCTGGATGCATCGCAATATATCACAGAACTATTTGAACCCTCTGGTAGAGTCAAGACATGAGATGTAGTCAACCTAGTTTTCAATTCTGTGAAGATTTTCTCACAATCCTCTAACCATCGAAACTTGATCATCTTTTGAGTCAACCTAGTCAATGGTGAGGCTATGGACGAAAATCCTTCCATAAACCTCCTGTAATGACCTGCTAGACCTAAGAAACTTCTGATATCTGTAGCAGAGGTAGGTTTGGGCCATTGTTTCACTGCTTCTATTTTCTAAGAATTTACTCGGAGCCCTTCGCTGGATACTATATGCCCAAGAAAAGAAAAAGATTGTAACCAAAACTCGTATTTGCTAAACTTAGAAAATAACTAGCGATCTTTGAGAGTTTACAGGACAACCCTCAAATGACTCACATGTTCTTCCTCATTCCTATAGTAAATGAGAATATCATCAATAAAGATGATAACGAACAAGTACAAGTACTGCTTGAACACTCTGTTCAGCAAATCCATGAAAGCTGTAAGAGCATTGCTTAGTCCAAATGACATAACTATGAATTCATAATGACCATATCGAGTTCTGAAGACTTTTTTCGAAATGTCACTATCTCTGACTTTGAGTTGATGATAATTGGATCTAACGTCTATCTTTGAGAAATGGCTAGGACCCTGAAGTTGGTCAAACAAGTCATCAATCTTGGGGATGGGATACTTATTCTTGATTGTGACCTTGTTCAATTGCCTTTAGTCAATGCATATTCTGAGAGAGCCATCTTTCTTCTTTACTAACAACATTGGTACACCCCATGACAAAATACTAGGTCTGATGAATCCTTTATCTAGAAGGTCTTTCAACTTCTCTTTCAATTCCTTAAGCTCAGTTGGAGCCATTCTGCAAGGAGGAATAGAAATAGGTTGGGTATCTGGAAGGAGATCTATTCCAACGTTGATTTCCCTTTCGGGAGGAACTCTGGGAAGCTCTTTTGGAAACACTTTTGGAAACTCACTGACTATAGGAACTGACTCAAGAGTTGGGGTTTCGGAGTTAGAATCATTGAACTGAACTAGATGATAAAGATACCCCTTAGAAATCATTTTTCTGGCCTTAAGGTAAGAAATGAATCGACCCATAGGCTAAGCTACTACCCTTCCATTCTAAGATTGGTTCACCTGGACACTGAAAACGAACAATCCTAGTTCTACAATTGACTGAGACATAATAGGAATGTAACCAATCCATGCCTAGAATGACATCGAAGAGTACCATTTCTAACTCTACAAAATCTGCTGAGGTGACTTTCTCAAAGACTGTGACAGGACAATTTTTGTATACCCTTCTAGTTATAACTGGGTCACCGACTAGAGTAAAGATTGAGAAGGGTTCAGGGAGAGTTTTTGGACTAACACTGAATTTGACTGCTATAAAGAAAGTTAAAAAGGAAAGAGTAGCCCCTGGATCTAACAAAGCATAAACATCGAGATTAAAGACTCGTAACGTACCAGTGACTACATCAGGAAAATCTTTCTGATCCTAGCGAGCCTGAAGAGCATACAACCTGTTCTGGTGCTGATTGCCACCAGATGAGTTACCTTTTTGAGTTGAGTGACCTGCTGGTGCTACTGAAGTTGTAGACTGAGTTCTACTGGTATTGGCTCTTTGACCCTGTTTAAAAGGACAATCCCTCAACCTGTGACCAGACTGATCACACCCAAAGCATCCTTCCTTTCCTGCAAGACACTCACCCGGATGGTTCTTACAACACTTAGGGCAAGTTAGGTAGGTTTTGGTACATGGAACACTTCCTGAGACTTAGAGCCTGATGCCTTACCTTTCTGATCATACATGTTCTTGGAGGATGGAATACTAGCTGATAAAGGGGTTGGGGCTAAAAATTTCTGCTGATACTACGAGCGATTTCCACCACCTGATTTCTGTCATGGACCCTCGCTGCAACTAATCTACTATTTGCATTCACAGGAGCTTGAACTCTTTGATTGTTCTAGTTGGCCATAATTTGAGCCAACATTTGGATGGCATTCCTAAATTTAACATTTGAGACTTTTTGATATAGAACTGGAGGAGTTGCGTTTGCGTTCCTGGCATTCGTATTCCTGGCATGAGCTCTACAAGGAGGCATGATCACTGAAATGTGGAACGTCAAGTTAGAATGGAATTTAGATCATACCTTACGCATGATAAGAATAACAAGAAAATGAAGAATTCCTAAAACACTTCGTAGCCTCCCCTTCATTAGATGTGGTGCACTACACAACCATGAAAATAACTCTACTTGGTGCGGCTTTTCAGACATCCTAGGACACTTAAACCTAGGGATATGATAAAAAATTTGTCACTCCTCGAGGCTACCCCCGGACATGGACACAAAACCTGGGATCACAAATGAACCTAAGCTAACCCTGCTGGCATAATCATAAGCATACTAATGATAACCGAATAATAAAAATTGTGCGGAAGCTATAATCAAAAATAAAATAAAAAGATGGGGAAATACCCCTATACTATAACTGAGATGAATAAAAATTGATGTGTTTAATACAAGGAAAATATTAACTCACAACCAAGCTGAATGTAACTATGTATGAAAATAGCCTTTAAACTGACTAGAAATGTTGGGACATGCCCCAACTAGGTCTAGCAAAACTGAAACTAAAGGACTAAAAATACTTAAAAAAACTCATGACTATTGTCCTCGGAGAATGAGGACTCACCACTGATTCTATTGAACTGGAGATCGGGAACCGATCTAAGCATAATCTGGATGTTGAGAACCTGAACCTACATCACGAGAAGATGTAGCACATGTATACGTCAGTACTTGAAAGGTACTAAGCATGCAGGATAGAGAAAGCTAAAATAACATATAACTGAACAACGCAATAAATCAATGAAATAATCTGAACATGATATAGCCACTGAATACTGAGCTGACTGAATGCAATGACCAATTTATAACATGCAGAGACTGAAATACTAAATACACTGATACATGGTCAATGCAATAGAATCTGACTAAACTGTGAGAGCTACTAATAACCGATAATAAAACTACATGAGCTAAATATGGAGTCTGATGTATATGCCCCATCGAGAGAACCCAATATACCCTGCCAGAGGTATAGAGGCATGCTGGAGTGATCACTAAAATGATTCCTATAGAGGGATTTAAAACCTACGTGGCTAGTAGTTCTGGGACTATTTGGGTATGCTGAACCCTAGTCCAACTCGATATTATGGTACTCCCAATGGATTAAGTGATTAACACATTATGACTGAATTTCTGTAAGTTACTAGATAGCTCAAACTAAACATGCAAACTGAGTAGTAACAGATAATCTGATATTGAGGCATGTATAACTGAATAACTGAAATATCTGACCTAGCATGTGTAATTCAATAACTAAAGAAATACATAGCTAGGGTTCTGGAATTCATGCAATAAATTGAGTATTAACAAACTAATCTAATTTGGATCATTCTAACAGGTAAGAGCCCAATAATTCTAACATTCAAGAAACCCTAGGTCTAGTCATAATAAGGGAATCAAGAATCTGACTGAAAACTAGGGACCTAATGGGTGAAGGAACCCAATAGTGAAATCCCACATACTTGGTGACGAATTTCACGGAGAAATCTTTCGATTTCGAGGCTGGAAATGATGGAATCTTGCTGTGTTCTTGAACTAGGGTTCTTGGCCTCTTTTCTCCTCTTACACTCTAATTTCTCTAAGTTTTGCTTAATGATTTGACTTAGGTAAGTTCTAGTTATGTTTTTAGGCTTAAACTGACTAAAACATCATAACTTAGGGTCTAAATGACGTAGCTTAGGGGTCCAACGAAATAGGAAAAGACCAAAAGACCCTTGACTTAACTTCTGTCAGAGTGACCGATGGACGGGACCTACAGGCCATAGGTCAACCTACGGTCCATAGATTGGGGTTGTAGGTTAAGTCTACCTGACAAGGCTTCACTAAAACGAACATAACTTTTTACTCGAAGGTCGGATTTTAGCAAAATCGATGGTGTTGGAAAGATGATTCAATTATCTATCATATCGTAGGTCATAGGACACATAATTAGTTTTGTGATGGGAGTGATGAGCATTTGAAGTTGACCCAATTAGCAATTTCCCCTTAATTGGCTGCTGGTCTTCACCAACGATCAGACCTACGGACCGTGGATCGAATGAAGGTCCATGTTGGTCGGCCGTCATTCGCATTAAAGGCTGGGTAAATGGGGTCTCGATCCACAGACACAGACCACGGACTATAGTTTAGCCTACGAACTGTGGGTCTGTTCGTGGGTTGAGATTTAGCTAATTTTTTGAGCTGGGTTTGGGGAGGGGTTGCAGTGGTGAATCACAGACCACCAACACAGGCCATGGTCTGACCTATGGTCCGTGGGTTGCACCTGCAACTTCTCAAATCTGTATTTTTGGTTTGTTTCGGATATGGTGTGTTACATTGAGGATGGTAGCAAGACCACCGGAAAGAAGTCTTGTAGGAATTCGAAAATAATAGGATTTAATATTGTTGAAGAAGCTCCTACCAAAGGCAAGAAGAGAAAGAACTCCAACGAACAAAAGTCAGAAAAGGCCAAGAAGAAATTCAAGGGCAACTGTTACAACTGTGGTAAGGCTGGTCACAAGTTTTCTGACTATCGTGCTCCAAGAAAGGACAAGGACAAAGGCAAACATCAACAAACATCGTGGAAGAGATAAAAGATGCAGATAACCTCTGTGCAATAATCTCAGAGTGCAACTTAGTTGGAAATCCCAAGGAGTGGTTTCTCAACTCAGGTGCCACTCGATATATTTGCTCTGCAAAAGAAGCCCTTGCAACGTATACTCCTGCTGAGTTTGATGAATATTTGTTCATGGGGAACACAACAACATCAAGGATTGCAGGAACTGGAAAGGTAATGTTGAAAATGATATCCAACAAGGTGTTGACTTTGAACAATGTTCTGTATGTTCCTACTATTAGGAAGAATTTAGTTTATGCTTCACTCCTCGTTAAGAACATGTTTAAGTGTGTCCAAGTTAGTGACAAAGTTGTAATAAGTAAGAATGAGATATTCTTAGGAAAGGGCTACCTCACTGAAGGCCTCTTCAAATTGAATGTAATGGTTGTTGGCAGTATAAACAAGAATTCTGCTTCTGTTTACTTATTGGAGTCAAATGATTTATGGCATGCCCGTTTGGGACATGTAAATTACAAAGCCTTGCGAAAATTGATTACTTTAGAAGTATTGCCTGATTTCAAATGTGACAAATTGAAATGTGAAATTTGTGTGGAAAGTAAGTTTGTTAAACATCCTTATAAGTCTGTTGACATGAATTCAAAACCTTTAGACTTAATTCATACAGATATATGTGATATGAAGTAAATACCATCTCGTGGTGGGAAAAAGTATTTTATAACTTTTATTGATGATTGCACTCGATTTTGTTATGTATATTTGCTTACTAGTAAGGATGAAGCAATTGATGCATTTAAGCAATACAAAAATAAAGTGGAAAATCAATTGAATCTAAAGATAAAAATGATTCGGAGTAATAAGGGTGGACAATATGAATCTCCTTTTGTAGAGTTATCATTGGAATATGGTATTATTCATCAAACTACTGCGACCCAACCCACCAGTCCATGCGGGCACCTACATACTACCACCTAAGTAGGAGAACCCTCATATTCCAATAATTAAAACATGTACAAAAATGAAATAAAATGGAATAAAATATACTAACGAAATTTTATAAGTAAGAAACTTTAACACAATTTTGGTTAAAACTTGCAAAGTAATTAACACTACCAAGGATCTAGTCTAAACAGGTACAAGAGCTACTAAAAGTACAATTGGAAATAATAAATAAAGACCCAAATCCCACCCTATGAAAGGAAAGATAGAAGTTGTTGGAGAATTTCTTCGTCTTCACCTAATGAAACATCACCAACCTGCATCTAGACTATGCCAAAAGACATAGCAAGAGTAGTATCAATACAAAACACACATACTAGTAGGCATCATCGATCAACCCGACGCCCACAACCTAACATAAGAAACCAACTAGTAAGATCATAAAATAAACCACTCGCTTCTCCACCTTTACTCTATCTTGAAATACCTTCGAATTACACTAGTACTCTAATTACTAACCACCTTCTCAATCAACCTACTTACCAAGTACTTGATCATAGCCTAACCATTCTAACACATAGAAAAGTCCCCAAAAGAAACTACAAGCATTCCAACTAACCGCTCACGTCATATCCTTACTTCCTCTTCACATTATCTAGCCATGGACACATAGTACATTATGTCATGCTTTCTAACCACTAAACACAATTACCTTTCTCCAAGTGAAATCCACCTAAGCAATTACTTTACGTACCCTACCCCCACTTTTCACCCTTGCCACACATGAAAGACCCTTGCCACCAATTATTCGACAAAATGATACGTAATAGACTCACTCGATAAAAAGAACAGTCGGATATGAGTCCCCATAAACATATAACCACTCTAGGGAATCACAATATCATTATTATTACGAACAACATTCAATTTCACATTTCTCAATATACACAATTATGGCAAGTCATTGGTCCTCTCATGGAACCCAAACCCAAACTGTTAGAATACCGAAACGTAGTACCAGATCCAAGATTATGTCGAAATGTGGCAACCGATCTCATATTTATGCCGAAACATGGCAATTGATCCAAGTTAGTGTGTCAGAATGCAACACCCGATCCACAATCACAATCACAATGCATATTATCACAATCATACAACAAGAGGTGATTCATAGAATATAGTTCTTCGTTCATACTTATTCATATTACATGTGATGAACAAGCTTCATTCACGTACATGCACATATTACAAGGAAGCAAGAAAAAATCTACCACACATAATCATAGAATCATAACCATCACCGAAGAACTACTTATCCACATTTATCATGTAAGCCTTAATTCAACATAATTACTAAGGTTGTGGAATTACTAGGCCGATACTTATTGTCCTAGTAATTACATCAATTTTCATTACCTGGTGACTTTCCAATCAGACCCAAAAGTTTTTTTTTTTTTTTGGAATATCAACAGTTACATTAGGTAAGAATATTTTTGTATAATTTTTTTTTTATAACAAATAAAAGTAAAAACAAACCCATTGAACATGACTCCATCAGCTAATATCAAAGACTTTTTGTTGCATTTTTTATTCTCAATTTTAATAATTTCTAAACTTCTCTATATTAATTCATCTCTTCTTTTTCTTATTTTTAAGGTGGAAATGGATTGAAGCTGAAAAATATTACTTGAAACCATAAAAAGAAGGTGCTTTATTAGCTGCTAACATAATAATACTTCAGTGAAGAACTAATCAGAAAAATAAGCATATTGTGAGTCGTATAATTCAAATAGTAAGTAGTATGAACCAAAACTCTATCACTATTGTGTTAAACTTGATCAATATTGAATGATATTAGTCACATATAATTTGTATTTCAAAATATTAACATAATTTTATATTTCAGAAAAAACTATATGTCATGTAAATGTGAACCCAAAAATAAACATAATAAAAAAAAATTCATTATAATTCTTTTTTCTTCTTATTTTAACATTAAATAAACTTGGCATTACAAGTAAATTATTTTGTATGCTATATATAGAAACTCAGCTAAACATCTATATATTTTTATAATTTATTAATGTGTTAATATTAGCTCTAATCATTGTCTCTTCATGTTCTTCTTAGTTTGATGAGCAAAAGGATCACCGTGGATCAAATTTTGTGGGTTACCTTTCTTGATGTGGAACGTCTTAGTCCTGTAAGAATACATTACGCTGAACATGAAACCTTGCACCACCTAGTATGAGGGATTAGCCGAAAAAAATCGTACAAAAAAGATGTTTTACTATAAATCACTGTATGAGATAGCATTTTTGGTGATAACTTTGAGTATTGAAAGTTAAAAACAATGTCTATGAACATTAATTTTTTTTCAATGTCTATGTAGTGATTGGAACAGATAATATGGACTAACAACTAGAATAATTATAATGGAGAATGACTTCTGCCCATAAGTCATGGAAGTTATCTTTTCCCTTTTGATAAAAAAAATTTCCGCATTTTCCACAATTCAAGGTAACACAAAACACTGAAATATAATTTTATTAAAGAAAAAAAATTCTGGCACATAAAATACACCTAAAACTTTTACTTTTCTGAATGTAAAATATGCCACAAGGTAGCAATTGTTTTTACTAACCTTCTAGATAAACAAAAATTATAAGACATGTTATTCCTCTACCCAAAAAATTGGATATACACTGCTAATCTCAAGTTATTTGCTAATCCTTCAATTGTATATCCACATATAGTATGTTATACGTATGACTTACATAAACATAAATTCATTACCATTTCTGTACTGTAAAAGGTGAATCTAGTTAAACATAAAACTTAATGAACTGTCAACTTAACCAATGCTAGTTCCTACATTTCCTAAAACAATCACTACCAACAAAGTACAAGACACAAATTCATAATTTTAAGAGAAACAAGAACTCAAATAAAAGAAACTTCAGAAAAAAAAAACAAAGATTAAGAAAACAAACCATCTCTTGAAAGAGGGTATTGATGCCAGGAAGGTTACATTGTTGTACAACGATGTTTTGGAGCTGATAAATCTGGCTACAGAGGATTTCCTTCTACGAGTCGAACAAGCTCGAGAACGACGTCGCAGGACTGGTCAAGGCCAATTGTAATTGATGTTCCATTGTAGACTTCGCCAATCGAAATTCCGACTGACCTCGATGTTGGACAAAACGATAATCACACCCAAGATAATGTCCAAACTAAATAGCAATAGGAAGAGTGTAACAACTCCACCAAATATTAAAATAAGGTAAATATGATAGCCGAATAGGTAATACAATAATATTGATGAAAAACTTGATAGTGTCAAAAGACTGCTCAACACTCTTTTATTTCTTACAACTCACAGTTATATTACTTCCACACTATTTTTCTCACAAACTAAGAAGTAGTTTGTGATTACTCTCTATTGCTTCTCTATTTTTGGTGTATCTTCAAGTGTTCAATTACTACTCTATTTATAGAGTTTTTGAATCTCTTGATTACATCATTGGTGACAAAAATGTGGTAGCCAAATTCCACAAAGTTTGGTTGTCAAACTCAACCAAAACTCTACTAAACTTTGACTACCAACTTCCACAAACGTAGCTTGCCAACTTTCACATTTGTGGCCTGAAAACTTTCACATTTGTGGCAAGTAAGTTCAACAAATGTGACTGCCAAACTAGTTGCCGCCAAGATTTTATTCCCACAAATCTTTCTCTTAATTTTGATTTTTCTTCTTTACTCTAAGGCTTGATCTCAATATCTGAAAATCTTCAAACTGGAGAGGCTTTGTAAAGATATCCGCAATTTGATCATGAGATTTGACATACTTGAGCTCTACCTCTTTCTTGGCAATGCATTCTCGAATAAAGTGATACCTTGTGTCTATGTGCTTGCTTCGATCACGATACACTGAATTCTTTACAAGTGCTTGCGCCGATTTGTAATCAACACAAATCATTGTGGCTTCAAATTGTAGTAAATTGAGTTCCTTCAACAATCTCCTCAACCAAATAGCATGACACATACATGATGTCGCTTCCATGTATTCATCATCACAAGTCAAGAGAGTAACAATTGATCGTTTCTTTGAACTCCAAGAAATAACACAATCACCCAAGAAAAATACAAAACCAGATGTGCTTTTTCTATCATCAACATTTCCCGCATAATCACTATCACAATATCTGACAAGATTAAAATCGTCAGAAGAAGAATAAAATAATCCAAGGTCGATTGTACCTTTTAGGTAACGTAGAATTCTTCTAGTGACCTTCAAGTGAGGGGAGGTAGGAGCTTCCATGAAGCGACTTACTACTCCAACTGCAAAGAGTATATCTGGTCTCGTACATGTCAAGTATTGTTGACTTCCTACGAGACTTTTGAACAGAGTGGTGTCCACCTTTTCTCCATCATCAAACTTCGACAATTTTGTTCCACTTTCCATTGGGGTGTTCACAGGGTTGCAATAAAACATGTTAAACTTCTTCAAAATCTCCTTTGTATAACTTTCTTGAGATATGAAAATGCCTTCCTCCATTTGCTTCACTTCTAGGTCCAAGTAATATGATATGTGCCCTATGTCCGTCATCTCAAACTCAAGGGACATAGCTTTCTTGAAATCTTCAAATAAAGATGGGTTGTTACCCGTTAGAATGAGATCAACATAAAGAAAAACAAGTAGAATATCTCCATTATCATGAACTTTAATGTAAAGAGCATATTCATGGAGACAAAGAGTAAACCTATTGTCTTGAAAGTATTTGTCGAAGCAACTATTCCAAGCTCGCGGAGCTAGCTTCAACCCATATAAGGCTTTCTTCAACCTCAACGCCTTATCTTCATGATTTTTAACCACAAAGCCCAATGGTTTCTCAACATAGACTTCTTCTTCAAGATATCCATTCAAGAATGATGATTTGATATCTAGTTGATGGATCTTCCACTTCATTTGTGCCGCTAAAAAAATCAATAGATGAATTGTCTACATGCGGGCAACATGCGCATAGACTTCTTCATAGTCGATACCATGCCTTTGTTTGTAGCCTTTAGCCACAAGTCTTGCCTTGTATCTCTTTACCTCTCCGTGGGCATTTTTCTTTGTCTTGTATACCCATTTGACTCCAATTACTTGATGGTCCTTGGGAAGAGTTGTTAACTCCCAAGTGTTGTTGTTCTCTATTGATTGGATCTCCTCCTCCATGGCTTGTCTCCACCTTTTGTCAGTAACAACTTCATCAAAGTTCAATGGTTCACTATTAGCAAAAAGACAACAAAAAAAAAATTGTTTTGTTCCCCACCTTCTCTTCTTCCCCCATTTACATAGCTGTAAAAACCCTAGAACTGATCCTGATGGATTTTAGCTTTGCTCCTCTTCTTCATTTGCTTGTTGAATTTGATGCATGAATCGGTTCGATCTATTGCTTCGAGGTCGGTCGGAATTTCGATTGTCAGAGTCTACAATGGAAAATCAATTACAACTTGCCTGGACCAGTCCTACGACGTCGTTCTCAAACTTGTTCGACTCGCAAAAGGAAATCCTCTATAGCCAAATTTATCAGCTCCAAAACATCGTAGTACAACAATGTAACCTCACCGGCATCAATCCCCTCTCTCAAGAGACGGTTCATTTTCTTAATCTTTGTTTTTTTTAAGTCTCTTGTATTTGAGTACTTGTTTCTGTTAAGATTCTGATTTGCGTCTTGTACTTTGTTGGTAGTGATTGTTTTAGGAAATGTAGGAACTATCATTGGTTAAGTTGACAGTTCATTAAGTTTTATGGTTAACTAGATTCACCTTTTACAGTACAAAAATAGTAATGAATTTATGTTTATGTAAGTCATAAGTGTAACATACTATATGTGGTTGTACAATTGAAGGATTAATAAATAACTTGAGATTAGCAGTGTGTATCCAATTTTTTGGGTTGAGGAATAGCATGTCTTATAGTTTATGTTTATCCAGAAGGTTGGTAAAAACAATTGCTACCTTGTGGCATCTTTTGCATTCAGAATAGTTAAAATCTTGGGTGTATTTTATGTGCCAGAATTTATTCCTAGCAGTTTTTTTCCTTAATTAAATTATATTTCACTATTTTGTGTTACCTTGAATTGTGGAATATGCGTCCTCTAAGGAATTTTTTTTTTATCAAAAGGGAAAAGATAACTTCCGTCAATAATGGGTAGAAGTTATTCTCCATTATAATTGTTCTAGTTCTTAGTCCATATTATCTATTCCAATCAGTATATAGACATTGTTTTTAACTTTCAATACTCAAAGTTATCACCAAAAATGCTATCTCATACCCCATATAATTATTGTACATTATACTATTTACAAAACAGAACATGGGGGTACAGTGATTTATAGTAGAACATCTTTCTTGTAGGATTTTTTTGGGCTAATCCCTCAGATTAGGTGGTGCAAGGTTTGCAACTCGGTAGATAAAATCAAAGCAAATTTTGCGGGTTACCTGTTATGATTCCAGACTTTTGTTGGTTTTTTATTTCGGAATATGAAGTTGCATCCTCAATATACGGGCCGCAGAATGGACAATATTGTTCAAAATTCAGATATATTTTGATGAAAGAACAGACATTGATGATTTACGAAGATGTACACTGATATTTAACATATTATCAAAAATATATAAATGTTTATTTGAATTTCTATACTATATAAAATAATTATTCGTCATGTCAAATATTTTTAATGGTAAATTAAGAAGAATATGAAGAAGAATTATAATGAAAATTTTAAACTATGTTTAGTGTGGGGTCCATATTTAAGTGGAATATAAAATAATTTATTTTGTCATACGAGAATTATTGTAATGATTAATGTAGTTGAGTGATTTTTAAAGATAAAAACATTAAGTTGAGAGATTTTATTGATACAAAACAAAATTTAATGACTAGATAATTTCTCATAATTCAATGATATTTATAAGATATTGACTCCTATCTTCTCTTTCTCTGAATGACAAAGAAATTATGTTGGGACACTTTATGTCTCCCTAAAGTATAAGGAGGTGTTGGTTTATAGTCTATTTTTGATGTTTCTAATGCTTTCTTTTGTAAATTGTGGTGGAATTTAAGAAGCAAACCATCACCATGGGGAGCCTTATGATTAACAAGTATTACAAAAAGCTACACCCTGTTGTGGCTCAATGTAGAGGTGCCTCCCCCATCTGGAAGAAATTAGTTTTTGTCAGGGGCTCTATATCACATCCTTCCAGAAGCAGGAGAGGAAGAAATTGAAGTAAGAAAATTCACTGATGCACAGGGGTTGGATGAGCAGAAGCTGAGAGACCATCTTCCGGAAGATTATGTTATTTTTCTTATTAAAAAGTTTCCACCACCAAAACAAACTAGTAGAGTTGATAAGCCAGTTTGGATGCCTGAGGCCAGTCGTAATTTCTCTGTGAGGAGTGCATGGGAATATATTAGGCAGAAAAATCAAGAGGAAGACATCTTTACATATATGTGGAGTAAAACTGCCTTTTAAACAGTCTTTTCTCATATGAAGGCTGTGGAAGTTCAGAGTGCTTGTGGATGAAGTGGTGCAAAGCATGGGGATTAATCTTGTATCAAGATGTTGGTACTGCATTCAACCTAAATCCGAGACAGTGTCTCACCTTTTTCTAACCTCTTATACAGCTGCAAAGTTGTGGAGATTGTTTGCTAATGTTGCAGGTATTAGTTTAGAAGGATTGCAACTATCACAAGTGGTGATTAAATGGTGGACAAGTGATTGTTGTCCAATTTTGAAGCTACTTATGAGAGCTGTACCAACTGTTACAACAACTTGGTTTTTAGGGTCAATTCATATTTGTGGAAACTAGGGAGAACAATTTATTTTAAACTACAAGATTTGCTAACAAGATGGTCCGACATTGTGGCTTGCCTGGAGAAGCATAAACCAAAGCTATACTATCTCCCAGTGTGTTGGAAACCACCAGAAGGTATACTCAAGTGCAATACGGATGGTGCATCTAGAGGTAACCTAGGAAGAAGTTCATATGGCTTTTGGCTAAGAAATTCTATAGGCGATCTAGTCTATGTGCAAGAACAAGAGATACAGGAAGGCACTAATCTAGAGGCAGAAGCAGTTGCAATAAAAATTCTCACTAGTAAAAATAAAAGATATTTCTCAAAAACATTTTTCATTCATAAAGCAAATACAAAAAAGGAAAATTTCGAAAAATATTTTCTACTCACCAACCAAATATGAGAAAATAAGTCAAAATTCTACATGTTTTCTAGAAAAACATTTTCTAGGAAAACATTTTCCTTTGTACCAAACACACCCTAAATGGTGGACAAGTGACTGTAGTCCAATTTTAAAGACACTTATGAGATCTGTACCAACTGTTATCATATGGAATCTTTGGAAGAGGAGAAACAGTCTAAAACATGGTAGACCATCCTCTTACAACAACTTGGCTTTTAGGGTCAATTCAGATTTGTGGAAACTAGGGAGAACAATATATCCTAAACTACAAGATTTGCCAACAAGATGGTCTGACATTGTGGCTTGCCTGGAGAAGCATAAACCAAAGCTATACTATCTCCCAGTGTGTTGGAAACAACCAGAAGGTATACTCAAGTGCAATACGGATGGTGCATCTAGAGGTAACCCAGGAAAGAAGTTCATATGGTCTTTGTCTAAGAAATTCTGTAGGCAACCTAGTTTATGCGCAAGGAAAAGAGATACAGGAAGGCACTAATCTAGAGACAGAAGCAGTTGCAATAAGAGAGGCGCACACTGTGTTACGGAAGGAGTTATGCAAGTGAGTCTGGAAACAGACTCAGAAGTTCTGATAAAAATTCTCACTAGAATATGGGAAGTGCCTTGGAGTATAGCAGTGATAATAGAAGATATTTGGGGACTCTCTCAAGAATGTCATGTTCAGATCCAACATGTTTACAGAGAAGGAAATACTTTGGCTGATTATTTAGCCAATTTGGCTTTTTTTAATCCAGACAGAATTGTCTATAATTCTTTCGCAGAGTTACCAAGTCAAGCAAAAAAATTGTGAATTTAGACAAGCAACAATTACCCAATATCAGAATCAGAACAAAAACGATAGATAGAGAAGGAGAGGGGAGAAGGGATAATGCAATATCAATCATTTCATGAATTCGAGGAGAACCAACAAATTTATCATTGAAAAAAGAAGTAACAGCCCGTGGTTTGCATTGAATTTTGAGAAAAGGAGTTACAACAATAATTCTTCTCAACTTATAGATACAACAAGAAGATGATGAAAATATCTGGAGAAAGTTGCAGATACAATTTCTCAGATTTAGCATTGGGTTTTTACATCGAAAAAAGGGGATACGACATAGATGCTACGCAAGAGAAAAATGAAAGTAATCACTTTGGAACTCACCTAAGGAAGTCCCGACATCAAGACATCGATTTTAATGGAAATGGTTGGCTGGCTGAGCTCAACTCTGCAACACCTTTTGCACTTCATTGTGAAGATGACAAATTCTTAGAAGAAGAAAAAGGGGTGTGCAATGAAGATGTATATGGAAAGGAACATACCATTAAAGCAAGAATTGTGAAGGTGGAGAAGACTTCACAATTTGCAGACAACATAGAGGGTTTCTTGGACCCTTCCAAAGGAAATTTGTTTCCAATTTATTTTTGCTAGTTGCTTTTTTGTTTAATTTATTGTCCAGCTACTTTTCGGCTGGTCAAACGTTTTTTGTTTCTTTTTTGAACTACTATAGTAGTTTACATATATAAAATCTGCTCGAGATATTTTCAGCACATACCTCCACAACTACAATCTACATAAAATTAATCCAACCTAATCATTCACAAATACTATAGCACATACCTCAATAACAACACTTCGACAATTTTAGATCAACAATATGCGAGATCAAATTCACCAATCACAAGTTTCACAGAAAGACACTCAGAAGTTCACAAATAATAAATATATGCATTGCAATGCATGTCTTATTACCTAGTGATATACAACTGTTGTTTCTCAGCTCGAGACCCATAGGGGACATACCTGTTCAATCATCCATTGTGGCGTACGATATGACCCTCGATAATAAAATCAGTCACGATGTGTGACACATCCATAAATAATAGAATCTGTCACAACATGCAACACCTCCCTCGAATCATAATATCCGTCGCGGCGCATGACACGTCCCTCGAATCATAATATCCGTCGCGGTGCACAACACGTCCCTCGAAATGATAAATTCTCTTTAATTCTTATCCTTTCTCAATTCACATAACACTTGTCACAACCATATTTCAGAACCAATGCAAATGACATGTTCACACATATAATGAGGAGATGAAAATTTTCATAAATAATAATGCACAATTCACAACATCACAATCGTGATACAACATCAATAATGAATCAGTAACCCTTTCAAACCATTCTCATCACATCACATAACAATAATTAATCACATTGTCTTTTATAACCACTTTTTCATCATTAGAATTATTCAATACAGACAAGTCAACATATCACCAAGTGTCATTACTCCCCAACACATGCCACAAGGAAATACACGATTATATAAACTTAACAAGAGTTGAGAAATCCTCTTGCCTCAAATAATTGAACAATCACTCTGGGACTTGAGCCTTCCCCATTTGTTGGGCATGCAAATTAATGCAATCCATTCAAATAAATAATCATAGTAAAATTTCAAAACTAGCAACACCCATATTACTATATGTCTAGCCTAGACTCAAAAACCCACCAAAATCTATAATCAAGTTCCTAATCTTGATGCTAATTAACATGTCAAGCCTCATATTTCCTAATTTCAAGCTTAGGATTAAGTCTCAATTCATCCAAATGTCACAAATCTAATATTATTCATATAATAAAATACATATAATAATTAAGCATCAATCTCAATATATGAAAATTTGAATCATAATGTGATAAGCTTAAGAAAATTTTCGAGTTAAATTTGGATTAGGCTGTCAGGATCCTTGGACCAGGAATTTAGCTTGCAAATTGGCCTATTTTAAACAAAAAGAAACATCATAATCAATTGTTCTAATGATTCGCCAATAATTGGCATCATTAATCCCTATTCACTATTTATCAGCATTATCTTATTGATCACCACAAATAATTTTGTCTTATTTCTGGACAAACAACATCAACAGTCACATAATGGCATTCACACCCCCCACCCCCACCCCCGGCATTATTATACTAATCTAAGTGTCATATCCTAATTTCATATAAATAAAAAGAGTTTGAGCTTCACTAAGCTCTGACCTGAAGATGTGTGCGCCTCCCTTTTGCCAGTCGTCCAACTCCCCCTTGCCTATTTTTTTTTTTTTTTAAATCTATTTTCTTTTCTAAATAAAATAATTATGTATTAAAAGTGACAAACCTTAGCAACTTATTCTAATAAATATGAGTCAAGTTGTATTAAATAAATTATGGGTTAGCCCATTAGCCACAAATTAAATGGAATATTAAAAACTAGTCGTTAATTAATTAACTATAGTTAAATGAATAGTTCAAAATTCTCAAACCAATTTCATAAATTGAGTAGAAATGACTGGACCAACTATCGGAAGGGGTAAGATAGTAACCTTACGAAAATTTCCATAAATGACCTTCCGGATCATTACATTAACCACCACAAAAAATCATGTTTGTCCTCTAACATAATGAAGAAGAAGGAAGAATAATTGACGTTACCAAAAGCCTGAGTTATGATTTTTCAGAGTATGTATTCATATCTAACAGTAAGACCCTCCTTAAGACCATTTCATCTAGATCAACTACTAAGAACTAAAATTTCGAACTAAAATTACAAATCAGGGTGGATTACCAAGCGAAAGGCTAACACATGAACCCATTCTAAATCGAAACCCACAAGACCGTAACACAATTATCAGGATGAATCTTTTCTCACCTAACCCACAATAACATTTTGATTCAATACCGGCTACAATCATAAGTGAACCTAAACCAACCACCAAACACTCATAATGCACAAATTATCACTGCTATTATAGAGATTCCATTCACACAGCATAATCTTTCCACGAGCTTAAGTTATAAAAAAATTGATATTTGGACATCAGGTACTCATCAAGTGAGAATCAAACAGATCTAACCCAAAGAACACAAGATCAAGTAACCACCCAACAAGCGGTACACTCGAGAATGTAGAACTATTAACAACATGATCAAAATTCTAGACCGGTAGCTGTGATAATAAACAACCCTTAAGAACGATAGAAATAGATCCAATGACCCTCCACATTCAATCACACATAGCAGAAACGTGACCTCGACTATGAGATGTATATTAAACTATTGAAAAACTATATCTATTCACTGTAGCTCTTCTATAAGTTCTCATAAGCAATGTTGTGTGTGTAGAATCACTGGTATACTTCAACTATCCTAAACAACGCCAAATCTTTCATAACTGAAATGAAGTATCCCAAGGATGCCACCCTACCATGAGGGCAATTGCAGGATCAGTACACCTGATCCACCACTGGGATTCACCTATAGATATGGAAACATGTGTGGCATAAGCAGTAAATCATACTCCAAAAAATGTCCCAAAACGAGGAAGATGGTCACATAAAAATGTACAGAACCAAGGTCGAATAACAAAAGATACTCCTTCCATAGTGCCCATATCAAACACTTCCATTCATCTTGCTCCATCTCCTTGATTTTTAGCCACCTGTAATCAATCGGTTTGGTCTTTTTTACAATCGTATACATACTGGATTTATTAAAATCCCACATACTTCTCACAGTACTCCACTGAAGCCAACACTCTTAATACTAACAAATATCATAACCATACCGACCATTTACCTTACTCTCAAATCGTTATGACTCATATCAAAGTTTTCTTAGAAAAAAATTTGTCGCCTTCAAAAATTTCAAACAATGGCTCCTTCTCTTTCAATTTAAGCATCCTATGACAGATATGGGTCCCACCAAAGGATGATAGCCCTAATTTAAATCTGAAGTACTTTTTCATCAAGATAAAACTATTGAATCACGGTCAGTGTCAACTCCACACAATCATTCACATACCAAGTTTCAATTACCATTCAAACCATCATATACTTCATTCCAAGACTTAGAGAAATTCTTGTCACCCCGATAATTTTGTATAGTATGAGCATATAATCTATATTTACCATCAAGTTCTTATATAACACATCATGATTGTTTGCATAGTTCCATCAACAAAGTAGTTTCAATCTCCTCGAAATCCTTATTAACCATGTAGAACCGTAGGTCCATACTGTTGCACATCCATAAGTTTCCTACCATAATTTGAAAAATCTTGTTCGACATAGCCATATAAAATCTTCCACACATCATTTTTTGCCACCGAAACAAAAACTCAATCTTCATAAAAATGGATGATAAACCCCTAGTAAGTCTGTGCCAAACCAGTTCACATCTCACAGTCATATGTGAGCTCATAGGCAAAAGTCAATACAAGCTTGAACTACGAACAAAGGGTTTGTACGAGAGGTTATATTCCTTCACTTTTCTTAAATTTTTCCCTTGACACAAGTTTTAAATATCTTGAACTTCTCAATACAACGAGACTCTTGCTCTTTTCACTGACTCGCTTACTAATCTTATCCTTTGACTAACAACCCATGACATTTTACCTTATACTCTGAACCAACACTTTTAAATAAAATTTTCTTTTAGGTCCTTTAACAATAAAAATAAACAAACTTTACGATCCAACCCATGCACAAGTCCTTCGAAATGCTCAATACTCATTGTGATCGATCATTTCTTACCTTACCAATCCACACCTTGACAAACATACTACCATAAATGTAAATTTACAATGAAAGACTTAAATTTGGATTTCAACCATACCAGTTACCAACTCAAAATTGCAAACGAACTTATCATCACACTCGAGCCGAACGTCTTTAGACTTCTTTCTCAAATCTTATCCAATATTTTTTTTAACCCATATGAATGATACGTAATATTATCACCTTCACCAAAACAAAAGAGATGGAACCATGTGTCACTCAACCCAATTCTACACTCACTCTGAACATACATTTTTGGCCCTTGCAATAAGATCATCGCTCTCGCCTCCTTTTGAAGGCTACATTAAATCCCACTAATTCTTTACATTATGATTCTATCTCCTTTCAATTTCATTTGAGTGGTTTCCCAACAAGTCACGACTTGCGTCTACACCCTAGATGTGGCCGGCACTTGAGAGCCATTGCTGGTCCCTAAGCGAATCCTCATCCTATCTGGCTACAAGCGAAAGACTAACTCAAGCATACAAAATCTTAAAAATGAATTAATTTCAATAAACTCAAATACTCAATCTTTTTATAAGTCTGTACAATACTCAAAATAAAAGTAATTACAGAAACTCCTCAATTCTGTCTATCTATGAAGCCTCTACTATTACAGAAGGATATCGGGACAAGACTCACGACATCTCAAAACTACTAATTGCCCCATTGGTCTGGTCAACTAAGTGATGCTAACTCTTGATATGGTCTTAGGCAACTTTTAAGAGTGTGAGCGAATTTGACATATACCTCTTTTATGACCTACCGTGTGAGAGTATGATTCTTTTTTGAACACCCCTTGAGCCTTACCTTTCTTTGGAAGAAACTTGATGCAAACGTAACCTTTCTTTATCCATTACCCATAATCCTCATGAAGTTGTGGTTAGTTGAGTAGACAACTTAGGCCAAAAGCCTAAGTTGGGGTGTGGTGAAAATAAAAGGCAAATCAAGAAGTGCAAGAAAGTCCCTCTTACCCATGGTTTTGATAAAGATGGAACCTCTCCATATATATATATATATATATATAAAGAAAAGAGAAAAGACAAAGAAAAAGAAGGAAAAAGAAGTGGAATAAAATAGTGACAACATGAAGAAAATGGGGTTTCCAAAAATCCATGGAAAGTGAATAATAGGATGACTTATGAGCACTAAAGAAAATGATGAAAGAAGAGGAAAGAAAGTGTTGTGAGTACCACATGTCATGAGGATGAAAGTCACTGAGCCTAAATGACCATACCTTTGCACTCAGGCCCATTACAAGCCTTGAAAAGACCTTTTTGATTTTGAGTGAGCTGAAACAAATGCTGATCGAAAAATACGGGCAAACTTATGGGTGAAAGCATGCATTGTGTTCTTCCTAGTGAGGGTGAGCGTTGCATTTGATTCTGGAACTTTAAATGATTAAACCTTTGTGTGTGAAATTGGAATCATTCCTTATGCAAGGGCATTTGAACACTTTGGTTGAGCTTGAACTTGCATTTGAAGCAAGTAGTGTGAGCATGAGATTCTTTGACATTGGTGAGTCACAACATGAATCTTTGAGTGCACATTTGATCTTTGCATAAGTAACTTGAGTCTTGTTGTGTGTATTCATGATTGAGTATTGTGTAGCACTGTTCGAGACCTCCTTTTTGAATGACTGAACTTGAGTTTGCTTGAGGACAATCAAAAGTTTAAGTTGGGGGTGTTGATGAGTCCACAAATTGTACTCATTTAGGGCTATATTTTGATAGAATTAATGTCCTCAAATGCACATTTCTCACAATATCTGATGAAAACCCTTAAGTTTCATGTATTTGGAGTTTGAGGGAAAGCATAGACACTACTTAGCAAAAAGGAAGAAAGGCAGCTGAAAAGAACAAAGAAATGAATATCTGTGGATCGCCGAACCCATTCAGTGAATCGCTAAAACATCTTAGTCTCGCCTTTTGTTCCACTATGTTGAGCCTTGAAGGAAAGGATCAAATCGGCGGTGAAAAGGAGCAGTCGGCATGTCGCCAAGCAGTTCCGCGAAGCAGAACTATGTCGCCCAATGATCCAAAACAGAACGATGTTGAAGGCAAACGCAAGCTAGCGATGAATTACACCAAAGGACGGATCGCCGAGTTGATCGGCGATTCCGACTAATGTCATCGAATGATCCGCTGCAGCATAGATATTTGAAAACTATAAATACTCATTGAGAGTTGTAGCTTAGCATCAGATTTTTAGAGTGGAAAATTATTATAATTTTCATATAGAATAGCACTTTTTTTTTTTTGCTCTAAGTTTGTAAAGGGTTTTGAAGAACTTGAGGATTCAAAGGGTTTCATCTCCAAGAATTTGGGTTTGGGTCTCTGGTATTCTTCACTCTTTGCTTGTTTTAAGACTTAACTCTTTATAACCATTTGAATGAAAACTCATTTTGGTATAAATTTCTATTTCTTATACATGTGTGGCTAAAAACCCCAATTCTTGGGTGTGATTTAGCGAATATGGGTTAAGATAATTGTTAGGTCTTGCTTGCTGATAGTTTCATCGTAGTTTAATTGTGATTTCGTTTAGTAGTTGTGGATGAATTTAATGATTTGTAGTTGCAAATACAAGCTAATTTATGTGCTTTTGTCTTCCAAGAGAGAGAGGTCGCAAAACTAAAACTACTAAATTGATGGTCAATGTGAGTGGGTTAACATGAGGTTCTGCTCGAGAGAGAGAACCCTAGTCCCATGTCCACACACTCATCTCGAGAGAGTGAGTGGGTTAAGGTGTAGGCTGGTCTTCATGCAGCAAATGGGTGTCCGATAGGAACCCACTTGAAACGTCCTTAAAATTTAGCCTAGTCACAATTATTCTATGAATCTTTTATCAAAAGTATGTATCCACTAATCTAGCTTAACCCGTATTCCCGTCACACCCCAAGGATCCCCTCTCATTACTTAGAAATCTTTGTTTATTTTGCTATTTTTACTCACTAGTGACAAAACCCCATTGTTAATTGAAACTATTGTGTCCCCTTTTTATTTACAATGTTTTTAATCATTAATGTTTTTAGCCACAACTAGTTAGAACTAAATTTTATTTTTCTATTAACTCTCAAAACCACTCTCTTGGGAACGATCCCAACCCTTGGTTGGGTTACTAAACTATTGTACAATCGTAGACACTTGCATCGGAAGTTGTGTCTTGATTACGCAAACATCATTAACATGATGTAGTCTAATTTTTTTAGCAATTTCTCTTATGATGTAAATATGTGCTTCTAAACATCTTTTTCCAAAAATTATTTAACTTCTCAAGAATTATAGAATTGCCAGAATTTTTTTTTTTGACGCTCAAGACAAAAGAACGACTTTGTTTATCAATGGTACTTGTGTGATTTAGAATGTTAGGAAGTTTTCTTGAAAAGAGTTATTACTATATAAACATTGCCCTTTTGTATTACTTATTTACTATTTTTTAATATTTAAATATTTTAGACGAAGAAAAGTTAATATTACTTTTAATAACGCCATACTTTAAATAAAAGTATTATATATGTCATGAATGTATTATCAATTTAACAAGATCTTCCAACTCCAAAATATATTATTTTAAATTGTTTTGAGTTCTTTTTTTAAAAAGATAAAACTCACAACAAATGTGAAAATTGCGAATCTGTATGAATCGTTTAAAAGTTATTATTTGCATAATACATTTTATATTCAGTAATATGGAATAAACATTTTCATTTTGTCCCTACACTAAATTAAAATCTGATTACGATAAAAAATATAGTAACAATAATTAAAAGGCTATTTATTTATGTATGTAAGAATAAAATTTATTAGAAATACAGCTATTGCACATTAATAATTTAGTTATAACATTATAAATTCTCTTAGTTATTACTAATTACTGTAAGGGTTATTCACACTTTTCAACATTCATTAGTTATAATATTATGAATTCTCATAGTTATTACATTGATTATTTCTATCTTTTATCTTTTCTTACATTAACTTTTGACTAATAATTTTTCATATTATTATACCACCCCTATATATGTGATAACACGCTGTTGTTATTTTTTCTTAGATGAATTCTTGGTTGAATTATTGAAAATTGTTTACAAGTATATGAACTACATCTTTGTTGGGTGTAAGATAAACATGTGATTATATATATGATTTCACAAATAGAATATACTCTTTAGTTTTAATTTTTAGTTTTTTCGGTAAAAAAGGAAACCTTTCTCAGTTAACTATGGACAGTCAGATAACTATCTTTTATTTATGTTCATAGTTAATCGAGAAGTCATATATGAGAGCCAACAAGAAGAACACCATCTATTATGTTATAAGTTATAGAATTAAAAAATAATATACAAAATTTAGTTCTAAAAATTAATATGTAGTTGTTCTCTTCACATTTTCATATGACATCTGAACAATTTAACATGGAATTCATATGCAAAGCACATCTGCTTAGATGACAAGAAAAATACACAAAAAATATCATTGTGCCATTCTTGACTTGTAGAAATCTGAAAATCACAATAACATGAAAGAATAAGAAGCATGTGTAAAAATTCGATTCTATTGGTAGAAGTCAAAGAAAAGCGTTAGAAACAAATCCAACCAAAAATACGTCTATTAAAAAATTGAACTCTGACAAAAATAGGCTTTAGCTCTCGCAAAAGTGGAACATGTTCGCTTAAGCTTACATTGCAAAAGCGACCATGAGGCCGCTTGTGTAGAAATAGCAAAGTGAAGAGAGGTCTATAAGCGAAGATATCTTTTGTGTTAGCGGGGTCACTTTCGCGACTAGTCACCTCCTCAGCATGAACAACCAACATTTTAACACAATTTTTGAACAAAAATCTATTTCCAAGGTTCAATTCCAACAATGATCAAAGAAACAATCCGAGAACTCAGTCAATTCACAACAAAAAATTTTGAAATTAATTTTGAGTTCTCAAGGAACATTTTATCAAACACATGGTGGATAAACTATTTCTTCATCAATTAATCATGAAATCGGTACTTAAGACTTCTCCAAATACAATGAATCAACCCACACAAATGCAATCAACAAAAATCAAGAAAGATTAGGCCAAGTCACACAAAAATTTAACCCTCCAAGTTTAGAAGTTTTCACCTAAACAATACCCCAAAATTTCAACAAAGCAAAAGGAATTCAAGAAAAATTTTACCCTTTTAAGAGAGCAAAAGTGAGAGAAACATACTGGATTGTGTTTTCACAATGAAGAACAAGAGTTTTGGAACCAAATTTGAGATAGACTAGGAATGTCAAAGGGAGAACCTTTTTATTTTTTGTCTTTCTAACCGTTTGGCTTCTGCATTTTTGATTTTTGAAGTCTTCAGTCTTGCTTAAGTGACATTCTGATAACTTTTTCAACCTTTCATTAAAAGAAGGGGTTTGTTTTTGCGAGCTCCCCTCCCCTTAAGCGCCACTTTTGCGGACTTCACTTAAGTGAACCTCTACTCGCTTTTGCGACTATAAAGGCCATTTTCTGCAGGTTGCTCACTGTTCATTTTGGCAGGCGCAAGGCACATTGAGTGATCCGCCCAACCTTATTTGGAAAGCTTGGGCGCTAAAAAAGTTACCCAAGTTATATTATGAAGTGGTTTTCATCCCCAAACTTCATTTCCTAAAAGATCTTTGCCTCCAAACCTGTTCACATCAACTCTAAACACTCTAAAATCACAAGGATTAGTCAAAATCAAAATCTAATCTATCCTAAAAATAAAAAACTTAAAATTAAACTATGAATCAAACTTATTTTGATAATGATTGGTTGCCTCTTATCAAGTGCACAATTTAATGTCGCGATGCTACGCCGGATGCATCACCTTTGTGATTTAGCTTCAAGGCAATGAACCTTCTCCATAACTTTGGATCAATTTCTCTTTGAAGAGCATGGGGAGTACAAGAGAGAATCATCAGTTTCACTCGTTCTCTCCACTTTGAAGACTTGAATTTCTTACCTATCTTCGAGTCATCTTTTTGTTTTAGATCATTGGGCAAGAGTAAGAAGCTCACTAGGTCATTTGAGCATCTACTTTCATAATCATTGTCCCACAAGTGAGTGATTCTGGCATCATGGAATGTTATTGGCTTGGCTTGGTTGCATAGACCCAATTTCTCATCAATGATCATCTTAACCCATTCTTCCTCACGACAAAGCCATAGGAAATTCTTATATGGCTTACAACTCCTAAAATTATTATTAATATCACAAGAACCATAGAAAAAAGCAAAGAGAAAGTAAAGACAATTATTCACAATATAGATAGAAATAAGTACTATAAATCCAAAATCAATTCAACACGCCTAATTGTTCCCTGTCAACTGTCACGACCCAAAGTATGTCCTAAATATAACACGGTGTATAGAACTCCAAAAGGCCTACACAAGCCACATAGCATACATCATTCAAGATAATCAAAATAAAAATTTCAAAAAAACAATCTTATATCACAAAAGAGTTTAACAAAGAGAAAGTCTAGCATAGTCTTAACAATCCATCTAAACATCAAAAAGAGTTGTTGGGACGTACCCTACACAACATACATCATCAAAAAAGTAGCAACACGTAAATCAAGTAAAAGTGTCTTGGTCCTCTAAACATAATGACTCACAAACTATTGAATGTGATAGAATGATCAACTAACCACGAGTGCGAGGGTAGGAGCGCATACCCTACATTAATGAAATAATGTCGGCACAAGTATGCATTAGTTCATGGAATGTACTAATTTTAAGGAAAATATGTATAAATAGACATGATAGCATGAAAAACTTAAACATGTGATATATGATCAATATTTGAGCCTTTAAAAGCTTAATGAAGCAACATCATATATTTCAAAATATATGGTGAACTCAGTTAAAATAAAAGACATATGATGGCTTTTGAAGAAACATATTCTCTTTGTAGGATATTATCTTTAACCAACAATAAGACCATGAGGGCTATGTCATGGAATTTGGTATATCCCTCATACTGAAAGAATGAGGATTCTAATTAAACAGGTAGCATCCGTACACATCATATTTTGCTAAAGTGGATCCACTAGCTAGGTCATTTAACACAATCCTATGGGGCATGTAGTTTGGGACTAGAGATTGCTACTAGAGACTACCCTATTTGAGCATCCACCTAAAAGCCCTTTCATTGCTAAGTCTAAATCCCAACTGAATAGATAAAAATCAAATATCATTATAACATTGTAACATCTCACAAACTGAAATAACTAGGAAGGAGTTCACAATTAGAAATAATTGTTTTTGGAAAGAATGAAAATCAGGAATTTTTGTTAAGTTAGAATAAGTTGAGTTTTGGTCAACTTCAAACGGCAATAACTCCTAGCTTAGGATGAGTTAGATGCACTTCTAGATATGGTAGGAAAGCTTTTGGAATAATATTTCCAAATCCGCCAAGTTTTCCCGATTCCGAGTTCGTATGAGTGAAATATGCCCTTTGGAAGTTGGGTTGTTCGAAAAAGGAAAGTTGATCCGGATTTTGGAAGGGTATTTTAGTCTTTTCCTTACCCAATTTTTTAATTCATTTTTATGAGTTTAATTGGGGTAAAGTCAGATTTTAGCCAGTTTAGAAAAGTTGAAGTTCACACTAGGGATTGGAGAAAAGAAAAAAGAGGAGAAAGGAGAAGAGAAATCAAGAATCGTCAAGAACGTTCTAGTTTAGCTTGTGGATTTCGTCAAGGGGTGATCCTGACGAGATATTGGAGATCACATAGCGATGGTTTAGTTCACCCACGTGCCAATCATGATTCAATTTAGCGAAGTTTATTAGATTTAAAAGTAAATCCTTTGAGTTCTTGATGAAATTCATTTGAATTCTTGTGGGTTGTGTTGTTGAAGTTTCTTGAGTTTGATTCGTGATTTTAGGTGTGATTTCAAGTAGAATCTGATGTATTCTAAGGATGTAGTCGATTCTAAATGTTTGGGGAAAAAAACCATTGGAGTTTAGAGATGAAAAATGAAGGAGAAAAATCAGAGATTTTCTAGGTAGGGGCTTGGGGTGTCGCGCCTCTCAAAGTGCCCCACTTCAGAGCCTAAAGTTTGAGCTCTGGGGTGATGCGCCAGCCAGAGCGCCACAACTTCAGCTCTGAAGTTTATGCTATGGCACCCCACGCCTCTTAGAGTGCCAAGGACGCTAGTTCACCCCATTCTTCCCCTAACTTTTCGTACTAGTTCTTTAGCAATGTATGTATGTTTTCTAGTTGATTCCAACAATCTTAGGTACATCTAAACATCATGAAATCATCCATAAACATAAAATCATGAACCTTGAATCCATGCTTCAATTCATGGAAAGTTAAGAGTCAAGTCTAGAAGTTAAGAAGCAAGTCAAGAGAAATTTATAAAGTTTTCGAAAGTCTTTCACAAACATTTTAACTTTGTTTTAAGACTAGTTTCAATTTACGTAAAGAAGAAAGAGTTGAGTTCATTTCTCAAAAAACTATAAGGGAACTAAGTATTCCCAAGAGTTTAAAATGTTTTCACATTTGAACAAGAAAGTGAAACACCAATTTCCAAGAGAGCTTTTAAGCTAAAGTTCTGAGTAATTATCTCAAACCAAAGAAAGAAGTTTTGATCTTAAACCATATGAGCTAAGTATATTTTGGGAGTAGTATTGAACACCGATATGGGGATATGAGTTCATATTAACTCAAGATTCCATAAACCATGTAGCCATCATAGGTAGTAAAGGATTATAATTTTTAGATGACTCCTTATGTTGCTTTTAGCATAGACTAGTGGATTCACTTAGTTAAGGAGTTCTATATGACGACAAAGTATAGGACAATTTTGGCAGCGTGGGCAAGACATTGTATCACTACTTAGGCTCATAGTGGTGGTTGTCGGTTAGAGAAACTCCCACAGAAACTATATAACTTTATTATATGAGTAAAGTTGAGTCGGTTATTGCATTTTCTTTAATGAACTAAGTTGTTTTCCACTATTTTTACAAGTTTTCTATATGTTGCATATGCTTTATTGCTTTATATTGAGTTAAGTTGTTCAGGAGTTGAGTAAATCCAAGGTAAGTGTTCCTTCCATATTCTTGTCAAGCTTAAGTTATGTTTAGCATTCCAACTCACATACTCATGCATTCAATGTACTGATGCCAGTTGGCCTACACCATCTTATTATATAGACACAGGTAACTAGGATCATCACGCAGCGCCTCGTTGATCCAGTTGAGCACTCAGAGTCAGTTGGTGAGCCTCTTTGGATTACGGAGGACTCATTTTATTTTGCTTTTAGTAATTCATTGTTAGGATGATAGGGGGTCTTGTACCGACATCCCTCTTTGTATTAGAGGCATCATAGACAGTTAGTAGTTCAATTTTCTTTACATTATCATTTCATATGTTAAGACTTGAGTTGTTATTTTGGCCAAGTTGAATGTTGACTTTTAAACATTCTAAGTTATTTTATTAAACAATTGAGTAAGTGCATTTGATCATTGTAATAATGCTTAGAGTCTTCCGCTGAGTAAGTAAGCTAGGCCAAGGGTTTGCTTGGGCCCAACAATGGTTCTCAAGTGCCAGCCACATCCGGGGTGTAGGGTCGAGGTGTGACAAACTTGGTATTAGAGCACAGAGTTCAACAGTCCTAGGGAGTCTATGAAGCCGTGTCTATAGAGTCCTAGTTATCGGTGTGAAGCGCGCCACATCTATAATTAAAAGGCTGCAATATTTAGGAACTATCTCACTTCTTTCTTACTCATTTCGTGCGATAGAGTTCATCTCTAAAAAAGTTTCTTTCTAGCTCGTGCTTGCGCGTAACCGTTCGTGAGTTGGATTATTTTTTAGAGTGCTTCCATGGGGCTTTTCTTTCCCCGTGAGTTAAGAGAAGCAAAGAGATGGTTGCCGACATAAGGAGCAGGATGAGTTTATTCATTGTTGGGTTGCCTCATCTGTAAAACAAGGAAAGTAAGACGGCCATACTAATAGGTGACATGGGCATAGCAAGGCTGATGATCCATGTGCAACAAGTTGAGGAAGACAAGCTAAGGGATAAGGAAGAGCTTAAGAACAAGAGAGTTAAGACATTAGGGAATGAATTCGGGCAGTAAAAGAGTAAGGCGAATTGGTCTTCTTTCCAACATAAGCAGAAGGGATATGCTCCATCATCTGCTAGTACACCTGCACCTAGATACAAATGTGAGTACAATAGTCAGAAATCCCATACTTTCAGATCTAGACCTCCATAGTCACAAGGTAGTATGGCACAAGGGCGTACTAAGATTCCTGTATATCAGGGGTGTGTTGTGATGGCTCTACTGGATGTTTCAAGTGTGGCCAGAATGGTCATTTCATATGAGAGTGTCCAAAGAACAAGCAAGGTAGTGGTAATGGGGGCAATAGAGCCCAGTATTCTTCGGTTGCTCCACCAGATAAAGCTGCACCTAGAGGGGCTACTTTCGGTACTAGCGGAGGAGCAAACCATCTTTATGCGATCACTAGTTTCCAATAGTAAGAGAACTTGCCAGATGATGTCACTGGAATGATTAAAGTCTTTAACTTTAATGTTTATGCTTTTCTAGAACCCATAAGCGAGTTTATCCTTTGTAACTCCTTATGTTGCAATGAATTTTGATGTTCTTCCTGAGCAACTTAGTTAGCTCTTCAGTGTTTCTATACCCTTTGGGGAGTCTATTCTAGCTTAGCGAGTTTATCGTGATTTGTGTCATTTCCATCAATCACAAAGACACCATGACTAATTTAATTGAGTTAGACATGGTAGATTTTGATGTCATTCTAGGTATGGACTGGGTTCATGCCTGTTATACGTCAATAGATTGTAGAACTCGAGTTGTCAAGTTCCAAGTTCCTAATGAGCCAGTCTTAGAGTGGAAAAGTAGTTCAGTAGCGCCTAAGGGTCGTTTCATTTCGTACCTTAAGGCAAGAAAGTTAGTTTCCAAGGGGTGTGTTTATCATTTAGTCTGAGTTAATGACTCTAGTATTGACATACCTCCTATTCAGTTAGTTCCTATAGTAAAAGAGTTTTTAGAAGTCTTTCCAGATGATCTACCTGGAGTCCCTCCCGAGAGAGAAATAGACTTCGGCATAGACATTCTTCCAGATATTCGTCCATTCTCTATTTCGCCATATAGAATAGCACCAGCAGAGTTAAAAGAACTTTAAGAACAGTTGAAAGATTTTCTAAATAGGGTTTTATTTGACCAAGTGTCTCACCTTGGGGCGCTCCGGTCTTATTTGTGAGGAAGAAGGATGGTTCCCTTAGTATGTGTATAGGTTATCGCCAGTTGAACAAGGTTACTATCAAGAATAAGTATTCTTTTCTGATAATTGATGATCTTTTCAATCAGCTTCAGGGTGCTACTTGTTTCTCTAAGATAAACCTCAGATCAAGCTACCATTAGTTGAAAGTAAGGGAATACGACATTCCAAAGACAACATTCATGACCCGTTTTGGTCATAATGAGTTCCTAGTCATGTCCTTTGGATTGACCAATGCACCGCAACATTCATGGACCTTATGAATAAAGTTTTCAAACCTTATTTAGATGTGTTTGTTATCATCTTCATTGATGGCATACTAATCTATTCAAAGAATGAATAAGATCATGGCAATCATCTCAGAATAGTTCTCCAGACTCTAAAAGATAGAGAGTTGTATGCCAAGTTCTCTAAGAGTAAGTTTTAGCTTAAATATATGGCATTCTTAGGAAACATTGTGCCTTGAGAGGGAATTAAAGTTGATACTCAGAAAATAGAGGTAGTGCAGAATTGTCCTAAAACCATATCGCAAACTGATATTAGGAGTTTTTTGGGTTTGGTTGGCTATTATAGAAGGTTCGTAGAGGGGTTTTCATCTATTTCATCCACTTTGACCAAGTTGACTCAGAAGATAGTGAAGTTTCAATGGTCTGAAGCTTGTGAAAAAAGCTTTCGGGAATTGAAAAAGGAGTTGACTACTGCCGACCTTACCAGAAAGTACTGAAGGTTTTGTGGTGTATTGTGATGCATCTAAGAGTTGGTTTGGGTTGCGTATTAATGCATAATGGCAAGGTTATAACTTATGCCTCTAGACAGTTGAAAGTTCATGAGAAAAATTACCCAACCCATGACTTAGAGTTGGTTGCTGTAGTATTTTCTTTGAAGATATGGTGTCATTATTTGTATGGTGTTAATGTTGATGTATTCACTGATCACAAGAGTCTTCAGTATGTGTTCACTCAGAAAGAGCTTAATCTCAGACAAAGGAGGTGGTTAGAATTACTTAAGGATTATGACATGAGTATTCTTTATCACCTAGGTAAGGCTACTGTTGTTGCTCATGCTTTAAGCAAGTTGTCAATGGGTAGTACCACCCATGTTGAGGAAGAAAAGAGAGAGTTGATGAAAGATGTGCATAGACTTATATGCTTAGAAGTCCTATTGATGGATTCCACAGAAGGAGGAGTAGTTGTGATGATTAGGGCTAAATCTTCATTACTGTTAGAAGTGAAAGAAAAACAATACCAAGATCCTATTTTTCTTGAATTGAAGGCAAATATTCATAAGCAAAAAGTATTAGCTTTTGAACAAGGGGGAGATGAAATATTGAGATATTAAGGTAGATTGTGTGTACCAAAGGTGGATGGACTCCAAGAGAGGATCATGAAGGAAGCTCATAGCTCTAGATATTCCATTCATCCAGGTTCCACAAAGATGTATCGCGATTTGAGAGAAGTCTATTGGTGGAGTCATTGCAGAATTTGTTGCTAAGTGTCTGAATTGCCAACAAGTTAAAGTAGAGCATCAAAGGCCCAGTGGTTTGGCCCAGAATATAGAACTTCCTGAATGGAAGTGGGAGATGATTAATATAGCTTTCATCATAGGTTTACCAATGTCTTGTAGGCAAAATGATTCTATTAGGGTGATTGTTGATAGAATGAAAAAATCAACCCACTTTTTGCTAGTAAAAACTACCCATACAGCAGAAGATTATGCCAAGTTGTATCTTCAAGAAGTGGTTAGACTTCATGGAGTTACGGTATCCATTATTTCAGATAGAAGTGCTCAATTCACTACACAGTTTTGGAAGTCATTCCAAAAAAGTTTGGGTTCAAAGGTGAACTTAAGTACTGGCTTTCATCCTCAGATAGATGGGCAAGCAGAGAGCACTATTCATACCTTATAGGATATGTTGAGGGCCTTGTGATTGATTTCAAAGGTAATTGGGATGATCATCTACCTCTTATTGAGTTTGGTTACAACAATAGTTACCACTCTAGCATCAAAGTGGCTTCTTATGAAGTTCTGTATAAGAGAAGATGCAGATCTCCTATTGGATGGTTTATAGGACCAAATTTAGTTAATCAAGATATGGAGAAGATGAAAGTGATTCAAGAGAGGTTGAAGACGATGCAGAGTCGTCAGAATCTTACACTGATGTTAAGAGAAGGGAGTTAGAGTTTAAAGTATATGATTGGGTATACTTGAAAGTTTCACCCATGAAGGGCATTATGAGAATTGGTAAGAAGGGGAAGCTTAGTCCTCGGTATATTGGACCTTATCGGATAGCCAAGAGGATTGGCAAAGTAGCTTATGAATTGGAGCTACCACAAGAATTAGTAGCGGTTTATCCAATATTTCACATCTCCATGTTTAAGAAATGCATGGGCGATCCTTAATTGATCATACAAATTGAAAATATTGGGATCCAGGCCAGCTTGTCTTACAAAGAGATTCCTGTTCAGATTTTAGATCGCCAAGTTCGCAAGTTGTGAACAAAAGAGGTAACATCAGTCAAATTCCTGTGGAGGAACAAATTTGTCGAGGAAACGAAGCTGAGGAGGATATGAAGAAGAGATATCCACATCTCTTCGAATCCGGAGAAGTTCCAAATTAAGGTACTAATCCTTTTCTTGGTATTTATTTATAAGTTGACATGTTGTTTTTGCATTTGCTTGTTTGGTGTTTGAACTGAATGATTGATGTTACACCCTTAGCCTAGTAAGAGTAATCTCATTCGAGGATGATTTGTTCCTAAGGGGGAGATATTTTAACATCTCACAAATTGAAATAACTAGGAAGGAGTTCATAATTGAAAATAGTTGTTTTTGGAAAGAATGAAAATTTGGAAATTTTGTGAAGTAAGAATAAGTTGAGTTTTGGTCAACTTCAAACGGCAATAACTCCTAGCTTAGGATGAGTTAGGTGTACTTCCAGATATGGTAGGAAATCTCTTGGAATAATCTTTCCAACGCCGTCGAGTTTGCCCGATTTCGTATTTGTATGAGTGAGATATGCCCTTTGGAAGTTTGGCTATTTGAATAAGGAAAGTTCAATCCGGATTTTGGAAGGGTATTTTAGTCTTTTCCTTACCCAATTTTTTAAATTCGTTTTTCGGAGTTTAATTGGGGTAAAGTCAAATTTTAGTCAGTTTAGAAAAGTTGAAGTTCACATTAGGGATTGGAGAAAAGAGAAAAGAGGAGACAGGAGAAGAGAAATCAAGAATTGTCAAGAACATTCGAGTTTAGCTTTTGGATTTCGTCAATGGGTGATCCCTACTAGATATGTGAGATCACATAGTGATGGTTTAGTTCACCCAGCGCCAATCATGATTCAATTCAGTGAAGTTTATTAGATTTGAAAGTAAATCCTTTGAGTTCTTGATGAAATTCATTTGAATTCTTATGGGTTTTGTTGTTAAAGTTTCTTGAGTTTGATTCGCATTTTTAGGTGTGATTTTGAGTAGAATTTAATGTATTCTAAGGGTGTCGACTAAACGTTTGGGGAAAGAACAATTGGAGTTTAGAGGGTTTAAAGATGAAAAACGAAGGAGAAAAATTAGAGATTTTCTAGGCAGGTTCTTAGGGCATCGCGCCTCTCAAAGGTCCCCACTTCCAAATATGAAGTATGGGCTCTGGGGTGACACACCAGCTAGAGCACCACAACTTCAGCTCTAAAGTTTATGCTCTAGCGCCCCACGCCTCTCAGAGCACCAAGGGCGCTAGTTCACTCCATTCCTCCCCCAACTTTCCATACTAGTTCCTTAGCAATGTTCCTATGTTTTCTAGTTGATTCCAACACTCTTAGGTACATTTGAACATCATGAAATCATCCATAAACATGAGATCATGAACCTTGAATTCTTGATTCAATTCAAGTAAAGTTAAGAGTCAAGTCTAGAAGTTAAGAAGCAATTCAAGAGAAGTTTATAAAGTTTTCAAAAAGTCTTTCACAAAAGTTTTAACTTTGTTTTAAGACTTAGGTTTAAAGTTAAGAAAAGAGTAAAGAGTTGAGTTCATTTCTCAAAAAGCTATAAGGGAACTAAGTATTCTCAAGAGTTTAAATTATTTTCACATTTGAACAAGAAAGGGAAACACCGATTTCCAAGAGAGCTTTTAAGCTAAAGTTTTGAGTAATTATCTCAAAAGAAAGAAATATGTTTTGGTATTAAATCATATGAGATAAGTATATTTTGGGAATAGTATTGACCACCGATATGGGTATGCAATTTCATATTAACTCAAGTTTCCATAAACCATGTAGCCATCATGGATAGTAAAGTATCATACTTTTTAGATGACTACTTAAGTTTCTTTTTAGCATATACTAGTGGATCCACTTAGTTAAGGCATTCTATATGGCGGCAAAGTATATGACAATTCTGGCAGCATGGGCATGACGTTGTATCACAACTTAGGCTCATAGTGGTGGTTGTCGGTTAGTGAAACTCCCACAGAAACTATATTACTTTATTATATGAGTAAAGTTGAGTTGGTTATTGCATTTTCTTTAACGAACTAAGTTGTTTTCCATTGCTTTTACAAGTTTTCTATATATTGCATATGCTTTATTGCTTTATATTGAGTTAAGTTGTTCAGGATTTATTAAAGTGTGTTCATTCCAGATTCTTTTCAAGCTTACGTTGTGTTTACCATTCCAACTTGCATACTCGTACATTCAACGTAATGATGCCAGTTGGCCTGCATTGTCTCATGATGCAGACACAGGTAACCAGTTGGTGAGCCTCTTTGCATTTCGGAGGACTCCTTTTATTTTGCTTTTAGTATTTCATTGTTAGGATGATCAGGGGTCTTTTTCCGACATCCCTCTTGTTTTAGAGGCATCATAGATAGTTTGTAGTTCAGTTGTCTTTACATTATCACTTCATATGTTAAGACTTGAATTGCCATTTTGGCCAAGTTGAATGTTGACTTTTAAAAATACTAAGTTATTTTATTAAACAATTGAGTAAGTGTATTTGATCATTGTAATAATGCTTAGATTCTTCCGCTGATTAAGTAAGTTAGGCCAAGGGTTCGCTTAGGGCCAACAATTGTGCTCAAGTGGCAGTCACATCCGGGGTGTAGGCTCCGGGCGTGACAAACATAGGAAAGGCCATGACAATACACCACATACATCATTTGAAAACTAGAAAGACATAAAGAAAATAAAAGTCTCTCAGTCCTAAGAACATGAGAAATCAACAACTCTTGAATGTTGTAGAATGATAAACTAGTCATGACTGTGAGAGGTAATAGCATCAGGCCCTACATTAATGAGATAATGTAGGCACATGTATGCATTAGTACATGGAATATACTAAGTATGGAGTAACATGCATAAATAGACATGATAGCATGAAGAGCTAAAAAAACACATGAGATATGACCAACATTTGAGAATCTAAAGGTTTAAAGAACCAATAACATGCAAATAATAAGATATGGTTGTCAACACATTTAACATAAGAGACATAAGAAAGCTTTGAAGAAACAAAATCGTTTTTGTGGGATGTTAGCTTTAACTAACTATAAGACCAGGAGAGCTATGTCATGGAATGTGGTATATCCCTGATATCGAAAAAGGGGATTCTCTTTGCCAAGGTAGGATCCGTACACATCATCTTTTGCTAAAGTGGATCCACTTGTTAGGTCATTTAAGACTATCCTATAGGGGCATAGAGTTGGGGACTAGGGGTTGCTACTAGAGACTACCGTATTTTACCCTCCACCTTAATCCCTCTCAGTGATAAAGACTAAATTCCAATGAAATATATAAAAGTCAAATATCATTATAACATAGGAAAGACAATGATCAATACCCATCCACTTCATAAAATCAAAACATAGAATATCTCCATAAATTACAATTCAAGCATAGGTGAGAAAACCTTTCACCAATATGAATCCATTTATGAGTAATACCTTTCATAATCATGATCATATTCGTATGTGAGAAAACATTTTATTACAACATTGATACTTTCATCTAAAAACACTGTATCATCATAAACATTTTATGATCGATGTATATAATTTAAGTTGTTGTAGTCCAGGAGCTCTGATGTGCCACAAGTTACGATACTTGTAATGATTTATACATGGGATATTGTGAGTCTTTTTAGTGCGGGTTAGTAGATTTGATTGTTTTTTGTTCTTGTTTTGCAGGAACATGGGTTTTGGCAGCTTAGATATTTAAGATTGTGTTGGCAAGAGTGTTTTGACCTTCTACGAGTCATACTACAAGTTGTGGTCCTACCAATGAGTTGTAGATGGACTTGTAGATGAGAGACATGAAAAGCTAAGTTCCAGTTTGAGGTTCATGAAGAGACAGTACGTACGGTATTTGTGATTACAAGCCGTAGATCAATGGTAATAAAATAAAGTGTTAAATTTCCGATGACTCCCAAACCACAAAGGCATACTACGAGTTAGAAGCCGTAGAAAGTTCTACTAGTTGTACATGGATGTTCCTACATGATATTCAAAAAGTTGACAACAAGATGGGCTCAGACCATGATTGGACAAGACAAGCCTTACAGTGGTCTACAGAACATAATTCTCACTCATAGAGAAGGTTGTGCAGATTGATCCAACACTGCCATCCACGAGCCGTAAAAAGGACTATTGTCTGTACATGGGAGTCGTAGAAGCTGCCAACATTACTTTTCCCAGATCAGTTTGGTTTAGGTTTAGATGTCTATAAATACTTTCCTTAGGTTTTAATTATGATGTTATGTTTGTTTCGGAGTTTGAGCAATAGTAATAAATCACTTTTGCTGTAATTCTTTAATTCATTGGATTTTTATCAAACTTTTTATCTTTGATTCTTGCTTTGCAATTCAATTAAAGATTTTGGATTATCAGTATTCATATTGTAAGTTCATGATTTATTAAAACCAAATTATCATAAGTTGTGATCAATCAACTATGACTATCTAATTCCACAACTAGGGTTGTGGGGATAATAAAGAATTAACGACATAGACCTAATAAATAGCAATTCTTGAATAGTGTGTACGGATGTATTATTTTTCCCTTCGCTTTTATTGCCTTTTAACGGAGGCCTACATTAGAACTCACTTTATTCTTTTTTCTACACCAAGGGGGTGAAAAATAGGAAAAGGGATTAAATAATGAATATTTAAAGTCATAAGGAACCTCTAGCACAAAGTCGAGTAGAGAGCTTCCCAAATGATCAAGTTCTCGTGTAACTTAAAACAAGGGTCAACATTAAATGAGAATATCTATTAGAATACGAAGATTTTCATGGCCCATAACCTATTAATTTAAAGATATGTTATTCTATTTTCCACTTCAAGAAACCATTTGTTAATCCGAAATATAGGCAAGAAGAAATGTCTATTTTACTGTGAACTGTTATGAGAGTCGCAAGCACCCCCTATTTCCAAGTGAAAAACGCATTCAACTTCATCCAATTAAGGGTGTTTTTTTCCTATTTAAACCTATTTATACTAGAAAGGACCCTTAGAAACATTAGGTTACATTTGCCTCCACCCAGCCCAACTTAGAACTGAAGGGTTTCATGCAAAATGTCTTCTTAAGCCTTAAAAAGGAGCTAGCTTTTAGAAGTCTTCTTCAAGTTTCATCCAAGATCATCTATTCTTCCTAGTATGTAAGGTTATCATGATGAGAAACTCCATTGATCCTCATTCTCTACATCTAAAGTTTCGGTTCTTAAGTTCAAACCTAAGATTTTTACCCAAAAGTCTATGATTTCAAATTCCCTCTACGCGGTCATAATATATCATGAAAACTGTAACTAAAATCATACTTTGAGTCTCTGCTGAAATCAGTAAAATGGTATTGTTTATGAGTCTATACACACAACTATCTAAAGCATAGTGATGTTTTGGCTTTTCATGATAAAGCACAATATTATTTTAAAATCATATCTATGTGAATAAGGAAAATTTGTAAGCTTTCGTAAGGAATATTTCAAGTGACTAAAAATTTTAAAACCATAATTTCTATTGTTGAAACTACTGTATTTAATAGTTATTGATGATTCTTGATTGGTATTTGAGTTTTTTTTTTTTTTTTTTTTTTTTTTTTTTTTTTTTTTTTTTTATCACATAGACCCTCCTTAGCTAAAGTTATATTGAAAACCTTGTATAGTACTTCATATGCATTGTTTTCACAAGTAAAATATATTTTCATAAACTTTCTTTATACCATTTTATAAATTATGTTTTTAAAATTTTTAGTCACTTGAAATATTCCTTACGAAAGCTTACAAATTTTCCTTATTCACATAGATATGATTTTAAAATAATATTGTGCTTTATCATGAAAAGCCAAAACATCACTATGCTTTAGATAGTTGTGTGTATAGACTCATAAAAAATACCATTTTACTGATTTCAGCAGAGACTCAAAGTATGATTTCAGTTACAGTTTTCATGATATATTATGACCGCGTATACATGTTTAGGGAGAATTATATAGCACCGAGAGGACACGTGTTTAGAAAATCCAAGTTCCATTGCTACATGTCATTGTAGGATATGAGTATATTGCTAGTTGATCAACTCCTTTAGCCCAAAAGACTTAGTAGTTGATCCCATCAGTTAGATAAATTCTATACCCCGGAAAGTATAAGCCATCCCTTTCAACTAGGTTAGTTATTGGACATCATGAACTCACGTTGATCTTTATTTTCAAATTTAAGTTGATATGATTATTTATAAAGTCATAAATATGATGATTTCTCATATTTACATTTTTAAACGTGTTTTCGGCCCAAGCCATAAAATAATTTTTTTTTATCATCAGACGATGAAAGTGTTTTAAAAATATTTGCATAATATTTTACTTTGTTATGCTTCAATTTAAGATATGAAGCTACATTGTTTCGGTTAAACAATTTTAAAATATGTCGTAACTTTTCAATTGAAAAATCTTGTTTTATACCATTCAGTTGACATTATTTTATTCCATCTTAAGATTTCCTCATTCAACTCAATATGTTCCGTCTATATCAGGTGTTTCATTCAACTATTTTACATACAGTATATTTCATGTACTGACACCATTCAGTGTTACATCTTTTTATGATGCAAATTCAATTGAAGATCAGCAATAAATGCGTCACTAGGATCTCTTTCTCATTCAACTTTGGTAAGACCTCCTGTATTTCAGCTAAGGGCTCCAGTCTACTAGAGTTTTTTAGTAATTACTAGATATTGCTAGTAGAGTATTCACATAATAAGAGATCTTATACTGACACGTATATTTATTATATTATGGGTTTTATAGACGAGTTGATTGAGTATAGCTTTCATAATTATTTTACAGATATATACATATTATACATATTTCAGATTTTTAACTATAAAGTTATTGAGTTTGCTTTCTATGTTATTGCATGCTTATATTTTTAAAGCTTCCAAATAATATTAGCAATATGGTATTTGGTTTGTAGCATGTTAGGCCAATGGTTCTCTTAGAACCACAAATGGTTTTGAGTGTCATCCATGTCTAGGAAGCATATTTAAGTGGTGATACCTTCCCTTTTCTCACAACCTCTGAATGGTCAAAGTTTAAGACAAATAAATATAAGAGTATTTAATCATCCACTTTTTTAAAAACGGTTGGGCATTCAAACCAACCTAATTATACTCTGTATTAAGGTCTAATCATTTAACCAAAGGTTATTTCATCACACAAATGGTTTTTATGATCACATCAATCATATCCACAGAGTTCTCAACCTCCCTAAATCTCTCTTGATCAGTTTATATGCTCAAATGACCCATTTATATGGGGTTTCTTGACTTCGCAACATCATACACAATTCTAATAATCAAAGTTTCATCCTAAGAAGTATAATTAAACAACTTAAAATCAAAATACATCTTAGTTACATAAATGAACATGCTTCACCACAAATTTCATGAATTATAGGGTTCTAACCCATAATTATTCATTAATATCACTCCCTTCAATTCTAAAATGAAATCAAATTAGTAACTGAAAAGATTGACAAAGAAGACTTAACTCTGGAGAGGAAATAGCTATAGAACTTAAAAAGTCGCCTATGAGCTTGTTCGATTTGGATATTTCAAGTTACGAGGCAAGGGTAGGGAGAAAAATCGACTTTAAATGCATTCTACATTGGATCATCTACTACTAGACCTATTGTAGCAAACCATGCTTCATGAGTTAGCTTTTGGTATTGAGTTAGGCTTAGGTGCCATATCTTTACATGGTATTAGAGTTAGGTCCATCCCCCGTTTGGACTCTTGATCCACACTCCAGTTGGGCATGGGCTTAAAAGGGGGTGTTAGAGTGGGTAAACGTCCCACATTGGTTGGACAACGAACTAGCGGTCTACTTAGATGGACTTGGATAATCCTCCCCCCCCCCCTCTCATGAGCTAGCTTTTGGGGTTGAGTTAGGATCAGGTGTCATATCTTTACAATAAACATTCCCAATACTCTGGTGTATCACCCCATGCAATGCCAAGCTCTCGTGTTGTGACCATAAAACATTTCGTACCCGTCTTCTTATCCAACAAAAAGCTTTGTTTGAGAAATCAAATTAGACACAAAACATTAGGATTTAAAACAAACCAAAAGGGCTAAAAAAGGGCCCTGTCCTATATAATGGAAGGGTAAGGATGGCCTATTCTTACTGTGTTGTGTCTGATTGGGCTCATAATAGACCGATTCCGCTCAGTTGACATGACTAGCTACAATAGGGCGCACATTCCACCATACACACTATGGTGGGGTCAAAAATCTTACTATGCAGTATCAAAATATAAAATGATCAACACATGTAAAGAATAAGGGAAGTCAACATATAGTATATACAATTGACACCCTTAGCATAAAATGGCTTCGCCACTACATACACAGTACTTACCCATAGACCATATGTTGATTGATATCCAATACCCAAATTAGTTAGTTTGTCTTTCGAATAATATTGTTTTCCAATGTTTTAGATATAGAGAATAAAAAAGGCTAATATATAACCATGGAATGAATTTGTCACTGCATTTTAATTCAACATTAACAAATTACTAGCTCTTACACCAAAATACTTGGAATTCGCAAAGAATAATATTAACGGAAAGTTTGTTCAAGTACAAATCTGTATACAGTAGTTTCAAAATATCTCTCACATGTACTTGATCTCGAGAAAAATTCCTTATATTGACTGCGGCTGCCCCATTTCACTAGTAGTGGAGACAATGCTTCACGTGTTGCCCCATTTAACTAGTAGTAGTTTCCTCATACGTCTTTAGCAGGTAACATCTTTTTTTCTTATTTGGAGATCTCCAAAATGTGACGCAACCAAAAAATACAAGATCTATGAAACAGGACAACACCAATAGTACCATCTCCAGTATATGGTATAATGTTGTTTTTTTAATGAAAACAAAAACATATAGCGAATGTGTCATTTCCTAACTCTAAATTAGTTTTGATGTAACAAAACATGGAGTGTTTCAAGAACTCACAGGTCGTGGAACGAAGAATCCTGAGAAAAGATTCCATACGTAATAGAAGAAGAAGCCAATAATATGAGAAACGCATACAATTAGGGTAACAACAACGGTCATCATACCGTAGAAAGTGAAGAACAAGAGGGTGAAAAAGGGGAAGGAAAAGTACCAAAAGAACGTTGTGACTGTCTATTCAAATCTAATAATAGCACCGTAAAAAATAACCTACATAAAGACATAAGCAATTTTAATGAAAATCTGCAACATAGAAAAATTTAAGTAATTTAGACGTTTCACCTAATTGTCAAGGTATGAACTTTTCCTACTATATAACGATAAAATCTATCCATCAAAGTGACTCTACTGTTATAGAAGGGCAAAACTCTGTTACTTTAATATGACATGAATTAGTTCTATTTCTTCTACTGTTAGAGTGAATTACATTCAGTTAATTAAATGTGGCAATTTATAGTGGCAAATCTCAATGATCAAATGTGAAATTAACTCAAGATTGGATTATAAGAAATTGAACTCTATGATCATGTGTCCAAAGACATAGGGTATGGCAGAATACATCCCAAGTTGTTAGATTGTAGCTGTTGTTTGTTTACATACCCTAGGCATAATTGTGCACAAGAGAACTCCACTTAGTATTTGATCGTATGAATTCGAAAAAGGACAACTCTACTTCACTTAGACAACTCACCTCAAAGTATTTGATCAAATGGTAAGAATGGCGGCCCAATGGACCAATATGTATATCTCTTGTCCTCCTTGTTTCATTAGAAAGAGCTGCAAAGTGGTGTTTATATTAGTATATGATGACAGAATTCTAGGAAAAACAATGAACAACTTGATTGAGTTAAAAAAATAACAGATTCACCTCATCAAAGGCTTGAAAAATTGTTGAAAAGTGATTCAAATGAAACTTGACGAAGTCTTCAAGAGTTTGTTAGTTAGTTTCCTTTATCTTAGCAAGTAAAAGGAAATTAGTAGCTAATTAGTAATTAGTGGACCAAGATTTTAGTATTTTATGTTTTTTGGTAAGCCTATTTATAAGCAGGTCTTGTTGCTTTTATTAATTAATCATATTCAAAGAAGTTTGCAGTAACTTGTTATCTCTTTTGCTCTCTTTCGTTCATTTTTTCTTTTGATTATCTTTTTCTTTCCAGCTAATCTGGTATCAGAGCAAGGTTCCTTTTTGGAAGTTGTGTGAATTGTGAGGGAAAATGACAGTAAATGGTATTTTATCATCTTCCCAGCAACTCATGCCAATTTTGGTGGTGAAAAGTATGATTTTTGGAGTATCAAAATGAAAATTCTTTTCAAATCACTAGGAGTTTAATAGTTAGTTGAAGTAGGCTTTGTGGATCAATCAGACTGTGACGAAGACACGAAAAATTGAAAGAGATCAAAAAGAAGGATGCCAAAGTGTTATTCCTGATTCAACAAGAAGTCCATGACACAATTTTTCCAAGAATTGTAGCAGTAACTACATCTTCACATGCATGGAAGAATTTGAAGAAGGAATTCAAGGTTAAGCTAAAGTGATTACGGTAAAATTGCAAACTTACCATTATGACTTTGTAACTCTCTCTATGAAAAGTAATGAATTTGTTGAAACTTATTTATCTAGTATTTCTTCTCTTGTTAATCAAATAAGTCTTATGGTGAAAATATAACTCAACAAACTATTGTAGCAAAAGTTTTAAGGAGTCTTACTCCAAAGTTTGAACATATTGTTTCTGCGATTGAGGAATCTCATGACTTATCTAATTATATTTTGGATGAACTAATGATTTCCTTGCAAGCTCATGAAGAGAGGCTCCTAAGGTCAAATGAAAAAAAATGAAGAAAAGGTATTTCAAGTGAAGGGAGAGCCTACTCATCAGATAGATAAGCTAGAAAACTTTGCACATCATGGAAGAGGCTGAGGTAGTTTTTGAGGAAGAGGCCAATAAAGAAACCGAGATAGAGGAGGTTCAAATGAAGAGAAGCATACTAGGATGTTTCTGTGCAACTACTGCAGAAAATCAGGTCATAAAGAAGCTTATTATTGTCAAACACAGAAGGATGAGAATAACCAAGCAAGGCTTTGTTGTGAAAAGCGACGATGACAGCATGTTGTTCATGGCATTTTACTGTGAATAAGAAACTCCTAATGATTTCTTGTTTTTTGATAGTTGTTGATCAAATCATATGTCTGGAATAAGATCATTGTTCAAAGAGCTTGATGAGTCCAAAAAATCAGATGTAAGGCTAGGAGACAATAAAAAGATTAAGGTTGAAGGCGGAGGTACTGTTAGCATTATGACCAGCCAGGGTAATGCTAAGATTTTAGAATACGTGATGTTTGTTCCTAGTCTATCTCATAATTTGGTTAGCATTGGACAACTAATGACTAGCAGATACTCAATTTATTTTGATGATGGTGTTTGCACTATTAAAAATAACAAATCTGGGAAAACCATTGCTAAAGTTTCAATTGCTAACAATAAAATGTCTACTTTAAAAGTTTCGATGGCTGAGAGTTGTACCATGGTAGCTAGTGGAGATAATAAAACTAGACTATGGCATTTAAATGCTAATGGATTGAAGTAATTGAACCAACAGAAAATAGTTTTTTGGTTGCCAAAAGTTGAGAATCTTGAATTTTGTGAAAGTTATGTTTATGGAGAGTGTTTTCCTGTAGGCAAGTCTTGGAGAGCTTCTATTTGTCTTGAGTTAGTACATATTGATTTGTGCGGTCTTATGAGTGTTGAGTCCTTGGAGGTAAGTCGATACTTTCTATTTTTTAATGATGATTAGATTTGTATGAGTTAGATATATTTCTTGAAATTTAATTATGAAACTTTTGATAATTTCAATAAATTTAGAACTTTTGTTGTGAGGCAAATAGATGTGGTGAGATTATGTTAAAAGAATTCAGTTCCTTTTGTGAGGATACACAGAGAACTCACATCATCTTATACACTAGAGCAAAATGGTGTAGGAGAACAAAAGAACCGCACAATTGTCGAGATGGGAAAAAGCATGATGGAAGGTGGAGGTGTACTCAAGTGTTTTGGGCTGAAAATGTTGCCACGATTGTCTATTTGCTAAATATTTCTCCCACTAAGATAGTGTTTGGAGAGGTAACAAGTTCAAGGTAAGCCATTTATGTTTCTTTGGTTGTATAGCTTATTCCTTGATAAATTCACAAGCTCGACATAAGCTTGATGAAGAATGTGAAAATGTATTTTTGTAGGATATAGCACACAAACCAAGGCTTAAGTAATATAATCAGTGAGTGGGAAAATTACGGTCAATAGAAATGTTGTGTTTAATGAAGATACAAGTTGGAACTTTAATTCCACGAATGAAAGTTCAAACATTCAACTGTTTCCTTTTGACGATATTATTGATCAAGAGTATGTAGCAGTCCCTTTCTTGGCAGATCCATCGACTTCCTAATTGATTGCACCAAAAAATTCTCCAATAATGGAAAAACCTTTCGCTGAGCCTACTCCATTGAGAGGATCAACAAGAGATAGGAAAAAAAAAACCTAGCTATGCTAACAATACATCTTGTACTTTTGCTTTACTTGTTTTTCAGATCCTACTTTCTTTAAAGATGCTGAAAAAGAGGATAAATGGTGTAAGGCTATGGAAGAGGAGTTGATGGCTATTTAAAAGAATCAAACATGGGACTTGGTAAATTTTCCACAAGGAAAGAAAGCCAATGGGCTCAAATGGATGTTTAGAATATCATGCAGATGGGAGCATTGAAAAACACAAGTCAAGGCTCATCATGAAGGGTTATTCCCAACAACAAGGTATTGACTTCGACGAAACTTTTTCTCCTATTGCCTCTATCAAGTAAACTCGGAGAGTTGTAGTGGTTGAAGAAAAGTTGTTTCTTGGAAGGGAAAACTATTAGAGAGTCTGATCTAAAAATAATTTGTTGATAATCAGATGTCAAAAATAATGTCTTCCAGACGATTTCAAATTATGCTGCAGACATGAATGTTTGTGAGACAATCCTGGAGGTTGCATAATGAAAATTCTCTCATTAACATCGCCGAAGATGTAGCTAGGTCTTCAGTTGTCTCACAAGTATTCATGTCTGCAGTAGAATCTGACTCGTGTGGGAGATATTATTTTTTCCATCTGATTATCAACAAATTGTTTTCTAGATTAGGCTCTCTAATGGTTTTCCTTCCAAGAAACAACTTTACTTCAACCTCTGTAACTCTCCGAATCTTCTTGATAGAGGTAAATTGGTATGATTTTTTCATTTCCCCCCTCCTTTTTGTGTTTGTCTTGTTTTTCATGATAAGTTTGTTGTTTTCATAAATTATGATTTAATGGTGAGATCACAACTTCACTAGCTCAAACACTCTATCACACAACCAAGCCACTTTTATCCTAATGGTGTCAATTTATACCTTATTGCTGGACAATTACATTGTGTATATAGATAAAAGAAATTATATATATATATATATATATACTTCGAATTTCCTTGGCTTTTTCATCTGTTTACTTTCTTTGTAGTTTGAATTCTCTTAGTGAAAATTCTAACTCAATCCAATAGATATCAAAAGGACCACAATATTATCCAGTGATGACTGAGTGATCAAATGTAGGTCAGATCTTTCTAAAGTTTTTATTTTAGTTGTGAATTTTTTATTTTCGTGAATACAATAATATTCGACTTAGTATCAATGAAAAAGAGTCCTATGTATATGATTGTTTAGTGGCTAAATGTTTTACAGTGGAAGTCGTGTCTAGTGGGTAGGGTTTGCACATGACCGACTCAACCCGACCTGAGAAGAACATGCCAATGAATGGCATGTTTCACTCATAAGGGTTGTTAGGTGGTTTGGATCTAGGAGGACTTTATGTAGCTACTTGAGTGCAGTTGTGATCCCAATTAGACACAATAAGAGTAGTCTAGAGCCTTTTTCAGTCCTTTTGGTTTTTTTTTAAATCATAATGTTTTGTCTCTATGATTTGATATGTCATATAGAGTTTTTACCTAGATATGAAGATAGGGAAGAAATGTTTTATGGTCATAGCACGAGAATTTGGTATTGTATGGGGTGGTCACCAGAGTATTGGGAATGGTTGTCTCACTAAACTCTAGGTTTTATATATTTGCAGTTTAAGTTTGAAAGAAATTATTTTACTAAATATAATTACTGAGGAAGTGTAAATTTTGTGTAGATTCTCTGAAGTGGCTAAACTTTATCAGATCATTTGGCTTGATATCCGAGGAAAAATTAGAACTCAAATTTTGTCGAAAAGAACCAGTTATATATTTCGCTAATCTAGTGTTCAAATAGGAAGATGGATTTTATGGCCTTAGAAATGTTAAGGCAGTTGTTAGATTTGTGGATTCTAAGAGTGACCATGAAGCAGAGCAACGAGTTAAAGTTGTCCTTTTTTCAGGACTAGGACCTAGAGTGAGGCAACCATTAAAAAGAGGTGACAGATGGATGGAATTAATAATGGGAAACATTTTCAATGATACAGGAGATGTTGAAGCACGATTGATAAAGTTTAGGCATCTCGGTTGGAAACAGGACTTCATTGTTCAAGGAATTGGGTTTCATCCAGAATGAAGAAGAAACACTTGCGCAAAATCGGCAAGATAGAAAATAACCTAGAGGCAAGAGTTAACCCAAATCACCAACACCAGAGGTAGGTCCACACAATCTTCACTACTGAAATGCCAAACACCAAATATATAGATGCAACATTTGTAGATGTGGTCCAGATTACGGCGATACTACCTTTGAAGAAGATTCAGAGTGTAGTAAGTAGAGAAGTTCAAACGAGTAAGAGGGTCGTAAAGAACCTGGATATCAAGACGATTGCAAAGTCTCGATGATCCCTTAAAATTGGACGCAATGAATAAATTAAGTTGGTGTTGAGGGGGAGTGTTCAAAAGTCATCACCAACTTAATTAATATCTAAGATATTTCAAAGAAGAATCTAGTATATTAAAGACTTGTAGAGAATTGAACAAAGAACTCTCGAATAAGAGTTCTTGATTGTAAAGTCTTAAATCATTCAAGAAAGTGCAATCCTATAAATAGGTAAAAGGTGCATTCTATAAATAGAGGTAGTCATTTGAGTGTAAAAAGTTAGAAGACCAAAACTGATCTTTACTTAGCAATAATAATATTCAAGTTGTGAGCAACCAATTGTGCCCAATAATTCTCAACAAACACTTCTTTTGGATCTAGAACACCACTCCTATCGATTGGTCACAACTAGCACCCCTCCTTTGTCTAGGCCACCACTCTTGACACTCTATCAAGCTATTACTTCGAGTTGCATCCTCAAGTGTTAATCAACCGTACACTAATGCTTATTATAATTGACTAAACAAGATAACCGAACCCTAAAAACTTGTCTATTAGGTGGAAGAGACACTCAAGCCTACTAAGCCCTTAATAGTTTTTTGCTTAATCAATGAAGATCAATTAGCATACAACAAAGACGGTAAAGATTCCTTGTAGTTAAGAAAGGTGGTTCACCTCCTTGATAGGAGTCACCTTTAATAGGAAGCTTTTAACTCTTCCTACCAATATTGTTCTTTATAAGGTCCATACTCACATGGTGTGCAGCCTGCAGGTTCCGTTAAGGTTTTGATATTAAAAGAAAAATGTGCTATAGTAAGTTAAATTGCATAGATAGTACTATATATAAGTCAATCTTTCAAAAATTATAATTATTAGTTCAATCGTCCGGTACCAAAGGCTTATTATAATTAGTGACTAATGTTTCATTTAATTCCAAATTTAACATTACATTTACTTGTTAAGTATATGTATCTGTTGGTTTGTTAGAGGGTTTGCAATCCCACATTGGTTGGGGAATGGACCAATAGTTTTTCTCGCATAGACTTGGACAATTCTTCTCACATGTGCTAGTTTTTGAGATGTGAGTTAGGCCCAAGATCTAATTTTACTGCATGGTTCAAGTTGGCTTGGACCTTACAGTTATTAAGAAAAAAAAAACTCTAGACTTCAATAGTGTTTATGTTGTTTTTATTTCCAAAGTTAGCACTAATATATTATTAATTTTCATAGTTTACATTTATCTGTTTGCCGAACTGAACTCTATTATGGCTCCACCCCTAGATGTTGCGATAATGTAGTTGAAGTGGATTCAAATGGTTTCAGACATCAAAAAAAAAAAAAAAACTCTAAGACTTTCTTAGTGATTTATGTTGATTTTATTTCTGAAGTTTGCATCATATATTAGCTTGTTAGGTTTAGATGTATCTACTTGATGTTGATTGATTGTTTCCCTGAAAACATGTCTTGATAGATTGAAGTATGTTATTGGTTTTATTATTTAGATGTTCTAGTTGGAAGCTTAAAACATTCTGCCACAAAAAATAGCTTAGTTTTTTTTTTTTTTTTTTTTTATATATAAATACCAATATTTACATATAAATGTATTTTTTTCATAATGAGTTTATTTCGCAAGTATAAGATTTGTGCGCACTAAACATTATAAGTCCATTCAGTTCCTAATTTTTTTAGAACCCTTCTTATCTTGGCTTCCCAAATTCAAGCTCACATAAAGGAGAGGTCACAGTATGAATCCTCATAACACATATGTTACTGGGAGTGATCACCTCGCAATGCTAACTTTGGAAATAAGAGCAGCATAAATAACTAGTAGAGTCTAGATTTTTTCTAATTACCATAATGTCATTACCAACTAAAGCACATTTCAAGCCAAAATAGAGTTTTGGATTTGGCAGAACCCAGCTACTTAGGCTCAAAATCCACATTTAAAGAAATTCAGTTGATAGGTATAAATAATGCATCTCAAACCCATAAAACATTTTAAGAAATTCAGTTGATAGGTATAAATAATGTATGTCAGACCCATAAAACAAAAAAAGAGATATAGGTAAGAACCCATACAACTTAACATTTCAAATCCGCCTCTGACAACCTGTATTTGATTATTTTGGGACGGAACTCTATTCCTTCAACAATAAGTCCACTTTTATCATCATGACGCTTCATATCAAGCAATTTTGCTTCGATAGGACCATCACTACCTTCATTGCTATTGAAATATCACAGTTCTACTTCCATCCATCCATTTCCTCACAGTTCTGCTGATGTCACAAGTTTCATAGTGTTGACTTGTTTTTCAGTCTCAGTATCACTCTCATAATTAACAAACCTAATAATTGAATTAGCATATTCAAGTTCATAGGACTTATTTCCCAATTTGAACACCAAATAAGCAACATGTCTTCTTATGTAATTCTAGCTGTCTCTATATGATGGATGAAACCTTTATTAATCATAATGGTGTTTATATGGGCTAGCTCTAGGGTTTAACATGGAGGAATATTTAATGGGCTCGTGGGTCAGCTACTTTATGGTTGGACCCAGTTCAATATTTCAATAAATAGATATGAAAATGGTCTATTTTTGTAAGTTACAAATGCATATAGGACTATGAATAGAAAAATAAAAAGTTTCAGATTGTGGTAATATGTTGATTTTAAAATATATATGTTTGCACTCCCAAGAGAGAAAATTGTTAATTGATGTACCAAAAATATGGACTGGTGATAAATTCTTATCTTCCGAATAACTGAGGACGAAATTTGTGTTACTTAGGAATAACTTTTTGTCGTTATATCTTGTTAGTGACTAAAATTAACAAAATATGTATATAAAAATAGGAAATATGTTCAAGTTTTCCCGTGTAGTATTCAAAATATATTGTATAATCTTGTCCTCTGTTAAAGTATTTTTCATTCATATCCTAACTATTGGAAAATCATCTCATATTCATTCGTTTTTTGTTTTTGTTTAAAAAAGAAAATATTATATATATGTATGGATCATTACAAAATAATGTACCATTATCATACAAAATTGTTTCGGTCCACAGGATAGTTACCATTGTTCCAAATGGCTCATACAAAAGAATATCCTAATATATTTGTTTCAAGTGTTTTTCAAACAAACAAAGAAGGTGTAGTCTAATAGATAAATGTTTTTGAACACACAACCAAATATAACACCTGATCTTATTAGGGGTGTGAAACTTTCATATTTTCCTAAAAATATGGTTGAGTAGGAGTGATTTAAGTCTAATACGTGACAAGCTTTTTGAGTTTTTTTTTTAAAATTATATATTGCTCAAGTTGGACACAGTATTGTAATTACTAGAGCTTCAACAGGAGATTGGTGGACGGACAGTACGTGTTTTAAAAAACAATCAAATATACTCCTCAAATTTGGACTATATATAGTTTAAAATTATTGTAAAGTCAGATATTCGTTAGGGATAAAGACAAAGATGAAACTGTTTTCTTATCTTCGCAAACACTAAGGTTCTCCTTGGTGATTCTTTCTACTCTTCGAAAACTCAAGATTTTGTCTTTTTCTTTTTTCATTTATTTTCTTGCTAATTATCTCTTTTTACTCAACTAGGTAGATTTTTAAAACTGAATGAGACAATCTACTTTAGTGTAATTATATTACTATTTTCTTAACCTTTGCTTTATTTCTTCAAATTTCGAGAGATATTTTAGCAAGTGTGGCAAAATTATTTTGTTTGATTGTAGGCTCTTCGGCGTAAAGAAATAGTCAAGTTGAGATGTCAAACTATTATTTTTTCTTATCATGTTGGACTTGCATATTTTTACAAAACTTGTATAGTTTCTGCTTGTGCTTTGTATTTTGCGAGAAGTAATTGACTGCAAACTGGAAGAAAGGGTCGAACTTACGCTTCCTCAACTTTATAATTTTTGATGATCTAAAGGTCACCCTAACATAGGGCGATAATTTTTTGTAAAAAAAAGTTCGATAAAACACTGCAAGGATTCGAAATGAAAATAGAATAACATGATAAATAAGTAAATTAATGATTCTACAAATCTCAAAGACTAAACAATAATTAGTAAAATATTAATCCAATAATTCAAAAAATATGTAGAATAACCATTCACAAATGTCACATTTCATAGCCATTTTATAACAACATTTATCATAAGGCATCCATCTTGAAGATGCACGATAACAGATACATTGGCAAGGCGAGGTTACCAAAGTGAGCTCCAAATATAGTAACACATTTCTATGAAATTTCTCGTATAAAGTGGATATTTCATGACATATGAGACTCGAACAATGTTTGGACCCGAGGAAGACATCTGCATGCATGTGATCAACCATCTTGAAAGCAATAGGGAAAAGGCATAAATTCACCGTTGAACTTGTCTTGAAAAGTCAGCTATACGTTAAAACTATCATGATGATCTATTACACACCTTTACCATTTAAAATTCAATTTTTTTATCCCCTAAAACTAAAGTGGCAAAAGATAAAAAAATAAAAGCGTGTTTGATAGTAAATAAAGTAAACAAATAAATTAAAATATTCTTTTTTACTATCTCCCGACCCCCACCCTCCACCCCCTCCCAATGCCTCTTCTTCTTCTTCTTCATAGGCAACCATCTTCTTCTTCGTTATTTTTTTAATCATTTTTTCATACCCAATTTCCATCCACCCCACTATACCTCTACCAATATCCTCTTCCCCACCCCACCCCACCCCCATCATAGCCTATTTTAATGCTTATTCGATTTCACCATTTTCATATATTTGATTTTTCTCTTCGACTTTGCTGGCGGTTGATAAAATTGATGATTATGTTTAAAAGATAAAATATAATGATGGATTTGTTGGTGTGTGGTGTCAAAGAAACGACAATTGAAGGTGGTGGAGAAGAAAAAATCGATATTGACAATGGTGGTAGTGATATGTGGTGGTGGGTTTGTACCTTTTGATGGTGATGATGTAATTTTGGTGATGAGTTTGTTTGTGGGAGTTAAATTTTGTTATTGATCTTTCGAATTTTTGTGGGGAAAATGGTGATAATATGATTTCAATGGTGGATTTGATCGTAGCTGATGAAATTTATGGTGACTGCTTTTATTTTCATGGTGAAATATATAGATTTGGTAGTAATATGGCGGCAATGATAGTTGTTTCATGGTGGTTTTCATTGAAGAAGAAACAATTGAATGATATGGAGAATTTTAGTCTAAATTTGACATGACATCTGATGTGGCAGTGACATGGCATTGATGTGGCGCAAGTGTGATACACCTCCCATTGTGAGAGTGGTGCTACATGTCTTGGGGGTAAAAAAATTACTATTTAGGAGCTGAGGTATGTAATAGGTCACTATATTAGTTTAAGCGTGCAACTAACTTTTCGAGACAAGTTCGGAGGTGAATTTATGCCTTTTCCCAAAGCAATAACAGGAAGAGGACATGGAATTTTTGCCTCAATCTGTTTCAATTGCAAAGTACTCAAATTAACATATGGCTGATCAAAAAATTTATCTATACTTCAAAGAACATAGGTTAAAGGGTTCAATGAGTCATGGATAAGCTTACTCATTTTGCTGTAGAATATGGATTTCATCCACAAAATGTTTTGAGACAAAATGACTTGGACATTGTTGATTTAGAGAGTAGTATGAAGAATATTTGGAGGAGCACCATTCCCTGGAAAATTATTAATGTCCATCTCATTAATTATCGTCCAGGCCCTTTCTGTGTAAATGTGTTCCTTTCTTCATTTATAGCATTCCTATAGCAACCCAAGTCATTTATGACTTATTAAGATTGATAGCTCGGTTACTTGGTCGTTCATTTGGTTTATGCAAGCTTTGTGTTTTGGAGCTTTTAAAGCCTTAGTGGTTGAATTAACTCAAAATTTTAGGAAGAAAGCCTCAAAATGCAATTCTAACGATTTCTTCAGCTCCACAAGTGTCATTTGGGCTAGTGGCATGATTCACTCAGATCTGGAGGATTCCGTCTGAGTTTCTGCCATTAAACGTTTTAGCTTTTAAGCTTTGACCAAAGTTTGACATCGATTAACATTCTTGGTAAACATGTTGATGAGAATTTTGTTAGCATGGTTGGCTCCGAAATGTTGAGTTTGGTCTAAAACGACCCTTTGCATGGTGACTGAGGATCCTAGGCTATATCTAGGCCGATTTGTGGATTTTGGTTAAAACTGGAGTTTAGGTGTGGGATTTAACCTTTGTATAGATGACCTCAGATGTATGTTTTCACTACTACAATGAGTATGGAATGCTGAATTTGGTGGGGTAGAATATCTCATTTGTATGCACCAGGTTCAGAACGAATACTGAGCACCCCGTCGGAGGATTTAGAATTGACAAAAACCAGATGATATGCATTAGCTGGCGCAGGTTCGAATTACCCCTCGCATTTACGGGAGCCTTGGCCACAATCGTGAAGGTCAAGTTCTTTATCCTTTACGATCACGAGGCCTTGGCCACGATCGTGAAGGTGTGGCTTTGGTCATCACAATTGCATGGCCTTTAGCCAAGATCGTGGTGAAATGCTAACCCACATTGACCATCCTTGGTCATCACGATTGCAAGGTATGACCCTTGAGATCGTGAATGTTAATTTTATTATGGGTACAAATTTTCACCCCTTTTTCCGTTATCACGGTAAAGGTATTGGTCTGGTCTTCTAAATAAGACCAAACCTGATCAACCTTTAATCCATTTTTGTTTTGGTGATTATAGGAGTTCTAGAGGTCTAATTAAGGCGATTCAAAGCTTGGTGTGTTTAGAATCATTGGTCTATGTGAGTGATCAGTTTGGAACTGTGGAGGAGTCTTCATTTGAGGTAAAAACCTATTGTTTTAGGCGGCATTGTCCTCTTTCTTGTTCTTTAATTCTGAAAATATTGCATTCTTGTTGTGTAAGCATTTCTAAGCTCCGAATTGTGTTGCATTTTAGGACAAAAGTTTTGGGAGGCAAGTACATCCTATGACGGAGTGAATTCTAAAATTTTCGATGCTAGTCCCGCATTTTTCATTTTGACTCCAATTTGGATCTGTCTCCATTTTATGAGAATTTAGTGTCTAAACAAACATATTAATGTTGTGATTCTATGATTGATAATGTGGCACCGTTTGGAGGCCGTTCAGAGGGGAAAAGCTAAGGAGACGTGATTTAGAGAGTCCGCGGTTAGCCTTAAGGTACACTACGACTTCTCATTCCTTAGATTGAGCTTAATTATGTGAAAGCATATTGATTTGTGTGAATTTGGGGTAAGTACCTAGTGGAGCATGTTAGATTAAAACCATTTGAGAGACTTTCACAAAATATTTGAACAAAACATAGTTCATTTATGAGATATTTATCGTTAAGCGACATGGAATCTGGCATTACCCTCAGGTTGAAAAAGGGAATCTACTTGCCAAGGTAGAACTCCATCACATTCATTCTTTGCTAAAGTTGATCCACTAGCTTTGGTCATTTAAGACAATTCTATTGGGGCACGTAGCTTTAGACAAGGGAATTGCTACTAGAGACCAAACCTCTACTAGCAGTAAGACATCAATTCAAAAGTTCTCTCGGTGCTAAGTAAATCTCAACGGAAAATACATAATCATATTCATATCAAAATACTTAGAAGGGCACAATAAATACTACTAATCCAATCTTAAGTTCATATTAGAGTAGCTCCTTTTAAACCAATATTTCATTAACTTTCATAGTAGACACTTACCTTTCTAAGCATCTAAATAATGATTCCATTAAATTGTGAGAAATCCTTTCACAAATTATTGACACTTTATCTTAAAAACATCCTTTAGTTCTTAATCATTCTTTTCATAAAACATGCATAAATCCTTAATCAAATTCTTGATCATAATTCATAATTTCATAAGCATTGTTCATAATTCAAGTTCATAAAATAGGTAAAGGCATGAGTCCATATAAAATCAATTGAAATTCATATAATAAAATCAAACCATGCATAATAAGATTGAATATAAGCAATTGAATTATAATAAATAGAATCCATGGGTAGGAAAAGACCAAAACACCTTTAAGTAAAAAACTATTGGAAGATCCTATGGTTTGGACCTGCGGTTAGCAGGAATTCCTATGGACCTTACTTTCCATGAAACCTTACTACTGACATTTGACCATTTTACTGTCCGTAGACCCGTTCCGCATACCTCAAGTTCCACCCCAAACTTTTCACAAAGAATGTATCACTTCTACGTGTGCCTTTTACGTCTATGACTCATAAAACCCTCTCGTATACCAGAGGTCTCAAACCACTTCTCTGAATCTACTCTATAGGCACTTCCTACGGCCCGTAGATTTCCTTATAGTTCATCCCGTTCATTTGTAGGTCAACTTACTGGACTTGAACATATTCAAATTTCTCAAGGTCGTTCGTACAGAACCATTCTATGGGCCATAGACGGATCAATACACATTGGCACCAGGTCAGTTTCTGAAACTTTTTAACCCAAATTCAACTTTCAAATCTGAGGTTTTACAGGTAACAAAAGGAATAATGAAGAAATCAATAATTAATGAGTAACACAGGGACCTTCATGTGTACTAGAAATTACTAACCATGATATAGAGAGTTCATCACATTTACAAGCCTAATTAGGGTGAATCCTCACAATACCAAAGTTACCTCACGTTCCTAGCACTAGCGAAGGGTACCAAACCATAGAAATTCTCACAAGGAGCAACAGTAATAACTAATTAAGGATCAACCAAAACAAACTCTGAGGTACTAATCACATGGACTACTATAAACTATCAGAAAACAACCTCAAAGAGATTAACAACACTAAACCAAGGCATAAACAAGGAATGACAGTCCTAAACTAAGGATCTTATAATACTTATCTAGCTTAAGGCTCATTATATGAATCAAGAAATACGAATAATGAAGAATATCAAAAAGTCACTAAATAAGATCCGAACACATATGCAATTCACGCAAAATATTATCTTATGAAGCACAATCTAAGAGAAAATAGATTGTAGCCTATCCGAAAGCCAAAAAAGCGCTCCGTTGAACCACTGAATGGGAGCTTTCCTCTTTTGAATCACTTCCATTCACCACCACACTATCATAATATTGGTCACAATGTCAATATAGATGTTTAGACACCAGAATCGCAACAATTAGAGATGGAGCCAAAAAATTGAGTCAAAATGTGTATGTTGGACCCATGCCAGGAATCCCAAAATTCACTCGGTTGAAAGAATCTAATCGACTTACCGAGCTTGTGATGCCTAGAACAACCTAAACAAGAACATGAATATAATTCTCCAATAAAGTAACATGGCAGCCCCTTTGTAGCAATAATTACCTCAAAATGACGCTCCCCCCATTTCTCTAAACAATCGAACGGTAGCCTCGATCAACACCAACACCCGGTACGTGAAATTGCCTTAACTAGAGCTCCCAAGTTCGAGAAATTTCAGAAATACTTCTTGGAGAAGACATGATGCATGAATAAGCTTATTTAAAAGACTAGACTTTATGGCTCATCGTGATTGTGAAGCCTAAGGCTCGTAATAATGACCCATAGGAAAAAGGACCCTTGCGAATGTGGAGGAAAGCCTCACGATCAAGGAGGGGTAGCTGGCCTGACCCTCAGAAAAATGGAGGTACAGGATCACAGAAATTGGTGATTGCGCCAGCATGGACAGGGAATTTTACAAAATGCGACCCCATGGTTCATGAATGTGAAGACTATTTTGAAGTTGCACCAGCTGATGCATACCAACCGGTTTGCTCAAGTTGGAATTCTCTGATGGGGTGCTAGGGATTCGTTCAGAACCTTGTTCGCGAATATAAAATATGCTACCCCACCAAATTACGAATTTAAGACTCAACGGAACCATCAAAACTTCCATCTAAGATCGTCTCAATGCAAAATAGATCCCATTCTCAATCTCTATTTAAAGTCATAATCCATAAGGTAGCTAACAAAATTGTCAGAAATGCATTCTGAGGCTGTCTTAGTGAAATTTTTGCCGAAGTTAACCATTTATGTTTCAAAGCCTCAAAAATAGAGAAACTTGCATATAACTCAAATGAATGACCAGATGATCGAACTGTCATTCCACGCAAGTCATAAATTCTTTAGGGCCGCTACACAAAAGCTCTAAATGCTGAAAAGATTGGAAAATAGAGGAAATGATCTGGAGGGTCATTACAATTTTTTTGTGAATTTTCTACTTGAAGAACACTAGCAACATCACTTGTAGAACTATTAATTTTAGCAATTAGTTGTTTCCAACTATATACAAAATTTAGCTTTGAAGTGGCTTCATTTTTTATTCCCTTGTACTTAATAACCTTTTATCAGTTCATAGAAAAAAATATAGAAATTATATGTGTCACAATTTGAGTTAACATCCTAGTTGTGACCAGCACTCAGGATCACGAATGACTCAAGCAGACCCTTGGTACCAATATGCTGCGAATGAACTACTCTGAGATTATATATAGTATGAGCGGAAGTTAAAAGATTATTAACTAAAGTAATAATTAACACATATCTGAATAATATGAGCAAAAGATCCGTGAAACTAAATAACTAATTTTTGAAGTAGAGTCTCTACTAACTAAAATAAAGAAGAAATAAGTTTTGCCTAGGCATGGCTCCCATCTACCGCAAAGTAATTGATTGTCCTGATGAAAAACCTAGCTACTAACTACTTTATGATTCTCCATAGACGAGGACTCACAACCTGCTGACTGCAAAGTAGCAACCTGTTTAGCCACTAGCGTGAGAGAAAATGCCTGATTTTACATAAAAAAAAAAAAAATGCAACATAAAGAAAAGTATATGGTTTGTATGTGCAATGTACTGAGAATATAAGGTAACACTAAGCATGATCATCTTGGGTGGATACATATAACGAGAACTAATGAGTTTTCAATAGTCATAAACACAGTGAAATAAATGAAAGACATCTTGAAATCAATGTATATGTATCATTTGAGAATCTGCTTTCAAATGCATAAAGGTGCATAACTTTCATTATCCCTGAACTAAAAATGAATCAAAGATGGCATATCAGTTTAGAGAAAGTCAAATTTTTTCTGGTTATTTGCAAATGTGAGTATTTTCCAACTATAGTTGTCATTTTTTTATCAAATGTAGAGTGCACAAACATAATACATAAAACTCAAAGGAGCGTTCACTCTCTTTTTTCTATGATTAAGGAGCAATAATGTATTATTGTAGAAACATATCACACATAAAGAAGGTGACCATTACAGTAAAACCTAAAAGGCTAAAAACGGGAAAACAGGAAGTCCATGAACCCAAAATGGACCATGGACCCTTCTCAACACCCTAGACTGTGCGTTAACGGGTCCACCGCCCGTTTAGGGCATGGTGGATGACCGTTCAAGGCTGACAAGATTGGGGTCACCTAGACCGGACCCTAGATGGCCTGTGTGGACTTGGACTGTCTGTACAAATCACCCATCAGTTTTTAAGTGTTGGGTTAACTTCAAACGATTATATCTCTTAGCACATAACTAGTTAGTAGAGCACGACTTATCAAATTAAAGGTCATCAAGTCCTATTTCTAATGCCACCAAGTTTGCCTCATTTCGAGTTCGGAGTAAAAAGTTATGCCTGTTTAAGTGAAGTCCTGTCTAACAGGTGAAATTTCACGACCGGCTATACGACCCGTGAACCCTTAAATGGTCCGTGAAGTCTCTCTTTTAAGGCACCTCGCTGGTTTTTAAGTTAGGGTCAGTTTAGTCTTTCCCCAAAGTGTTTGGTACCTATAAACTACGTCTTTTTAAACCCTATTTCAAGATCTATATAAGTGAATTAAGTCCTAAAATGACCAATGTCAATTCATTCTACTAAATTCTCTCCAAGGTTCTCTCCAAAAATCTTTTCTCTAGATCAAGGAAGTAGAAGAAGCTAGGATTCTTCAAGTTCAAGTCTCCTTTCTTCATCATTACTTAGGGCTTAAATCAAGATATGTAGGGAGTTCATCAATGGGTTCCAATCGCCCATTGAGCCCCCAAAGTTTCTTTAATTTTCCAATTCAATTTCCCAAAATTGATTAGGTTTTCATTCAATTCCACATGGGTTCTATTTGTATGGATTCAATTGCTTTATTATGATCTTATTTTGATGATTTCGACTTAATAACATGCATTTAAAATAATTCATGTGAACCCATGATTGATTTATGAATCTTGACTATGAACCCTAGCTTAAATGAATTTATGAAGAAGCTTGAATCTATGAATAGTAATTTTTATAAAATTATGCATGTTTTTATGAAAGCAATGTTTATGAATCAAGTAAGCTTAAGTATGAAGGTTTCCCATATGTTCGCTTGGCCACATGACATGAATGACATCTAGATTTACCCTCAATGCTTTTCGGATATGCCATCAATGATTATAGATCACGCTTTCAAAACTATTTCCATTATTAGTAGGACATTTCTAGAATGAAGTTTATGACTATGGGCTTTAAAAAGCTATTATGAAAAGATCATGGATGGTAAAAGGTTTTCTCACGCATGGTCTAAGGAGCTATCCTATGATGTTTCTACGTTGGATTAGTATCTTAGTTGTACTTTTCCATGGATATAAGATGAATATTATTAATGACTATTCAGTGGAATTTATACTTTACACCAATAGGATGTTGAGATGGAAGCTCTCTCGTAACTTGAGGTTGGGTTTCTAGTAACAATCTCCCCATCCCATAAATATGTGCCACTATAGGTTGATTGTCTTAGATAGACATTAACTAGTGGATCTACTTTTGCTCAGATTCATGGTTCTTACCTTGGCAAGTGAGGAAACCACTTTTCAGTGTGTGGAAGACACTTGATTCCATGTTATAACTCGCATGGTCTATATTTCAGTTAATGGTAAACTTCCCACAAAACAAACTAAGTTAATTACTAATGATTTATGAAGATTCCTTGATGATTTAAAGATGCATTGACCATGTTCATGATTTATGAATCTTCTTAAAAGATTTTACTATGTTTTAACTTGGTCATGAATTTCATGTTTTTCAATCATGCCCCTTTACGATCACGTCTCATGTTTTATTGCATTCCCTTCATACTTGCATACTTGTGTCTACATTAATTCACTAATGTAGGGCTTGAAGATTCTTATCCTTCCATTAGTTCCTAGTTAAATGCATTGGAGATTTGAAGACTTGGTGAGTCCTCATACATCGAGGACAATGTCACTTTTATAGCTTTATGTCATTTTAGTTTCAGACTTTGTATGTGATGTATCATACGTCTCAATCGCTTTTCGTATAATGTATTAGATGGTCTGTTGAGACAAATGTTAGACTTTTGTTTTGATTCAAAAACTCTTTCAAAATATGAAATGCTATATTTTGAATTCTTTAAATTCTATTATACTGTATGATGTAAGCTAAGTGGTTTGTGTAGGTCCTCTTGGAGTTCTATACGCCATGTCACGTCTAGGGTGTACTTTGGATCGTGACAATTACCCTTCGTTAGTTAATGATTGTTGTTTAAAGTAAGACTATTACATATTGAAGCTATGTGAACAATGAGGAATATAAGTAGATCTTATGCTATGTAAAAAATTGTTTGTCAATGATATTTCTTCTAATTGAACACTATATCTTAAGGTGACTTCACCAGAGGAACAAATCCTTTAAATGGAAGGATGCAAGAATAGGTGACATAGTTGACACTATCAAATAGCACAACAATGAATATCCAAGAGAGAGACTTTGAACCCATGATGCCATCACCATCCGCATCACTTGCCTCTCGTGTATTAAACATAATAGATGCTACCATGCAAGAAAGTTACTTGTTCCCACAGAAGTTCTCTTGCTTTGCAGTTGTTCCAGTTTGTTCTTCAGAAATGCCGTGAGAAGGTCTAGAAATAGAAACGGGATGACCATTCAGGATCCTTCTTTTTGAATTAATATGTGTGGCGTTCTGCCTTTTTTCTACAGATATATTTCCAGCATTGATAACAGAAATGCTATGAAAAGATCTAGAAAGAAAAACAAGAAATTGGTTTTTCTGCCTTTTAATTCATTTTGTGCATTCCTTTGGGCAGGATCTCTGTTGAGTTTAGACATGTGTACAGAAATATCCTGTTCGATGAGTCATCTTCTGCACTAGGAGCCATAGTTCAAGTTACCAATGCTAGAAATATACTTACGGAAGAAACACAGAATGTAACGTGGGTCCACAGAAATATCAGAATCATCAATGGTTCTTTCGTTTCCCTTTTAAGACCCTCCAACAACATTTCCGAAAAACAAATTAAACTGGAACAAAATGGAAAGCATTCCATTGTAGAAAGTCCCTCTCTTCGATATTCGTTGTTTTGCTGATTGATAGTATCAAGTATGTCACCTATTCTTGCATGCTTCTATTTAAATGAGTTGTTGCTCTGGTGAAGTCACGTGAAGTTGTAGTATTCATGTAGCAGAAATAACATTGATAAACAATATTTTAGATAGTATAAGAACTACTAATAGTCCTCGTTGTGCACATATCTTCAATATGTAAAGGTATTACTTTAAACAACTATAATTAACGACTGGAAGGTGATGTTCGTCTTCTTTGTGTTTCATCTGTTTCTGCGATAATACATATCGCTCTTTAATTATCGAAAGAAGAAAGAGAACACTTCTTTAAGTTATATGTATTATGTTTGTGCGCTCTATATTTACACAAAAATGGCAAATGTAGTTGGTCATTCCTTACATTAGCAAATAACCAGAAAATATTTGACTTTCTCTAAAATGATATGAAATATTATCTGGGCAATCTAAAGCTTGGAATGTCATTGATTTAAGTGTTGAATGATGGTGGATAAGGATTTGGAACGCAGATGTAAGAAATCACAGCACAAACTATCACAACAGGCAAATCTACTCATCACATTCCCAATAAAATGGGATAAAACACTAACTTGAAGATCACAAATTTCAATGGCTGAAGTCACGAAGAGGCAAATGATCAAAGAAATGTATAGAACCGTTGAAGAGAGAGGTTTGGAGTTAATGTAGAAATATGATTCAGTAGATCGTGGAAACTTAAATAGGAGAATGCGCACATGGTGTAGATATGGAGTAGTTTAGGTTTGTTATTTTCTTTTTCTGATTAATTAACAATTTGAAATTCATTTAAAAATAAAATTAAATACATAGCCATCTTTATGATTAAATAGCTGTCAAATTTTAGTTTTAAAAAAAGTAAAATGGTTTGATGAACCCGTGTACTTGTATGAGTTTGTATTATGGATTCTTTTATTTAATCCTTTGCAAACTAATTAAACAGTTAATTAAAATGAGACTTTTAAACCTCTCTCAACATGTGTGTATCTTTCTCTCTCTTACATAAATGACATCTCACATCCACGTTACAAATATTAATGCCATGTCATAATTATCTTCATTACTATTTTTAATTATTGACCAAAAATATTACTCCATAAAAGACAAAATTAATAAGTTTTCTCTTTCCAAAATATAAAATAAAATAGGTATTTCTCTCACCTTTCCTCCACCTCCCTCAACCCACAACCACCATAAACACAATCTCCATTCCCCTAATTATTTTCATCTTCAAGGAATGACCACACTACAAAAAAACGCTTAAATAGCGGAGGTTAATTTTAAGGTTTGTGGGGGGTTTAAAACCCCCGCAATATAGTATTGCGGCAGTTGTAAAAACTCCCACAATAAGAGTTGTCGCAAGCAATTTGCGGCAGTTTTTCTTTGACCCCCACAATCAATTAGCGGGGGTTACTTTGCAGAGGCCGACCCACGCTAATTTAAAATTAAATCTTTTGATATTATTTTTTAGTTACAAATAGCGGGGGTTTAAAACCTCCACAATTTGCAATTGCTTATATTGAAAGATCTGGACAATCGCATAAGCTCTTCAATTCATTCAATATACTTTTGTTCATATATTATTAATAGAATCACTAATTAAGCTATAAATCATAATCAAATCCAAAAAATGTCTCGAGGTCAAGAAATATATATTCTTTAACGACATATCATAAAGTCACAAAAATATTGTATTATCATTAGTCGCTAAAATGATATTGTCAACATCAAATATCTTCATCAAAATCAAACACTAAATCTAAACACAAAATATCTAATCCAACATATTAAAATCCCCTTCAATCACACAATCTTGTCATCAAAATAATTAGCTAAGAATATAGGCGGAGTTGGTTCACTACAGTATAATCAACGGCTGTCATGGCTAGGATTATTATCACCATCGCATGATCTTCTTGTGTGCATAGGAGGAATTGGTTCACTAGCAGCATCACTTGGCTGCATAAAAAAAATAAAGTATAAAATTAATTAAGTGATATGAAAAAATGTAAAATTCTTGGCAAATATTATGTTTCAAACTATACTTATCATCAGTTAATATATGTCAACAAAAAATGCATTAAATAAAGGAGAAACGATATACAAATCAAATGAAAATAGAAATGTAAGAAATGTACTTACAGTTATTGTAGAAGAATTTGTCGAAGGAGAAGCAAAGAACCCCACAAATTGTTCTGGTATCATTCCTTCTTTCATTATCATATATGCCTTAAATGCATTCATCATTTGATTATGAGCATTCATCATTTGATTGTGGTTCTCTTGGCATTGGGACGAACATGAGCCTTCACTACTTGAAGCACTTGCACCACCAAAACGTGGTCTTACTTGTTTAAAAACTTTACTGGGGACAACTCCTAATCCCAAACATCTAACCCTTCCAGAGTGCTCTTTTCCTAAAACCTTACCAACAACATCATTTGGTGAAATTTGAGACTCATCCATGGTACTTTGACTCAAAGTTAGCTCAATTTTTTCCTATACATACAAAATCAATGCCACAAATAAACAAGCAGTAATATTGAAATCTTCTTAGTAAAGACAGAAAGATAAAAACTACTTATATGTACATGTAAGAACATGAGTAGTTAGAGGTATGGGACCACAAGCCATCATAATACAATTAAATAGCAAGTAATTGAGTCTATATAACTTCCATCAATTAATCAACTAGTTCACAATTATTGCCCTATCTTTTTTTTCTATCTTGTTGAAATACAATTAGAATTCATGAAGAAACTTACACATATTTCTTTTGCAGCTTCATTAATATATACTCCATCTTTATTTTTATGAGTAGCAATATATATTTGTGCTTGTCTAGGTCTTTGTCCTGTTTCAGCCATCTACAAATAAAAAACCCAAATAAGAATAATTTACTACTCAAAAATGAATACATAATAAGTTAATTTACTAATCACCATTTCTGCCCTTCTCGTAGCATTCGCTTTGGAGCCACCTTTGTGTGGAATTGTCTATTTTTTTTTATTTTCAGTATTTCTTCTACGCATTTCCTTATAAAAAATATACGAAACTTAATTAAAAAAATCAAATAGTTTCATGATAATAAAGACTAGTAAAAACAGTAGCATAAGTACCTTTGTTGAAACTTTATATTGGTAATCAACAAAAGAAATCCATTGATCTCGTGGAATTCCATCTGGCACATTATCAATAATCTCAACTTTACTTTTAAGTGGGTCTTCGACTAACTTCCACAAGTTGTTCTTATTTGCAGCCCACTTCTTTCCAATAGATTTATAAATATGTTGCCGCGCATTTGACTCTGTTGTCTTAAAGGAGAACTTGGGCTTCAAGAAAAAAAATATTAGTTAGCTTATCCATTTGCTGTAAATATAATATTGAAATTCCCAATTATCTTTCTCACCAAAAAGTAAAATAGAGCAAGAGTCTAGTTGTAAGCTTATACCTTTATAATTTGATCGAAGACGCGATTTAAGTATGACATAGGCACACTCAACCATTTCTCAAAGTTGATGGGAAATAAAGAGCAATCACATGCTAAAATTCCACAAAAGCCTGAAAGAAGGCTACGAGCCTCTCCAAATGGTTCATTCAAGTAATCAAAATTAACTACAATAAGTTCATCACCTGATAAATTAAGCACATCTATTTTTCTTACTTTGAGCCTTTTGACATTGTTTTCTAAATCTACAATAAAAACAAAGATAAGTTTAAGTATGAGAGAAACAAATAATGGTTATTGAATAAGCGCTGATACTCAAAATTATTTACCTATTGCTTCTACAGTCCAATATGACTGTGATTCACGCCCAATCGCTTTTTGAATGGAGCTTGAACTGTTGGAACTTGTTGTGATGAGTCTTGTTCTGTTGAAGTCGGATGTGATGTCGAGTGAACTAAATGAGATGGTTGTGATGTAGGATAAGCTGCTGAAGCTGAATGTGATGCCGAGTCAATTGATTGAGATGATTGTGATACAGGCTGAAATATTGGAGGAGCCTGCAATGTAGGCTGAAATAGTGGGACTGAATGTGTTGTGGTCAGAAATGATGTGGTCTGATGTGGTGGCAGACATGATGTTGATTGGAGAAATGAATGTGTTGATTCCGCACCTTGAGAATCAGATACTAATTGATCTGAGTTTTGTTTTTTCTGTAAACGCTTGAACTTTGGCATGCTGGCAATTCAATATTTCAAATCCTGCAGCATGAATCAATTAATTTCATAAGAAGTTAAAAAAGATTCAGTCAAAAACAACAACTGATAACCTGCAAATATTACATCTTAACCATAAAAATAAGCACCTGAAACTAAAAAAATAACCACCAAAAATCTGCATAAACAGCAGCTTAAAATGCACAAAATCAGCAACTAAAAATTGGAAAAACAGTAGATAAAACACAGTAGAAACAACAACTTAAAACACAAAAATTCAACACCTAAAAGCAACAAAATAGTAGCTAAAACTGCCAAAACAACAGCTTAAAATGCCAAAAAACAGCAACTAATAACCTACAAATACTTCATCTTAATCACCTGAAACTAAAAAAATAACAACAAAAAATCTGCTGAAGCAGCAGCTTAAAACGCACAAAATTAGCAACTAAAAATTGAAAAAATAGTAGATAAAACAACTTAAAACACAAAAATTCAACACCTAAAAGCAACAAAATAGTAGCCAAAACTGCAAAAAAATAGCTTAAAATGCCAAAAAACAGCAATTAATAACCTACAAATACTTCATGTTAATCACCTGAAACTAAAAAAGCAGCAACAAAAAATCTGCTAAAACAGTAGCTTAAAACGCACAAAATCAGCAACTAAAAATTGAAAAAACAGTAGATACAACACAGTAGAAACAACAACTTAAAACACAAAAATTCAACACCTAAAAGCAACAAAATAGTAGCCAAAACTGCCAAAACAACAACTTAAAATGCCAAAAAACAGCAACTAATAACCTACAAATACTTCATCTTAATCACCTGAAACTAAAAAAATAGCAACAAAAAATCTGCTGAAACAGCAGCTTAAAACGCACAAAATCAGCAACTGAAAATTGAAAAAACAGTAGATAAAACATAGTAGAAACAACAACTTAAAACACAAAAATTCAGCACCTAAAAGCAATAAAATAGTAGCCAAAACTGCAAAAAAACAGCTTAAAATGTTAAAAAACAGCAACTAATAACCTACAAATACTTCATGTTAATCACCTGAAACTAAAAAAACAGCAACAAAAAATATGCTAAAACAGTAGCTTAAAACGCACAAAATCAGCAACTAAAAATTGAAAAAATAGTAGATAAAACATAGTAGAAACAACAACTTAAAACACAAAAATTCAGCACCTAAAAGCAACAAAATAGTAGCCAAAACTGCCAAAACTACCAAAACAACAACTTAAAATGCCAAAAACCAGCAACTAATAACCTACAAATACTTCATGTTAACCACCTGAAACTAAAAAAAAAGCAACAAAAAATCTGCTGAAACAGCAGCTTAAAACGCACAAAATCAGCAACTAAAAATTGAAAAAACAGTAGATAAAACATAGTAGAAACAACAACTTAAAACACAAAAATTTAGCACCTAAAAGCAACAAAATAGTAGCCAAAAATTGAAAAAAAAAAAACAGCTTAAAATGCCAAAAAACAGCAACTAGTAACCTACAAATACTTCATGTTAATCACCTGAAACTAAAAAAACAGCAACCAAAAATCTGCTGAAACAGCAGCTTAAAACTCACAAAATCAGCAACTAAAAATTGAAAAAATAGTAGCCAAAAACTGTAGACACTACAATTTCAAACACAAAACAACAGCAGCTAAAAGTCGAAAAAACAGCTACTAAAATATTACAGAAATTGCAGCATCAAACACAAAATACAAGAAACTAAAAAGAGGAGCCAACAACTAAAAACTTCTAAAAAAATAGCTCAAAATGCAAAATATTGTCCAAATCTTTGCTATTTCATTCATTCATATTCTCTTCTATTGCAATTTGGATATTCTCGTAGTCATCATCAAAAAATTGTCCAAATTCTTGTTGTTGGTATGGCTCATTCTCGTACAGATCTCTTCTCCCATTTCAAACAAATCTCTTGGCTTTAGATGTACAGCGACACTCCATTCTTTATCAGTCTCATCATCAACATAGTAGACCATATTTGCTTGTGATGCTTCAATATATGGATCATGATCCTCACGATCACCAGTGTGAATCAATTTAGAAAAATTGACACAGTTAAACTTCCAAGCATCTGTTTTGTACCCTCTATTTTGAGTAGTATCAGCCCATTGACACTTGAAAAGAATAACTTTGAAACTTCCATAATAATTAAGCTCGATAATATCTTCTAACTTTCCATAATATGGCAGGTCTGCTTGTCTTGCACACCTATCTACACTAGACGCAATACAAGAAGTGTCAGAGATGAGAAAAACCCCACTATTTTGAGTTTTTGATCCTTGTTCTCTAGATAAAGTTCGAAACATGAATCCATTAATGTTATAAGCACTAAATCTTCTTGCATCTTGTGCAGGACCTTGTGCTAAAAACTTGATATCATCAGAGATAGTTTCTGCGATATCTAGGTTCATAATCTAAACAAACATAATATATTTGTCAGAGATACAAAATTGAAAAATAAATATGTTCAAAACAAACATTCTAAAATTATTTACTCACTCGCTTAGGAAACCAATTTGGAAACTCTTTACTAACTCTCTTCTCTGCCTCTGTTGTTGAAACTCTTCGACCTCTTGTACTTCTTTTGATGTGCTGTCTGAATTCACTACAAAATTGTTATATATATATATATATATATATATATATATATATATATATATATATATATATATATATATATATTAAATTTTTACCTGATTATTCTACACATTTCTTAAAAATCCAAATCAGTTTAAATTTCATACTCAATGAATGGCTTCACTGCTGCGCAATTAAGTATCACATATCGATGAGCTTGAGTTTTCTCTAAAGTCGTCAATGGTTCTATTGTGGAGCCTCCAACAGGTTTACCTTGTTGTGGAAACATAGATGACTTTCCAAAAGCTTCATTATGAAAAGTCCATCGTTTACACGTTTAGGTCGATTCAACCTTGACTCAATTTCATCAAAATAGCGAGAGTAAAGAGTTAGAACTTCTTCAACCTTATGCCCCTCAGCTATTGAGCCTTCTGATTGAGATTTGTTCCGTACGAGAGACTTAAAATGACCTAACAATCTATGATCAAGATAATGAAGTGTTAGAAAACTTATTTATATTTAAATTCTATTCCATATTCAATTCAATAATTTTGAATAAGAAATTTTTTACCTTTCAACAAAATACATCCAGCGATAATGTACAGGCCCACCTTGTTTTACTTCATCAACTAGATGGACAGTCAGATGAATCATTACAGTAAAAAATGAAGGGGGAAACAATATCTCTAGATGACTCAAGGTTTCTACAATTTGATTTTGTAGCTTTTCTAGGTCAGAGATGGTTAAGCTCTTCATACAAAGCTGCCTAAAAAAGGAAGAAAACTCTACCAGAGTTGCAACGACCTGATTTGGAAGAACATTGCGAATTGCTATCGGTAACAACTGTTGCATGAGGATATGACAATCATGACTCTTTAATCCAAAGATTCTTTTTTTATCCAAATTAATGCAACGAGATATATTACTTGCATAACCATCTGGCACTAAGATATTCTTTAAAGTCTTGAGGAAGGCCAATTTCTTCTTCTTTGGAATTGTAAATGCACCAAGCCGACATTCACCATTCTCATCCGGCCATAAATCGTGCCATATACCCATGTCTTGTAGATCTTTTCAAGCCTTAATATGATCTTTTGATTTTTCTTTATCATTTAGCAAGGTATATATGATGTTGTCAAACACATTCTTTTCAATATGCATAACATCTAAATTGTGGCGCAACAAATTAGACTCCCAATATGGAAGATCAAAGAAGATGCTTTTTTTTCTCCATTGTTGAGTTCCACCTTCATCATCATTTCTTTGCTTGTTTCGTTTTCTTTTACGATTCAACTCTGCCGGTCTTCCAAATGTGACATTGATATCTTTCACTTGTTGAAAAATATCTGATCCTGATAACTTCTTTGGAGGGTTCCTTTCTTCCACGGTTCCATCAAAACGATGCCTCATCATTCTAAATTTGTGATTTCTAGATAAAAATCGACGATGGCCAATAAAACACCACTTTCTACTATGAGGAAGTCGACAAGGTTCTGCGTCAAAATTACAAGAGGGACATGCAAGAACAGTATGTGTGTTCCAACTAGATAAGCTATCAAGTCCAGGAAAGTCGCTAACTGTCCACATAAGAGCCGCTCGCATTCTAAACATTTCATTTTTTGATGAGTCAAAAGTGTCAACACCATCACTCCACAACTCTTTCAACTCCTTAATAAGGGGTTGGAGGTATACATCTATGTTATTTCCTGGTGCACGTGGACCTGGAATAATCATTGAGAGGATGAAATTTGGTTGTTTCATACACAACCATGGAGGAAGGTTGTATGGAACCAAAATAACAGGCCAAATGCTATGACTAGTACTCATTGTCCCAAAAGGATTGAAACCATCACTAGCTAGGCCTAATCGTACATTTCGAGGATCAGAAGAAAATTCAGGAAAAGTTGTATCAAACTTCTTCCACGCCTCACCATCTCTAGGATGCCGTAGGGTTCCGTCTTTGTTATCATACTCTGCATGCCATCTCATATGTTCTGCAATTTTAGAACACATGAACAATCTTTGCAATCTTGGTTTTAAGGGAAAGTATCGCAAAATTTTTGCAGGCATCTTCTTTTGCTTCTTCTTTTTCTTCTTACTTGTGGTCGGTGTATGATCTGTATTTCTCTTCTTCTTTGGTTTCCATCTAGAAGTGTGACAATACTTGCATGTCTCGGCATTAACATCGTCTTCCCAATACAACATGCAATCATTTGGACAAGCATCTATTTTGATATAATCAAGACTCAACTTATTTATGATTTTCTTGGCCTCATAAAAAGAATCAGGGATCTTTGCAAATTTAAATGCATCCGTCAGTAGATCTAGGATCATAGTCATTCCCTTATCACTTAATCCAGACAAACATTTAATGTGATAAAGCTTTAAAAAAAATTCCAACTTTGAGTACTTGGAGCCTTCATACAATTCTTGACTTCCATCTTTAAGCAACTCAAATAAATTTTTCTTATTTAAAGCAAGCGTATCATGTAACATTTCTTCTTCTTCCACTACCAGTGATGGACCTACATCAACACCCTCATGCCTTAAGCCCCCGAATGCTTCATTAACCAATAATTCTATTGGATTTTCAATGGGTGGTGTAGCTTGAGTGGTCTCTATGTTTCTCGAATTAGGAAACACATTCATTTCTCCATGCATAACCCAAGTGACATAATTCTTTGGAAACGGCTTGTTGATCAAATGGTCAAACACTATATTTCTAGTTTGCCACTTTCCAAAACCACATTTAGGACATGGACATTTAATTTTATCTCCTATAGCTCCATTGTTAAATGCAAAATCTAGAAATTGATTCAGACCAAGCAAATACTCCGATGTGTTTCTTGGCATTCCAATCCAAGATTTATCCATTGAAAAAATAATTAATGTGGAAGAATATCACCTACAAGATTTCATGAGTATGAGAATAAGTGTCCATTAGCATCACTTGATGAGAATAAAAATTAATTAACAAAGAACACACAATCAAAGAATTCATAACAAAACTCACATTTGATGCCAAATCCTCCCTGTTAATGATGCATGAGACATTGTCTTATAAATGTACTAAAAATGTATAAAATCATATTCAAAATAAACTTGTAATAACGACAAAAGTTTCATTAAAAAAATCATTAAAATAACCAAAAGAATGAGGAACTTATAGCTTATGCAATAGATGCAATACAATAAATATGAATCTCATAACTTTAACTACCTAATTGGAAACAAAAAACACATCCAAATCTCATTGTGCAGTGGCTATGTACCAACAAAATTTATCATAATTCCTTTTTTTTTTTACAGCAAACAAGTACAACAACCACTCAAGTTGGTTCTAACTTCAAAGTAGAATCAACACTAAGACGTTCCTCCCATAAATTATCAACATATCATATGGTAGAGCCTTCAAAATAGATTTTGAAACAAAAAGTACTTCTAGGTATAGTACTCTACAAACAACCAACACAAAAATGACTATATATAATGAACATTTAATTCTACAATGTTATCATTCCATCTAATATCAAACCATAAAAAATAACCGAGATAAATTTTCAACTACATCAAAGTACATCAAAAAAATGAAAACCCATTTTCAATAGATCATATCACTTCCATCTAGATAAATCTTATTAGCTCAATTGATTGACTATCTAAACTTACATAATTTCAATCAGCCATAATCAAAACATAAGGAGATAAGGTAAAAGTTACATTCATAAAAAAATCTAAGTTAAAACAATGGTCTTAAGTTCTAAAAAAATCAGTAGATTAATGTACTGCAAAATCACAAGAAAAAATAAGAATGAAAATCTAATTGGGAAACCCATTTGTGAAAATAAGGGAACAAACATCTTCCACAAATGAGAACCCTTCTCAAGAACATACTACCTCCTTCACATATTTTAAACCCATCTACGAAAACTCCAAATTCAAACGAGCACTAAATATAAATCTATCAAAATTCGAGATACCAATACCAAAATTTGAGATACCCATACAAAAATTTGAGATACCCATTCAAAATTCGAGATACCAATATTAAAATTTGAGATACCCATACAAAAATTTGAGATACCCATATCAAAATTTGAGATACCCATATGAAAATTCGAGATACCCATATAAAAATTTGAGATTCTCATATCAAAAATTGATGAAACTAAAAAAATAGCAATTATTTTGTTGAAAGATAAACATAAAGTTGTGTACCAGATTGTGTGGAGAAGTTGCAAGCAAGAACTCTTTGATTGTGAACTCCAAAGGAGAAATAAGAAAAAAAAATAGTAAAGCTTCAAAACTTGTGAATTGCAAAGTGAGGTATTGAACACTGATGAGAATGCATTTTTTTGGGGGCAAAGTGAGGTATTCACTGATGAGAATACAACTAGCTAGAAAAATTGAGGGAAACCAAAAGAAAAGCGGGAATATAATGTTACTGTGCGCTTTCTTTTTTTGGGATCTGTGAAATTTTTGGCTGCTGCTAAATATTATTTATAATTACGTCAGTTTCAAAAACCCCCATTATTTAATATAATTTGCAGGGGTTGGAACTGACCTTCGTTTTTAAACTCCCGCTATTCAAGCATTTTTTTTGTAGTGCCATGAAGCTCAAAAGTCACAAGGTGAGGGTTTTCTTATTGTTATTGGTCTACATATATGATATTCCATCTTGATAGTTAGCATTAACTAACTAATATGAGCTAACTAAATTTTCTAGATGTTGGATCTCGTGGAAGTTTTTTGGGGCTGGCTTTGTAGAAGGAGGAGGAGGAGGAGGAGGAGGAGGAGGAGGAGAAGAAGAGCACACACAGTCAGACACAGAGCTCACCTTAGAAAAACAATTTATTTGATTTCCTCTCCATTTCTCATCATCATCCATCACTCAAACCACAACATGACAAACATGGAAGAAACATATAAATTAGAGAAAAATCAGTATTGACCATCAATTCTTTTTCAGCATCTCAAACCTTCAACACTGCCAAAACTCACCAAAACACCCACTCATTAAAGGAGGTTCAATGGACAATATATGGTGGAGATGTAGCGGAAGAAAAGCTAAATAAATTATTACTTCCTTTATAGCGGACAAGCCTCCAAAACAATATGCTTATTAACCAATGCCCTGTTTAGGGACTATATCTTTTCAACATAATAAAAGACAACAAATTGTGTGACAAAAGTGGTGTTCCATAAAATAAATCGGACCAAACACAAGGCAATTATTTATGAATTACACCAATAGAATCTTAGATCACATCATTCAATTCATCCAAATATTGCTAGAATATAGAAAATTTTCAATATAAGTCCTATCTGGGCAGCTGATTAAAATAATAGGGAGAAATAAGAATTATGTTTCTGCCTAGATGGTCACCTTATCACTACTAGTGCATGATTCACTGGAATCCTTATTGCTTGACTCATTCAGGAAGGAGAACTATTGAGCATTCTCTTTGATGACCTTTAGAAGTAACAAGTATGTCACAAGAGTCTTTAAAGGGGTCTTCACCCACTTCCAGATCCACACTATCATCTTATATTTGTAGGGCCTTTTTTTCCTCTCAACTTTCAAGTTGGCCTAGAGCTCTATATGGGCTTAGGCCAAGGACTCAAAGGCACCCTATAGAGCCTAAAAAGGTACATGCAGAAACACTAGATGGAGCAAACTCATGGGATGTCACTACCAAACCCTTTAAGAGCTCCCCCATAATATAGATGTTTGCCTCCATCAACTCAAATAAGCATGTAGGCCGTAAAAGGATAGACTCGTCTCCACAACAACCAATACCCATGATATCCTCTCTTTCTGAGGTGACCTTCCACCTCTTTCTCTGTGCAAGTTCACCTTACAACCTTAAAAGTTCAAAGGGTGCATCACACTAGATCATGTAATCCTCCCCTTCATGAGCACCCCTCTTGCTTCCACACATAACATAGTAATCAAAGAGGAGAAGGATACATCCACTGCTCTACCTCTTCTGATCTCATGTTTACCGACACCATATCTAATATTCTAGGTTCCACCAAGGCACGATGATTGGTGACATCACTAACATCGCTAGAAGGGCTAACCCTTCTAGTAGCCAAGTTCAACCACCTCTTTGCCTCAACGGTGAAGTGCTACTGAGCCTGTCCATCAATGGACCCATGTGGTATGATCTCTCTTCTACTCACTTCCCAGAATTTTGACAAATTACAACCTACTTCCATCAATATTCCTCAATGTGAGCTCTAAATCTAGGGGATTAGACTAATACAAGTGAAGATATTTTTAGCTTCAGTTATTCTTCTATTTCACTGCTCTTAGCTTAGTTTCTTTAAAATTATTTTCTTATTATCCTATTTTATCTCCTATAGTTGTCAAGTATAGAGTTTGTATATGTAATGACCCTCCTAGTCATTTTTGTTTCTTGCCTTCTGTGTGTCGTTTAGAGCATTCCTGTAGCGACCCCAAGTCATTTGTGACTTGCTGGGACTGACAGTTCGGTCACCTGGTCGTTCGTTTGGTTTTGGTGTGATTTTTAGTATTTTGGAGCTTATGAACATTGAACGATCATTTTCGATCAAAAGTTCAAGAAGACCACCTAAGAATGGAACTCTGACAGTTTCATCAGCTCCGGAAGGGTCATTTTAAGCTAGTAGCATGGTCGACATGACTCCCGAGGTTTTCAGTGTGAGTCGGTGCGATTAGGCGTTTTAGCCTTTGAAATTTGGCCTTAGGTTGACTTTGGTCAATATTCTTAAAAAACGCACTCGGATGAAAATTCTGTCAACCCGGTTAGCTCCGAAATGTTGAGTTTGGTCTAGAACAGCCTTTTGTTCGATTCCCGAGGTTTCCAGACTCATTTCGAGCCCTTTGGTGGATTTTGGTTAAAATAGCTCTTGGAAGTGGGACCCACTTTTTATCGAGATGACCTCTGATGAAAATTTTGACTTCGCCGTTGAGTCTGGAATATCAAGTTTAGTGGGTTACCATATCTTTTTTATTTTTATCGGGTCCCGATCGAATTCCGAGTACCCGTCGGAGTTCTTTTTAATGCTGAAATTGCAGAAAAATCTGCAACATTTTCCAATCTTTCAAAGGGCATAACTCTATCATTTCTAGTCCAAAGTTAGTGATCCAAAGGTTCATCTTGTGTGGTTTTTCGCAAGGAACGCATTGGTGTGGTTAGATTTCATATTCAAAGCTTCATTGGAGGTAAAAATTTGTGTTTAAACTGCTGTCACAGCCATTTTCGGACTCAGTTTTTGGGCAGTTTTGGAAGCTGATTTCTTGGTCATTTTAGGTCCGATTTTAGTGATTCTTGAGGCTATATTGAGTGGTTTTTCGAGGAGAACGTTGTGGTGTTGTCATATTTCACTTTAGACCTCTCGTTTCTGGTATTTTCTCGTGAATAGCTGCTGCTATTACTGTTCATTGTTAGTATGTTTTGTGTTTTTCATTGTATGTCGTGTTGGGCTGTTTTGAGCCTCGAATTGTGTTCCATTTTGGGACACAAGTTTGGGGAGGTGTTTAAGAACCTATTTTTGGGGTTAATTTCGGAATTTCCGGTGCGGGCCCCACTTTCCCCGTTTTGACCCCGAAATTGGTTCGTCTCCGTTTCTTGCGATTTTAGTGTCTAAACGACCGTAATAATGTTGTGACTCTATTTTTGATAGCGTGTCAGCGTTTCGAGGCTGTTCGAAAAGGGAAAGCTCCGGAGAAGTAACTTTTGGAGCGCGCGTGGTCGGCCTACAGGTAGGCTACGGTTTTCCTCTCTTAGATTGAACTTGAGAGTGTGAATGCATGTTGATTAGTTGGGATTTGGGTTGGTAGTTATTTAATAGTGCATAGGTGTTTAGAATTCATGTTTCGGTCTCTTTCGGAAATTATCGGTTATCAGGGAGAATGCTTGGTGTTACAAATTGCCCCTCCTTGCTATGTGGAGTACTTGTATGCTTAATTACTATTTATTTGAAGCATGTTGGGCCTTAGTTTAGGTTTGACTAGGGCTTGCCTTAGAAATTCATGATTCGGAATAGTTAGGCCTTAGTTTAGCCCCGACGTCGTTCGGCCGGCTTAGATCCCTGTAGATTGGTGTAGCAGACTAGAGTCTGATAGTTTGGACCTTAGTTAGGCGATACACTTACTTCAACGATAGTTATCTTTAATTTTTTCCGATATTGCGGCTTCACGAGTTACGTCGATGACACTATTTCTGCTTCGCGATTTGAAGTTATTTTTCGATTAAGTTCCAAGGACTAGCATTGATTGGCTAAGTGTGGACGGGGTTCCACAGACATTTTTGCGCCTGGATCGATTGAGACTCTTTTAGCAGCTACATTGACACCTTTGTCAGATTTTCGGATTCGAGCTCCGGTTTAGACCTCATGATACTTATATAGAGCATCCGGTTCGAGGTCCGGCCTCTATCGTTTATATACTTATATAGAGCATCCGGTTCGAGGTCCGGCCTCTATCGCTCAGATATTTATATAGAGCATCCGGTTCGAGGTTCGGCCTCTATCGCTTAGTTACTTATACAGAGCATCCGGTTTGAGTTCCAGCCTCCGTATTGTCAGATCCTATTATTTGGGGTTGAGGTTTTTGTTCGATGTTATGTGTTCTTGGTTTCTCTTATGTAATTCTCTTTAGCTATAGTTTTTCTGTGTACTCGTCGGGCTTATGGGGGTCCGTTCGGGTTTTAATTTAACTTGCGCACGAGTGTACCTTCTGGGCTTATGGGGGTCCAGTTAGGTGTAGTTAGATTACTTTAGTTAATTATTTCTACACTCGTGTGCATTTCAGTGTTACTTAGTTTTCGTTCTTGACCTCTGTTTGTGTTATTCCTTCTTTTCATATTGTATTTACTTTTCAAGTTCAGTCGGCCTATGATGCCTACTGAGTACCTGTTGTTTTGGTACTCATGCTACGCTTTGCATTTGTTTCGTGATGCAGGTCCGAGCACCAGTGGCTAGTGTTGATCCAGCTTGGAGTAGTTTGATTCGGAGACGGGGGTGAGCACACGACGTTCTGTACTATTTCAGTCTCCATCTGTATATATAGACTTGTCTTTTGCCTTTCGAGACAGTCGAGTCTCTGTAGTCCACTTTTGGGACTTGTACACTTTTGTTAGTAGCTCTGTACTAGTGACTTCCAGGTTTTGGGAGGGATCTTTATTTGTATATATGTTTTGGTTTGCGCCCGCTTGTTTTATTATTATATTAAATTTTGTCTACTCTTGTTTAGTTTCTGCCCTCAGACCCATTACTTGTTGTTTCGGGTTACGGGTCGGCTTACCTACTGGTGGGTTATAGTAGGTGCCATCATGACTCGAGAAATCGGGTCGTGATAAGTATACGTCAAAGCTACAGTAAATCTCACAAGACCATTCTATCACTAATTCTCATGTATCAATTCATCAACAACAATGGCCACCAACATCTCTGTTGTAAACTCTTAAGGCTAACAACACCAAAATTGTTCAATTCAATTATTTCACACAGTTGCCAATCAAATTAGCTGGCAGCCACAACTTCCCTCTATGGAAAGCACAAGTGTCAATTCATATGCTTAGTCAAAATCTCCATGAACATCTCGATGGATCTATTCCTGCCCCTTCTTACATGCTATCTCAAAACAACCAAGAAATTGAGAATCCTGCCTTTCTTGTTTGGTTTCATCAAGATTAGTTAATCAAAAATGCTATATTGGCCTCTTTAGAACCAACTCCTAATACCACCGTAGTCATTGCTGCCATCGCTAATGGTGCCTAGCACGCTCTACATATTGCATATGCAAACAAGTCTCAAACAAAAATCTTTAGTTTGCATGATCACTGGCTTGTGTTACCAAAGACACTCATTTTGTTGTTGATTATTTCCCTCAAGTTAGATCACTGTGTGATGAACTTGCAACTGCTGGAGCACTGGTATCTTACCCAAAACTTATAGTTAAAATTCTTAGTGGTCTTGGATCCGAATTCTGCAAACTATGTGCTGCTATTCGTGCAAGAGATTCGACCATCTCTCACAAAAAATTAAAGAAAAGCTACTCGACCATGAGATTTTTCTCAAGCTCATGAAAGTGACCAATATAGCGGGCCATTTTGAGATCCCTAAACTTCTCTATATCCTTCAACTCCGTCTCCTTGGTGGTGGTCACAATGGACTGAAAGAAAGCCCCCTCTCTAGCTTTGATAAACACATATGAACTAACGGAGAAAGTCAACCATATCACAAACATGCATACCCTCTTCGTCTCAGTTGGAAAAATAGTCATAGCATGTCTTGATATCTCACAAAAATGGGCCTCATATTCTATAACAAACAAACTACTATATGCCAAGCTCTCAAACATTAATAAACTCTCCTCCCTTACACTCTAAGGAATGAAGAGTCCTGGAAAGCACCAGATAACACACCCACTCTACTGGTGGATATCCAACCAATCTAGACCTTACATAAGTCCACCAACACTCCTTAGTACATCCATGGAGCTGAAGTGCAATAAAACGAACACCAAGTTCATCAACCATACCCACTACCCCAAGAATCTCATTGCACAAGGTTAGGAACTCATTAGCATTCTCTCCCTTACCACCTATAAATATTGTGGTTTAATATTCTTAAAACTCCCATAGCACTATTGTTCAACTGTTGTTGTCGAAATAACCACAGGAGCAATATATATGTGCACCAACAGCCTGTGGAAGACCCACTTGAGGCTAGCCCATCTGATCATAAATAATCAAACCCTACTACTCATCGAGATTCTATGCCCCTACTCTCATATGAGAAACCTTTGAAGTACTATTGCTCCCAAACGCACATGCAAGTGTACGTGGTCTCTCAAGTAATATAATTGCTCTACAATAGCTAGATTATCGAACCCAAATGACTTGTTGATTAGTTATTCTTAAAAAATTATACTAGTCTAATTATTTCTTTAAGAGTGACAAGAAATTTTACTTTATTAAAATGCACAATAATAAAAGATGTTTACTGATGATTGGGAAAATTCTAGGGCTCCAGCCTTCTACAGATTTATGCAAATTATCTTATTTAATGGATGTCAATCGATTATTGAAATCACAGATTACAGGGTTAAATGTATGATCATGCCCTCCTGACCTATAATTGTATATGGTAATTGGCAGCCTAACTACATTGTTTAGCGAGGATAGACTGAACCAATTACCGAGCATTACGTTTTCATCCTGTCAATTAACCAAGAAAGGTTTCTAGGAATATCCCCATTTTCGATGCATAAACCCTAAACCTAGAGATGAACATGCTCTTTTTTCCCCAGTTTCTAACGTCTTATTCCTCCCCAGTGTTAAATTCGGACAATTCATTTGTTTCAACAATCCAATCACACAATACTAAATTAAGAATAAAAGAGTACTTCAAATGATAATCAAAATCAATCCATCAAAGTTAATTAAATACATTCATCGTGTAGCCAGAGCCCGAGTACTAGGGTATTTAGCACTCATAATATGATTCTCAATTTTACAATATTGAATTAATATAAAAGAGATTGTATAAAGTAATGTTTAGAAATGAACCCTAAGAATAGATGAAACAACTCCAAAAGTCGCCATTCTTTAAAACTCGAAAAAAGTATAAATAATAAAATAAAATCTGAGCCTATTTATAGTTTAGGAAAAATGGCAGAAAACTAGAGGCCAGGTCCACGACACAGAGACGACTTTTTTTTCAAGTTCAAATGCATTCCTCCTTTCCGCGACAGAGAGATGATACATACTCTTTTGTCTCAACTCGAAAATGTGGAGAAAAAAATTAATTCTCTCTTCACGACGTGAAGAGGGTGCACTGCCTCATGTTTTGCTTTATAATGGCTTCCACTTCTATTTGGCACCTTCTTACTTATGCTCTCGCGTTTGGACCCGCTCTTCACTTCACGATTTCCATTTTTTTTTTGCTTGTTTTCTCCTTTTTTCCCAAACTACAATCACTAATCACAATGGTTAGTCTAAAAGAAATATATGACTCAAATCCAATTAAAACACCAAAATTTGTCCAGGAACATAGATAAAATGAGGGGTGTTATTTGGCTCCTAGGCATATAAATAAGCCCAAGATCACCACCAAACTTAGAACTTTGTTCGTCCTCGAACAATTCACCATTCTTATCCTAGACCTATACTCACTAATACTAGCATTTGTGCTTCCACAACTTACTTTCAAGAATCTTTTATCAAATCAAAATACACATGTTTCCATTCACACTTGGCCTTGGCCAGCTTGCAAACACCATGTGACCTCAAGTATTGACTCGATAAATTTTAGCAAGCAAAACATCACCTTCATGACAACCATCACATATCACCTATATTTCATAAAATAAGTGCCCATTAGGCAAAGAAAGTAGTCCACTCTTCACTGACAAGATTAATTGTAACATATGGACTTATCATGAAAACTCAAACTTGAAACTCACAAGGAAACTTAACATGTACGCACAAAGAATCATAAGCTTTCTCATTATGTACATCTCCACTAATTAAGCATGCCTAGCAAAGAATCACATAGGACTTTCACATGTTGTAATGTAGGCTAAAGGACAGGAACACTATATAATAGTGACTTACACTCTCAAATTGTGTAAAATTTAAACGTCATCACCTTTTTTTTTTTTTTTTTCAACCCTCTCTCTACAATCCTATTACAAGTAACTCACATCATTTCATGAAGTTCCCCTAAACCTTTATTCTATATACTAATTTTTTTTCTTCAAATATATAGGGGATCAATCTCTCAATGAGGTATTTTTCATCACTTTGTGGCAATCCTTGGTCACCTTTGGAAACTTAATCATCTATTTACTTTCAATTCCACTACTTCCAATCAGTATATGCTACATTGCTTAAGCAACCAGGGTACAAAAACAGGAGATTCAATCAAATAGTTGTAGTATGTTAAAAGGCAACAATTTATGAACATATCCAAGGAGTCCTATTATCATTTCCTAGGTAAAGCAACACTTCGATTTCTATTCCATAACATGCAAGGCAAGTCCTAGACTAAGACGCAATACATAGAATACACAACGCCTAACCAGGTGCCACAAGTTAAAGTCAAGTCGGCTTTATCATCAAGCAAAACACTTAGCTCATGCAAAAGTTCAAATAAGCTTAAGTTGCACTATTTAAAATCAAATACAAGAATCCAAAGGTATACCCCTTTCATAATTTATGCTTCAACAAAAACACCTTACCTATGACTCAATGATGAAACTTAACCTTAAGACAGTTGTCATCCATATATCATAGGGCAACGTGACTCAATATGATGACTGACTCAATCCTGAGAGAAGAATTCATTTTGTATTTTGTATGGTTCAAAGGGGACTATCCTTGGCCAAAGAACCAAAAAAACTCCAAAGAACCCCAAATAAAAATAAAGTAACAAAAACTGCTATTGTAATATATAGATTGGAGAGAGAATTCACACCCCACCCCACACTTTAAAATCAAGCACTATCCTCAGTGCTACATAACATACAATCTATAGCCAACCCAAACCAACAATGATAACCATGACAGTTTCCACCACAGACCACAAGCACGTAACATTCAAGCAACTTTATCTAGTACCGCCTCCAATTTGAGTACCCACAATTCCAAACAAAATGAAACAAAATAGGAAAACATACATATTACGTGTGAGAAGGAGAGACTTGGGAAATACGACAGTGAAATCGACCCCATGTTATGGATTTGAGGTTAAAAATTCTTGAGAATAGAAGGGGAAGGTGAAATCCTGGGTTTGTGGAAAAAGCAATTGGGAATTCTTAGTGAATGTAGGGGTAAAGGGAAATTGGGTTGGTTATTATACAAGAACACTAGTAAAACCCAAACTTTTTAATAACAATAAAAAATAAGCTAACCGGTCCGCGACGCGTGCATATTATGGAGTCCACTGTTAACACTAGGAAATAAGTTTCCAGCGAAATCAAGTTCAAGGGATACCTCCGCGATGCGGTCTTGTCACATTCCTCTTTTGTTTTTGTCGAGAATTTTTATCCTCATCGAAATCAAAATAAAATTTCACCTCCATGATGCGTGCACATTATGAAGTCCACTGGCAACGTTGGGAAATTAATATCCAGCGAAATCAAAGTCGAGAGGCATCTCTGCGACATGGCTCCAATATGGAGCCTTGTACCCTGCAACTTTCATGAACAACGGTTATTAAACACAAACCCTATGGGTTGCCTCCCATCCAACGCCTTAGTTTGGTCATCGTGCGAGTCATCTTTCTTTGTGTTTTTTTTTAATTATTATTTTAATCATATATTTTTTTTTATATCCAAATTATTACAATGAAGAAAGAAACTTTACAAAATCCTAAGAATGAAAATAACCTAAATAAAAACACAATTCCTATCTAATACATGTCGCCATGGGTTGCCTCCTGTCTAGTGCCTAGTATAACGTCGTGGCTCCACAATTCTCGTGACTTATTCATCATTAAACTCGAGCGTTTCTTGCTCGTGATCTATATTATTGCTAAAGTTGTGCTTAAATTTTTGTCCATTCACGAGAAGCATAGCGCTTTTGTCCTTATTCTTTAGCTCCACTGCTCCATGTTGAGTAAATCTCACGACTTCGAATGGTCCACTCCACTTTGGTCAAAGTTTTCTAGGGAATTGAATTAAACAAGAACACCTGCTGGCCCAACTAAAAAATACGTAGTACAATATGCTTGTCATGCCACTTCTTCGTCTTTTCTTTATATAACTTGGCATTTTTGATGGAGCCGAAACCACTCAAGATCATGCAATTTAGTAGTTCTTCTCCTACTAGCCAACTTAGAATCAAGATTCAACTTTTTATGGCCCAATAGGCCTGATGCTCCAATTTTGTGGGGAGATGGATTGCTTTTCAAAACACCGGGCGATAGGGAGAAGTCCCTATTGGTTTTTTATATGTTGTTCTATAGGCCAACAATGCATGATCTACCCTATTAGCCCAATTGTTTCACTATGCATTCATGGTATTTTGTAAGATCTGCTTAACCTCGTGATTTGACATCTTTACTCAACCGCTAGTATGATGATGATAGGTTGTAACTACCTTGTGTCACACTCCAATGCTTCGCTAATAAGTTTTGCACTGAATAATTTATAAAGTACTTACTTCCATCACTAATCATGGCTCTTAGAGTTAAGAACCTGGTGAATATGTGTTGCATAATGAAATTTACCAAATATTTCATAAGTGGGCTTAGTCAACGCTGGTGTTGTGCACTAGGCTTGTGCCTACCTCCCTGTCTATCTTGTGCTTACATAATGCAAGACTGATCCCATAAATGTTTGACATCTGCCAACCAATTGATGTCTTTCTCCTTCTCGAAATTTTCAAAGTTCTTCAAGCTTTAACTCAGAAAAATATACAGAAAGACATACAAGCAAAGTTTTATCATCTCCCAAAAATTCTATCTTCAAGTGGGAGGGTAGTATCTTCAATTCTAGCTTGGGTGTTTCCTTAATTGATGTCTTAGGTGGTTTCTCTTTAATGGCTAGCTATCGAGTGGTTGTCCAACTGTAAGATAATGGTGATAGGCTTAAGACTCCCCACCCCCACTTTCTTATACAAAGAAGTTGGAATCAGATTAATACTCTCTCCTAGATCACACAACCTTTGAGCATGAATGATTTTCCCTATAGTGATTTGAAATGTAAAACTACACGTATATTTGAGTTTGGTAGCCTACTTACTTTTAATCCTGGAGCTGCACTCTTGAGTGAGTTCCGCAGTTTCATACTCCATTAATCTCCTCTTGTTTCATACAATCACTTCCACATATGTGGCATACTGGAGTATTCCAGCAAAGCATCAACAAGAGGTAGATTAATGTGAACTTGTTTTAGAAGCAAAAGAAACTTACCAAAGAGTTTTTGCTTTTAAAACTTCGGAGGAAATGGTGGAGGTGGTTTCACTATAGGTTACATTGTTTCCTCATGTGTACCGTATCCAGTCTCATTGGTTTTCTTCTCCCCCACTATAGTTTCACTATTACTCTTCTTTGGAGAAAATTCCTCCAATTGCAACCCACTACAATTTCTAACCACATTTACTAGCCTGAGATTAGGATCAATATTACCAGGCAAACCTCCTTCAGGACGTGAGTTTTGCGCACTAAGCAAAATGCCCAAATTGCTTCTCTAGATTCTGAGTTGCTAGTTGGTTGTTTCTCAGATCAGCTGCAAGTTTCTCCATGTTCACATTTGGTTGAGCCTGATTAGCCTTCATTTTCTTTAATATGTCCTAAGTGCTCATGCTACTTTTCTAGCTATTTTAATTATCTCGTTGACCCTGTTGTTGGTAACCTCAAACATTACCTTTAGGTCTATATTGATTATAGCCATATGCCTGATTTTGATTTCCTCCCTAAGAGAAAGTACGGTGGTTTTGCCAACTCGAATTATATGAAATTCTCATAATTTTGGGCACCCCCACCTTGCTATGAATTACCTACATAGTTAACTGAGTCCAAGTTTGCTCCACATATTTCTATAATGTGATCACCACTTACACAGATCTCACTCCATGTTTATGGTTGGTGTACCGCATTTACCTATTCCTATGAGTGTTTATCATGTTCTACATGGTAGGAATTTTACCAGTTAAAGGTGTAAGTGCATCCAACTCTAGCATCCCAGCAACCCTTGGTACCGCAAGTTTAGTTCCTTTATTCCACTCATAGTTACCTTTGTGGGATTCTGTTCAGCAAAGTGAACAATTTAGCATAACTCTTTTCTAATGCTTGTCCTCCTGCAACTGAATCAAGTAAGATTTTTGTGTTTAGGTCAAAACCCTCAATGAAGGTTTGGACCAACACTTCGTTCACCTGATGATGGTGCGGGCAGCTTAGTAGCATTGATTTAAACCTGTCCCAAGCCTGATACAAGTTTTCCCCTTCTTTCAAAAACTTAGTATTTGCTATTTTCCATGATGAGAAAAACCTTAAAAAAAATTTTTTTTGAGCAAGATCGTCCCACGACGTGATAGAGTTTGTTGGCTCAGAATTCAACTACATTTTTTGCTTCCCCTAATAGAGAGAATGGGAGAGTGTGAGTCTCAGATAATAATTGTTTACTCAAGTTGGAGTGTATGCGTCACTGATTTCAAAGAAATTCTTAATGTGCACTTGTGGGTCCTTATTCAATAATCTGGTGAACTGTCCATTTGAGTACAATAGTTAGACTATACTTTGCTTAGTTTCAAACCTACCACCAATGGCTGGTTTCTAAATACAAGAAGTGACATTGGTTGTGCATGGAGTTGCCATGTCTAGCACTTTCATCCCTGCCATCACTACAGGTGTGGCTTGCTCAACCCTAGTAACACATGTACGACTTTTTAAACTCCTACTACTAGTGTTACTTGTTGACTCACAACTAGAGGGACATGGTAAATAAGTCATACTTGTCTTCTCTGCTAATGAATGAATATTTCTTATTCAGCGAGTGGCTCCACCAGTTCCCATTCGTCTTCCATCTTGAAGTTCAAAAACAAGTAATAATACCTAATACAAAATTATCAATGATAACACTCAACTACACATCATCCAATTCTAAGAGTAGGCGGTCGCTAACAAGTATAAACCTAACTAAGAGTTTGGATCGATCCCACAGGGAGTGATACAGTGGATAATTCAATTAGGAAGTGAAAACATGTCCTAATCGTTTGTAGAAGTAAACGCTTCATAACAAGAAAATTAATCACAAAAATTCAAAGATAATATCAAATGGAGGGAATTAGTAAAGAATTTCTGACAAAGACGTAGACCATTAGAGATTGGACTTTGGAAATGTGATCAGTCGAATGATAATTTCGCATAATGGGTAATTACTAGTTGCTTAAAATTGTTGAATCTCAATGGGTAGGCTAGGTTTTGAGTGCAATAGCCATCTCTCGATCAGCTATTGCGTTTCAGGCGAGTTCTCTTCCAAGTTAGGTTTGTAAAGATGCAATGTAACCCACTTTCTCAAGCTATATTTTAAAGACGCAATCAATACAACTCTCAATCAATCATCTATTATATTACCTCTTTCTCAAGCAAGCATAGATAGCTAAACTAAAATTGAATTTGCAACTTCAATTCATCAATTAAAACGTGAACAAATAATTGAACACACTTAAAAAAAACATTAAAATTGGCAATCAATAATACCCATTAGCTAATTAATGCATTTGACTACATGATCAAACCCTAAGGTAAGGGGTTTTAGCTAAGCATAGTGAAGAGCAAGAAATCCTTACCAACAAAATTTTCCATCTGATTTGCTAACGATCTACAATCCCAAATGTTGAAATCGAAGCCAAAATCTTACAATCTCCAAATCTAAATCTGAAACTCCACCAAGAATGTTAAACAATGTTAAAAATGCAAAAACTCTAAAAACTGCAGGAGTAAAGATTGTGGGAATTCCTTTTCTTCTTTCAAAAAATGTATTTATATGTGTCCAAGAACTTGGCATGGAGTCAACTAGGCGAAGTAGGTCAAGATCACCGACCCATTCGATGATCCGCCGATTTTCTCTTCTTTTTGCTTTTTGGCTTGGTTCCTCTATCAAATTGTTCTGGAACTTTTGGCGAGCTTGATCGTTGTCGATGATCCATTCAGTGCGTCACCAAATCACCTTTTTGCTCACCAAGTCTTTTTGGTCCATGGACTACATTGCTGGAACTTTAGGTGAGCTGGAGGCCCACATAGCGAGTTGCCAAGTGGCTTTTGTATGCTCTAGCTTCTCTTTTCTTTAGTTTTTCCAACTTTTTCTCTCTTTTTCGCATTGTAATGTTTTTACCTCACTCTTAAAACTTCATTGTTGCAAATTTACATATTAACATCAGTTATGAGCATAAAATAGGCATTGAGGACACTAAATCATTAAGAAAGAAGTTCTAAATGCGTCGAAATTACCAACTCATCAACACACCCAACTTAAACTTTTGCTTGTCCTCAAGTAAAACACATATTAACATTAATTATGAGCATAAAATAGGCATTAAGGATACTAAATCATTAAATAATAAGCCCTAAATGCATAGAAATTATCGACTCATCAACACGCCCAACTTAAACTTTTGCTTGTCCTCAAGTAAAACACAATATAAATCAGGCCAACAGGGATGTCTGCACATAGTGCTACTTGAGACTCAACATGAATGTGCACAAGGTTCAATCTACACATGCAATGTTCAATTGTGCACCAAAAGTTTCAAACCTGATTAGCCATCATCAAATAGAGTTCAAGCTCACAATGCAAACTTCAAATGCAAATTCATGCTCAACAAGAGTATTTGAATGCCCACACATCAAGAATGATTTCATGCTCTCGTAAAGCCAATCAAATATTTCAATTTAAGGAATCAAAATCAACTCTCACGCTCTCAATGAGAAAAACATGCACGCTTTTACCCATATGCTTGCCCTTATTTTCCTACCAACACATCATTCGGCTCATGCAAGATCAAAAAGGTCTGTCAAGGCTTGCAACTAGGCTGAGGGTAAGGGTATGATCATTTTGGCTTTGTGACTTCTACCTTCATGAAGTGTGGCTCAAATGTCAGTTCTTACCATTTCATTCATTGATCTTTTAATCTTCACAACTCAGCTATATATGGCATATTCAAAGCACACAAAATTTTTTGTATAGCTCATCGGACACCTCTTTTATTTCCATAATGCACAATTAATACAAATTATTCATTATTTTCTTTTGCTGATTTTCTTTTTTTTTCTATGGGGGGGGGGGGGGGGAGTGGGTTCCATCTTTTTCCTCAACACAAGTTTCCTTCGATTCCTTTCCTCATTCTTACCACACCCCCAACCATGGCTTTTGGCCTACGTTGGCTATTCAAGCAGACCAATGCTTCACGAAGGTTTTAGGTGGGGAGGACAAGGCCATTTGTGTTTCATGTTTCATCCAAAGAAAAGGTTGGGCTCAAATAATGCCAAGCTAGGTTCACACAGTGACAAGGTGGTCACACAAAAGGTATAATAATTAGTTTCACTCTCAAAAATTCATGCCTAAGATCATTTCCTTCATTCACCAAAATTAGTCAATCTGACCAACGGGGCAAGTTATAGCTATCACCATGCATATATTTCAAGTAAACCTCACCACCAATCATTGATCATGACTCTAAAAGTTAAGCTCGCGTGCAGCTGTCATTGCAAGACTCACCTCGACATTTCGGCTAGTCACAATGAGATGATATTAGTTCACATAAGACTTATGCAACTCAAATTTCCTTATTGGACCTGCACAACATATTGTTCATCAAAATCACTATTCAAGTCATTGGTATTAGTCACAATCGACACTCAAATATACAAGAGAACATCAACAACATTAAAAAATTAAGCGATCAAGAGAGAGATCAATGAGATAAAACCATATTCATTCACATTCATGCACCAAGGAGAGCAGTTTTTAATAAAACACAACAAAAACAACACATAACAAAACCACAAATTATCCAAAATAAGACAAAATACAGCCAAGAGGTTAGGTATCAAAATACCTTTACCCCTCCAAAATAACTAAACAATTTCCTCAATGTGAATGGAAAAAAAATGTATCAAAAGTAGATAAAAATGAAGGAGAGTAAAGATCCACTGTCAAGCTAAGCCTGAGGTGAACTTTGTATATCTGGGGTAGCCTCTATCTTAGCATTAGTGCCCGACTCTCCTCAAACAATGGATGACTGCAAAACGACCTTCTCTGTAGGAAGAGATCTACTTGAACCTATCATCGATACGTCGCAATGGGAAGTCTCAGCAACAATCAAAATGATGTCACACGCAAGGTCCTCATACACCATATCCTCAGGCTGCTATCTACTCCTTCACAGACTCGGGCGTATCCAACTCATCACCATCATCAAATACAGCATCATCTCCTATCAAAATAGCCGAAGGGATCTTAGAAATAGCTGACATATCTAAATTGGGCCTTCAAAAATCTCCACACTGCCTTATAGTATCGAGATTTTGGTGAACTTCAACTCGTCCACATCACGTCGTAAACCAACAATATCAGCCTTCAAGGCTGTCACATCATCTGACCGGCTACCACCCTACTCAAAAGCCTCAACCCAAATGGTGCATGCATCCAATTCTAGGCTATGGTCCATAATCAGCTCACACGATCTGCTCAGCTCCTCCCAAATGGGAACTAAAGCAGTAGCTTTAGCTCTTTCTATCATACGTGGGACAATGTTCTTGACCCTAGAAGTTCTCACATCGGCTAAATAGACAAGGTTTCCCATCTTATATAACATGGCCTTGGTCAATGGGGGATGGGATGCAGGAGTAGCAGCAGGAGCAGTAGAGGAAGAAGAACAAGTATACATGTTTTGTGTATGTAACACCCTAAAAATTTCTAAGTTAAGATCCAAACAATTCTTCATTTACATGTAAGGTCGTACCCGGTAATTATTAAACTTCCCGTATTTTAAAGCTAAATTCTTTAGTATGGGAATGATTTTTCTTATCAATTAATGTCACTAGAATCTCCTAGCACAAAGTTGAGTTGAAAGTCTCCTTACTGATTAAATTTTGATGTAAGATTCTACTTGGGTCAAATTCAAACGATGATATCTCTTAGAATATAAAGATTATGTGACCTATAACCTATAAACTTAAAGATATTTGAATCCTCTTTCTTGAGTAAAAAGTTATGACCATTTAAGAACCTAATACAGTGCTATGATGAATTCACCGATGGGAAAACATTATAAAGGATCGTTTTTGTCTTTTTACCTCTAAGGAAAACGTAAATGAATTTCTTTACTAATTAAATACCCAATAAAATAATTAGATTTTCATCTTTTAATTCATCATTCTCTTCTCTCTCAAACCCTAAGGCATAACCCTAAGGAAAAATCAAAGTAGAAGGCTCCAATCAATATTTTTTTCCATCTTTCCAAGATTCTTCTTCAAGGTAAATTTTTCTTCAAGAATTCCATTCTTTCCAACTTAAATTGCTCCATAAAATTATGAATCACTAATGAAAATCATAAATCTTGGCCATAGATATTTCAAGGAACTAATTCAAGAATCTCAAGAAAGTCTTTAGCGACATTGGATCTAATGACACTTAACTAATGTCGGTAAAGACTTTAACACTGTTTATTAGTATGTCTATTTATTGCTGCTAAAAGTTATCTTTTGTTGTAGTGATTTGGCTACCTGAATTGTTGGTGTTTAGTGTTAGGAGGTCTAAGTTCCTTCGAGGTCACACCACATGTAGGTGCGGTTCTTGCTGTAGTAGGTGCTCCTCAGAGTAAAGTTGGGTTGATTGATCCACCGTAGGGTTTGTCATCCCTCTTTGACTATGTATTGGGATTTCCAGAGTGATCTAGGCATAACACCACATTATTCCCTTCAGATTAGGAGTTAATCATAGGGTTCATCAAAAGGTTGGATTTGACACTTCAGTTCACTTCAAAAGCTTTTATATTAGTGAAGTCTACCTTTCCCTGGGTTGTGAATCATGTGAGGGATGTAGAGTAGGTGTGCCTTGATATTTGTAGAGATAGTGGTCAAAGAACTCAACCTTAGTACAATAGTGACAAGATTCCACTTTGAGGTGAGTATCAATTCAGCGGAGTTTATCTTCAGGTTAAAATTAATTCATGGGATTTGTGAGTTGACTCTTGTTTAGGATGCATGGGTTGCTTTTGTCATGCTTGGTAGCTTGTGTGGTTCGTGATGATGTTGGTATACTTGGTACTACGGCCAGTTGGCTATGTTAAAATGCTGCCTATTGGTTTGGTTTCCTTTCGAATGGGGTGTTTGGATCAAATTTTTAATGGTAGAGCCGTTTGTGAGATCATGGTGTCGGTGTTTTAGAAGTTCATTTTGATTGAGTAGGTCGCTAGAGCATGGCTTAGTGCTACCTTCTCATTTTTAAGATATAGGTCCTTTGGTTTAGTGTGGTTATATTTACAAGGTTGTGTTTTTGATGGGTTTGTTGGTTTTAAGGATTAGAAATTGATTTTGGGGTCTTACCCTAGGCTAGGTTGCATTTCTTAGTAGTTCGTGTTCTTGGAAATTTAGGTTCTTCTGAGTTTGGTGCTGTGTGGGCTTGCAATTAGGCCTCAATTGGTGCTAAAGATGTTTAGGATAGCTAATCACCGGTAGAACGCTTTTGGTGGATAGAAGATAGTAGATAAGCACCATAAGGTTTGTTTTTGAATTTTGAAGTTAGGTTTTATCTACAATGGTCATGTAGGTTTTCTTTTTGATTGTTTTGGTATGGTTCTAGTTTACTTGGATAAATATGGTGCTTTTAGGCAAGTTTGATTCTGTTGGGTGACAATTGGAGCACAAAATGGATAGGGAGGAGTTTTGGGAGTTTTAATGTGAATTTGAGAATTTTCCTCTTTGCCTGAGTTTTTGATGGCATTATTCAAATCGAGGGTGTGTCTGAGGGTCAGGTGAACTCAGTATCCTCATATTTTGTGCCTTGAGGTTGTGTCTATCATTCTATTTTCATGGACGAAAGTCCTTTATATAGTGGATATTGTAATGACTCCTATTCATTTTCTTTGTTTTTGTATCTTTTCAGTGTTTAATGCTTCATAGTAACCACCCCCTATAGCTTGTTGGGACTCACAAGTTGGTCAACAGGTCATTTATTTGGATGTTCTTCAAGTTTTCATATTTTGAAGCTTTTGAAACTTGAACGGTTGACTTTTGTCAAAATCTTAGGAAGATGGCGTCGGAATGCAACTCTGACAATTATCAGCTCCAGAAGGGCCATTTTAGGCTTTGGCATGGTTGGTTCAGGGCCTGAGAATTCTAGTGTGATTTTTTGCCATTAGGAATTTTAACTTTGAAGCTTAAGCTAAGGGTTCACTTTGTTTAACATTCTTGGTAAACATTCTCAGACCCTGTTAGTTTCGAAATGTCGAGTTTAGTCTAGAATGACCTTTCTTGTGGTTCCCTCAACTTTCAGTCTCATTTTGGGCCTTCTTTTAGTTTTAGCTTAAAATATAACTTGGGAATGAGATCCACTTTCCATCAAAATGACTTTGGATCGAAGATTCGATTGTTCCATTGAGTCTAGAATGCAAATTTTGATGGCGTAGCATATTCCGTTTGCACTCATAGGGTTCCAAACGAATATCAAGCACCCTATTGTGGAATTTAGAGTTTGAGAAAATCAGGTAAGTGTTGGCCTCTGATGGAGGCTTATAGCAATCATAGTTTAGGACTTTTAGCGACCAAAATCTCTACCATTTCTAAATAACAAAATTTCAGCATTATTTCCCCAATTCAAAATGGAATTTCTTATTCTTGGGAACTCCTATTGAGGCAATTCAAAGTGATAGAAGTATGTGTTACTTGTTCATACATGTTGTAGTGTTTGGGAGGTATCTAGAGCATTCTGTTTGAGATATATTCCACCCTGAAGGGCTGCCAACTCTCTTTTGTTTTCTTCAATTGGTGATTTTGTTGCATATGGTGGTTTAGCCTATTTCACGCATGAAATTGAACCTTGTTTTGGGACAAGCTCGGTTAGTCTACTAGGACCTTTTGACGGAGACAATTTCAATATTCCTTATATGGGTCCCACATTCCTTTTTTACCCAATTTTGGGTACATTTTTTATTATTGTGAATTTAGTGTCTAAATGTTCATAGTGATGTTATGATAGATAATTTGATCACATAGCGGTGTGGAGAGGTATTTAGGAAGTTGATAACTTGTAAGTGGTTAATTCATAGCTCTCTTGATCAGCTTTGAGGTAGGCCTAGGTCTACTTTCTTTAATGGGCTTCTTGGATAATGCCCCTAGGTCACTCTCGCTAGCTGGGCAAGGATTGGAGTGGCTGGCTGGGGTGCTAGATTGATTTTTCACTCTTGCCAGCTGGGTTGGGAGTTGACTATGCTTCGGATACTCGAACTAGGAGCCAATATTTCACTACTTGGGTATAGATTCATCGCTCTTCTCTGATGGTCCTATTGAATCCTTGGCATTCATATGCTTTGTGTATCACTAATATACAAGTTTTTTGCTAGTACCCTCCAGTTTGTGGAGGCTGGTTGGGTCCTGTTTCTTGTTTGTACTTTTCGAGTTTATGGGGTTCGGTTAGGTTATTGTTGTACTATGCTTTGTTCTCTATTATTATTTCATTGTTAGATGATAGGCATTGAATTTGGAATTGTGGTTGTGGGTCCTCCTGACCTTGGGTAGTTATCTTGGTATCTTTATTGCTTGCAAATAAGATGTTGGCTTGTGTTCCAAGTACATTGTTGAATCGACTTCCTACTTCCTATATCATATTTCTATCCCTTACTACTTGCATATCGATGTTAGTATCTCCTGTTTAGTTACTTATGCTAACCTTTCCTTATTGTTGGAGATTAGCGTAAAAAAGCAGCATTATGTTAGCATTAGGAGTATGCATTGCATCAGGAGTGTAAGTGTTGTTATGTATTACTAGTAAGAGTTAACTTACAAAGTAGAATTCAAGTAGAACTGTCCTATATTGTAACCTGCCAACAACCTATATAAGGAGGTATTGTGCAGTAGTTTCATACATGAAATATATCAATAATATTGAGTTGAGCTCTTCTTTTCCTTTATATACTATATTTTCTACATGGTATCAAGGGAATAAAATAAAACAAACCAAAACTGCGCAATCAAACCCACAAAAATCTCATAACAATGGCCTCAAACACAACTTTCATGTCCCTATCAACTTTCTCTCTGCATCATCTTATTGATGCTTGTCCAGTCAAGCTTAAGCCTACTAACTACTTGGTATGGAGAATTTAGATCATGCAGTTTATGCAAGTCATGAAAGTAACAAACTTGATCAAAGGAGAGAGACAATCAAGTACCACAGACGGGAAGGAAAAAATATTGAAGGCAAGGAGAAAGAAGATTTGGAGAGTCTTTGGGAAAAGAAAGATGTGTTGTTGAGAACATGGATCTGAGGGACTATGACTGAGGAGAGCATGTATCTCATTGTCAGTTGTTCGATAGCCTAAGAGATGTGGGAATTCTTAGAAGAAACATATCTTCAAGCAACTAAAGACTAGGAATTTCAAATCAAACAACAACTTCAGAACATCAAGTTGGCAGCCAAAAAACTTGATGAGTATATGAAAGATTTCAAAGGAATATGTGATGGCCTTGCAACCATTCAGAAACCTATAGATGAGGATAGCAAAGTAATCAAACTTTCTCGAGGTTTAGGCTTTAAATATAGGACCTTCAGGACTATTATCCTTGGGAAGGCACCATATCCCACACACAACTAGTTTGTCAATGCTCTTAGAGGCTTTGACATGAGAGAAGATGATAAGGAAGTACCACATGAGAATCATAACACGGGCTTCTCTGCACAAATAGGCAGAGGTAGAGGTATCAGAGCCTATAATCACAATTATAATAGAGGTAACTCTAACTACAAATCAAGAGGAAGGGTTTTAAACTTGCTGGACAATGAAACTATAGTCAAAATAATCAGAATAAGTAGGCAACAAACCATGTGAAGGACAAGGACTTACCACCCAATGGTTGTGAAATCTTTGGAAGGAATAACCATACTGCAATCAAGTGCTTCTATAGATGGGACTACTCATATCAAGCTAAAGAAGACCCCCCACAAGCCTTAGTAGCAGTCAATTTTCAAGATACACAGGCTGAGGATAATGTTATGTATGTTGACTCTGGAGCAACCAACCAGCTGACTAACAACAAACGTAACTTATATGATCGTAAGACTTATAATGAGACTGATAAGATAACTATTGGTAATGGATCTCGTATAAACATTACACATGTTGGGAATCCAACAAGGTCAGGTCTGAAGGTTAATGAGATACTAGTAGTTCCTGATATTAATAAAAAAATATTATCTATTATCAATCTAGCAAAGATAATTGTTGCTTCCTTGAATTTGATGAATCTGATTTTGTTGTTAAGGACAAGAAGTCAGGGAAGCAACTGGCCAAATGAACTAAGAAAGGAGAACTCTATGCACTGGAAGATAACAACATTTATGCTTTGACAGCAACCCCGGACTGGAGAAAGACAAATTGCATTTGGCATGGTAGATTAGGTCACCCTAATTTGAAGTCTTTACTATTTGAATATAAATAACCATACAGATGTTAAGAGTTGGAATAAAGTGCCTACCACCTGTACTACCTGCCAGCTAGGGAAGTGTTGTAAACTTCCTTTGCATTGAGAAATAAAATTGAGAAGGACCTATTATTCAAAATTCATTGTGATTTTGGGGTCCAGCCCCTATTGAATCTTCTCAACACATGAAGAACTATGCATTTTTTTGTGGATGATAATACTAGATACACCTGGCTGTATCCAATAAAAAAGAAGTCTGAGTTTTTTGAGATTTTATGTAAGTTCAGAAAATGGTTGAGAAAAAGTTTTCAAGATCAATTAAAATCATTCAATGTGATGGAGGTGGTGAGTTCATCAATAATGAATTCATTGAACACGTAGAAAGCTATGGAATTATAAGACAATTGCCATGTCCAAATACTCCTGAATAGAATGAAATCTTTGAAAGAAAATATAGGCATATAGTAAAAATTGGTCTGACTCTACTCTTTCATGCAAAACTACCTATGTTCTTGTGGGTGGAAGCTTTTCTCACTGCTGTATTCTTGATAAATAGATTACCATCCTTGGTTTTGAAGAATGAGATACCTTTTGTCAAACTTCGTGGAGCATCTCCAGATTACAATAGTTTGAAAATATTTGGATGCAAATGTTATCCACACTTCAAGGGAAAATCAAAGTTTGAACCTAAAACTTACCCATGTATGTTTGTTGGGCATAGCAGTTTACACAAAGGCTGTAGGTGCTACCAACCATCCAAAAAAAAGGTTTTTATATCAAGACATGTGATCTTTGATGAGCATTTGCTTCCTTATATGCAACCTGCACAATGCTCTCTGAATACCTCTACTCACCTAGCTACTTTTCTTGAGATTTTCTCCACTGTGCAGGATAACTCTCCAACAGATGGTGGTTCAACTTCAGGGGAAGTGTAGTCAAAACCTCCCAACATTGATGGTGTAGATTCATATCATGTCGAGTCTGATGACGTGCTACTAGATAGTACTTATGATTCAGAAAACATCTCTAATGGTGAAAGTGATAATTGTGTTGATGATCCAGAAAAAATGTTGGAACATAACCGCATCCAAGTGCCTACTATACAAGGTGTAAACCTGGAAGGTAACCTATCAGGCTGGTTTAATGAAGAAATAAAATAAAATCTGGAATCTACAATCAGGACTGCTGAACCACAAACCTCTAGCACTTCAAAAGGACATCATATGATGACTAGATTGAAGGCAAAAAATGTTTCAACCCCTCACACAACTTTAGTAGGTATTGTTGAGCTAACAATTGTGGATCAAGCACTAAAGGTTCCACAATGGTATGCAACTATAAAAGAAGAGATTGATGCCTTACATGAAAATCAAACACAGACCTTGGTACCTAGAACAAAAAAAAAAAAAGAATGTGGTTGGATCAAGATAGGTATTCAAGACCAAGTTAAAATCACATGGTTCTATAGACAGACATAAAGCTAGGTTGGTTGCCAAAGGATACTCTCAACTTGAAGGAATTGATTTTGAATAAACTTTTCGTCCTGTAGTTAAGCTACCACTATAAGGGTAGTGCTATCTGTTGTTGTTAGCCTAAAATGACTATTAGATGATTTGATGTAAAAAATGCTTCTCTGCATGGGCATCTGCAGGAAGAAGTCTATATGGCACAACCTCCAGGTTTTGTTGATCCTCGGTATCCAAGGCATGTTTGTTCTCTGAAGAAAGCACTATTGGCCTTAAGCAGGCACTAGAGCCTGGTTTGAAAGGTTCAACATGTTCCTTCTGCAATTTGGGTTCAAATGTAGTAGAGCAGACTCATCCTTATTTGTACTTCATTGCAAAAGTGGTACTATCCTGCTTCTTTTGTATGTAGATGATATATTGATTGCAGGAAGCTCCCATGTTCATATTTAAAAAATAATTGCTGCACTTGGGAAGGAGTTTGCAATGAAGGATCTTGGTCCTCTTGAATTCTTTCTTGGGATTGAGGTTACATACTATGATGGAGGTATTCACCTAAATCAAAGTAAATATGCCACTGAACTCCTCAAGAAAACTGATATGGCCATGGCTAGAGCAGTAAACACACCACTTGCACAAAAGCATGGCCTACAGAAAGCTCAAGGATGTTCTGTAGATACCTTAGTTTATAGAAGTATTGTTGGTAGTCTGATTATCTCACACTAATTAGGCCTGATATAACTCATGCAGTAAATCTCATAAGTCACTTCATGCAGAATCCAAATAGTGAGCACTTTCACGTTGTAAAGAGGATTTTTAGATACGTGAGAGGGACGGTTCAACTTGGACTTAGGCTAATTGCAAAGTCACGTCTAAAGCTATGTGGATACGCTGATGTAGATTGGGGAGGTTGTTCTACAACAAGATGATCAACTATAGGTTATACAATATACTTAGGACCTAACTGCATTTCATGGGCATCAAAGAAATAACATATAGTTTCCAAGTCAAGTGTTGAAGTTGAATGTAGAGCACTAGCCTCCACTGCAGTAGAGATTACATGGATCACCTATATACTCAAAGTTATTGGTGTCACACTTACAACCGGTCCAATACTATTTTGTGATAATCTTAGTGTACTTTACATGACTGTGAATCTAGTATTGCATGCTAGGACTAAACATGTGGAGATGGACTATCACATTGTTAGAGAAAAGGTGGCAAGGGGACAACTCATAACACATTTTGTTTGATCACAAGATCAGCTAGCTAACATACACACCAAGGCACTTACAAAGCAACGATTTGTAGCTTTTCAAAGCAAACTAAGAGTGGTTAATCCACCTCTCACTAGCTTAAGGGGAAGTGTTGGAGACTAGCGTAAAAAAGCAAAATTGTGTTAGCATTAGGAGTATGTATTGCATTAGGAGTGTAAGTGTTGTTATGTATTACTAGTTAGAGTTAACTTACAAAGTAGAATTCAAGTAGAACTCTCATATATTGTAACCTACCAATCCGCTCACTCTTACTAAGTTTCAATTGCTTTATTTGTTCATTTATACATTTTGATACCTATTAAAATTATAATTTTTCTTTATTACACCAATGTATAACATATCAAATAAGAAAAAAAATTCTTTAAATAGTTTGATCCAAATAGGCCGATATATTAGTCTAACTTTTTACGGCATCAATTGAAATGGATGGAGCTAACAAATGGATGGATTAAAAGAAAACTAGGATGGATTAGATGAGTTAGTTTTTCATAAGAAATTTTTATCATTATAGTTACGACAATAGATAAGTCTATAACCCTTTATATACACAGTATTAATACAAACATTGTATTATGTTTATCTGTAAAAATATACTAACCAAAAAGGTAAAAATAAATAAAAAATAATATACCGAACATATGATCAAACTTCATTATCAAGTAAGTAACGTAGGCATAGATGAAACAAAGGATGAACAATAATTTAGAACAAAATAATTATTAAATAGAACTATTTAACATATTTTTTTATATTTAATCCACATAGCGATGTATATTTGACACAAGGATCATGATAAAAGTGTTACATTATCAATGTTTTAGCGTCGTTTAAATAAAACAACGGATTATTAGTAATTGAATCATCCTAAAGATTTTTTTGAACTCTTTTAGCGAATCTAGATGGTCCTTGAAGGGTCATTTTTGGCTAATAGCATGGTCAACACGACTACTGAGGCTTTCAATGTGAGATTGTGTGATAATGCATTTTAACTTTCAAGTTAATGCCTAAATTTGACTTTGACAACATTATGAGTACACGAGCTCGAATGAGAATTCATCACCACGGTTAGCTTCTAAATGTAGGGTTTAGTGCGGTACGACCCTTCTTTTGGATTGCAAGGCTTTTGGGCTAATTTTGAGGCCCTTTTGGATTTTGTCTTAAAATAGATTTTGGGGATGGGATGCACCTTTTGTCGAGATGACCTTGTATTGGAATTTTGACTAGTCTGTTAATTTTGGAATATCAATTTTTTAAGGTTGCATATTTTTTTTGCATGCCCAGGGTTCTTAGCGAATTCAGAATTCCCTTTTAGAGATTCAGAACTAGCCAAAACAAACTGATATGCATCAGTTGGTGCAGGCCTGAAATGGCCTTCACAATCATAGAGGTTAGGCGCCCTAAGTGCCACATTCAAAGGTCCCTATCAGGTTGCCACAAACTTAGGGCTGTAGTTTCCTCCAGGCCAAGATCGTGAAACCATCACCGCGTTCATGGGATCCATAGTCGTGGGGGACCTTATGCATTTATGTAGAGGAGATTTGTCTAATCTTTTAAAAAAGACCAGGCGCGAGGTAGCTTGAGTTGTGAAATTCAAAGTGTATTCTCTCTTTGGTTTTAAGTCGGATTTTAGTGATTAGAAGTCTACCACGTCCAAAATTGATGAGGCTATGATGTGCTAAGATTGGAATGTGTTGGTGGACCCTTGTTCGAGGTGAAATTAGCATTCTAGCAGCTATCCTGGTTCCTTTATTTGAGCTAATTGTTGATTCATTACATGTGATTATTGTTTGCTTTTTCGATCCCCAAATTTTGTTCAATTTTTTAACACAAGTTTTGGCATGGCTTAGGACCTTATAACATAATCAATTAAGGAAATTCTGATGTGTGCCCCACAATTTCCGTTTGACTATGAAATTGGTTTGTTTTTGTTTTATGTACTTTTTGAGTCTAAGCAATCGCACTGACGTTGTGATCCTATTTTTGATAGCATATAAGCATTCAGGGGTTGTTTAGAAAGGAAAAGCTCGAGCCTTTTGATTTTGAGCGCATGCGGTTAGGGTTGACATCCTCAAAAGGGACAACTCAAAAAATTAGTCAAAATTTAACAAATAAAGAGTTTAAAGAATAAAACAATTTTTAAATGGATTTATAGGGAGTCGTCACCTAATTTTAGGAAGACTACGAATCCAATTAATAAATTAACTTAAAAGAATGTCTGCAAAACCAATATATTCTAGGTAAGGGTTCAAGTTATTCCGAAGGGAAGGTGTTAGGCATCCTTTGAAATCCACAACTATGGGTCCCGACTAAATTCATTTTTTCAAATTAAGGTGGAGATAAAATAATATACAAGTATAATAAACATGCAATATACACAAATAATAAGGCAAAATATTAATATAAGAGATCAGCCTAAGGTTTGCTTAATGCCAATAATATACACAATGATGAATAAAAAATATAATTCAAACTCCATCTCAATATCTTCTTTTGAAGCAACTCTGAGTACATGTAAAGAAACTTAGTAAAAGAGTGTTAGTAATAAATAAATATGAATAAAAATGTATGAACCAAATAATAACTTGAAAAATAAAAATTCGTCTTATGAACATGAGAGGTCTTGGAAATCTACGGTAATTTCTTCGTTGGCCAATTTTAACTTGTAGAGTATAATATATAATACATCTTAGATCAAATTTTCACCTTTTAAAATAGGGAGGACTCTAAAACCATCAGAGAGATTTTTTCATTTGGCAATTTTAAATTATAATATAATAAAATAATAACTATAAAAAGAAAAAAACTAAAACAATTACCTAACATTGGAAGGCTATGAATATTAACTGGTAGAAAATAATTAAAACTATCAAGATCAGAATCACTAAATTAGTTCAAGTTGTAAGGCAACGTTTAATAGAGCAATAACAACAAGGGTTGTGGTGGAGTAAGTGTAGCAGCGGAACCGGGAGGTGCTGATACCAGTACCGTTCCATCCCAGTCCATTATCGGTTTGGTACCATTCTGGCAAGCTCCAGTTGGTTCAGACAGTAAGGGGAACCAAATTGGTTAACGGGACGAAAATCAGAAGATTACCGATTAATCTCGATCTGGAATGTACCGGTTTTGGTTCCGATCCGGCTCGATTGTTAAATTTTTTTAATTAATTAATAATATAGCTGCTGGGAGCCATTGGTTAACGGCTATTAGGCCCTACCCAATGGCTATTTCAGCCTTAACCCCCCAAAACACCCCTACCCCACCCCCACCCCCAAAAAAACTTTTAAAATTTACATATTTGTCCTATTTTTTAACTATAAAAGCACCCAATATTCCATTTTTTTACTCACAAATATTCTTCATCTTATGTTCTCTCAACTCTCAAGTCTCTAATATCTAATTCTCTATTAAATTACAAATTAAATTAGTTAGAAAGATTTGGTGGATTACTAGTTTTGTCTTTGGAGCAACCTTCAAAATTCAACTTTCATCTATCAATTTTCAGGTTTCAGTCATACGCGTCTACTTTTTTATGCAGACGTTTGGTAAATTCGTTCCAACTTTCATCCTTTTAGTCTTTACTTATTTAGATATATATTTGTTCATAATTTACTCACTTTTCATATTTTAATATGGATTCCGGTAAAAAAAAATAGCAAAGGTAAAATAACTTTTATTGGAAAGGTAGCTAATGCATTACCAGTAATTCCGAGAAAAATAAAAAATATTGGTAGTTCTTCTAAATCTAAACTAGACAAGTAGCACAACTAAGAATGAACATGGAAGATTTTGCGCATGTCGATGAAACTGTTTTTAATATTGATAGTAATATTGAATTAGATCATTATCATGAATCTATACAGGCAAGGTTTGGTAATTTTGATGAAGAATTAGAACATGATAATGTTAATGATGATATTAATACTTTTGATGATGATGATGAAACTGAGCCAGCTACAGCTACTAGTCCCACTCCATGTCCCAATCCCACTCCTGCTCCCACTCCCCCTCCCACTCGTAGCTATTGTCCTGGTCCCCCCAGTATATCCTAGTCAGGCAAGGCCCAAGGTAGAAAATGCTAAAAAATCTTTTTTGTGGAAATTTATGACTCAAAGTGAAGATAAAACACAAGTTATTTGCAATAAATGTGAATATAGAACGAATCATAAAACTGTGGGAAAACAGGGTGGCACTGGACATTTGAGTAATCATTTAATGATTTGTTGTGCAAGTGAGTTTTTGCATGCTAAAGCTATTGCCGAAGCTAAAAAGAATGGTACCACCCTTCCTAGTGCATCTGTCGGAGTAGGGGGCTCTAATATGGTCCAATCGCAATTAAATCCTTCTAATGTTTATGGCCCTAGAACATAACATTCATATAGTAGAGAAATATATCTTGACTAATTAGCTAGAATGATTGTTGTTATGGCATGCCTTTTAGTATTGCTGAAAAATTTCGATTTTATTCATTATATTCAAATTGTGTATAATCCACATTTTAAAGGTTTTACAAGAAACACAATTAAAAATGCTATTTTTGAGTATAAGAACAACATTTTAAATATCTCCGTTGTTTAATTTATTATAATACTTGTAAAATAGCTATTACTTCTTATATAGGTTGTAGTGTTAATGGTAATGATTATTTCATTATTATTGTACATTGGATTGATGAAGATTGGATTATGCAAAAAAGAATTTTATGTTATAAATGTTGTGAAATGCATAAAATCGGTAGTTATATAGCTCAAACTATTTTAGATGTTTTACAAAGCTATGGAATTTGTGATAAAGTAATTACTATCACCCTAGCTAATGCTACTAATAATACATCTGATGTTGAAATACTAAAACCGACTCTTTGCCCTATTTATATTGATGAGTTTCATATTATGTGTGTTGCACACATATATAATTTGATTTTTAGAGATGGTATAGCAATATATAATAATGGTTGCATAAAATGTGAAACTGCATGTCATTTTATTTTTAAATGTCAAGTAAAGTCTAGACGTAGAGAATTTGAAAACCGTTGTCGTGAATTTAATCTTCTCCCTAGAAAAATTCCAAAATCGTTGTGTACTAAGTGGACTTCTTTATTTAAAATGCTTCAAGTCAATTATGAATACAGAAAACCTTTACAAATGGTTTGGAATGCTCATGCTTCAAATATGGCCTATAGACTTGATAAAAATGATTGGAATGACATAAAATAACTTATAGAATTTTTAAAACTTTTTTATTTAGCTACAAAAATTTCTGGACTTTATTATCCAACTAGTTACTCTGTTTTACCAAATATTTGAGCTATTTCTAGTAAATATTATAAATTCAATAATAAATCAAGATTTGCAGATTTTGTTAAGTCTAAGACTGAAAAAAATTTTAAAATATTTTTTTCCTATTCCTCAAATTTATTTAACTGCTTGTTTTTTAAACCCAACTGACAAAGATGTAGATGCATTACGTATGGTTGAAAAAATATATTTAAATTTAGATATTAAATATTTTGAAGTACCTAGTTGTCAAGCAGTTAAGGATCGCATAAAAATTGAAGCTAGAAAATTGTATGACTTGTATAATTCTCATAGAATAAATGTAGTACGTACTGAAGAACCTGAAACTTCTAGGTGTAGATATAATAAATATAATATTGATGATATGCTAGAAATTTATCTTGAACTTAGTCATGATGGAAAAAATGATTTTGATGCATATAGTAATCAGCATACGTAAACTATTAAGCATTCACAAGGTTTACTTGATCTTCTAGATTGATATACCAATCACGACAAGGGATTTCCAAAACTTCAACCGGTGTCTTGAGATGTGTTAGTTAATCAAGCATCTTCGTTGCTTCGGAAGGCGCGTTTAGTGTAGCAAGATATCAAACTGCAGAGCATAGATATTCATTAGCAGCAGACAACTTGCAGGTATCAATATTATTTGGAGATTGGATTAATGCCGAGGGAAGGAGTTATGAGTGTCTAGCTTTACCTACCAAATTTGAGAATGATACTGATTAAGTGTTGCAAGATTATTGTGTCGACGACATTGATGCATTGGAGAAACTAGCCGATCCACCAATTCCAGATCATGTTACTAGATAAATGTTAAATGATTTAGGCGAAATGGTCTGATGGACCCTTGTATTTGTATGAATTTATATTCTGAACTCTTCTACTTAACTCTTTGTCAATTGAACCCTTAAACTCAATGAAACTCAATGTTTTAAGCCCTTCTGACCATTGACCAAGCTTATGTGACAATTTAATTATTGAGTTGGCACCAACACGTGATTTCACGCATATAAGGAGCGTGAACTCCAAATTTAGACTAAAAAATGTTGTTTCTTTAAAAAAAAGGCTAAAACAAAAGAAAAAAAAAATCACTTATTTCCCTCCCAATCCAACCCATTTCTCTCTCTCTAATTACCACTACCTTCTTCTCCATCCAACCGCCATTTCATTTTTTTTTTCCCCTTCCCAGCCATCTCCAGTTTCTCTTTTCTTTCTTTTTTTCATATCTTCTTTCTCCCTAGATATACAAAAATGTGTTGTTATGGTAGATCTGTTTTTCTTTCCATTTTTCTGGGTTATTTACAATCCATAAGGTGACAAGGATTCAATAGTCTTGAAGGATGAAAAGTTATTGTTGAATGTCTTTGTGAAATTAGGTGAAATGTGTTATGTAAAATTGGTATAAATATTGTGATCTATTGTGATATTTTAATGGTGATTTATTGGCATTAATGGTGAAAAGAAATTTATGGTGGTTCAAATGGATGATGTAAACGTTGGTAACAAAATACTATCAGAGTTACGAATGTTAGAAACTTTGAAAAAAAAGTGAATTATGATTGTTAAGAACATGAAAAGTCAGGTCACCGCTATAGACAATGGCCCTAAAGAAGAACAAAAATAAGGTGAATGGAGATGATGTTAATGGTGGTTCTGTTTTAGGGAGGTGGAGGAGAGCTGAGAGAAATAACAATTTTATTTATTTTTGTAAACAGAAAATTTATTATTTTTGTCTTTTATGGAATAACATTTTTGGTTTATAATTTAATATTTATGAAATAATTATGACATGGCATTATAAAATCTGATGTGGATATGAAATGTCATTTATGTAAGAGACAGTGAGCAACACACATGGTTGGAGGGGTTTGAAAGTCTCATTTTCATTGAGTTTAAGGATTTAGTTGACAATGGAACAAGTAGAAGGATTTAGAATACAGACTCATACAAGTACAAGGGTTCATCAGACCTGCACGGAGGATGCCAATTATGGACCAGTTCTAGTCAGTGCCAGTCCAGTAGTCCCGTTACCGGTCCCATTGCCATGCTTATGGTGGAATAGTAAGTACTCCTTCATCCTTAACCAAGGGGTCTCAGGTTCGAGTCCCCTTGGATATGGAGTCGTCTTTGTTAGGGAGAGTTTTAGCCCCCAATGTGGGACTTCTCGATGCGAATCCCAATTTAGTCGGGCACCAATGTGGGTACCGAACAACCGATGGAAAACCAAAAAAAATAGATTCAATATAGCAATAATTCAAAAAAAAAAAAGGGACAAGAAATAAAATATTAAAAGCAATATAGTATTAACCAACTAAATAAACCCGAAAATTAGACAAATAACCCGTGAACAAAATAAAGTAGCAATATATATCTAAAGCCCATAACAAATTAATTAACAGTAATAAAAACAAACCAAACTAGACATCAAAATAGTAATCAATCTACCAGCAGTTTTTAACTAAAAACTAAGAATGGGTAAAAACAGTGAACAGACAAATAATGACAATGCCATTTTTCCAGAAATATTATATTTGGACAAATCTATATGAGAAACACACAAAATCAAGCAGAAACAAAACCAATGAACAAATATGGTGTCAAATAGTGACTAAGGTTTCAAGCTTTGCAAAAGTTGGATACTTCGCGGTAATTTCAAGTGTTGCGGTGCTGGTGAGGTGTGCATGTTGTTTGGTGGTGTTACGTTAAGGATGAACAGTGGTGGTTTTGGGGGGTTTCCCAGAGAATAAAAAAAAAAATAGAAAAGAAATCGTGAAGGGGATTGGCGGCAGTGACCCTTGTTGGTCTTGGATGATTGCGCAGGAAATAATGGAGGCTTTGATATTGGTTTGGGGTGGTCTGGCAGCCGTTGTTTTGTCAAAGAAAATGGATAATGGGTGGCTTTGGTTTGAGGCGATGAGATGGAGGTCTGGGTGGAGGTTGTGAAGGTTGTTTGAAGCCATGAATGGTGGTTTTGGTGGCTGTTTCGGGTTTTTCTCCGGCGGTTTAGAGGTAATTCTGGTTGCAGCAAAGCTTGGAACTGTTTACTGCTCATTTCTTTTTATGGAGATCTGATTCCTTGAAGAAGAAGCAAAGGTGGGTCTGGGATTTGGAGCTTCTGGTTGGGTGGTTGTTTCCAGTGGTTCTGGCCAAAAAATGGAAAATAAATGTTTGGTAGTGGACTCGCCGGATTCCGGTGGAGCTCCGGTGAACTTGTCACCAACAACTTATGAACACTAAAAATAAATTCTAAAACTGAAAAACATGAAAATTACACCCATAATCTAGACTCTTATCCGCTACCACTAACTTAACGACCCAAAAATTATTTAGATATAAAATTGAAAAACCTTAGTACAATACTACTTAAAACCGTAGGTTAAAACCACTAGCTAATAAAGTATATCTTTCTGCAAATCTTATACGTATTTAACTGTATTTTTATAATGTGCTAAAATAAATATTAACAAAAGTAACAAATACAAAAAATAAAATAAAAATGAATGACACGTAAAAGATGAAATTTTAACAAAAAATAATGACTTAATCAAACCGAACAAATATTCACAACATATTTAACTGATTGTGGCACAAAATAATATAAACAAAAGTTACCGATAAAAAATTTAATAGTTTAAGATAAGGATAATTATCAACAAATTGTACTAAAACTACAAAAGATGTATTTTGAACTATTTGAAAAATAAAATACGTAAAAGTATTAACTTTAAAAATATGATACCAAAATTTGGTGTCAACAACTTGCCCCTTTATTTGATTAGGATAGATAAAAGAGATCCTGGTCAAACAAAGTTGATGAACCCAAATTTGGTCTTATAAACTTTAAACAAAACAATATGAGATGTTAGTAGAGATTTTAAAAAATACTCGACATCCGCCAACGGGGCTGAAAATAATAAACGAAAGGCAAGGATTGATGATCAACTGAACATTCGAATAACTTCGGTGTTATTTTCAAAATTACACAATAAGGGTAGTGTACCTCTTTTAAAGGACAACGATGTCAATAACATGTCACTTTTTAAGAGGTGATAGATTTTACTCGTCTCTTGAAAGGCAGGCGACACAAATTGAACTTAACATGTCACTTTGAACAATATGATAACCCAATGTGTCTCTTGAAAGGCAAATGACCCTATTTGAATATAATATGTCACTTGAAGGGAGGTGACAGCCCAATGTATCTCTTGAAAGGAAGATGAAGCAATTTGAATATAACATGTCACTTGAAGGGATGTGATAACCCATCAAGTCTCTTTGAATGGAAAATAACTCAATTTTAACATGATATGTCATTAAAAGGGAAGTGACAACCCAATGTGTCTCTTTGAAAGGCGGACGACCCAATTTGAAATGTAACATGTCACTTGAAGGGAGGTGACAATCCAACGGGTCTCTTGAAAGGCAGACCACCAATTTTCAACTTTTTGTGTCATTAGAATAGAGATGGTAACCCAATCTTGAGCTTAATATGCAACTTGAAGGGGTGTGACAACCTAATGTGACTATTGAAAGACAAATGACCAATTTGAACTTAACATGTCATTTGAAGGGAGATGACAACCCAATTTTGAACTTAATATGTAACTTGGAGGGATATGACAACCCAACATGTCTTTTTGAAAGACGGATGACTCAACTTGAACAGTAAAATCTGAAACGCAATTGGTAGTAATTGTAACATAAATGCAACATAAATTATGCAAACATGACCTCATCTGAACAATGAACAAGGTGATGAATGCAAATTTTGAACATAATAACATCCTAATTTGTTTATGAAAAATGTCAATTTAAAGGGAATAACAGATAAAAAGTGTCATTTTGAACCACATGACAAACCAATTTTCAAAAGCATCATTTTATTGAGGTAACAAACTAATTTATAGAGTATGTCGTTTTGAAAGGTATGACAATCTTAATTTAAAATGATGTCATTTTGAGGGGTACGATGACAAAAAATATAAAAATATGTCATTTTGAAGGGTATGACGACTCATAAGTACAATTTACACTATGAAAAAGTCCACAAAATTAATTTTGACAAGTATCAATAATGAAATGGTCCACAAAGTTGGTTCGAACTAATATCAACAATGAAACCATCCACAAAGTTGGTTTGGACAACTACTGAAAAGTGGTTATCAACCCATTTTTATCTTAAACGTATTTTAACTTGGTTAGCACCAACAATTAATATAGTACAACTTTTTCTCACAATTCTTTGTCTTTCAACTGAGATTGACTTCAAGGTAATTCCTATGGATTCAAGTGGTACCTAAAATGTACTTAAGTAAAGATTAGATTTGATAATCGTGCTACAAACAAAGGTTTTGACCTAGACCTAACATTGTGTTTTATGTGCCCTAACCACAAAGGAAGTCCCTATTTGCACACATTTAAAGTCTTTTATTTGAGGACATTTTGTGAAATACACTCACACTCAACAACATATTCAACTCATTCAATTGTGATAACATAGGCTTGGACTTCATGTAAATCTTCTTAAATGTGAGAACATTTGAAATAAAATCATATGGGTCTTTTTATTGTCTTGTAATGTAGGCCTAAAGATGGGTAGGATAGTCATTTGGGATAAAAGTGACTTAATCCCTTAAAGTGCATTGCATTGAATTTGTACTTTCAACATTTGCTATGCTTTTAGCATTTGATCTTTTATTGTCCCTTCGGTTTATACTTTTTGACTTCTTTTGAAGCTTTGCTTTCTGAGCTTATCCCTTTCTTATCATCTTTAGAAGTTTCTCCTGAATTTTTGGAGTATTATTCTTCTTTTGCTGAAATTTTGCTTGCTTGCTTGAACTTGAGGAAAATTTTCAACTATTTATTTTTTCTTTTGAAGTCATTTTTGTATTTTGAACTTTTAGAGACTTTGCAACTTTTTTCTTTGAAATTTGAGACATGAGGCTGATAGGAGGAGGGCTGCACCAGCGGATACGTCCTCGGTAGTTGGCGTTGATATGTTGCCAACCAAGGCAATCATGCCCCCCATGCTACTGGGCCTATAGGTACTTCTGGACCTTCTGATTTTGCTATGCCTAGATGTTCTACTGCACCCCCTCCCTCTACTTCTGGTGATGCTGGTACCACCTCCCGACCCCTTATAACCCATGCCATGCTCTATAAGATGGGCCATCCAAAATAATATTCTGATGTGCGTACCTCTCGAGTAGAGGCCATCATGCCTAGGTTGATAGAGCGAGCAATTGCTGTTGCTCTAGCTCCTATTAGGGCTGAGTTGAGGGAGCATAGATCGATGATTGAGGGCCATAAGTTGGTGTTGGATGCCCTTACGGTGAGAGTTGAGGATTGTGAGAAGACCCAGGGGGTTACTATTGTTGTGACGGCCTTGAAGGCCGATGTTGTTGAGTTGAGGAGAGATGTGGACGAGCTGAAGTCCACTGACCTATCGATGCTATTCAGTACGATAGAGATTCCTGAGGTCCCGAGCATAGATATTCCAGCTAGTTCTGACATTCCTCTGACTATTACCACGGATAAGATTAGAGCTGATGATCCTGATGCAGAATTCGAGGCAGAGACAGATGAAGAGAAACAAGGTGTTCGGGAGAAGAGCGTGTATGAGGATTTTCCAAACTTGGAGGGTGCAATGTTTGAGACAACTAGACAGGCATCCCTCAGGGATACATCTATAGTGGGCTCTAGTAGAGCCAATGATGCTATTGAGCTAGGCACTGATGCCCAGATAGAGGGAGTGACTGATATGCAGACTTCACCGCAGGCCTAGCCTGGCAGGATGACTTTTTTGCATCCTTCTCTGTTACTTTTTAGACTATTTTTGTTTTTCTTTGCATTTGAGGACAACCACTATTTTTGTTGGCGGGGTGAGGTATTTCCATACCTACCTCTATTGGGCTATTTTTGTGAAAATATGCTTGTTGTTGGTTTTGGTTTTGTGAATATTGGAGCTTATTTGTGTTTATATATTTATCTTGGTTGTTGTTCCATCTTGGTCCATTGTTTTTATTGTGCAAATGGTTTTGGACCAATTTTAAAAAAAATTGCCACCTCTTTTATGTTTGATTGTGGCGGTTCTCTTGCATTTTTGAGTGTCGGTTTTATTCAATAGCGATGACTTGAATAGTGCAATCAATTGAATGACATGAATGTGCAGCTACGATTAGGCAAATTGATTTACATAGGCCATATGTGAACTTTTATCATCTCATTGTGACTAGCCTGTTTTCATTAAGTCTCTCGTGATGAACATTGCACGCTAGCTAGAAAGTATGAAGTCTTGTTTGATAATTGTATCAAATGCCTTTTCTGGTGAGGTTGTCTTGAATATTGTTCTTGATGACACCTAGAATTTGCCCCATTGGTCCGATTGATTGATTGAAGCAAGCGATTGAAATAATTTTAGGCAAAAATTTTGAAGAGTGTACCAAATTGATAACATACCTCTTTGTGGTCACCTTGTGAGAAGTGTGAACCTTGCTTGGCACCTTTTGGGCCTAACCTTTTCTTTGGAAGAAACTTGAAAAACTTTGACCTCTTTGTCCCATCACCTATAACCTTCATGAAGTATTGGTTTGTTGAAAGCCAACATAGGCCAAAAATCTAAGTTGGGGTTTGGTGAAAAAGAAGGAAAGTCAAAAATTGTGAAAAATATCCCTTTTTGAAGCATAGTTAAAAAAAAAAAATGGAACCCCTCCATGTAAAAATAAGAGAAAAAGAAACTAAATGGTGCAAGAGGCTGAAAAAGAGAAAAGTTTTTGAAGTAAAGTGTGTGAAAGAAGCAAAAGAAATGGGGTATCTGATGAGTCATATTTAATGGAATAATGGGGTAGATTGTGAACATGGTTGAATGAGAAAGAGAAGGAGAAAAAGTGATTTTCAGGCCATACTTCATAAAGGTAGAATCAACTAAGCCAAAAAGACCATACCTTTACACTCAACCTTTTTACAAACCTTAGAAACACCTTTGTGATCTTGAGTGAGTTGAAACAAATATTGATTGGAAAAGAAGGGCAAACTTATGGGTGGAATCATGCATAGGTTCATTTTTGTGAGTGTGAGAGTCTTATTTGATTCCAGTATCTTAAATTGTTGAGGAATTTTGTGTGATCATAGAATTATCCTTGTTGTGAGGGAATTTGAATGCTTTTGTTGAGCTTGAACATGCATTTGAAGTAGGCATTGTGAGCTTGAGCATACTTGATAATGGTGAATAACAATTTGAAACTTATAGTGCACAATTGAACATTATATGTGAAGTTTGAACCTCTTGTGTGCATTTGTGTTGCATCTTCAGTAGCATTGTTTGTAGACATCCTTGTTGAACTAATTGATCTTGAGTTTTGCTTAAGGAAAAGCAAAAGTTTAAGTAGGGGGTGTTGATGAGTCTGAGATTTCGACTTATTTAGGGGTTTCTTTTCATAGTTTAAGTGTCCTCAATGCCTAATTTATGCTCTAAATTGATGTTAAAGTGGTGATTTGTTGCAATGAAGGCTAAGGAGCAAGACAAGGACATTACTGGGGAAAAAGGAGTGAAAAAGCTGAAGAAGTTAAAGGAAGTCAATCCTGGTGGTTGCTAAGACTACTCGGCTAACCGTCGAGTGGCATTTTAGCTCGCCAATAGTTCTAGTATACCTGCCCTAGGGAAGAACCTACATGGCGACAGATATGGATAGTCGGCAGACCACCAAACGACTCAGTGACATCGACCTCGATTGCCTAAAGTCACAAAACCTTGAGAACAAAGAGCCAAGGAAAATCGGTGATGGATTGGAGCAAAGGGCATGTTGCCGACCTAGTTGGTGACGTATGACTTACTTCGCCTAATGGCCTTGAAGGCCAAAATTTGGGAAACTATAAATTGAAATTTGAAAAAATACCAGAATATCATTCAAGCATTGTAGAATCTAAATCTAGTTCTCCTGAGTTTTCCATTGTAGACTTTGAAGCTTTTGAGACTTGGTTTTGAGGAATTTCAATGGGGTTTTTTATTTAATTCGATTTGAAGCATTGTAGAGACTTGGAAACTATTACCCAACTCATAGCTAATATAATTGGTAATTGTTTCTTCCTTTTTATGATGTGTAGCTAAAACCCAAATTATTGGGGTGTGATCATGTGATTATTGGCTTAATTAGCTTATGGGTATTGCTTTTTTACTGATTTTATTGCTTAATTGAAGTGTGTTAAATCGCTAGTTGTGTAGTAATCTATGAATTATAGCTGCAAATCCAATTCTAACTCAGTGTTCTGGGCTTGCTTGAGAAAGAGATTTAACAACCAAGGTTTTCAATTAATAATTGTAGTTATTGGGTTAACGTGGGTTCAGTTTGATAGAGTGAATCCTAAACTCGATTCTACCTATCCAACTCAAGAGAGTAGATAAATTAAGATTTTGGGTTTTACATTGTTAATCTTGTCGAAGTTTGAGAGAACTCACTTGAATCGTAATAGTTGTTCAAGAGAAAGCTACTGCATCTATCGTCAAGCCTACTTACTGAGATTTAGCAATTATTAGAAAATTCAATTACCTATTTAGCAAAATTAGCCTATAATTAATCACATCCCCAGAAATTCTTCTCTACTTGTAGATTCCCCTGTTTTTATAATTGTTGTAGTTGCAAATTGATAAACCAATTCCCCCATCAGACATTCGTTGTCAACCCTTCAAATTATCTAAATGTTTTTGATAATTTCTTTTCCTATAACTAATTAGATCACATATGTAACTTTGTAACTGAACTCAAACTTAAACCGCTCCATGTGGGTTTGACCTCGACTCTTCATTAGGTTTTATACTAGATTACGATTGCCTACACCTAGTATTGGATGAGGTGTAGTTGAGCCTTTATAAAGCCGCACTAAGTAGCATCTCTTTTATGGGTGTGAAGCGTGCCAAATCTATGAGGGGGAGGCTACAAAGTGTTTTAAGAAAAACTTCACCTTCTTTGCTATTCTTATCATGCATGAGGTATGATTCAAGTTCTCTTTTCTAATCCGTCACTATGCTTTTCAGATCATGCCTCCTTGTAGAGTTAACAGATGGAATGCTAATGCACGCAATGTTAATGCTAATCCTCTAGTCCTGAACCATGAGATTACAAATCCAGAATATCAAAATGTGATCATGCTCTTGGCTTAGAGTGTGGCCAATCAAAAAAACCTGCAAGTCCTAGTTCCTGCAAACACTAATGATGGATCAGCTGCAACAAGAATTCCAGACTTTTTTTGGATGAATCCTCTTGAGTTTCTAGGGTTAAGGTTTGTGAAGACCCACAGAACTTTATTGATGAGGTTAAAAAGATTCTTGGAGTAATGCAAGTGACTGGTATTGAGAGTATTGAGTTAGCATCCTATCAACTTAAGGATGTGGCTCATATCTTGTTCACTTATTGGAAAGACAACATGAGTGCAGATGTAGCTCCTGTGACTTGGGATTACTTTACTGAAGCCTTACTAGACAGGTTCTTCCCAAAGGAGTTGAGAGAAGCTAAGCACAAGAGTTTATGAACTTAAAGCAGAGTGCAATGTCCAAAAGTACGGGTTGAAGTTCAACCAGCTCTCCTGCTACAATCCACACATGGTTGTTGATCCAAGGGCATAAATGAGTAAGTTCTTGTTTGGGGTAACTGATCTAGTGAAGACTAAGTACATGAATGTTATGTTTTTAGGGGACATGGATATATCCAAACTCATGACTCATGCGCAACAGGTAGAGGGACATAAGCTGAGGGAAATGGCTAAGTACAACGAAAGGCTAGAAGAATAAATTATGAATACTCTCAGTAAAAGTCGGGTGGTGGGAATCACTCATAGTTTTAATAAAGGACTACATCCCAACATCTTCATCAACTAGTGTTCCATCCTCCAGGTTTCGACAGGATTAGAAAGGTACGACATCAAGCTCTAGGTCTCCGGGGAGTACTTTAGTTAACATGACTTACCCAACATGTCCAAAGTGTGGTAAGAACCATTTGGGCAAGTGCCTTCTGGGAAGGGAAGGGTGTTTTGTGTGCGGTCAGTCTGACCATAGGTTGAAGTATTGCCATTCTTCCAGCAGGGGTAAGGAGGTAACAACACTATGTCTTGGCCTACAATTCCAGCAGCACCAGCAGGTCGCCCAACTCAGCAGGGTGCGTCATCTTGACAAGTTGTATACTCTCCAGGATTGCCAGGACCATGAAAATTCTCCTGATATGGTCATTGGTACATTACGAGTCTTTCATTTAGATGTTTATGTATTGTTAGATCCAGGGGCTACACTATTTTTTGTAACTCTGTATATAGTTGCAAACTTTGATGTCAGTCCATAAACTCTCTCAAAACTCTTCTCATTCTCTGCTCCAGTTGGTGACCCAATTATAGCTAGACATGTATACATAAATTGCCCTGTCAATGTTTCCCAAAAAGTCACCTAAGTAAACCTCATAGAGTTAGAAATGGTAGATTTCGATATCATTATAGGCATAGATTGGTTACATTCCTATTATACCTTAGTCGATTGTAGAACTAGAATCGTTCGGTTTTAGTTTCCAAACGAGCTAGCCTTAGAATGGAAGGGTAGTAGCTCAATGCCTAGAGGTCGATTTATCTCTTATCTTAATGCCAAAACAATTATTTCCAAATGATATATCTATCATATTGTTCAAGTTAATGATTAAAAAACTGAAACCCCAACTTTTGAGTCACTCCCGATTGTAAATAAGTTTCCAGAAGTGTTCCAAGAAGATCTTCCCGGAGCTCCTCCCGACAGGGAAATTGACTTCGAAATAGATCTCCTTCTAGATACCTAGCCTATTTCGATTCCTCCTGACATAATGGCTCCAGCCGAGCTTAAGGAATTGAAAGAGTAGTTGAAAGACCTTCTAGATAAAGGCTTCATCAGACTTATTATCTCTTTATGGGTTGCTCTAGTGTTGTTTGTGAAAAATAAAGATGGTTCTTTCAGAATGTGCATTGACTATCGACAGTTGAACAAAGTCACAATCAATAACAAGTATACCATCCCCAAGATTGATGACTTGTTCAACTAACTTCAGGGTGCTAGTTGCTTTTTTATGATATACCTCAGATTTGGCTATGATTAGCTTAGAGTCAGAGATAGTGACATTTTGAAGATAGCTTTCACAACTAGGTATGTTCATTATGAATTTGTAGGCATGCCTTTTGGACTAATAAATGCTCCTACAACTTTCATGGACTAAAAGAATAAGGTGTTCAAATAGTATTTGGACTTGTCGTTTATTTTCAGAGTGAGGAGGAGCATGTGACTCATCTGAGTGTTGTTCTGTAAACTCTCAAATATCACTAGCTATTCGCCAAGTTCAAAAAATATGAGTTCTAGTTACAGTCTATCGCTTTCCTTGGTTATGTGATATCTAGCAAAGGGATCCGAGTAGATTCTAAGAAAATTGAGGCAGTATAGCATTGGCCGAGAACTCTCTCTCCATCAAATATCAGAAGTGTCTTGGGTTTGGTCGGTTATTACATGCAAGACCCTGGAAAATTTTGAGCTAAGTCTAAAACCATCCTTCGTTGTTAGTAGGATTTTACCGAGAAATTTAAAATTTCTTAAGTGTTAAGGTTACTAGATGTAACACCTTGAGTTCCAAAAAGAACAAATTGGAAATATCAAAATCTGAATTTTTGCAAGTTATGCTTAAGTTAGGAGTTTTGGACCAAGTTCAAACTATCATAACTCTTAGTAAAGGATGAGTTAAATGGGCTACGAGATAGCTAATGAAAGTTATTTGAATTATCTTTCCAACGCCATCAGGTTCACTAAATTTATAACTCTGAGTAAAAAGTTATGATTGATTTAATAACGATGCTCAAACTTGGCAGCAGCTCCACTATGGCTCCGCTTTTAAGAGCCAATACGAATCTCACTGCGTGCTGAAAAAATTATTCTGACTCCCGCTCATTTTATTTATTTCTTTAGGGGTAATTTAGTGCTAAAAACCCTTCGGAGGTCATCTAAATTGCACTAAATGTGTAGAAAAATTAGTATTCATAAATCAAACCCTTTCATTTACTCCTAAAATTCTACCCTAAAGAAATTCAAGAAATGGTAAGGCAAGGGTTCATCTTTCAAGATTTTCCTTCAAGTGGCTTCAAGAAGATAGTTCTTGTAGATATGTAAGGTTCCATAGTGTTGGGTTTTTTCACCCTCACGCCAATCATGTAAATTTCACCATTAAATTCATTCTAGAAAGTTGAACGTTTGATGTTATTGAATTGTGTTCTTGAAATTGGCTTTCGTTCTTGAGTTAAGATAAGATTGATGAGTTCTTGAGAAAATCATATAGATTTTGGAGTTGTGTTTTATTAGATTCTTTTGTACATATATTGGGTATCTGAATCTAAATAGAAATTGAGAAAACGAATCGAATTTAGGCAAATTGGGGTTAGAAAATGAAGAAGGAAAAAGTTGGGCAAAATTGGCAACCCAGTCAGCGTCGCAGACGTGCCTCCCCTTTTTAGATAATTTTTTCCGCATCGCGGAGAGGTCACAGGCCCCTCTGCCTCAAAATTTATTTCACGACCAAATATTAAAATGCATCTTCGCGTCGCGGACTTGCTTCCAGACTGTGATTTCTTGATCGTTTCTCATGTTTAACTATCTATTAACCCTCCTAAACATCACGACCTCTTTCCTATCACAAATCACAACTTTTAATTCATAAATCAAGTTCAAGGTAGAGTTGACAGACATGTTTTGAGAGTTCTTTGGAACATTTTTGAGAAAGTCCCTTTGAGTCTTTTGAGGAGTCTTCTAAAATTTCTAGTAACTTGTTTCAAGACTCGAGCAAGTGAGTATGAGAGAGAGAAGTATGTACTTGCGAGTCTAACTTATCATTACGATATCCTTCATATCATTAATCAAAAGTCTTGTATTCATAATTCAAATTCAATAGAGAATTAAGAGTAGAGTTCAAGAAAGCCTTTGAGTTCAATAGTGAATCCTTTGAGATCAACTATTGATTTGAGCTATGTTTTGAGGAAGTAAGTATGAGAACAAGAAGAGTCGTATACACGAGTTCCATATCGTTATGCAGACCCTTGAGTTGAGTCGTTCATGCCCATAAATTCTGCATGAACTCCATAAGTTGAGTACCTTTGAGAGGAGTAGTATCTTCAAGTTCTAAGTCTTGAGTATTTAGTTCATAATCCTTTTAAGATTACATTCCTAATCATGGGACTATTACATGTTACCCATGAAGTCCTTGAGTTGAGTAGTTCATGCCCATAACTTCGCACTTTAAGTCCTTAAGTTGAGTAGTTCATGCTTATAATTCCGCATGAACCCTCTGAGTTGAGCATTCTTGAAATGAGTAGTACCATTGATGTTCTTGAGTTCCAAGTATTGAGGTTTATCTATGTTTATTGAAAACCTTGAATTGAATCGTTCACGTCCATAATTTGGCATGAACCCTATTTTTAGAAGTCTTATTCAAATGCTTTAAATTTGTTTTAAGATTTGAGTTTTGAATTGAGTAAAGAGTAAAGAGTGAAGTTCTTTTATTCAAAAGAGTTTATTGGGACTATGTATTCCCAAAGAGTAAATGTTTTCACATTTAAACATGAAAGGAAACACTACTTTCCAACAGAGCCTTTGAGCTAATTTTACAGTAAAGAGTAAATACTTTCATATTTAAGCAAGAGAGGAAACACTTATTTCCTAGAGAACCTTTGGGCTAGTTTTTGAGAAATTATCTCAAACCACATAAAGAGTTATGTTTTTAAACATATGAGGTAGTTATATTTATGGAGTAGTATTGGGCACTGATATGTGGGAGAGTTCAGACAACTCATAGCCCCCATAAACCATGTAGCCAACATGGGTAGAAAAGGGTCATACTTTTTAGATGATTTCTTTGTGTTATTTAGCATAGACTAGTGGATCCACTTAGTAGTTGGGTTCTATACCCCTAGCAAGTTATAGGACAGACCTGACAGCATGAGGCAAAATGATGTATCATCATAGAGCTCATAAGTGATGGTTGTCAATTAAAGAAACTTTCATAGAGTTATTTTGTATTTTTATATACAAATAGAATTTATTTTGTATCCTTGCATATGAACTGAGTATATTGTATTCTTACATACAATAAGTTGCTATCTATTGTTTTAAAAGGTTTCCATATATTACATCTTTTATTTTTGCTTTATCTTGAGTTGAGTATCTAATCAGGAGTTGAATATCTTATTATTGAGTTGAGCTTTCTTTGATTGAGTTGAGTTGAGTTGAACTTTAATTCACTGAGTTGAGTACCGTGTTGTTGAGTCGAGTCTTATTACACTGAGTTGTGTATCTTATCCTTTACTTCTAAGTTGAATAAGTCCAAGTACCTTTATGTATGCTTGAGATTGAGTTGAGTTGAGTTGAGTGAGTTTGAGAAGAGGTAAGTATGTTTCCTTTTTATCAAGTTCAACCTTATGTTTATGCTTTAGAATTCCCCTTGCAAGCTCGTACAGTCCACGTACTGAGCCATTTCACCTGCATCATTTCATGATGTAGATACAGGTACTCAAGATCATCAATAGGAATTTGGTGATACCACATGCAGTTCGAGTTAGCTATGGTGAGCCTCCTTGCTTCCCGAGGGTTCCACTTGTACTTTCAGTTATATTAGTAGTTAGGATGTCGTGGATCTTGTCTCGACTTCCATCATTGTTAGTTAGAGGCTTTATAGAAAGACAATAAAGTTTTAGATGTTTATTTATTTTGTTAAATATTTTAATGACTTAAGTTACCTATTTATGGTAAGTTGAATACATTATCATTATTTAGTTTTTAAGCTTTGTATGCTTGAGTTAGTCTTCCACTTGTAGTTAACAAAGGTGATGGTTCTCTTGGGGACCAACAGCGGTTCTCGAGTTTTGGCGACGTTCAGGGTGTAGGCTCTGGTTGAAACAAACTTTGTATCAGAGCACAGAGTTCAAGTGTCCTACAGTGTCTATGAAGCCATGTCAAGTAGGATCTTATTTGTGGTTGTGAGGACCCACTTCTATAAATGAGGGACTACAGACATCTCAGAAAAGTTTCCCTTCTTTCATACTCTTAATCGTGCAATAGAGCTATGTCATAGAGACTCATTCTAACTCGTACGTTCTCATATCCATTCCACTACCCCTTATATTAGAGGTGGTTGAACAGAAAAGTCAGACCTTAATTAGTGGGTTTTTCTTAGCAAAAATCTTTAGGAAGTCATGTGACTCCAGAAGGGATGGAGAGAAGCCCATGAGTGAGTTAAGTATTGAGTTCGAGGAAATGTACTCATATTCATTGAATCATGCATTTGAATTAAAAGAGAGATGTACTCTCTTCTTTAAGTCATGTTTCAGTGGAGATCCTTATGAGAAAGTATGTTTAGACGTTGGGTAGTATTTTAACCCTAAATGATATGAGTCCATAGGAGGTAGAGTATGTTGTACCTAGAAGGAATTTGTGATGACGTGTCATTGTGTAGGTACTGACCAAGTGTAACTATTTAATAGAAGAGTAGGAGTATACATGAGGTGATAGATCTAAGCTAGACTTACGATTTTAAGGGAGAGCCCATATTATTCGAAATGTTATAGAACTAATTAGGCATGATGTATAGTGAATGAATTAATAGTGTCAAGCTGTGATGGGAAATTTAATAGTGAATTGTAAGTATGAATACTAAGAGGTAAGGATTGACTATTTGTCATAAGGTCCTAGTGGACGACTGCTTCTGAATTTGTATCCAGTAGTTGTCAGTTAGTATAGTAAGCTAGCAATCATATTGATATTCGAGTTTATTCATAAATATTAAGCCTGAATCTGAGATGAGTTTCATGATCAAAAGAATGACAACATGTGGGTGATGATGTTTGTCTTGAGATTTGATCTAGAAGACTTGACATATAGTAGGTGAGGAATTGAGGTGATAACCTACAATAATTATGAGTGGTACTATTGAGAGACCCTAACGTTTAGATAAAGGCAATGAAGTGTGGCTAAGTCATAAAAGGAACAGGATCATTAAGAGGTGTGCCAAGATGGTATGCTACCAGGTGAGGTTCCAATTAAGTTATAATTTTCCATGTGTGCCTAGATAACATAATTGAGTTTTCAATGTGGAATATGTCCATAGCTTTCAAGTGTTAGCTTTAAACCTAAGGGGAAGATGATAAGATGAGAAATCAAGTCAAGTGTTAAAAATTTCTTAAGGAGCTGGTTAGTAGGAGTCCATGGACATGTTAGAGTACTAAGCTTGAATGTGGTGTTGTTAAACATTAGGTAGTTCTTGACATGAGCCCAATGTGGTGGTAAAAAGTAATAGTGTCGGGTTGATTCCATATAGAATGGTATAGAACCCGAACCTAAGGATTTGGGTTAAGCTTGAATATATTAAGAGAATACCATTAGACACAGACCTTAGTAAGAGTAACCCATTCCATACTAGTCGAGCTGTCATTCGAGGATGAATGATCCCAAGGGGGAAATACTATAACACCCCAAAAATTTTTGAGCTAAGACTCAAACCATCCTTCACTGTTAGAAGGATTTTACTGAGGAATTTAAAATTTATTAATTGCTAAGGTCACCAGATGTAGCACCTTGAGTTCCAAAAAGAACTAAACTGGAAATGGAAAAATTTGAAATTTTTCAAGTTATGCTTAAGTTAAGAGTTTTGGGTCAACTTCAAATGATCATAAATCTTTGTACATAATGGGTTAGGTGGGCTAGAAGATATCTAATGAATGGTCTTTGAATTCTCTTACCAACGCCACTGAGTTTGCTAAATTTTGAGCTTTGAGTAAAACGTTGTGACTGATTTACTAACGACGTCCAAACCTGGCAGCAACTCCACAATGGCTCCACGTTACGGAGCCAATACGGACCTCACTTCCTGCTGAAAAATTATTCCAACTCCCATCTCATTTTATTTATTTCTTTAGGGGTATTTTAGTCCTAAAACCCTTAGGAGGTCATCTAAATTTCCCTAAACGTGTAGAAAAATCAGTTTCATAAATCAAACCCTCTCATTCACTCCTAAAATTCTACGCTCAAGAAATTCAAGAAACACTGGCTAGGATTTATCTTTCAAGATTTTCATTCAAGTTGCTTCAACAAGATATTTCTTTCAGGTATGTAAGATTCCGTAGTGTTGGTTTTGTTCACCCACACGTCAATCATGTTAATTTCACCGTTAAATTTGTTCTTGAATGTTGAAGGTTTGATGTTCTTGAATTCTATTCTTTAAATTGACTTTTGTTCTTGAGTTAAGATGAGATTGATGAGTTACTTAGGAAATTGTGTGGATTTTAGAGTTGTTTTTGATTAGATTCTTGCGTACATATATTGGGTAATCAAAATGTAAAGAGAATTTAGATAAAGAATCGAATATAGGCGAATTGGGATTAGAAAACAAAGAAGGAAAAAGTCCAACGAAACTGGCAACCCTGTCCGTCGCAGACCTACCTCCCCATTTTACTGAATTTTCTCTGTGAGGTCACGGACCCCTCTTTCTCAAAATTGATTTCACGACCAAATATTAAAATGCATCTCTGCGTCATGGACTTGCTTCCACACAATGATTTCTTGATCGTTTCTCATGTTTAACTATCTAAAAACACTCCCAAACATCACGAGCTATTTCCTATCACAAATCAAAACCTTGAATTCATAAATAAAATTCAAGGTAGAGTTGAGAGTCAAGTCCTGAGAGTTCTTTCGAACATTTTTTAGAAAGACCCTTTGAGTCTATTGAGGAGTCTTCTAGAATTTCTAGTAACTTGTTTCAAGACTCAAACAAGTGAGTATGAGAGTGAGGAGATTGTATTCCTGAGACTAACTTATCATAATGATATCCTTCATATCATTAATCATAGCTCTTGAATTCATTATTCAAATTCAAGAGAGAGTTAAGAGTAGAGTTCAAGAAAGCCTTTGAGTTCAATTGTGAATCCTTTGAGATCAACTATTGATTTGAGCTATGTTTTGAGGAAGTAAGTATGAGAACAAGAAGAGTCGTATACACGAGTTCCATGTCGTTATGTAGACCCTTTAGTTGAGTCGTTCATGCCCATAAATTCTGGATGAACTCCATAAGTTGAGTACCTTTGAGAGGAGTAGTATCTTCAAGTTCTAAGTCTTGAGTATTTAGTTCATAATCCTTTTAAGATTACATTCCTAATCATGGGACTATTACATGTTACCCATGAAGTCCTTGAGTTGAGTATTTCATGCCCATAACTTCGCACTTTAAGTCCTTGAGTTGAGTAGTTCATGCTCATAATTCCACATGAACCCTCTGAGTTGAGTAGTTCATGCTCATAATTCCGCATGAACCCTCTGAGTTGAGCATTCTTGAAATGAGTAGTACCATTGATTTTATTGAGTTCCAAGTATTGATGGAATGAGAAGAGCCGTATACACGAGTTTCGTATCGTTATGTAGACCCTTGAGTCGAGTCTTTCATGCCTATAAATTCCGCATAAACTCTATAAGTTGAGTACCTTTGAGAGGAGTAGTATCTTTAAGTTCTAAGTATTGAGTATTGAGTTCATAATCCTTTTAAGAATATATTCCTAATCATGGGACTATTACATGTTACTCATGAAGTCTTTGAGTTGAGTAGTTCATGCCTATAACTCCGCATAAACCCTATAAGTCGAGCAGTCTTGAGATGGGAAATATCTTTAAGTCCTTGAGTTGAGTAGTTCATGCTCATAATTCCGCATGAACCTATTGAGTTGAGCATTTTGAAATGAGTAGTATCACTGAATTTCTTGAGTTCCAAGTATTAAGTAATATTTATGGTTATTGAAAACCTTAAATTGACTCGTTCACGTCTATATTTCCGCATGAACCCTATTTTAAGAAGTCTTATACAAATGCTTTAAACATGTTTTAAGACTTGAGTTTTGAGTGAAGTAAAGAGTAAAGAGTGAAGTTCTTATCTTAAAAAGAGTATATGGGAACTATGTATTCCCGAAGAGTAAATGTTTTCACATGTAAACAAGAAAGGAAACACCGATTTCCAACAGAGCCTTTGAGCTAGTTTTTTAGTAACGAGAAATGCTTTCATATTTAGGCAAGAGAGGAAACACTGATTTCCTAGAGAGAGTTTGGGCTAGTTTTTGAGTAATTATCTCAAAACACAGAAAGAGTTATGTTTTTAAACATATGATATAGTTATATTTTGGGAGTAGTATTCATCACCGATATGGGGGAGAGTTTAGAAAATTTATAGCCCCCTTAAACCATGGAGTCAATGTGGGTAGAAAAGGGTCATACTTTTTAGATGATTCTTAGTGCTTTTTAGCATAGACTAGTGGGTCCACTTAGTAGTTAGGTTTGATACCTCTGGCAAGGTTTAGGACGAACCTGGCAGCGTGAGGCAAAATGTTGTGTCATCAATAGCTCATAAGTGATGGTTTTCGGTTAGAGAAACTCCGACAAAGTTATTTTGTATTTTTATATACAAATAGAGTTTATTTTATATCCTTGCATACGAACTAAGTGTATTGTATTCTTAAATACATTGAGTTTCTATCTATTGTTTTAAAAGCTTTCCATATATTGCATCTTTTATTCTTGCTTTATCTTGAGTTGAGCATCTTTAAGTTGAGTATCTAATCCAGAGTTGAACATCTTATTATTGAGTTGAGCCTTCTTTTATTGAGTCGAGTTGAACTATAATTCACTGAGTTGAGTACCTTGTTGTTGAGTCGAGTCTTATTCCACTGAGTTGCGTATCTTATCCTTGAGTAATTTTAATATGAGTAAGTCCGAGTACCTTTGGGTATTCTTAAGATTGAGTTGAGTTGAGCGAGTTTGAGAAGAGGTAAGTAAGTTTCCTTTTTATTTCGAGCATATGTTTATGCTTTAGAATTCCCCTTGCATGCGCGTACATTCCACATACTGGTCCATTTTCCTTCATCGTTTCATGATGCAGATATAGGTACTCAGGATCATCAACAGGCGCTTCGTTGATACCGTATGTAGTTACCGTTAGCTATGGTGAGCCTCCTTGCTTATTGACGGGTCCACTTGTACTTCTAGTTATATTAGTTTTTCAGGATGTTGTGGGTCTTGTCCCGACTTCCATCTTTGTTAGTTAGAGGCTTCATAAATAGACAATAGAGTTTCAGAAGTATGTTCATTTATTTTGTTAAATGTTTTAAATATTTAAGTTACCTATTTATGGAGAGTTGAATACATTATTATTATTTAGTTTCTAAGCTTTGTATGCTTGAGTTAGTCTTCCGCTTGTAGTCAGTCAGGATGAAGGTTCGCTTGGGGACCCGCAATGGTTCTTGAGTGTCGGCCATGTCTAGGGTGTAGGCTCAGGCTTTGACATTACAGTAGATTTGTTTAAGGATTTTCATCGATAGCTTCCCCATTGACCAAGCTGACTTAGAGAAAGTTCAAATTTCAATGGTCAGATGAGTTTGAGAAAATCTTCTCAGAATGCATTTTTCAAAATTAAAGACTAGGTTGAATACAACTCATGTCTTGATTGTACCACATACTTCAGATGGTTATGTGATTTATTTTGATGCATCCAGGGTCGGCCTAGATTGTGTATTAATTCAGCGAGGTAAGATCATAGCTTATGCTTCTAGATAGCTTAAGGTCCATGAGACGAACTACCCTACTCATGTCCTCGAGCATGCAGCCATATTATTTGCCCTAAATATTGTGAGACAATACTTGTATGGTGTTCATGTTTTTGTGTTCTCAGATCAAAAGAACCTCCATTATATGTTCACCTAGATAGAGCTGAATCTTCGTCAGATGAGATGGTTTGAATTCCTCAAAGATTATGACATGAATATGCTTTACCATTCGAGTATGGGAAATTTAGTCACAAATGCTCTCAGCAGGCTATCTATGGGTAGTGTAGCACATGTTAAGGAAGAAAGGAAAAAGCTAGCCAAATGTGCTTACCATCTTGCTCGCTTATGAGTTTTACTTATAGACACATTAGGTGGGGTGATAGTTCAAAATGGATTAGAATCTATATTAGTAGAGGAGGTTAAGGAAAAACAAGATAGTGATCCTATATTACTTGAGCTGAAAGGTGCAGTTCATAACAAAAAGTTGAGGTTTTCTCCTAAGAGTGAGATGGTATGCTTCGTTACTAGAGTCTCTTATGTGTTCCTAATGTGGGTGAGTTGAGGAAGCAGATCCTTACAGAAGCTCATAACTCTAGCTATTTCATTTATCTAGGTGCCACTAAGATGTACCGTGATCTACGAGATGTCTTTTGGTGGAACAACATAAAGAGGGACATAACTGTCAACATGTTAAGGTAGAATATCAAAAACAATGAGGTATGAATCAAGAGATTAACATTCCTACATGGAAGTGGGAACTGATAAACATGGACTTTATTACAGGTGTACCTCGTACTTGCAGACAACATGACTTTATTTGGGTGATAGTGGACAGAGTTACTAAGTCCGGTCACTTCATGCTCAGGACTACATATTCAATAAAGAGCTATGCTAAACTCTACATTAATGAGATAGTCAGATTGCAAGGGGTTCCATTGTCTATCATCTCAGATAGAGGTCCTCAATTTACATCTCATTTCTGGAAATCATTCTGCAAAGGTCTTGGGACTCAAATAAATCTTAGTACAACATTTCATCCACAGAAGGTTAGTCAAGCAGAGTGTACCATTCAGACCTTAGAGGACATGTTGAGAGCTTGCGTGATCGATTTCAAGGGTAGTTGGAATGATCACCTAACTTTCATAGAGTTCACCTCTACTAATAACTTTCATTACAGTATTAACATGGCCCCATATGAGGCACTATATAGGCGTATATGTAGGTCCCAATTGGTTGGTTTGAAGTAGGTAAAACAACCTTGATTGGACCAGATTCATTTCATGAGGTAATGGAGAAAGTTCAATTTATCAAAGATAGACTAAAGACTGCCCAGAGTCATTAGAAGTCCTATGCAGATGTGATAAGAAGGGACGTAGAGTTTGAAATCGATGATTGGGTTTTTCCTAACTGTGTCACCTATGAAGGGGAGATGAGATTTGGCTAGAAAGGAAAGCTTAGTCCTAGATATGTAGGTCCATACAGAATCTTGAAAAGGGTTGGTAATGTGTCTTATGAGTTAGAGTTGCCAATAGAACTAGCTGCGGTTCATCCAGTGTTTTAGATTTCCTTGTTGAAGAAGTGTGTGGGAGATCTAGCATCAATAGTACCATTAGAGACTATGGTTGTGAAGGATAGTCTCACTTATGAAGAGGCTCTAGTTGATATTCTTGATCATCAAGTTCGTAAGTTGAGAAATAAGGAAGTCACTTCAGTGAATGTTTTGTTCAGAACTCCGTCTGTAAAGGGAGCTACTTGGGAAACAGAAGTAGCCATGATGGCCAAATATCCTCACTTCTTTCCTTCCGATTCCATTTCAGCTTGAGGTAATAGTTCCTCTCTAGTATCTACATTTATTCTTGTGTAATTGCGTCTCAGTATCCTGTTCCCTCAGATATTCTTACATTTCAGCATATTCGCAAGTTCTTGGAACTCAGTTCATTTAGATATCAATTTCTAGTACTTAGTGGTAGGAATTGTAGCTTCTTCCCTCCATACTAAGCTTTTTTTAGACTTCATTCAACGAAGAATCCCAAGGGGAGATAATATAACACCTCAAATCTCAAAATGAAGAAAATTTGAGTTTTCAGAAAACTAGTGCTATTACCAATGGAACCACCTATAGACCGTAGGTAGAACCACAGACCGTAGGAGGGGTTCTATCATAAAGGTATAAATTTGATGGTCTCTGATCCCACCCACAGTCGACCAGTACAGTTCGTATGTGGACCTACAGATCGTAGGTGAGGGTCATCAGCTATTTAGAGGAAAATTGTTGTTGGGTAAACTTCAAATGATCATATCTTTTAGAACTAAATGAATTAGGTGGCACATGACCTCAAATTAAAGATAATTTAATCATCTTTTCAATGCCACAGAATTTGCTAAAATCCAAGCTCAGAGTAAAAACTTATGCTCATTTTAGTAAAGCCCTGTCGGGCAAAGCATGAATGACGACCCCAAACAACAGCCAGTTAGTCTTGTAGTAGATGGGAGTCATCAGTATTAAGCCAGGGTCGTTTTGGTCCTTTTCCCTATGTATTAGGCACTTCAACTATCTCTTTTGATGCCTAAACTACGTTGTTTTACTTAGTCTAAGCCTAATAACCTAGTCAAACATACCCAGAACCGTCATTCTCCAAAAATCATCCAAACTTGGAACAAAAAGAAGAGGAAAAGTTGACCAACCTCCCAAGAACAAGCAGAAGTGTGCTTCAAAATTCACCCAAGAAATCTAAGGTTCTCTATAGATTTCATCACCAGGTATGTGTGATTTCACTTATAGTTTCCTTTCATCCACTAGTTCCTTAGAATTCAGTTAGTTCCTTGATTTTACATATCTTGTTTAGACCTAGAGTTGGTAAAATCTTGTGAATTGATTGTGATTTCAACCCCAATAGAATCCAGTCTAAATAACATGTTTTCTTGAAAATGTTGCATTATTCCTTGTATAAAACTCAGAACCCTAGTTTGTGTAAATTCTCTTAGTTCATGAAATATACTTACTAGTTTAATTAAATAGAAAATCATGCTCTAGATTTCAAATGTCACATTATCAATATATAAATGTTGCATTCTCATTTAGCATGTCAATATTTTGAGATATTCAGTATTTAATGCATTTTATTTTCATATGTATTCAGTTGGGAGTATACTTAGCATCGATTTGGACTAGAGTTTAGTGTACCTTCATAGTCCCAAAACTACGTGCCCACGTAGGAATATACGTCCCCTCTATTGGGCATCAGATTTAGTGATCACGTTAGTCAAGCCTTTATACCCCTTACAAGGTATATTGGGTCCTCTCGGTGGGGAGTACATATCAGACTCTATGTTTAGCTCATGTGGCTTATGTCAGTTAATAGTAGCTCCGACAATTAGACTTTTAGTGCATCTGACATGTTTTTCAGCATTTCTATTAGTATACAGTTTAGCTCAGCATGTTATCTGCATGATTAGTACTTGGTCATTGCATCCAATTTAGTTTTTCAATCATATTTCAGTATTTATATCTCTGCTCAAATTATGTCATTGCTCAGTTATACTTTGTTCAGCTCATATATATTTGTTTAGTATGGTATCTATATTTTGCATGCTCAATACATTCCAAGTATTGACGCATACTCTGCACTACATCCTTCCATGATGTAGGTTCAGATACTCTGCTTCCAGATCACACTTAAATCGATTCTCGTTCCGCATTCAACAACTTCACTGGTGAGTCCTCATATTTCGAGTACAATAGACATGCTTTCATTTTAGTCATTCTTTTTAGTTTTCGGTTTTGTTAGAGTTAGTTGGGGGTATGTTCCAGCAACTCTACTCAATTAGAGGATTTTCACTCAGAGTAATATATTCAACTTGAGATGTTAAGTGATTGCTAGTTATCACTAAACTCTTACTATGTTTTATATTTTCAGACTATTTGGGTTTTGTCCCCACACCAGATATTTTTTGATTTAGCTTCAACATAGCTCATGATTTACTTAGTTATGTTCACTATGCTTATGATATACCAGACTCAGGGTAAGCTTGGGGTCACTCGTGATCTTAGGTCTCGTGTTACGTCAAAGGGGTAGCCTTGGTGCGTGACAAAACTCTTTTGAATCAAGAATAATGAACCTTAAAAGGGATGCCTACATATCTCATTGAGATGAGAATGTGGTTTATGTAGTTCTTTCAAATATGGTATAAAACATATGCTTTGAACAACAAATGAGAAATATTAGAATGATTAACTAAAAAATTGCACTAAAATTGCAAAACATGTATTTTGAACTATATAAAGAATAATATACTTAAAAGTACTAACTTTAAAAATATCATACCAAAATTTGATGTCAACAACTTGCCCTTTTGTTTGATTAGGATCGATGAAAGAGTTCCTGGTAAAACAAACTTGTTGAACCCAAATTTAGTTTAATAAATTTTGAACAAAATAATATGAGATGTTAGTAAAGATTTGAAATAATACTATACGCCCACCAATGGGACTAACAATAATAAACAAAAGGCAAGGATTGATCATAAACTGAAAAACATTCAGATACCTTTGATGTTACTTTCAAAATTGCACAACGAAGGTAGTGTACCTCTTTGAAAGGAGGACAATGCGAAGAACATGCCACTTTGAATGAGGGGAAAGCTTAACTTATCTGTTGAAAGGATGACCACCTAATATGAATTTAACATGCCACTTTGATTGAGGTTACAACCCAACATGTCTCTTAAAAGGCATATGACCCAATTTGAATATAATACATCACTTAAAGGGAGGTAAGAACTCAACGTATCTCTTGAAAGGCAAACAACCCAGTTTGACTATACCATTTTACTTGAAAGGATGTGACAACCCATCATGTCTCTTTGAAAGCCAGACAACCTAATTTGAACTTGATATGTCACTTGAAGGGAGGTGATAAAAAAACATGTCCCTTTGAAAGGCAGGCGATCCAGTATGAATGTATCATATCACTTGGAGAGAGGTAACAACCCAATGTGTCTCTTGAAAGACAAATGGCCAATTTTTAACTTGTTGTGTCACTTGATGGGAGATGACAACCCAATCTTGAACTTCATATGTCACTTGAAGTGATGTGACCACCCAACGTAACTATTGAGAGGCAGATGAAAAATTTGAACTTAACATGTAATTTGAAGGGAGATGAAAACCCAATATTGAACTTAATATGTCACTTGAAGGGATGTGATAACCCAGCGTGTCTCTTTGGAATGTAGATGGCCCAAATTGAACAACAAAATCTGTAGCACAATGAGTAGTATCACTTGTAACATAAATGAAACATAAATTATGTAAACATGACCTCATATGAACAATGAACAAGATGATGAATCATTGCAACACTTGAACATAATAACATCCAGAATTTTAGAAACAAATGTACATCTTAAAAGGAATAATAGATAAAAATGTCATTTTGAATGACATGACAAGCAAATTTTGAAAAGCATCATCCTATTGAGACAACAAGTTAATTTATAAAAGATTTCATTTTGAAAGTTATGACAACCTAAATTTAAAATGATGTCATTTTGAAGGGTATGATGATCCAAAAATACAATTTTAACTATGAAAAGGTCCACAAAGTTAATTTGGACAAGTATCAATGACGAAATTATAAAAAATGTTGGTTTGGACAAGTATCAACAATGAAATGGTCCACAAAGTAGGTTTGGACAAGTATCAACATGAGACGGTCCACAAAGTTGGTTTGGATAAGTATCAACAATGAGACGGTCCACAAAGTTGGTTTGGACAACTACTAAAAAGTTGGTATCAACCCATCTTTATTTTCTAGAAAATGAAACATATTTTAACTTTAATACAAAAAACAATTAATAATTTTCAAAAGTGTCTCACAATTCTATCCTTCAAATTTGATTGACTTTGAGGTAATTCCTATGGATTCAAGTGCTACCTCAAATGTACTTAAGTAACGACAACATTTGCTCATATTGCTACAAAGAAATATTTTAAAGTAGACCTAGCATCATGTTTCAAGTGCCCTCATAACAAACAAACTCTCAATTTTCACACATTTAAAGTGTTTTGATTTGAGGACATTTTGTGAAATACACTCACACTAAGCAAAATATTCAACATGTGCAATTGTTATACCATAGGCTTAGCCATCATGTAAATCTCCACTGATGTGAGAACATTTTAAATGAAATCGTGTAGGGTTTGTTATTGGCTTGTAATGTAGGTTGAGGAAGGGGTAGGATAGTCATTTGGGATAAAAGTGACTTAATCCCTTCAAGAACATTGAACTACAATAAGTGTTTTCAATGTTTGCTATGGTTTTAGTGTTTGATCCTCTTTGTTGTCCCTTCGTTTTGTACTTATTGACTTCTTTTGAAGCCTTGCTTGTCTGGGATTTTACCCTTATCATCATCATTTGAAGTTTCTCCTGATTTTTTGGAGTGTTTTTCTTTTGTTGAAATTTTACTTTATTAAACTTGGGGAATTTTAAACTTTTTCTTCTCCTTTTAAAGTCATTTTTTAATTCTTGACTCTCAGGGACTTTGCAACATTTGTCTTTGACAAAATTGAAGTCTATTTTTTTAACTTGCACATTTTCAGTCTGCTCAAGAAAGTTAGGCCAAGAGAGGGATAACTCGTATATGCACTTTGAAAGGATATATGCAAAAATGTTATTGTAGAAAGAAAAGGCTTAAGGCTCAAAGTGGGAACATACTAAGGATTGATCTCATTTGGTCTTCTTTGAGAGGCACAAACGGGAAGCTTGTAATCATTTCTAAAAAAAAATTTACCCAGCATTTCTCCTCAACAAATACTCAGGTCAAGTTCTAGATCAACAATGCAATGCAATTGAATTTAATTCAACACTCACCACACAATGCACATGAAACAATGATTCTAGTTGTTCTCTAATCTTGAATGCCTACAAGAGAATATTTTCAAATGTTACAAAGGTATGCACAAGATGTACCAAAAGAACCTACAATTTAACAAGAAGACAATCTTTCTCCATTGTATCGATTATTTTTTCATATGCAGACTCTAACTTTGTTGGCACCATTAAAGTAAAAATGATTTGTTTTTAAAATATAAACATTTTAAAAAGAATTAAAAATAAAAATTCTTTTGAATAAAGAATATTGAACCCTAAAAGGGCTGCCTACATATCTCATTGAGATGAGAATCAGGTTTGACTAGTTTGTTCAAATATGGTATATAACATATGCTTTGGAAAAATAAATAAATTTATGAAAGAAAAATAAATAATAAAATGAGTCACATTGAAGGGTGGACAACCCAAATATAAAAAATGTCAAATAACTTTATTTTTATTTTTGAATAAAAATTAACTAAAATGATAAATTAATATGTCACATTGAAAGGCGGACCACCCAACCTTGATAAATAGTCAAACAATAATTCTTTTCATGGAATGTACGAAAAATAAAATCAAAGATATGTATATACAATGCACATGTGTTTTTGACTATAGGTAACTGAATAAGGTGATGAGGAAGAACTATTACCCATGCCTAAGATTGATGATATATTCAACTACCTGCAGAGTGCCGCAATGTTTTCAAATATTGATCTGAGGTGCGTTTACCAGAAACTGCGGATTAGGACAATAGATATCCCTAAGTATGCATTTAGGACTCTATATGGCCACTACATGTTTGTGGTGATATCTTTTGGGTTGAATAAAACACCTACAACCTTCATTTACTACATGACATTCTGGTTTACTCAGGAAGCATCAGTGATCATGAGCAGCATTTGAGGATTGTGATGCAAACGTTGAGAGATCAATGACTTTATGTTAACTTTTCAAGATGTGAGGATTTTCTTGAGTCTATAATATTCTGGGAGAATGTTGTGTCCAAGGATATTAGTGTCATAAATCCAGAAAACATGGAGGTTACTTGGGATTGGGCTAGGCTCACTTTGGTTACAGAGGTTAGAAGCTTTGTGTGATGATCGGGCTGCTACAGAAGGTTTTAGAGGTCTTCTTTACTATTGCAACACCTTTGATCGGTTGACTCGCCTTGATGTTCCCTTTTAGTAGTCCGAGGAGGAAGCTCATGGAGTTGGTGAATACTGCCTCTATATTAACTCATCTAGTTGAGGCTAAGGGCTTACCGATTTATTTTGACATATACAACAATCATTTGGGTAGCGATTCTCTATAATTCGGTCAAGAAGAATGTGGTAGTGAATTTCTTAAGCCAAATAGCAGTGAGTACGGGTAGTCTAGCCTGCGTCTAATGTGGAGCGACCTTCAGTCTTGGACATTCAGTCCTTAGCTAATAAGATGATTCATTTGGATATTTAATATTCATGCATGTCTTTTCCATGTGTGGTTTTAGTCCTCCTTTCTTGATCAGATCTATAGCCATCGATATGAGGATGAGGCCTTAGTAGAACATCGAGTTTGGGTGTTAGTGGGTAATGCGGGTCAGGCTACCTTAGATTAATATAGGGTTTTGAGATATGCAGATTGTATTTATTTTCCATAAGTTTGGGGTTTGATCCAGTTTATACTCCGTGGAGCCCATGATTCTAGATACTCTATCCAAATAGCCACTGTGAAGATGCATCGTTATTTCAGATATCATTACTAGTCGAGAAGTATGAGGAGAGATATAGTAAACTATGTGTATTGTTTCCTAAGTTACTAGTAGGTTAAGGTCAAGCACTTGAGAGCTGATTGTGAGCTTTAGAGATTGGCCATTCCGAAATGGATGTCAATCACATTACTATTGACTTTAACTCAGGTTTGCCTTGGAGTTTTGGAGTTGTTGACAGCACTTGGGTCATCATTAATCGATTGACCAAGTCAGTAAACTTCCTCCATGTTCAATCTTTATTCAGCATCGAGAGATTAACCTGTATTTAAATTCTAGAGATTGTCCATCTTCATGGTGTGAATTTATCCATTATATCAAATTAGGGTGCTCAATTCACTTCCAGATTTTGGAGGACCTTTTAGGAAAAGTTGGGCACTAGCATTGACTCTACAAAAACTTTTCATCTGTAGTCAGATGGTCAGTCAGAGCATACTATTCAGGTTCTGGAGGATATCTTTTCGGCTAGTGTTTTGGATTATGGGGGTCATTAGGACAAGTTCTTGCCATTGGTGCAGTTTACGTACAACAACAACTACTATTGTAGCATTCAGATGGCCCTATTTGAGGTACTATATGGTTGGTGTTGTCGCTTTCTGGTGGTTGGTTTAAGTCAACATAGCCTAGACCACGTGGTATAGACTTGATTCAGGCGACTTTAGACCAGGTAAGGATGATTCAGGATAGGCTTCAAACAACTCTAAGTAACTTCAGGAGTTATGTTGATCATTGGTGACGGACTTTGAGATTTTTGGTTGGTGATAGATTATTCCTCCGAGTGTCACCTATGAAGGGCGTGATGAGATTTGGGAGGCGGGTCAAGTGATAATGCTCAAATTATCCTCAAAAACAATTAAGAGAACATATAGTCGTTGTCAATAAAACTACCCAACTAAGAGTCAGAGTCGAATAGCACAAGGAATTGTATAATGATAAGAATTTAACAAGGAAATTAGGAATGCATACCTATTCATTGTAGCACTCTATGACAAATGGGTGGATGATTCCACCAAATTTACTAAAATAGTGTGAAGTATCAAGAGTCACAATTTATAATTCACACAATCAACCAATTAAGAAGTAATCTAGGAGTGTGGGTATTGGAATTGATGTCACATAAGGGTAATTATGTTGCTCAATAGTGCTAAACAATCATTAAGAGGCTGGGTCATCTTCAACTACACTAATGTTCTTTGAATATCTTAGTAGTAATTCATAGAATCTGCTTTAGTTTTGTCTATGTGAATAACAAATCAACCCATTACCTTACGGAATCTCATTTTCAAACAGATTTGGGAAAATCGATCTAAACCATAATTTATTTTTTGGAAAAAGCATAAAATCAAACTTAGATTTCATGCGTTAAGCTAGTTACCCGCTCAAATTGATTTCTTTCGAGCATCAATCAAAGAACGAAAATAGGATTAAGTTTGCAACTGTAACCCATGCACTAAACCCTTGTTAATTATCCTAAATCCATGAATAAAAAGTAACAAAATAGAGAAAAACACAATACCCACTACATTAAATCAACACCCAACTCCATAATTGCACCCCTAGAATTGGGGTTTTACACACACATCCCAAAATGTGAGGAATTATACCTATCATGAAAGCAACCATGGATGTGATGAAAATAAACAATTATAATCACTAGCCACTTTGATTTCAACTTCTAATTGTTGATTTCAAGAGTGAAAATAAAACACTAAAACTGAAAATGTTTTTCACGAGGTAAGAAGTCTCATACAAAACTCTCAAAAACTCTAATTCCAAAAGCTCTTAAAATCTCTCTAAAAAATAACGCCTATTTCTCTTTACGATGGGCTATTTATAATTCCCAAAATATTGCCCCAAAATTCAGTGGTGACCAACTTGGTGACATTAGTCGAGCCCACTGAACATACTCGATGGATAGCCATCTGTTCTTTAGCTTGCCTTTTTTTTTTTTCAGGCTTCAAGTGTTTCAACCCCAGTTGGTGAACTCGTTTGCGTCTACCTTTCACATTTGGAGGATTGATGATTACCCCTTTGTTTGCCTTTTATGCTTTCATTTTTCATCAAAGTCTTGTCACCTTCGGCAATGGTCATCTTGTTCGCCCTTCATTTTCGGTGAGTCAACATTTCACATTTTCATTCGCTGACCTGCCTTGAACATCTTCATTTGTGAGAACTTTCACATTGGGTGAGGCAAGGCCATTTGGGCGATCCACCCTTTTGGTTAGGCAACAACCATTGTGGAGTTTATACTTCTTACACTATATTTGATCATTCTTTCAAGTATTCATCCTAGTCTTGTCCTTTAGCCTTCATAGCTACAAATCATAAAAATATCATCTAACTTGGAAATAATTAGGCATTGAGGAAACTAATTTTTTTTTTAAAACTAAAAAGGCATCCAAATGAGTGTAAGTATAGCACTTATCAATACCCACAACTTAAACTTTTGCTTGTCCTTAAGTATATCAAGAACACACTTAGTTAAAAAAGGATGTCCACAACAGTATCGAGAACTAAGATGCAAGTGTCACAACAAGACTACTCTCTAGCAAATACAACACTCAATCACGATAAAACAAAAAACTTCAAATGATCACTAGCCGGTATCAATCCAAGCTCAAGCTCACTATCGCTTCTTTTCTAGTGCAAAAATGTGTTTCCACAAGTGTATTCAAGTGCCCTCAAGTCAAGATCTATTGCATTCTCTCACAAAGAAAGTCAATAAAGAAGTTAGGAATCAATACAACTCACACTCTCTGAAAGAGAAATATATGCAAGCTTCATCAAAGGTTTGCCCATATTTTCCAATCATCACACAACCTATTTCATTCAAGATCTCAAGGGTATTTTAGGCTTTTAAAGGTGCTGAGGGTAAAGGTATGGTTAGTTTGACTCACTAACTTTACCTTCTCAAAGCATAGTTGGACTCATTCACCTATTCTCAAGTTCTTTCCATTATTTTCACCTGGAGACTCAAACTTCAATTGTTCATTCAATTTATTGGACGCCTATTTTATTTCATCACACTTTATTGTTCATTTCAATTTTAAAACTTTTGCTCATGATATCTATATATATTTTTATAAGGAGGGGTTCCTTCTGTTTGCAACAAATTTTAAAGTTGAGTTTTACTTTTACTTTCTTTTCCTTCCACTTGGCTTTCTTTCCTACTTCATTTCCATCTCCAAAATTAGGCTTCTGAACTAGTTTGGATCTTCAAAAAAATCAATGCTAAGAAAAGGATATATGTGTGAGAAGTTAGGGATAATAGAGGCTACTAGGTTTCAACAAAGTTGCCAACAAATGATTTAGGCTTAAATGGTGCCAACATGGTTGTACACCCTCACAAGGTAGTCATGAAATGTATGAGCATTTAGGTTTTCTCTCAAAGGTTTTTGCGCAAGAATATTTTTGCGTTGACCAAAGCTAGACAATCAGACTAACAAGGAAAATTCTAGGATTCAACAATCCTGATTTCAAATAAAACCTTACCACACAAGGCACTTCAAACATAATTTTTTAGCATATCCTGACAAGATCAGAAGCTTATATGCGATGTTCATTGCAAGACTCATGTCAAAATGCATCTAGAACACAACAATAAAAAAGAACATTCAAAAGTGGAGTAGCACAAAACACATTTGGCATCATAAGTACTATCCAACATATCGATATTGAACACAATCAATCCTTGAACATCAATAATGAAAGCTCAAGCATTTCAAAAACATTCAAACTTATGGGAAAAGTATAGAGGGAGAAAGAGAAAAAAATGATAAAAATACTATCAGTTAAACAAAAACCTAGTTACAAAAATACTAAAAATGTTTCTAACTAAAACTGAAAAAATAACAAAATAAAATGAAAAAGAGAAATATTGGCTCAAGTGCCCTCACCCCATAAAAATGAAATCAGTAGTCTCCTTAATATGATGAAAAGTAAAAATTTGAGGAGGGTAATACTTAAAGTCCCCTTGTCGGGCTATGCTTATAAAGTTCTTCAATCTGAAGTGTCGCAAGGGACAATATCATCTAAGACATCAGTGTCTGATAGAGTAGAAGTAAGAGTCGACAATGTAGCATCAACCAGGGCGTCAATGCTCGGCACATATGAAGAAGGAATAGCAAGATCTGAAGACAACTTACTAGTGACAAATGTGGAGGTCTACACACATGATCTCTCCATTGTAGCTAGAATCCTAATCTCCTAAAAATCTTTTAGCGCCATCAAAGTCTTAGCAATCCGCTGCTCTTCTTCTCTTCAGAACTCATCGTCATCAATATTCTGGGTTGTCTAAGTGTTAGCCTCATCCTCAACTCTCTCACCATTACCAATATAGTCATAGCACCAGACTGCTAAGCCACACTATTGGGTGTCTCAAATCTTAACTCGGAGGTAGGCATGGACTAAGGTACATCATTCAAGGGAATCTCACCGAAAAGCATTGAAATGTCAGTCAAGCTCAACTGGTCCATAGTTTAAAAGGTCTCAAGTAAACCTTATCGGATTCTAGGTGTAAACGATTGTAACTTATTATAAAAGCCAATGAAGAGTTGGGGTCGAACCCATAGGGAGTGCTACGTGCCTAAATTTAGTTATGAAATTATAAAGTGGTCTATTTAGTTATAGGAATAGAATTTATCGAAATCATAAAAATACATCAATGGGTATGACAACGAATGTTAGATGGGGAAGTTTGGATTGGGTCACCGAGTTTTACAGAACTCCCAAAAATTTGAGGGTTCAAATGGTGGACAAACTCGAGCTTGTCAGCCTATTCGGCGATTCGCCGACTAAGTTTTTAGCCCGCTGATTTTTACAGAATTCCCCATCAAGATATGTGGTTTCAATGGTGGTCCATGTCGGGGCTCGCTGACCTCTTTGGCAATACACTGACTGGATTATTGGCTCACCTAATTGCCCATATCCCAACACTTCTCACTTTTCAACCTATAAAAGCAACATCTGTTATTCAAAAAACAAAATTTAAAACAATAAAGACTTAGGTCACCTCCTAGGAAGCTCCTTAGTTAACGTCGTATAGAAATACCAATTCAAGCTTCATTTTTGGGGTTTGCCATTGTGTCAGTAGGAATCCCTCCTTTTGGCATTGGATTTGGATAAGTCGAGATTGGACCCATTTGTGTTTCCAATTGCTTGATAGAGTCTGAGTGAGAAGTCACCGTCTGATTGAGAGTTGAGATGTCCTCCTTCATCTCTTTTAACATTTTGTCTGATCTTTCAACTTTATTAAGAATGTGTGATAGCATATCTTCTGTAAGGACATTTTTCGATTCCTTGGGCTTTTGATGCTCATGGTGTGGGTGTACTTGTCCTTGTCACCCTCTTTTTCCTTCCAAGTAGCATTACGATAACACCAATCTGTGTCACGATCTCTCCATCCCTAATCTCTATTCCAACCTGTATTTCAACCCGGCCTTGGATAGTTTTGACGAACACCTTTTCATTGGTTCGCAAGGAAGTTCACTTGTTCATTGTGCAACGTTTCAAAATGTTATTTATCAGGGTTTACTCCACCAACCCCCACAAAATTAACACTCTTCAAGCCACTGCCCATAACATATTTTGCCAAGATATCTAGGTGGGTCATCATTATGACCATCTTTGGTCACTCTCTTTATCCTTCTCGATCTGCTCTTTTGTCATCCTAAACATTAGAAAAGACACTTGGTCCTCACGGGTGTACCATGCTCTATTGATCTTGGTCATGCAATCAAGGAGTTGAGTGGCTACTTCATAGGGTTGTTGCATTAGACCACTGGGAACAAGATGATCCGCAATTCCTTTGTTCACCGAGTCAAGATTCCTATAAAATTATTGTAGCATCATTTCGTTTGGAATTTCGTGAATTGGGCATTAAAGCACCAACTTCTTAAATCTCAATCACGTCTTGTGGATTGGTTTGCCTTCCAAGCGTTTGAAACCTTGGATGCTATCCGTTAGTGTTATGACTTTTGATAGGGGAAAGAATATCACTTGGAACACTTTGGTAAATTCATCCCAAGAGGTGATGGAATCGATCAGTAAATCATCTAACCGTTTGGTAGCTTCACATATAAAAGAGAATAGAAACAACCTGAAACAGATTGATTCTTGTGATATGTTCTTGAATAAGAACGGACCATAAACATCCACAAAGTTCCAAATATGCTCATGGGGTGTTCGTGAGAAAGCCCTCCGTATAATCCTTTCATTTGGAGGACCCGTGGCATCGTGCTAGTAACATGGAAGAGAACATTCCCCTCAACAGGTGGTAGATGTATTGCACTAACACTACCCAATTGCATTGGGTTATTTACATCATTCAGATTTCTAATATTGTCTTGGTGGCCCACTTGCCTACCAATAGTCCCGTTCACACTCTTATCTTCTTCTGCTTAAAACAAACAACACAAACACAAAGCAAAGTAAGTCGATTCAACTATAACACAAAAAGATCACAATTCAACTTCAATAATAGAATTTCAAACAACAACACTACCGGTAGTGACGCCATTTTGAATTAAAATGTATCAAGTACACCTTATCTGATTCTAGGTGTAAACTATCCTTAATTAGTATAAAACCCAATGAAGAGCTGGGTTTGAACCCACAGGAAGTTGTAGGTGTCTAAATTCAATTAGGAAGTTATAAAGTGGTCTATTCAGTTATATAAATAAAATTTATCGAAAACATATAAATAAATCTAAGGGTGTGACAACGAATGTGAGATGAGGAAGTTTGGATTGTTAACTATCAGCCACATCACAAACAAAACTGAGGAAATAACAATATAAAGAGGATTCTCGGGATGTGATCTATTACAGACAAATTTCATTGTATGGGTAATTGAAATTACTAATAAATAGCTAAATATTAGTGGGTAGGGTAAACTATAAGTAAGATAGTTCTCTCCAACTGTCATGAATCAAGTGATTGCTTTGGAACATCAACAAGCTTAGCAAATAAGAACATCCCATAGCTTAGTTTATTCACTCTCTCGAGCTAGATAGGTAGAATTGTGATTAGGATTTACTCTTCTGAGCTAAACCCATATCAAACCAATAACTACAAGCATCAATTGAAAGCTTTGATTCTAAAACCATGTTTTCAAGAAAGCCCAAAATTCTATGTTGGAATTGCATTTGCAACTACAATTCATAGATTAAAACACAACTATCAATTAAACCCACTACAATTAAGCATTAAAATCAGCAAATAACAATACACATAAGCTAATTCAACTCATAATCACATGATCACACCGTAAGAATTGGGGTTTTATCTAAACACTATAAAAATGTAAAAACAACTACCAACTCGATTGGCCATCAGCTAGGTAAGAGTCTCCAAGCCTTTACAATGTTTTCCAAGGGTTAAATTCAAAGACCCATTTTCAAATCCTCAAAATTCTATAATAAGAACTCAAAATTTAATTCTAAAACTTGGGTATCAGGACTCTCTAGGAACTTTTTTTTAAATTTTGAGTTATTGTTGCCTACATTTAGGCCTGAAAGTCCACTCGGCAGAATAAGTCACGCCTTACCGATTGGATTGACGATCTGTTGATTGCATTCTTCCATCGCCATTTTCTATTGGCCTTCAATATCTGAGGTCCTGTAACTTTGGGCAATCCAATTTGTTGTCAAAAAAATGATTGGTGATCCACTGATTGACCATTTCTATCACCAACTTGGTTCTTTCCCATGGCTGGCATGCTGGAACTTTGGGTGAGCTACTCGGCAGTGCACCGAGTAGTCTTGGCAATCACCAGGATTGCTTTTTATTTACTTCTTCATCTTTTTAGTTCCTTTTTGTCTGGTCATGTCCTTTCCTTGCTCCTTAGCCTTCACAGTTGCAAATTAACACTTTAACATTAGTTTAGAGAATAAAAAAGACATTGGAGGACACTTATGCTATCAAAACAAAGCCCTAAATGAACAAAATTCTAGGACTCATCAACTCCCCCAACTTAAACTTTTGCTTATCCTCAAGTAAAAGTCAAGATCAGTAGTTCAATAAGGATATCTATAAATAGTGTTGCATAAGACTTAACCTAAATGCACACTACAAGGTCCAAATTACTCATACAATGATCAATTGTGCACTCAAAGTTTCTAATTGTGACTCACCACCTTTAAGTGTACTCAAGCTCACAATGCTTGCTTCAAATGCAAGTTCAAGATCAACAAAGGTATTCAAATTCCCTCACAACAAACATGATTCCATATTCACACAAAATTTCTCAACAATTTAAAGTCCCCGAATCACATACAACTCTCTCACACACAAAGTTGAACACATGCATGACTTCACCCATAGGCTTGCCATTATTTTCCAATCAACATTTGTTTCAGCTCATTCAAGATCACAAAGGTCTTTTCAAGGTTTGTAACGGGGATGAGTGTAAAGGTATGATAATTTAAATTTAGTGGTTTCTACCTTCATGAAGTATGGGTTAAAAATCACTTTCTCTCTCTCTTTCACATTCAAACATGATCATAATCCACCCCATTATTCAACTAGACATAAATCACCGGATACCCCATTTCTTTTGCTATTTTCACAACTTTTTTAGTCTTTTTCTTTTCTTTGTTTTTTTTTTTCATTCCTTTTTCTCTCTTTTTTTTTTTTCATGGAGCAGTTCTATCTTTTTTCAAAACAATCCATAAACAAGGGAGAATTTTTTCAAACTTCTTGACCTTCCTTCTTTTTCACCACACCCCCAATTTAGGCTTTTGGCCTAAGTTGGATATTCAAACAAACCATATTTCATGGAAGTTATGGGTGAAGGGATAGAGAGAGGTCACAATTGTTCAAGTTTCTTCAAAGAAAAGGTAAGGAGAAAAAGGGGCCAAGAAAGGTTCACATTTCTCACAAGGTTGTCCACAAAGAGGTATGTAGTCAAATAGGCTCACTCTTCAAAATTTTTGCCTAAGATCATGTCTATTGCTTGCATCACTCAATCAACCGGACCAACGGGGTAAATTATAGGTCTCATCATGCACAAAGTTCAAGGTAATCTCACCACACAAGGCATTGATACAATATCAAACAAGACTCTAAACCTTTTAGCTAGCGTGCAATGTTTATCACAAGAGACTCATTCGAAAACCTGCTAGTCACAACGATATACTAAAAGTTCACATATTCCCTATATAACTTTGTTTGCCTCATCGTAGCCGCACATTTATTTTGTTCGATTAAGAGCACTATCCAAGTCATCGGTATTGACCATGATCGACACTCAAATTTGCATATGAACAACCACAAACGCACACAAAAAGGTGGAAAAATTTTAAAAATTTGATTCAAAACCATTTTCTATAAAAACAATGGGCCATAAGCTAGGATCAACCGCAATACCACAATCGAGATGTATATATTTAAACCAATAAGCTCAAAAATACAAAAAACACAATATTCACAAATAAGACTACAAAAGAGGTAGGTATGGAAATACCCTACCCCACCAAAAAAAATGCAGTTGTCCTCAAATGCAACTAAAAATAGATAAAAGTCTAAAAAGTAACAGAGAGGGAAGGGAAAGGTCATCCTGCCAGGATAAGCCTAGGTGAAGTCTGCATGCCCGTTGCTCCATCTGCTTGGGCATCAATTCTCGGTGTCTCAGCACCTTTAGCTCTATTGGAGCCCACCATAGTAGTATCTCGAAGCAATATATGTCTCGTAGTCCCATACATGGCACCCTCCAAGGCAACCAAGTCCCCTTAAACATCCTCCTCTCGATCACCAAGCTACTCCTCATTTGCCTCAACCTTGGACACAACAGTAATATCATCAACTCTAACCTAATCTCCAGTCGTAGAAGCTAGACGCACATCCAAACAGGCCGAAATATTTACACTCAGGTCATCTAGGATCTCTATAATTCTGAAGAGCCAGGTGAAACCAATGGACTTCAGCTGGTCCTCCACTTCTTTTATCAGCCTAGTAATGTCGGCTTTCAAGCCCGTCACCTAATCAACAACTCTCTATACTCTCTCACACACCTCTACTCTTTCTGTATGGCCATCAATTGAAGATTTGAAAGGTGTCAAGGTAGCAATAATGGCTCTCCTGATCATCCCAAGAACAACAGCCTCTAGCCTAGAGGCACGCACATAGATTGGACCAAATGCATCGCCTAGGTAATTAGAGCCCAAAGAGCAGAAGCAGTAGCAGATATAGTGGGAGGGGGTGCAACAGAAGTGACAGGAATACGAGAAGGAGTGGAGCTAGAAGTACCTAACGGAGTAGTGTATCAACCACTAGGGACATATCCATCGGAGCTGCCCTCCTCTTGTCAGCCTCATCCTACTGATACACGGCCTCTATACAGCAGATGTCGGTAGAAGATATTAGTGTAACCTCGACATCTGTTTTATCATCTCATGGAATTTGGGCCAGTCTTCAAAGCTCGGTGATCAACACCGGGAATGAAAGTGACATCTGTCTATGCTTGACCCATATGGTCATCTCCTGCTTGATAATTAGTCTAAAATTTAGCTTCTTCCTAGCAATGATAGACCTAAGACTGGCTGCCTTTGGGTGGCGGAGAATGGGCTCATTCTGTTATGGCGTGATAGTGCTGCTGATAAATCCAAACAAATATCTAGAAGCTACATTGAGGTCCTTCTTCTCTATCGGTGCTCTAGCCTCAATCCACCTTGGGGTGGTGTCTAGAGCAGGGGGGCCAACAAACCTTTTAAATCCTCCAGAGTCTTTATCATTATCATACTCTGGTAGTCATGTAGAAAGTTGAAGGCACGGTCAAATACTATTTATATCATCGCTACTGCATTTAACCTTCTTCCCTCGGACCACCACGAAGTCCACTGGTTTGAAGACACTTTCCTTCTTCTTCACCTAAGGCACCAAATAACTATAGGTTGCGTAGAAATCCTATACCCAGGTGGTAATTTATGGTCCATGGGGTTGGTGAAGATGTCAAATATGTGGAACCTAAGACTGTCCACACTGGTGGATACCTGTCCACCACACCATCTGTGGACAATCTCTTCTCCTCTAAGATGGTCCTCAATCCCTTGACCTTTAACCGATTGAGTGACCGGGGAGGAGGAGCTTGAAATTGTGGAACTGTATACACCTTCTGTGTTGGAGGAGGCACTGGAGCTGAAGCTCAAGAGGTCGGTGCTGAAATTTTAGATGGATCATGATGAGATTTGGAGTGTAGATCCTCTTGTCAAGCCTGTAACAGCTAATCATCCTCATGCTCAGAGATAGAAGCCTGATAATTATGTGAGTCCCACTCACTATCTAAGCATGCCTCCTCTGGAGGCACAACTACAGGCACTTTGCCCTTACCCTTACCTCCCTTTGGAGGGAGCTTCTTGGCCTTGGAGGCAACGGCCTCTTCATTGATTACTACTCAGCGTGCCCTCTTTTGGGGTGGTATGTTTCTACCAGTCAAATTGGTTCTAGCCATTCCTTTTATGCCAAAATAAGATTTATAAAGCTAGGTGGAAAGTAAAATCCAAATTCCTTCCTAGAACAAAGATTCCTAATGATATGAGAGTAATAATGCAAAAAATACAAAAGATCTAATATAGGGTGTGAGAGTACATGAGCTAAAAATGGAAAAAGATGAAGGATTTTTAAATTTTAAACCATTTGGCCTTTAAAACCTTTCAAATCGTGCTCCATTCGGCGATATAAGTTGAGCTCACTGAACCACTCTGCAATGTGGTGACTGATATTTTGGCTCGCTGAGTTTCACAAAATTCCCAGCAATTTGGAGGTTCAAACGACGGACAAAGTCAGTCTTGTAGACCTGTTTGGTGAGTTGTCGACTAATCTTTTAGCTTGTTGAGTTTTACAGAATTCCCCATAAAGTTAGGTGGTTCCAATGGCGGTCCACGTCGGGGCTCACCGACCTCTGTGGCACATTTTTCAATTCCTTGGGCTTTTGACTCTCATAGGGTAGGACGTACCTGTTCTTGTCACCCTCTCTTTCCTTCTAAGTAGCGTTACAATCATGCCAATATCTGGCATGGTCTCTCCAACCCTCATCTCTATTCCAACCCGGATATCCACCCGGCCTTGGATAGTTTTGACAAAATCCTCCTCCTTGGTTTGCAAGGAAGTTCACTTCTTCCTTGTACAACACTTCAAAATGTGCTTCATCGGGGTTTACTCCACCAACACCCACATCATTAACACTCTTCAAGCCACTACCCATCCTATTTTTCACCAAGATATCCAAGTGGGTCATCATTTTGGCCATGTTTTGGTCAATCTCTTAATCATTTTCGATCTACTCTTTTGTCATCCTAAACGTGAGAGGAGACACTTGGTCCTCATGGGAGTACCATGCTCTATTGATCTTGGTCATGCAATCAAGGAGTTTAGATGCTACTTGATAGGGTTGTTGCATTATACCATTGAGAACAAGTTGATCAACAACTCCTTTGTTCACTGAGTCAAGATTCCTATAAAAGTATTGTAGTAGCACGTCATTTGAAAGTCCCTCAGTTGGGCATTGAAGCACCAAATTCTTAAATCTCAGCTACATCTTGTGGATTGGTTCACCTTCCAAGCGTTTGAAACCTTGGATACCATCCCTTAATGTCATCATTTTCGATGGTGGAAAGAATCTCACTTTTAATGTTGTGGTAAGTTCATCCCAAGAGTTGATGGAGTCCCTCGGTAACTAAGCAAACCATTTGGTAGCTTCACCCATAGAAGTGAATGGAAACAATATGAGACAGACTGATTCTTGTGATATATTTTTGAATGAGAACGGACCACAAACATCCATGAAGTTCTGAATACACTTATGTGGTCTTCATGAGCCAGCCCTCCGTATAATCATTTCAATTGGAAGAGCTGTAGCATCGTGCTAGTAACATGGAAGACAACATTCCCCTTAACAGGAGGTAGACGTATTGCACCAACACCACCCAATTGCATTGGGTCATTTACATCATTCATATTTCCAAGATCGTCTTGGTGGCCCACTTGACTACAATTACTCCCGTTCACTCTCATCTCTTTTTCTGCTCAAAACATACAACACAAACACAAACCAAAGTAAGTCGATTCAACTATAGCATAAAAAAGATGACAATTCGACTTCAACAATAGAATTTCAAACAACACCACTCCCCGGTAGTGGTGCCACTTCGATTTAAAATGTATCAAGTACACCTCATCCGATTCTAGGTGTAAACGATCTTTAATTAGTATAAAACCCAACAAAGAGTTGGGTAGAACCTACAGGGAGTTGTACGTATCTAAATTCAGTTATGAAGTTATAAAGTGGTCTATTTGGTTATAGGAATAGAATTTATCAAAAACATACAAATAAATCTAAGGGTGTGACAACAAATGTAAGATCGGGGAGTTTTGATTCTTGACCATCAGCTACATCACAAGCAAAATACAAGAAATAACAATATAAAGAGAGATTCTTAGGATGTGATCGATTATAGGCAAATTTCAATGTATAGGTAATTGAAATTACTAATAAATAGCTAAATATCAGGGTTAGGCTAAACTATAAGTAATATAGTATTCTCTCGAACAGATATCATAAATCAAGTGATATCTTTTGAACATCAACAAGCTTAGAATATAAGAACAATCCACACCTTAATTCATCCACTCTCTCAAGCTAGATAGGTAGAATTGAGATTAGGATTAACCCATTCGAGCTAAACTCATATAAACCCAGTAACTACAATCATCAATTGAAGTCTTTGATTGTAAAACCTCTTTTTCAAGAAAGCCCAGAATTCTAAGTTCGATTTGCATTCGCAACAATAATTCTTAGATTAAAACACATCTATCAATTAAACTCACTTCAATTAAGTATTGAAATTAGTAAATAACAATACCAATAAGCTAATTCAGCCCATAATCACATGATCACACCTCGAGTATTGGGGTTTTAGCTAAACATCATAAAAAGGTAAAAACAAATACCAACTGTATTGACCATCAGCTAGGTAAGAGTCTCGAAGCCTTTATAATGTTTTCCAAGGGTTAAATTCAAAGAACAAATTTCAAATCCTCAAAATACTACAATAAGAACTCAAAAACTAAGAGAAACTCTAATTCTTTTTAAATTCCAATTTATAGTTGCCTGCATTTTGGCTTGAAAGTCCATTCGGCGGAATAAGTCGCGCCTCACCGAGTGGATTCGAGATCCACTGATTTCCCTTTTTCATCACCATTTTGCATTGGCCTTTAGCATCTCAGGTCCTATAACTTTCGGCCATCCAATTTATTGTCACGGAATCGATAAGTGATCCGCCAACTGCCCATTTTTGTCGCCAACTTTGTTCTTCCCCAGGGTTGGCATGTTGGAACTTTGGGAGAGCTAAAGAGCCACTAGGCAGTGTGTTGAATGGTCTTGGTGATCATAAGATTTCTTTTTCTTCACTTTCTCAGCTTTTTAGTTCTTTTTTGTCTGGTCATGTCCTTGCTTTGCTCCTTTGCCTTCATGGCTGCAAATCAATATTTTAACATCAGTTTAGAGCATAAAACAGGTATTTGAGGACACTTATACTATCAAAACAAAGCCCTAAATGAGTTAAAATCTTGGACTCATCAGTCCATATCAGCCCTAAGAGTGGTAATATCATCCCTTTAAACAATAGACTTATTTAAGTACACTCGCTCTTCTCCTTTGCATCTATCCTAGCCGTGAATTTATCTAAAACCTCACCATATGATGCCAAAGTATTCTGAAAATTCACCATCTAGCCCCTTATAGGAAATAATGTATTATCTATAGCCCTATCAACAAACTTGGACATCTCACTCACAACCCTAGACGCCCTCACATCCGCATATCGAGAAATGTTGCCTATTTGTATATCATGGACATGGTAAAGGGAGGTTGAGACATAGGGGTAGGTGTAGTAGCTGTAGAGGTAGAAGACATAAAATATGGTTGAGCAATACTTAATGGCCCCAAAAAATTAGCAAACGTAGCGACATCAACCTCAAGGCTAGCACGATATACCACATGGGTTGTATTTAGTGGTGGCCGCTTCCTCCGAGCTTCATTATATATCAATTAATCCCCCTTAATCCTCCGAATATCACTGGAGGAGGAAGGGGTAATCCTCACATCTTTCCCTTCCTAAAAGGCTTTCTCCAAGTCTCAAGCAATAGTTTGACCAAGATTTGAAAGACAAGAGAAGTTTGCTCCTGTCGTGCTCTTATCAACATCTCATCTACAACGATGTAAGCTACATTTATATTTATCCGTTCAATAATTGTACCAACCAAGATATCGTTTGGATGCTGGAAGGTTGATTCATTCTAGGATGGCATGATGCTGCTACTGATAAACCCGAATAAGTACCGAGCTCTAATACATGTATCCTTCTTTTCAATCTTCACTTTGTCACTCATCCATGGAGGAGAGACATATTAAATAAGAGGTGTCAACCAACCATTCAAGCTATCAAGATCACACAACATACACAACATTTACATCTTAACATGATTGTCCTAATTTCCCAAATTATCATTAATAGCACCTGCATGGAAATACACCATCTTGCTAGGGACGTCAACCTCTTTTAAAGGCTTAAGGTTCATGCCCTTTCACTTCTTTGGTATGGCCTTTGCATAGGTCTCAAAGAACTCTCTCGCTCATTTAGAGATGCAATAAAGTCACGGTATGATGAACATTCCAAAGTCATGAAATATGATGGTTCTCTATATGTCCATGTTGTGACTCATCACTCAATCTGTGGGGATTCGTCGATCCTCTAGTACGGTATGTTTTCTATATGCTTTGATCCTATTCAGAACTGTAAGACCTATTATAGGGAGAACTCTAAAGGTAGATGATTGAGACTCAGAAGCTTGTGACAATTTGTACTATGTCATTCTTCTTTTTGGAAATTCCCTTCTTGGTCGCTCACCTATACACATAGATGAGTATCGTATGGCTTGTTGTTATGTAGCCTTAGAGGGATCATTAATGGTTATTCCACATATTTTTTTCATAGGGGGATGAGGAGGTGATTCCCTTTCGATATCTGATTGGAGGACACAACTCCTTTGCCTTTGGTTTTAGCCATTTCCTATAAGGCACAACTATTCTGAACACAAATTGGGTGAACATTAATTGTAATAAGTTCAAATACAAACACAATTTAAAATAAGTTTTGAGGCTCAACAATTGGAACAATGATTCTCTAAAAGGTAAGGTGAGCTCAAACGAGCTTACTAAAGTTGACATACAACAATTTAATTTCACTTAGTCATAAAGGATTGAGTCATCTCAAACTTGATGATCCACCGAGTTGGTTTCAGCAGATTAAGACAAGTCCACCGAAAGTGACAATTCTCAACTAAAATTAAGTAGGCAAACTGACTATGTCGACTCCAACTTGGTAATCCACCGAATTGGTTTCGATCAGCTTAGACAAACTCGCCAAATAAGATAGTGCCAAGGTCACACATTCAAGCATAAAAGGTGAATTGGGGCTTACTCACTGATTCAGTTAATCACGTTGGCAAACTATTAAAAACTTTCCAAAAAGGTAATTTATGCACAATGCCTATCTTTCACAAGTTCAACAACAATATGATGCAATACCTATTACCCAATACTTGTACAATCTATCCACATGCTATTTTATGTATGGTTGCAAAGACTTCCCCCAAATTTCACAAAGCATTGACCATTTATCCTTACGAAAGTCGTCTATATCTCTAATTAGGGAAATACAAGTCCTTAGGGCAACACTAGGCTATTAAACTTTACCTACATTCAAATTAAGCAAGAACCAACACATTTAATGACTCAATTTAAAATTTTAACATTCACAATAAATTTTAACAATTTTAGGCACTAAATCAACTATCCTAACTAATAGGAATAGTTCAATTATTAACATTTAGCAAGACCAAATAAAATTAGACAACCTAGCAACAATAATATATAAGACCCACAACGTAGATATTAAGATTAAGAAAAATATTAAGGAAATATTTGAAAACCAAACTCAGAGGAGACCACTAAGCACAAATTCTAGGGAAAAGGGTTTGGGGTTGAGAAGCAAAATCTACAATGCACTCCAAGCCTGAAAACCCATGTTAATGAGGTGACACAAACAAAGAAACAAGAGTATGGGGAGTTTGTGAAGTGAAAGACACCAAAATATGAAGGTTACATTTTAAAACTTGAAAAGACTCTCCACCTTTTTATTACAGGAACACTTGGTGAACTGTGACAAATGTCGTTGAATGTTTTCGACAAATTATCGAAAGAGCTTAAGATTGTTGATGATGCCTCAATTAACAGTCAAACCTGATAGCCATATCGGTGGACCTGATGCAGTTCACCTAGTATGATTGGGTGGATCGTTTATTTGGTCCCTAATCACTTAAATTAATAGTACCATTTTTTTCAAAATTCTTGACTCAAGGGACAAACATGAAGAAGTCCACCTATCATTTTAGCGCATCACCGACGGGGTATTTGTATCACCTCAAGCATCCTATTAAACTTTTAGACTTCATTTCACCCTACACTCACAACACATGTTATTGAAAGTAATAAAATAAACTCAGGTTTCCTCTCAAAAGTACCTTATTTAACATCATGGAACGACACAGTTCATACTCATCAACAATAACTTCTGGGTTTTTGGATCCTGTCACTAGGAAAGGTTATCATTTTCCTTGGATTAAGATAGGTATAGATCTATCATATTTGAGTTCCTAGATTGATATTGAATGCGAAGTAACTATTTGAGTCAAAGTGGAGAGGTTATTTTTCAAATCCTTAAACACCTTCTAAGACCATTCAACCTTATTGATGATCCCTGTAAGAATATCTTATGTTCGGTTTCCCTCTGGTCAAGATAGTTCCTTCAGTTGTGGGTGATCGTGAGGTGGGATCACACCTATCTTTTCCAGGTTCCCTATCTCTCCAATTGCCACCTCAATCTCTCCAACAATTTTCTCAATCCTTGTTTAAACCAGGGTTCCAACCTGATCTTGGTTAGTTAGGATGAGATCCCCCCCCCCCCCCCCCAATTGATTTCCCATGTTATTCACCTCTTCATTATATAATGTCTCAAACTTTTCATCCTCCTGGCATTGTCCAACACTTGTACCAACGACATTCACTACTTTAAGTCCACCTCCCATGAGTGGTTTAGACAGAAAGTCAAGTTGAGACATCATTTTAGCCATGTTTTCATCATGCGCATAAACCTTTTCCATTTTTCCTTGCTTATGCCCCATTATTCAGAATATTTTATCCTCTCTAGTATGTCACGTTTGTTTAAATTTTGTTATATCATCTTACAATTACATCCTATAACACCTCAGAATTTTGAAAAAAAATTAAAGAAAAGAAGATTTTGGGTTGCAGGCTCTATCTAAGGTTGCCATCTACAGACCGTAGAAGCTTCTATGAGCCATTGATGACAACCGTAGGAAGAAGGAAATATTTTTTTCAAAAAAAGTTCCATTACTTATTTTATGGTTTATCAGGACAGTCCATCATCCTATGTACGAGTCATAGATAGGTCTCATAGCTGAGTCTCAAACATAGTGAAATTTTGATGGTGAAAGTGGTTTCTATAGTTGGTGTGTATGGTCCGTATGCTGACCTATGATCTGTAGATAGGTTTCATCAAAATTGGTCCAACAATAATGTCTTTTGAACTTTTCTATGGTTGACCAATATGGTCCACAAAAAGTCCTATAGAGCGTGGGTCCAACCCTTTGGTCAAGTCTATCAGTTATTATAATGGGGATTTTTGGTGTTTTCCTAGTTGTTTTAATCCTACACTACATCGTTTTGCCTTCTACCCTAAGGTCTATAGAAATATTTTATGCCCCAAATTACCTACTTTCAATTGATTCTCCTAAATTCCTTAAATTTTACCAAATTCATCCTCCCAGATTCTCTCAACCTTAGGAAGAATAAGAAAAGCTAGGGTTCGATTCAAGTATCCTATTCACCATGTTTTTTGGGCTTTGAATAGCAAAGTATGTGGGTATTCACCAATGTAGTCCTTTCCTCCATAGGGACCTAAGGCGTCCAAATTTCTCAATTTAATTCCAAAATTTTAAGTTGCAGTTTCAGTCCAATCTTATGTGTTTCATGAAATTGTGATTGATTTTTGTTAATAAGATTTGATAATGCATGATTCAATGTTAGTACACAATATCTATATGATTTTTTTTGACCTATGTCTAAATCATGATTTTTAGCTATGCATCTATGATGAACTCATGAACCTATGAATTATAAATTTATGAAGATATACATGTTTTCATGAAGTTATTATAACTAATTTGAGGATGCTTTGAATGGACGGTATTAATATTATTGTGAAAGTTTTTCTCACATGTTATTATGATCAAGATTGTGAAATGCATTTCTCACACATGGATTCACATTGGTGAATGTCTTTCTCATCTATGTTGAATTATGTTTACAGAGTTATTCTATGTTTTGATCTTTAAATTTGTGGATTGGTAGTGATCATTTCCTTTGCCGATGATATACTTATATCTATTTCATTGAGATTTAGACTTAGCACCATGAGGTCTTTGAGGTGGAGGCTCAAATAGGGTAGTCTTTTCTAGCAACCTCTATTCCCAAAGTACGTTCCTCCATAGAATTGTCTTAAATGACCTAGCTAGTGAATCCATTTTAGTAAAAGAATATATGTACGAGTCTACCTTTGATAGTAGGTCCCTTTCTTTTAGTATGAAGGATATACCAGATTCCATTATATAGCTCTCATGGTATTGTTTTCGGTCAAAGCTAATACCCACAAAAAGATTGTCTTTCTTCAAAGCATTTCTCATGTCCTTTATGCTAATGTCATTGATCATATTTATTGATTTACATGTCATTCTTCTTAAAGATATTAACTTTTTGAATAGTAGTCATGCCATATGTGTTTAAAGATATTCATGCTATCATGCATGCTTATGCATATTTCCCCATACATAGTACATTCCATGTACTAATGCATACTTGTGCCTACATTATCTCATGAATGTAGGGTGAAACGCTCCTACCTCCCATACTCATGGCAAGTCGGCCCCATATACTTTAACATTGGTGAGTCCTCATGTTCTGAGGACTAGGATACCTTTATTGTTTTATGTCATTTTCGTTTTCAGACTTTGTATGTGATGTATGAGTTACGCCTCAATCATTTTCCTTATGAAGTATTAGATGGCTTATTGAGACTTATATTTAGACTTGCGCTTTGTCAAACTCTTTTTATATATGAAATGCTTTCCTTTAAATTCTATTTTATTTTATGATGCATGCTAAGTGACTTGTGTAGGGCCTCTCGAGGTCCTCCACGCCATGTTGTGCCTAGGGTATACTCTGGGTTGTGACACATCATTGCTACATAGAATTTTTTTTTGTATTAGACCACCTTTAATAAGTTGATTAGACAAGAAATTGTTGACTAAATGAAGGCTACAATAAAAGTATGACAACATCAAATTGTTTGGAACACCATGTGTATAACATTTTTGAAGCAATTTTTGGAACCACAACCATGTCTCCTGAAGAGGTTCACCTCCCACTCTTTTGAAGTTCTGGATGTTGTCCCTATACTTGACGATTTTTAGGGAGGAAAGAATCTCTCTATGAATGCCTCGGTTAAATACTCTCAATAAGTGATAGAATTATTTTGCAACTCAACGAACCGTCTTGTGGCTTCCTCCAATAAGGAAAATGGAAATAATTTCACCTAAATAGATTCTTGTTAGATGTTCTTGCAAACAAATATCCACAAAAATTTGTAGGTGTTCATTAGGATCCTCATGAGAAAAATCCGCGAACATTCTTCTTATTAAGAGCAGCTGCATCATTATTCTAGTTACCTAGAAAATTGTGCACCCTGCTATGTTGTAGGTAGCAACCGAATTGCTCCAGTGGTTTCAATGACATTCATATACACATTATTTATGTCGCCCATTTAATTATTTTTCCCGTATTGACTAGCATCTTCACTACCATTAGCACTCATATTTAGACCTTAAAATAAGTAACACAAGAAGACCAAGCAGCAATCTAGTACAATTTAATAAGTCTAGAAACTAACATCACTAATTGAATTCGTAGCCACCATTTCCCAATAACGGCCCCCTATATTGATAATTCTCAAATTATCCTCTAAAATAGTTAAGAGAATAGGCGATTGTCATAAATAAAGATACTCAACTAAGAGTCGAGGTCAAATCCCATAAGGAATTTTATAATAATAAGAATTCAACTGGGAAATTAAGAATGTGGACCTATTCATTGTGGCACGCTAATAGAAATGGGTGGATGATTCCACCAAATTTACTAAAATAGTTTTATGTATGGAGTGTTACATTTATGCTAAAGTTTAGAGAGTCAAGCAATAAAGAAGTACTCTAGGGGTACTGGGATCGAAATTGATGCCATATAGGGGTAATTGTGTTGCTCAATAGTGCTAAAAGTGATGGATATGATGGGTCATCTTCAATGACATTAATCTTTTTTGATCTCATAGTACCAAATCATAGAATCTTCCTTCGGTGTGAATAAAAAATAAAACAACTATCTTATAGAATATCACTTTCAAGTAGATTTGGAAAAATTTATCTGTACCATAATCTCTCTTTCAAGAAAATCATTGAAATCAAATCTAAATTTCATGTATTAAACTAATCACCCACTTGAATTGATCTCTTTCTAACATCATTTGATGATCGAAAATAGGATCAATTTTGCAACCTTAACCCATCAACTATCACCATATTAATTAGCCTAAATCCATAGATGAACAACAATAAGACAGTGCAAAATGCAATACCTACTACATTCAATCAATACCCAACCCCATAGTTGCACCCCTAGAAGTGGGGTTTTAGCCACATATCACAAAAGATAGAAAAATTATATATATCATGATAGCAACCATGTATGTATTGAAATTAAGGAATTATAATCAACACCCACTTTGATTTCAACTTACAATTGTCAATTTCAATAGTGAAAATAAAATCCAAAAAACTAAAGATGTTTTTCACAAGGTAAGAAGTCTCATACATAAGTCTAAAAAACACTCATTCCAAAAGCTTAGAAAAATGTATCAAAAAGATCTCATATTTTCTCCCCCATTTGGATTATTTTTAGTTTTCCAAATTTTGCCCTTAAATTCACTTTCAAACAAACTAAGTGAAATTAGTCAGGCCCACTAAATAGACACAATGAATCGTCTTCTATTTCTTTAGCTTGACTTTCTTTTGACTCAAGCTTCAAATAATTGAACTTCTATTGGGGAATTCATTTGAGTTTGCTTGCCATATTCGGTGGATCACCGATTACCACATTTGTTCGCCTTTTAAGCCTTCATTTTTCATCCAAGTCTTGACACCTTTGACAATTGTCATCTTATTTGCCCTTCATATTTGATGATTCATTGTCCACCTTTTAGTTTGCCGACCTATAAATATCTTCATTAGTTAGCACTTTCACATTAGGTGAGGTCTGTCCATTTGAGAGATCCGCCCTTTTGGTTAGGCAAATTGCAATGTAGAGTTTCTACTACTTTCATAATTTTTGGACTTTATTTCAAACACTCATCCTTCCTTTTCCTTTAGCCTTCATAGCTACAAATAATAAAAAATTATTCAAAACAAGACATAATTAGGTAATAAAGACACTAAATTTTGAAGTAAAAAGGCCTCAAATGAGTGTAAATCTAACACTCATCATCAATCTTAGCCCTAGGTAAATTGGGTCTTTTGAAATCCTCCAGACAATTGTTGAGTTTGCATATGATTTGGCTCTACTTCTAGTATTCTTAGCTATCCAGCCGATTATTCATATTTTGATGTTGCACTACTTTGTTCATAATGAGTCTAATGTGCTTCAGTATATGTAGCAGAGTTAGATGACCGTATGACTTTTGTAAAAGGTCCAATTGCTATTCTAGCCAAAGATGTGTGGTGGTTGAGTTAAAGATCCATTTTTGCCGTTAAGCTGTCAGAGGCATCATCCATTTTAGGAAGCAACCTAGGAGGCCAACCATAATATGCATTAGAAGTTTCTTGTCTTGTTTGAGCCATCATGGACTTCATGACTCTTACTTTCATGGACAAAATTCATTTTTAGTAGTAGATGTTGTAGTTACTTCTAGGTCATTCTTCTATTTATGCCTCCTTTTTATTATTTATAGTGTTCCTATAGTGATCCCATGTAATTTATGACTTGCTTGAATTGACAGTTCAGACAAAGTCGTTTGTTTGGCCTTATTCAAATTTTTGTGTTTTTGGAGATTTTGAACCTAAATGACAAGTTTTAATCAAAAGTTCAAGAAGATGAGGTCAAAATCAAATTTGGATAGACTAGATCCTTGTAGACTTATTAGCAAACTTGAATTTGATAGTATGAGCCTTAATCTAGGCATTTTCACAATTTGTAGACTTTTTGCCTTCTCTCCCGATAATTGTGGCTCATATGCGTTACCAAAGGTGGTGTGCTTTCTCAGGTTTGGAGTGTTTTAATCTTGGAGCCTTTTGTGATTCTTTATGAGTGGACATCCATGCACGGTAGCTATGTGTAACACCTTGGATTTGAGAAATGGCAAACAAGCAAGTCCGCGAACCCAAAATGGACCATAGACCTTCACGGTACCCTAGATGGGTCGTGTGGGGGTCCATAACCCGTTAAGGGAATCGTGAGACCACCTTGGACTGCCCCTAGGTAGGATTCACTTAGACGGCCCTAGATGGCCCATGGTTACTTGGAGAGCCCATTTAGGGATCTGCACAAGTCACCCAGACAATCAAGTTACACCCAGTGTCATTGTGGATGACCACAAATGCCTAGATCATCTGTGAAGTGGTCCTTGAAAGAGACTCATCGAACTTTGATATTTGGGTCAACTTTAAATGATCATATCTTTCTGCAAAAAAATTTAATTAGGTGACCCATGACCTATCAAATTAAAGATCTTTGAGTCCCCTTTCTAACGTAACTAAGTTTGCATAATTCTGAGCCTAGAGTAAAAAGTCATGCCAGTGTTGGTGAAGCCCTACCGGACAGGGCATCATCACGACCCACTAGATTGGCCATGATACTCTAGACAACCGTGAAGCCCCTCATGAGAGGCACTTCATCAATTTTAAGTCAGAAATGTTTCGGTCATTTCCTAATTCTTTTAACCCAATACTATGTCTTTTAGTCTTCTACCCAAAGCTCTATATAATGATTTTAAACTCCAAAATAACCCAATTCAATTCATTCTCCTAAATTTCTAAAAGTTGATCAAGTTCTTCCCAAATATTTCTCTCTCTAGAAGCTTGATGAAGAAGGCTAGGGTTTCATGATCAAGTCTCCAAATTCACCATTAACTTCAAGATTTTGGAATGAAGGTATGATGGTATTCACTTATGGAGTCCTTTCCTCCATCGGGTTCCTAAATTCACCAATTTTCACAAGTTAGAATCTCCAGTAGAAGTTATGGTTTTTACTCAATCTCATGGGTTCTTTTCAATGCTGATCTAATTGAGTGTTCTATTTCTTTTTACACATAAATTGAGATAATTGCATGTTTTTAAGTTGAATTCATATGAACCCATGCATGATCCATGTTTTCTAGAATTGATCGTACGATAAAGCTTATGAAAGATGAAGTTATGAATTATGCATTTACTTTATGAAATTGATGAAAATGTTTTAAAGATGATTTGAGACTTAAGAATCAATATTGTTGTTATTTTGTGAAAGGATTTCTCACATACTACTCCAACATGGATTTTAAAGGTTTTCTCACATAGAGGATTCGTAAGGTTGAATGGTTTTCTCACCTAATGTGAATCAAGAATAAGAAGCTCTTCTAATGATAAGATAAGTTAATATTAATGACTATTCTTTGGGAATTATACTAAGCACCGAGATGTTATTGAAATGGAAGCTCTCCCATTAGGAGTGGTCAAGTTTCTAGTAGCAATCTCTCTATCACATAACTATGTGCCACCATAGGTTGTCTTAGATAGACATTAGCTAGTGGATCAACCTAAGCTATAATTTCATGGTCCTTACTTTGGAAAATAAGGACATCACTTTTCGCTGTGGGATCGACACGGGATTCCATGTTATATAGCTCACACTTTCTACATGTCGGTTAAAGGTAAATCTCCCACAATAATGAAGTAAGGTTACTCTTTCAAAAGTATATTGCAATTGTTTTAAAGAATTTTTTTACTTGCATTGACCATGATTATGATTTGTGTTTTCTAACCCTTTTATCTAATGATTTAGGTTGGTCATTTCAGTCCATATGAAGTCCTTTTTCGAATGATTTCATGTCTTTTATGCATTTATATCATACTTGGTACATTCTGGTACTAATGCACATATTCTTTCCTACATTGTTTCATTAATGTAGGGTGTGACGCTCCTATTCCGCATCCTCGTGGCTAGTGATCACATTAGTAGGTTTTGAAGATTGGCGATTCCTCATATTTCGAGGACCAAAACCTTTATTACTTATTGTCTTTACTTTTACATACTGTATGTAATGTATGGGTTACGTCCCAATCACTTTTGTTGTACTAGATAACTTTGAGACTACTTTAGACCTCTGCTTTCTTTTCTTGTCAAACATTTATGATATAAACTGTATTTTGAACTATTTATTCTATTATCTTATGAAGGTATGTTAAGTAGTTTGTGTAGGACCTCTTGGGGTCTTATTCTCCATGTGATGTCTAGGGTGTACTTTGGGTCATGACACTTGGAGCCTACTTGAGATCCTCTTCAGAGTCGACACACCCCTAAGTCACTCTTGCTAGTTGGGAAAATAACACTTAGGGGAGTGGACTAGCTGGTTGGGAGGTCTTGATATTTGTGATCCTCTACAAAGTAGATACGCCCCCGGGTCTTCCTTGCTAGCTGGCCTGGGAGGGGACTGACTGGCTAGGCAGAGTATATTTATTGTCACTCTTGCTAGCTGGTTGGGAGTTGATTAATTATGATAGTTACTTGGGAAAAAGAAGTGAGGCAAAAAAATAAATTGTAAAAAAAAATATTGATGTTGTATATCGTATATACTTCTAATAAAAAATCATGCACATTTATATATTGTATGAATAAAATTTGCACATTATTCAAAAAAGGAAATTTTTTTAAAATGAGCTTAAAATAAGTAATAAGTGTGCACATTTTCAAATTATGCTAAATTTTTTTGAACGATTATAATAAATGACTATTATGAGAACTCCATGCATTGTTAGTCTTTTCTGTAGAATTTTGAGTCTACCAATAAATTAATAAAATGATATTTACCTTATATTTTTTAAACAACTATGCGGTCAATTGTCCTCTCACAAAAGTCTAAGACTATATTGGATATTTAATGTTTAAAATTATACTTCAATTTTTTGCAAGGAGGAATTTTATTATATTATATTGTATATACTAATCAAATATACATATATACATATATATATATACATATATCTATATATATATATATACATATATCTATATATATATACATATATATATATATATATATATATATATATATATATATATATCTATATATATATATATATATATAAAGATAACCTTAGGCCCGCCTACATGGCGCCAACACAAAAAAAAATTCCCTTTTAATTTATTTATTTCCAAAACTAGCATTTTCCTTTCATGAAAAGTTGTGACATTTATGAAAAGTTGTGACTTCTATGAAAAGTTGAGACTTTAATGAAGAATTGCGACTTTTATGAAAAGTTGTGACTTTATGAAAAATTGCGACTTTAATGAAGAGTTGTAGCTTTTATGAAAAGTTGTGACTTTTATGAAATGTTGTGACCTTTCCGAAGGGTTGCAACTTTTCCAAATAGTTGTAACCTTTCCAATAAGACACAATAAATATTTGTTCACACTACCCTTTGTTGTCTATAAATAAATGGATTTCCTCTCATTTTAGAACAATGAAAATTCCGAGCCTCTTCTTTTGCTTCACAATTAAATATTTGTGTACTCTGCACCTGTTGAGTGGCTCACTAACACTATTGTTTATGTTACAGATCCTGGTATGTATTTTTACGATCATTAATTTATTTTTAGGTTATTAAGGATAAATGATAGGATGTAATAATTTTCATTTTCCTTTGCATTATTGATGTTTGTTACTATGTAATCTTGTATGTAAGAAAATATAATGTTTTAGTTTTAATGACTAATAGGTTTAAGTACTATTTTATAAATTCGTGATATTAAATTCCCGCACGAAGCACGGGCAGTTTTACTAGTATATATATAAAAGAGAACCCTAGGCTCGCCTACGTGGCGTCACCACAATCCAAGATTCCCTTTTAATTTATATATTTCCAAAGCAATCCTTCCCCTTTCATGAAAAGTTGTGACTTTTATGAAATTTGTGACTTTTATGAAAAGTTGTTACTTTTATGAAGAGTTGTGACTTTTATGAAAGGTTGTGACGTTTATCAAAGGTTGCAACCTTTTCGAAGGGTTGTGACTTTTCCGAAGGGTTGTGACATTTTCGATAAGGAACATTAAGCAATTGTTCACACTACCATTGTTTTCTATAAATAGAGGGATTTCTCTCATATTAAAGCAATGAAAATTCTAAACTTCTTCTTCTACACAATTAAATACTCGTGTACTTTGCTCTGTTGAGTGGCTTACTGGCACTATTGTTTTTGTATGAATACATTGATGAATAAAATCGTTCCATCCTTACAGGATCTAATTCTTTAAACCTCAAGTATTAGAGGGGAATAATTATCTTAAAGGGACACGGTGCATTCAATGGACTTGGCTTTATCCTTTCTATTTCATTCTATTTTTACATATCTTGGTATTTTTTTTATAGTCATTGATGTATGCTTTTGATATTAATTGTTGTTTTTGGGTACACGTTTTAAACTTTGTTGCTTATGTTTCTGCAAAGTTATTGTCTCTAGTTTTATTGAACATATACATATATAGTAGGTATATTCATTGTGGAGAAAATAATTATTGTACTCAATTCCAAGAATTCATGTTTTGATATTCTATATAGAATAGATAACTTAAAAGTACTATATATAAGATTACATATTATCTATTTTAACATAGATATGAAATTCCTCACTTATCCATTGAAGAAATTCATTATGCAAGCTCAAATGTTATAATTGCTTTCATGTCCAAGCGTAATTTATTTTTTGAATCTGTTAACCAATTTTTGAATTTTTTCCTGAGACATATATCACAATTGTACAATCTATGCAACTTAAATGTGTTCTTATTCTTACGAAATGCCTTTGTATAAATATTCATATTTTCTTTTTTATTTTCCTTTTAATGTTGATTAAAGAACAAATGATTTATTATTTACTCAATAATTCATACATTACAGGTTCTTGAGTTATGTGATAATGACAAATAATCAAATTCATGTTGGAATATTGCTAATATTTTTTAAGAACATATTTTTTCTATTATTTTTAATGTAAGGATATGAGTAGAGGATTATAGGATTATTTGCAAGTTCAATGCAATTATTATTTATGACCGCGCAAAGCACGGACAAACGACCTAGTTACTCTATAATGCTGAATTAGATGACTTTATGAGGGTCATTTAACTGATTTTACAAAATGATATCGAATACATTGGACAAGGAATAAGTTTATCGTCATTTCAATCTTTTTGAAATGGACACAAGGTTATGTGATCATGTTTCTTCTAACTAAATTTTATGTGATCTCAACTCTAACTCTCCTTAGGATTACTCAAGTTGGTTTATTTAACAAATGGGTCGGTTATGCTAAAATTATCTGAATTTAAGTTATGAAATAGTTGAATTACTAACTCACTCAAAATTTATCTCAGTTAAAATTAATTGGGAAAAAATGTGGATCATGCCCCTATATGTCCACTTCTTACTAAGTTTCAATTGTTTATTTTTTCTTTTATAAATTTTTTGTAACGATTAAATTATAATTTTTCTTTACTACACCAATAAATAACATATCAAAGAAAGATTATTCCTTAAACAGTTTAATAAGATTACCCATGGGTAAATCTGGCTAAGCTATTAGCGTAACTTTTTACGGCTTGGATTGAAATGAATTGAGCTGATAATTGAATGAATCAATGTACTCAAATTATAGATATTTATCACCTTATCGTACACCTCTTTGGCGTTCTTGAACCCTTTTTTAAACATGGAAAAAATATGTATGAGCTCACTGTAATAATCTAACTGTTCCTGCAAGAAGTTATGACGCAATAAGTTAGGAATAAATTTCCTAATGAATAAAAAGGTAGACCTTTTATTATAAAAATCATAAGGTACCATAAATGTAATTTAGCTTTTTTCGCAAAACATAGTGCAGAGAAAAAAATATTGCTATTGTATATCTTATGTACTACTAATATCAAATTATGCGCGCGCACACACACACACATATATATACTAATCCTGGTAATTTGTGTTTCACGTTTGACCTCTACTACCGTATAAAGTTCAATAATCCTATCTCATGTATAAAAAGTAACAACATTTGTAACATAAATCCAACTACGATGACCCTGTTGACTCGACTGACCCTTCCTTCTACGATGACTGGTCGTAGGTTACTCTCGGGCATAGTTAAACACTACACCACACTCGTAGTAACCTCTACCAATAGTACCCCTCTGAGACGACTCGATTGAACCTAAAATACCACCACAACGTAAATACCATAAATGGACACCTCGAGAAGCCTCAACAAGTGCCTGAACCATCTGACCACTAAAACCTACAGTACTACCATTCGTAACCTATAGAGTTGCCTAAACTAGCCTAGCAGGCTAAAATGATTGTGGGTGACCTCTGCTTAGGAACCCCCTACCACGAGACTAAGACCCATTGAATCCACCCTAATAGTGAGGCCTTTTTTGGGTGCCTTCATTAGACTCACCATGAATGCCTTCAATTTTGTGTGCATGGTCAACAATCGGAAATAAAGAGAAACTCGATGCAACCATCTACTATGCATCTATCCATAATCGACATGAGAGTCCTCATATAAACCTAAGCACTCTCTCGTGCTTTGTCGGCATCAGCATAGATCTATGTCTAGCAAACTCATGGAGCCATGCCTCATATTCTACATTTATAAACTCGCAACTGCTCCCTTAAGCAACGAGGTACCTATTTCTCCAAGAAAGCCTCAAAGAACTAAGTCCAACTAATCAAAGGTGACCCACTACACTAAAGATAAGATATTAACCACTACTTCACCTACCCATCAAACTGAAAGGCGGTATAGTCAAACTTGTGAGACTCCACTAGTCTGAGGTTATGTAGCCACTCCAAATAACTGAGCAGAAACTCATGAGCATCCTCACCTGTAGCACCAGAGAATCTGGAGGACCTAATCTGATGAATAATCCCAACATCTTCTGTTTCTTAGAAGACATAGTTGCCTAAAAGCCATAGGTGGATAAAAAGAAAGAACTAGCTAAACCACTAAAGAAGGGGCCACAACAGCATGATATGCTGGTGGGGTCTGCATACCCTATGTACCTGTTAGGGTTGAAGTTTGTGCCTCATCTCTGACCTGGTGTCCAGCTGATGTGCTACACATAATACCCTTATGCAACATGCCATACTTGAATTAGATGATTCTGGAAAAAGTACCCTAAAGTACTAGGGTGGCCATGAACCTTGGTGGAGGCTGGGCTGGCTCCGCACAATTTGGCTAATGCTGGACATACTTAACTTCTACCTCAAGCTCTAGTGTTGTTACTCTCTCGTGGTCTCGAGCTAGTGTTATAGTCCATGCCCTCTCTTCACCTCTATGTCCTCCTCGACATATACCCCTAGCAGCTACTCCGCTTGGAGGTGTAGGAGTGTATCGCCCACCCGCACTCGACCTCGTCCTAGCAATCTCAGAAAGAATGAAACAAACAGAATTTAGATATTGGTGTAACCATAAACGCACAATAAGAACCAAGAAACGATGAAGTATCCCCAAGAATGCCCTATACCCTCTCAAAGATTGGATACTGACGTCATGGTATCAATCCACAAGACTCTAATAGCAACTTGGTCCTTTAATTGTGAAACTGGTGAACCAAGTGCTCTCATACCATGTTGTAACAACCAAAAGATTAAGCCATAATTGCATTGATTAAAACCCTCGAAGTGGACAAGCATACACCCAAATAAAACATGCGGAAGACAACAATCTAATTATAATAGGACAAACAACATAAAAAGAAGCAAAATAAACTAATGGACCACAGTGTAAATCATTATTGCGACTAAATATACAAAAGAGGCCCAAAAGAAAATGAGAAGTCACAACTAACACAAGAATCAATCCCCACACCTCGTATCACGTATACGAAATATAGAAGGTGCTAAACAAAAAATATTTTACTAATGCAAAGGAAAAATATAAGTCAGTGTAAAAGAGGGAAAGCAACAAATCTCTAGACACTTGAAGCTCACCACGATATGAGTCTGTGACGATAGAGGAAGATCTAACAGGGTGGCTCAAACTAGGAGTTGCATCACAAAATCATATATAAGTGTAGTATAAGTACCAAAACATGGTGTACTCAGCAGGCATCATAGGCTAACTGAGCTCAAAAAGATCAAATATAAATAAATAGCACAAAGAATTTAAAAGACAAAGGAAGAATCTAAACAACAAATATATAATAAAGGACATTCAAATAATATCAAAGGGTAAGTCACAAGTTTTGCATAAGTTATAATACACTCAATACACCTAAAAGCCAACTCACACGATGATGCCATGCAAACACCAAGTAAGAAAACATGTAAGCCCAAAAGAAACATCGAGCTACCTAGAATGATACCTCAAGTTTAACCAAAAGCCACTAACCCAAATAGATGTATCCACGGGCAGCCCTTGATGGCACATTGAGGTTACCATTAATATAAATCCTGATGAGAGATAGTAACCTAGTGTAAGCCAGTGGGCTACCCGAAATGATTAATCAAGCTCATTATAGTAAAAGACGTCGAAAATTTACAAATAATCAAGTAAAAGGGCTTTTCATCACTCTTGAATCAAATGGGTGTTGTAGAATTTCAACTCATTAAAGTCAAGTTTTCCCTTCTTTAAAACCAAGTCATTTCCATCAAAGATCATCCCAAAGGTACCACCCCTCCCAGGTGTCATCACAATTAAGTCATTTCATCGACACAAAACTAGGAAGAATACTCATCACACCACAAGAGGACTAACCAAGAACACCTACTTCTAGCTCATGACCTCAAGCCCAACAACTTAATAATGGTGAAAGAAATCATCAACACAAGAATTTATAGAGTCATACAAACCGATCCAAAATTTAAAAAACACACACAACAATCATAAGTTTCACGTGACCTATGAGAATTTTTAAGGATACTAGTCAACAAGCATAAGGGAAACCTAAACAAAGGCTTTTGGCTAATACTACATAATCAACCCAACAATGGCAAAAAATAAACTAGGCAGCAAACTCTAAGCTAATCCTAAGGTTTAACCAAATCATACAATACTACGAGATTATAATATATCTAAAATGGCTAATTCTAATAAGTAGAGACCATCGCCTACCTCAAGGATGAATAGACGCTCACAAAAAGTCACTCAGGAATTTCGCCCTTCCAAAGAGCCTCAGAGCAATGCCAAGCTATCAACAAAACTAAGGGAACACAAAAATAATCATTACGAAGCAATAATAAATAAAGGGACTCAAAAGAACAAGAAACCCCAAGCAAGAAAAAGTGGCACCGCACATGGAGTCACGAAATTGACTCTGTTACAAGGTTTCAACCCAGTCAAGGAACTTGGGCCCTAAACATGAGTACAAAGTGATTTCTGATCAAGACAAACAAGGCCACCATTTAATTTAGTTTAAAGGTTCAAAATAGAGAAATAAAGATGAAATTACAGGTATTACCAAGAGAAACAGAAGATTCAACCATCTTGGAAAGAGACCATGAACATCCCCAATACACTCCAACAAGAATCACCCAAATCCGACAAGAAATGCTAAAAAAATCACCAAAAAATCATATTGGAAATGTGGTTTTGGTTGCTTTCTTGTCTTTTAAAAATACATTCGCAAGTATTGAATTGCTTTTCCCGATCATGGAGACCTCCTCGTGATTGCAAAGGTCAGCAAAGCTAACACTTTGCGAACGCCCTAGAGCCCCATATATGCAAAGGAGAAGGGAGTAGACTCTCGACGATCACAATGAAGGAATGAGTGTTGCACCAGTAAAATTTCATCTGTAAAATCACTAAAGAACAAAATCCTCTATTGGGGTTCGAAACTCGTTCAGAATCCTGTCGACGTAAACTAAGTATACTACTAGTCTAGAAATGATATTTTGGACTCTACGAAATCAATGAAACAACCAAAAAAGTTGTCTCATCTAAATGTTGACCAAAGTCAACACTTTCAATGAAATAACAAACAAAATGCTGAAAGCCACAAATATATCCCAAAAACCTCAAAAACCAAACCAAAGGTCGTTCTAGACCAAACTCGGAGCATACATTCATCTCTTCAAGCTTCCTTCCTAAAATATTTCTCACGGATCCTCTAAAGAAGATGGAAAGTTGTGGATCTGTATTTTCAATCGTTAATAAACTAGAAAACAAATAACTAGTACATCAGCTTAACTAATTGCTAGTAATACAACGGCTAGGGGCATACTGATTGCTACTAAACCAAAAAAATAGCACATCAACTCAACTAATTGCTACTAATATAACAACTAGGGGCATACATTCATCTCTTCAAGCTTCCTTCGTAAACAATTTTTAAGGGATCCTCTAAAGAAGATAGAAACTTATGGATCAATATTTTCAACCTGATTGTAAGCTTATGCTGCATGGTACATTTTGTAAACTACATCAGCAACATACTTTTTCCTTAATCTTGTTCCTATGCCACCTTTTCAGCCCACTTAAATGCTTTTCTAGGGACTTCTTGTTAGTGTAAAATTATACTACATAGGGCTCTAGAGTACTCAAATATAATGCTATCAAGAAGATGACTGTGTATCAATAGTTTCTAAAGAAGATAGAAACTTGTGGATCAGTAATTTCAACCTGGATCACAATTTTATTCATCTTAATCATATAATTTTAAGCTTATGCTGCCACAAATGTTCTGTAAACTACAACAGTAGAGCTTTTGCATTAGCTTGTACCTACTCCAACTCTTCAGCCCATTTAAATACTTTTCTAGGTACTCCTTGTTAGTGTAAAAGATTATTCCATATGAATCAAGATTAATCGTATATAAGCTGTAATTATTATTATTTTTTGAAAAAGTATGATTGTATAAATGATATCAAGAAGATGATTATGGATCAATAGTTTCTACAAAAAATAGAAACTTGTGGATTAGTATTTTCAGGTTAGATCACAATTTTATTTATCTCAATCAAAATATTGTAAGCTTATGTTGGCAAGGACAATCTATAAACTAAAGTAGCAGATCCTTGCCATTAGGTTGTGCCTATTCCAACTCTTCAACCCATTTAAATGTTTTTCTAGGTTAACCTTGTTAGTGTAAAATCACATCTGAACTGTAGTTATTATTATTATTTTTTTGATAAACTAAGAGATTGTATAAATGATTTCAAAAAGATGCAGGTTTGATAGTTAATATAAAACAGTCAGATTGAAGTTAATTACTATGCTATGAGATGTGATGATTGTTATTTTAATATAAGAGGTATTTTCATCATTTTTTATGTGTATTAAAACTTATTTGTTTTTTTTAGGAGTTGTTTGAGATTACTTAGGATGAGTATTACATGAATGATAGTTGTGAGGATATCCAGAAAAAAAGAAGCTGACAGTGGTGTTACAAGTTAAAACAACTATTTGAAAGTGCAAAATCCGAGGAAGAAGCTCGTAAAATAGACGTGCCAGATATTTTTTTATGTTATGATAGTTGTAATTGTAAGTAATCATTATACTTTAAAATGAAAATATATATTGTCGGTAAAACTAATACTTTTAGTGACAAAATGATAGATTTACCCACAAAATTATTAAGTCTTTTATATAATAATAAATTTTTCCTCGATTTAGACATTTAAGGATAAAAAAAATATATTTTTGTATATAAAAAGTAGTCGTTTGTAACAAAACTACATCTGGTCACTATGAAATACATATAACTTTAAAAACAATTAATGTCATCTCTTATTGAACTAAATAATTCACGAAAACATAATTTTATGGATAGTAATAACATTTTTAGTGAAAACACATACTATTAACTACAAACAAATTATACTTTTTTTGATAAGTAAATTCTTCACAAATGTTTATGCATTTGGAGACGATTTTTCTTTCAGTAGTTAATATAATACTTTTAGTGACAAACCACTAAATCGTCATTGTATACTTTTAGCAACAAACGTTAAGTGAGGACTGCTTGATGAAACTTCATTCAACACACAAATTTTAAGTGATGAAATTTGATTTTTAAATGATGAAATTATTAGTCCCTACTAATAAAATTTGTTGCACTGGAAGTTAAACTTTAAGGAAAACGTAAAGGCTAAAACTCCTACTCGCACCAACTCCAAAAAATAAGCCTCAAAATTGTAATGGATCATCACACTTGACCCAAATAACTCTTCTATTGCTGATGGAACTGATGAAATTCTGATCTGACATCAAAATCTCCACAAGTTGACTAAATTCAACTCTTTAAGAATAAGGCTACAAAAGATTAACAAAGTTAAACTAAACACAACCAATTACCTCGAGAAGCATGCTACCCATTCTGAAATTACACAAACACCATAACTGTTACGACCCAGACCGTCATGATTGGCACCCACACTAACTCTCTAGTGGGAGAACAACTACTACAAACCAAACCAAGAAACTAAACCAAAAACTAAAGTATTTAAGTTACAGAAGCAAGTTAAATACTAAGGAAGGAAATAGGGAGTTCCCATAATTTCCAACAAAAGTCTAACAATGAACTAAACAATGCAGAAGAAATAACAGAGGTAATAATAGAAAATGATACATATAAACAGATAGATTATTAAATTATGTGAATAGTAAGAGTCGGTTACTGTGTAAATAGTAAAGGTCAAGTCACTGTGTAAATAGTAAGAGTCAGTCACTATTCATGAATAGTAGAAGTCACCTACTGTTCATAAATAGTAGCCATGTAAATTTGTGTATATATGTAATGAAGGAGAAAGGGAAAGGCATCCCTCATCTCCCACTTCACATATTTTTTCTCAAATTCCGCAACCCCCCATATTGGTATCAGAGCTAGATAAGAAAAAATCTAAATGGAGAAATCTAATAACAACTACGAAGCTACAAAGGAATCAATTCCAGAAAATCTACAATCAGAGGTATGTTCATATTTCAATATGAATAGCTAAACTTTCATATTTCTGATAATCTCTTGATTATTATTTGATTATTATCATGTTATAGTATTGTTATATTGAATGAATTCGAAGTAGTTTGCTATGAACAAAGGTAGGCTGAGAATAGGTAAGCCCAGACTATGCCATCCGAAATCGAAAATCCAGTTAGGCAAAAGAGAAGCCATTTGAGGGGAAGTACGAACTTGTTGAAGGCGCTATTAGGGTAACTGATTGATGCCAAAAAGTCTTAGTAGTGACCAAAAGAATTTGTTCAGGATAACTTTAATATAATTTGATAATTGATAATAATAAATAAAGAGGTTAGAAGGAATAAACTGTTTAGAAATCATGAAAATGATGAATACCTACTTATTAGATGAAGATTATAATTATAAAATACTTATTTTATATATCCTTAGAACACTTAATATTGACATAAAAAGAAAGATTTATGACCTTTTAATTACTAAAGAAATGACAGAAATAAACCAAATAATGGAATTAATAACACAAAATTAGCATGAACTAACTATTCAAAGTATATATGAATTATATGACTCATATTCAGATTAATGATAAACTACGAATATTTAAAATATTGGCTACAAACTATGGAAAATTTAGATCTACTAAATAAACTTTTAATAAATAATATTATAACATATCGAAGAACCCAAGATAGGGAATACTTAGAATATATTTCAGAAAATACAAAAGAAATAAAAAATCTTATGCGAAGGAAACAAGAATATTATGAAAAGATATTTTCACCAGAAAATTAGAATGGATGAAACCTATAGAGAACAATTATTAGAAAAAATTAATAAAATAAAACAAGAAATACGATTTAGACAAAACAGATTAGAATATAATATATTGGCAGGAGTATGCCAAAAATCTATAAAAGCACAAAGAAAAACAATATTCTTATTAGATCTACAATTACAACACTTAGAATATAAATATCAACACGATTTATAATGAATAAAGAAGAATATGCTGTAGAAGAAAAAATATATAAAAGTCAAGATGGACTAGAAATAAAAATAATACATTCAAACTTAGAACGAAGATATAAAAAAATAGGAAACCAACTATACCTAATGCCAGATAAAGAATCAGCAAAATTAGAAGATAGTCTAACAACTATGGTACGATTAAATAAAGAAAATGAAGAAATCGATAGAAAAAAGGAAATTGAAAAAATTAGAGAACAAGCTAAAAAAGAAATTAAACAAATAGAGGAAGTAAAAGATACTAGAATTCAAGAATTACAAAAAGAATTAGAAAGACTTAAACAACTATATGAATAAAAATTAAAAGCAAAAGAAGAGTACAAGAAAAGAACTGAAGAGTTAAAATTAAATCAAGAAATAGAAAAAATGAAAATAATGTTAGAAGAAACAGAAGAATTACCTGAATTAAAAATAAACGAGTTAAGAATAGATGAAATAAATGAAGAAGAAAATGATAATCTTTCAGAACATAATTCTGAATCATATTCGGAAACATATACTGAGCTTATAGAAAAAGATAAAAATATAGAAATAAATGTAGGAAATTTAGATGAAAAACCTATCACTTCAAATCCTAAAACACGAATAGATATAACCCCAACATATTATACTTACGAACAAGAAAGAAGAGATAAAGTTTTATGGGATAAAATATTAAATAAAAATTGGATACCTAGACAAACTACAGATCAAAATAATTTCTTAGACTTAGACTGTGTAGCAGATACAAATAAAACAATTCAATTATGAATAGGCTATATATCAAAACAATTAATAGATAACAAAATATCAATAATAGATGCCACAGGGTACATAGAAAGAACGCTTATAGGAACAGTAAAAATATGATTACAAAATTTAACACCAACAAGCTTAGCAACATTACGAAATAATACAAAATCTAACAATGAAATAGCAACATCAATAATAGATATATTAAATAAATATGAAATATCAATTAGAAATGAATTTGGTAATATGACAACAGAAATAGAAGAACAACAGAAAGATAAAATAATAAACAGAAATTTAATGAATAAATTAGCAATATGTAAAATGAGTTACATAGATGAATATACATGTGCATTTAGAGAATATTACTATAAAGGAATATATACAAATGAAGAAAGTAGAGAAATAAGAAAATTATATTACACAAAATTACCAGAACCATTTAGTTCAAAAATAATAAAAGATTGGGAAGAATCGAATACAGTAGATACACTAGGAGCTAGAATAAAATTCTTACAACAATGGTTTATGAAACTATGTGAAAAACATAAAGAAGATTTAAAATTAGAAAAAGTATTAGTAAAAAACCTAGCATATTGTACAAGCAAGTTAGCACCTCAATTTGGATGTAAAAATACATATAAAAAGAAAAGGATAAAGAAGTATAAACACTTCAAAACAAAATATAAAAACAAAATCCCAAGAAAAAGATATTATATAAAAAATTATAAACAAAAAAGACCACACAGAGTTAAGAAAAATATAATAGAATGCAAATGCTATAATTGTGGAAAACTAGGACATTTAGCCAGAGATTGTAAATTACCAAAAGATTTAAAGAAAAAACAAATAACAGAGGTAATAATAGAAAATGATACATATAAACAGATAGATTATTTAATTATGTGAATAGTAAGAGTCGGTTACTATGTAAATAGTAAAGGTCAAGTCACTGTGTAAATAAATATGGGGGGTTGCGGAATTTGAGAGAAAATATGTGAAGTGGGAGATGAGGGATGCCTTTCCCTTTCTCCTTCATTACATATATATACAAATTTACATGGCTACTATTTATGAACAGTAGGTGACTTCTACTATTCATGAATAGTGACTGACTCTTACTATTTACACAGTGACTTGACCTTTACTATTTACACAGTAACTGACTCTTACTATTCACATAATTGACATTTTACTATTTATGAATAGTATTTTTTGTCTTTTACTATTCATCAATAGTATCCTGTCTGATGACTCCAAATAAAAACAAACGACTTTACTTTTTCTTTACAAAAGAAAACAAAAAAACTTTACAAATGATAAGATTCCTATCCTACGTTTTGACTAATTACATAGATATCTCTGTCATATCTTTTGTTTGTCGGCTGTCTTCATCAGGCTGCCGAATATCTTGTCTATCCGTTGTTCTTGATAGATTATTCCAGCCGTACGGTTGGAACGTTGTTATCTTCTCTGTGGCATTTTGAACATATATGTTCTGAATATTTACTGCTAATAGTTGTACAATATCTATTTAATAGTGCTGGTGAAATAAAAATTTTTCTGATAGCTCTTGTTGTTGGTATATTTTCTGGTTTAAGGAGACTTAATATCCATTGTCGTATTTCTTCCATATCTCCTTCTCTAGTTTCCCGACAATTCGAGTATATCATAGTAATATCTCTGCTATAATAGCTCCATATTGTATTGTTGTTCAAATAATTATTTGCTAGTTCCTTCAGTATTGTAGCTATTCCAATAACTCTTTTGTTGGCATAAAAATCTGGAATATCTACAATAGATATCTCGTCTTGTTTTTCTATTTTTTCTGGTATTAATATATCTCTAGTCTAACCTATCTTTATGACCTGTATGGCTGGTTTTATCTCGTCATATAATATTTCTGCAGTGGCTGTATAGAATTTTATAAAAAATAGCGTTCCTTTGGTAATTCTTTTATAAGTTAGGAAGGCTTTATATAGTTCTGGTATTTTCGAGATTTCATCTCCTGTAGCTGTGTATATAGTACTAAGTAGTCCGTAGTTATAACAAGTTGTAACCAAGTTTGTATTTGTACCTGGTAAAGCAATTAGTTTGTTGTATCCCTGTAGGTGTTGGGTAATATAATCGGTATTTGGTTCTTTTATATTTATGGCTCTGGGTTTTTGTTTAAGTACGTTTGGATTTTGTAAATATTTTTTGTATAGGTACGGGTAATATGGTTATATGTATTTTTCTGCTGGGCTAGGCTGTTTCTGTATGTCGTAGTTTGTGGAGTAGGTACGGATTTTTGTAGCTTTGGTGATGTATATGGTTTATCAAAAAGCTTGTTCATATTTATATTTACATAACTTTTTTCTTCTGTAGCTTTTTCTTTCTTTGTAGCTCCTGATGTACCTGCAGCTGTATTTAAACAAACATTATGGGTTTTATGGAGTTTCCCAACGTCTCCTTCTAGATCTGGAATTTTATCGTCTTCCGATCGACGTAGCTCCGCATGTTTAACGTCAAGCTGCTGACTGCTAGCTTGCTCTTTTAGCTTTTGTATCTCACCATCCATACTGTCCACTTTTTTACAAAGTGTAGTTAGGAGGTTGAGTATTTGATCCATTGTATTTGTTTGTTCAGTATTTTTTCCTTGAGAGGTGATCTGCAATCACATTCTTGTCAGTTTTTATAATTTCAATTGTAAATGAGAAGTTTAATATATTTACTACCAATCTTCTTATTTCTTTTGTTGTAACTGAGTCTTGTACCTTTTTGGTTATCCACCATTTTACCTGTGTATTATCTGTTCTAACAATAAATTTGTTATATACAATATATGGTTCAAAAGCTAATAAACATTTATATAAGGCAAATAATTCTTTTCTATTTATTTACCATTTTATTTGTAGGTCTGTATATGATCCTGAATAATATCTATAGTGGTGTTCTATTTTTTCATTTAGATATTTATATTTTAGTACTCCTCCGTAACTATGGTCACTAGAGTCTGTTTCTACTATATAAGTAAATTGTCTATGTTCATCTGGAAAGTATAATTTTGGTAAATCTTTACACATTATTTTTATTTTTCTGATATATTTTTTATCTTGTTCATCAAAGTGATACTCTATGTCTTTCTTTAATTTTTTCTGTAATGGTTTTAGATTTTCTACTAATTTTGGAATATATTCTCTTACTTGATTAACTAATCCTAAAAATGATTGTAATTTTTTCTTAGTGTCTAATAATTCTTCAGAATTAACTATTTTTTGTACAATACGTGTTTGCATTTTTATTCCATTTTTATCTATTTGTATTCCTAAGAATTCTATTTGATTTTTCATAATTTCAGCTTTCTTTTTTGATAAGCTAATTCCTGATATTTCTATGATATATATAAATTTTTCTAATAATTTTAAATGTTCTTCTTTTGTTCTTGAGTATAATAATATGTCGTCTATATATACTATACAATTTTCTAGTTGGTTAAAGTATGTATCCATAAAATGTTGATATCTACCTGGTGCGTTTTTATATCCAAATGGTAAAATATTCCATTCATAAAATCCTTGTGGTACAGTAAATGCTGTTAAATGTTTAGATTCTTCTTCTAGTTTTAGGTGGTAGAATCCTGATTTACAGTCAAATTTGCTAAAGTAATTATATCCTTGTATTTGTCTTATTTTTAATATTTTATTAGGTATAGGATAATTATATGTTTTAGTTTTTGCGTTTAAATTCCTATAATCAATAACCATTCTGCTTTTTCCTCTTTTTTGTTCACTATGTTTATTTACTATAAATGCTGGACTGTTATGTTTACTATTGCTTTCTTGTATATAATTATTTTCTAATAATTCATTTATATGCATTTTAAATTCTGATTGGTCTTCAAAATTATATCTTAATGGTTTCTGTGTTATTATACTATTTTCATCTATTAGTTCAATTTTCACTTTTGGTTTATGTTTATCCCATCCTTGTAATGGGTTTTCGTTATACAATGAGTTTAATTTATCATTTATTGTTTGTATTTTATCTATTGTGAATATTATAATTTCTATTTTATGATCATTAGTTGTTATATTTTCTAATTTTTGGGTAATTTTTTCACTTCCTTTTATCCATGGTGTATTTTTTCTGATTTTATTATTAACTCTTTTTGCTCTTATCTTGTGATTACATATGGTAGTGAACCACCAACGTGTCTTTGTTATAGTATGTGGATATAGTTTATCTAAAAAAGGCATGCCTAATAATATATCTTTATTTGTAAATTCATATCTATAGATTTCATCTATTAATAATATTTTATCCCATATTTGTATTTTTATATTTTTAGCTTTATGTGTTATCATACTTCCTTCATTATTAAATCCTGTTACTATTAATGGTGTTTTTAATTTTTCCCATTTACTATCTGGTAGACAATTATGTTTACACATATTTGCTTCTGCTCCTGTGTCTATCATAGGTGTATAATATCTATTATAGTATCCTTCTATAATTATTTTTGCTAAAATGTATATTTTTGTCATTGTATTAGGATGTTAAAATGTTATTTTATCATATAATTGTTCTTTTAATGATTACTTTCTTATTTTCATAATTTATCGTTAGTTGTTTATCATCTATATTGGTTTAACTGTTTCTAGCCATTTTATTCCTAAAGTAATGTTATTATTTCCTTGATGTATTTTAAATTTAATTTTTATTGGTATTCCTCCAATAATTAGTTCTTGTTCAGTAGTTTCTTTTATATTTACCAAAGCTCTAAGTAATTCTGTGTTTATATTTTCTCCTGTAATTATTTCATGTTCTTTGACTAATTCCCTTATAATTTGGTTTTCTACTTGTCCTGTATTTATATTTATTAGATATTTTCTTTGGTCTAATATTCCTGTGATATAATATTGATATGGTTGTATTTCATCGTTCTTTTGTTCTAAGAACTTAGTTACTAAGTCGCAATCTAATCTTCTAGATGTACTATTTCTTGATGATGATGGTGTATCATAGCTTAATCTTTTAGATGTACTTAATCTTTCTTTTACTATCTCTAGATCTTCTTCAATATCTATTTCTTTATAACTATAATCATTATTATCTATTACTGTAATTATTTTATCAAATGGATTTTCTATTTTGATTTTTTGAATCTTATTTCTTGCTATTATTTTATGTTTTGTAGTTAGTACATATAAATTTTTACATCTTGCTGTAAATATCTTACTTCCTGGTGCTAGTTCTATGCTTGTCATTTTCCAGTATAGTACTAATGATTTATCTATGTTTTTGTCTTCTATTGCTACTGAATAGTTTGCACTTATAATAAATTTAAATTTTTGATATATTAAATTTCCTCTAACTGCACTTATTATGCTTTTTTCTATAGGTTAAATTATTCTATCATCTGCTAAATATAGTTCTATAGGTGTATCTATTCCTTCTCTAAAACATGCTTTTATCAATATTTCTGTTGCTCCTAAATGTACATATTTTATTGGATTTTTTGATTTTAAATCGTGGATTTCTTTATTAATTATTTTTTAATTTATGATAGGTATTTTAGCTTTACCTTTAATATATTTACAATCTATTACATGTTCTTTTTGGCTTACTACATAATATTCATCGTGTTGTAATTTGAATAAATTTTTTAATCTAGGTACCTCTAATATCTTATCTATGCTTAAGTCTAATTCTTTTCCTTTTATTTGTTCAAACATATTATTGTCAAATATTATTTTTTGTTCTGTATATTCATTATCTTGATATTCTTCTTTACTTATTATTTTTATATCGTTTTCAGTCATAATCATAATCAGAAGATGACTCTATTTCTTCTTCTAATTCAATATCTGTTATTTCGTATATACTATCTTCATTTTCTAATTCATAATCTAAATAATTTATCTGTTTATATGTACTAAGTCTGAAATGGTGGGCCTAGATGAAAGAGAACCCATGGCAGCCCGAAAGAATTGGCTCACCCTTGAATTCAAACAATCACTGTTCTTCTAAGTGAGGTATGTCAATAGCCGCTTGAAGATGCCCTGTACTTACCAAAGAAAGAGCAAGTGCAATATCAGTATACAACCAAAGTATACTGGTAGGATCACACGGCTATCCCACTAAGTGTAACATATATAAGTCAATACAACGATATAATCACATGCATATATCGAACATATACAGTATTACCAACATTTATGAACAACAAACAACTTCACATTTCTCAAGATACACAATTATGACAAGTCATTGGTCCTCTTATGGAACACAAACCCAAACAGTTATCATACCAGAACGAGTTACACAATCCAATGTTTATGCCGGAACGTGGCAAGTGATCCCATAATTATGCCAAAATGTGGCAACCAATCCCTTCATCACACCAAAATCACAATCACAAGTATATTCTCAAGTTTATACAATTTAGTCATGATTTATGGAATTCATCATCCCTCTATCTCATTTACAACAAGTGTGATCAATAATGCTACATTCACATACATACATGTACCATAATGAAGCAAGAACGAACATACATCACATAATTATAAAATCACAATCATCACCTACCTCGAAACAAGCTCGAAACCCTATGAAATTTGATCCTTCCCTTTCTGGATTCGGTCCGCTTGTTCTTGGTCTACAAACAATCATAATAACACGAGAATCAATAAAGAATCACTAATTACCCAAATTACTAACAATTCTAACAACCCTTGATCATACCTATGATCCCAAGTACTCAATTTAGGGTTGTTTCCACCATATAATCTAGATCAAAACCCTCCCGCATCGATAATTACCCATTCTATTACATTTTGCGGATCGAAAAACAAATTCGGAAAGTGAAAAGCTTACCTTTAGCCTGGTTCGTTCCTTAGCTCTAAAAATTGAAAATTATAAAATAAAGACATTTTGGGGTTTATTTACAACCTTAAGTCATGTCGAACCCGCCACAGCGACCCTTGCCCCGCTGCAGCGATCCCACCCTGGCGGCAAAAATCCCGTCTCAGTGGCTTACACGAAACCAGTGAGCTATTTTAATAATTCCAAAACCCCCATTTCACAATACACCTTTAATCAACGATTCTCAGAAAATACCGTCACGCTAAGATTGATTTCGAGAGTTCTACTCACCCGAATTCAATTTTGTAAAGTCATACAGATTCCTTAACGACATATCTAACTAATCATGTAATCAAAATCATAAATAATTCACCCGGTTGTTACCAGATTTCCGTACACCTTAATGGGTCCGATTTCGTCCAAATCTGGACGAGGTTGGGAAATATCAAGTTACTACGAAAAACTTTCCGGCCCAAAATTTTTCCCCGTTGGCTACTCTATAGCGACAGAACCTGGTCATTAAAGTAACAAATGTAAGAAGGGGCAAAATAGTAAAAGCACCTAAAACACACAAATGATCCCGAGGGTGATTACAATTTTTTAACCAATTGTGCGGTCAATGGTTTTCTTATAAAAGTCTATGGCTATGTTGGATATTTAATGTTTAAAACTATACTTCAGTTTTTGCAAGGAGGAATTAGATCATATTATATTGTATATACTACTTATGAGGTTCATTTAAATGATTTTACCAACTGAAATAGAAAACTTTTGCTAAGGGCTAAGTATTCTGTCATTTCTATTTATTAAAAATGGAAAGAAGGTTATGTGATCAAATTTCTTCTAACTAAATTTTATTTGATCTAAACTCTTACTCTCCTCAAGATTACTCAGGTAGGTATATCTACCAAATGGGTCGGTTATGCTAAATTTATCTATATTTAAGTTAATAAATAGATCAACGACTGACTCACTCAAGATTTATTTCTGTTAAAATTTATTGGGATAAAATATGGCTCACGCCCCAATCCTCCCACTTTTTACTAAGCTTCAATCTCTTTTTTTGTTCTTTTATACATTTTGGATACCTTTTAAAATTATAATTTTTCTTTATTAGACCATTATATAAGATATCAAAAAAAGAAAACTTGTTCTTTAAATCAGTTTGATATGATTACCCATGGGATAGTCTGGCAAAGATATAAGTGTAACTTTTTATGGCTTGGATTGAAATGGACAGAGCTGATCAATGGATGGATTATACCAAACTAGGACATATTGTACTAATTATATCTAAATAGGGTTTTTTGTCACTATAGTTAGGGGATCTTATAAATCTATATACCTTAACATACGCATACAAGTATTGTATTATGTTTATCTCTAATAATATACTAATTGAAAATGTAAAAATGAAGAAAAAAAATAGTATACCTTACATGATCAAAGTTCAGTATCAAGTTAACAATGTAGGGCTAGATGAAACAAAGGGTGAACAATAATATGGAACAATATGACTTTTCAATCGAACTATTTGATATATGTTTTCAGTTAAATCCGCATAGCGATGCATATTTGAAACAAGGAGCATGATAAAAATACTATATTTAACTTCATCAATTGTTTAGCATCGTTTCGATAAGACAGTTGATTAGAAGGAACTAATTCATCCTAGAAGAACTTTGAACTCTTCTAGCAAATCTGGATGGTCTTTGAGAAGTAGGATAACTTAAACATAAAAAAATTAGTACTTATAAACAAGAGCACGAGGGTTGTCAAAACTATCTATGTACTCAAATTATAAATAGTATCACCTAATCATGCACCTCTTTGGCGTTCTTTCTCTCTTTTTTAAAGATGGAAAAAATATCTTTTAGCTCACTGTAATTTTTCTAAATGTTCCTGCAAGAAGTTATGAGGCCATAAGTTAGGAGTAAAGTTTTTTAATTAATAAAAAAATAGACCTTTTATTATTAAAATCATAAAACAATATATATGTAACCTCTGTTTTTTTCACAAAATTGAGTGCTTGTTCCATCAAATATGTTTTCTCATCTTCGTCATTCAGGACTATATCATATCCCTTGGGTAAAAAAGGATTTAAACCAAGGAGCAAACTAGGATGTCCTTTGAATAAATCTTTCGCCTTTTCTATGACACCAACAATATTAATTCTATGAGAAATATCAAGAATTAGTTCCACATAAATCATCAAATAAGAATAGAAATTAGTGACGATTGACAATAGTCGAATTGTAGTAGCAAACCTTTTTCTCATAAAGTCCATCATAACAACAAGGAATGTTATATACTTCTCTTTGATTTGGAAACTATTCCTTAACTTGGTTCAAATAAGAGAATGCCTCATCAATCATCATTTTTGGCTTACTAGCACCAGCTCTGTCAACATCGCTATCACCACTAATATTACCCAGAACACCTCCAGAAATATATGATTGACTGTGACAAATAGAACCATAGCTAAAAGTTTGTAGTAAAATTTATTTGTCCAATATATAATATCGAGTTATGTTAAACGCTGTTCCACTTTATATCAATGCTTAGTTTGGGATAAATGAAAAAGCTTTTAATAGTTCATTCAGAATTGATAAATCCTTTAATATATGATACAACCAAATAAATAGTGGTACTTTTCATACGTTGGAGCCCTTCGCCTAACAAAGAATTATCTGAAAAATAAAAACTAATCTAGATCAACCCTAACAAATGCAACAAATGGTAAAGATTCAATCTCTATCTTTAGTTGTGCTTGATAATTCTATGTGGAAGACAAAAAAATGATTTTAACTACTCTGCGTTGTCGAGTAATTGCAAAAAAATGGCATCTAACATGTCTTGATCACTTAAGATACATAGACCATACATCACAGGAATGAAAAATAACTAATTTATCAAAAATTCATCTAAAAAATTTTAGTACATACAAAATTGACCTAGAAAAAAGAAATGAACAGAAGGCAAAGATCTTACGAATCTCTATGGGAAAAACAAAATGGAGAGTGATCTCTCGATCTCTTCATGCTACAAAAATAGAACAACAAAAATATTTTTTAAAGTAACAAAAACAAATAAACAAGAGAGGGTACATTTTCTAAATAAACACACCTTTTGAGATAAGTTTGTAAAATGAAAAGTCAGAAGAGATCTATGAACAAAAAGTAGATTTTAATCAATCGTTTAGATTAGAGAATGTAACAAAAGTCCTTTTTCGGTTCAGTTGTCTCTACCTTTTCCCCCCATCCTCTTTGACTTTGAAGCATTACAACACACAGAAGTTTCAGAAATAAAGAGGTAAATGACATAGAAGTGAGGCTAAAAAATAAATTTAGAAAAAATATTGCTATTGTATATCTTATGTACTTCTAATATCAAATTATGCACTTCTATATATTGTATAAAAAAATTTGGTCAATAGTTAAAAAAGGTAAAATGTTAAAATGAACTTAAAATAAGTAATAAGTCTGCACATTTTGAAAGTATGATAGATTTTTCAATATCACTCTAGATTTTAATAAATGACGATTATGATAATTGCAGAACACACTGTTACACTATTCTGTTGAGTTTTGTGTTTAATAATTAATTTGTAATTAATGCAATTAACCTTATATTTTGGAAATAATTGTTCCTCATAAAAGTCAAGACTATGTGGAATATTTAATGTTTACAATTATACTTCAAATTTTGAAAAGAGGGATTAGATTACATCATATTGTATATACTAAATTAATGCTGAATTAGATGACTTTATGTGGACTGTTTAAATGATTTTACCAAATATTATAGAATACATAGGCTAAGGGATAAGTATACCGCCATTTAAATCTATTTCAAATGGAAAGAAGTTTATGTGATCACATTTCTTCTAAATAAATTTCATGTGATCTAAACTCTAAATCCCCTCAAGATTACTCAAGTCGGTATATCTACCAAATGGGTCGGTTATCATAAATTTATTTGAATTTTAGTTTTTAAATAGATGACTTACTGATTCCCTCAAAAGTTATTTCAGTTATAATTTATTGGGATAAACTGTGGTTCATGCCCCCATCCGTCCACTTCTTACTAAATTTCAATTGCTTAATTTTTTTATTATATATGTTTCTGGTGCCTATTAAAATTATATTTTTTTAAATTTATTACACCAACATATAACATATCTAATAAGAAAATTATTCTTTAAAATAGTTTGATAAGATAACCCTTGGGTCAATCTGGCTAAGATAATGGTGTACCTTTTTTACAGCTTGGATTGAAATGGAAAGAGCTGATAAATAGAGGACTTATACCAAACTAGGACAGATCGTACTAGTTATATTTAAATAGGCTAATTTTTCACTATAGTTAGACCATCTTATAGATCTATAACCCTTAACATATGCATAATTAATGCAAACGTTGTATTATCTTTATCTCTAATATTATACTAATTAAAAATATTAAAATGAAAATAATAATAATAATAATATACCTCACATATGATCAAAACTAGGTATCAAATTAACAAAGTAGGACTAGATGAATCAAAGGATGAACGACCATATAGAATAATATGAGTTTTGAATCAAACTATTTCAAATATGTTTTACATTAATCCACATTGTGATGTATATTTGAAACAAGGAGCATGATAACAATACTATATTTAACTTCATCAGTGTTATAGCATCGTTTAAATAAGATAATTGATTAGTAGTAACTAAATCTTCCTAGAAATTTTTTTTTGAACTCTTCTAGCAAATTTGGATGGTCTTTGAGAAGTACGACAGCCTACACAAAAAGTACTTATAAACAAGAACACGAGGATTATCCATAATATCTATATGCTCAAATTATAAATATTTATCACCTTATTGCACACCTCTTTGACATTCTTGCACCCCATTTCAAACATTAAAAAATTATCTATGACCTAACTGTAACTTTCTAACCGTTCCTGCAAGAAGTTATGAGACAATAAGTTAGGAGTAAAGTTTTTAAATGAAAAAAGGTACACCTTTTATTATTAATATCATAAGGTAACATAAATGTAACCTTTGTTTTTATCACAAAACATAGTGCTTGTTCCATGAAATATGTTATGTCATATTCATCATTCAAGAATATTTCATAGCCCTTGGGCAAAAAAGGATTTAAACCAAGGAGTAAACGAGTATGCCTTTAAATAAATACTCTAAGTTGTTAAGTTATAAAAAATGGCATCTAACAATTCTTGATCACTAACATACGCATACTATACATCAACGAAATTTAAAATAACTAATTTATCAAAAATTCACCTAAACAAGTTATATACATAGAAACTGGACCCAAAAAAAAATTAACATAAGATAAAGATCTTACAAATCTCTGTGGGAAAACCCAAATGGAGAGTCATCTCTTAATCTCTTTATGCTGCAAAAATAGAACAAAAATAAGTTTCATAGTAAAAAAATTCAAACAACAGATGCGTCATTTTCTAAACATACTCACCTTTTGAGATAAGTATGAAAAATAAAAAGTCTCAAAAGATCTATCAACAAAAAATAGATTTGAATCAATTGTTTAGATGAGAAAAGATAAAAAAATCGTTCTTCAGTTCAGTTGTCTCTACCTTTATCCTTTCCGATCCTCCTTGACTAAGATGAACTACAACACACAGAAGTTTGAGAAATTAACAGGTAAATGGTTAAGAAGTGAGGAAAAAAAAATTGAAAAAAAAATATTGCTATTGTATATCTCATGTACTTCGAATATTAATTTATGCACATCTGTTTATTGTATCAACAAAATTTTGTCAATATTCAAAAAAGATAAAATTTTAAAATGAGCTAAAACTAAGTAATAAGAGTGCAAATTTTGAAATTATGCTAGATTTTTCTACATCACTATAGATTATGATAAATGACGATTATGATAATTCCACAACACGTTGTTAGTCCTTTCTATAGAATTTTGAGTTTAGCAATAAATTTGCAACTAATGCTTTTCACCTTATATTTTTGAAACAATTGTGCAGTTAATAATTTTCTCACAAAAGTTTAAGACTATGTTGGATATTTAATATTTATAATTAAAATTTAATTTTTGCAAAGAGGAATAAGATTACATCATATTGTATATACTAAGAGCTATATAATGCTGAATTGGATGACTTTATGAGGGTCATTTAAATAATTTCACCAAATAAAATGGAATACTTTGGCTAATGGATAAGTTTACAGTCACTTGAATCTATTTCAAATGGAAAGAATATTATGTGATCACATTTCTTCTAACAAAAATTTATGTGATCTAAACTCTAGCTCTCCTCAAGATTACTCGGGTAGGTATATCTGCCAAATGGATCGGTTATGAAAAATTTATTTGAATTTAAGTTACTAAATAGATGAATTAGTGACTCACCAAAAATTTATTTTGGTTAAAATTTTTTGGGATAAATGTGGCTCATGCCCCAATTCGCTCACTTCTTACTACATTTCTATTGCTTTATTTGTTCCTTTATAATTTTTTTGTACCTATTTAAATTATAATTTGTCTTTATTACACCAACAGATAACATATCAAATGACAAAAAATAATTGTTTAAAACATTTTGATAAGATAATTCATGGGTCAATCTAGCTAAGATATTAGTGTAACTTTTTATGTCTTGGATCGAAATGGACAGAGCTGATAAATAGATGGATTATACAAAACTGTGATGTATTGTACTAGTTATATTTAAATAGGATAATTTTGTCACTATAGTAAGGGAATCTATCTATATTCTATAACATATGCATAATTAATAGTAACATTTTATTATCTTTATTTAATAATATACTAACTAAAAATGTTAAAATGAACAAGAAAGATAATATACCTCATATATGATAAAAAAAATGAGTATCAAGTTAAAAATGTAGGGCTAGATGAAGCAAAGGATGAAAACAATATAGAACAATATTAGTTTTGAATCAAACTATTGGAAATATGTTTTAGATTAAATTCTCGTAGCAATGTATATTTGAAACAAGGAGCATGCTAAAAGTAATATATTTCACTTCATCAATGTTTGAATGTCGTTTTAATAAGACAAGTGATTAGTAGTAGTTAAATCGTCGTAGAAGATTTTTTTGAACTTTTCTTGCAAATATGGATGGTCTTTGAGAAGTACGACAACCTACACATAAAAAAAATAGTACTTATAAACAAGAACACGAGGGTTGTCCATAATATCTATGCACTCAAATTATAAATATTTATGACCTTATCGTACACTTCTTTGGTGTTCTTTCACCTATTTTTAAATATGAAAAAATATTTATGAGTTAATTGTAATTGTCTATTCGTTCCTACAAGAATTTATGAGGCTATAAGTTTGGAGTAATGTTTTTTAATGAATAAAAAGGTAGGCCTTTTATTATTAAAATCATAAGGTAACATAATGGCAACCTTTGATTTTTTCGGATAGCTGAGTGGTTGTTCCATGAAATGTGTTCTATCATCTTTATCATTCAGGATTATTTCATAGCCATTGGGCAAAAAAGGATTTAAACAAAGGAGTAAACTCGGATGTCCTTTAAATAAATCTTTCACTTTTTCTATCACACCGACGGTATCAATTATGTGAGAAATATCAAAGATTTAGTTCCACATAAACCATCAAATCAGAATAGAAATTAATGACAACTCCAAATGGGCAAATTGTGGTAAAAAAAAAAAAAAAAAACTTTTGCTCTTAAAGTCCATCATAACAACAAGGAACGGGATATACTTCTCCCTTTGATTTGGAAATTTTTCCTTAAGTTAAAATAAGAGAATGCCTCATCAATCCTCATTTTTATCTTACTAGCACTAGCTCTCTCAACACCGCTATCACCATTTATATTACCTAGACCACTTCCAGAAACATGTAATTGACTATGACACATAGAACCATAGCTAAAAGCTAGCAGTAAAATTATTTTTCCAAAATATTAATATAGAGTTATATTATACTCTCATCGACTTAAAATATATGCTTATATTGTTATTAAAGAATTTTTGATATAGTTAACTGAAAATCGACAAATCCTTCAATATGATACAACCAAAGAAATAGTGGTATTGTAGCCTTTTACCTAACAAAGAATTATCAGAAAAATAAAAGTCAATCTAGACCGACCCTAACTGTAATAGCTGGGTTTCGTCATTATAGAAAGGCCAACGGGGAAAATTTTGGGTTGGAAAACTTTTTCGTAGAAACTTGGAATTTCCCAACTTAGTCCAAATTTGGACGAAATCGGAGTCATTAAGGTGTAGGGAAATCTTGTAACAATTAGATGACTTATTTATGATTTTGATTACATGACTAGTTAGTTAAGTCGTTAAGGAATCCATACAACTTTACGGAATCGCATTAGGGTGAGTAGAACTCCCGAAATCGATCTTAGCATGAAAGGTATTTTTTTGAGTGTTGTTGGTTGAAGGTGTGTTGTGAAATTGGTGTCTTGAAATTATTCAAATAGTTCACTTTCATGCAAACCGCTTTGGCGGTGCTTTTGGACGCTCTGGCGGGGCTGCTGTAGTGGGGTGGGTGCCGTTGTGGCGGGCCCGAGGCGACTTACAGTCATAATAAACCCCAAAACATCTTTATTCAGAAGTTTTTAGTTTTTAGAGCTAAGGAACGAACCCCAGGTGATTCTTGATAGTTTTCCACCATTCTTCAGACCAAAGGTAAGGTTTTTATTCCCTGAATCCATTTCTTGATCTGTAAAATGTAATCTAATAGGCAATTATCAATGGAGAAGGGTTTTGATTTAGAAACTATGGTGGAAAAAGCCATAGTTTGGATAGGTGAGATCATGGGTTTGATCTACGGTTCATAGTAATGTTAGTATTTGGGTAACTAATGATTGTTTATGTATTCCCGTATTATATTGATTGTTTGTAGACCAAGAACAAGCGTAACGAATTCGAAAAGGGAAGGATCAAATTTCTTAAGGTTTCAAGCTTATTTTGAGGTAGGTGATGGTTGTGATTCTATGATTGTGTGATATATGTTTTTTCTTGCTTCATTATGATTCATGTATGTATGTGAATATTGCATTATTGATCACACTTGTTGTAAAGGAGATAGACTAATGATGAATTCCATGAATCATGACTTAATTGTATGAACTTGGGAATATACTTTTGGTTGTGATTGTGGATTGTTGAATGGATTGGATGTTATGTTCCGACAAACTAACTTGGATAGGTTGCCACATTTCGACATAATTATGGGATCGATTGCCACGTTCTAGCATAAACATTGGATCGGATACCACGTTCCGGTATGCTAACTGCTTGGGTTTAGGTTTCATGAGAGGATTAATGATTTGCTATACTTATGCATATTGAGAAATGTGAAATTGCACCTTGTTCATAAATGTTGATAATATTGTATCTGTTCGGTATATGCATGTGATGATATTGTTGTAATAACTTACTAATGTTGCACTTACTGGGATATCCGCGTGATCCTACCAGTACAACGTAGTTGTGTACTGATATTGCACATGCTCTTTCTTTATTGAGTACAGGGCACCTTCAGGCGGCTATTGACAGACTTCATTTAGAAGATCAGGGATCGTCGTTCGAATTCACGGGTAAGCCAGCTCTTTCGGGATGTCATGAGTTCTCTTTTCGTCTATGTCCACATTTTGGAATTAGACTTTCTAGTTAGTTGATTAGTTCATTAGTATGAGGTTGTATCCCTTCTTATTTAGACTTGTTGAACTTTAGATGTTTTGGTACATTGGCTTTGAGGTTCTAAGTGTATTTTCTGTAATTGTTTAGTTGTTAGTTCTTTTGGAACTTATTGGAAACTTCAATTTTTAGCAATTATTTCTACTTTTGTATCTTTACATGCTTTAGTTTTTAGTTTAGCTGCTTGGTTTCGATTGTGGTAGTGGTTCTCCAACCGGAGGGTTACTGTGGGTGCCAATGGTTTGGGTCGTGACAAAGTTGGTACTAGAGCCTAGGTTCGTTGATCTCGATGTTCCAATATGAGTCTAGTAGAGTTTTGCAGAACAGTACGGGGATGCCTTTACTTTTTACTTCGAGAGGCTATAGGACTTTAGGAAATCTCTTTGTTTTCTCTTGTCTCCTTTCATGCTATAACTTGATCCCAATTGGTATCTGTCGATTCAAATTAGTATCTAACCTCCTTCACTCTTCTGTCTGCAGATGGTTAACACTAGGTACAACAGCTTCAGTCACATAGCTCCCGTTAATGCTCTAGTTGAGGAATCTGCAGTGATAGGTCGCGGTCGAGGCAGTGGTAGAGGAAGAGCTAGGGGTAGAGGCCGAGGAAGAGTGGCGCCTACTATAGATAGGGTACAGGTCATAAATATTCCCCAAAATAAGGACCCTCACGTACATCATGAAGAGATAGAAGAGGATATTGAGGTTGAAAATATTGAGGAGGTTAGACAAAAAGAAGTGGTGTAGGCTGAGACTATATGTATTCCTCTCATCGACCTAGTGTTAGCTCAACAAATCATGTAATTTTTGAAGGGATTGGCTGGACCTGGACTGCTACCTTCCATTCAAGCAACTCAAGCTCTTGCCAATCTCCCTATTTCTATCACTACTCCCAAGGTGGGTGGAAACTTAGGTACTGCTGCTTTCTTCGGTCCTTTGTTGGGTTTGGTTATGACTGATAATGAGAATGAAATATTGACTAAGTTTTTGAAGCTAAAGCCTCCTGTATTTCTTGGTTCTGAGAGTAATGATACTTATGAATTTATCTTAGACTGCTATGAGAGGCTTCATAAGTTGGTAATTGTCTATAAACATGGGGTTTAGTTCGTGACTTTCCAACTTCAAGGTAAGGCAAAGCAGTGGTGGAGAGCTTATATGGAGTGCGGATCTTCAGTTTTACCTCTACTCACTTTGACCAAGTTTAATGATCTGTTCTTGGAGAAGTATGTGCCTAGAACTTTGAGAGATTATAAGAAAGATGAGTTTATGGCTTTGGAGAAAGGCTGTATGTGTATGGTTGCTTATGAGGCAAAGTTTCATGCTTATTCTACATATGCTGCGTAGTTGGTGAGTACTGAGGAAGAAAGTATCCCTTAAGGGACTAAATTCGGAGTTGAATGTATTATCTGTTCACAAAACCTCTGCAAGGAGAAGATTTAATGAGGTGAAAGACTTTGTTAAGAAAGTGGAGGGGGTGAGGTGAGACAGTCAGGCTAAGGCATTAGCAAAAAGGGCCAAGAACTCGGGTAACTTTAAAGGTTCTCACTCCAAAGGATCAGGGAAGCCAACACTTGCAGCTAGGCCAATTCAGTCTTCTATGCCTGCCTTTACAGGTAACTACTCAGGAAATCCAGCTCATAATTTGATTTAGGATAGCTAGGGAGTCATGCCTTCAATTGGGCGGTAGACCATCTTTTGATCATACTTGCTACAATTGTGGAGAACATGGGCATATGAGGAGATATTGTCCCCACCCACGAGTGTAAGATTCCGCTCAACAGCAGACTAAAGCAGTGGTACTTGCGGGAAATTGTAATAATTGTAGAGGATGTCCATAAGGTGGGCGAGGAGGTAATCACCAAGGCTGCAGAGGTAGAGGAAATGGTAACGTGGGCAGGGCTAACGTGCAACCAAGCAGGGAAGTCGCTTGACATGATAATAGGGCTCAGTGTTACTCTTTTCCAGGAAAGAATGAGGCAAAGGTGTCTGACGTAGTGTTCACATGTATTATTTTTGTCTGTGATCGAAAGGCTAATGTATTATTTGATCCGGGCTTCACTTATTCATATGTATCCGTGCGATCTACCTCAGAATTTGCTATGATTTTTTATATACTTGATGCCCCCATCCATGTTTCTACCCAGTTGGAAATTCTTTCATAGTCACTCATGCTTATCGTGCTTGTCCTGTTCTGTTTAAGGGTTTTTAGACTTGAGATGATTTGGTGACTTTTGATATTACTGACTTTGATATAATCTTAGGCATGACTTTGTTGTCCCCCTATTATGTTGTACTTAATTGTAATACTATGTCTGTAACTTTAGAAATTTCGGGAAGGGAAAAGTTTGAGTGGGAAGGGAAGCTAAGATCATATCCTCCATTTGGGTTAGTTAACTTATATGGCATGCTTGTTTGGCTTATTTGGTTGATATTTGGGATGTTGAGGTTGAGATTCCATCTATTGAGTCGATTCATATGGTGTCAGAAATTAGAAAAGTGTTTACTAATGACTTGCCAGGTATGCCTTCGGATAGAGATATAGACTTCTGCATTGATTTAGAACATGGTACTCATTCCATTTCTATCCTGCCATATCACATGGCTTCGATAGAGTTAAGAGAGCTTAAGGCTCACATTCAAGAGATTCTTGATAAGGTATTTATTCTTCCTAGCACTTCTCCATGGGGTGCGCTAGTTTTATTTGTTAAGAAAAAGGATGGTAATATAAGGATGTGTATACATTACCGTTAATTGAATAGGGTCACTATTCAACACAAGTATCCTTTGCCTCAAATAGATGATCTTTTTGACTAATTGCAAGGTGCATCAGTTTTCTCTAAGATTGATCTAAGTTCTGGCTAGCATCCATTGAAAATTAGGCTTGAGGATGTGCCCAAGTTAGCGTTTAGAACTCGCTATGGCACTATGAGTTTTTGGTTATGTCTTTTGGTTTAACCAACGCGCCTGCAACTTTCATGAGTTTGATGAATGGGGTGTTCAAGCAATTCCTTGATTCATTTGTTATAGTCTTTATTGATGATAGTTTGGTCTATTCGAAAAGTGAGGAAGAGCAAGCTGACCATCTTCATATTGTTCTAGGTGTTATTGGGAAACAACAGTTGTATGCTAAATTTTCTAAATGTGAATTTTGGTTGACTTCGATTGCATTTTTGGGACATATACTCCCAAAAGAAAGGGTAATGGTAGATCCTCAAAAGATTGAGGTGGTTAAGAATTTGGTTCGGCCTAGTTCCATGACGAAAGTTAGGAGTTTTATGGGGCTCGATAGATACTATTGTCGATATGTGAAGAACTTTGGTTCTATTGCCACTCACTTGGCTAATTTCACAAAAAAGGAGATACCATTTGAATAGACTAAAAAATGTGAGGTGAGCTTTTAAAAGCTCAAGACTCTCTTGATCACCGCGCCTATTCTAGCATTACCGGTTGAAGGTAAAAATTTTATTGTTATTTCAATGCTTCACATTTTGGTTTGGGTGATGGGTTGATGTAGGATAAGAATGTTATAGCTTGTTCATAAGTCCACAATTTGGACTCATTTAGGGCTTAATTTTAATAAATTTAGTGTCCTCGGATACACATTTTTGTCTCAATAACTAATATAAATCTTTGAATTTCAGGTATTTGAACTTAGGGACAAAGTATGGACACTATTGAGCAAAAAGAAACAAGGCAGCTAAAAGAACGAAGAAAAGAAGGCCTGAGGATAGCCTAAACCATTGGGCGAGTCACCGAATGGCCTTGGTCTCGCCTAATGTTCCAGTTTGCCAACCCTTGAAAAAAAAATCAAGTCAGTGATAGAAAGGAGCAGTCGGCAAGTCGCCGAAAAATTCCGCAATGCAGTGCCTTATCGCCCAAAGTTACAGAACCTCAAGGATATTGAAGGCAAAAACAAAAGGCGATACAAATGGCCAAAGGGCGGATCGCTAAGTGGATAGGCGATCTGGACTAACTGCACCGACTGAACCTTCGCATTTCACTTTTTGACAACTATAAATACTTGTTTAAATTTTTAGCTAAGTAATCAGATTTTGTAGGAAATCATATTATTTTTAGAATTACTCAATTTTTCAACTTAGTAGGGAATCATATTATTATTCAACTTTTGAAACTTAGAACTGAGAACTGAGTTTGAGAGACATTTTTCCTTAGCTTTGGAGATTATGAAATTCCCATTTTGAAGAAATTGGAAATGGGTATTGAAGATTCTTCATCTTAGATGTGTGTAAAGACCATATCAATCGTACCGACTTGATGAAAACATTTTTGGTATCGATTTCTATCTCTTTACTATGTCTAGCTAAAACTCTAATTCTTGGGGGTATGATTATGTGAATATAGGTTGAATTTACTGCAGGGTATTTTGTTTAAAGGTGATTTCGTTCAGTGGTTGTGTTTGAATTTAATGAGGTTGTAGTTGCAAATACAATTTTAACTTCGTGTTTTCGACTTGCTTGAGAGAGAGGTTGTAAAACCAAAACTACTGAATCGATGGTCTCTGGTTATTGTGTTGTCATAGGTTCAGCTCAAGATAGTGAATCCTAAACCCTCTCCCACAGATTTAGCTAGAGAAAATGAATAGACTAAGGCGAAGGCTGTGCTTCATTACCGCTTATTGCTGTTCAAGAGAAATCAATTTGATTCGGGGTAAATTGTTCGAGAGGAAGTTTACCCCCACTGTAGTATAGCTTAGTTACCAATTTACAATGATTTACTATCAATAACAATCACTCGGTTGTTTACCTTAACCCATAATTCTATCACATCATAAGAATCCGGTCTCCAAATCTGTATTTTCATTTTTTGTTTTTGGTTTAGTTGATAACTGATTACAACCCCCCCCCCCCCCCCCCAAACCCTTTTTTGATACTTGACACTTGTGTCATCCTTTAATTTATCATATTTTCTTCGTCAATATTTATAGCAATAATTGACTTGAACACATTTATGCTTTTCTGTTCATTCTCAATTACGTACCGTTCCCTTGGGACTCAACCCCAACTCATTAGTTGGGTTATATTACTACTCACAATCATTGGCACTTGAACAGGAAGTAGTGTCTTGAGAAATGGCACCGCTGTTGGGGAGTGGTGTTATTTCAGAATTTCTAGTTAAGTTAAAGTTTGTTCTTGTTAGTTATAGTTCTACTTAATTTTTAGTTTTGTTTTGGTTCTTTATGTTGACAACAGGAAGTATGAGCGTGAACGGTATCAATAAAAGCTAAATAGGCCATCAAGATGACATCAAAAACCTTAATGATGTCAACAAGCCTCATGCTAATGATCCCTATCTAATTGGAGTAATTGGTACCATTTGCTTGTCCTCGACTGAAGGGAAAGCAATGTTCCACATCACGAGTACTATGTTGCAACTCTTGCAACTAAAAGGGCTTATGAGTGGATTGGCTCATGAGGATTCCCAAGAGAACATTAGAAACTTCGTGGATGTATGTGGACCATTCTCCTTTAAGAATATCTCCCAAGAATCGGTCTGGTTGAGGCTGTTCCCAATCTCTTTGATGGGAGAAACGTGCAAGTTGCTTGCTGAATTTCCACACGAATCAATCACTTCGTGGGATGAGTTTGTTACTGCATTTCAAGTTGCTGAATTTTTCACGAGTGCAATTAATGAAACTTGGCTGCGATTCAAAAAGTTGGTGCTTCAATTCCCAACCCATGGCTTGCATGATAACGTGTTGGTGCAGTATTTTTATTGCAGTCTTGACTTGGTAAATAAGGGTGTTGCTGACCAACTTTCTCCAGGAGGTTTGATGCACCAACCTCTCTTGGATGGCATGACTACCATAAACAGGGCATGGTATACCCGTGAAGACCAGGTCTCTTCTCTCACGCTTAAGTTGACTAAGGAACATATGGAGAATGACCAAGAGAGGGACCAGAACATGGCAAAGATCATGACACAACTTGATATTTTATCTAAAAATGTCATGGGAGCGGGTGCTCGAAGTGTCAATTTCGTAGGTGTCGGGTGGGCTAATCTGGATGAGTCAAAGTTTTAGGCCTTGTATAATGAAGAGGTAAATTTCCTAGCCAACCAAAATGATGGTTATCATTCAAACTACCCAAGACAGGGTGGTAACCAAGGCTGGAATATGGATGAAGGTTGAAAAGATCGAGTTTGTGAATGGAGGAACCGTAATCCAAGTTGGAAGGATAGGGAGAAGGATAGGTATGTGCCTCCCCACGAGTGCCAAAAACCAAAGGATTCAGAAGGTGGTATGTATGAGTATATGCTCTCTCGTATCCTCAACAAAGTTGAAGGCTCAGATAAGATTTTAAAAGAAATGAGAGAACATGTGTCTACCCTCAGACAGACCGTCACCAGCCATTCAGTGTCGATAAAGCAGTTGGAGACCCAAATGGGTAATATATCGTTTCATCTTAACCCGAGACAGTAGGAGGATTTTCCCAGTGATAATATGGCTAACCTTAAGAATGAGATTTGAAGGTTGATTTGCGTTGTGCCACAAAGTTAACTAAGGCACTGTTTGGCTGGCAACCCAAGTTTTCTTATTAGTTTTATTTCTTCGTTTGGAGTACTGGTGTGTTGGTTGTCCATGTTAAAGTGTGGAAAGATTTGGAAAGAGGGAAATTGGTGAGAAAAAGGCTTAATCGGTGCATAGCCGAATAGGTCGGTGACCCTACACCACGGTTGGACTCAAGATAAATTCAAATAGGAGTCTATAAAACTTGGCGAGCCTAGAAAATTATTGTTGAATCGCCGACCTAGTCGGCGATCTTTATCTATTCTGCCGTTTGGACCCCCACAATAACTGAAGGTTCCGTAAAACTCGGTGAGGTAAGTAACCATACGGGGTGTCGTTGAGTGGTTCGGCTAGCATGACTGACATCGCCAAATGGGAAAAAACTTGATGATTTTTGAGGCCAAAAGGTTATACTTTTCAAATTCCTTCAGTTTCCCTATCTTTAAAGCTTCACAAACACACACATGCACGTTATTCTCTATATTATTGCATTCTCCAATTGTTTTCGTCATTGATATGTGCTCAAAATTTGGATTACATTATTGCCTAGTGATTCAATCTTATCGTAATCAGCATTAAAGATTGGTCTCCCGAACGCCGAGTTTGTTTTTGACATGTTGAACTCTTATGCAAATGATCTTATCATGTTGTCATGTGTTGTACCTCTTTGATAAGATTAAAACTAGTTGAATTCTATTTCAATTTGAAAATCTTGCCCATATTGTTTTGAATGTTGAAGTATCATTATGTTGTGTATTGAAATATATTAAATTTTGTGGGGTTGTGCTTGTATGTTATGGGTCTTGTTTGAATGTGAGTTGTGCATGGTTTTATTTTGTTTTTGGAGATTGTGGAGTTGAATTTGAGAAGTTGGGTTGAAAATAGGCACGTTGGGTCATTAGGCGAGTTGGGTTGAGCTCGCCGAATGACTCGGCAATTGGCCTAATGTCCCTATCTCCCCTTTAATTTCATACTTTACGTGTTGTTGGGTTCTGTAACTTTCAGCGAGAAGCCTATGGTTGTCGAGGGTGCTCAGTGACTCGCTGAATGACTTTTCAATCACTTTTTTTATGCACCTCTGAAACCATTGTTCACTATAACTTTCACCGATCTAACCCTTGCTTGGCAAAGTGATACGGCGACTCGCCAACCGGTTCGGCGAGTTTGTCTGCTATTGATTATCTATGTTTTTGTTTGAATATTTTCTAAACTTCTTGTCAATATTTTGCAGACATGGCTAGGCCAAAAGTTGTTGGAGGAAACGTACCACCCCGATAGACAAGAGCAAGAAATTTCAAAATAAATGAAGAAAGGTAAAATCCCCCCCAAGAATGGCAGACAAGAACCTCTATCTGGAGACAAAGGCAAGGGCAAGAAGCCCAATTCTGGTAGGAAGGCCACTTCTTGATACTTGACACTTGTTTCATCCTTTAATTTATCATGATTTTTTTTTCGGAAATGCTTATAGCTATAATTGACTTGAACAAATTTATGCTTTTCTATTGATTCTCAGTTCTGAACCGCTACCTTGGGACTCGACCCCAACACACTAGTTGGGTTATATTACTATTCACGATCATTGGCACTTGAACTGGAAGAAGTGTCCTGAGATGTAAAATCAAAATGGCGCCACTGTTGGGGAGTGGTGTTACTTGAGAATTTCAAGTTAAGTTAATATTTGTTCTTGTTAGTTATAGTTCTACTTACTTAACTTTCATTTTTGTTTTGCTTGTTTATGTTGACAACAGGAAGTATGAGCGTGAGCAGCAGGAATGGAAGCTGAATAGGCCATCAAGACGACATCAGAAACATTAGCGATGTCAACGAGCCTCATGCTAATGGCCCTTATCCTATTGGAGGTATTGGTTTCATTCGCTTGCCCCCGACTGAAGGGAATGTAGTGCTCCACATCATGAGTACTATGTTGCAACTCTTGCAACTAAAAGGGCTTTTGTGTGTTTTGGCTCATGAAGATCTCTAAGAGCACATTAGAAACTTCGTGGATGTATACAGACCATTGTCCTTCAAGAATATCTCCCAACAATCGGTTTAGTTGAGGATGTTCCCATTCTCTTGGATGGGAGAAACATGCAAGTTGCTTGCTGAATTGCCATGCGAATCAATCACTTCATGGGAGGAGTTGGTTGCTGCATTTCAAGTGCGATTTTTCTCTCCATCGAAGATGATAACTCTTCGGGACAACATTCAGAGCTTCAAGCATCTAGAAGGCTAGCTAATTAATGAAACTTTGCTGCGATTCAAAAAGTTGGTGCTTCAATTCCCAAACCATGGCTTGCCTGATAACTTGTTGTTGCAGTATTTTTATCAGAGTTTTTACTCAGTAAATAAGGGTGTTTCGGACGAAATTTCTCTGGGAGGTTTGATGCACCAACCTCTCTTGGATGGGATGACTGCCACAAACAAGGCATTGTATACCCGTGAAGACCAGGTCTCTCCTCTCACGTACAAGTTGACTAAGGAACATATGGAGAAGGACCAAGAAAGGGACCAAAACATGGCCAAGTTCATGGCACAACTTGATATTTTATCTAAAAATGTCATGGGAGCGGGTGCTCGAAGTGTCAATGTTGTAGGTGTCGGGTGTGCTAATTCGGATTGGTTAAAGTTTAAGGCTTTGTATAATGAAGAGGTATATTTACTAGCAAACCAAAATGGTGGTTATCGTTCAAACTACTCAAGACAGGGTAGTAACCAAGGCTTGAGTAGGGATGAAGGTTGAAAAGATTGAAATTATGAATAGAGGAACCATAATCCAAATTGGAAGGAAGGAGAAGGATAGGTATGTGCCTCCCTACGAGCTCCAAAAACCAAAGGATTCGGAAGGTGGTAGATATGAGTATATGCTATGTCGTATCCTCAACAAAGTTGAAGGGTCAGACAAGATTTTAAAGAAATGAAAGAAGATGTGTCTACCCTTAAATAGACCGTCACCTCCCATTCAGTGTCGATCAAGCAATTAGAGACCCAAATGGGTAATATAACGTTTCATCTTAACCCGAGATAGCAGTGGGGTTTGCCTAGTGACATTATGGCTAACCCTAAGAATGAGATTTGAAAGTTTACTTGCGTCGTGCCGCGACGTTAACTAAGGTGCTGCTTGGGAGGCAACCCAAGTTTTCTTATTGGTTTTATATCTTTATTTGGAGTATTGGTGTGTTGGTTGTGCAAGTTAAAGTATGGAAAGTGTTTGGAAAGAGGGAAATTGGCGAGAAAAAGGCCTAGTCGGCTCATAGCCGAATAGGTCGACGACCCTAGCCTAGACCATGGTTGGACTCAAGAAGAATTCAAATAGGAGTCAATAAAACTTGGCTTACTTAGGATATTATTGGTGAATTGCTGACCAGGTCGGCAATCTTTATCTATTCCGCCGTTTGGAGCCCCACCATAACTGGAGGTCTTGTAAAACTCAGCGAGGTAAGCGACCACTCGGGGTGTCGTCGAATGGTTCATCTAGCATGACTAACGCCGCCGAATGGGCGAAAATTGGATGATTTTTTAGGCCAAAAGGTTATACTTTTCAAATTCCTTCACTTTCCCTCTCTTTAAAGCTTCACAAACTCACCCCTGCACGTTATTCTCTATATTGTTGCCTTCTCCAATTGTCTTCATCATTGATATCTGCTCAAAATTTGTATTACATTGTCGCTTAGCTATTCAATCTTATCGTAATCAGCATTAAAGGTTGGTCTCCTGAACCCCGAGTTTGTTTTTGACATTTTGAACTCTTATGCAAATGATCTTATCGTGTTGTCATGTGTTGGGCCTCTCTGATAAGATTAAAACTGGTTGAATGCCTATTTCAATTTGACAATCTTGCCCATATTGGTTTGAATGTTGAAATATCATTATTTTGTGTATTGAAATATATTAAATTTTGTGGGGTTGTGCTTGTATGTTATGGGTCTTGTTTGAATGTGAGTTGTGCATGGTTTTATTTTGTTTTTGGGGGATTATGGGGTTGAATTTGAGAAGTTTGGTTGAAAATAGGCACGTTGGGTCATTTGGCGAGTTGGGTCGAGCTCACCGAACCACTCGGCGGTTGGCCTAATGTCCCGATCTTGCCTTTAATTTCATACTTTATGTGTTTTTGGGTTCTATAACTTTCAATGAGAAGCCTATGGTCTCCGAGGGCGCTCGATGACTCGCCGAAGGACTTTTCGATCGCCTTTTGTATGGCTATAGCTTTCGGTGATCTAACCCTTGCTTGCCAAAGTGATACGGCGACTCGCCAACCGGTTCGGCGAGTCTGTGTGCAACTGATTATCTGTGTAATTGTTGAATATTTTCTAAACTTGTTCTCAATATTTTGCAGACATGGCTAGGTTGAAAGATGCCAGAAGAAACATGCCACCCCAATAGACAAGAGCAAGAAATTTCAAAATAAATGAAGGAAGGTAAAATCCTCCCAAGAATGGCAGACAAGAACCTCTATTTGGAGACAAAGGCAAGGGCAAGAAGCCCAATTCTGGTAGGAAGGCCACTTCTAAAGGTCCCTCTATTCCTTAATGGGCCCGGGGATTCTATGCAGTTGTGCAAAACTTTTTGGCAGATAAACATGTGGCAACTTCTGCGGGGTCTGGTACTACTGTACCTTCTGAGGTGACTCTGGGCAATGATTCCCAATTCAAGACTAATGCACTGGGCTCTAATACCCAGAAAAATGATGCGACAGCATAGACAAGATCCCCTCTTTACCTCCCTCTTTATCTTACTTTCGTGCTGTCTTTTGGATAATTTTGTTTGCATTTGAGGACAAATGCTTTTATTTGTTGTGGGGTGAGGCCCACCTTTTGTGTGACACTTGTAATTATTATTTTGTTTATATATTTGGGCTTTGAGCTAAGTTGTGTTATACACAAATTTTTGTGGATCTTTGAGCTTGTGGCTCCTTGTTATCAATTATAAATGATTATTTGACCTATGAAATTTTTTTTGCCACATCTTCTTTGTATTGAATGTGGCTGTTCTTGTACAAATTTGAATATCGATTTTGATCAATATCTACACCTTGAATAGTGCTCCTAATAGAACATAAATAAATGTGTGGCTAGAATGAGTCCAAATGAAGTTGTATATCCAACATGTGAACTATTTTCATCTCGTTGTTACTAGCCAAGTACTTTTGATGAACATTGCACACTAGCGAATATGTGGAGTCTTGATTGACTTTAGTGTCAATGCCTTGTGTGATGAGCTTACCGTGAACCATGTGTGATGGCACCTAGAATTTGCCCCGTTGGTCCAGCTGATTAAGTGATATGAACTCTTGATACGATCCTAGGAAACTTTAAAGAGTGTGAAATAATTTGACATTATACCTCTCTTTGTGGCGTACCATGTGAGTGTTTGAACCCCTTTTGAGCACCCTTTGCACCTTGAACTATTTTTGGAAGAAACTTGATAACATTGTGACCTTTGATTGATCCATTACCCATAATCCTCATGATTTGTGGTTTGTTTAAATTGCCAACTTAAGCCAAAAGCCTAAGTTGGGGTTGTGGTGAAAAGATAAGGTAAATCAAGACGTGCAATAAAGTGCCCTTTTACCCATGTTTTGAGAAAAATGGAACTCCTCCGTACAAAAAAAAAAAAAAAAAGAGAGAGAAGAAAAGAATGAAAAAGAAAAAGAATGAAAAATTTGTTGAATAAGGTTGTGAAAATACAAAAAGAAATGGGGTTTCCAGAACTCTATGGAAAGTGAATAAAGGGATGACTTGTAAGCACAAATGAAAAAAAAATGATGAAGAAAAGGAAAGAAAGTGTTGTTCACACCACGTTTCATGAAAACTATAGCCAATGAGCCTAATTGATTGTACCTTTGCAGTCAGCCCTGGTACAAGCCTTGGAAAGACCTTTTTGATCTTGAGTGAACTGAATCAAATATTTGTTTGAAAATACGAGCAAACCTATTGGTGAAATCATACATTGTGTTCATCTTTGTGAGTGTGCATTGCATTTGATTTCGGAAGTTTGAACTGTTGACCCATTGTGTGTGAATATGGAATCATTCTTTGTGTGACGGCATTTGATTTCCTTTGTTGAGCTTTAACTTGCATTTGAAGCAAGTATTGTGAGCTTGAGATTCTTTGATAATGGTGAGTCACAATTTGAAAATTTGAGTGCACATTTGATCCTTGCATGAGTAAGTTGGGTCTTTTGTTTGCATTTATGATTGACTCTTGTGTAGCACTGTTTGACACATCCTTTTTGAACTGTTGAACTTGAGGACAAGCAAAAGTTTAAGTTGGGGGTATTGATGAGTCCACAATTTGGACTCATTTAGGGCCTAATTTTAATAGATTTAGTGTCCTCGATTGCACATTTAGACTCGATAACTGATATAAATCCTTGAATTTCAGGTATTTGAACTTAGGGACAAAACATGGACACTATTGAGCAAAAAGGAATAAGGCTGCTGAAAGAACGAAGAATAGAAGGCCTGAGGATCGGCTAAACCATTGGACGAGTCACCAAATGGCCTTGGCCTTTCCTAATGTTCTAGTGTGCCTAGCCCTGAAGGAGAAAATCAAGTCGGCTATAGAGAGGAGCAGTCGACGAGTCCCCGAAAAATTCCATGATGCAGTGCCTTATCGCCCAAAGTTAAAGAACCTCAAGGATGTTGAAGGAAAAAACAAAAGGGGATACAAATGGTCAATGGATGGATCGCTGAGTGGATCGGCGATCCCGACTAACTGCGCTGACTGAATTTCGCAGCACACTTTTTAACAACTATAAATACTTGTTTAAATTTTTTGCTTAGTAATCATATTTTGTATGCAATCATTTTATTTTTAGAATTACTCAGTTTTAGAAATTAGTTTTAGGAGATTTTTATTGAATCATATTATTATTTAGTTTTTGAAGCTTAGAACTGAGAAATAAGTTTAAAAGACATTTTGCCTTCGCTTTGGAGATTTTTGAAAATTCCCATTTGGAAGAAATAGGAAGTGGGTATTGAAGATTCTTCATCTTTGACGTGTGTAAAGATCACATTAATTGTACCCACTTGATAGAAACATTTTTCGGTATTGATTTCTATCTCTTTCCTATGTCTAGCTAAAACCCCAATTCTTGGGGTGTGATTATGTGAATATGGGTTGAATTTACTACAGAGTATTGCTAATTGATTGTTTATTCGGTACTTAAAGGTGATTTTGTTCAGTGGTTGTGTTTGAATTTAAGGAGGGTGTAGTTACAAATACAATATAAACTTTGTCTTTTCGGCTTGCTCGAGAGAGAGGTTGTAAAACTAAAACTACTAAATCGACGGTTTGTGGTTATTGGTTTGTCGTGGGTTCATCTCGAGAGAGTGAATCCTAAACCCTATCCCACACATTCAGCTCGAAAGAGTGAGTGGACTAAGCCGAAAGCTGTTCTTCTTTACAGCTTATTGGTGTTCGAAAGAAATCGATTTGATTTGGGGTAAATTGTTCGAGAGAAATTTTACCCCAAATATAGCTTAGCTCAGTTTCCAATTTACGGCGATTTACTATCAATAGCAATTACCCGGTTGTTTACCTTAGCCCATAATCCTATCACATTACAAGAATCCCATCTCTATATTTGTATATTCGTATTTAGTTGTTTGTTTAGTTGATAACTGATTACAAAATCACCCTTTTTTGATACTTGACACTTGTTTCATCCTTTAATTTATCATGTTTTTCTTCGTAAATGCTTATAGCTATAATTGACTTAAACAAATTCATGCTTTTCTATTGAGTCTCAATTATGAATTGCTACCTTGGTACTCAACCACAACTCACTAGTTAGGTTATATTACTACTCACGATTGTTGGCACTTGACTTGGCGGTAGTGTCCTGAGATGTGAAATCAAAATGGCGCCACTGTTAGGGAGTGGTGTTACTTGAGAATTTCAAGTTAAGTTAATATTTGTTCTTGTTAGTTATAGTTCTACTTACTTAACTTTTAGTTTTTTTTTGCTTGTTTATGTTGACAACAGGAAGTATGAGCGTGAACGGATGAAATGGAAGATAAATAGGCCATCAAGATGACATCGAAAACCTCAATGATGTCAACGAGCCTCATGCTAATGACGCCTATCTTATTGGAGGTATTGGTGCCATTTGCTTGCCCCCGACCGAAGGGAATGTAGTGTTCCACATCATGAGTACTATGTTGTAACTCTTGCAACTAAAAGGGCTTTTGAGTGTTTTGGCTCATGAGGATCCCCAAGAGCACATTAGAAACTTCGTGAATGTCTGCGAACCATTCTCCTTCAAGAATATCTCTCAAGAATAGGTCCGGTTGAGGCTGTTCCCATTATCTTTGATGGGAGAAAACTGCAAGTTGCTTGCTGAATTGCCACGCGAATCAATTACTTCGTGGGAGGAGTTGGATACTGCATTTCAACTACGATTTTTCCCTCCCTCGAAGATGATGACTCTTCGGGACAACATTCAGAACTTCAAGCATCTAGAAGACGAGCCAATGAATGAAACTTGGCTGCGATTCAAAAAGTTGGTGCTTCAATTCCCAACCCATGGCTTGCCTGATAATGTGTTGCTGCAGTATTTTTATTGGAGTCTTGACTCGATAAATAAGGGTGTTTTTGACCAACTTTCTCCGAGATGTTTGATGCAGCCACCTCTCTTAGATGGCATGACTACCATAAACAAGGCATGGTATACCCGTGAACACCAGGTCTATCCTTTCATGTACAAATTGACTAAGGAACATATGGAGAAGTACTAAGAGAGGGACCAGAACATGGCCAAAATCATGATAGCACTTGATATTTTATCTAAAAATGTAATGGGAGCAGGTGCTCAAAGTGTCAATGTCATGGGTGTCGAGTGTGCTAATCCGGATGAGTTAAAGTTTGAGGCCTAGTATAATGAAGAGGTAAGTTTCCTAGCCAACCAAAATGGTGGTTATCGTTCAAACTACCCAAGTCAGGGTGGTAACCAAGGTTGGAATAGGGATGAAGGTTGAAAAGATCGAGATTGTGAATTGAGGAATCGTAATCCAAATACGAAAGATGGGGAGAAGGATAGGTATGTACCTCCCCCCAAGTGCCAAAAACCAAAGGATTCAGAAGGTGGTAGGTATAAGTATATGCTCTCATGTATCCTCAACAAATTTGAAGGGTTAGACAAAATTTTAAAAGAAATGAAAGAAGATGTGTCTACCCTCAGAAAGACCGTCACCTCCCATTCAGTGTCGATCAAGCAGTTGGAGACCCAAATGGGTAATATATCGTTTCATCTTAACCCAAGACTGTAGGGGGGTTTGCCTAGTAATACTATGGCTTACTCTAAGAATGAGATTTGAAGGTTGACTTGCATCGTGCCTCGATGTTAACTAAGGCGCTACTTGCTAGGCAACCCAAGATTTCTTATTTGTTTTATTTCTTTTTTTGGAATAATGTTGTGTTGGTTGTGTAGGTTAAAGTGTGGAAAGGGTTAGGAAAGAGGGAAATTGGTGAGAAAAAGGCCCAGTCGGCGCATAGCCGAATAGGTCGGCAACCCTGGCCTAGACCACGATTGGTCTTAAGAAGAATTCAAATGGGAGTCTATAAAACATGGCAAGCCCAGGAAATTATTGGTGAATTGCCGACCAGGTTGGCGATCTCTATGTATTCCGCCATTTGGACCCTTACCATAACTGGAGGTCCTGTAAAACTTGGCGAGGTAAGTGGCCACTCGGGGTGTCGTCGAGTGGTTCGTCTAGCGTGACTAACATCGCCGAATGGGTGAAAACTGGATGATTTTTTAGTCCAAAAGGTTATACTTTTCAAATTCCTTCCCTTTTCCTATCTTTAAAGATTCACAAACTCACACCTGCATGTTATTCTCTATATTGTTGCATTCTCCAATTGTTTTTGTCGTTGATATGTGCTCGAAATTTGGATTACATTGTCGATTAGCGATTCAATCTTATCGTAATCAACATTAAAGGTTGGTCTCCCGAACCCCGAGTTTGTTTTTGACATTTTGAACTCTTATGCAAATGATCTTATCGTGTTGTTATGTGCTGGGCCTCTCTGATAAGATTAAAACTTGCTGAATGCCTAATTCAATTCGAAAATCTTGCCCATATTGTTTTGAATGTTGAAATATCATTATTTTGTGTATTGAAATATATTAAATTTTGTGGGGTTGTTCTTGTATGTTATGGGTCTTGTTTGAATATGAGTTGTGCATGGTTTGATTTTGTTTTTAGGGGTTGCGGGGTTGAATTTGAGAAGTTGCATTGAAAATAGGCACGTTGGGTTGTTAGGCGAGTTGGGTCGAGCTCGCCGAACCATTCGGCAGTTGGACTAATGTCCCCATCTCGCCTTTAATTTCATACTTTATGTGCTGTTGGGTTTTGTAACTTTTAGCGAGAAGCGTATGGTCACTGAGGGCGCTCGGTGACTCGTCAAAGGACTTTTCGATCGCCTTTTGTACACACCCCTGAACCCTTTGTTCACTATAACTTTTGGCGATCTAACCCTTACTTGCCAAAGCGATACGACGACTCGCCAACCGGTTTGGCGAGTTTGTGTGCAACTGATTATCTGCATTTTTATTTGAATATTTTCTAAACTTCTTCTCAATATTTTGCAGAAATGGCTAGGCCGAAAGTTGCTGGAAGAAACATGCCACCATGATAGACAAGAGCACGAAGTTTCAAAATAAATGAAGGAAGGTAAAATCCTCCCAAGAATGGCAGACAAGAACCTTTATATGGAGAGAAAGGGAAGGGCAAGAAGCCCAATTCTGGTAGGAAGGCCACTTCTAGAGGTCCCTCTATTCCTTCATGGGCCCGGGGATTCTATGCAGCTGTGCATAACTTTTTGGCCTATAAACATGTGGCAACTCCTAGTGGGTCTGGTACTATTATACCTTTAGAGGTGACTCCGGGCACTAATTCCCAAGTCCAGACTAATGCACTAGGCACTGATGCCCAGACAGATGAAGCGACTGCGTTGACAGGATCCCCTCTTTACCTCCCTCTCTATCGTACTTTCATGCTAACTTTTGGATAATTTTGTTTGCATTTGAGCACAAATTCTTTTATTTGTTGTGGGGTCAGGCCCACCTTTTGTGACAGTTGTAATTCCTATTTTGTTTATATATTTGGGCTTTGAGCTAAATTTGTGTTATACAAAACTTTTTGTGGATCTTTGAGCTTGTGGCTCCTTGGTATCAATTATAAATGATTTTTTTACCCTACGAATTTTTTTTTTTGCCACATCTTGTTTGTACTGAATGTGGTTGTTCTTGTACAAATTTGAATATCAGCTTTAATCAATATATACGACTTGAATAGTGCTCATAATCGAACATAAATGAATGTGCGGCTAGAATGAGGCCAAATGAAGTTTCATAGCCAATATGTGAACTCTTTTCTTCTCGTTGTGACTAGCCAACTACTTTTGATGAACATTGAACACTAGCAAAATTGTGGAGTCTTGTTTGACTTTGGTGTCAATGCCTTTTATGATGAGCTTACCGTGAACCATGTGTGATGAGACCTAGAATTTGCCCCGTCGGTCCGGCTGATTAAGTGATATGAAATCTTGATACGATCTTAGGCAACTTTAAAGAGTGTGAAACAATGTGACATTATACCTCTTTTTGTGGAGTACCTTGTGAGTGTTTGAACCCCTTTTGAGCACCCTTTGAACCTTGAACTTTTCTTGGAAGAAACTTGATAACATTGTGACCTTTAATTGATCCATTACCCATAATCCTCATGATTTGTGGTTTGTTTAAATAGCCAATTTAAGCCAAAAGCCTAAGTCGGGGTTGTGGTGAAAAGAGAAGATAAATCAAGACGTGCAAGAAAGTCCCCTTTTACCCATGTTTTGAGAAAAATGGAACCCCTCCATATAGAAAAACAAAAGAGAAGAAAAGAATGAAAAAGAAAAAGAATGAAAAATTTGTTGAATAAGGTTATGAAAATAAAAAAAGAAATGGGGTTTCCAAAAGTCCATGGAATGTGAATAAAGGGATGACTTGTAAGCACAAATGAAACAAAAATTGAAGAAGAAAAGGAAAGAAAGAGTTGTTCACACCACATTTCATGAAGACTATAGCCAATGTGCCTAAATGACCATACCTTTGCACTAATCCCCGTTACAAGCCTTGAAAAGACCTTTTTGATCTTGAGTGAGCTTAAACAAATGTTGGTTGGAAAATAAGGGTAAACCTATGGGTGAAATCATACATTGTGTTAATTTTTGTGAGTATGAGTGTTGCATTTGATTCCGAAACTTTAAATTGTTGAACCATTGTGTGTGAATATGGCATCATTCTCTGTGTGAGGGCATTTGATTTCCTTAGTTGATCTTGAACTTGCATTTGAAGCAAGTATTGTGAGATTGAGATTCTTTAATAATGGTGAGTCACAATTTGAAACTTTCAGTGCACATTTGATCCTTGCATGAGTAAGTTGAGTCTTTTTGTGTGCATTTATGATTGAGTCTTGTGTACCACTATTTGAGACATCATTTTTAAACTGCTGAACTTGAGTCTTACTTGAGGACAAGCAAAAGTTTAAGTTGGGGGTGTTGATGAGTCCACGATTTGTACTCATTTAGGGCCTAATTTTAATGGATTTAGTGCCCTCGAATGCACATTTTGTTCAATAACTGATATAAGTCCTTGAATTTCAGGTATTTGAACTTAGGGACAAAGCATGGACACTATTGAGCAAAAAGCAGTAAGGCAGCTAAAAGAACAAAGGAAAGAAGACTTGAGGATCCCCTAAACCATTGGGTGAGTCACCGAATGACCTTGGTCTCACCTAATGTTTCAGTGTGCAAGCCTAGAAGGAGAAAAATCAAGTTGGCGATAGAAAGGAGTAGTTGGCGAGTCACCCAACAGTTTTTCGATGTAGTGCCTTATCGCCCAAAGTTACAAACCTCAAGGATGCTAAAGGCAAAACCAAAAGGTGATACTTTTGACCAAAGGGCAGATTGCTGAGTGGATCGGCGATCCCGACTAACTGTGCTGACTGAACCTTCGCAGCACACTTTTTGACAAATATAAATAATTGTTTAAATTTTTTGCTTAGTAATCAAATTTTGTATGCAATCATTTTATTTTTAGAGTTACACAAATTTAGAGCTTAGTTTTAGGAGATTTTTAGGGAATCATATTATTATTCAGTTTTTGAAGCTTAGAACTGAGAACTAAGTCTGAGAGACATTTTGCCTTAGCTTTGGAGATTTTGAAAATTCCCATTTTGAAGAAATTGGAAGTGGGTATTGAAGATTCTTTATCTTAGACATGTGTAAAGACCATATCAATCATACCCACTTGATGGAAGCATTTTTCGATATCGATTCTATCTCTTTACTATGTCTAACTAAAACCCTAGTTCTTAGGGTGTGATTAGGTGAATATGGATTGAATTTAGTGCGTGGTATTGCTAGTTAATTGATTATTCGCTACTTAAAGGTGATTTCGTTTTGTGGTTGTGTTTGAGTTTAATGAGGGTGTAGTTGAGAATACAATTTTTACTTCGTATTTTCGGCTTGCTCGAGAGAGAGGTTGTAAAACCAAAGCTACTGAATCGATGGTATGTGGTTATTGAGTTGTCGTGGGTTCATCTCAAGAGAGTGAATCCTAAACCCTCTCCTACACATTTAGCTCGAGAGAGTGAACTGACTAAGGTGAAGGTTGTGCTTCATTACCGCTTATTGGTGTTCGAGAGAAACCAATTTGATTCGTAGTAAATTGTTCGAGAGAAAGCTTACCCCCACTATAGTTTGGCTTTGTTACCAGTTTACAATGATTTACTGTCAATAGAAATTACCCGATTGTTTACCTTAGCCCATAATCCTATCACATCCCAAGAATCCCATCTCTATATTTATATTTTTGTTTTTATTTGTTGGTTTAGTTGATAACTTATTACAACCCCCCCGCCCTTTTTTTTTTGATAGTTGACACTTGTGTCGTCCTTTAATTATCATGTTTTTCTTCGTAAATATTTATAGCTATAATTGACTTGAACACTTATATGCTTTTCTATTAATTCTCAATTATGAACCGCTCCCTTGAGACTCGACCCCAACTCAATAGTTAGGTTATATTACTACTCACGATCGTTCGCACTTGAACTGGAAGTAGTGTCATAATATGTGAAATCACTTATGCCTCACGTCAATTAAAGGTTCATGAGAGGATTTATAAAACACATGATTTAGAGTTGGCAGCGGTAGTGTTTTCTCTTAAGAGATGGTGGCATTACCTCTATGGTGTTAAATGTGAAGTGTTTACTGATCATCGTAGTTTGCAGCACGTGTTCACTTAAAAGAATTTGAATTAGACACAATGACGGTGGATGAAGTTACTGAAATATTATGATGTCACCATTCAATACCATACGGGTAAGGCTAATGTAGTGGAAGACTCTTTGAGTCGAAAATCGATGAGTATGGGAAGCCTAGCGTGCTTGAGTATAACCAAGCAACCTTTGGCTAAGGAAATTCAGACCTTAGAGTCTAAGTTTATGCAATTGAGCATCTAAAAAATAGGTGGGGTGTTAGATTCATTGAGGGGATCAACGCCAAACAGTTTGAGGATGAGAATTTGGAGGAGCTTAGAAAGAATACTATGAATTGTAAGGCATAAGAGACCACTCTTGAAGCGGAAGGTTTTCTCAATTTTAAAGGGAGAATTTGAGTTCCTCGAGTTGATGATTTGATTCAAAAGTTGTTGTTAGACTCCCATGGTTCGCGATATTCTAATCATTGGGGGTGACCAAGATGTAGCGAGATTTGAAGCGAATTTATTAGTGGCTGGGCAAGAAGAAGGACACAGTGGAGTTTGTGGCCAAGTGTCAAAATTGTCAACAAGTGAAGTATAAACATCAAAGGTCTGCGGGTTTGCTTCAAAGAATGCCAATCCCGAAAAAGAACTGGGAAAGGATAGCCATGGATTTTTTGGTTGGCTTTCCCAAGACTTTGGGGATGTTTGATTCTATTTGTGTAGTGGTTGATAGATTGACTAAGTCAGCCAATTTTATTTCGGTAAGAATATAATATAATGCTGAGCAATTGGCTAAAGTTTATGTGAAAGATATAGTAAGGTTGCATGGTGTGCCCCTTTCTATCATCTCAGATCATGGTACGCAGTTCACATCCATGTTTTGGAGGAAATTACATGATGAATTGGGCACATAACTCACTTTTAGTACCGCTTTTCATCCGCAGACGGATGGGCAATCGGAGAGGACTATCCAAGTGTTAGAGGACATGTTGAGGGCATGCGTGATTGATTTTGGAGGACATTGGGATATGTTCTTACCTTTATGTGAGTTCTCTTATAATAATATTTATCACTCCAGCAAACATATGACACCATTTGAGGGACTCTATAAGAGAGGATGTAGATCACCCATATGATGGTTTGAGGCTGGAGATGTGAAACCTTTGGGTAGATTTAGTGAAGGATGCTCAAGATAAGGTGAGGAGTATTCAAGTTAAGCTTCATGCAGCCCAGAGTAGACAAAAGAAGTATGCGGATCATAGGGTAAGAGACATGGCGTTTCAAACTAGGGAAAATGCTCTTCTTAAGGTATCACCCATGAAAGGGGTAATGAGATTCGGCAAGAAAGGTAAGCTAAGTCCGCGATACATTTATCCATTTGACTTTCTTGGATGTATGGGATCGGTAGCATATAGATTGGCTTTACCTTCTAATTTCGAGAGTTCATTCGGTATTTCATGTGTCCATGTTGAAGAGGTATCATGGTGATGGGGATTATATTATTAAGTGAGACTCAATTGTGTTAGACAAAGACCTCAAATATGAGGAGGAACCAATAGCAAATCTTGATCGAGATGTGCGTAAGGTGAGGACAAATGAGATTAAGTCCATGAAAGTTTAATGAAAGCATCATCCAGTTTAGGAAGCTACTTGGGAAACCGAGAGGGATATGCGAGACAAGTATCCCCAATTGTTCGTCGACTTAGGTACTACTCCATTTCATTTCTTAGCCTATTTTCCTAAGTTTTGTCACTCAGGGACGAGTGATGGCTAAATTATTATCTATTGTAACGATCAGTTTTTGTCATTATAGAAAAGCCAATGGGGAAAAATTTTGGGTCGGAAACTTTTTCATAGTAACTTGGAATTTCCCAACCTAGTCCATATTTGGACTAAATTGGAGTCATTAAGGTGTAGGGAAATTTGTTAACAATCGGGTGACTTATCTATGATTTTTATTACATGAGTAGTTACATAAGTTGTTAAGGAATCTGTATGACTTTACGGAATCAAATTCAGGTGAGTAGAAATCTCAAAATTGATCTTAGCATGAAAGATATTTTGAGTGTCATTGGTTGAAGGTGTGTTGTGAAATGGGGGTCTTGGAATTATTAAAATAGCTCACAATTCGTGCAAGCCTCTTTGGTGGTGCTATTGGTCACTCTGGTGGGGCCGCTGTAGCGCGGTGGGTATTGCTGTGGCGGGCCCGACATGACTTAAAGTGGTAAAAAAAGCCAAAACGTCTTTATTCTGCACTTTTTGGTTTTTAGAGCTAAGAAACGAACCCAGGTAATTCTTGATAGTTTTCCACCATTATTGAGGCTAAAGGTAAGGATTTCACTCCCTGAATCTGTTTTTCGATTCGTAGAACGTACTCTATTGGGTAATTATCGATGGGGAAATGTTTTGATTTAGAAACTATGGTGGAAAAAGCCCTAGTTTGGATACTTGAGATTATGGGTTTGATCTAGGGTTCATAGTATTGTTAGTAATTCAGGTAATTAATGATTGTTTATTGATTCACGTTTTATAATGATTGTTTGTAGACTAAGAACAAGTGAAACGAATCCGAAAAGGGAATGATCAAGTTTCATAGGGTTTTGAGGTAGGTGATAGTTGTGACTCTATGATTGTGTGATGAATGCCTGTTCTTGCTTCATTATGATAGATGTATGTATGTGGAAGTAGCATTATTGATCACACTTGTTGTAAATGAGATAGACGAATGATGAATGCCATTAATCATGACTTAGGTGTATGAACTTGGGAATATACTTGTGATTGTGATTGTGGCTTGTTGAATGGATCGGGTGTTGTGTTTCGACACACTAACTTGGATCGGTTGCCATGTTCCAACATAATTATCGGATCGGTTGCCACTTTCTGGCATAAACAATGGAGTGGGTACCACATTCCGGTATACTAACTGTTCGGGTTTCGGTTCCATGGGAGGACCAATGATTTGCTATACTTGTGCATATTGAGAAATATGAAACTATACCTTGTTCATAAATGTTGAGAATATTGTATATATTCAGTATATGCATGTGATGATATTGTTCTAATAACTTCCTAATGTTGAACTTAGTGGGATAGCCACGTGACCCTACCGATACACTGTGGTTGTGTACTAATACTGCACTTGCTCATTCTTTGTTGAGTACAGGGCATCTTCAGGCGGCTATTGACAGACCTCGTTTAGAAGATCAGTGATTGTCGTTCGAATTCAAGGGTGAGCTAGTTCTTTCGGGCTGCCATGAGTTCTCTTTCCGTTTATGTCCACATTTCAGACTTAGATTTTGTAGTTAGTTGATTAGCTCATTAGTATGGTGTTGTATCTCTTCCTTTTTAGACATTTTTAACTTAAGATATTTTAGTACATTGACATTCAATTTCTAGATGTATTTTCCACAATTGTTTAGTTGTTAGATCTTTTAGAAGTTGATGGGAACTTCAGTTTTTAGCTATTATTCCTGCTTCTGTATCCTTACATGCTTTAGTTTTTAGTTTAGTTGCTTCGTTTGGGTTATGGTAGTGATTCTCCCACTGGAGGGTTAGTGTGGGTGCCAATCACGACGGTCTGGGTCGTGACACTAACATACGCAACATATGTAACGAATCCGTCTCTATCTTTAGTTTTACCTAATATTTCATGGTAGAAGATAAAAAATTGATTTTAAATGCTCAAAACTGTTAAATTATGGAGAAAAATTGCATCTAACGTGTCTTGATCACTAAGATACACAAATCATACATCATAGGAATTAAAGATAACTAATTTATCAACAATTCATCCAAACTATATATGTACATACAAAATCAACTCAAAAAAATGAACAGGAGGAAAACATCTTATTAATATCTGTGAGAAAAACCAAATGGAGAGTCATCTCTCGATCTCTTCATGCTGCAAAAAGAGAAAAACTAAAATAGGTTTTACAGTAAAAATAACAAACAAGAGATGCTCCATTGTTTAAATGAACTCTCCTTTTGCGATAAGTATGTAAAATCAAAAGTCTCAAAAGATCTATAAACAAAAATTAGATTTGAATCAATTGTTTAGATCAGAGAATATTAAAAAAATTCTTTTTTCATTCCATTTGTCTCAAACTTTTTCCTTTCTCCCTCCTCTTTGACTCATAAGAACTACAACACACACAAGTTGGAGAAATAAATAGGTAAATGACAAAGAAGTGAGGCAAAAAAAATAATTGCATAAACATATTGCAATTGTATATCTTATGTACTTCTAATATTATGCACATCTATACATTGTATCAATAAAATTTGGTGAATCTTCATAAAATCTTAAATGTTTGAAGGAGCTTCAAATAAGTAATACGTGTGCACATTTTCAAATTCTACTAGATTTTTCCAAATCAGTCTAGATTAAAACAAATGAAAATTATGAGAATTCAACAACGAATTGTTAGTCTTTTCTATAGAATTTTGAGTTTATTAATAATTTTTTAATTAACGGAATTCACCTTATGTTTTCGAAACAAGTGTGCAGTCAATTATTTTCTCACAAAAGCCTAAGACAATGTTGGATATTTAATGTTAATAATTATACTTCAATTTTTGCGAATAGGAATTAGTTTACATAATATTGTATATACAAATAACTCAATAATGTTGAAATGGACGACTTTATGAGGGCCGTTTAAATGATTTTACCAAATGAAATGGAATACTTTGTGTAAGAGATGAATTTACCATCATTTCAATTTATTTCAAATGGAAAGAAGGTTATGAAATCAAATTGTTTCTAACTATGTTTTATGTGATCTACACTACAACTCTCCTCAAGATTACTCAGGTAGGTATATCTACAAAATGGGTTGGTTATGATAAATATATTTGAATAATTTAATCAATAGAACTAACACTCGATCCTACAAAGAGCTAAATTTAGAACGAACTAAATTAGAAAGAGCTAAATTGAGATTGGTACAAATTACTCTTATATTGTGAGTTTTGGGTCAGCGTCAAATGACCATATCTTTTAGAACAGGATGAGTTAGAGGGCCCATAAGGTATCATACGAAGGTTGTTATGTCCTCTTTCCCACTCCACCGAGTTTTCTAAATTCTTAGTTTGGATGAAGAATATATGGATGTTTGAGTACAACATGTCTAGTTAATGTAATTCATCCCTTTAAAGGAGGTGTATTTTGGTCTTCCTTATCCCATTCGGCCTACACGTTTTTTCACCAAATTAGGGATCAAAGCTGATTAAAATTAGCTCACTCAAGTATAAAACGTTTGAAAGGTTAGGGTAAAGTTCAAGAGTAGAAAAAGGGAGAAAGCTTCAAGCGTCCATCATGTTTTGAGGATTGTTGCCAAGAACTTTATTCTTTTGAGGTAAGTAAGTTTTCATAGTAATGGGTTTTATCACCATCACTCCAATCATCAGTTTCAAATTTCGAATTTATCCATGAGATTGAGTATAGAGTTCTTTGAGGTTTTTTGCTTCATTCATTGAAAATGGAGTTTTGTGGAGCTCTTTCGGTGAGGTTCTTTCGAATGAGGGTTGTTCCTTGAGGGAATTTTAGTAGATTTTCATTTACTTGTTTTGGGTTAATGAATCTAAGGGATTTTGAAATAAATCTACTGATTCTAGGTGAATTAGGACAAAAAATCAAAAACAGAAAATCGTCATAATGTTCTTGAAAAGGGCTGGGGAGGCGTGCCCTTGATGCACTAGGAGGGATGGTGCCCTGTGCGTGCATTGTACTACAAACCATCCCTAGGAAATGGAGGGCTCGCTCCACGTGCAAAGGATGCGCTAGGTACGTCAGTCTATCTTCCCTTCTTTTCTTCTCTGTCCATACTTGTTCCTTTAAGTCGATCTTTCATCCCCTTCTTAATCCTAAGTATATAAACCTTTATTAATCATTGAGAGATCCTACATATATTCTAGTCATGTCTCTTAATTTCATGCTTCAAATTAAAGTTAAGATTAAGAGTAAAGTTCGAGATTAATCATTGAGAGATCCTACATATAAACCATGTGTGCCAACATGGGTAAAGGGTCATACTTTTTAGATGAATCCCTATTCCTTTTAAGCATAGCTTAGTGGATCCATTTAGTTGAGGATGTCCTATACTCCGTCAAGGTATACGAAAGCTCTGGCAGCGTAGGTGAGATGTTGTATCATCACGTAGCTCATAGTGATGGTTGTCGGTTAGAGAATCTCCCAAATAAAAGTAAAAATTTTATTAATATATATTTTTATATACATTGAGTTATTATCTACTATTTTAAATTATTTATGTAAATTGCATCTTTGTTGTTGCTTTCATATTGAGTTAAGTTGAGTTGAGACGAGTTGAGTATGCTTTTCTGTTATATTAGTTTAAGCCTATATTTATGCTTCAGAGTTCCCCTTACATGCTTGTACATTGAATGTACTGACTGCATTTGGCCTACATCTTTTTATAATGCATATAAAGGTATTCAGGGTAGTCAATAGGCTCTATGTTGATATCCCTTGCAGCCCTAGTTAGCTTCGGTAAGCCTCCTTGCTTCTGGAAGGTTCCACTTTTATTTTCAGTATTATTAAGATGTTGTGGGTCTTGTCTCGATGTCCTCCATAATTATTAAAGGCTTCATAGATAGTAGTGTTTTGATGGGTCGTGTCTGTAGATTCCTGGTTATCGGTATGAAGCTCACTACATCTACAATTAGGAAGCTGCGACATTTAGGAAATTTTCTACTTCTTTTATACTCTTGTCATGCGATTGAGTTCAACTCTATAAAAGTTTCTTTTAAATTCATGCTAGCGTGTATCTTTTATATAATTTCTCCACGAAGAGCTGTTAGAGGTCGTCCTATTAGGACAAATGTTGATCTCCAGGATCAAGGGGTACTCAAAGCACTAGAAGTGCAACCCAAAGGAGAGTTCACTAATGTTGAGTTCTATGATAGTATCCAGATGTTTAGTCACTTGGTGACCAACCAAGCAGGTCAACAAAGAGTGGTTCGAAAGGATATGGCTGATACTCCAGAATCAATTAGTTTTTCAAGATGAATCCTCTAGAATTCACAGGATCAAATGTTACTGAGGATCCAGAGAATTTTATAGAGGAGTTGCAGAATGTGTTTGAGGTTATGCATTTTGCTAATGTTGATCGAGACGAGTTAGATGCCTACTAGTTCGAGGGTGTTTCTAGGATTTATTACGACTATTTGAAAAAGAGGAGAGCTAAAGGGGCACCAATTGTGGGATGGATTATCTTTGAATGTGCCTTCATGTGGTGTTTCTTTCCCCGTGGGCTGAGAGAGGCTAAGGTCATAGAATTTCTTACCCTTAAGCAGGAGTCCTTGAGTGTGCACCTCAGGTTCACTCAACTGTCCCGTTTTGCTCTGGAGATAGTTGCAGATATAAGGAGCAAGATGAGCTTGTTTATGTCTATCTCCCTTGTCGAGTAATGAGGGTAAGACAACTAATTGATAAGGAACATAGACATAACCAAGCTTATGATCCATATGCAACAGGCTGAGGAAGACAGGTTGAGAGATAGGGAAGACTTCTACAATAAAAAGGCTAAGAAAGCAGGTACTTCAAACCCATCATCTTCTCAACAAAGGACAACTAGACCTGCTTCATCATCTACTAGTGCAATTGCACCAAAGAACAAAGTTGAGTTTAGATATTAAAATTTGCAATACTTTAGAGCTCGACCTGCTCAATCTCAGGTTATTGTGGCACAAGGAAGCAACTTGGGTCCTATATGTGTTAAGTGAGGTACGAACCACCCAGGAGCGTGTCGTGATGGCTCCAGTGGCTATTTCAAGTGTGGTAAGACAAGCCAGTTCATGAGAGAGTGGCCTAAGAATAGGTAATGTAATAGTAATGGGGGAAATAGAGCCTAATCTTCTTCAGTGGCTTGAGTAGACAGAGCTGCACCAACATGAGCTACTTTAGGGACAAGCAGAGGAGCAAACGTCTATACTCTATCACCAGTCACCAAGAGCAAGATAATTCAGTAGATGTTGTCAGCGGTATGATCAAAGTCTTTACTTTCGATGTATATGTTTTTGATCTAGGTGTGAGTCTATCTTCTGTGACTTCATATATTTCTATGAGACATGATACCCTTCATAAGTGACTTATTTAGCCCTTTAGTGTTTCCACACCTGTTAGTGAGTCTATTCTAACTGAGAGAGTTTATTGCGATTTTACCATCTCTATCAATCACAAAGACACCATGACTGACTAAGTCGAGTGAGACATGGTGGACTTTGATGTTATTCTAGGAATGCACCGACTTCATGCCTGTTATGCCTTAATTGACTGTAAGACTCGAGTAGTTAATTTCCAATTTCCTAAGGAGCCAGTTATAGAGTAGAGGAGTAGTTCAACAGTGCTTAAGGGTCATTTTATTTCATACCTTATGGTCAGAAAGTTAGTGTCTAAGGGGTTCATCTATCATTTAGTCTGAGTTAATGACTCTAGTGTTGAGACACTTCCTATTCAATCAGTTCCAGTTGTGAATGAGGTTCCAAAGGTCTCTCCAGATTATCTTCCTGGAGTCCCTCCAAAGAGAGAAATATACTTCAGCATAAATATTCTTCATGATACTCGACCTATCTCTATTACCCCATATAGAATGGATCCTATTGAGTTGAAAGAGCTAAAAGGGCAGTTGAAACACATTTTTGATATAGGTTTTATTCGACCCAATGTCTCACCTTAGAGTGCTCCAGTCTTAGATGTGAGGAAGAAACTTGGTTCTCTTAGGTTGTATATAGATTACCATCAATTAAACAAAGTTACCATAAAGAATAAATATCCTCTTACGAGAATTTATGACCTCTTCGATCAAATTAAGGATGATGCCATTTGCTTTTCTAAGATAGAGCTCAGATCAGGCTATCATTGGTTGAGAGTAAGGGAAAGTGACATCCCGAAGACAACATTCAGGACCCGCTATGGTCATTATGAGTTTCTTGTTATGTCTTTTGGTTTTCCCAATGCTTTTGCAACGTACATGGATCTTATGAACAGAGTAGTTAAGCCATATATTGACATGTTTTTTTTATCATCATAGGATCATGCTAGTCCTCTTAGAGTAGTTCTACAAACTCTCACAGATAGAGAGTTGTATGCCAAATTTTCTAAGTGTGAGTTTTGGATTGAGTTCATGGAATTGTTAGGCGACATTGTTTCTGGTGAAGTGATTGGACTTGACACTCTGAAGATTGAAGTTGTGTAGAATTAACCTAGACCCATTAGACTTAGCACTCTGAAGATTGAAACAGTGTAGAATTGACCTAGACCCATATCTATAACTAATATAAGGAGTTTCTTGGGTTTGGCTGGTTACTATATGAGGTTTTTTGAGGGGTTTTCATCAATTTTTTCCCCGTTGACAAAGTTGACTGAGAAGATAATGAAGTTTCAATGGTCTAAAGATTGTGAGAAAAGCTTTTAGGAATTTAAAAAATCGTTAAATATTGCCCCAGTATTGATCACAACAGAGGGTACTGTACTTTGATGCGTCCAAACATGGACTTGGTTGTGTGTTGATGAAAACTTGCAAAGTTGTAAGTTATGCCTCTAGAAAAGTTAAGATTCACAGAAGAATTACCCAACTTATGGTCTAGAGTTAGCTACCATAGTGTATGTTTTAAAAATATTACATCAATATCTCTGTGGCATTCATGTAGATGTGTTCACCGATCACAAGAATCTTTAGTATGTACTCAGTCAAAAATAGCTTAATCTCAGACAGAAGATGTGGTTAGAGTTACTCAATTATTATGACATGAGTATTCTCCACCACCGAGATAAGGGTAATGTTGTTGGCGATGCTTTGAGTAGGTTATCTATGAGTAGGACTGCCCGTTTAGAGGAAGGCAAGAAATAATTAGCAAAAGATGTGCACAGACTTGCACGATTAGGAGTCCGTTTATTGGATTCCAATGAAGATGGAGTGGTGTTGATGAATGGGGTTGAATCATCACTAGGGTCTGAAGTGAAAATGAAACAAGACCAAGACCAATTTTTGCTGTAATTAAAGGAAAAGGTTCATAAGAAAAAACTGATGCTGCTTTTATAAAGGGGAGATGTTGTGTTGAGGTATCAAGGTAGATTGTGTGTACCAAAGGTGGATGAACTCCAATAGAGGTTCATAGAAGAAACTCATAGTTCCAGATATTCAATCCATCCTGGTTCTACAAGGATGTACTGTGACTTGAGAAAAGTCTATTGCTGGAGTAGTATGAATAGGTGTATTACAGAGTTCGTTTCTAAGTGCAAAATTGCAAACAAGTCAAGGTAGAGCACTAAAGGCCCAATGGTATGGCTCAGAACATAAATCTTCAAGAATGGAAGTAGGAGAAGGTAAATATGGATTTCATTACTGGGTTGTCGCGATCTCGCCGGTAGCACGTGATCTAAACTCTAACTCTCCTGAAGATTACTCAAGTCGGTTTATTTACCAAATGGGTCGGTTAAGCTAAATTTATCTGAATTTAAGTTATGAAATAGTTGAATTACTAACTCATTCAAAATTTATCTCAATTAAAATTAATTGGGAAAATGTGGATCACTCCCCTATCCGTCCACTTTTTACTAAGTTTCAATTGCTTTACTTGTTCATTTATAAATTTTTCCTACTGATTAAAATTATATTTTTCTTTATTACACCACTATAACACATATCGAAGAAAACCTATTCCTTAAAATGGTTTAATAAGATTACACATGGGTCAATCTTGCTAAGCTATTGGCGTAACATTTTGTGGCTTATATTGAAATGAATGGAGTTAGTAATTGGATTAATCTATTTACTAAAATTATAGATATTTATCACCTTATTGTACACCTCTTTGTCATTCTTGAACACCTATTTAAACATGGAAAAAAATATGTATGAGCTCACTGTAATATTCTAACTATACCTGCAAGAAGTTATGCAATAAATTAGGAATAAAGTTTCTTAATGAATAAACATGTAGACCTTTTATTGTTACAATCATAAGGTACCATAAATGTAATTTAGCTTTTTTTGCAAAATAGAGTGCGGCAAAAAAAATATTGCTATTGTATATCAAATTATGCACAGTTAATATCAAATTATGCACACACACACACATATATATTTATTCAATATTCAAAAAAAGTAAAATGTTAAAATGACCTTAAAATAAGTAATAAGTGTGCACTTTTTGATACAATGCTTGATTTTTCTACATCACTCTAGATTATAATAAAATACAATTATGAGAATTCCACAATACATTGTTCGTCTTTTCTGTAGAATTTTCAGTTTCTTAATAAATTTGTAATTAACGCAATTCACTTTATATTTTTGTCATGACCCAAAAATAGAGTCATGATGGCAACCACTATAACCCTTTGAGTGGAGAAATCTTAACCCAAATAAAACTTTCGAAAGGCAACAATCTAATAATAAAAAGACAAATAGAGGGAAAAGAAGCAAAATAAATGAATGCACCACATTATAAATAAGTATTGCGATACAAAAGAGGTCAAAAAGAACCGAGAAGACAATACTAACATAAGAATCAATCCCCGGACTTGGTATCACCTATACAAGATTTACTAAGTACAAAAGGTCATAATTACATAAGAGCTGACAAATCCAGAAGTCAAAACACAAGAGAGGACAAATAGCAAGTCTCTGGATGCCAGGAGCTCACCATGATTCAACTCTGTGACGGCGGTGCAAGATCCAACATTCACTTATGATGTCTATCACTAGGATCTGCATCTGAAAAAGATGTAGAAGTGCACTATGAGTACCAAAACACAGGGTACTCACCAGGCAGCATAGGCCAATCAAACATATAAATATCAAATATTAATAAGTATAAGAAAGACTCTAAAAGACAAGTGAAGAATCTAAACAACAAAATTAAGACAGCAGACAATCAAATAACAACAAAGATTTCGTCAGAAGTTATGCATAGATCATAATACACTCAATACAGCTGGTAGACAACTCACACGATGATGCAGTGCAAAAACCAAATAAGGAAACACTTGAGACATCATGAAACGGCAAGCCGCCTAGAATGATAAATCAAGGTTAACTGAAAGCCACTAACCCAGATATATATATCTATGGGCTGCCTGGGATGGCACTTCAAGCTGGTCATTATTATAAATCCAGGCGACGGACTATGACCAGGCCTAACTTAGTGGGCCACCCGAAATGATACATCGAGCTGCCATAGTAAATATAGCGGAAATTTACAAATAATCAAGTAAAAAGGTGATTTTAGCACTGTTAAATCAAACGGGTCTTGGAGACTTTAAACTCATTAAGGTCAGGTTTTGCCTTTTTTAATACCAAGTCATTTCTATCAAAGGTAATCCCAAAAGCACTTCCTCTCTCGGGTATTATGACAATTAATTCATTTCATGCAAACAAAACCAGGAAGAATACCTAACACACCACAGAGTACTAACCTGGGGCTCCTTCTTCTAGCGCACGGACTTAATTCGAACAATTCGATAATTGAGAAAGAAATCATAAATTCAATAATTTATCAAGGCTACTAATCGATCCAAAATAACCAAAATACACAGCAATCCTAAGTTTCAAGCCACCTATAAGCATTTGTAAGTATGCTAGTAAACAAGATTAAGGGAAACCTAAACTAAGGCTTTTGAGTAAAACTACCCAAACAACTGAACGATGGCCATAAATCCACTAGGGATCAAAACCTAAGCTAATACTAAGGATTAATCAAATCATATGATACTACTCAATTATAATCAATCTAAAAGAGCTAACTCCATGAAGTAGAGACCACAACCAACATCAAGGCTGAATACACGCTCACAAACAAACTTCTCGAGAGACTTACCCTTCCAAAGAGCCTTGGAGTGGTGTCAATCTATCAAAAACACCTAGGGAAAATAATCAATAAATGGACCCAAAATGAAAAGAAAACTCCAACAAGAATAAGTGGGGCACGTGCATGGAGTGACAGAATCAACTCAATCACAATGTCTCAAACCACTCAAGGAACTTGTGCCCCAACGATAAGCACAAATCAAATTTCGATCAAGCCAAACAAAGACAACCATTCAATTTAGCTCAATGCTTCAAAGTAGGGAAATAAAGAGGAAATTGCATAAATGCCACTAACTTTCTATATACGCTCCAACAAGAATAACAAGAAAACGACAAGAAATGATCCCAAAATCCCCTAAAAACAAGTTGGAAATGGGGTTTTTGTTGTTGTCCCATCTTTTAAAAAGACACAGTTAGACATTGAATTTCTTTTTGCGATCGCGGAGGCTACCCCTGCTTGTGAAGGCAACAGGAGGTGACCCTCCGTGATTGCAACATATGTCCTATGAATATAAAGATTAGAGAGGTTGGTCATCACAAACATGACCAAGGGCCCGTGAACATGATGAATGAATTAGGGTTACACCAGCAATACTGCATCAGCAAAATACTTAAGGTAAAGAAACCTCCATTGGGGAGTTTAAGACTCGTTCAAAATCCGATCTACGTAAACCAAGTATACTACTAGACTGGAACAACATTTCGGTCTCAATTGAATCAATAAAACAAACAACGGAGGTCATCTTATGAAAATGTTGACCAAAGTAAACACGTTCAATGAAATAACAAACAAAATTCTAAACAGCAACTACATCCCGAAAACGTCAAAAACCAATCCAAAGGTTGTTCTAGACCAAACTCTACATTTTAGAGCTAACCATATTGATGAAATTTGATTTCGAGTGTATACCAAGTAAGTTGACCGAAGTTAAGCATTAAGGATAAAATGCCTACTCACACCAACTCCAAATGATAGCTGCAAAACCCAAACCGATCATTATACTAGACAAAAGTAACCTTTTTGAAGCTAACGGAATTGACAAAATTCTAATACGACATCAAATTCTCCAGATTTTGACTAAAGTGAACTCTTTAGGCATAAGGCCACAAAAAATTGAAAACTCATACTAAACTCAACGAGTTACATCGAGAAGTATGTTACCCATCCTGGAACCAAAAAAAATCCATAAGAAGGTTTTGGAAGGGGAAATAGTAAAACCATGCAATAGTAAAAGAAATGACCTCAAGGGTCATTAAAATATCTACTACTAAAAGCAGTTTCATTTGTGAAAGTAAACTAAAAGGAATATATGTAGGCTTAAAAGATGAGGATAACAGGCCCACAAGTCAAGATCGGACTCTCAAGTGGACTCCTCAACAAGACAATGCCTCCATTGAACATTTACTAAAGGGATCTCCTTAGATTGGAACTACCTCACATGTTTGTCCTGAATTGTCACAAGCTCCTTCTCAAAACTCAAGTTTAACATATCACCTATTTGAAATAACTAGGTGAAAGATAAGAATTGGAAATAACCATTTTGTGGAAGAATATAAACAGCTGGAAAAGTGTGTTAAAGTTGAGTTTTTGGTCCACTTCAAACTACCATAACTCCTACCTCCGGATGAGTTAGGTGTATTTCCAGATACAGTAGGAAAGATCTTGGAATAATCTTTCCAATGCCTATAAGTTTGCACGATTTTGACTTGTTATGAGTGAGACATGCCTATTCAAAGTTGGGTTGTTCAAATAAGGAAATGTCCAATCCATATTTTAAAGGGTGTTTTGGTCTTTTACCCCTATTATATTAATTCATTTTTAGGAGATTAATTGGGGTAAAAATCAAATTTTTGTCAGTTTACAAAAGTTGAAGTTCACGCTAGGGCTTGAAGAAAAGAGAAAGGAGGAGAAAGGGGAAGAAAGATCAAGATTTTGTTGTCTTTGTAAGTAATTGATTGTGGGTTTCATCAAATATTTAATCCCACAAGGTATGTGAGACTTTCATAACGTTGGGTTTGCTCACCATGTGCCAAGCATGTTAGATTCAGCGTGAATTCATTCTAAAAGATTTGGGAATTTGAATGTTCTTGTTAGTCGTTCTTGAATTACTTTCGCTCTTGAACATGAATTGAGATTGAGGAGCTTCTTGATATTAAATTGTTGATTCCTTTAGTTAATTGAGTTAGTTTTGTTTATATGCCGTGGGTATCTGATTCTAAAGTAAATTTGAGAAAAGAAATTGAAAATAATCAAATTAAAGTAAAAAATGGAGTCGAAAAGTTCGTCGTTTTTCATTGTTTAGCCTACTTAAGTCCTTTTAAAGTGACCTAACACTTTCCATTAATTCTAACTACTCTAAATGACTTCTAACCATCTAGAAATCATTCAATCATAATCTTGAATCCATAAATTCAAATTCAAGTAAAGTTCAGAGCCAAGTCTAGGAAGTTCTTAGAGTCTTTTCAAGAAGTCTTTCACAAACGTTTCAACTTTGTTTTAAGACTAAAGTTTCAAGTGAAGTAAAGAATAAAGAGTTGAGTTCATTACTCCAAAAGTTATAAGGGAACTAAGTATTCCCAAGAGTTTAAAATGTTTTCACATTTGAATAAGATAGGGAAACACCGATTTTGAAGATAGCATTTAAGCAAAGTTTTGAGTAATTATCTCAAACCAAAGAAAGAAGTTTTGTTTTAAAACAAATGAGCTAAGTACATTTTGGGAGTAGTATTGAGCACCGATATGGGGACGCGAGTTCATATTAACTTAATTCTCCATAAACCATTTAGCCATCATGGGTAGTAAAGGATCATACTCTTTAGATGACTCCTTAAGTGCTTTTCAGCATAGACTAGTGGATCCACTTAGTTAAGGCATTCTATATGACGGCAAAGTATAGAACAATTCTGGCAGTGTAGGCAAGATGTTGTATCAACACGTAGGCTTATAGTGGTGGTTGTAGGTTAGAGAAACTCCCACAAAAACTGTATTACTTTTTTACATAAGTAAAGTTGACTTTGTTATTAGATTTCTTTATCGAACTGAACTGATTTATACTATTTTAAAAGCTTTCTATATATTCCATGTGTTTTTCTACTTTATATTGAGTTAAGTTTTACATGAGTTGAGTAAAGCCAAGGTAAGTGTTTCTTTCAGATACTTTTCAAGCCTATGTTATGTTTAGTATTCCAACTCGCATAGTCGTACATTCAATGTACTAATGCCAATTAGCCTGCATCGTCTTATGATGCAGACGCAGGTAACTAGGATCCGTATCTAGTGCCTCATTGATCAGGTTGAGCACTCAGAGTATGTTGGTGTGCCTCCTTACTTTCGGAGGGCTCCTTTTTACATTGTTTTCTAGTTTTCAGTTGTTAGGATGATCGAGGGTCCTGTCCCGACATCCCTCTTTTTTTTAGAGGATTCATAGACAGTTAGTAGTTTAGTTTTCTTTACATTATCATTTCATATGTTAAGACTTGATTTTCCATTTTGGCCAAGTTGAATGTTTGACCTTTAAACATTCTTAGTTATTTTATTAAACAGTTGAGTAAAGTGCATTTGATCATTGTAATAATGCTTAGAGTCTTCTGCTAAGTAAGTAAGTCAGGCCTAGGGTTTGCTTGAGGCCAACAATGGTTCTCGAGTGCTACCCACTTTTGGGGTGTAAGCTCCGGGCATGATAAACTTGGTATCAAAGCACAGAGTTCAAGAGTCCTATGGAGTCTATGAAGCCATGTTTGTAGAGTTGTAGTTATCAGTGTGAAGCGCACCACATCTATAATTAAGGGGCTGCAACACTTAGGAAAATTTCTCACTTCATTCACACTCATTTCGTGCTTTAGAGTTTGATCTCTAGAAATGTTTCCTTCTAATTCATTCTTCTGCGTTTTCAGATAATCTTGCCTCTATGAAGAGTTGTAAGAGGTCTTCCTACTAAGAGTAATGTTGAGGAGAAAAAGGTACCCAATGCACCTGAAGTGTAACCCTAAGGAAAGTGACTAATGATGAGTTTAGAGAAGCAATAAGGATGCTAAGTCAAGATGTGACTAACCAGGTTGGGATACAAAGAGGAGCTCGATAAGAAGAGGCTGACACTTCGAGGATTCGTGAGTTCTTGAGGATGAACCCCCAAATTTCACTGGTTCGAGCATTACTGAGGATCCAGAGAATTTTTTGGAGGAGCTGCAAAAGGTATTTGATGTCATGCATGTTGTTAATACTGGAAGGGTGGAACTAGATACATGCCAAATGAAGGGTGTCTCTAGGATTTGGTTCGGAAGAACTGAGCTGAGGATGCACCACCTGCTAGTTAGGCCTATTTTAAGAGGCCTTCTTGGGACATTTCTTTCCTCGAGAACTGGCTAATGTATGGGAGTTCCTTACCCTTAAGCAAGAGTCACTAAGTATTCATGAGTATGGGTTGAAGTTCACCCAACTATCCCGTTATGCTCTGGAGATGGTTGTGGATATGAGCAGTAGAATGAGTCTGGTTGTTGCTAGGTTGTCCTATCTATCAAGCAAGAGGGCAGGGCAGCGATGCTAATTGGGGACAAGGACATATTAAGGTTGATGGTCTAGGTGGAGCAGATTGAGGAAGAGAAGCTGAGGGATAAGGTGAAATTCAGAAATAAGAAAACTAAGATAGGGAAAGAATACGGTTAGCAGAAAAGTAATGTGAACCATTCATCCTTTCTACAAAAGCAAAATTGTGACAACCCGAATCGTCGTGATTGGGAATCACACTAACCATCTGGTGGGAGAACCATTACTACAACCCAGACTATACAACTTAACCAAAAACTATGCATTAAAAAGTATGGAAACAAGTTTAAATGACTATAAAAATGAAGTCCCCATAAACTCGAAGGTTTTAAAAAACAGCTAACCAAACTATTGTGGAAGAACAACCCCTAGACCTGAAAGTCAATGTACCAAAACTCTACTAACGACAAGTCTAAGAACAAGGGTACAACCCCGAAGCTAAACAAAACACCTTAAACAAATAGTCTAAGTCCGATCAAGGTAGACTTAAACAGAAGAGATCCATGGAAGCCTGAAAGAACTAGCTCAACCTTGAATACGGCCATACTCAATAGTCACCTAGCTGAGGTCTATTAATAGCCTCCTAAAGATGCCCTGTACTCAATAAAGAACAAGCAAGTGCAGTATCAGTACACAACCACAGTGTACTGGTAGGATCATGCAACTATCCCAATAAGTGTAACATACCTTAGTCAATACAACAATATAATCACATGCACATATCGAACATATACAATATCATCAACATATACAAATAATGAACTACTTCACGAATCTCACATATCATAGTTATATCAATTTAGAGCAACATACCATTTTTCAATATCAATCATCATTAGATATGGACGAACTCATCACAAGTAGATACACAACACAATTCAATGGTCCTTTCACAGAATCCAATTCAATGGTCCTCTCATGGAACCCATACCCAAACAGTTAGCATACCAGAAAGGGGTACGCAATCTAATAATTATGTCAGAATGTGGCAACTGATCCCATAATTATATTGTAACATGGCAAATAATCCAAGTTAGTTATGCCAAAATGCGGCAACCAATCCGAGTTAGTTATGTTGGAACGTGGCAACCGATCCATTCAACACACCACAATCACGATCACAAGTATATCCTCAACATCATACATTTAAGTCATGATTTCATAGTAACCATCATTCATCTATCTCATTTACAACAAATGTGATCAATAATGCAACATTCATAAACGTACATCTTTCATAATAAAGCAAGAACAAGCATATATCACACAATCATAGAATCACAATCATTACCTACATCGAATCCAAGCTTGAATCCCCTAAGGCACTTGAATCTTTCCTTTCCAGATTCTTCCCACTTGTTCGTGGTCTAAAAACATACCATTAACGCAAAGATCAATAAACAAGGCCTATTTACTCGGATTATAATCAACATTATCAATCCTCAGCCAACCCAAGATCCCAATACCCAAATTAGGGTTTTTTGTACCATTAAGTTTAGATCAAAACCTTTACCCAATGATAATTACTCAAGAAACTACGTTTTACATATTGAAATATGGATTTGGGGAGTGAAAACCTTACCTTTCGCCTTAAGAATGGTGAAAAATAGCCAAGAACTCGTCTGGGGTCGTTCCTTAGCTCTCAAAGTTGAACAGTGCAGAATAAAGATGTTTTGGGGTTTATTTACGACTTTAAGTCGCATTGGACCTGCCATAGTGGTCCTCACCCCGCTACAGCGGCCCCACCCTGGCAGCAGCAATCCCACCCCAACGGCTTGCATGGAACCAGTGAGATATTTTTATAATTTTAAGACCCCCATTTCACAACACACCTCTAACAAATGACTCTCAGAAAATACCATTCACGCTAGATCGAATTCGGGAGTTCTACTCACCAGAATTCAATTTCATAAAGTTGTACAGATTCCTTAATGTCTTAGTTAGCTACTCCTGTGATCAAAATCATAATTTGATCACCCAATTGCTTTGAGATTTCCCTAGACCTTGCTAACTTCGATTTCATCCAAATAAGGATTAGGCTAGGAAATCCCAAGTTACTACCAAAATATTTTCTGACCCCAATTCTTTCTCCATTAGCTTTTCTGTAATGACGGAATCAGGTCGTTACAATAGATACAAATTTACCCATAACTCATCCCCGAGTGATCAACAAGGAAAGACTGGCTGACCTAAGGGTAGAGTAACTGAATCGTCGAATTACTGGGGATACTTGTCTCGCATGTCCTTAGATTCCAGACATCGCGATCAAGAATTTCAACCAATTCTTCCTCATACAGAAGTTCTTGTTCAATAAAACAGAGTCTCACTTTATGATAATGTGTTTGTCCCTAAACCAACCAATTGAATACCTACACATCCTCCAATACAATGCCTCAATGAAGTTATCACAATACTCGAGTGATAAATATTGTTGTTTGTAGACTTAATTAACAAAAAAAACGATTCTGAACAACCACCAAAGATGATCGAACACACGTCTACAACATGTTCTCAAAGAACTTGACATAATCATCCGAACGAATCCTTTAGAACTTAAACATGATAAAATTTCAAGTCAATACTCGCTACAAATAACAATGAACCTGAACCAACCAACACACACTCATAATACCCAAGCAATCATAGTTCTTATTAACATCTCCTTCTCATAACATAAATTTCCATAAGCTTATATTATCAAATTTTGGTCTTTAGACATCAGATACTTATTGAGGGCTATGTCCAAACATACAAATCCTCTAGCAACACTATAGAAATGCTAGATTTAGTTATTATAGATTACCTCTTAAGAATAGTAGAATTGGATTATTGATCCCACATTCAACCACACATAATCAATACATGACCTACAGGACTAGATAAATACTACGATTGACGAACAACCATAATAACACGTGGTATCTCTTCTATGAACTCTCATAATCAAGGTGGTACATGTAGAACAACTAAAATACTTTTAACAACTCCAAGACAACACTAATTATGTCATTCAAAATAACCAAATCTTCTCAATCTTTCCACTCAATCAAGAGAATCACATGATTTGGTACCCCTAATCCACCACTAGGGATCCACCCACAAAAGTGAAAACATACAAGAGCAAGCTAGTGAATCATACTCACAATACTAACAACCATCATAACACTCTGACCATTTACATTATTATAATCCAACACTTTTTAAATAAAACCTTTCATAGGTACTTAACAATCAATAGTAATAAACTTTACGACTCAACCCACGTGTAAGTTTTTTCAAATGCTCAATACCGGGTATAATTTATCATTTCTCACCTTGCCAAATCATACCTTAACAACAAATCTCACCATGAATACAGACTTACAATGAAAAACATGAATTGTAATTTAATCATAAAACACAATCCCCTTATCTATCAACAATAGCTTATACCTTGAAGATTTTAATGAAATAATGGATCTTCACTTATTATCAATCGTATCTCCATCGATCTTACAATATATTTCGCTAACAATCCAACTGTACTCATTACCAATCTCAAAAACAAAAAAAAAAAACACTTATCATCAAACTCAAGCTAATGTATGCACAATCCTTTCTCAAGTATTTTTCAATAGTTTTTAACCCATTTGATGGATCCGCAACACTTTTACCATAGCCACATCAACACGAAATAAATAACGTGCCTTTGAACCCAATTATCTACCCCTCTAAAGATATCTCTTTATCCTTCTCAATCAAATAAAATATTCTTGCTCTAGCCTATCTCTAAATGTTGTACTACATTCCAATATATTTTCCTTCATTATAACTCTAGCTCTTTTAAATTCAATTCGAGTGGTGTCCTACCATATCTTAAAACTTTCCATACATCTACTTTACTCACCAAATATTGGAAAACCACAACCTTAGATACTCGCAAGTCGTAATTACTGTACAAAATTCTCTTAACCACAAATATTATTATATAGTTGCACCCCATCACAATCCATCACAAACTCTTATTACCATTAAACTTATTCAACTTTGACTATCACTACAAAGCCAACCTTTTCATTAACATGACACCTCAAACTCAGGTAAACTCATCAAAATCAAAGGACTAACCCTATTTTATACGCACCTTTTTACTAAATACTTCAATTTCCTTCACCCAAGTATACTCAATTAGACATTGTTTATCCATAAGTTTGTCATTTCGATATCAATTCACTCCTTTATGGCTTAAGATTAATTCACCAGTCCTCATACTACCCTCATTGTTCTTAACAAACAAGACAAGAGCACATTGCGGGGAAGCACCAGGACAGATGAAGCCTTTATCATGAAGTTCTTGGTTTTGAGACTTAATCTCTTTTACATCTGCTGGGACCATACGATAGGGAAGGATGGAAATAGGGCAAGTGCCAGTTTCCAAATCAACACAGAAATCTATATCTCTATCCGGAGGGATACCAGGTAAATCCATAGGAAACACTTCCTTAGACTCCGACATCACAGGAATAGACCCAATAGAGGGAGACTCAACCTTAACATCCTAAACATGAGCCAAATAAGCCAAACAATCTTGCCCTACCAATTCCCTAGCCCGAATGGAGGATATGATCTTAACTAACTTAGGCTTGTACACCCCTTCCTACTCTAATCTTTCCCTACCGGGGATCTCTAGAGTTACCGACTTAGTATTATAATTAGGACCGATATAATAGTGGGACAACTATGTCATGCGTATAATTATATCAAGTCAGTCATATCCAATATAACCAACTCAACCAAAATATGAAAATCCATAAACACAACAGGACAAACATGATATACATGGGTGTCTATTACTGACTCTTCAACTAGGGTAGAAACATTGATGGGGGCATCAAGCATATCACAAACCATATCAAATCCCAGGGCAATTGAACTGACATATACAAATATGTAATACTCAGATCAAACAAAACAATAGCCATCCGACCACAGACAAGAGTAGCTCTTATGACCACTGCATCACACCCTCAAACTATGTCTTACTCGCTGCACAAAAATTGAGCCCTCTCCTCTTGAGGGGCAACCTCTTTGCCTAGCTACACTACCCGTCAGCATATATTACTATTTACCTGGCCTCTACCGTCTCGCTAATTTCCTCCTCATATGCCTAGGTTCTCCACAATTTTAACACACCTTATAACCTATATTCTATTGCTGAACACTGAATTAGATCATGGGGGTTATTTCCGATACGATTAAGGGAAAATAAGAGAGACAGGGCTGAGATTTCGTCTCCTCTTATTCCGCTCTGGCGGGAAAAATTCTGCACTAACAGTCTCAGTGTGGCAGGGAAAATCGCGCCCCAGCGGCTCTGACATAAACAGAGCCCCTGCCAACAATTTATGGGGTTCCTCTCTTTTCTATATTTCCCCTAGATTTCCCAGCTATAACTAGGCATTTAAGAAAATCTCTTTAGCTAGGATAATCATTGTCTACCCCCTGGTCAACCCAATGAAGTACGCACTTCAGAATCCTTTTACATCGTTTCAACACTACCACACACATATACCAGGATACACCCAGACTTTCATACAGTTATCACTTGGTTGCAATGCAAGTCCAGATTTCTTGCTTTCAAACCACATCATAATTTATCTAGATCCATGTACCTAATCTCGTGATAACTTTCATTTCACAACAAGTTTCATGACACTCAAAGAGTAAAAACTTACAGACAAGTCCAATTTGTTTAATTAGTTCGTTCCATAAACGACCATCAACCATGCCTTATACAGTCTCTAATGCCAGATACCAATTGGAGCCTTCTCAGTTTCAATTGACTTGCTTGTGTCCCTTCAGCTGGGACTAAAGCGTCTAGTTCACCTTGTTCAGATACTAGTTGGACTCAACTCATACCACAAGCACAAATAGTAGCTAGCAAGCCCCATAAAACTGCTAATTCCAATCACATAACTTGGTGGAACCCAATTCTTAACCGCCTCCTCCTTTAACTGATGATAACAAGACCTTATATCAATCTTAGAGAAAACCGATGCACTTTGAAATTGGTCAAAAATGTTATTTATCTGAGGCAATGGATACTTGTTCTAAATGTTGACCCTATTCAACTGTCTATAGTTTATACACATTATTTCATGCTAGTGATGGTGTTACCTTTTTTATTACTCTAGTCCGGACCATAGACTGAAGGAGGAAAGATAACAATTTATATCACCCAGATACCAATAGGATTCAAGTCATAGCACCAAGGTGTAGAAAAAAGTGAGTTTTTTCTAAAGTCCTATAGCTTCTCAAATAAAAGTACGGACATCATCGTACTGTTCCGCAAGACTCTATGTTGAGTCCACAAATTGGACTTATTTAGGACTATATTTTGATAGAATTAGTGTCGTCAAATGTATATTTTGTCTCAATATTTGATGAAAATCCTTAAGTTTCAGGTATTTGAAGTTTGAGGAAAAACATGAACACTACTTAGCAAAAAGGAACAAAAGTAGCTAAATGAACAAAGAAATGAAGATCTGAGAATCGTCGTACCCGTTAGGCGAGTTGCCAAAAGGTTTTATCCTCACCTTTTGTTCCAGTGTGCTGAGCTTTGAAGGAAAGGATTAATTAGCAGTGAAAAGAAGCAGTCGACGTGTCACTGAGAAGTTCTGCGAAGTAGTACTATGTCACTTAATGATCCAAAACACGATGATGCTTAAGGATAAAACAAGACGATGATGAAACCTACCAAATGGCGAATTACTGATTTGATCAGCGATCTTGACTAACGACACCGAATGATCCGCTGCAACATAAATTTTTGAAAACTAAAAATATTTGTTTCAAATTATTATTCTAGAATCAAGTTTTTAGCTTTGAATAGTAATTGTTTAGATTTTTCTTCTATTTTTAAGTTCTAAGTTTGGAAAGGGTTTTGAAGAACTTCAAGGTTCAAAGGGTTTTGAACTCTAAGATTTGGATTGTGGTCTTATGGATTCTTCACTCTTGGCTTGTTTTAAGACATAAATTTTCATACCAATTTGAATGCAAACTCATATTGGCATAAATTTCTATCTCTTATACATGTCTAGCTAAAACCCCAATTCTTTGGGTGCGATTTTGAGAGTATGGGTAATCTCTATTGGGTCTTGCCTGTTGATGGTTTATTTGTTGTTTAGATGTGATTTCGTTTAGTAGTTGTGGAGGAACTTAATAAAATTGTAGTTGCAAATACGATTTAACCTTTGTGTTTTCGACTTGCTCGAGTGAGAGGTCGTAAAATTTAGACTACTAAATTGATTGTCGGTGGGATTGGGTCGAAATGAGGTTTAGCTCAAGAGAGTGAACCCTAGTCCTTCTCCTACACACTCAACTTGAGAGAGTGAGTGGGCTAAGGTGGAGACTGTTCTTCATGCAGCAAGTGGGTGTCTAAGATGAATCCATTTGATTCAAGGTAAGTTGCTCAAGAGAGAATTTACCCCCACTATAGTCTAGTCTAGTCACAAATATTCAATAGATTTTTTTTCAAAAGCATGTACCCAATAGTTTAGTTTATCCCGTATTCCTATCACATCCCAAGACCCCTATCTCCTTGATTAGTACTCTTTGCATTTTTTCTGTTTTTTCTTACTTGTTACAAAACGCCATCATTAATTGACACTTTTGTTTCACCGCTTAGATTAATTATGTTTGTATTCGATAATATTTTCAGCTATGACTTATTAGAGCTTAATTTTCTTTTTCTACTAATTCTCAAAACCACTCCCTGTGGGAACGATCTCAACCCTTGGTTGGGTTACTTTAGTATTGTATGATGTTAGACACTTGCATTGAAAGTTGTGTCTTGACTACGCAAACATCAAATTGGAGCCATTGCCAGGGATTGGTGTTATTTGAGAATTCTTAGTTTAGTAAAATTTTTGTTCTTCTTAATCATAGTTTACTCACTTACTTTTTAGTTTTGTTTTTAGTATTTGTGTGTCAGAACAGGACATATGAATGCCAAAGGGGAGAATAGCAGCCAAGCAGGTCATCCAGCGGGTGGTGCTTTTCTTCGAGACAATATCGATGAAGTTAGTAGTGTTTATAACCCAACCCACATGGGTGAGATTGTTGTAATTTGCATGCCATAAGTCGATAAAAGTGCAATGTTTTAAGTTACTAGCTTGACACTCCTGCTCATACATTCAATAGGTTTATTTGGAGGGTTAGTGCATGAAGATCTGCATGAGCTAATACGAAAACCTTTATCGTTCAAGATTCTATCTCAAGAATACATATGGCTTCGCTTATTTCCATTATCATTGACCGGGGGAGCTACTAAATGGTTGGTCTAGCATCCAAACAACTCCATCAAATCATGGGAGGAGCTGGTTATGGCCTTTCAAGAAAGATTCTTTCCTCCATCAAGAATGATGAAACTGAGGAATGACATTCAGAATTTCAAGCAAAAGAAGGGTTCATGAATTATCGACAAGGTTCAAGAGATTTTTGCGTAAGTACCCAATGCATGGAGTGCAAGGTGAATTGTTGCTTCAATTCTTTTACTGTAGTCTGGACTCGATTAATAAAGGGATAGCTGATCAATTGGTACAAGGAGGAATAAAGTTACAATCATTTGAAGTAGCCTCATTTCTCCTAGATGGTATGACTAAAGTAAACCAGGCATTTTACACCAAAGATGATCAAGTTTCCCCACTATGCTTCAGATTAACACAAGAACAACTTGACAACGAAAAGGATAGGGACAAAAACATCATAAAGATGTTGTCTCAAATAGATATTCTATAGAAACACATAAAGAGGACATATGGAGTATTTCAAGTTGACAAGGGTTCTTCTTCCGATTACTCAAAATTGGAGGAGAATCCAGGTTGGAACTCCAGAAGATACGATGAGGGCTTCCATCCACCCTATCAACAGTGGGGCGGAAATCAAGGTTGGAAATATTATAGGGGTGTAGAACCAAGGAGATATTGGCAATGTTGGACTGAGCAGGATGATCATGAGGAGGACCACACTCACTTGAGTGAAAGCCTAAAATCCAAAGGGAGTGCAAGTAGTCCTCTGGTAAATGATTTATTGTTACGTATACTGGACAAAGTTGAGGGCTCTAATGATTTGCTAAAAGGGATGAAAGATGACTTTTTTACATTGAACACTAAAGTGAATTCTCATGCTGATGACATCAAAATACTGGAAGGTCAATTCAATTTATTATCATCTTAATTAACGTCCAAAACATCGATGAAAGATATTAAAAGAGAGCTTTGATGTAGTTACCCGTAGCGAAAAGGTTGAAATAGGGAGTGTGATGAAAGATAAAGATCCTCAAAAGCATGAAGAGAGGCAAGGTATGGAGGGACAAGAATTACCTATTCAACAAAACCTTTCCAAAGAACCACAAGAGGAAGCGGAACAACAAGCTCAAGTTCAAAAAGTCATGCACCCTTTACCCAAGATTCCTCCACCATTTCCCCAATGCTTGAAAAAGAATAATGAAGGCGAGAAGTTCAAATTGTTCTTGTCAGTGTTCAAAATATTATCCATTAATCTCCCTCTGGTGGAAGCATTGTTTGAAATGTCAGGATATGCCAAATTCATGAAAGAGCTAGTTACAAAGTAAAGGAGCTTGGACTATGAAATTATTAATGTACCCCATAGTTGCAGTGCAATTATGACAAAAGAGCTAACACAAAGAGAGAAGATCCATGGCATCCACCAACTCGTGCACCATTGGTACACTCCAATTCGCTAAAGTTTTGTGCGATTTAGGAGCAAGCAATGACTTGATGCCATATGCAATCTACAAGCAGCTTGGTTTGGGTGAACCAAAGACAACCACAATGAGACTCCTTATGGCAGATCGATCAATCAAGAATCCAGTGGGGATACTCTATGACATCTTGGTAAAAGTAGATCGATTCATCCTTCTGGCTGATTTTCTGATTTTAGATTGTGAGATCGATGCTGAAATTCCCATTATTTTGGGAAGATTATTTCTTAGAAACCGGGAGGGTGTTGGTGGATATCGAAAGTGGGAAATTGAAGTTCTGGGAACAATGATGAGGTATCCTTCAATATTTGTAAATACATGAATCAACCAAGTGATATCCATGTGGTGTCAACTGAGGATGTTATAGATGTAGCGGTGGAAAGTGTAAGCCATTTGATGTGAAAGAATGAACCAATTGAGTCTGTTCTTTCTAAGTATGATGAATCTGAAGTTCAAGGCTATGATGAAGTGCTAGCTGCCTTATCGGGATTAGAAGTGTATGCAGGAATCTAATCAAGTTTGATATTTACCTGAAAAATAAAGAAAGTCCTCCTACAAAGCCATCAACTGAGGAATAGCTAAATCTGGAGTTAAAAGAACTACCGTCTCATATCATATATCTTTTATTGGAAGCTAATAATACTTTACCCGTGATTAGTGCAGCTGAGTTGCTTGAAAGGTATGTGAACTTGCTTATTGAAGTACTGCAAAATCATATAAAAGCTATAGGATGGACCATAGCTAATATAGTGGGCATTCCTTCCAGTATTTGTACACACAAGATTCGGCTTGATAATGAATATAAACCTAGCGTGGAACATCAATGGAGATTGAATCCACCAACGCAAAATGTAGTGAAAAAGGATATTATCAAGTGATTAGATATGGGAGTAATCTACCCGATTGCAGATAGGTATTGGTCAAGCCTGGTACAATGTGTACCCAAAAAAGGAGGTATCACTGTAGTCCCAAATTCAAAAGGGGAACTCCTACCGACTAATCCAATGACTTGGTGGAGATTATTCATGGATTATCAAAAGCTTAACTCATGTACCGAAAAGTACCACTTCGCAATGTCCTTTATAGACCAGATGCTTGACCAAATATTGGAAATGGGGTGGTATTGTTCTTTATATGGGTATTTCGGTTACAATCAAATATCCATTGCACTAGAAGACCAAGATAAAACCACTTTTACTTGCCCTTATGGAACATTTGCATTCAAAATGATGCATTCGGATAATGTAATGCCCCAGCAATAGTTCAGCGTTGTATGTTATCTATATTGATGACGCTTGTATGGCTGCATTTTAATGTTTAAAGAGAAACTAGTATCTACCCCGATTATCGTCAACAATAATTGGTCCAAAACTTTTGAAGTAATGTGTGATGGTAGTGGTATGGCATTTGGGATCGTGTTGGGGCAAAAACACAACAAACTACTTCACACAAATTTATTATGCAAGCAGGACCATAAATAGTGCCCAACGCAATTATATGGTCACTGAACATGAGTTGCTTGTGGTAGTCTATGCATTTGAAAAGTTTCAGGCATACTTGCTAGGTACCACAATAATAGTACATACTGATCATCCTGCACACTATTACTTGATGGCAAAGAAACATGCAAAACAAAGATTGATAAGGTAGGTGCTACTATTACAAGAATTTGATTTTGAAGTAAAAGATCGAAAAGGATACAAAAATCAATTGGCTGATCACTTATCAAGGTTGGAAGTAAGGGAAAATGCTGAGCATGAGGTTGGCATAGACGACTCCTTCCACGATGAACAGGTGTTTGCAATATCTCTCAAACATATGCCATGGTATGTAGATTTTTCAAATTACACTATGTGTGGGTTGATGCCAGATGAGTTGCCTTTTACCAACAAAAGAGGTTGATATTCGATGTTAAAAAGTACTTTTGGGATAAACCATACTTTTTTTGAGAGTATGCTGACCATGTCATTAGAAGTTGTGTTCCGAAAGAAGAAGCGGTCGAAATTCTCCATTCTTGTCATACCTCTCTAGTGGGAGGTCACCATAGTGGTATTTGCACCACCGCTAAAGTGCTCCAGAGTGGATATTACTGGGTGTCCCTCTAAAATGATGCACATGAATTTGTGAAGAAATTCTCTCAATGTTTGTAGCATGGCGGAGTGTCTAGAAGACATGAATTACCTCTCACTCCTACATTGGAGGTCTAGCTATTCGATGTATGGGGGATCGATTTCATGAGCCCATTTGTGAGCTCATTCCGAAAGAAATATATCTTGGTGGCTATATATTATGTTTCCAAATGGGTGGAAGCTATTGCACTTCCAAAAAACGAAGGAATAAGTGTTGTTCAATTTTTGAAACGTTAGGTCTTTGCATGATTTGGCACTCCTAGGGCAATTATTAGTAATGGGGGATACCACTTTAGCAATAAATGGTTCTCAATGGCACTGAGAAAATATGGGGTAAAGCATAAGGTAGAAACTCATTATCATCCCCAAACAAGTGACCAGGTCGAGGTATGAAATTGGGAGATCAAAAGCATCCTAGCAAAGACAGTGAATGCCAATAGGACTAACTGGTCTAGGAAGCTTGATGATGCACTTGCAGCATATCGGACTACTTACAAAACACCTATTGGTATGTCCCTATATCAGTTGGTTTTTGGTAAGGCATGTCATTTGCCCAGCGAGTTAGAACATAAAGCATTGTGGGCATTGAAAGCTTTAAATTTAGACAAGTCAAAAACTTCAAGGGGAAGGGTAGAGTAGTTGAACTAACTAGTTGAATTTAGACTCTAATCTTATGAAAGTCCAGCCATATACAAAGAAAAGATAAAGAAATGACATGATGCTCGAATACTCAAGCGGGACTTCAAGGTTAGAGATTGGGTGTTGCCATACAACTCTCGACTTAGCCTTTTTCCTAGAAAATTCAAATCCAAATGGTCTAGACCTTATAGAGTAACGTGGGTGTTCATCAATGGTGCCATAGAAGTTGAAGATCAAGAAAGACCCCCATTTAAAGTGAACAGTCAACATCTAAAATTATATCTTGGGGAATGTTAAGAGATTTCTTTGGTTGAAGTAGTTTATCTAGAGGATGCTTGAAGGCACTTTCACATCTTGCCACGACATTAAATAAGACGCTATTTGTAAGGCAACCCAAAACCCCTTTTTGCTTTTATTTATATTCTAGTAAAATAATGGTGTATTGTTTGTACAGGTTGAAGTGTCGAAGGTGTTTGGGAAGCATTTGGAAAGAAAGATATTTGTGAGGGAAATGTCAGTAGGAGAGTCGCCGAAGTATTAGGCGACCCCACTCCCACCGCCGTTTGATCCAACCCAGCTTAGGTTTAGGGTCTGTAAAACTCAGTGGGCCCAAAGAAATGAGTGGCAAGTCACCAATCTGCTCAGATACCTTGATTTGTATCGCTGTTTGGATCCCCAAATTAACTAGGGGATATCTGTAAAACTTGGTGAGGAAGGTGATTTCTTGGCATGACGCTGAATGGTTCAGTGCTCACAACTAATGTCGTCAAGTGGGCAAGAACTGGACAATTTTTCAAGCCAAAGGTTTAAAAGTTCCAATTTCCTATGCTCTCCCTCATTTTAAAACTTTACAAACTCGCACTTAGTTTTATTCTCAATATCGTTGCATCTCTATTTTGTTTTGGTTATTAAATTATGCTGGGATTTGGATTATGTTGCCACCGAGCATCACTCTAGTATCTTAATCAGCATCTAAGGCTTGTTTTCAAGCCCTGCATTTCCTTTCCTCGAATGTTGTACTCAAATGAAATCGCATTACTTTGAGGATGAGTGATGGGCTTCTCTGGTAGGATAAGAATATTTGTTTGCCTGTTAGGCTCACAAATTTTTGCCTGTACTAAGTTAACCAATTAATTCCTTATGGTTGCACTTTAAATTAGATGAAAAATCGTGGGTTGTGCATGATTGTCACTAGCGCTAAGCCTAATTTGAGTTGTGCATGCCTTAATTTTATTTTTGGGTGTCACAAGGTTGAATTCGAGTAAGTTGGGTTGAAAGTAGGCATGTTGGGTCATTTGGCAGCTGCGTCGAGTTCACCGAACCCCTCGATGGTTCGCCTTAAATCCCCATCTCGCCTTTAATTCAATACCAAATATGATGTTGAATTCTGTAACTTTCAGTGAGAAGCATGATGTCGCCGAATTCATTCGGCGCTTCACTGAAAGGCTTAATGTGTGCCCTTTGTTTGCAACCTTGTATTATGTATGTACTGCACTCGCCGAACTGCCTAAGTAGTTGCGCACTTCACCAAATGGTTCGACAAAGTGATTTTGCATTTGAAGGGCCTTGCTTTTGTCTGAATACTTTCTAACTTTTTCTCGAAGCATTGCAAAAATGGCTAGACCAAAAGTAGCTAGAAGAGGTACACCACCCCGACAAACAAGAGTGAAAAAATTTAGGAAAAATACAAAGGCAACAAATCCTCCCAAACTGGATAATGAGGGCAAGAAGCCCATTGCCAGTAAGAGAACAAATCCCCGAGAACCCTCTATTCCTTCGTGGAGAAATGGATTCTTCACAACTATCCACTCTTTTTTGGCGGCTCATGATTTTGAAAATCTTAGTAAGTCAGTTGTCGCTGAACCTTCTGATGAAGCTTCGGGAGCCATTATCAAATTCCAGGTTGACACATCGGGTACTAATGCCCAGAAAGATGGAGAGATATCATAGACAAGACATTTCTTCAACTCTTCTCTGTCTTACTTACTTTCACTTTTGGATACTTTATTTCATTTGCATTTGAGGACAAATACTTTCTAATTGTGGTAGAGTAAGGGTGGGTCACCTTTTGTTTGCTATTAGTGACTCGTGTTTATGTTTGTATTTGGGTGGTTTTGTCAAAAATTGTGTTTGATATACTTTTTTTTTTGGATGTTTGAGCTTATGGCTCCTTTTGTTTTAAATTGCAAAATGATTTTGGACCTGTCCAAAATTTTTTGCCACCTCTCGTGTGTTGAATATGGTTGTTCTTTTGCAAAATTTAATTCTCGATTCCGATCAATATCTATGACTTGAATAGTACTCTCAATAGAACAAATATGAATGCGCGGCTACGATGAGGCCAAATGAAGTTGCATAGACAATATGTGTACTCTTTGCTTCTCCTTATGACTAGCCCAGTATCGAATTGAGTCTCTTGTGATGAGCATTGCATACTAGTAAAAGTGTGGACTCTTGTTTGACTGTAGTGTCAATGCCTAGTGTGATGAGCTTACTTTGAACCATGCATATTAGATCCTAGAATTTGCCCCATTGGTCCGGTCAACTAAGTGATGCTATCTCTTCATATGATCTTAAGAAAATTCTACCAGTGTGAGCCAATTTCACTTTTGAACACCCCTTAAGCCTTACCTTTCTTTGGAAGAAACTTGGTGAAATCATAACCTTTCTTTATCTGTTACCCATAATCCTCAGGGAGTTGTGGTTAGTTGAATAGCCAACATATTCCAAAAGCCTAAGTTGGGGGTGTGGTGAACAGAAAAGAAAATCAAGAAGTGCAAGAAAGTCCCTCTTACCCATGATTTTGAGTAAAATGGAACCCCTCCATATAAAAAAAAAATGAAGAGAAATATAAGAAAGAAACAGAAAATGAATGAAAAAAAAATTGTGGAATAAAGTACAAAAGAAATAGGGTTCCCAAACAATCCATGGAAAGGAAATAATAGGATGACTTATTAGCACTAAAGAGAATGATGAAGGAAAAGAAAGGAAGTGTTGTGAGCACCACATTTTATGAGGATGAAAGTCATTGAGCCTAAAATACTATGCCTTTTCACTGAGCCCTATTACAAGCCTTGAAAAGACCTTTTTGATCTTCAGTGAGCTGAAACAAATGTTGATTGGAAAATATAGGTAAATCTATAGGTGAAAGAATGCATTGTGTTCTTCTTTGTGAGTGTGAGCATTGCATCTGATTCTGAAGCTTTAAATTGTGAACCATTGTGTGAATATGGAATCATTCCTTGTGTGAGGGCATTTAAAGACTTTAGTTGAGCTTGAACTTGCATTTGAAGAAAGCATTGTGAGTATGGGATTCTTTGATATTGGTGAGTCACAACTTGAATCTTTGAGTGCACATTTGATAGTTGCATAAGTAAATTGAGTCTTGTTGTGTGCATTCATGAATTAGTTTTCTATAGCACTATTCGAGACACCCTTTTTGAACGGCTGAGCCTGAATTTGGTCAACAAGAAAAAGTTTAAGTTGGGGATGTTGATGAGTCCATAAATTAGACTCATTTAGGGCTATATTTTTGATAGAATTAGTGTCCTCAAATGCATATTTTGTCTCAATATCTTATGAAAATCCCTAAGTTTAAGATATTTGAAGTTTGAGGGGAAAGCATGGGCACTACTTAGCAAAAAGGAACAAAAGTAGTTGAAAGAACGAAGAAATGAAAATCTAAGAATCGCTGAAGCCGTTCGGTGAGTCGGCAAAAGGTCTTATCCTCACCTTTTGTTCTAGTGTACTGAGCCTTGAAGGAAGGGATCAAATTGACGGTGAAAATAAATAGTCGGCGTGTCATCGAGTAGTTCTGTGAAGCAGTACTATGTTGCCTAATGATCCAAAAAACGATGATGCTGAAGGATAGAGCAGGACGGTGATGAAACCTACCAAAGAGTGGATTGCCGAATTGATCGGCAATCTCGACAAACAATGTTGAATGATCCACTGCAGCATATATTTTAGAAAACTATAAATACTTGTTGAGAATTATTATTCTAGAATCGAATTTTTAACTTTGAACAGTAATTTTTTTAGATTTTTCTTCTATTTTTAAGTTCTAAGTTCAGAGAGGGTTTTGAAGAACTTGAAGGTTAAAAGGGTTTCAACTCCAAGATTTTGTACTTGGATCTAATGGATTCTTCACTCTTGGCTAATTTTAAGACTTAAATCTTCATATCCATTTGAATGCAAACTCATATTGGTATAAATTTCTATCTCTTATACATGTCTAGCTCAAACCCAAATTCCTAGGGTCTGATTTTGTGAATATGGGTTAGATTATATGTTAGGTCTTAATTATTGATTATTTATTTATTGTTTAGACGTGATTTTATTTAGTAGTTGTGGTGGAACTTAATGAGATTGTAGTTGCAAATACAATTTCACCTTTGTGGTTTTGGCTTGTTGTAGAGGTCGTAAAACTAAGACTACTAAATTGATGGCCAGTGGGACTGGGTGGACATGAGGTTCAGTTCAAGAGAGTGAACCCTACTCCTTCTCCCACACACTCAGCTCGAGACAGTGAGTGGGCTAAGGTGGAGGCTGCTCCTCATGCGGCAAGTGGGTGTCCGAGAGGAACCCATTTGATTTGGGGTAAGTTGCTCGAGAGAGAATTACCCCTACTATAGTCTAGCCTAGTCACAAATATTCAACAAATTTATTATCAAAAGCATGTACCCAATAGTTCAGTTTGTCCCGTATTCCTATCACATCCCTAGAACCCTCTCTCCTTTATTAGTACTCTTTGCTCTTTTTGTTGTTTTTGCTTACTTGTGACTAAACCCCATCGTTAATTGACAGTTTTGTGTCACCCCTTAGATTTAATATGTTTGTATTCGACAATGTTTTCAGCTATGACTTATGAAAACTTAATTTTTTTTTTCTACTAATTCTCAAAACCACTCCCTGTGGGAACGATCCCAACTCTTGGTTGGGTTACTTTACTATTGTAAGATCGCAGACACTTCCATGGGAAGTTATGTCTTGATTAAGCAAACATCACTCTACTAGACTCATTTTGGTATAATAAGATCGACGAACCTACAGATCTAATACAAAGTTTTTTACAACCCAGACCATTGTGACCGACACCCATACTAACCATCAGGTGGGAGAACCATTACTACAACCTAGACCAAACAAGTTTACCAAAAAATATGCATCTAAAATACGAAAGAAGTTTTAAATGACTATAAAAATGGAGTCCCCATAAACTGCATGGTTTTAACAAAAAACTAACCAATCTAATGCAGAAGAACAATCCCTAGAATCTGAAAGGCAATGTACAAAATTCTACTGACGACAAGTCTAAGAACAAGGGTACAACCCCGAATCTAAACAAAACACCTTAAACAAATAGTCTAAGTTCAAAAAGGGTGGACTTAAACAGGAGAGATCCATGGCAGCCTGTAAGAACTAGCTCACCCTTGAATTTGGTTACGCTCAATAGTAACCTATATGAGGTCTATCAATAACCACCTGAAGATGCCTTGTACTCAACAAAGAACAAACAAGTGCAGTATCAGTACACAACCACAGTGTATTGATAGGATCACGCGTCTATCCCAATAAGTGTAACATATATTTGTCAATACAATAATATAATCATATGCACATATCAAACATATACAATAGCATCAACCTATATGAACAATTAACAACATCACGAATCTCACATATCACAGTTATATTAATTTAGAGCAACATATTGCAGTTCGGTTCAACCAATGCATTTGCAGTGTTCATGGACCTTATGAATAGATTATTCAAACCTTATTTAGATATGTTTGTTATCGTCTTCATAGATGACATACTAATCTATTCAAGGAATGAAGAAGATCATGCTAGTCATCTCAGAATATTTGTCCAAACTTTAAAAGATAAAGAATTGTATGCCAAGTTCTCCAAGTGTGAGTTTTGGCTAGAGTCAGTGGTATTCATAAGACACATTGCATCTTGAGAGGGAATTAAGGTTGATACCCAGAAGATAGAGGCAGTGAAAAATTTCCCTAGACCCACATCTCCAACTGACATTAGGAGTTTCTTGGGTTTGGCTGGCTTTTATAGAAGGTTCTTAGAGGGGATCTCATCTATTTCATCCCCTTTGACCAAATTAACTTAGAAGATAGTGAAGTTTTAATGGTTTGAAGCTTGTGAAAAAAGCTTTCAGGAATCAAAAAAGAGGTTAAATACTACGCCAGTATTGACCTTACCAAAAGGTATTCAAGGTTTTGTGGTGAATTGTGATGCAGCTAGAGTTGGTTTGGGTTGCGTGTTAATGTAGAATGGCAAGGTTATAGCTTATGCCTTTGGATAGTTGAAAGTTCATGAGAAGAACTACCCAACCCATGACTTAGAGTTGGTTGCCGTACAATTTTCTTTGAATATATGGCATCATTATTTGTATGGTGTGCATGTAGATGTGTTCACCAATCACAAGAGCCTTTAGTATGTATTTACTCAGAAAGAACTTAATCTCAGACAAAGGAGGTGGTTAGAATTACTTAAGGATTATGACATGAGTATTATTTACCACCTAGGTAAGGCTGATGTTGTTGCTAATTCTTTAAGCATGTTGTTTATGGGTAGAACCTCCCATGTTGAGGAACAAAAGAGAGAGATAGCAAAAGATGTGCATAGATTTGTGATGAGTCTACATTTTGAACTTATTTAGGGCTTTATTTTAATAAAATTAGTGCCCTCAAATGCTTTTTTTGTTCAAATGAATGATGTAAGTCCCTGAATTCCAGGTATTTGGATTTAGGAACAATGAATGGACACTATTGATCAAGAAGGGAGCAAAGCAAGCTAAAAGAAGCAAGAAATGAAGACCAGATGATCGCCAATGTCATTCGGCGATTTGTCAAATTGCTAAGATACTGCCTAAAGTACAGAATGTTAGAGCTAAAATAAGGGTAATTTTGGCGAGTAGCAACTCTGTTCGGTGTATCACTGATCTATTCGGTGAAGGATAACCTAGTTGCCAAAAGTACAGAAGAAGATTCAAGTAAGTAATGATAAGTTAGATAGAAGGAAAGAGGGAAAATATTGGATTTACTCGGCAATCCCGACTTGGACCGCCTAACTTTACATGGGCCAGACCAAGAAGAAGTGGAAATGGAAGGCGAGATGAAGAACAATGCCAAATCACTGATCTGTCGGCGACGCATGGCTTATTTCGCCGAGTGGTCTTAAAGCGGTGGCACTTCAGAATTGTTTAAATTTGTTTTGGCTAGAAAGAGAAAACTATTCAGAACATAAGGAAGTAATTATTGAGAGAGAAAACACTCCGAATGTTTAGTGAGTGATTTTAGCAAGATTTTGAGAGAGATTTGTTAAGGGAGGAGATCGTAAATTTATTTTCATCTATAATTTTAATTGTGTACCCAACTATAGGAGTTATAATTGATTTTGATTTTCTTATTTTTGAGATGAGTGGCTAAGACCCTTCACTTGGGGTTTTGATCATGAAGCCAATTGTTGAAAATCACTTAGTGACTACTCCTTAATTGCGAATAGTGGTGTTAGTTTGAAGTGGGTCTAAGTTGTTGATGTATTTCAAGGTCGAATTGCATGATTTTGTGCAACAATTTCAATGTTGTGCACTTGCTTGAGAGTGAGTTGTAGAACAAAGGTGGCAATCTTAGCGTCTTTAGTAGTGGGTTTCCTTGGTGTCAGCTTGAGAGAGAGAAAATAAGTGATCCAACCTTTGTATCCAACTCGAGAGAGTAGATTTGATGAGGGTAAAGATTTGGGCCTCTTTCGATTGGTGTTAAAGTTGGAGATAATACAACATAGAAAAGGTAATTGTTCAAGAGAAAGTTACTTTATATATGGTTTGACCTACCCACAACAAATTATCACATTATGAGTAGTAATGTTTATCCACTTAGTTGAGAGTCAATAATTGGCTGATCAATCCCCTAAGCTTTACTCTAATATTTGATTTTTTGTGTTGAAGTATAAATTTGGATTGATAGTTAAAACCCAAAATTTGAGATTTGAGCGTTAATTGTGCAAGAATTTTTTGATTGAAGAGGTTGTCATTGTAATTTTATTATTGAATTTGAAGGAAATACTGCTCCCTATGGGATCAACACCAACTCAAGTAATTGGGTTATTAAACTGATGAACGATCGTTGGCATTTAGTATTGGATGAATGGCTTGATACGTTAATCAACTTGCACGCTTAGGAGTCCGATTAATGGATTCCACAGAAGGAGGAGTGGTGGTGATGAATGGGGCTGGATCATCATTTGTGTCAGAAGTAAAAGAGAAGCAAGACAAAGATCCCATTTTGGTTGAATTGAAGGCAAATGTTCATAAGCAAAATGTAATGTCTTCTGAACAAGGGGGAGATAGTGCGTTGAGGTATCAAGGTAGGTTGTGTGTAGCAAGGGTGGATGAACTCCAAGAGAGGATCATGGAAGAAGCTCATAACTCCAGATATTCCATTCATCCAGGTTCCACATAGATGTATCGCGATGTAAGAGAGGTTTATTTGTGGAGTAGTATGAAGAAGTGCATTGCAGAATTTGTTGATAAGTGTCCGAATTGACAACAAGTTAAAGTAGAGCATCAAAGGCCCTGTGGTATGGCTCAGAATATAGAACTTCCGGAATGGAAGTGGAAGATGATTAATATGGATTTCATCACAGGTTTATCGAAGTCTCGCAGGCAGCATGATTTGTTTTGGATGATTGTTGACAAAATGACAAAAATAGCCCACTTTTTGCTAGCAAAGACTACGCATTAAGCAGAGGATTATGCCAGGTTATATATTCAAGAGGTAGTAAGGCTTCATGGGTTCCCTATTTCGATTATGTCAGATAGAGGTGCACAATTTACTGCACAGTTTTGGAATTCATTCCAAAAAGGTTTAGGTTCAAAGGTGAACTTCAGTAATACTTTTCAGTATTCAGACCTTAGAAGACATGTTGAGGGCCTTTGCGATTGATTTCAAAGGTAATTGGGATGATCACCTACCTTTTATTGAATTTTCTTACAACAATAGTAACCACTCTAGCATCCAAATGGTTTCTTATGAAGCTTTTTATGGGAGAAGATGCAAATCTACTATTGGATGGTTTGAAGTTGGTGATGCTGGGTTGATAGGACTTTATTTAGTTCATCAAGCTATGGAGAAGGTGAAAGTGATTCAAGAAAGGTTAAAAATAGCACAGAGTCGTCAGAAATACTACATTGATGTTAGGAGAAGGGATTTAGAGTTGTAGTAGATGATTAGGTATATCTTAAAGTTTCACCCATGAAGGGTGTTATAAGATTTTGTAAAAATGGGAAGTTTAGTTCCCAGTATATTGGCCCTTACAAAATATCTAAAAGGGTAGGTAATGTAGCTTAATAGTTTGAGCTACCACAAGAGTTAGCCGTGGTTCATCCAATCTTTAACATTTCCATGTTAAAGAAGTGCATGGGTGATCCTTCATTGATCATACCAACGGAGGATATTGGGATCAAGGACAACTAATTTTATGAGGAGATTCCTACTCAGATTCTAGATCGTCAAGTTCGCAAGTTAAGAACAAAAGAGGTAGCATCAGTCAAAGTCCTTTAGAGGAATCTGTTTGTTGAGGAAGCTACTTGGGAAGCTGATGAGAATATAAAGAAGAGATATCCACATCTCCTTGAGCTCGAAAATACCAGATTAAGATACTAATTTGATTCTTAGTACTCTTTAATATATAAGTTGGCATGTTGTATTTGCATTGCTTATTGGGTGTTTGCGCTGAATGTTATGTGTTACACACTTAGCCTAGTAAGAGTAATCTCATTCGAGGACGAATGTTCCCATGAGGGATATATTGTAACATCTCGCCAATTTGAAATAACTACGAAAATCTTAAGAATTGGAAATAACCATTTTTTGGAAGAATATAAAAATATGGAAATTTGTTAAGTGTGTTAAAGTTGAGTTTTTGTCTACTTCAAATGACCATAAATCCTAGCTCAGGATTATATAGGTGTGTTTCCAGATACTATAGGAAAGATCTTGGAATAATCTTTTCAACGCCGCCGATTTTGTGCGATTTCGAGGTTATATGAGTGAGATATGCCCATTCGAAGGGTGTTTTGGGTTGTTCAAATAAGGAAATGTCCGATCCGAATTTTAAAGGGTGTTTTGGTCTTCTCCATACCCTATTATTTTAATTCCTTTTTAGGAGATTAATAAGGGTAAAATCTAATTTTTGCAAGTTTAGAAACGTTGAAGTTCATGCTAGGGCTTGGAGAAAAGAGAAAGGAGGAGAAATGAGAAGAAAGATCAAGATTTCATCGTCTTCGTAAGGAATTGATTGTGGGTTTCATCAAGGATTTGATCCCATAGGGTATGGTGAGACTTTCATAACATTGGGTTTGTTCACCCACATACCAAGCATGTTTAATTCAACGTGAATTAGTTCTAAAAGATTTGGGAATTGGAATGTTCTTGTTAGTCGTTCTTGAATTACATTCGTTCTTGAACATGAATTGAGATTTAGGAGTTTCTTGTTATTAAAGGGTTGATTCCTTGAGTTGATTGAGTTAGTTTTGTGTGTATTTGATTCTAAAGTGATTTTGTGAAAAGGAATAAAAAATAATCGAATTAAGGTCAGAAAATATGTCAAAAAGTTCATCGGGTTTGCCTGGGAAGGGGCTAGCGCGATGCGCCCCCGTAGCACCCGAGGGGTTGGAGCGGCGCACCCAAAATGAGTCTCAGATAGTTGGGGATGGTGCTGGGGCGGCACGCCAGGGACACTCCCGTATCGTCATTTTTCACCAGTTTTTCATCGTTTAGTCTATTTAATTCCTTCTAAAGTGTACTAACACTTTTCATTGTTCTAACTACTCTGAATGACTTCTAAGCATATAGAAATCATCCAGCAACATGAATCATAACATTGAATCTATAAATTCAAATACAAGGAAAGTAAAGAGCCAAGTCTGAGAAGTTCTTATAGTCTTTTCAAAAAGTCTTTTAAAAACGTTTTAACTTTGTTTGAAAACGTATAGAGTTGAGTTCATTTCTCAAAAAGTTATAAGGGAACTAAGCATTCCCAAGAATTTAAAATGTTTTCACATTTGAATAAGAACCAATTTCCAAGAGAACTTTTAAGCTAAGTTTTGAGTAATTATCTCAAACCAAAGAAAGAAGTTTTATTTTAAAATAAATTATCTAAGTACATTTTCGGAGTAGTATTGAGCTCCGATACGGGGATGCGAGTTCATATTAACTAAAGTCTCCATAAACCATGTAGCCATCATGGGTAGTAAAGGATCTTACTTTTTAGATGACTCCTAAAGTGCTTTATAGCATAGACTAGTTGATTCACTTTGTTAAGTCGTTCCATATGACAGCAAATTATAGGATAGTTTTGACAGCGTGGGCAAGACGCTATATCACGACTAAGGCTCATAGTGGTGGTTCTTAGTTAGAGAAACTCACACAGAAACTATATTACTTTCCTACGTGAGTAAAGTTGAATTTTTTATTGCATTTTGTTTAATGAATCAGTTGCTTTCTACTGCTTTAAAAGCTTTTTATATATTTCATGTGTTTTATTGCTTTATATTGAGTTAAGTTGTTCATGAGTTGAGTAAATCCAAGGTAAGTGTTTCTTTCTGATTCTTTTCAAGCCTATGTTATGTTTAACATTCCAACTCGCATACTCGTACATTCAATATGTTGAATCTAGTTGGCCTACATCATCTTATGATGCAGATGTAGGTAACCTGAATCAACATCCAGCGCCTTGTTGATCATGTTGAGCACTCAGAGTCTATTGGTGAACCTCCTTACTTTATGGAGTGCTCCTTTGTACATTGCTTTCTAGTTTTCAGTTGTTAGGATGATCGGGGGTCCTGTCCTGACATCCCTCTTTGTTTTAGAGTCTTGATAGAGAGTTAGTAGTTCAGTTGTCTTTTACATTATCTTTTCATATCTTAAGACTTGAGTTGCCATTTTGGTGAAGTTTAATGTTTGACCTTTAAATATTCTTAGTTATTTTATTAAACAGTTGGGTAAAGGGCATTTGATCATTGTAATAATGCTTAGAGTCTTCTGCTAAGTAAGTAAGCCAGGCCAAGGGTTTGCTTGGGGCCAGCAATGGTTCTCAAGTGCCAACCACATCCAGGGTATAGGCTCGGGGCGTGACATCAAAGACTCATGAAGCTGAAAAGACTACCAGTGAAGCACGTTAGACTAATCAGGCACATACTGTGTCAACATATAGACATGAAACACATGATGAACACTCGAAAGAGTTTGAGCCTAGGCTCTTTCATAAGGAACCTCTCTAACCCTCTTCAGAATGTCAAAAGAGTCGATGAACATGGGGCTAAGATTACCCCTCCTCCCGAACCTTATCACTACCTTCATGGGCGGCACCCGCAGAAAAACTTGGTCACCAACTATGAACTCTAAAGGTCACATAGCTTTTCTACTTACTCGAGGTAGTATGGAGTTGCTCTTGGATCATATAGACAGTATCTATAGATTTCCTAAGCAGGTCAGTGCTCCATTGTTTAACCCTGAATACATCAAACTAACCCATTGTAAAATGAAATCTCATACCATATAATGCCTCAAATAGGGCCATCTAAATACTTGAATGTTAACTATTATTATATTAAAACTCCACCAAACCTAAAGATTGAACTCAAAAACCACGGAAATCAATTACAGATGCCTATAAAATATCCTTTAAAACTTGAATAGTCCTCTCTGACTTACAATTTGTTTGAGGATGAAAAATTGTACTAAGGTATACCTAGGTATCCAACTTTATCTGAGTAGACCTTTAGAAATGAGATATGAACTGAGTACCACGATGTGAGTTGATAGAGATCACCACCCTATGCAAATGAACAATCTCTCAAAGGTGAATGTGTATCAATCTCTCTAAATTAAAGGTAGTCTGAAGTGGTAGATGTCAATAAATCCGCAATAACCAAGGTAGAATCAAAAAAAACAAAAAGTATGTGGTATGCTCATAACAAAATCCATGGATATGCACTCCCACTTCCACTTCAAAATGGGTAGCCACTAGGTCAAATCACATCGCCTTTAGTGCTCGTACTTCTCTTTATAACATTTCAAGAACCTAGCAATGAATGCTGCAATGTCATTCATCATCACACAACATCAATAATGTATCTTCTAATGACGATACAGATTTGTAGAAGCAGGATGAATGGAATATCTGGAATAATGGGACTTCTCAAGAATCTACTCAACAAACTCTCAAACACTAGAAACACTAATACAACCCTCAATCCTCAAAATTACCTCTAGATATAAGATCGCATTCCTAGCCTCACCACTAAGAACCTTTTCCTGAATTACCGTCAACCTCGGATCCTTAAACCATTGTGCCAAAAATTTCTCCATAAAAGAAGATCTATCCTCTATAAAAGCAATTACTTTGTCCGACTCACAAATATCCATTCTAACAATCTTGTTGGCTCAAGAATGACTGTTTGAAGCCATAGGTTGTTCCCCCACGTGTAAGAAAAAACAACCAAAATTAACATCTCTCTAGTTGAATATGTACTAAAGATAGCGATGGTTGGTAAAACCTCATAGTGAACCCCATACGAATAGTACCTCCAAATCTTAAATGCAAAGACTAATGCTACCAACTCTAAGTCATGAGTAGGGTAGTTCTTCACGTAAAGCTCCAGTTGTCTAGAGGCATAATTGATAACTCTACCATGCTGAACCAAAACACAACCCATGATAACACCAATAGCATCAAAGTACATCGTAAATGCATGGTCATCCACATGAAGAATTCAAATCGACGGTGAAGTCAATAAATCCCTTATCTTCAAAAAGCTCACCTCGCCCTCATTATACCATTAGAAGGGAACATTTTCATGAGTCAATCTATTCAAAGGTAATACAATAGAAAAAATCTCTCCACGAACTTTCTATAAGAGCACGTTGACACGACCACATAAAAATACAAACCTCACTAAGAGAAGTAGGCTTCTCCCAACAACGAACTACCTCAATCATCACCGGTTACACCATAATCCCATCCTTGGAAGTCACGTGACCCAAGAATACTACAAAATCAAGCCAAAACTCACACTCTGTGGTTTGGAATATAACCACTAATCCCTCAAAGTCTAAAGTACAATCCTCAAATGTTGCTCATACTACTGTATACTGCCGGAGTAGGCCAAGATTCCATCGATGAAAACAATCAGGTCTGAAATCTTGGTTCATCAAATCCATGAATGTTGTTGGGCCATTGTTCTACCAAAATGACATGACTAAGAACTTGTAGTGGCCATATCGAGTCCTAAAAGGTTGTCTTAGGGATGTTTGCAACCGTAATCCTCAAATGGTGGTAGCCCGATCTCAAGTCAATCTTAGAGAACATTGTAGAATCTTGAAGTTGGTCAAATAAATCATCAATTCGGAGCATACGATACATGTTCTTAATGGTCATAAAATTTAGCTGTTTGTAGTCAATACAGATACACAAGGCACCATCTATATTTTTCACGAATAAGAAAAGAACACCTAAGGAGATACACTCGATCTAATGAACCACTTACCCAAGAGATCATGAAAATGCTTCTTAAGCTCTTTCAACTTAGTTGGGGCCATCTGATAAGGTAGAATAGAAACTAGTAACATACCTGGCTCAACATCAATCCCAAAATCAATATTACGGTCAGTTCGAAGGCCAGGTAGATTAGTAGGGAACAGATCTGCAAACTCTCTAACCACAAGAACTGAATTAAAGGGAGTGTCAGCACTAGTATCACGAACATAAACAAGATAAGACAAACACCCATTCTATACCAACTATCACGCTATCACAAAAGAGATGACACCTCAAAGAAAATAACCATCAGAATTGGCCCATAATAGAGGAGGATACCAGACATGCACAAAGTAATAGTCTTGGAGAAGCAATCTAGGACCACATGATAGAGCAACAACCAATCCATGCCTAAAATCAAGTCGAAATCTACTATGTCCAACACAATAAGGTCTACCAAAGTATCATATCCCAAATTGTCACCACACAAGCTCTATAAACTCAATTCATTACTAAAAAATCACCTATATAAGTAGCTACATCCATAGGTAGATACATTGTCTCACAAGATAACCCTAACTATGGAGAATTATAGGCAACCACATATGAAAATGTAGACCTCAGATCAAATAAAGTATAAGCAAGCTGATGGGAGATGGTGATTGTATATGTGATAACCACATTCGATGTCTCTACCTCTAGCCTCCCTGTGAACTCATACATATTGCCGTGTCTATCTTGACCACATGCTCTTCATGCTTGATGACCACCTCTAATATTCTAGGGACAAACCCTAGTGCCTTAAACTAGAGCCTTGGGGTGACCTTGTTGACTCGTCTAACTCAGTCAACTCGACTAACCCTACCTTCTATAATGACTGCTCGAAGGATACTCTCGGGCAAAGTGAAACACTACACCACACTCATAAAAACCTCTACAAGTAGTACCCCTCTAAAACCACTCGACTTAACCTGACGGACCACCACAACGTAAATACCATAAATATACACCCTCAGAAGCCTCAACAAGTGCCTAAACCAAATAACCACTTGAACATGAAGTGCAAGAATCTATAATCTATGGAATTGCCTAAACTGACCTAGTGGGCCAAAACGGTTGTGGGTAGCCTCTACTTGGGAACACCCTACCACACGATAATGACCAACTGAAACCATCCTTACAATGCGGCCTGTTTTTAGATGCCTCCATTAGCCTCACCATGAATCCCCTCCATTGTGCGTGCATGGTCAACAATCTGCACGAAAGAGCAACTTAATACCAGCATCTACTATGCAGCCATCCACAGTGGAAATGAGAGTCCTCAGAGAAACCTACACACCCTTTGGTGCTTTGTCGGCATCAACATAGATGTATGTCTAACAAACTCATAGAACCATGCCTCATTTTCTACAACTATAAAGTGATCCCTCAGTAAACTCTCAAAACTCATCTCGCAATCGCTTGCTCAAGCTATGAGGTACATATTTTCCAAGAAAGCCTCGAAGAACTAAGTCCAACTCATCAAAGGTGGCCTGGCTAGTTTGCACAAATGATAAGATATTCGCCACTACTTCACCGACTCATCAAACTGGAAGGTGGTATAATCAAACTTGTGAGACTCCACTAGTACGAGCTTAAGCAACCTCTCCTAATAACTGAGCAGAAACTCATTAGCGTCCTCGCCTGCCGTACTAGAGAACCTAGCAGGACCCAATCTAATGAATCATCCCAACATCTTATGCTACTTAGATGACATAGGTGGCCTAAGAGCCTTAGGTGGTGAAAAGGTCAGAACTAGCTAAGCCACTAATGAAGGGGCCAGAATAGCATGATATGTTGTTGGAGTCTACATACCCAATGTACCTATTAAGGCTTAAATTTGTGCCTCATCTCTAACCTTGTGTCCAGCTGAAGTTCTACGCATAATACCCTTATACGACATGCCTTACTTGAATCTGAGGATCCTGGCAAAAGTATCCTAAAGTACTGCGGTGGCGAAGAACCTCAGTAGAGGCAGGGCTGCCTTAACACCATTTAGATAGTACTAGACATACTTAAATTCTACCTCAGACTCTAGTGTTATTTCTCGTCGTGGTCTCAAGATAGTATAGTAGTCCATGCTCTCTCGACCTCTATGACTTCCTCTTTATGCACCCATAGCAATGTTCCACTTGGAGGTGTAGGAGGGTATCCCCAACCCGCACTCGACTTCGTCCTAGCCATCTTTGAAAGAATGAAACAAATAGACTTTAGATATTGGTAGAATCATCATCGCATGATAAGAACCAAGAAACAATGAAGTATCCCCAAGAATGTTCTATAGCCTCTCAAAAATTGGATACGGACATCATGGTATCGATCCATAAGACTCTACTAGGAACTTGGTCCTTTAACACTGAAACTGGTGAACCAAGTGCTCTAATACCACGTTGTCATGACCAAAAGATCGAGCCATAATTGTGTCCATTATAACCCTCCATGTAGACAAGCAGAAAACCAAATAAAACTTGCAGAAGACAAAAATATATTTATAATAAGACAAATAGTACAAAGAGAAACAAAATAAACTAATGGATCACATTGTAAATCATTGCTTTGACAAAAGAGGCCCAAAATAAATCGAGAAGACACAACTAACACAAGAATCAATCCTCAGACTTGGTATCACCTATACATGAGCTACTAAATATAGAATGTCCTAAACAGAAAAGATTTTAGTAATCCAAAATATAAATACAAGTCAGTGTAAAAGAGGGAAAGCAACAAGTCTCTAGACACTCGAAGCTCACCATGATTCGAGTTTGTGACGACTGAAGAAGATCCAACACTCACTAAGTGTTGCTCGAACTAAGAGTTGCATCACAAAATATATAGAAGTGTAGTATAAGTACCAAAAAATGGTGTACTCAGCAGGCATCATAGGCTGACCGAGCTCAAAAAGATCAAATATAAATAAATAGCATGAAGAATTTAAAAGACAAGGGAAGAATCTAAACAACAAATATAAGATAAAGGACAATAAAATAATATAAAAGATTAAGTCACAAGTTATGGATAATTCATAATACACTCAGTACACCTTAAAGCCAACTCACACCATGATGCCATTCAAAACCAAGTAAGGAAACCTTTAAGCCCAAAAGAAACATCAAGCTGCCTAGAATGATACCTCAAGCTTAACTGAAAGCCACTAACCCCGATAGATGTATCCACGGGCCGCCCGGGATGGCACATCAAGGTTTCCATTAATATAAATCCTGATGAGAGATTGTAACCTAGCTAAGACAATGGGATACCTAAAATGATTAAGCGTGATCATTAGAGTAAAAGACATAAAAATTTTTTACAAATAATCAAGTAAAAGGGCTTTTTATCACTCTTGAATCAAATGGGTGTCACAGACTTTCAACTCATTAAAGTCAAGTTTTCCCTTTTTAAAACCAAGTCATTTCCATTAAAGTTTATCCCAAAAGTAACACCCCTCCCAAGCATCATCACAATTAAGTCATTTCATCGACAGAAAACTAGGAAGAATACTCGTCATACAACAAGAGGACTAACCAAGAACACCTTTTTCTAGCTCACGACCCCAAGACCAACAACTCAATAATCGAGAAAGAAATCATAAATTCAAAAATTTATAAAGGCATAAATTGAGTCAAAATTAAAAAACACACAACAATCACATGACCTATGAGAATTTCTAACAATACTAGTCAACAAGCATAAGGGCAACCTAAACTGAGGCTTTTGGCTAATATTACTTAAACATCCCAACAATGGCCATAAATAAACTAGGAAGAAATACCTAAGAAAATCCTAAGGTTTAACCAAACCATATAATACTACTAGATTATAATATTTCTAAAAGGGCTTATTCTAAGAAGTAGAGACCATGGCCTACCTCGAGGCCGAATACACTCTCACATAAAAATTACTCAGGAGTTTTTCCCCTCCAAAGAGACTCGGAGTAATGCCAAGCTATCAAAAACACCAAGGGAACACAAAAACAATCATTACAAATCAATAATAAATAAAGGGACTCAAAAGAACAAGACACCCCCAACAATCAAAAGTGGTACCGTGCATAGAGTCATGAAATCGACTCTGTTACAAGGTTTCGAAGCACTCAAAGAACTTGGGCCCCAAACATTAGTACAAATTAATTTCTGATCAAGATAAACCAAGTCCACTATTTAATTTAGCTTAAGGGTTCAAAATAGGGAAATAAAGATGAAATTGCGCATATTACCCAGAGAAACGGAAGATTCAACCATCCTGGAATGAGACCATGAACATTCCCAGCACACTCCAACAAAAATCACCCAAATCCAAAAAGAAATGCTCCAAAAATCACCTAAAAATCATATTGGAAATGCGGTTTTGGTTGTTGTCTTGTCTTTTAAAAAGACATTGGCAAGCATTGCATTGCTTTACACGATCATGGAGACCTCCTTGTTATCACAAAGGTCAACAAAGCTGACACATAATCTTTAGATGCACGTGGTTCCAAGTTAATGCCTGCGAACACACCATAGCCCCAATACACAAAGGAAAAGGGAGGAGACTCTTCACGATCGCGACGAAAGAATTAGTTCTACACCAGCAACAATGCATCAGTAAAATCACTAAAGAATAAAATCCTCTATTGGGGTTCGAAACTCGTTCAGAATCCTTTCAACACAAACTAAGTATGATACTAGACTAGAAAATATATTTTGAACTCAATGGAATCAACGAAACAACCAAGAAAAGTAGTCTTATCAAAATGTTGACCAAAGTCAACCCTTTCAATGAAATAACAAACAAAACGTTGAAAGCCACAAATATATCCCAAAAGCATCAAAAACCAAACCAAATGTCGTTCTAGACAAAACTCTGAGCATACATTCATCTTTTCAAGCTTCCTTCCTAAAATATTTCTCACGGATCCTCTAAAAAAGATGGAATGTTGTGGATTATTATTATCAATCGTTAATAAACTAGAAAACAAATAACTAGTACATCAACTCAACTAATTGCTAATAATACAACAACTAGAAGCATTTTGATTGCTACTAAAACAAGCTAATAACACATCAACTAAACTAATTTCTACTAAAATAACAACTAGGGGCATACATTCGTCTCTTTAAGCTTCCTTCGTAAATAATTTCTCAGGGATCCACTAAAGAAGATTGAAACTTGTTGATCAATATTTTCTACATGATTGAAAGCTTTTGCTACCTGGGACATTTTGTAAATTATAGCAGCAACTGACTTTTTCCTTTAGCTTGTTCCTATGCCAACTTTTCAGCCCACTTAAATGCTTTTATAGGGAGTCCTTGTTAGTTTAAAATTACACTACTTAGGGCTCTAGAGTACTCAGATATGAACTATAATTATTAGTATCTTTTGATAAAGTAGGAGATCGTATAAATACTATCAAGAAGATGCCTGTGTGTCAACAGTTTCTAAAAAAGATAGAAACTTTTGGATCAGTATTTTCAACCTAGATCACAATTTTATTCATCTTAATCATATTATTTTAAGCTTATGCTACCATAGGCGTTTTGTAAACTTCAACAGTAGAGCTTTTGCCTTTAACTTGTGCCTACTCCAACTCTTCAGACCATTTACATAGTTTTCTTGGTACTCCTTGTTACTGGGAAAGATTATTCCATATGACTCAAGAGTAATCACATATGAGTTGTAATTATTGTTATTTTCTGAAAAAGTACGAGATCGTATAAATGATATCAAGAAGATGATTGTGGACCATTAGTTTCTAAAAAAGATAGAAATTTGTGGATCAATATTTTCAGCTTAGATCACAATTTTATTTATCACAATCAAAATATTGTAAGCTTATGTTGGCAAGGACAATCTGTAAACCAAAGTTGCAGAGCCTTGCCTTAGGTTGTGCCTACTTCAACTCTTCAGCCCATTTAAATGTTTTTCTAGGTTCTCCTTGTTAGTGTAAAATCACATATAAGTTGTAATTACTTTTATTTATTTTTGATAAACTAACAGATTGTATAAATGATTTCAACAAGATGCAAGTTTGATAGTTAATAAAAAACACTCAAAATGAATGATTTGCTAGGAGATGTGATGATTATTATTTTAATATAAGAGGTGTTTTGAGCATTTTTTATGTGTATTCAAAACTTTTTTTTAGGAGTGGTTTGAGATTACTTTGGATGAGCATTACATGAATGATAGTTGTGAGGATATCCAGAAAAAAAGAAGTCGATAGTGGTGTTACAAGTTAAAACAGCTATTTGAAAGTGCACACTTCGAGGAAGAAGCTCGTAAAATTGAAGTGCCAAATATTTCTTTATGTTATGATAATTGTAACTGTCAGTAATCGTGATAGTTTAAAATGTCAGTATATGTTGTCGGTAAAACTAATAATTTTAGTGACAAAATGATAGATTTACTCACAAAATTATTAATTTTTTTTTTATAATAATAAATTTTACCTTAATTATACATTTAAGTATAAAATATATTTTTATATATAAAAAGTAGTCACTAGTGATGAAACTACATCTGTTCACTATGAAATCCATATAACTTGAGAAACAATTAATGTCCTCAATTATTGAACTAAATAATTTGCGACGACATAATTTTATCGGTAGTAATAACATTTTTAGTGAAAAAGCATACTATTTAACTACAAACCAATTATACTTTTGATATGTAAATTCCTCATAAATATTTACGCATTTGGAGACAATTTTTGTTTTAGTAGTTAATATAATACTTTTAGTGACGAACCACTAAATTGTCGTTGTATACTTTTAGAGACACACGTTAAGTGATGACTGATTGACGAAATTTCATTCAACACACAAGATTTTAAGTGATGAAATATGATTTATAAATGGCGAAATTATTTGTCCCTGATAATAGAATTTGTTGTAGTGGAAGTTAAACTTGAAGGAAAACTTAAAGGCTAAAACTCCTACTCGCACCAACTCCAACAAAACCCTCAAAACCGTAACCGAGAATCACACTTGACCAAAATAACTCATCTATAGCTGATGGAATTGATGAAATTTCAATCTGACATCTCCGCAAGTTGACTAAATTCAACTCTTTAACCATAAGGCCACAAAAGATTGACAAAGTTAAACTAAAATCAACCAATTACCTCAAGAAGCATGCTACCCATTCCGACACCACACAAACGGCATAACAACGGTAAGAAAGGTGCAAAATAGTAAAAGCACCTAAAACACACAAATGACCTCAAGGGTGATTAGAATTTTTTAACCAATTATGCGGTCAATTGTTTTCTTACAAAATTCTAATGCTATGCTGGATATTTAATGTTTAAAATTATACTTCAGTTTTTGCAGGAAGGAATTAGATTGTATTATATTCTATATACTAATTTCTCTATAATGCTAAAATGGATGACTTCATGAGGTTCGTTTAAATTATTTTATCAACTGAAATAGAAAACTTTTACTAAGGTCTAAGTATGCCATTATTTCTATTTATTAAAAATTGAAAGAAGGTTATGCAATCAAATTTGTTCTAACTAAATTTTGTTTTATCTAAACTCTAGCTCTCCTCAGGATTACTCAGGTGGGTATATTTACCAAATGGGTCGGTTATGCTAAATTTATTTGAATTTAAGTTAATATATAGATCAATTACCGACTCACTCAAAATTTATTTCTGTTAAAATTTATTGGGATAAAATATGGCTCACGCCCCAATCCGCCCAGTTCTTACTAAGTTTCAATTTCTTTTAACATTATAATTTTTCTTACCAATATATAACATATCAAAAAATGAAAAATTGTTCTTTAAAACACTTTGATAAGATTACCCATGGGATAATCTACCTAGATATTAGTGTAACTTTTTACGGGTTGGATTGAAATGGATAGAGCTGATAAATGGATGGATTGTACTAAACTAGGACATACTGTAGTAATTATATCTAAATAGTTTTTTTTTTTTTTTTTTTTTTTTGTCATTATAGTTAGGGCAACTTATAAATCTATATCCCTTAACATGCGTATACGAGTATTGTATTATGTTTATCTCTAATAATATACTGATTGAAAATGTAAAAATAAAGAAAAAGAAACAGTATACATCACATTATCAAACTTCAGTATCAAGTTAGTAATGTAGGGCTAGATGAAACAAAGGATGAACAATAATATAGAACAATATGAGTTTTCAATCGAACTATATGAAATATGTTTTCAATTAAATCTGCATAGCGATGCATATTTGAAACAAGGAGCATGATAAAAGTATTATTTTTAACTTCATCAATTGTTTAGCTTTGTTTAGAAAAGACAGTTGATTAGCAGTAGCTGAGTCATCCTAGATGAACTTTGAACTCTCCTAGCAAATCTAGATGGTCTTTGAGAAGAAGGATAACCTACACAAAGAAAAAAAAATGTACTTACAAACAAGACCACGAGGGTTGTCCAAAATATCTTTGTACTCAAATTATAAATAGTATCACCTTATTGTGCACCTCTTTGGCGTTCTTTCGCTCCTTTTTAAACATGGAAAAAATATCTTTTAGCTCATAGTAATTTACTAAACATTCCTGCAAGAAGTGTCATATATCTCACCTCTGATTTTTTTCACAAAATTGAGTACTTGTTCCATCAAATATGTTTTCTCATCTTCATCATTCAGGACTATTTCATAGCACTTGGGTAAAAAAGGATTTAAACCAAGCAGCAAACTGGGATGTCCTTCGAATAAATCTTTCGCCTTTTCTATGACACCACCAATATCAAATCTGTGAGAAATATCAAGACTTAGTTCCACAAAAATCATCATAAGAATAGAAATTAGTGACGATTGACAATAGTCAAATTGTAGTAGCAGCAAACCTTTTTTCTCATAAAGTCCATCATAACAACAAGGAATGTGATATATTTCTCCCTTTGATTCGGATACTTCTCCTTAACTTGGTTCAAATAAGAGAATGCCTCATCAATCGTCATTTTTGGCTTACTAGCACTAGCTCTGTCAACATCGCTATCACCACTAATATTATCCAGACCACCTCCAGAAACATGTGATTGACTGTGACAAATAGAACCATAGCTAAAAGTTTGTAGTAAAATTTATTTGTCCAATATATATTATAGAGTTATGTTAAACATTCTTCCACTTTATATCAATGCTTATTTTGGGATGAATGAAAAATCTTTTAATAGTTCATTCAAAATTGACAAATCCTTTAATATATGATCCAACCAAATAAATAGTGGTAATTTTCAACATTGGAGCCCTTAACCTAACAAAGAATTATCCGAAAAATAAAAATCAATCTAGATCAACCCTAACAAACGCAACAAATGGTAAGGAATAAATCTCTATCTTCAGTTGTTCCTGATAATTTTTTGTGGAAGACAAAAAAATGATTTTAACTACTCTGAGTGTTGAGTAATTGCAAAAAAAATGGCATCTAACTTGTCTTGATCACTTAAGATACACAGACCAAACATATAGGAATGAAAAATAACTAATTTATGAAAAATTCATCTAAAATATTTTAGTGCATACAAAATTGACCTAGAAAAAACCTGAACAGAAGGCAAAGATCTTACGAATCTCTATGGGAAAATCCAAATGGAGAGTCATCTCTCTATCTCTTCATGCTGCAAAAATAGAACAACAAAAATAAGTTTTAAAGTAACAAAAACTAATAAACAAGAGAGACTACATTATCTAAATAAACACACCTTTTGAGATAAGTCTGTAAAATGAAAAGTCTGAAGAGATCTATGAACAAAAAATATATTTTAATCAATTGTTTAGATGAGAGAATTAACAAAAATCTTTTTTTGGTTCAGTTGTCTCTACCTCCCCCCCCCCCCCCTCTCTCTTTGACTTAGAAGCACTACAACACATATAAGTTTCAGATATATAGAGGTAAATGACGAAGAAGTGAGGCTAAAAAATAAATTTTGAAAAATTGTTATTGTATATCTTATGTACTTCTAATATCAAATTATCAACATCTATATATTGTATAAAAAAATTGGTAGTTAAAAAAGGTAAAATGTTAAAATGAGCTTAAAATAAGCAATAAGTCTGCACATTTTGAAATTATGCTAGATTTTTCAATATCACTCTAGATTATAATAAATGATGATTATGAGAATTGCAGAACACATAGTTACACTTTTTTGTAGAATTTTGTATTTCTTGATTAATTTGTAATTAATGCAATTAACCATATATTTTTGAAATAACCATTCGGTCAATTATTTCCTCACAAAAGTCAAGACTATGTGGAATATTAAATATTTACAATTATACTTCAATTTTTGAAAAGAGGAATTAGATTACATTATATTGTATATACTATATTAATGATGATTTAGATGACTTTATGAGGGACGTTTAAATGATTTTATCAAATATTATGATACATTGGCTAAGGGATAATTTTACCAACATTTCAATCTATTTCAAATGGAAAGAAGGTTATGTGATCACATTTCTTCTGACAAAATTTCATGTGAGCTAAACTCTAACTCACCTCAAGATTACTCAAGTCAGTATATCTACCAAATGGGTCGGTTATGATAAATTTATTTTAATTTTAGTTTATAAATAGATGACTTACTGACTCACTCAAAAGTTATTTCGGTTACAATTTATTGGGATAAAATGTGGTTCATGCCCCCATCCGTTCACTTCTTACTAAATTTCAGCTGCTTAATTTTTTCTTTTATAAGTTATTGGTACCTATTAAAATTATAATTTTTTACTTACTACACCAACTTATAACATATCTAATAAGAAAAACTATTCTTTATAATAGTTTGATAAGATAACCCATGCGCCAATCTAGCAAAGATATTAGTGTACCTTTTTTACGGCTTGGATTGAAATGGACAGAGAGGATAAATAAATGACTTATACCAAACTAGGATGGATTGTACTAGTTATATTTAAATAGGCTAATTTTGTCACTATAGTTAGACCATCTTATAAATCCATAACCCTTAACATATGCTTAATTAATACAAACATAGTATTATCTTTATCTCTAATGTTATACTAATTAAAAATGTTAAAATGAAAAAAAATAATATACCGCACATATGTAAGTTTAGATGAAACAAAGGATGAACGATCATATAGAAAAATATGAGTTTTGAATCAAATTATTTCAAATATGTTTTACATTAGATCCACATTGTGATGTATATTTGAAACAAGGAGCATGATAACAGTACTATATTTAACTTCATCAATGTTTTAGCATCATTTAAATAAGATAATTGATTAGTAGTAACTAAATTGTCTTAGAATTTTTTTTGGATCTATTCTAGCAAAGCTGGCTGGTCTTTGAAAAGTACGATAGCCTACATAAAAAGTACTTATAAACAAGAACAGGAGGGTTGTCCATAATATCTATATACTCAAATTATAAATATTTATCACCTTATGGTGCACCTCTTTGGTGTTCTTGCACCCCTTATCATTAAAAAATTATCTATTAGGTCACAGTAACTTTCTAACCGTTCCTACAAGAAGTTAGGAGTAATGTTTTTTAATGAAAAAAGGTACACCTTTTATTATTATTATCATAAGGTAACATAAATGTTATCTTTGTTTTTTTCACAAAACTGAGGGCTTGTTCTATGAAATATGCTATGTGATCTTCATCATTCAAGAATATTTCATAGCCCTTGGGCAAAAAAGGATTTAAACCAAGGAGTAAACATGGATGCCTTTATGTAAATATTTATCTTTTTCTATGATACCAATAGTATTGATTTTATAAAAAATATTGAAGACTTAGTTCCACATAAATCATCAAATAAGAATATAAATTAATGACAATAGACAATATGCAAATTCTAGTAGGAAACCTTTTGCTCTTAAAGTCCATCATAATGCATAGGAACTTGATATACTTCTCACTTTGATTTGGATGTGTCCTTAAATTGGTTCAAGTAAGAGAATGCCTCATGAATTGTCATTTTTTGCTTGCTACCACCAGCTCTATCAACAACACTATCACCACTTATATTACCTAGACCATCTTAAGAAACCTATGATTGACTTTGACACATAGAACCATAGCTTAAAGTTGGCAATAAAATTTATTTGTCCAATTTATTAAAACATAATAATGTTATACTCTCATTCACTAGAATTCAATATTTATCTTTGAATTGAAGAAAAAGCTTTTAAAAGTTCATTCAAAATTGACAAATCCTATGTTATGATACAACCAAATAAATAGTGGTACTGTTGATATGTTGGAACCAATAAAATAACAAAGAATTATTCGAAAAATAAAAATCATTCTAGATTAACTCTAACAATACAGCATAGGTAAAGACTCAATCTTTATCTTCAATTGTGCGTGATAAAGTTGAGTAGAAGACAAAAATTATTTTAAATACTCTAAGATGTTAAGTTATAAAAAATGGCATCTAACAAATCTTGATCACTAACATACACATACTATACATCATAGAAATTAAAAATAACTAATTTATTCACAATTCACCTAAGCAAGTTATGTACGTAGAAATTAGACCAGAAAAAAATGAACATAAGACAAAGATCTTACGGATCTCTGTGGGAAAACCCAAATGGAGAGTCATCTCTCAATCTCTTCATGCTGCAAAAATAGAACAACAAAAATAAGTTTCATAGAAAAAATATTCAAACAACAGATGCTCCATTTACTAAACATACTCACCTTTTGAGATAAGTATGCAAAATAAAAAGTCTCAAAAGATCTATCAACAAAAAATAGATTTGAATCAATTTTTTAGATGAGAGAAGATAAAAAAATCGTTCTTCAGTTCAGTTGCCTCCACCTCTTTCCTTTCCCATCCTCCTTGACTAAGATGAACTACAACACACAGAAGTTTGAGAAATAAAGAGGTAAATGGTTAAGAACTAAGGGAAAAAATAAATTGAGAAAAAAAAATATTGCTATTGTATATCTCATGTACTTCTAATATCAATTTATGCACATCTGTTTATTGTACCAACAAAATTTTGTCAATATTCAATAAAGGTAAAATTTTAAAACGAGTTAAAATAAGTAATAATAGTTCACATTTTGAAACTATGCCAGATTTTTTTACATCACTATAGATTATGATAAATGACAACTATGAAAATTCCACAATGTGTTGTTAGTCCTTTCTATAGAATTTTGAGTTTATTAATAAATTTGCAGCTAACGCAATTTACCTTATAATTTTTAAACAATTGTGCGGTTAATAATTTTCTCACAAAAGTCTTAATACTATGTTGGATATTTAATATTTATAATTAAACTTCAATTTTTGCAAAGAGGAATAAGAGTACATCATATTGTAAATACTAAGAACTATATAATGTTGAATTGGATGACTTTATGAGGGTCATTTAAATGATTTCACCAAATGAAACAGAATACTTTGGCGAATGGATAAGTTTACTGTCATTTCAATCTATTTCAAATGGATAGAATATTATGTGATCACATTTATTTTAACCAAAATTTATGTGATCTATACTCTAACTCTCCTAAAGATTACTCGGGTAGGTATATCTACCAAATGGGTCGGTTATGATAAATTTATTTGAAGTTAAGTTACTAAATATATGAATTAGTGACTTACCCAAAATTTATTTTGGTTGAAATTTATTAGGATAAATGTGGCTCATGCCCCAATTTGCTCACTTCTTACTACTTTTCTATTGCTTTAGTTGTTCTGTTATAATTTTTTTGTACCTATTAAAATTATAATTTTTATGCCAATATATAACATATCAAATAAGAAGAAATAATTGTGTAAAACATTTTGTTATGATAAATCATGGGTCAATCTAGCTAAGATATTAGTGTAACTTTTTACAGCTTGGATCGAAATGGACAGAGTCGATAAATAGATGGATTATACAAAACTGGGACGAATTGTACTAGTTATATTTAAATAGGTAATTTACTCACTATAGTAAGGGATCTATCTACAACCTATAACATATGCATAATTAATAATAACATTTTATTATCTTTATTTAATAATATACTAACTAAAAATGTTAAAATAAACAAAAAAATAATGTACCTCACATATGATAAAAAATGAGCATCAAGTTTAAAATGTAGCGCTAGATGAAGCAAAGGATGAAAACGATATAGAACAATATTAGTTTTGAATCAAACTATTGGAAATATGTTTTATATTAAATTCATGTAGCGATGTATATTTGAAACAAGGAGCATGCTAAAAGTACTATATTTCACTTCATCAATGTTCGAATGTCGTTTTAATAAGAAAGCTTATTAGTAGTAGTTAAATCGTCCTAGAAGATTTTTTTTAACTCTTCTAGAAAATATGGATGGTCTTTGAGAAGTACGACAACCTACACATAAAACAATAGTACTTATAAACAAGAACACGAGGGTTTTCCATAATATCTATGTACTCAAATTATAAATATTCGTGACTTTATCGTACACTTCTTTGGCCTTCCTGCACCCGTTTTTAAAAATGGAAAAATATCTATGAGCTAATTGTAATTTTCTATCCGTTCCTGCAAGAAGTTATGAGTCTATATGTTTGGATTAAATTTTTTAATGAATAAAAAGGGAGGCCTTTTATTATTAAAATCATAAGCAAACATAATGGTAACCTTTGATTTTTTCGGAAAGCTAAGTGCTTGTTCCATGAAATGTGTTTTTCAATATTCATCATTTAGGATTATTTCATAGCCATTAGGAAAAAAATAAATTTAACAAAGGAGTAAACTCCAATGTCCTTTAAATAAATCTTTCACTTTTTCTATGACACTAACTGTATCAATTATGTGAGAGATATCAAGGACATAGTTACACATTGTAAAATCTCACAAATTAAAATAACTAGAAAGAGCTAGAATTAGAAAGAGTGATTTTTGGAAATAATAAAAAATATGGAAAATTGGTTAAGTTAAGTTTGAGGTTTTGGTCAGCTTCAAATGACCATAACTCCTAGCCCATGATGAGCAAGGTAGGTTTCGAGATATCATAGCAAAGATGTTAGAATAATCTTTCCAATGCAGCTGAGTTTGCACGATTCCAAGTTTGTATGAGTGAGTTATGCCCATTAGAAGTTGGGTTGTTCAAATAAGGAAAGTCCAATCCAGATTTTAGAAGGGCATTATGGTCTTTTCACCACCCAATAAAGTTAATTCTTTTTTAGCAATTAAATTAGGGACTAAACTGAATTGGTTTAGTTTAGAAAAATGGAAATTTATGCTACGGTTTTTGGAGAAAGAATGCAAGAGGGAAAAGAGGAGAAAGAGCAAAGTTCATCGTTCTTGAAGGATTAGCTTGTGGATTTCAAGGTATGATCCCTAAAGAGGTATGTGAGTCTATCATAGCATTGTGTTCATTAACCCACATGCCAAACATGTTTATTTCAGCGAAGTTTATTCTAGAAAGTTGAAAGTTGATGAATATTGAATGGTGTTCTTGATTTTTCTTTAGTTCTTGAGTTAGGTTGAGATTGAGGAGTTCCTTGAGGTTAAAATGTTGCTTCCATCAGTTGTTTTAGTTAGATTCTTGTGTATACATGCTGGGTATCTGAATATAAAGGGAATTTGAGAAAAATAATTGAGTTTAGGTGTATTGGGGTTAGAAAATGAAGAAGGAACAATCGGGCAGAAACTAGGTACCAGGTCCGCGTTGTAGACCTGTTCCTCAGAAGTGTAATTTTTCCCTTTGCATCACATCAAGGACACGGACCTCTTTGCCTCAAAAATTATCTTCATAACCAAAATTTAAATACACCTCCGTGTCGTGATGTAGTTTTCAAGCAGTGATTTCTTGATCATTTCTCATGTTTAACTATCTAAAATTATTTCTAAACATCATGAGATCTTTCCTATCACAAATCACAATCCTTGAATCCATTATTCAATTCAAGGAAAGTTAATAGTCAAGTCAAGAGAAGTTAAGAGTCAAATCAAGAGAAGTTAAGAGTCGAGTCAAGAGAAGTTAAGAGTCAAGTCAAGAGAAGTCAAGAGTCAACTTAAGTGAAGTTCATAAAGTTTTCCAAAAGTATTTTACAAATGTATTAACTTTGTTTTAAGACTTGAGTTTTGAGTTTAGTAAAGAGTAAAGTTTGAAATTCCTTTCTTCAAAAGAGTATATCAGGACTATGTATTCCCAAAGAGTAAATGTTTTCACATTTAAACAAGAAAGGAAACTAAGATTTCCAAAAGAGCGTTTGAGCTAGTTTTCAGTAAAGAGTAAGATTAAAGTTCATTCTTCAAAGATTATTTGGGAAGTATGTATTCCCAAGAATTAAAATGTTTTCACATTTGAGCAAGAAAGGAAACTGAGATTTTTAAGAGAGCTTTTAAGCTATGTTTTTGAGTAATTATCTCAAACGAAAGAAAAATTTTTGTATTTACAAGCATATGAGCAAAAGTAAATTTTGGGAGTAGTATTGAGCACTGATATCTCGATAAACCATTAGCCATCATAAGTAGTAAAGGATCACACTTTTTAGATGACTCCTTAAGATGCTTTTAGCATAGACTAGTGGATCCACTTAGTTATGTGTTCTATATAACGGTAAAGTATAGGAAAGTTCTGGCAGCGTGGGCAAGGCGCTGTATCACCACTTAGACTCATAGTGGTGGTTGTCTGTTAGAAAAACTCCTACATAAACTATATTACTTTATTATATGAGTAAAGTTGAGTTTGTTATTGCATTTTCTTTAACAAACTAAGTTTTTTTCTACTATTTTACAAGCTTTATATATTTTGCATATGTTTATTGTTGTATATTAAGTAAAGTAATTCAGGATTTGAGTAAAGCCAAGGTAAGTGTCAGATTCTTTTCAAGCTTAAATTATGTTTAGCATTCCAAATCGCATACTCGTACATTTAATATACTGATGCCAGTTGGCCTGCAACTTATAATGAAGCTGACGTAGATAATCAGGATCATCATCTAGTTCCTCATTAATCCTGTTGAGCACTCAGAGTCAGTTGGTGAGCCTTCTAGCTTTTCGGAGGATCCTTTTATTGCTTTCAGTATTTTAGTTCATTAGGATGCCGTGGGTCTTGGCCCGACATGCATTTCAGTTGTTTAGAGGCTTCATAGACAGAATTAGTGATGTTAGTTCATGAGTCTTTAGTTTTCCTTTTCAATTAAGTTGAGACTTGAGTTGCCACTTTTGCAGTGAATGTTATTATAATACATTCTAAGTTATATTTTGAGTAGTTCAGTTTACTTGTTTTAAAAGTATTTATCTTGAGTAAAGTCTTCTTCTGAGTAAGTAAGGCATGCAAGTGTTCACTAGGGGCCAGCAATGGTTCTCGAGTGTCGGTCCCACCCAGGGTGTAGGCTTGGGGAGTGATAAACTTAGCATCATAGCACAGAGTTCAAGAGTCCTAGGGAGTCTATGAAGTTCTGTCTTGTAGAGTCCTAGTTATCGGTGTGAATTGTGCCACATCTATAATTAGGAGGCTGCAACATTTAGGAAATTCCTTCAGTTCTTTCATACTCATTACGTGTGTTAGAATTTTATCACTAAAAAGTTTCTTTCTAACTTGTGCTTATGCGTAACCGATTGTGAGTTGGACTGTCTTGAGAGTGCTTTCATGGGGAGTTTCTTTCCCAGTGAGCTAAGAGAAGCAAAGAGATGGTTGTGGACATGAGGAGCAGGATGAGTTAATTCGTTATTGGGTTGCCTCGTCTATCAAATAAGGAAAGTAAGGCAGCCATGATAATAAGTTTCATGGGCATAGCAAGGTTGATTATCCATATGCAACAAGTTGAGAAGGAACAGTAGAAGGATAGAGAAAAGTTTGAGAATAAGAGAGCTAAGACATCAGGTAATGAATTGGGGTAGCAATAGAGTAATGCAAACTGGTCTTCTTTCCAACATAAGTAGAAAAGACCTACTCCATCATCTGCTAGTGCTCCTGGACCAAGGAACAAATGTGAGTACAACAGTCAGAATTCTCAGGAGTACAAAGATAGACCTGCGCATTCGCAAAGTAGTTAGGCACAAGGGGGTACTAAGACTCCTGCATGTGCTAAGTGTGGTAGGAGCCACTCATGGATGTGTTGTGGTGACTCCACTAGTTGCTTTCAAGTTTGCTAAGAATGGTCATTTTATGGGAGAGTGTCCTAAGAGCAGATAGAGTAATGGTAATGGAGGCAATAGAGCCCAATCTTCATCAGTTGCTCCACCAGATAGAACTGCATCTAGATGAGCTACAGTAAGGGTAGGAGGAGAAGGAAACCATCTTTCTGCTATTGCTAGTCACTGAGAGCAAGAGGATTTGCCAGATGTTGTCACTAGTGTGATCCAAGTCTTCAATTTTGATGTTCTTCCTGAGTAACTTCTTAAGCCTTCAGTGTTTCTACACCTGATAGTGAGTTTATTCTAGTAGAGAGAGTCTATCTTGATTGTTCTAATTTCGTCAATCACAAGAGTACCATGGCTGATTTAGTTAAGTTAGACATGGTAGATTTTGATGTCATTCTAGGTATGGACTGGCTTCATACCTGTTATGCATCAATAGATTATGGAACTCGAGTAGTCAGGTTCCAATTTCTAGTTAACGAATTATAGAGTTAAAGAGTTGTTTAGCAGTGCCTAAGGGTCGTTTTATTTCATACCTCAAGGTGAGAAAGTTAGTTTCCAAAGGGTGTGTCTATCACTTAGTCTGAGTTAATGACTCTAGTGTTCAGAGACATTATATTCATTCAGTTTTATTAGTAAAATTATTTCGAGAAATTTTTCAGATGATCTTCTCATAGTCCCTCCTGAGAGAGAAATAAACTTCGATATAGATGTTCTTCGAGATACTCGTCCTATATCTATTCCGCCATATAGAATGGCCCAACAGAGTTGAAAGAGCTTAAAGAGCAGTTGAAAGATCTTTTAGAGAAAGGTTTTATTCGACCAAGTATCTCACGTTGGGGTGCTTCAGTCCCATTTGTGAGAAAGAATGATGGTTCCTTAGGATGTGTATAGACTACTATCAGGTGAAAGTAAGGGAATATTATATTCCCAACACAGCATTCAGGACCCTTTATGGTCATTATGAGTTCTTAGTTATGTCCTTTAGTTTGAGCAAGGCACCCGCAACATTCATGGACCTTTTGAATAGAGTTTTCAAACCTTATTTAGATATGTTTGTTATCGTCTTCGATGACATATTAACCTATTCGAGGAATGAGGAAGATCATGCTAGTCATCTGAAAATAGTTTTCCAGACTCTAAGAGATAGAGAGTTGTACGCCAAGTTCTCTAAGTGTGAGTTTTGGCTTGAAGTTTGTGACATTCTTAGGCCACATTGTGTCTGCAGAGGGAATTAAAGTTGATATTTAGAAGATAGAGGTAGTGCAGAATTGTCCTAGACCCACATCTCCAACTGATATTAGGAGTTTCTTGGGGTTGGCCGGATATTGTAGAAAGTTTGTTGAGGGTTTTTTTTAAATATATTTCATCTCCTTTGACCAAGTTGACTCAGAAAATAGTGAAGTTTCAATGGCCTGAAGCTTGTGAGAAAAGATTTCGAAATTGAAAATGAGGTTGACTACTACCCCAATATTGACCTTACTAGAAGGTACACAAGGCTTTGTTGTCTATTGTGATGCGTCTAGAGTTGGTTGGGTTGTGTGTTAATGTAGAATGGCAAAGTTATAGCTTATGCCTCCAGACAGTTGAAAGTTAATGAGAAGAACTACCCAACCCATGATCTAGATTTTGTAACCATAGTATTTTCTTTGAAAATATGGCCCCATTATCTATATGGTGTGCATGTAGATGTGTTCACCGATCACAAAAGTCTTCAGTATCTGTTTAGTCAAAAAGAGCTTAATCTTATACATAGGAGATGGTTAGAATTACTCAAGGATTATGATATGAGTAATCTTTATCACCCAGGTAAGGCTAATGTTGTTGCCGATGCCTTGAAAAGGTTATCTATGGGTAGTACCACCCATTTTGAGGAAGATAAGAAAGAATTAGCAAAAGTGGTGCATAGACTTGTACGACTAGGAATTCGACTAATGGACTCCACAGAAAAAGGAGTAGTGGTGATGAATGGGGCTGAATCATCATTAGTGCCAGAAGTAAAGGAGAAGCAAGACCAATATCCTTTATTACTTGAATTAAAGACAAGTGTTCATAAGAAAAAAGTGATGGGTTTTGAACAAGGGAGAGATGGTGTTTTGACGTATCAAGGTAGATTGTGTGATTTATTTCAAGGGTAATTGGGATGATCACCTACCTCTCATTGAGTTTGCGTACAACAATAGTTGTCACTCTAACATCAAGATGGCTCCTTATTGGATTGTTTGAAGTTGGTGAAGTAGGGTTGATATGACCACACTTAGTTCATTAAGTTATGGAGAAAGTTAAAGTTATTCACGAGATATTGAAAACAACGCAGAGTCGTCAGAAATCCTACTGTGATGGTAGGAGGAGGGAGTTAGAGTTTGAAGTAGATGATTGAGTTTACTTGAAAGTTTCACCTATGAAGGGTTTTATGATATTTGGTAAGAATTGTAAGCTTAGTCCCCGTTATATTGGCCTTACAGAATATCCAAGAGGATTGCCAATGCAGATTATGAGTTGGAGCTACCACAAGAATCAGTAGCAGTCCATCCGGTGTTCCACATCTCCATGTTGGAAAAGTGTATGGGCGATCCTTCATTGGTCATACCAATGGAAGACATTGGGATCAAAGATAGCTTATCTTGTGAAGAGATTTCGGTTTAGATTCTAGGTCGGCAAGTTTGCAAGTTCAAGACTAAGGAAGTAATATCAGTCAAAGTTCTATAAAGGAACCACTTTTTTGTGGAAGCTACTTGGGAAGCTGAGGAAGATTTGAAGAAGAGATATCCACATCTCTTTGAATACAGAGAAGCTCCAAATTAAGGTACTAATCCTTTTATTGGCTTTTATTTGTAAGATTAGCATGTTGTATTTGCATTGCTTGTTGGGTGTTTGAGCTCAATGTTAATGTTACACCCTTAGCCTATTAAGAGTAATATCATTCGAGGACGGACGTTCCCAAGGGGGAAATATTGTAACATCTCACAAATTGAAAGAACTAGAAAGAGTTGGAATTAGAAAGGGTCATTTCTGGAAATATTAAAAATCTGGAAAATTGGTTAAGTTATGTTTGAGTTTTTGGTCAACTTCAAATGACCATAACTCCTAGCTCAAAATGAGTTAGGTGTGTTTCCAGATATGATAAGAAAGATGTTGGAACAATCTTTCCAATGCAGCCAAGTTTGCACCATTCCAAGTTCGTATAAGTGGGTTATGCCTATTGGAAGTTGGGTTGTTCAAATAAGGAAAGTCCAATCCGGATTTTAGAAGGGCATTGTGGTCTTTTCAACAACCAATTAATTTAATTTGTTTTTAGCAATTAAATTGGGGTCTAAATTGAATTGGTTCAGTTTAGCCAATTCAAAATTTATACTAGGGTTTTTGGAGAAAGAACGCAAGAGGAGAAAATAGGAGAAAGAACAAAGTTCGTCGTTCTTGAAATTAGCTTGTGGATTTCGAGGTAAGATCCCTAAGGAAGTATGTGAGTCATTCATAGCATTGGGCTCGTTCACCCACGCGCCAAGCATTTTTATTTCAGTAAAGTTTATTCTAGAAAGTTGAAAGTTGATGAATATTGAATAGTGTTCTTGAATTTGCTTTCGTTCTTGAGTTAGGTTGAGATTGAGGAGTTCCTTGAGGTTAACATATTGTTTGCTTGAGTTGTTTGAGTTAGATTCTTTTGTATATATATTGGGTACTTGAATCTAAAGGGAATTTGAGAGAAAGAACCGAGTTTAGGTGAATTGGGGTTAGAAAATTAAGAAGGAACAAGTCGGGCAGACACTGGATAACAGGTCCACGTCATAGACCTATTCCTCAAAAGTATAATTTTCCCCTTTGCGTCACGGTGAGGACACAGACCTCTTTGCCTCAAAAATTATCTTTGTGACCAAAATTTAAATACACCTCCGCGTCGCAGACTAATTTCCAAGCAGTGATTTCTTGATTATTTCTCATGTTTAGCTATCTAAAATCTTTCATAAACAACATGACATCTTTCCTATCACAAATCGCAATCCTTGAATCCATAATTCAATTCAAGGAAAGTTAAGAGTCAATTGAAGAGTAGTTAAGAGTCAATTCAAGAGAAGGTCGAGTCAAGAGAAGTTAAGAGTCAAGTCAAGAAAAGTTAATAGTCAAGTCAAGAGATGTCAAGAGTCAAGTTAAGAGAAGTTCATAAATTTTTCCAAAAGTCTTTTACAAATATATTAACTTTGTTTTAAGACTTGAGTTTTGAGTTGAGTAAAGAGTAAAGTTTGAAGTTCTTTTGTTCAAAAGAGTATATCTAGAAAATGTATTCCCAAAGAGCAAATGTTTTCACATTTAAACAAGAAAGGAAGCTGAAATTTCCAAAAGAGCCATTGAGCCAGTTTTCAGTAAAGAGTAAGAGTAAAGTTCATTCTTCAAAGATTATTCGGGAACTAAGTATTCCCATGAATTAAAATGTTTTCACATTTGAGCAAGAAAGGAAACTGAGATTTCCAAGAGAACTCTTAAGCTAAGTTTTTGATTAATTATCTCAAACGAAAGAAAGAGTTTTGTTTTTACAAGCATAAGAGCTAAAGTATATTTTGGCAGTAGTATTGAGCACCGATATGGGAAGGAGCTTGAGTTAAGATAACTCACGTCTCCATAAAACATGTACCCATCATAGGTAGTAAAGGATCATACTTTTTAGATGACTCTTTAATATGCTTTTAGCATAGACTAGTGGATCCACCTAGTTAAGCGTTCTATATGACAGCAAAGTATAGGACAGTTCTGGCAGCATAGGCAAGATGTTGTATCACCACTTAGGCTCATAGTGGTGGTTGTGTCATAGTGGTGGTTGTCGGTTCGATAAACTCCCACATAAACTATATTAATTTATTATATGAGTAATGTTGAGTTTATTATTGCAGTTTCTTTAACGTACTAAGTTATTTTCTACTGTTTAACAAGCTTTATATATATTGCATATGTTTACTACTTTATATTGAGTTATGTTATTCAGGAGTTGAGTAAAGCCAAGGTAAGTGTTTATTTTAGATTCTTTTAAAGCTTAAGTTTTAGCATTCTAACTCACATACTCGTACATTCAATGTATTGATGCTAGTTGGCCTGGATCTTATTATTATGCAGACTCAGGTAATCAGGATCAGCATTCAGTGCCTCATTGATCCAGTTGAGCACTCAGAGTCCGTTGGTGAACCTCCTAGCTTTTCAAAGGATCCTTTTATTGCTTTCGATATTTTATTTCATTAGGATGTCGTGGGTCTTATTCTGACATCCATCTCAGTTGTTTAGAGGCTTCATAGACATAGTTAGTGATGTTAGTTCTTGAGTCTTTACGTTTTCTTTTCAGTTAATGGCACTTTGGCAGTGAATGTTATTATGATTCATTTTAAGTTATATTTTGAGCAGTTCAGTTTACTTGTTTTAAAAGTACTTATCTTGAGTAAAGTCTTCTGCTGAGTAAGTAATCCAGGCCAAGGGTTCGCTTGGGGCGATCAATGGTTCTCGAGTGTCCGTCCCGCCTAGGGTGTAGGCTCGAGGTGTGACACACATAGACCATCAAATCAGAATAGAAATTAATGAAGATTCAAAATAGGCAAACTGTGGTATAAAAAAAAACCTTTTTCTCTTTAAGTCCATCATAACAACAAGGAAGATGATATACTTCTCCCTTTGATTTGGAAACTTGCCCTTAAGTTCAAATAAGAGAATGCCTCATCAGTCCTCATTTTTTGTCTTACTAGCACCAGCTCTCTCAACACCGCTATCACCATTTATATTACCTTTACCACTTCAAGAAACTTATGATTGACTATGACAAATAGAACCATAGCTAAAAGCTAGCTGTAAAATTTATATGTCCAAAATATTAATATAGAGTTATGTTATACTCCCATCCACTTCAAATCTATGCTTATATTGGGATAAAAGAATTTTTTGGTATAATCAATTCAAAATCGACAAATCCTTCAATATAATACAACCAAAAATATAGTGGTATTGTTGATATGTTTGATCCTTTAACCTAATAAAGAATTATGAGAAACATAAAATTTAATATAGACCGACCCTAACATACACAACATATGTAATGATTCTATCTCTATCTTTAGTTTTGCCTGATAATTCATAGTAGAAGATAAAAAATTGATTTTGAATACTCAACCATTGGTTGGGTTGTTATACTAACGATCGTAGACACTTGCACTAGAAGTTGTGTCCTTGATTATGCAAACATAAAAATGGAATACTAGTTGACAGTTTTAGCTTAGTATTAGATTTTTAGTGTGGAACATTTTCTATTTTAATTTTTTCACTTAGAATAGTACTTTGGATATTTTTGCTCTAAGTTTGAGAGGGTTTTGAAGACTTGAAGAAGAAGAGGGTTTCATCCCCAAGGATTTGGACTTGGATCTCTTGGATTCTTCATATTTGGCTTGTAACAAGACTTAAAACTTCATACCCATTTGAATGCAAGCTCATTTAGGTATAAATTTCTATCTCTTGATGTGTGGCTAAGACCCCGAATTCTTGGGGTGTGATTTAGCGAATATAGGTTAAGATAATTGTTGGGTCTTGCTTTTTGATGTTTGCGTAATGAAGGATACAACTTTCAGTGCAAGTATCTACGATTGTGCAATAGTATAATAACCCAACCAAGGGTTCGGATCGTCCCAAGATAGCGGTTTTGAGAATATATAGAAAAATAAAATTTAGTTCTAACAAGTCATAGCTAAAGACATTAAGAGATAAAAACATTGTAAATTAAAAAGGGGGACACAAGAGTGTCATTTAACAATTTGGGGGGGGGGGGGGGTTGTCAAAAGTAAGTAAACAGAGTAAAATAACAAGCATTTCTAAATAATGAGAGGAAATCCTCGGGATGTGACAGGAATACGGGTTCATCTAAAGTATTGGGTAGATGCTTTCAACAGAATATTCATAGAGTTATATTGACTAGGCTAGACTTTAAAGGGGATAAGCTCCCTCTCAAGCAACTTACCCCATTTCAAATGTGTTCCTCTCGGACACCATCTTGCCGCATGAAGACCAATGTACGCCTTAACCCACTCACTCTCTCGAGCTGAGTTTCTGGATATGGGACTAGGGTTCACTCTCTCGAGCTGAACTTCATGTCAACCCACCCATACTGGCTATCAATTTAGTGGTTTTAGTTTTATGACATCTCTCTAGAGCAAGCAAAAAACACATAAATCAACTTGTATTTTTAACTACAAACACATTAGATTCATCCACAACCACTAAATGAAATCACATTTAAACTAAGAATAGACTATCAACAAGTAAGACCCAACAATTATGTTAACCCATATTCACTAAATCACACCCCAAGAATTGGGGTTTTTAGCCACACATCAAGAGATAGAAATTTATAGCTAGATGATCTTGCATTCAAATGGGTATAAAGTTTTATGCCTTGTTACAAGTCAAAAATGAAGAATCCAAGAGACCCAAGTCCAAATCCTTTGAGATGAAACCCTCTTCTTCTTCTAGACTTCAAAACCCTCTCAAACTTAGGGCAAAAAATATCAAAAGTACTATTCTAAGTGAAAAAACTCAAATAGAAAATGTTCCACACTAAAAATCTGATACTACGCTAAAACTCTCAACAAGTATTTATAGTATTCAAAGATCAGTGCTGTAGCGGATCATTTGGCGACATTAGTCGAAATCGCCGATCAACTCGGCGATTCACCCTTTGATGTAGTTCGTCGCCATCTTGCACCAACCTTCAGTATCATCGTGCTTTCTATCATTAGGTGACATAGTACTACTTCGCAAACATACTCGGCAATACGTCGACTGCTCCCTTTCTCTGCTGACTTGATCTTTTTCTTCAGGGCTCAGCATACTGGAACAGAAGGCGAAGTAGGAACCTTCGGCGACTCGCCAAGGGTTCTCGGGGATCCTCAGGCCTTCATTTCTTTTGTCTTTTCAGCTTTTCGTTCCTTTTTACAACGTAGTGTCCATGATTTCCTTCACACTTCAAATACCTGAAAATTAAGGGTTTCCATCAGATACTGAGGTAAAATAAGCATTTAAGGACACAATTTCAACTAAAATATAGCCCTAAATGAGTCCAATTTATGGACTCATCAAAACTTTGTTTCCTTATTTCATTTCCATTTTAGTTGGGACTTGCTTTTTCTATATATAGGGCATGCAAACATCCTTTTTGGTAGTTAAACTTTATTATTTTAATTCTAGTTTTTGGCTTTGGAGATTAAATTGCAACTTTAGCAATTATTGATTTCCGAAGTTCATTTTCAATATTTTGATTTTGAAGTTCAAGTTCAGATTCTGGGTTTATTCCTCTCAATACATAAGTTCATGATTTCTTCATCTAAAAATAAGAATTGTGTTCTTGCTACTATGGGCAACTAAATCCACAACTAGGGTTGTGGGAACCATGAGCGATTAACAAAGTATGAATAGTAACTAAGTAAATCTTGAATAGTGTTATTGCATGCATTGATAATTCTTTCATTTAGAAGTCTTTTTAACGAGTGCTCGCGTTAGAACTTGCCTTGTTGCTACTTGCCAGACCAAGGAGTTAGTTAATTAGAAAAGAATTATCAACATACATTTAGTTTGATACTATTTGATAGTCTAATGTCAATTGGTGTGAGGGTGAAAACTAGCCATAAATCGATCTAATGTCTGATATGAGGTAACGGTAAGGGCTAGTAAATTATACACACATAGCCGGACCAAAGTGCAGGGTGAAATTATCGATTTGCCAGAACAAGGAATTAGAGATACCTAACTTATCACTTTACATGTAATGCACTAGGAAAGGATTTCTATTACTAGGATTACCACGTTATGAGCTTAGGGGAACACGTACACCCTAGTTTTTCTCTAATCTTGATAACAACAAAAGTTTGAATCTTGCTTACTAATTGTTCACATAACTTTCAAAATTTGTTTCATAAAACACCCCCCCCCCCTCCACCCCTTTTAAATACATGTTTTGGAAGTATGTTGACAAAAAGAATATAATCGTAAGCTGAACTTAAGTCTAAACCATATTCCTCATGGGATCGACTCCAACCTACAAATTGGGTTGTTTACTTGATAACGATCGCTTACACTTCTTTAGGGAGGTGTAATTTGAGCATATCAACTAGGGTCAGTCACCCTCAAGTGCAAGAACTACGTGCCCTCATAGGTTGTAAGTCCCCTTTGTGGCCATCAATTTAGTGATTACTCCAGTCCATTGGCAGGGTATATTGGGTCCTCTCAATGGGACATATACATCAGACTCCACATTTTGCTCATGTGGTTTCATGTCGGTTGTAAGTAGCTCCCACAGTAAGATTGTAGTGCATTGACCAGGTTATCAGTTAGAGTTCAGATTTCTGTTTTAGCATGTTATAAACTTGGTCATTGCATTCAGTTAGTTCATGTTCAGTATTCTCAGTATAACATGATGCTTATCTTATATCATTGCTCAGATATATTCTTTGTTCAGTTATATTTATTTTTTAGCTTTACTCTATCTTGCATGCTCAGTACCTTTCAAGTGCTGGCACATACTCTACACTACATCTTCTCATGATGTAGGTTCAGGTCCTTAGCTTTTAAATCACACATAGCTTGGTTCCCGATCTTCAGCTTAGCAGCATCAGTGGTGAGTCCTTATTCTCCGAGGATGACAGACATGTTTTCTTTTTATTTTTAGTCTTTTAGTTTCAGTGTTTGTTAGATTTAGCTAAGGCATATCCCAGTACTTCTAGTCAGATAGAGGCTTATATCAGACATAGTTAGATTCAATATTAACACTTAAGTTTTATTTCAGTATCTTAAACTCTTCTCAAGTTTTTATATAACCATACTTAGAATGGATATTCCCTATCATTTCAGTTTACATGATGTTTTAAGCTTCCACACAGTACTTTCCCAATTCAGTTTATTTAGTATGCTTATGATATGCCAATAGGGTAAGCTTGGGGTCACTCGTGATCCTAGGTCCCGTGTCTGCGTTCTGGGTAGCTTCGGGGCATGACAAACTTGGTATTAGAGCACTAGGTTAAAGAGTCCTATGATGTCTGAAAAGCCACACTAAGTAGAGTCCTTTTCATGGGTATGAAGTGCACCACATCTAATGAGAGGGAGGCTACAAAATGTTTTAGGAAAACTTCACTTTCTTGATAGTCTTATCGTGCGTAAGGTATGATATAATTCCTCATTTTTAACTTGACGTTATGCGTATTCAGATCATGCCTACTCATAGAGCTTACGAAATTAATGCTAATGCAGCTCCTCTAGTCCCATATCATAAAGTTTAGAATGCAGAGTTTTGGAATGTGATTCAGCTTTTGGCTCAAAGGGTGACCAACCAGAACAACCAGCTGGTTCCAGTTCCTACAAATGCTTGTGGTGGATTAGTGGCAGCCAGGGTTCATGATTTTATTATGAAGAATCCGCCTGAGTTCTAAGGATTACAGATTGGCGAGGATCCCCAAAACTTCATAGATAAGATCAAGAAGATCTTTGGAGTGATACAAGTAACTGGTAATGATATGGTAGAGTTGGCATGCTACCAGCTCAAAGATGTAGCTCACATCTAGTTTACTCAATGGAGATAAAAACAGGGGTACAGATGCAACTCCTATCATTTGTGAATACTTTAGTAAGACTTTTCTGGACAGGTTCTTCTTAAGGTAGTTGAGGGTGGAAAAAGCTAAGGAGTTCATGAATTTGAGGAAAGGTAACATGGTAGTCCAAGAGTATGAACTCAAGTTCACCCAACTTTCCAGGTATGCTCCTCACATAGTTGCTGATTCAAGGGCTCAAATGAACAAGTTTCTATATGGGGTATCTGACTTAGTGAAAACAGAGTCTAGAAATGCTATGTTTCTAGAAAATTTAAACATCTCTAGGCTCATGAATCTTGGTCAACGGGTTGAGGGAGATAAGCTTAGGGAACAGGCTAAGTATAATAAGAATGCTAGAACATGAAACTATGAGTATTCTCAATAAAAATAGGGTTGTGGAAATCGCTCGCAGTTTTAGCAAAAGTCTTCAACTCCAACACCTTCATCAGCTAGTCTTCTATCCTCCAAATTCTGACAGGATCAGAATGGTAGGGCATCAAACTCTAACTCTCAAATGAGTATTACAGGCACCAGAACCCACCCAACTTGTCCAAAGTGTGGTATGAACCATCCAGGCGAGTGTCTTGCAGGAAAGGAAGGATACTTTAGGTGTGGTCAGTCTGGTCATAGGTTGAGAGTTTGTCCTTATGCTTAACAGGGTCAAGGGGGCAATAATGGAAGGGTTCAGTCTACAACTTCAGCAGCACTAGCAAGTCGCTCAACCCAGCTTGGTAACTCATCTAGTATAGATGGCAGACAACACTAGAATATGTTGTATTCTCTTCAGGCACATTAGGATCAGTAAGATTCTCCTGATGTAGTCACTGGTACATTACGATTTTTTAACATAGATTTTTATTCTTTGTTAGATCTAGGGGCTACTCTTTTCTTTGTAAATCCTTATATATCAATCAACTTCAATGTTAGTCCAGAAACTCTCTCAGAACCATTATCAGTCTCTACTCCAGTCGGTGACTGAGTTATAGATAGACGGGTATACAGAAATTACCCTGTCACAACCTCTCAAAAAGTCACCTCAAAAGATCTTGTAGAGTTAGAAAAGGTAGATTTCGATATCATTCTAGGCATGGATTTGTTGCATTCATGTTATGCCTTAGTCGATTGTAGAACTTGGATTGTTCATTTTTAGTTTCAATATTAACCATTCTTAGAATGGAATGTAGTAGCTTAGCGCCTATGGGTCAATTCATTTCTTTCCTAAAGGTCAAAAAGATGGTCTCCAAGGGTTATCACTATCATCTAGTTCAAGTTAAGGATTTGAGCTCTGAAACCCCAACTCTTGAGTCAGTTCCAGTAGTAAATGAGTTCCCAAAAGTGTTTCCAGAAGATCATTCCGGAGTTCCTCCTAAAAGAGAAATCAACTTTGGAATTGATCTCCTTCCAAACACCCAGCATATTTCTATTCCTCCTTACATAATGGCTCCAGTTAAGCTTAAGGAATTTAAAGAACAGTTGAAAGACCTTCTAGCCGCGTGATCCTACCAGTACACGATGGTTGTGTATTGATACTACACTTGCTCTTTCTTTGTTGAGTATAGGGCATCTTCAGGCAGCTATTGACAGACCTCATTTAGAAGAGTAGTGAACACTTCTGTAACATCTCGCAATTCAAAATAACTAGGAAGAAGTTAATAATTGGAAATATTCATTTTTGGAAAGAATGAAAATCTGGAAATTTGTTTAAGTTAGGAAAAATTGAGTTTTCGTCAACTTCAAGCGGCCACAACTCCTAGCTCAGGATGCGTTAGGTGTACTTCTAGACATGGTTAGAAAGCTCTTGGAATGATCTTTCTAGTGCCGCCGATTTTGCGCGATTCCAAGTTCGTATGAGTAAGTTATGCCCTTTGGAAGTTGGACTGTTGGATTAAGGAAAGTCTAATCTAGATTTTTGAAGGGTAATTTAGTCATGTCCTTACATAATTATCCTAATTCATTTTTAGGAGTTTAATTGGGGTAAATTCAGATTTTAGTCCGTTTTAGAAAAGTTAATTTTATGCTAGGGCTTGGAGAAGAGTAGAAAAGAGGAGAAAGGAGAAGAACGTTTAAGATTCCTATATTTCATCAAGGGTAGCTTGTGGATTTCGTCGGAGGTGATCTGTAAAAGGTATGTGATATCATATAGCATTGGGTTAGTTCACCCACATGCCAATCATGATTCAATTCAGTGAAATATGTGTGATTAGAAACTAAATACTTTGAGTTCTTGATGAAATTCATTTGAATTCTTGTGGGTTGTTTCGTTGAAGTTTCTTGCGATTTAATTCATGTTTTTGGGTGTAATTTCAGTTTTAATCTATCATATATTGAGGGTATAGAAGATCCTAAGTGTTTGGGGAAAGAACCATGGAAGTTTAGAGGGCTCGGAGTTGAAAAATGGAGAAGAAAAGTCGGTAAACACCTGGGGAAGGGGGTGGGGCGTCGCACCAGACAGTGCGTCCCAGACCAGTCCCTGAATGTGGGGCTCTAGGGTGATGTGCCAGTCAGAGTGCCCCATGAATGTTGAGGGCTGGCACCCCGCGCCTCTTAGAGCGCCAAGGACCGAATTCTTTCTATTCTTCCCCCATCTTATCGTACTTGTTCCTTAGCAATGTACCTATGTTTTGTGGTTGATTCCAACACTCTAAGGTACGTATAAACATCGGGAAATGATCCATAAATATGAGATCATGAACCTTGAGTCTATAATCCAATTCAAGGAAAGTTAGGATCAAAGTCAAGAGAAGTTAAGAGTCAAGTCTAGAAGTTAAGAAGCAAGTCAAAGCAAAGTTTTTAAAGTTTTCAGAAGTCTTTAACAAACATTTTAACTTTGTTTTAAGACTTAATTTTCAAGTTAAGCAAAGAGTAAAGAGTTGAGTTCGTTTCTCAAAAAAAAAGCTATAAAGGAACTAAATATTCCCAAAGAGTTTATAAATGTTTTCACATTTTAGCAAGAAAAGGAAACATTGATTCCAAAAGAGCTTTTAAGCTAAATTTTGAGTAATTATCTCAAACCAAAGAAATAAGTTTGTTCTAAAAATATATGAGCTAAGTATAGTTTGGAAGTAGTATTAAGCACCAATATGGGGACACGAGTTCACATTAACACAAGTCTCCATAAACCATCTAGCCATCATAAACCATCTAGCCATCATGGGTAGTAAAGTATCATACTTTTTAGATGACTCCTTAAGATGCTTTTAGCATAGACTAGTGGATCCACTTAGTGAGTTAGGTTTTATACCCCCGGCAAGGTATAGGACGGTCCTTTGCAGCATGAGGTAAAATGTTGTACCATTACTTAGGCTCATAGTGGTGGTTGTCGGTTAGAAAATCTCCATAGAAACTATATTCCTTTGTTATATGAGTAAAGTTGAGTTTGTTATTGCATTTTCTTTAAAGAATTAAGTTGCTTTTACTGTTTTATAAAGCTTTTCATATAATGCATATGTTTTATTGCTTTATTATGAGTTAAGTTATTCATGTGTTGAGAAGACCCAAGGTAAGTGTTTCTTTCAGAATCTTTTCAAGCCTATATTATGTTTAGCACTCCAACTCTCATACTCGTACATTCAATGTACTGATGCCACTTGTCCTGCATCATCTTTTGATGGAGATGCATGTAATCAAGATTAGTATCCAGCGCCTCATTGATCCAGTTGAGCACTCCAGAGTCAGTGGGTGAGCCTCCTACATTTCGGAGGACTTCTTTTTGTTTCTTTCAATTTTATTATTAGTTCATTAGGATGTTGTGGGGTTTGTCGCAACATCCATCTCAATTGTTTTAGAGGCTTCATAGATAGTCAAACAGTTAGTTATGAGTCTTCCAGCTTTGTATTTTAGATGTTTTGATGTGAGACTTAAGTAGCCATTTTGGCTAGTTTGAATGCTTTCTTTAAAGACATTCTAAGATTTTTCATAAGTTCTTTATTTGAGTTATATCTCTTGTGTTTAAGTCTTCTGCTGAGTATGTAAGTTAGGCCAAGGGTTTTCTTGGGGCCAACAATGGTTCTTGAGTACCAATCCCGCCTAGGGTGTAGGCTCGGGGCATGACAACATCGAATTCAAGGGTCAGCCTGTTCTTCCGGGCTGCCATGAGTTCTCATTTTGTCTATGTCCACGTTTTAGACTTAGACTTTCTAATTAGTTATTGGTTCATTAGTTTGGGGTTGTATTCCTTGTTGTTTACACTTGTTGAACTTTAGATGTTTTGGTACATTGGCTTTCAGGTTCTAGGTATTTCTTCCGCATTGTTAGTTTTATTTGTAGACTTTTGTTTAGAGTTTATGGGAACTTTATTTTCTTTCCTTAGTATTTAACTTGCTTTCGTAACTTAAATGTTGTAGTATTTGATTAAAGTTGGTTAACTAATTAGTATTAATAGTTCTCCCAACGGAGGGTTAGTGTGGGTGCCAATCATAATAGTCTGGGTCATGACTAAGTTGGTATAAGAGCCTAGGTTCATTGATCTCGATGTACCAAAACAAGTATAGTAGAGTCTTGTGGAATGGTGCAGAGACGTATGTACTTTTCTTCGAGAGGCTATAGGAATTTAGGAAATCTCTATGTTTTCTCTTGTCTCCTTCGTGTTATAACTTGATTCCAATTGGTATCTGTCGATTCAAATTGGTATCTAACCTCCTTAACTTTTCTGCCTACAGATTGTTAACGTTAGATTCAATGGCGTCAGGCCTATAACTCCCGTCAATGCTCCAACTGAGTAATCTGTAGTGAGAGGTTGCAGTCGAGGCAGGGGTAGAGGAAGAGCTAGGGGTAGAGGCCGAGGAAGAGTGGCGCCTACTAGAGATGGGGTACCGGTAAAAAGTGCTCCCCAAAATGAGGCTCCTCTAGTAGATCATGAAAAGATATAGGAGAATGTTGAGGTTGAAAATGTTTAGAAGTTGGACAAGAGAAAAAGGTGTAAGCTGAGACTACAGGTGTACCTCCCATAGACCCAACATTAGCTCAACAGATCATGTCATTCCTGAAAGGGTTGGTTGGTCCTGGAGTGCTTTCTTCTACTCAAGCTCCCACCAACCCTCCTATTGATCACTATCCCTAAGGTGGGTGGAACTGGAGGTAATGCTACTTTCTTCCGTCATCTATTGGGTCCTTTCATGACTAGTAATGAACATGGGATGTTGACCATGTTTTTGAAGCTAAAGTCTCCTTTATTTCTTGGTTCTGAGAGTAAGGATGCTTATGAGTTTATCTTAGACTACTATGAGAGGCTTCATAAGTTGGTAATTTTCATAAGCATGGCGTTGAGTTCGTGACTTTTCAACTTCAAGGTGAGGCCAAGCAGTGCTGGAGAGCTTATATGGAATGCAGATCTTCAGTTTTACCTCCACTCACTTGGACCTCATTTCATGCTCTGCTTTTTGGAGAAATACGTATCTAGAACTTTGAGGCATCATAAAAAATATGCGTTCATGGCCTGGGAGCAAGGTGGTTTGTCTGTGGCTTCTTATGAGGCCAAGTTTCATGCATTGTCTAGATATGCTACGCAATTGGTGATTATTGAGGAAGAGCGAATCTATTTATTTATTAAGGGACTAAATTCAACCCTTCTTGGTTTCGGTATCCATTTTTCAAATTTCAAAAATAAAAAGTAAAATAGTTTGTGCATATTTTCGTAGTCCTATCTGAACGAAATACGCGAACCTAATTGTCATCTCGGAGAGATAACGTAGGCAACCCTTCTTGTGACTGGTATGCATTTTTTAAATTTCAAAAATAAAAAGTAAAATAATTTGTGCATATTTTTGATGTCATATATGCATGAACTACGTGAACCTGATTCTCAGCTTGGTGAGATATGTAAGCACCCCTTCTTGGGTATGATATCCATTTTTTTGAATTACAAAAATAAAAATTAAAATAGTTTGTGCATATTTTCAGAGACATATATGCATGAACTACGCACACCTAATTCTCATCTTGATAAGATATGTAGGTAGCCCTTCTTGGGTTTAGTATTCATTCATTCTTTCTTTAAAAAAAAACATTGTGTATATATTGTAAGAGTCATGTCTTCAACTCAGTTAGGACCAATACATTTGGGAGCATGCAAAATATCTAGTATGATAGAAGGAACTGACTTTGTGATAAACAATAGACTCTTTTGGTACCTCTCATTTATACTTTTGTGATGCATGAAAATTCTCTTGCATGTCTTAAAGATAATAATGAATCCAACTTCATGATTTCATGTGCATTGTGTGGTGAGATTTTAGATCAAAATATAACTGCATCACAGTGTTGATCTAGAACTTGGCTTGAATGTTTATCGAGGTGAAATCCTGAGTTATATTTGGTTAGGGAAATGATTGTAGGCCTTCTTTGACCTGATTGTGCCTTTCAAAACCTACCAAATGGCATTGATCCCTAGTTTTCCCCACTTTGAGCCTAAAGCCTTTCTTTGGACAGCCACATCTTAGCCACTACCCCTTCTGAGTGCTTACATGCACTATGCCTCTCTTCGCCCAACCATCTTGAGAGCACCAAAGATGTGCAAATTATAATAGAAAAATCTAAGTTTGAAGTTTTCAAAGGCAAAAGATATCTAGTCTCTCAAAGTCAAGGAAGCAAAAATGACTTCTAGACAAAGAAAAAGAAAGAAAGAAAGAAAAATGGTTGAAAGAAATAAACAATGACAAAAACACCCCTACAAGGTCAATGAAAGACGAGAAGGAAAATACTCCAACAAAAGAGGAGAAAAATTCAACCGAAAGAGATAAAATAAAATAAAAGTTCCAAGAAATAAGCACTCAAAACAAGTAGAAATAAAGGGGTGAAAAAAAGGAAAAGCTCCAACAAATGAGAATTTGAAAGAACTCAAAAAAAGGGAGGACAATGAAGAGGATTTGATGCCAAAGGCGTATGAATCATCAAAAGCACAAATTCAATTTGACGCTCAAGGAAGAATTAAGTAACTCCTATCCTAAATAAATATCCTACCCATCCCTAAGCCTACATTACAAGTCAATGACAAGAGCTACATGATCCATTCCAAATGTTCTCACATTAGTGGAGATTTACAGAAGGGTCAAGCATATGGTATTATAGTTGCATGCATTGAACATTCTTTTGAGTATGAGTGCACTTTGAAAAATGTCCTCAAATTAAACGCCTCAAATATGCACGAAATAGGACTTTTCTTGTTGTGAGGGAAATTGAAACATGAGGATTGGTGCAATTGAAACATGAGGATTGGTGCAATTGAAACATGAGGATTGGTGCAATTCAGAACCTTTGTTTGCAGCAAGATGATAAATCTGATCGATCCTTAAGTATGTTTGAGGTACCACTTGAAGTTTTAGGAATTACCTTGAATTCAATCTTAGTTAGAAAAAGAGACAAAAAAAAAAGATAAGGAGAGATTTACCTTCAATTCTAATTATTGGTACCAATCGTACTAAAGATTTGACTTTCTCATCACATCCTTTATTCTTCAAAAAAAAAAAGTGAGCAAGCACCCACTCTTTAATATTTTTCAAAGAATTTTTTTAGATTCTTTCAATTAAAAAAAAGAATCTGCATTTTTTTTTTTGGATTGTCCGTTGTAAAACGTGACATTAGGCTAACATCGTAGGTGTGAGACGCCTATTTTATTTCATTAGGTTTTCCGTCCCAAAAATATGACATATCTTTTGTCTTTATGCTTTGAATATGTCAAAGAATATCATTTTCATGTTTCATCATGTTCATATTGTACATTTTCTATTGATGATCTTGACTTAGATTCTGCCACACCCCGAGACTACACCCTGGGCGGGACTAGCATTCGAGAACCATTGCTGGCCCCAAGTGAACCCTTTGCCTGGCTTATTTACTCAGCGAAAGACTTTAAAGCATTAAGAAGAGAATCCAAATACAAGATAACTCAACAGTCTCAAAACTAGACTCATAAAGTTTCAGAAATAAACATTTAACTTAGCCAAAGTGGCAATTCAAATCTGAACATAAGCCAATAACAAGATAATGATGAATGAACTAAGATCTGACTATCTATGAAGCCCCTAAAACAACTGAGATGTACGTCATAACAAAATCCACAACATCCTAATGAACTAACTAATACTGAACGCAATAAAAAAGGATCCTCTGAAAAGTAAGGAGGCTCACCGCAAACTCATAATGCTCAACTGGAAAAACGAAGCGATGGGTGCTAATCATTAAAAGATGCAGGTCAAATGACATCACTACATTGATTGTATGAGTATGCGAGGGGAATTCTAAAACAAGACTTAAGTTTGAAAGGAATTGAAGAACTTACCTATCTCAACTCAACTCAACTCAACTCATTTCAATAAAAAGTAGTAATGTAAATGCAATTTAAAGAAAAGATTTTAAACCATGGATGTCAACTCCGTGTATTTAGAAATAAAATAATACTCTATATATGAAAGATACAACATAACTCCGAAATGTATACAAAATACATATAAACTGTGTATATAAGAATACAAATGCCTCTGTGGAAGTTTCTTTAACCGACAACCATCACGTAAGAGCTATTGTGATGATACATCATTTTGCCTAACGCTGCTAGAGCCATCCTGTACCTTGTCGAGGATATATAACCTGACTACTAAGTAGATCCACTAGTCTGCTAAAACAAACTAAAGAATCATCTAAAAAGTATAACCCTTTTCTACCTATGATGGCTACATGGTTTATAGGGGCTGGGAGTTGTCTGAACTCTCCCCCATATCGGTGCTCAATACTACTCCCAAAATATGATACTAGCTCTTATGTTTAAAAACATATTTCTTTTTGTGATTTGAGATGATTTCTCAAAGACTTAGCTCAAGGTCTATCTTGGAAATCAAAGTTTCCTATCTTGCTTAATTGTGAAAGCATTTACTCTTTCCTAAAAACTAGCTCAAAGGCTCTTTGGAAATCAAGGTTTCCTTTTCTTGTTTAAATGTGAAAAGCAATTTAAATTCTTTGGGAATACATACTCCCCATATACTTTTAAAGAAATGAACTTCAATCGTTACTCTTTACTCTTTACTCAACATGAACTTTAAGTCTTAAAACAAAATTAAAACATTTGGAAAAGACTTTTGAAAAACTCTAAGAACTTTTTGTGACTTGGCTCTTACTTATCTTTACTTTGATCTTAACTTTCCTTGAATTGAATTATGGATTCAAGGTTCATGATCTCATATTTATGGCTGATTTCATGATATTTAGACATACCTTAGAGTATTAGAATCAACAATAAAACATAGGTACGTCGCCAAGGAACTAATACAGAAAGATAAGGGGAGAAATGGGAAGAACTGTCATCTCTGGCGCTCTGAGAGGCGCTGGGTGCAAGCCCTTGAAATTCAGAGGCTGGGATGGCATGCTCTGGTAGGCACGGCACCCAGAGCCCAAAATTCAGAGACCCCTTCTTATGGTTCTGAGAGGGGTGGCGCCCCAGGCTCCCACCCATGTGCACTCCGACTTTTCTTATTTGTTTTTCATATCTAAACCCTCTATTTCAACTTGGTTCTTTCCACAAATAGATAGAATCAATTATACCATCAATATATGAAATATTCTAATTTAATTCACACCTAAAATCATGGATTCAGATCAAACTCCTCAATAGTTTCAACGAATCAAGAACTTAATGGAATTTTAACAAAACTATCATGAACTCAATCTCAAAGCTTTCAAGAACTTACATTTCCTAAAATAAATCATTATTGGCACGTGGGTGAATTAACCCAACACTACGTGAGCTCACAAACCACGTAGGGATAACCCCTTAAATGTAACACCTCAAAAACTAGACCCTGAAAAAAAATTGTAGAAATATACCTGAAGTAGTGAACCACGGCAAGGTTCACGGATCGTGATAGTGTCCAAGGTCAGTAGACCTACATGTGGTCTTGACTTAGAAGTCACCAGGCCCAAACTTCAAACCACAAGCACCTTCACGGTCCATGATCTTGATGACAAGCCGGGGTGGCGCTCGTAGAGTCGAGGCAGTGAACCTCCCAAGCCAGCCCCTTAGACCCCCACGCCTAAGTGAGGACCAAGAGGACCTTCAGGGTCTGTGGTCCTTTACATGGCCTGTGAGGGCATCCGTGGAGCCTTACCAATAAGCCCCCTAGCCAGTCCTTCCAGACCACAGCCCAAGTGGAGATCACAAACACTTTCACAGTATGTGGTCCTTCACATAGGTCGTGGTAGGGCTCGCGGACTCATACCCTCAGCTAGTAGTCACCAAGTCCAAACCATGACAGACTTCACTGTCCGTCATCCCTTTCACGGTTCGTAAAGGTGGTCATGGTTAGCCCATCTACAGTTTAAGTCAGGGTTATTTCAGTCTTTTCCTTATTCGTTGGACAGTTGAACGAAGTCATTTTAACCCTAAATTTTGTGGTATTAGTTAGTTTAAGCCTATAAACATAACTAGAACTTACCCAAGTTAGATCTTTAATCAAAACTTAGAAAATTAGAAGCAAAAGGAGATAAAGAGGTGACCAACACTAAATTCAAGAACGCAGCAACTTCCCTCAAGTCCCAGCCCCGAAATCAAAAGATTTCACCACGAAATTCGTCACCATGTATGTGGGATTTCACTAGTGGGTTCCTTTTACCCATTAGGTCCTTAGTTTTCAGTCAGTTTCTTGATTCTCTTAATATGACTAGACCTAGGGTTTCTTGAATGTTAGCATTATTGGATTCTTAGATGTTAGAATGATCCAAATCAGATTAGTATGTTAATATTCAATCTATTTCATGAATTTAAGAACCCTAGCTATGTAGTTCTTTAGTTCATTAATTACACATGCTAGGCTAGATATTTCAGTTATTTCAGATATATATGCCTCAGTTTGAAATGTGTCATTATTAGTTATTTATGCGCATTCTCAGTTTGCATGTCGCTTTGAGCTATCGAGTATATCACAGTAATTCAGTCATAATGTGTTGATCACTTAATCCATTAGGAGTAGCATAATACCGAGTTGGACTAGGTTTCAGCGTACCCAAATAGTCTCAGAACTACTAGCAACGTAGGTTGTAAGTCCCCTCTGTGGGCATCATTTTAGTGATCACGCCAACATGCCTCTACACCTTTGGCTGGGTGTATTGGGTCCTCTCAATGAGGCATATATATCGGACTCCACATTTAGATCATGTGATTTTATTATCAGTTATTAGTAGCTCCCACAGCTCAGTCAGACTCTATTACATTGACCATATTCAATATAGTCAGTATTTAGTATCAGTATGTTATAAATTGGTCATTTCATTCAGTTAGCTCAGAATTCAGTATTTATATCATGTTCAGATTATGCACTTTTTTTATTGGTTGTTTAGTTACGTGTTTATTTCAGCTTTATTCTATCATGCATGCTCAATACCTTTCAAGTACTAACATATATATAATGCGCTACATCTTCTCGTGATGTAGGTTCAAGTCCTCAACAGTCAGATCACACTTAGATCAGTTCCCAATCTCCAATTTAGTAGTATCAACGTTAAGTCCTCATTCTTCGAGGAAAATAGTCATGTCAGCTTTTAAGTATTTAAGTCCTTCAGTTTCAGTTTTGCTAGACTTATCTGGGGCATGTCCCAACATTTCAAGTCAGTTAGAGGCTATTTTCAGACATAGTTAGATTCATCTTAGTTATTAAGTTTGGTCTTTCTCTTAGTATTAAATTCTCAGATTATATGTTAAGTTTTAGTATATGGGCATTCCCCATCATTTCAATTTTATTTATGATTTAGCTTCCGCATTAGTTATTATTATCCTTAGTATGCTCATGTCATGCCGATAGGGTTAGCTTAGGATCACTTGTGATCTTGGATATTAGAGAATTAGGTTTCAGAGTCCTAGGGTGTCTGAAAATCCACACTAAGTAGTGTCTTTTTCAAGGTGTGAACTGCACCACATCTAATGAGAGGGAGGCTATGGAGTGTTTTAGGAAAAAGTTCATTTTCTTGTTACTATTATCATGTGTAAGGTATGATCTAATTCAATTCTAACTCGACGGTCTACGTTTCAGTATGATCATGCCTCATCGTAGAGCTAATGCTAGAAATGAGAATGCTAGGAATGCAAGCGCACCTCCTCCTTTCCCAAATCAAGAAGTCTCGAATGCAGAGTTCAGGAACGTCATTCAGATGTTGGCTCAGAGTGTGGCCAACCATAATAACTAGCGGGCTTTAGTTCCAAAAAACTCTAATATTGGGTCAGCTGCAGCCAAAGTGCGAAACTTTGTTACGATGAATTCGCCAGAATTCTTAGGATCGCAAGTTGGAGAAGGTCCCCAAAACATCATTAATGAGGTCAAGAAGATCTTTGAAGTGATGTAGGTAACTGGGAATGATCGGGTTGAGTTAGCATTTTACCAACTTAAGGATATAGCTCATATCTGGTATACTCAGTAGAAGGAGAACAGGGGTACAAATACAACTCCTATCTCTTGGGATTGCTTTAGTGAGACCTTTCTAGACAGGTTTTTCCCAAGAGAGCTAAGGAAGGAAAAGGCTCAAGAATTTATGAACTTAAGGCAAGGTAGCATGACAGTCCAAGAGTATGGGCTCAAGTTTACCCAACTCTCCAGGTATGCTCCTCACATGGTGGCTGATTCCATGGTGCAAATGAACAAGTTTATTTATTGAGTGTCACACTTGATGTAAACAAAATGTAGGAATGCTATGTTGTTGGGAGATATGAGCCTCTCTAGGCATATGGCTCACGCTCAGCAGGTTAAGGGTGATAAGCGGAAAGAACAGGCCAAGGAGAACAAGAAGGCAAGGACTAGACACTATGAGTATTCTTAATAGAAATCGGGTAGTGGAAATCACTCGCAAGGGCAGCAGGAATTTTTAAATCCACCACCTTCATCAGTTAGTGTTCCATCCTCCACGTTCCGTAATGATCAAAAAAGTAGGGCATCTGGCTCTAAGTCTCAGAGGAGTGTTACAAGTACCAAAACTTACCCAACTTGCCATAAGTATGGTAAGAACCATCCGGGTGAGTGCCTTGCAAGAAAGGAAGGATGTTTTTGGTCTAGTCACTATAGTCACAAGTTAAGGGATTGTCCTTTTAAGTAGGGTCAAGGAGGCAATGCTAATCGAGCTCAATCTACAACTTCAGCAGCACCAGTAGGTCGCCCGACTCAGCAGGGTAACTCTTCTGGTATTAGTGGAGGACAGTGCAAAAACATGCTCTATGCTCTTCAGGCTTGCCAGGATAAGGAAGATTCTTCTGATTAGTCACTGGTACGTACGAGTCTTTGATCTCGATGTTTATGATTTGTTAGTTTCAGGGTCTACCCTTTCCTTTGTAACTCCTTATATAGTAGTTAAGTTTGATGTTAGTCTAGAAACACTCTCATAACCCTTCTCAGTCTCTCTCCAGTCGGTGAACTAGTTATAGATAGACGTGTATACAGAAATTACCTTGTCACAGTATCCCAGAAATTCACCTCAACTGATCATGTAGAGTTAGAAATGGTAGACTTTGATATCATTCTAGGCATGGATTGGTTTCATTCCTATTATGCCTCAATTGATTGTAGAACTAGGATTGTTCATTTTTAGTTTCCAGACGAACCAATCCATGAATGGAAGGGTAGTAGCTTAGCGCCTATGGGTCATTTTATTTCTTACCTTAAGTCTAGAAAGATGATCTCTAAGGGTTATCTCTATCATCTAGTTCGAATTAAGTATTCAAGCTTCGAAACCCTAGCTCTTGAGTTAGTTCCGATGTTTAATGAGTTTTCAGAGGTGTTTCTAGAATATCTTCCTAGAGTTCCTCCCGATAGGGAAATCGACTTTGAAATTGATCTCCTTCCAAATACCCAGCTTCCTCCTTATAGAATGGCTCTAGCTAAGCTGAAGGAATTGAATGAGCAATTGAAAGACCTTCTAGACAAGGGTTTCATCAAACCTAGTATTTCACCATGGGGTGCACCAGTGTTGTTTTTAAAGAAGAAAGATGGTTCTCTCAGAATGTGCATTGACTATAGGCAGTTGAACAAGGTTACAATCAAGAATAAGTATCTCATTCCCAGGATTAATGACTTGTTTGACCAACTTTAGGGTGCTAGTCATTTCTCAAAGATAGACTTCATATCGGCTTATCATCAGCTTAAAGTCAGAGATAGTAACATTCCAAAGACATCCTTCAAGACTCGATATGGTCATTATGAATTTTAAGTTATGTCATTTGGACTAACCAATGCTCCTGCAGCTTTTATGGACTTGATGAATAGAGTATTCAAGTAGTACTTGGACTTGTTTGTTATTGGATTTATTGATGATATCATCATTTACTCTAGAAATGAGGAAGAACAGGCAATTCATTTGAGAGCTGTTCTACAGACTCTTAAAGATTTCTAGTTATTCGCCAAATTTAACAAGTTCAAGTTTTGGTTGTAGTCGGTTGCTTTTATTGGGCATATAATGTCTAGTGAAGGGATTCGAGTAGATTCCCAAAAAATAGAGGTAGTGAAACAATGGACTAGACCTACCTCTCCTACCGATATGAGAAGTTTCCTAGGTCTAGCGGGCTATTACAGAAGGTTCGTGGAAGGATTTTTATCCATAGCCTCACCATCGATTAGGTTGACTCAGAAGACGGTCAAGTTTAAGTTGTCAGATGATTGTGAGAAAAGCTTCACAGAATTGAAAACTCTGTTGACTACAACTCCTGTTTTGACTCTACAGAGGGTTTAGACGGTTATGTGAATTATTGTGATGCATCCAGTGTCGGCCTAGGTTGTGTGTTGATGCAGCGAGTTAAGGTTATAGCTTATCCTTCCAGATAGCTTAAAGTGCATGAAAAGAATTATTCAACTCATTACCTCAAGCTTTCAGCGGTGGTGTTTGCACTCAAGATTTGGAGGCACTACTTGTATGGTGTTTATGTAGATGTGTTCACAAACCATAAGAGCCTTCGGTATGTGTTCACCCAGAAAGAGTTGAATCTTTGCTAGAGAAGATGGCTTGAGTTCCTTAATGATTATGACATGAGTGTGCATTATCATCCTGGTAAGGCAAATGTAGTCTCAAATGCCCTTAGCAGACTATCTATGGGTAGTGTAGCACATATTGAGGAAGAAAGAAAGGAGCTAGCAAAGGATGTTCACAAACTTGCTCACCTCGGAGTTCATCTTATGAGCATAGCAAATAGTGGTGTAACGATTTAGAATGGGGTAAAATTTTCTTTGGTAATGGAAGTAAAGGAAAAGCAAGACAGCGATCCGATAATACTTGATCTCAATGGTGCAGTCCACAAACAAAGAGTTCAGGTTTTCTCCTAAGAGGGAGATGGTGTGCTTCGCTACCAAGGTCGATTATGTGTTCCTAATGTGGGTGAGTTGAGACAGCATATTCCTGCAGAGGCCTATAACTCCAGATATTCTATGCATCCAGGTGCCACTAAGATGTACCGCGATCTATGGGAAGTCTATTGGTGGAATGGTATGTAAAGAGATACATCAGATTTTGGGGATAAGTGCCCCAATTGCTAGCAAGTCAAGGTAAAACATCAAAAACCAAGAGGTATGACTCAAGAGATTGACATTTCTACTTGGAAGTGTGAAGTGATAAACATGGACTTTATCACAAGTTTACCTCGTACTTGCAGACAACATGACTCCATTTGGGTGATAGTTGATAGAGTTACTAAGTCTTCTCGCTTTTTGGTGATCAAGACTATAGATTCCGTGGAAGACTACTCCAAGTTTTATATTAATAAGATTGTGAGGTTGCATGGGGTTCCTTTGTCTATAATCTCAGATAGAGGTCCTCAGTTTACCTGTCATTTCTGGAAGTCATTCCATAAAGGTCTTGGTACTTAGGTTAACCTTAACACAACATTTCATCCACAGATGGATGGTCAGGAAGACTGTACCATTCAGACCTTAGAGGACATGTTGAGAGCTTGTGTGATCGATTTAAAAGGTAGTTGGGATGATCACCTTCCTTTTATTGAGTTCGCCTACAATAATAGTTATCATTCCAACATTCATATGGCCCCTTATGATGCATTTGTATGGGCATAGATGCAGATCTCCTATTGGTTGGTTTGAAGTAGGTGAAACAGCCTTGATAGGGCCAGATTCAGTCCTTTATGCTATGGAAAAAGTGCAACTCTTTAGAGATAGACTTAAGACAGCCCAGAGTCGCCAAAAGTCTTATACAGATATAAGAAGAAGGGAACTAGAGTTTCAAGTTGATGATTGGGTTTTTCTAAAAGTGTCACCTGTGAAGGAGGTGATGAGATTTGGCAAGAAAGGGAAGCTCAGTCCCAAGTACGTAGGACCTTACGGTATCTTCAAAAGGATAGGTAAAGTGGCTTATGAGCTAGAGTTGCCAGCAGATTTAGCAGTAGTGCATCCAGTTTTTCACATTTCACTATTGATTATGTGGGTGATCCAGCATCTGTGGTGCCATTAAAGAGTGTGGCTGTAAAATATAGCCTTTCTTATGAGGATGTATCTGTTGATATTCTTGTTTGTCAGGTTAGAAGATTGAGAAACAAGGAAGTCACTTTAGTCAAGGTTTGGTGGAGGAGTCAGTCCGTAGAGGGAGCTACTTGGGAAGCAGAAGTAGCCATGAAAGCCAAGTATCCTCACCTCTTTCATTCCGAATCCATTATAGCTTGAGGTAATAGTTCCTTTTCAGTTGTTCAATCATTCATGCATGTAATAAGTCTTAGTATCATATTCCTTCAGTCTATACTTGCATTTTCAGCGTACTTGCATGTTTTTGGAACTTAGTTCAGTCAAAAATCGGCCTTCAGGGTTTAATGGTAGGGTTGTATCTCATTCCCTTCATTTCAGCTAGTTTAGTCTTCATTCGTGGAAAAATGGTCCCAAGGAAACCAAACCCAAAATTTTTTTTTGCAAAAATATACCTCAAGTAGTGAACCACGATAGGGTTCACGGACCGTGATAGGGTCCACAGACCGTAGACCTACCCATGGTCTTGACTTGGAAGTTACCAAGCATAAACATCAGACCACGAGCACCTTCATGGTTCGTGGTCTTGATGACTAGCCATGGTGGCGCCCATAGAGTCGAGGCAGTGAACCTCTCTAGCCAGCCACTTAGACCCCCAAGCCTAAATGAGGACAACGAGGACCTTCACGATCCATGGTCCTTCACATGGCCTGTGGGGGCATTCGCGGAGCCTTACCAGTAAGCCCCCTAGCCAATCCCTCCAAACCACAACCCAAGTGGAGACCACAAACACTTTCACGATCTGTGGTCCTTCACACGGGCCATGGTAGGGTTCGTGGACTCAGACCCTCAGCTAGTAGTCACCAAGTTCAGAACCACGACTCCCTTTCATGGTCCGTGATGGTGGCCGTGGTCAGCTTGTCTGCAGTTTAAGTAAGGGTTATTTTGGTCTTTTTCTTATTTGTTGGACACCTGAACTACGTCATTTTGACCCTAAATTTCATGGTTTTAGTCATTTTAAGCCTAGAAACACAACTAGAACTTACCCAATTCAAATATTTAATCAAAACTTAGAAAATTAGAAGTGAAAGGAGAGAAAGAGGCGATCAACCCTAAGTTCAAGAACGCAGCAAGTTTCCTCCAGTTCCAGCACCAAAATTGAAAGATTTCACTTGGAATTCGTCACCAGGTATGTTGTATTTCACTAGTGGGTTCCTTTAACCCATTAGGTCCCTAGTTTTCATTTATTTTCTTGATTCCCTTATTATGACTAGACCTAGGGTTTCTTGAATGTTAGCATTATTGGGTTCTTAGTTGTTAGAATGATCCATATAAGATTAGAATGTTAATATTCAGTCTATTACATGATTTTTTTTAGAACCTTAGCTATATAGTTCTTTAGTTCTTGAATTACACGTGCTAGGCCAGGTATTTCAGTTATTTCAAATATAGATGCCTCGTTTGAAATATTTCATTATTAGTTATTTATGTGCATTCTCAGTTAGCATGTCGTTTTGAGCTATCCAATATATCACAGTAATTCAATCATAATGTGTTAATCACTTAATCTATTGGGAGTAACCTAATACCGAGTTGGACTAGGGTTCAGCGCACCCAAACAATCCCAGAGCAACTAGCCACGTAGGTTGTAAGTCCCCTATGTGGACATCATTTTTGTGATCATGCAAGCATGCCTCAACACCTTTAGCTCGATGTATTGGGTCCTCTCAATGGGGCGTATACATCAGACTCCACATTGAGCTCATGTGGTTTTATTGTCAGTTATTAGTAGCTCCCACATCTCAGTCAAACTCTATTGCATTGACCATTTTCAGTACAGTCAGTATTCAGTCTCAGTATGTGATAAAGAGGTCATTTCATTCAGCTAGCTCAATATTCAGTATCTATATCATGTTCATATTATGCACTTGCTTTATTGGTTGTTCAATTATGTATTTATTTCTTGTTTATTATATCATGTATGCTCAGTACCTTTCAAGTACTGACGCATATATTGCGCTACATCTTCTCCTGATGTAGGTTTAGGTCCCTAACAATTAGATCACGCTTAGATCGATTCCCGATCTCCAGTCAACAGTATCAATGGTGAGTCATCATTCTTCGAGGACAATAGTCATGTTATCTTTTAAGTATTTTAGTCCTTTAGTTTTAGTTTTTCTAGACTTAGTTGGGGCATGTCCTAGCATTTCTAGTCAATTAGAGGCTATTTTAAGACATAGTTAGATTCAGCTTAGTTATTGAGTTTGGTCTTTCTTTTGTATTAAACTCTCTGATTATATGTTCAGAGTATATGGGTATTCTCCATCATTTCAGATTTATTTATGATTTAGCTTCTGCATCAGTTATTATTATCCTTAGTATGCTCATGTCATGCCAGCAGGGTTAGCTTGACATCACTTGTGATCCTAGATCCCGTGTCCGCATCTCGGGGGTAGCTCGGGGCATGACATTGATGAAATTTACAACCGATTCTTAAAGAACTTGACGATTCTTGCTCCTTCTCCTCTTTTCTCTTCTTCTTTTCTCCTCTCTAAAACCCTAACTCAATATCATAAAAGTGTAAACCGAATACTATCAGTTTAGACCCCAATTAATTAATAAAAAATTAAAGTAAGTCATGGGGTATGGAAAAGACCGTAATGCCCTTATAAAATTTGGATTAGACATTCCTAATTTGAACAGCCCAACTTCAAATGGGCATATGTCACTCATATGAATTCGAAATCGTACAAACTTGGTAGCGTTGGAAAGACTATTCCAAGATCTTTCCTACGATATCTAGAAACAGACCTAACCTATAATGATCTAGGATTTATGGTTGTTTCGATTTTACCAAAACCCCAACTTAACATACTTAAAAAATTTCCAGATTTTTATATTCTTTCCAAAAATGATTGTTTCCAATTTTTAAATTATTTCTAGTTCTTTTTAGTTAAGGGGTGTTACAGATTCTTTGCAGTATTCCTCATCTACAGGATTGGAACTATATTTGACTTTATTCCTGGCTCAACAGGATATGTTGGTGCAATGAAGACTCGATCATATACAAGTGTGATTTTCTTTTCTACTTGTTATAAAAACTGGGACATAATTTTTGAGAATCTCTCAATAAATCACAATGAAGGCGTTATCTCTAGCAAGTCAATATTGGATATCATTTTGAGATTTGCTAAAACTTCTAATTGGGACAGAATTTTTGAGGAAGACCTCAAAAATTCCAACAAGTACTGTCAGAAGCTCGATAGTCAACTCCAAATTATCCATCATCGCTTGAAGTTCAAAGTCAACTTGTAAATCTCCAGCATTGTCGAGCCAGCAACTCCTCGTACAAATCCCCAATAAGACATAAGCCACAGAAAACACAAAATGGTCAAGAGTAAAATGAACTAGTGAAAGCATTAAGGCGATGACATTTTCAAGAAAAATCATTGAGCCATCTACCTTGTTACACTTGGAAAATCATCGAGTGATCCACCTTGTTACAATTGGACAATCATTGAGTCATCCACCTCGTTATAGTTGGACAATCATCGAGTCATCCACTTTGTTAAAGTAGGAAAATCATCCAGCAATTGTACAATCATCAAGTCACCCACCTTGTTACAGTTGGACAACCATCGAGCCATCCACCTTGTTATCGTGGAAAATCATTGGGTCATCCATCATTTGCCTTTTTCATAGTATTTTTATTTATCGAGAAAGCCATTGTATTTTTTATTTTTCGAGAGATCCATTGCATTTTTCATTTGCCAAGAGGGCCATTGAATTTTTCATTTGCCAAGAATGCCACTGAATTTTTCAGTTCCCAAGAGGGTCATTGCACTTGTCATTTGTCAATAGGGCATTGCATTTTCATTCGCCGAAAAGGACAGTACATTTAAATCACATCTATTTGGAGGTGAAGGATGTGCATCCTATCTATTCCTCGTTCAAGTCAGAGGAGACTTGTGTTGAAAGATATTTTCATTTAAGTCGCATCTATTCAAAGGTAAAGGATGTGCACCCTATCTATTTTGCATTCAAGTTGGAGGAGACTTGCGTTGACAGATATTTGCATGTAAGTCGCATTTATTCAGAGGTGAAGGATGCATATCCTATCTATTCTCCATTCAAGTCGGAGGAAACTTGTGTTGAAAGATATCTGCATTTTTAAGTTGCATCTATTCGAAGGTGAAGAATGTGCACTCTATCTATTCTGTGTTCAAGTCAGAAGAGAATTGCATTGAAATATATTTGCATTTAAGTCGCATCTATTCGAGGGTGAAGGATGTGCATCTTACCTATTATGCATTCAAGTTGGAGGAAACTTGCGTTGAACGATATTTGCATTTAAGTCACATCTATTCGAAGGTGAAGGATGTGCACCCTGTCTATTTTGGTGTTTAAGTTGGAGGAAACTTAGGTTGAAAGATATTCACATTTAAGTTGCATCTGTTCAGGTAAAGGATGTGCACCCTATCTATTGTGAATTCAAGTCAGAGGAAACTTACGTTGAAAGTTATTTACATTTAAGTCGCATTTATTCGGAGGTGAAGGATGTGCACCCAATCTATTCTGCGTTCAAGTCAGAGAAAACTTGCATTGAAAGATATTTGCATTTATGTCGCATCTATTCGGAGGTGAAGGATGTGCACCCTATCTATTATGTGTTCAAGTCAGAGGAAACTTCCGTTGAAAGATATTTGAATTCCAGTCATATTTATTCAGAGGTGAAGGATGTGCACCATATCTATTCTTCATTCAAGTCGAAGGAACCTTGCGTTGAAAGATATTTGCATTTAATTTGCATCTATTCAGAGGTGAAGGATGTGCACCTTATCTATTCTATGTTCAAGTTGGAGGAGACTTGCATTTAATGATATTTACATTTAAGTCGCATCTATTGGGAGGTGAAGGATGTGCACCGTATTTATTTCACATCAAAGTCGGAGGAGGCTGGTGTTGAAGGATATACATTCAGGTCCTACTGATGGATCATTTTCATTCGTCCTACCGATAGACATGCATTTAAATCCTACTGATGGATCATCTTCATTCCTCCTACAGATGGACGTACATTAAGATCCTACCGATAGATCATTTTATTTCATCCTATAGATGGACAAGCATTTATATCCTATCGATGGATCATCTTCATTTGTCCTACCGATAGACATGCATTTATAACCTACCGATGAATCATCATCATTGGTTGTATCGTAAAGGATGCTACCTGTTTCTTTAATTTTGTCACTCATAATGAGTTTTATCTTTTTTTTTTTTTTTTGAGAACATCCAAAAAGATGCATTCTCGATTAAGCTTGTAACTTCTCGCTTTTTGAAAGAACTAGGAAGAGTTAGGATTGGAAGGAAACCATTTTTGGAAATAATCAAATTTGGAAAGTTGGACAATTTTAAGCTAAGTATGAGCTTTGGGTTGATGTCAAACGACCATAACTCCTCACTTAGGATGGGTTAGGTGTGCTACAAGATACAGTCTTTCCAACTCCACCGAGTTTGCTCAGCTTCTTGTTTGTATGATAGAGATATGCCGATTCAAATTTGAGTTGTCTAGATAAGGAAAGTCAAAACCAGATTTTAGAAGGGTATTATGATCTTTTCACTACCCAATTAATTAAATTCATTTTTTGTAATTAAGTTAGGGAAAAAACTGATTGGATTCAGTTACGCTTCATAAAAATAAGTTAGGGTTTTGAGAAAAGAGAAAAAAGAGGAGGAAAGAGGATAAAAGAGGAAAGGATCAAGGCATTCGTCGAGGTTCTGGCATTTTGTTGCGGCTTTTTGGCATGGGTTTAATCCCTAAGAGTTATGTGAGCTTCCATAGTCTTGGGTTTGTTCACCCACATGCCAATCATGTTATTTTCAGCGCAATTTCATTCTTGAAGTTGAAAGATTAGAGTCCTTGATGAGTTCTTGATAACTGTTCTTGAAGTTCATTCTAAATCTTGTTTTGTTGGAGTTTTGATGATTTTTTGAGATGAAAGTGAGTGTTTTGTGGTCTGTATTGAGTATATTAGAGTGTACTTATGTTAAGTAATCGAATCCAAGTGATTGGGGAAGAAACCGTTCGATTCTAAGCGAGTTAGGGTAACAAAGCGAGCAAGGAAATTCGTTAGGTTCTCTGGGTTGGGCCTGGCGCATCTCACCAGTCAATGCACCCCAAATTATGCTCTAAAGTTTAGTGGTTGGTGCCCGTGCCACTCAGTGTGTCATGGTTGCCTGCCCCATCTAATTTGCAATTGGTTGTTCCGTTTGAGTTCTGTCGAAGGGTACCTTCACTCCTTTTCGATTCTAACTACTCTAATCTATTTATAAACACCTATAAGTCATTCATAACCTTGAATTCATAATTCAAATTCAAGGTAGTGTTAAGAGTTAAGTTTTGAGAACTCTTTCAGACATTCAAAGAAAAATCCCTTTATGTCCTTTTGTGGAGTCTTCTACAACTTCTAGTAACTTGTTTCAATACTCGAGCAAGTGAGTATGAGACTAAGGAGAATGTATTCATGAGTCTGCTTTGTCATCACGATATCCTTCATATCATGAACCCTAACTCTTGAATTCATAATTCACATTCAAGAGATAGTTGAGTAGAGTTCAATAAAGTGTTTGAGTTCAATTGTGAATCCTTTGAGATCAACTATCGCTTAGAGATAAGTTTTAAGTACATAAGTATAAGAATGAGAAGAGTCAGATACATGAGTTCCGCATTGTTAGGTAAACCCTCGAGTCGAGTTCATGCCCATAAATTTTGCATGAACTTCATAAGTTAAGTACCGTTGATAGGAGTATTATATTCAACTTCTAAGTCTTGAATATTGAGTTCCTAACCCTTTTGAGATTATATTCCTAATCATGACATGTTACCCATGAAGTCCTTAAGTTGCGTAGTTTATGCCCATAATTCCACATGAACCATATGAGTCAAGAAATATTGAGATGAGTAGTATCATTGAAGTTCTTGAGTTCTGATTTGTTGAGTTCCAAGTATAGACTCCTTTGTATGGTTATTGAAAACCTTGATTTGAGTTGTTCATGTCCATCATTCGGCATGAATCCTATTTTGAGAAGTCATTTACAACTTTTTCTAAACTTGTTTAAAGAATTGAGCACTTGAGTTGAGAAAGAGTAGATTCGAGTTCATTTTCCTAAAAATGATATATGCGAACTATGTATTCCCAAGACTAAATGTTTTCACATTTAAATGAAGAGGAAACTGATATTTCCAAACACAAATTTTCAATCACTATAAATACTTGTTTTAAATTTCTAGCTTAGTATCACTTCTATTATTTGAACCTTTTTATAGTTTTTGAGAGAGTCTAAGTTTTAGAGGGTTTTGGAGACTTTGTTCTAAGACCTTGAAGATTCAAAGGGTTTCAACTCTAAGAAATTGGACGTGGGTCTCTAAGATTCTTCACTCTTGACGGGTTTCAAGACTTACTTATTCTTACCCAATTGATAAAAACTGATATTGGTATTGATTTTTACGTCTTTTACATGTCTAGCTAAAACCCTAATTCTTGGGGTGTGATTTTGTGAATATGGGTTAGATAATCTGTTGGGTCTTACTTGTTGATGGTTTATTTGTTGACTAAATGTGATTTCGTTTAGTAGTTGTATGAAATTAATAGGATTGTAGTTGCAAATATGATTTTATCTTAGTGTTTTTGGCATGCTCAAAAGAGAGGTCGTAAAACTAACACTACTAAGTTGATAGTCGGTGGTATTGGGTCGACATGGGTTCAGCTCGAGAGAGTGAACCCTAGTCCTTTTTCCACACATTTAGCTAGAGATAGTGAATGGGCTAAGGCGGAGGTTGTGCATAATGCAGCAACTCAGTGTTCGAGAGAAACCGAGTTGATTCAGGGTAAGTTGCTCGAGAGAGAATTTACCCCCCCCCCACTATAGTCTAGCCTAGTCACAAATGTTCAACAATCTACCATCAAAAGTATGTACCTGATAGTCTAGTCTATCTCGTACTCCTATCACATCCCAAGAATCCGGTCTCCATATCTCAATTTCTTATATTTTTGTTTTTTGTTTTTTTTATTAGGTTAATACAAACCCCCCATTGATAATTGACACCTGCATCACCCCATTAGATTTAATATGTTTTTAATTGTTAATATCTATAGCTATGACTAATTAGAACTAAATTTTATTTTTCTATTAAGTCTCAAAACCAACTCCCTGTGGGAACGATCCCAACCCTTGGTTGGGTTATATCACTACATGCGATCGTATGGCACTTGAACCAAACTAGTGTCAGTTGATTACGTCTTTAAACATCACTAGGCCATACATCCCACTGCCTTGGGATTTAGTTTGTTGACTCTGTATATATCAGTTGAGTTTTTGAACGTTAGATGAGAAAATGAGTACCAATTATCCCACTTTCCACTTATTTCTTGGTGTATTGCTGCCACTAGAATAGGCTTGATCAACTAAAGGTGGTGAAGTTGTACAATTGACTACCTTGAAGCTTGATTCCAGAGGAATCCTTGATTGGAAAGGCTACGGAGTAGTTATGAACTTGATGAACAATGCAAAAAATAGACAATAAAATAGGTATATATTAAAACTTTGCTTTGTAACTTGTGGAACAATTGTTAAGTAGATGATGTTGCGTGTCCTTTCATGAACGGGTGAATTCTCAGGGCTTAATGTCCAATAATTATTGCCTCTTGGTTTGCATTGAATGAGTAATTTAAATGACATTTATTTGTAAAGGAGTAAAGACTGATTTTGTTTTTTGACTCCTCCTTCGAGTGCTTGATCTTTGGTCTAGTTTTATTCCTTCGAGGTGGAGTTTTCCTTATTCATTCGGTATTTAGCTACTTCATACTTGTCCCTCCATGTGCCTGTAATTAACTTGACCATCTTGCCTATTTTTTCCATACACTTCATTGAAGCATGATGAATGTTCTTGACCACGTATCTTGTTTGAAAGGAACACACTGTAATCGAAGCATGATGAATGTTGTTCATATGAAACAGTTCAAAACAGAACAATTCCCATATTGCTCTTCAGCTTCATTATATCACAAATTGCAGATAAACAAACTCTTCATACCAAATCTAGCATTTAAATGGCCTGTATATTCATCATGTAAACATATATCTAATACAACTTTAATTATAAAAGACTCTACTCTCATATTGTTAATGTTATTTCATACATGACTACTTCAAAGATTTAAAGAATCATCAATTTTTTTTATGCGACATCTAACCTGGATCACAGTCAGGGCTAAACTTTGAGGTATATATATGCAACTGAAACTTCCTAAGGATGACTGAACTAACAATACCATACTACGATTTGAAATGAGTCACATCGATTATCATTACAGTGATATCATCTAAACTACCCCTTGACACAGTAAGGTTTCCAAGTTCTCTGCAAGCAGACATAAGAGCAGTGGAATGTTGCTTCTTCTTCAAACCACTCATGTTTTCTGGATTTTGGCAATAAATTTTCATATTCCTCTTTGTTTGGTTCACCATTGAAATTCGCCTAGCCTTTGTCAGTGGATCATTATTTTCATTGCCAAATTCATCTTCACTTGTCATCCATTTGTTGACGATTTTCTTACAGCATGGAAAATAATTTTTCTCTCTATTTGACTTGATTAGGGAAATTTTTCGTAACTTTGGTGAAGGAGTTTTGCTTACACAATCAATTTTGTCTTCTTCCTTTACATTTGAAGTAGCCACTTGCATGCTTTTTTCCCTAAGACACGATTGCATTATGAGATCGACAGCTTCCTGATTTCCCACCTAAACAACAACTTACATCAGAATCATTAGACAAAATGAGTTGGTCTCATCAAAAGCTACACGAGAAGTTTTCATTTTCTAACCTGATCCCAAAGACCATCAGAAGCTAAAACAAGGTATTCCATATCCGGTGTCAAAGTGAGTGTCTTGGTGTCAGGTTCAGATGGTACCCAATCCTTCAAATGATCATCTCCAATGCTTCGATACACAGTGAGAACATCATGTACCCTCCAACCTCCTTTGTGAAGTTCTACATATCCTCTTTGCATCACAAAAGTGAAGTTACATACACAATCAAGAGAGACGAGAGATGTATCTTCCGATCTCTTTATAAATTCAAGTAATGGTACCTTATCCTCTATTCTTTTTCTCTCATCCTCCCTTTCAGCTCTATGATCTCTTGTGAGGGCTTCGGCAACTCCATTTCTACATAGAACAACTTTACAGTCTCCAAAATTTGAAATTATAATATCCTTTCCTTCAATTAACGTCGTCACGAAGCAAGCACCACTGCCTACACCCTGTTGTAAATCTCAGTGAGCATGTGTATTGTTAAATGAACAACAATTATGCCTCAAAATCCCAACCAGATTGAGTAATTGTTTCTTTAGGCTTAGGGTGACAACATGTGCAAGTCATAATTTAGGTGGACAAGAAATGGAACAAAATTTTCCTTCATAGAAATTTAATAGATTCCAAATAAGTATGTTTGCCTCCAAGAGAAGTAATTACTTAGGAGGTGGCTCGGACTAACCCAATAGCTTTTTCGTAGATCATGTATTTGTTTTAGAGAATTAAATAAATAAATAAATAAATAAATAAATATATATATGAACTTGTGAACCCCATACAAAACTGATTGACGGCTAAGCAGTAAGGAATACACTTTCCATCCCAAAGTTGTGGGTTCGAACCCCATTGTCAACAAAAGTTAAAGGAAGCATGCCTTGTAATATTTTTATCTTCTACCGTAAAATTTTTTAAAACCCCAGAAGAATGTCAAAGTTGGTTCAAACTCCGCCCTAAAATAATTTAAAACCCCAAAAGAATGTCAAAGATGGTTCAAACTCCTAATCCTATAGCTCCGCCTCCGGTTCAAACTAAATAATTTAAAACCTCCAAAGAATGTTAAAGACTGTTCAAACTGTTTCGTAGTTGGTACTATTGTATCTACTTAATTTAGAAAAGCTGATAAAGTAAAAGAAAAAACTTAGAATTTGCAAGCATTTTTGAATACAGAAGTTGCAGAAAGAAGAGAGACAGAATATTAAATGTGATTACCTGTTTCAAGAATTGGTGATCAGTTTTGATATAAACAGCCTCAATAGCTTTTTCTCTTGTCGAAGTAGAACCATTATCAAGTATTTCAAATACATAGGAATGCAAGTTCTTTGCCACAAATTGAGCAGCCATTCATCCCCCGTGTCCATCATATACCCCAAAGAAACTCTACAATTCTCAAGAATTAGATCCATTTCAATTCATACATACATACATAGCAATGAATTTAATTAAAACATAGAAAACTATACCCTTTTGTGATGTGAGGTAGAAATGATCTTGTGGGAAGGAAAGTTGCAGCTATTGTGTTGGTGCAAGTTTCTTTGAGCCAACCTACGAGCCGTAGGAAGTCCTACTGAAAACTCTTCGAAAGAGTGAAGTCACAAACAAATCCTCTATCAGCTAATGAAGAGTTTTCTTAGTGAGGATCATATCCTTTGAGGATGCAAATTGAATTACATAAAGATAAGCACTTAGATGTAAATCCTCTGGCCCTAGCCTAAAATTCTTACTTCATAACAATGGTTTTTGATGAGATGGCAAACCTTCAAACCTTACGAACGAAAAGGGGATTTTGATGATGACAACATGAACCAAGTTCACATAGCATATGTCCGAATTCAAAAGTAAATGGTGGGAAAAGAAGGCAGTTGGTGTACAAAGCAAATTGAGTCAAAAGAGGAAAAAGGAATAAGCGGAAGAAAACCAACACAAATAAGGAAACAGATATTCGAGTACAAGAAGGAAAAGAATTAGCATTTGACAAAAACTAATTTCTTTCCTTATACAAAATGGTTAAGTCTGAAAATAATTCTTGTAAAAGGACAATGCACAAGAACGAAAAAGGTGTCTTTTGAATCAAGAATAGAAAAGCTATCATAAGCAAAGGCTAACCCATTCAAGAGATCGCAAAAGTTGAAGAAAGAAGTTCTAGAGTTAGGATTTCTTTTGTGTTTAGAGTTGCATTTATTTGTCTTGAATCAGTGTTTAGAGTTTTGTGAGAGTGTAACAAGAAGTGGGTTTGGCTTCTTGGAGAGTAGAGTTAAGAGAGAGTTGTGACAAGAAGTGGGTTTGACTTCTTGGAAAGTAGAGTCAAGAGAGAGTTGTGACAAGAAGAGGGTTTGGCTTCTTGGAGATTAGATCTAAGCGATAGGTGTATGATTTGATCAGTATTAAACAAAACTCCCTATGAACTATTGAAAGGGAAAAAATGAAACTTGACAAATCTTCGAAAATTAGATGCTAAGAGCGATGAAGGAGTGTTTCTTGGATATTCATCACAGAGCAAGGCGAATAAGGTACTCAACAAAAGAACTAACCATGTGGAGGAAAGCATCCATGTCATCTTTGATGAAGGAAATAACTCAAATGAAAGAAATATGAAAGATGAGCAACATCATATAGGCATGACAAATCTACAGCAACTTGAAGAAGGAAAGTAAGATGATGATCCTATGTAGAAACAGGATTCTGAGTCTGCTCCAAGAATCCCTGAAACAAAAGAGATAGAGAATGAGGAAGGCACTATAGGACCTGACCCCTCACATAAAAATCAACCAAGCCCGTGAAAACACCAGAGTTCTCATCCAATACAAAATATTCTCATTTCTTTATACTTAAGGATTCATACAAGATAAAAAATAAGGAATATGTATGCCTTCTAAGCATATGTATCCTTGATCGAACCAAAGAACATCAAAGAAGCTCTCTTAGATCCCAACTGGATCATGGCCATGTAGGAGGAACTGATTCGGTTTGATTGAAGCAAGTTTGGAACCTGGTTCCTCGACCTCATGATAAAGCTATGATAGGAACCATATGGGTTTTTAGAAATAAGTTAAATAAGCAAGGGCAAGTTACACGTAATAAAGCCAGATTAGTGGTACAAGGATACAATCAAGAAGAATGAATAAACTATGATGAAACATTCTCTCTCGTAGCAAGAATGGAAGCAAGTCGAGTGTTAATAGCATTTGCTGCTCCCATGGAATTCAAACTCTATCAGATGGACGTCAAGAGTGCCTTCTTAAATAGGTTCCTTCAAGAAGAGGAATACGACAAACAACTCCCTGGCTTCAAAAGTCCTAATCACCCTGAATCTGTGTACAAACTAGACAAAACATTGTATGAGTTGAAACAAGCACCAAGAGCATGGTACGATTGTCTGTCAAGTTTCTGTCACAACCCGAGCCTACACCCTGGACGTGGCCGGCACTCGAAAACCATTGATGGTCCCTAAGCAAACCCTCATCCTGGATGACTACAAGCGGAAGACTAACTTAAGCATGAAAAGCTTAAAACTAAAAAAATTCATTGAACTCAATTACAAGATATTTAACTCCAAAAGATTAACTCTTGAATAAAATAGTATATCCAACTCGTAAGAAATAGGCAACTTAAGTCTTTAAAACATTTACCAAAATAAATGAACAAACTTTTGAAACTCTACTATCTATCTATGAAGCCTCTAACTAACAAAGATGAAAGTAGGGACAAAACTCATGACATCTTAACAACTGATATAATTGAAAGTACAAGTGGAATCCTCCAGAAGAAAGGAGGCTCACCATAGCTAAGTCGAACTCCATGTGGTATCAACGAAGCTCCTGTTAATTATCGTGAATACCTGTATCTGCATCATGAAATGATGGAGGCCAAATGGCTCAGTACGTGGAATGTACGACCACGTAAGGGGAATTATAAAGCATAAATATAAGCTTGAACTTGATAAAAAGGAAACATAGTTCAACTCAATGATAAGATATTCAACTCAGTGAAATAAGGTTTAACTCAATAATAAGATACTCAACTCTGGGTACTCAACTCTAGATACTCAACTCAATATAAAGCAACAATACACATGCAATATATGGAAAACTTTTAAAATAGTAGAAAGAAACTCAATGTAATGAAGAATACAATAACAACTCAATTTATATATAAAATATAATATAACTCTGTGGGAGTTTCTTTAATTGACAACCATCACAATGAGGTATGTGATGATACAACGTCTAGCCCAGGCTGCCAGAACTGTCCTATAATTTGTTGGGATACAGAACGCCTCAACTAAGTGGATCCACTAGTCTATGCTAAAAATCATTAAGAAATTATTTAAAAAGTATGACCCTTTCTACCCACATTGACTACATGGTTTATGGACACTTGAGTTATCTGAACTCGTCCTCACATCGGTGCTCAATACTACTCCCAAAATATACAAGGTCATATATTTTTAAAAACATAATTCTTTTTTTGTTTTGAGATTATTACTCAAAAATCTTTCTCTTAAAAGAGATGGTACTCAAACTGCTCAAAACTCTTTTGGAAATCTCAGTTTCCTTCTCTTTTAAATGTGAAAACATTTACTCTACTCCTTCTCAACTCAAGTGCTCAAGTCTTAAATCAATTTAGAAAATTTTGTGAAAGACTTCTCAAACTAAAGTTCAGGCCGAATTATGGACGTGAACGACTCAATTCAAGGTTTTCAATAACCATAATTAGAACTCAATACTCAAGACTCAACAACTCAGAACTCAAGAACTTTAATGGTAATACTCATTTCAAGAATGCTCGACTCAGAGGGTTTATGCGAAATTATGAGCATGTAAAATTCAACTCAAGAACCTCATGGTAATATGTAATAGTCCCATGATTAGGAATTAAAATCTAAAAAGGGATTAGGAACTCAATACTCAAGACTTAGAGCTTGAAGACACTACTCCTCTCAAAGATACTCAACTTATGGAGTTCATGAGGAATTTATGGGCATGAACGACTCGAATCAATGGTATGAATAAAAAATATGGAACTCATGTATACGAATCTTTTCATTCTCATACTTACTTCCTCAAAACTTAGCTCAAATCAGTAGTTGATCTCAAAGGATCCACAATTGAACTCAAAGACTTACTTGAACTTTACTCTTAACTTTCCCTTGAATGTGAACTATGAATTCAAGAGTTATGGTTCGTGATACGAAGGATCTCGTTGATAGTAAAGTAGACTCATGAATACATTCTCCTCATTTTTATGCTCACTTCTTGCTCAAGTCTTGAAATAAGTTGTTAGAAATTGTAGAAGACTCCTCAAAAAAACTCAAAAGAGACTTTCTCAAAAAGGTTTGAAAGAACTCTCAAGACTTAACTCTAGAAAGATATCGTGATGATTAAAAGTGTTTTAGATAGTTAATCATGAGAAACAATTGAAAAACACTGTCGGGGAGCAAGTACCTGATGTGGAGATGCATTTTAATATTTAGTCGAAGTAATTTTTTGAGGCAGAGGGGTCCCCGACCTCTTTGCGACGCGGAGAGAAAAAATTTCACATCTAAGGAACAAGTTGTGGACCTGGTCCTTATTTTGTGCCTGACTTTTTCTTCCTCATTTTCTAACCCCAATTCGATTCTTTTTCTCAATTTCTATTTAGATTCGGAGACCCAATATATGTACACAAGAATATAATCAAACACAACTATAAAATAGACATGATTTCCTTAAGAACTCCTCAATCTCATCATCTAAACTCAAGAACAAAAGTCAATTTCAAGAACACAATTCAAGAACATCAAACCTTCAACTTTCTAGAACGAACTTAACACTAAAATTAACATGATTGGTGTGTGGATTAACAAACCCAAAACTACAGAAGCTTACATACCTCTTATGGATCAAACCCATGGCGAAAATCTGCAACAAAACTCAAGAACATCGACCGAACGCCTTGATCCTTTCCTCTTTTCTCCTCTTTTCTATTCTTCTCTCTTCTTGAACTCTTAACTAAAACCCTAAGTGTATATTAGGATTACCAAATTGAACCTAATAGGATTAGGCCCTTAAAATATTACTAAAAACGAATTAAATCTGACTGGGTAGTGAAAGGACCATAATACACTCCTAAAATCCAGTTTTGACTTTCTTTATCTAGACAACCTGACTTCAAATGGGCATATCTCCCTCATAAGAACTCGAAAATGAGAAAACTCGGCAGAGTTGGAAACATAATTCAAGGGTATTTCCTACTATATCTTGTAGAACATCTAACTCACACTGTGCTAGGAGTTACGTTTGTTTGAAGTTGACCCAAAACTCATCACTTAAGCATAACTTGCAAAATTTCAGATTTTGCTATTTTCAATTTAGTTCTTCTTGGAACTCAATGTGTTTTACTCGAAAATATAAACAAAAAAATTACTACATCTTCGAAAAATCGATTAAACTTATGATTTAAGAGAAATCGAATTTCCAAAAAGAACAGAGTCGCCACTTAATTTTTTAGTAAAAATCAAGAAAAAACTTATAGTGTTTCAAAAGACCTAAACAGATAAAAATCGATTGAAAACAAAAGGGTTCGAGTTCAAATGTATATTCCAAGAAGGTGTTAGGCCCTCAAAATGTCCACTAACTCTCGGTTGACCGGCGATTTGACTAAAAAAATGATTTTGACTAACTTTGAAAAAAATTTAACCAAGTAAAAGAAGCTCATTTTTTATTTACTTACTTACTTATTTATTTATTTATTTGTTATTGTTTTATTATTATTGTCGTTTTAACTATCTCAAAGGGAAATGAAATAAAAAGGATTTTTTCTAAAGGGAAATAAATTAAGTGACAAGACCAATAATAAAATTAAAGCTAAAAGTAAATTTAATTTGAGTAAAAAGTGTGATGGCTATCTTTGGGAATTTAATTAAATTAAAACCATAAAATAAACAAAGTATTAGTCAATACAAATAAACAATAATGGGGAGAAGGAAGAAATAATGGTGTATATTCGAGGTATACACCATGTATACCACCAATTCTTTGACTCTTGAACCTGTAATTTTTTTTTAACTACGTATTTCTGCACTTTTCACCCTTATTTTCACGTTTTTGGGTAGAACAAAATGGCTAAATAGAGTACAATTATAGCCATATAAAATTTAAAATATAGCCGAATTGAGTTGATTTGCAAATTCGACTAAAATCTAAGATGAATTTAAATAAGTTTAATTAAGGAGCTTCTTAAATTTAATGAAATGAAATAATTAACTTAATCATAAACCGAATGGTTTAAAAATATAAACTATTATATAACTAAACTAATTAACCAAATATTTAACAAAAAAAAAAAATTTGAGATGATTTTCAAATATTTATAAAATATGCTGATTAATAATATAAAATATATATATTATTTAAAAGTTCCAAAAAGTGACAATATTACAAAAAATTAACTTGAAAATATTTTGAATTTTATAAGGTCAACTATTTCAAATCGTTCGGAATTTACGAAGCTCGATGATTAATTTAAATTGTGGAGGTCCAAAATTAGGTGTCAACACAAGGTTCTACATCTAGTGACCTGACCTTAATACTTAGAAATTTTAAATTCCTCGAAAAAACTTACTCACTACGAAAGATGGTTCGAGTCTTAGCTCAAATTATTTTCCAGGGTGTTACAGTTTCCTTCTCACACATGGGTACTCAAGAGGCAAGATAGACAATACTATGTTCCCTTGAAAACAAAGTAAAAACTTACTCATAGTTCAGGCGTATGTAGATGATATTATATTTGGAGGTACAGATGCAACACTCGGAGTTGAATTCGCACAACTAATGAGCAGTGAATTCAAGACGAGCATGATGGGAGAACTCAATTTTTTCTTAGGGCTTCAAATCAAGCAATCTCCATCAGAATCTCAATTCATCAACACAAATACATCAAAGAGTTGTTGAAGAAATTTGAGATGAATGAAGCTAAGACAAATGATACTCCCATCGAAACTACAACGAAGCTTGATAGTGAATGATACAAAATATAGAGGGATGATTGGATCCATCCTATACTTAACTACCAGCAGACGTGACATTGTATTTAGTGTTGGCCTCTATGCATGATTCCAATCTCGCCTAAAGGAATCTCATCTAAAGGCGGTGAAAAGAATTCTGAGATATCTTAAAGGAACAGTGAATCTGGTGTAATGTTATCCAGCAGGAGACTCATTTGATCTGGTAGGATTTGCTAATGTAGACTACGCTGGATACTTAGTAGACAGAAAAACAGATTAGCAATGGCATACTTTTTGGGACATTTCTGGTGTCGTGGGCAACTAGAAAACAAAACTCAGTCGCCCTATCCTCTGCTGAAGCGAAATACATCGTAGCTGCTGCTCAACTCCTATAGATAAAACAGCAACTCGAAGATTTTGGAATCAAATTTGGTTATATACCTATCAGGTGCGATGAACATGGCAAAAAACCCAGTACAGCATAAACGAACCAAACATATAGATTTCTTTCACCATTTCCTTAGGGATAATGTGGAAGAAGGTCACATTATCTTTACTAAAGCTTTTGGAAGAGAACCATTTGAACGAAATCTTGGGGCTGATGATTCAAGACTGACTCTACTCTCGAAACTTATATCAATGGACTTGTTCAACAAAAATTCAGCACATAATTCTAATCAACTCATATTGATACCTTATTTCAGGTATACATCTAGTGGAAAAGCTCATCAATCAGGTCTAATGATACTACCCTTAGTTTTCCTATAACCATGGTACGAAGATACTCACATGTCAAGGACTGCGTTCTTATCTTAACATGTATGCACTAATCCTCTATTGTATTCGACTTTGTATCTCACTCAAATAGATGACTTTGTACTTAAAGAATCTGGTTCACCCATTAAAACCACTTTTAAACCCTAGCACTAAAGCGGGAAAATTTCACATATTTTTTACAAGTCACCTCCCATATCAGAACACTCAACCGTCTATCATATGTCAAACCATCATCATTACTCGCCCATTTTTCAACATTTCTCACCAATTGTCTCTCACAAACCACCCCAAAACATCTAACTCCTCTTTCATATCCCAAAACCCCCAAAATCCCATAAATCACCATGGCCACCTCACCATACCTAGTCGCTTACTCTGATGATAAGGACTCTTCCGCCTCACTAGAAATACAACCCATATCGGAGTCTCCCAATGCATTGTCTCCGGAGAAAGAAGTCATCTCCATCAATACTTCGTTAACCCCACCTCATCTAGACCCCATTCATTAACCTTCCTAGTCGAATCACCCATTATCTTCCTTACCACCATATGCATATGGTGGCCCCTTTACACCATCTCCATCTCCTCTGCACATTATAAACCCCAAATCTACTTCCTTCTCCCAAGCACCCCCATCTCCTATTGAAACTCCAATCCCAACCAACACACCAAACCCTTCTTGCGAAAATCTACTAACCCTCAATATCAAGACCTTGACACATCACCCCTTAGTCCTCCTCATCCTCATATCCCCAGGCGACCACGCAAGCACATAGACATGAAACAGACCCACATATGCATCCCATTCACATGGAGCACAAGTCAAGCACAACTCAATAAGGTGGTTGAATCGAGCATGAAATTTTGTCGCTATGGTAAGCTCCAGTTCATCCACCTTCATCACCAATTATGCTTGATTCAAAACCAGAAAAAATATCTGAGATGTCCAAGTGCACACAAGGAAGTTACTTCTACGCCTAGAAAGGTTCTAAAAGGGTAGATATCACTGTTTCATAAGTCTATGTTTGAATTAGTACACAAAGGATTTTTTCCTAGAGGGGAGAGGAGATATGAGGCATTTTTCAGGTTATGGGGATTGCTAATGCCTTGGAGAATAAGGAACCTATTGACTAGCCCACTCTCATGATTAAGCATTTCAAACGGATTGCTAACCCTAAACCTGGTCCTCACCAGTTGGCTTTTGGAAACCTTCTCACCATAGTGTTTAAAGCCTTTAATGTTCCTTTAGGTGAAAGGATAACACTGCTAACTGCAGACTTCTTGTTGAGGATAACCAGGTTCATGTTGTGCCCCATGTCCTACTAGTCCGGTCACAATTCTTTTGAATGACCTCCATACTGCCAAGACACAGAATGATGCTCTTCGTGCTGAATTAGAAACCACCGCATTGCTGTGGTTGAGTTGCACGAGGGAAGTTTCTCACGTGAAGGATCTGCCACTGCAACAACAACTAGATAACAATGCTCGTGTGGACCTTGTTCTTCAACTCCTATTGCAATATCCCAGCCCATCCAAAGACCTCATTCGTCCTCCTCTTAATATATTGTTCCAGTTTTTGGTGCTTCTTTAAAAAACAATCTCGTATTTTGTTGTTTTTTGTGATTGCTGGATATTTTGGGTGGAGCTCCATGAGCTTAAACCCTAGTGCTTCTTGTTTTGTTTGGTCCATGTTCCTAACTTGTGTTGTGTTTTTGTATCTTGTTTGGATGGCTAATATCCTTAGACTATATTGATCTGTGCTTCTTCAGCCTTGGTGCTGCCTTTTTAGGCTCTAAGTGGTTTTTAACTTGCTGTTTTGATGCCTTAATCTTCTTTTTGATATGTCAAAATAGGGAAGTTGTTTATGTTGACTCGCTAACTATAGGTATATTTGCCATCATCAAAAAGGGGAAATTGATGAGATGGCAAACCTTAAAACCTTTCGAATGAAAGGGGATTTTGATGATGACAACACGAACCAGGTTCACATAGCATATGTCCGAACTCAAAAGTAAAATGCGGGAAAAAGAAGGCAGTTGGGGTACAAAGCAAATTGAGTCAAAAGAGCAAAATATAAAGAGTGGAAGAAAAGCAACACAAATAAGGAAAGAGATATTCGAGTTCAAGAAGGAAAATAATTAGTATTTGAGAAAAACTAATTTCTTTCCTTATGCAAAACAATCAATCAAAAAACAATTATTATAAAAGGACAAGGTACAAGAACGAAAAGGTGTCTTTCAAATCAAGAACAAAAAAACTATCATAAGCAAAGGCTAACCCATTGGAGAGATCACAAAAGTTGAAGAAAAGAAGTTCTAGATTTAGGATTTCTTTTGTGTTTACAGTTGCATTGATTCATCTTGGATCAGTGTTTAGAGTTTTGTGAGAGTGTAACAAGAAGTGGATTTGGCTTATTGGAGAGTAGAGTTAAGAGCGAGTTGTGACAAGAAATGGGTTTGGCCTTTTGGAGAATAGAGTGAGAGATTTGTAACAAGAAGTGGGTGTGACTTCTTGGTGTGCAGAATTTGAGTTCTAGATTATTGAGTTCTAATCTTGAGTTGAGTTTGAAGTTAATAAAACAGTGGTTTTCCTGTTAGGACCAAAATAAGAAGTGTTATGAAGCTAGCAAAGCAAGCCTCAAAAGATCATGAGTAAGAAGACAAATGGAAAACACACCAAAAGAGACAAATTTAATGTGGTTCGGTCAATCGAACTACATCCATAAAGGAGATGAGAAATCAACTATAAATATGAGAGTACAAAATATAGAGAGAAACAACCTCAACCAATTCACTCGAAATACAAGGAGGTACACAAAATTCTCCCCCATAACCACAACTCTCAAAACCTTATGCTACATTGTGAATGCTAATTATGTTAGAAGGAACAAGCCTATATTTATATAGTCCTAAACCTTTCCTACAAGAAAAGGACTAGTAAAATATTAAAACAATTTCCTAAAAGGAAATCTTATTTATGTAAGAAAGTCAGGGCAAATAAAACCCAACATTTCCTTCCTAGAAAGAGGAAGTTTTCACAAAAAATCATCGAAATAAAGAAACCATTGTAAATACTATGGATAACCTAACAAATCATCCTAAACAGTAGTCATAACAAGATAAAATGATAATTGAAGTATAAGAAACCACATATAACCAAAGGTAGTTTCACAATTCCCATTTGAACTACAGTAAAAGTTATCTTATTTAGTAAAAAAAAAATGTAATTGTTTTCCCTTTTTGTAACATAAACCAATTAGTTCAGACAGAGTGCCTAAAAGATAAAGCCAAAAGTCTGTAAAAAAAAAAAGCATTTTAGGCTAGTTTACAAAGGATGGTCATTTAGAAGATTCTAGATAAGTGAAGCTGGACTTTTACTCTAGCTCTGACTTGATTTCAGGGCAATTTTGAGCAACATTGTGGCCCGCGGTTTTTTCAAATATGGAACCACCATTCTATCCAGCCACAAGCAACTTCTCAATTTTTGTCTTCCACTCTCCTTTATTCTGTCATGAATAACTCTATCAAAATACTTGAGCATTGTTCCAAGGTGTTAGGTACTGAACTATATGACATCAGTATTCTTTCTTCTTCTTTACTATGATCTTTTCCCACCTGCATGCAGACAATGGAAGCATTAAAAAGTTTTTGAAGAGATATAAGAGACATTGTAAGCAAAAAATAGGTTGGTAATAAGGTAAATAAATAATTTCCACTATTATTGTGAACATTTTTTTATAGTCTAAACACTCTTATAAAGACTTCTACAATGATTATGACATGTCTCTACTGAGATTTGAATGTTATGTAAGACAGACCAAAACATAGGAAAGTAGGAATTAGGGTGAGGGTGCAAAAGCAAGAAAAGCGATTAACAGAAATTTGCTATTTAAAGCCATCTGCGTTCAAGTGTTTCGTCAATAGATGTTGGCTTTCAGTCATTCTAGAATCATATGCTCTAATAAAACAATGTACGCAACCTTACCCCAACCTTTTGAGGATAGAGATGTTGTTTCTGATAGACCTCAGCTCAAGTAAAACATGAGAAAACAATAAGGAAAAGAGAATACAATTCACAATACTAGTAGCATAAACAAATAATACCATAAATGAAGCGAAGGAAATGATAAACTGCAAGTATAAGAAAATAGAAGAAAAAAATACCAATACTATTGAGAAGGGAAACTGGCATCAGTACATTGAATGTACGAGAATGCGAGTAGGAATTCTAAAACAACATAGTCTTGAAAGGAAATCTGAAAGAAACACTTACCTTGACTCTTCTCAACTCATGTATAATATAAAGCAATTTAAAACAAGTGCAATATAAAGAAAAGTTGTTTATAAAACATCATGTCAACTCTGTGTATACAAGGATGCAACATAACTCTGAAATGTATGTAAAAATACAATAAACTGATGTATATATAAGTACAATAACTTTTGTGGGAGTTTCTATAACCAACAACCATCACATAAGAGCTATAGTTGATGATACATAGATCTACGTCATGCTACCAGCGCATCCTATACCTAGCCAGAGGTGTAAGACCTGAACTACTAAGTGGATCCACTAGTCTATTGTGAAAATGGTTCATCTAAACAGTATGACCCTTTTCTACCCATGGTGGCAACATGGTTTTATGGAGACGTGAGTTATCTAAACTCATGCTTGCCCCCAATTTGGTGCTCAATGCTACTCCCAAAATATTCTAGCTCTTATGTTTAAAAAACATGTTTCTTCTGTGATTTGAGATTAGTGCTCAAAAAAGAAAAACTTAGCTCAAAGGCTATCTTGGAAATCAAAGTTTCCCCTCTTGCTTCATTTAGAAAGCGATTACTCTTTTCTGAAAACTAGCCCGAAGGCTTTTTGGAAATCTCAATTTCCGTTCTTATTTAAATGTAAAAACATTTTAAATCTCTTTGGGAATACTTAGTCACCATATACTTTTTAAAGAAATGAACTTCAATCTGTACTCTATAACCTTTACTCAACTTAAAATTTAAGTCTTAAAACACAGTTAAAACATTTGGAAAAGACTTTTGGAAAACTTTAAGAACTTCTCTTAACTTGACTTTTACTTCTCTTGACTTGATTTTTAACTTTCCTTGAATTGGATTATGGATTCAAGGTTCATGATCTCGTGTTTACGGATGATTTCATGATGTTTAGATGTACCTTAGAGTGTTGGAATCAACTAGAAAATATAGGTACATTGCTAAGGAACTAATATAAAAGGTTGGGGAAGAAATGCGAGAAACTGGCAACCTTGGCGCTCTGAGAGGCGCGGGGCGCCCGAGCACAAAATTCAAAGTTGATGTTGTGGCACTCTAGCTGGCACGTCACCCCAGAGCCCAAAGTTCAAAGGAACTTTTGTGGCGCTCTGGAAGGCGCGGCACCCCAAGCCCTTGCCCAGAAAATTTCCAATTTTTCTTGCTCGCTTTTCATCTCTAAAACCTCTAAATTTCAATGGTCCTTTCCCTAAGCACTTAGAATCATTTCTACCCTCAATATACATCAGATTCTACTTGAAAAACACAACTAACAACATGAATCAATCTCAAGAAAACTCCAACAGCACAATCCACAAGAATTGAAACGAATTTCACCAAGAACACAAGGATTTACTTTCAAATCTAATAACTTCGTTGAAATTGAATCATGATTGGTGCGTGGGTGAACTAACCCAAAGCTATGTGATCTCACATACCTTGTAGGGATCACCCTCTACGAAATTCACAAGCTTATCTCGACTGATCTTGAACTTCCTTCTCTTTTCTCCTCTTTTCTCTTTTCTCCTCTTTTCTCTTTTCTCCAAGCCCTAGTGTGAACTCTAACTTTTCTAAACTGACCAAAATCTGGTTTTACCCCAATTAATCTCCTAAAAATGGATCAAAATAATAGGGGAAGGAAAAGACTAAAATACCTCCTTAAAATCCGGATTGTACATTTTCTTATTTGAATAGCCCAACTTTCAATGGGCATAAGTTGCTCATACGAACTCGAAACCACTCAAATTTATCAGCATTTGAAAGATCATTCCAAGGGATTTCTAACCATATCTAGAATCACACCTAACTCTTCCTGAGCTAGGAATTATGGCCGTTTGAAGTTGACGAAAAACTCACTTTAACACCTTTACCAAATTTCCAAATTTTTAAATTCTTCCCAAAAATAACTATTTCTAGATTTTAAACTTCCATCTAGTTCTTTCTAGTTGCGAAATTTTAGAATTAAGACTTAACCTCTATAAATTGGTTTTCCCTCCATCCATTAGGGTTACCATATAATCTCTATATTATTCTATTGTTGACAGCTGTGGTAACATAAGGCTAGAGCAAGGAGATAGAAACCAACTTATGACCAACGTTGTTGCTTCTTTCTATAATAATGTCTTCCGCATAAGGTGTGTGGCCATAACGATTTCTATTTTAGATTATCATGTTCAAGATTCTGATGTGCATTAAAGTATTTAAACTTACATGTGTATACTTTAAGTTTAAATACTTAAAGTACTTTAAACAATTCAGTCTTTGATGCTACTTGTAAGTTTAAATACTTTCGTGCACATCATGATCTTGAACACAATAAACTTACATAGAGCTCGTTAAGGGAACATACCTTATGCGGAAGAAATCATCACAAAGAGAAGCACAAGAGATAGTCGTAAATAGGTTTCTATCTCTTTGTCCTAACCTTACATTATTATAACTGTTAGCGATGAAAATAATGTAGAGAGTATGTGGTAATCCTAATGGGTGGAGGGAGGACCAATTTATAGAGGTAAAGACTTAATCTAGTACGTCCTGATAGTAACCGATGTACGAACGAGATGTATTCTTCATTAAATGTCATTTATGGTTTTACTTGGGTCACAAGTTAACTTGGGCCATAAGCAAGATATTATTCTTATAATTTAATTTGAACTCTTCAACAAATCCGGGGTTATTTGAGTTGTACGACATTTTTGTGTTGTTGTATTCTTGAAAGGACACGTCAAGAGTTATACTGTTGAAATTGGTGTAGATTACGCTTCATTATACTGGAATGTCCTTAAAGAGAGCGAGATATCCGCCCTTCAACTTGAATACTTTTTTATTCATTTTTTTCATTTTATTTTCAACTATAATTGATTGTAATTTATGGTATATAGACCAAAATAAACTTTGACTAATGTTTAAAATGCGCATTTTTCACTGTATTGGTATGAAAATAATTGCACCTTGTATTATTTTTTAAATATCGATCTAAATTTTAATTTAAAATATTAAATTAATATAATTCAACTTTCCTTCAAACTCACAGGAGAATATACTCACTAGGCAATAATGCTCTTGAGACGCTCATTTGGCAGAAGCTGAGGTCCGCCTGGTTATATCTAGAATCATACTATAAAAATATTTTGTATCTTACAGAAACTTCATTCCCAAATTATGCATAAAAAATTATTTTTAATATAATTATTTTGTATATAATTTAACTATTAAAGACTTCAAAAATTATTTATAGTATTTAGTTTCATAGAATTTTGATAAGAGTATTTAGAGCTTTTATTATATAAACAATAATATTCAACTTAAATGTATACCGTACAATTTGTATATTTATCTAACTATCCTTTCTTAATTATATCTTAACTGTTGTAAGATGAAATACATTATCAACCTTTGAACTTATCGATAAATTTAATTTAGTCCATCGGATTATAATTTTTCACAGTTGAGCATCTAACCAAAACAATCTTATTCAAATTTTTGAAAAACGTCAAGGCATTTTCTCAAGCTCTCATTATATAAATAGATTAATTAAGCACCTTAAACATGTCACTCATCAGCCTAATTGGAACATGAATGAGGTTTTACGGCTTATTGAGGCTAATGTATATAATCAAAGAAGATGACATTTTAAGAGGTTAACTTATTTACATAATGGACACTTAAGAACACACAAAAGCTTTTTCAATATTTATGTCAAAAATGTTTATTAGAAATACTTTATTATTTATTCCAATGCAATATAAATTCAGAAGAAAAACAATTCAATATAGTGAAGGTGAACAATAGTGTTTAAGTGATATGCACTATGTATTGAATGAAATTTTTTCAGCGGAGGAATTTTTAGTAGTTTTAAGGCCGATAAAAATGTTACTCCAACAACGTCTAGGGTTCGACCAACCATGTGATATCTCACATCGGGTTAATTTTAATCCTTCCCCTTCTTACTAAGACTACATAATATTCTTGTGAATTATGGCTAATACCAGATATATAAATAGTGATTTCAAATTCAAAGGTTAATCGTACTCTGATAACTTCACGTAAGATAGAGTTCGGTTTTTTTAGATGATAGTGAAAAAGTCGACAGACAAGTCACCATTATTGTCACTCCACAGAATCCTACATGAGCTTTTCACCTCAAACAACTCATTATCAAATTCTTTCAGATTCATTTGATCCTCTTTGTGTTTGGGACCCCTTTCTTCTACTTTGCCCTAAATAGTAGCTAGGATCAATTCACTCATGTTTTCATGTTCGAATTGAACACTGCCACTTTTTTAATATTTTAAAATATAAGATTATGCTTTACCGAACATATGTAGATCCAATTACAATTTTATATATAAGAAGAACAAAAGATCTTTCTTGATCAATCTATTTGCCCCTCATATTCAAGAATAAAGAAGATCATTTTCAAGTTTGAATTTTTCATTTGGAATCTAGGTTCTTCTCCTTCATATTTATTTAATATGAATATTTTTTTACTTAGATGTATGTCCTTTTTCTATTAACACTATCTCAATTGGTCACTTGATTGACAATATGTCAATCTTGATTTTTTGGTCATTTAATTTAGTTTAATATTTATCGTAGAGATGTACTCTATTAATAATAAAATCATCTCTTAGATAATCTGATTTTGTAAAGATTTTTTCTATCGATTTGATGCTTATAACTTAAACTCTATTGTTAACTATTTTATTGTTCTCAATTTGAATTTCTATTGCATCTGAAGAAATGATAAAGTGTTTCTGTTAGATATTTTTATACAACTACTGAATGCTTTTGCGCATGTTCCTAAGTACCAACTACATATAGAAATTAACCACTTAAACCGTTACCTTATTTAGCCTCAATAACTAATCAACCCAATTCATACTTCAATTAAGATTGATGTGTGGTATATTTTATTTGGTTAACTTATAAATGTAACGAGAGTTTTAGAATATGAGCCGAAGCTTTTCAAAAGTTTGATTAAGAAGTTTTTACGAAGATGCTTAATCGGGATAATCTATAATTCAAGTGTTTAGATAAAATTTACCGATATATCTAAAGGTTGTCGATACATTCATCTTATAAAAATTTGACTATAAAGGATGATCAGATGAATATAAAAATTATATTACATGAACGAATATTATTAGCCATGTACTAAATCTTGAATACTTTTATGAAACTTCTTAAGTTGTCAATGGTAACAACTTTGAGACTATATATTATAAACAAATTTCTTAGATTTTTATTAGTTGATGACCTACAAAAATATTTTGTTGAAAATATTGCCTTTATTCATAATTAGGAGTGGATTTTATGTAAGATACAAATACACAACAACTATATCTCAAAATCAAACTATACTAAAAGTATATTTGGAAAAGTTAAATAACTACGCCTTTTGAAAATTATACACTGTACTGTTAAGATAGACTGCTATAATACTTCTGAGGCCTAGTTTTAGAATCCAAATGAACCAATAGTTTTGTATATATCAAATTTAGTCAAATATAATTTTCAATTTTAAACAAAAATATCGATTCCAAATAAAACTTGGTTATTAAAGTAAAATGTTGTTATTGAGAGTGATTGTCATAGAAATGTCTGACTATATATCATAATTTAAGTGTTTAAAGTTATCCAAATCGTTGAAACCCTAATCATAAGTTAAGCATAATTTTGAATACTCTATCCCTTTATACCATCTCATTTTTTCCGTGTTGTTTAATAATAAATACTATCTTTATATTTTATCACTTACATATTTGATATTGATTTTTGTACTTTTCACTTGTCGAATTCTTCATATATGCTTTAGTTATATGGATTGATATAATTGAGTCTCCAAAAAGTTTAGATGAATCTAAAAATTCTGAAATTTATGAGAATAATTTGAAATATAATTAAACAAATATGTGACTTACCTCTTTTGAGAATTATCGTGATCCACTTGCACTTAACTTGATGGCCATTTCATGTGTTTGAAAATACTTAAATCAGTTGTGAAAAAGTTGATCTTGTTCAATTGAATCTACATAATCAATTAAGATGAATCATTAAATCGAGGTTTTGGCTGCATTAGAGAAATGAAAATCTTTTAGAGATCGCATATAAATCATTGTTTAATCACAATTTTCATTGGGTAGACAAATTTGGTAACACGTCTTCACAAAAGGAACATGGATCTACATTTATCCTCTTATAAGAACACAAAGATGTATAACAAAAAAGAGACAGAGTTATGAGTCTTACTTGTAAAAGTTGATTGCCAACAATACACACCACATAGGACCTCGAGTGTCGATCACCTAAAGAAAGAGGAAAATCATCTGCCGTTTAGGAATCTTGTCTTCTTTATCATCTTAGAAGAACATTAGATGCAGCGGCGGAGAACAAGAGGATTCCTTTTCAAAATTCTTACCAGATAAAGAGAATATATAGATGGACTGATACGGTCCAATCTTGTCCTATTTCATTTTTTTGTTGTTTATGCTTTCTTTCGATTTTGGGCCCATCTAGGGCCTAGACTTGTTTTATTATTTTTTATTATTAATGAAATTGAGCCTGACAATCCAACCCACTAGGTCGTGTGTTTACCTACTCTAATACCTAGGTAGGACAATCTTGACCTTCAGTTTAAATCATGCATAGAGGAAATGAATTATAATTAAACTAAACACCCATTTAAATACAGAAATACTCCAAGTTTGTCACACAAGGTATTTTTGTAAAGAAATATATTGAACCCTCTCAAGGAACTATTCTAAACAAATATAAGAGCTTAGCATATTACAAGGTTTAGAATAATAATAAGAGACAACTCCCACCATAAGAAAAGAGAGGTAGAAGCTACTAGAGATCATCTCCATCTGTGTCTAAGAACGTCATTGATCTTGTGTAATACCCGGTAAAAATACTAGTAGACTAAGCTAGAGCCTAATGTATAAACTAGCAGCCTAATTGGGGTTTAACGTAAAGGTTAGAGTCGTAAATAACTCCTGGTACTCAATATATGTGTTTTTGGGTTTAAACTTCAAGGTATGACTCCCCGAAGACCAACCAAGGGTCCTTGGGGAGGACCCTAAAACAGCCCACAAAACTGTCCAAAACAGTTGCCACCCACGAAGGGCATCCACGAGCCGTGGATGGACCCACGCACCGTGTGAAGGGTTCGTGGGTCAAGGCCTGACCTTCCCCTATTTTTCAAGCTTAGACCCAAACCACGGTTCACTAGCACGGGTTGTGGGTCCATCAACGGTCTGTAGATGGTGGTCGTGGGTGAGGGCTGGAAATTGACTTTTGGCAGTTGGGCTTAAGCGTAGTTTAGGGTTTTCCTTTATAATTAATCATTCAGTGATGTCGATTTGCACTAAAATAAACTAATTGTATAAGGGTTTCAGACACCTAAACTAAGTCATCAAATCATAACTATCAAATTTCCAAATCAAATCAATTCCCTCCCGAAATATTTCTCTCTCTAAAATTTCATAGAAGAAGAAAAAGAAGATGAAGAAGGTGAGGTGTAGGGTTGAAGGAGCAGCCTTTTCCACTCAATTTCATGAGCTTTCTTCATCTAGGTATGGTATCTTTTCAACTATGGGAAGCTTTCACCGATAGAGTCCCTTCAAAACTCAATTTCACAACTTGGATTCCCCCTAAAAAGCTAGGGTTTCACTCCAAGTCATGGGTTCTTTTCAAAAATGTTTTCAATGGATGAATTATGTCGGATTATGATTGAATAAATGATTTATGATGAAATCCCCCCATGAAGTCATGAACCCCCATATTACTAAATTGTGCTCTCATGATGTGGGTTAATTGATTATAGAAGCATGTGAAGAGATTATGCTTAGAATGATTGAGTTAATTATATCATGTTATTATCCATATCTAATGTAGAAATTCTAGATGTTTGGGTTGGATGTGATCCATAGTCCTTGAAAGGCAAATTACGAGAATTGTACATGATTATGAGAATTGGGCATGTGCTTGGAGATTCAATTTGAGAGTGAAGATCCTATGACTATGATGTAATTGTGGTATTGTTGAAAGATCATTCTCCCTGTACCCTTACACATGACTATGCATGAAATGTCTATGACTATGAGAATCTTGTTGTGTTGATTGAAAGACTATTTTCATGAACACAGTATGAACATGATGTAAAATGTTTACTTACATCTTAATGATTCTAAGGTTTAAAGGCTATTCTCACCTTTTGAATCTATGAGATATATCATGATATCATGTTGGATTGATTGTTAGTGCATTCTTCCATAAAGATGAACTTAAAGGGAATTATGGTTAGCACCGAGTGGATATGAAAATGATATGAAAGCTTGTACGTCAGTTAGTCTGGCTTCCCAAAAGGGTTCCTTTTACGCTAGTTAGTCAGGGTAAAGTGCATGATTTCACCTAAAACGTCCCCTTTTGGCATGGTTTTAAGGATTTTATGCATGACTATCATACTTAGTGCATTTTTGTACTAACCCTTATTTTTTACATTTATCTATAAGTGTAGGGCTCAGTTGTTGAGGTGTGCTTTTCCTCTTGTTCAAGCTTGGATTGATTCTCTCCACACTTTTGGTGAGTCCTCATGGTTCGAGGACAGAAGTAGTTCATTTCTAGTTTCTTTAGTACATTCTATTTTAAGACTATGTTATAAAGGGTTGTGAGACACTATTTGATACTCGGTTGTATTATATGGCTTATTGAGATAATGCCTAGACTTCCATTTGATTTTATGAAATGATTGTAAAAGTTTTAAATTCTACATCAGTTCTAATTATCTTATGTCATGATATGCTAAGGACTTGTATGAAACAACTTTGGGGTTGAGTACGCCATGTTACATTAGGGTGTACCCCTGGGTCATGATATCTTGCAATTAGACTATGCCAAGTGGCATAAAAAGAGTAGCATCAGTACAAAGAAGTCATACTGGTAGAGATCATCGGTTGACCAATATCCATCACATAATAACATGCATATAATTAAACAAACATGATATGTAACACCCCGTCTGCTAGAACAAACCAAAATGCAGATTTCAGAGTTGCAGGTGCAACCCACGATTGCCACTCACAGGACATAGGAGGACACATGGTTCGTTCTGCTGATCCATAGCGCACCACATGCGACTCTTCCCTAGATTCTCCCAGAAATTCATCTAAGTGTTGACCCATGGCCAGACCCACGGACCGTAGGTCAGGCCACGGTCCGTGGTCCAGCACCGTAGGTTAGACCCTTATTTTTTTGCCCTCGACATCAACCGACAGTTGACCAACACGGAATGTCAGTCCTACCATAGTCCATCAGTGGCCCAGACAGTTTTTAAGTCGGGGGTCTTTTGGTCAGTTTTAGCCTAGTACACAAATTAGAACGTACCTTAGTAAATTCTTTCTATATTACGCGATGAAATTTAGAATAAAAGAGGAGAAAGAAATCGACCAAGCCTTAGTCCAACAGGTTTTAATCAGTTTCAGCCCCGAAATCAAAAGATTTCTCCGTGGAATTCGTCACTAGGAGTGTGGAATTTCACTAGTGGGTTCATTTCACCCATTAGGTCCCTAGAATTCAGTCAGATTCTTGATTCCCTTCTGATTAACTAGACCTATGGTTTTCTAGAATTTCAGTAGATTATTATGAACTAGTTACTTTAATGTTCCTAATCAGATTATCATATTGCAGTATCGTTTTTGCCTATATTCATGCATAAAGTCAAAACCCTAACTATGTAGTTCCTTTAGTCTATGAATTACACATGCTAGGCAAGATATTTAAATTATACATGCCTCAGATTTAAATGATTTATTATCAGCATATTAATGTTGCATTTTTAGTTAGTATGTTAGTATTTTGAGCCATCCAGTATTACAGAACTCTAGTCATAAATTGTTAATTGCTTAATCAATTGGGAGAAGCTTAATAACGAGTGGACTAGGGTCAGTCACCCTCAAGTCCCAGAACTACGTGCCCCATAGGTTGTAAGTCTCCTCTATGGGCATCATTTTAGTGATCACACTAGCATGCCTCTATACCTCTAATAGGGTATATTGGGTCCTCTCGATTGGGCATATACATCAGGCTCCACATTTAGCTCATCTGGTTTTATGTCGATTATTAGTAGATCTCATACAATTTAGATAGACTCTATTGCATTGACCAAGCCACCAGATATAATTTAATATTTAGTCTCATTATGTTATAAGCTTTGTCATTGCATTAAGTATTTCATGTTCAGTATTCTCAATTTGTATCATAGTTATCTCATTTCATTGCTCTGATATATGGTGTGATTCAGTTATGTTATTATTCAGTTTTAATCTATCATGCATGCTCAGTACCTTTCAAGTACTGATGCATACTTTGCGCTACATCTTTTCGTGATGTATGTTCAGGTTCTCGGCTTCCATATCATGCTTAGATTGGTTCTTGATGTTCAGTTCAGCAGCATCAGTGGTGAGTCCTAATTCTTCGAGGGCGATTGACATGATTGCATATCTTTACTTTTAGTTTTAGTTCCAGTTTTTCTAGATTAAGCTGGTGTATGTCCCAACACTTCTAGTCTATTTAGAGGCTTATTTCAGACATAGTTAGATTCAACTATAGTGTTAGAGTTTGACTTTTCAGTTGTATTCAAACTCTCAATTTTCATTTATTGAGATTGTATATGGGTATTCCCCATGATTTTAGATTATTCATATGATTTAGTTTCCGCAAAGTATTTATTGATTCAGTTTGCTCTAGTATGCTTATATTATTCCAGAAATTTGTCTAAGTGTCGACCTATGACCAGATCTAGGGACCGAAGGTCAACCCACAGTCTGTGGTCCAAGACCATAGGTCAGACCCTCATTTTTCATCCCTAGATATTGACCGTCAGTTGACCAGCATGGACCGTCGTTGCTGCCACAGTCCGTCAATCCTGTTTGTCGGTAGCCCCAACAGTTTTTAAGTCAGGGTCTTTTGGTCTTTTCCTTATGCATTGGACCCCTAAACTATGTTGTTTAACCCCTAAACTACAAATTTTTGGTTAGTTTTAGCCTAGCAAACAAATTAGAACTTACCCTAGTCAATTCTTTCTCAATTAGATGATGAAACATAGAATAAAAGAGGAGAAAGAAGTCAACCAAGCCTTAGTCCAAGAACGCAGTAGGTTTTCATCAGTTTCATCCTTGAAATTAAAAGATTTCTCAGTGGAATTCGTCACCACATATATGGGATTTCATTAGTCAATTCCTTTCGCCCATTAGGTCCCTAGAAATCAGTCAGATTCTTGATTCCCTTTAGATTATCTAGACCTAGGGTTTTCTATAATTTTAGTTAAATTATCATTAATTAGTTACTTTAATGTTACTAATCATATTATCATGATGCAGTCTCCTTTTTGCCAGATTTATGCATAAACTCAGAACCCTAGCTATGTAGTTCCTTTAGTTAATAAATTACACATGCTAGGCCAGATATTTCATTTATATATGCCTTAGATTTAACTGTTTCATTACCTGCATATTAATGTTGCATTTTCAGTTAGCATGTCAATATTTTAAGCTATCTAGTATTACAAAACTTCAGTCATAAATTGTTAATTACCTAATCAATTGGGAGAATCTTAATACCGAGTGGACTAGGGTCAGTCACCCTTAAGTCCCAAAACAACGTGCCCCGTAGGGTGTAAGTCATCTAAGTGGGCATCATTTTGGTGACACGCCAGCATGCGTCTGTACCTCTGGCAGGGTATATTCGGTCCTCTTAATGGGGCGTATTCAACGAACTCTACATTTAGCTCATGTGGTTTTATGTTGGTTATTAGTAGCTGACATACAGTTTAGTCAGACTCTATTGCATTGACCAAGCCACCAATTACATTTTAGTATTCAGTCTCACTATGTTATTAACTTGGTCATTGCATTCAGTATTTCATGTTTAGTATTCTCAGTTTCGTATAATGCTTATCTCATATCGTTGCTCAAACATATGCTTTGATTTAGTTATGTTATTGTTCAGTTTTACTCTATCTTGGATGCTTAGTACCTTTCAAGTACTGACGCATACTCTGCGTTACATCTTCTCATAATGTAGGTCCAGCTTCTCAGCTTCCAGGTCACTCTTAGATTGATTCCCGCTCTTTAGTTTAGCAGCATCAGTGGTGAGTCCTCATTGTTCGAGGACGGTTGACATTATTGTCTTTCTTTACTTTCAGTTTTAGTTCCAGTTTTGTTAGATTTAGCTGGGGCATGCCCCAACACTTCTAGTTAGTCTAGAGGCTTATTTCAGACATAATTAGATTCAGCTATAGTGTTAGAGTTTGAAGTTTTAGTTGTATTCAAACTCTTAGTTTTCATTTATTGAGATAGTATATGGGTATTCCTCATCATTTCAGATTATTCATATGATTTAGTTTTCGCACAATATTTATTGATTTAGTTTGCTCTAGTATGCTTATGTTATGCCAATAGGGTTAGCTTGGGGTCACTCGTTATCCAAGGTCCCGTGTCCATGTCTAGGGGGTAGCCTCGGGGCGTGACATGATACTTGGGATATAATTAAAACCTTTATCCTTCAAGCACCACCTTTATTACCAAGTAGTATTACCTTTGACTAATACACTCTATCTCAAGTTACCCCACCACATTCTATTGCCAACTCCATCATCCAGGCCATTCCAATCTCATATCCGATCATAGCCTAACCGTTATATCACTTAAAGAATTTTTGGAACTATCCATTCTACCAACACCAGAATTCCTCTAGTTATTTCATTCCTGCATCCAAAACCACTACCTACTCTATCAACTAGTACTCTCACTTAAGATCTCAGCCCACATTCTTTCCCTTGACAAACTTAGTGAACCATATAAAATGTTTCTTACCAAATAACCTTAACTCCAAAACCCACCGGATAGGTCCACAATCTCCACAACATAAAACAAGCCATACTTGATTCATCACACCTTTTAAGTACTCAGACCCCCAAAGATCCCTAAGATGCCATTATAATGTTTAACATGCAATTTCAGTCTATAGTTTGGCCTTGCCTCTAAGCCTTTCAACGACCCACCCCATCTTTCATGTCTTTATGCTTAAGCATTATCATCATGATGATTCTCATGTGACTCAGTGAAATTCAATTTCTTTGGAACAAAATCTATCCTTTGAGGAGGATTCGATTGTTATCTTGGATGGACAAACTAGAAAATTGAGATCTAAGCATATTGACTCAGTGAAAGTGCAATGGAGGAATCGACCTATTGAGGAGGTGATGTGGGAGATAGATTCCTATATGCATCGTAGATACCATGAGCTTTTTCACCCCTTCATGTGTCTTATTTTTCTTTTCTTTTGAGACGAATATGTGTTTTAGTGGTGGATAGTGTACTATCTCATTTCTTGTAAATTTGTTTTTAATTGTGAATTTACCATTTTAACCTTCCTCTTATCATTTCATTTTTAGTTAGTGTTTCAGGAATGGTTGGTTTTGTCCCCAATGTGACCGGGTGTGTTTTTGGTTATTTGAATCCTCTTGAGTTGAGATTTCATAATTGGGTTGACTTTGGTTAATATTTTGAGTTTCGAGCATTGAATGAGAATTTTGTTAGTTTCATCATGTATGAAATGTAAAGTTTGAGCTAGTAAGATGGTTGGTAAGGTTTTTGAGGCCTTAGGTTGAGTCTTGGGTGTTTGGGAGAGAAGTTGAGTTTTAAGCCTTAAGAGTGGTCTAGAATGGTAGTTCCGCCATATTTTCTGTTTTAGGAAAACTCAATGATTACATTGAGCCATAATGTCTAATTAATTGGGGTAGTACATCCATTTTATTTTTTCGGACTACGAATAATTTTTGAGGATCCATTTAGAGGCATTTTTTTCTTGGTTGAGTTGTTGGTGTTCAATTTCTGCTCATTTTGAACTTTGTGATCACATTTATTAGGCTCATGATCAAAATACCACTAAATTATTTGAATTAGCTCATATTTATTCTTAAACTATATTCCGGCTCAAAGCTGCCTTTCTCGTCATACTATTGGGTCAAAAGAACCTTTCTTATTAATTGAAGCAATTAAGTGCCATGTGGATGCCACGTAAGCACCACAATTTTATTAATTTCCAAATAGACTAATATTCTTAATCCCTAATTTTCCCCCTCATTTCTCCATTTCCCTTAGAAACGATTTCATCCATTTCCCTAATTCTCCACTTATTTCTCCATTTCCCTTAAATGAATTAAAACGTATCCGAAATCATTCATGTCAGAGAGTCCTAAGTAGAATTAGTTAACTCTGTAATGGGAAAAGAAATAAGTCAGTTTTCAGTGTGCATTGTTCTTATACCGTGAATACAGAGATGATGGCAGAATTTCAACTGAAAATGAAAGTAACACCTAGAAATAAATGCCTCACTTGACTTGTAGGAAGCTTGTTTATTACTTCTCAGAAAAATTTTAAATCTATGAAATTTATTTGTAGTGACAAAACTGCTAAGAATTATGAACTCACAAGTGTCTTATTTGGTTTAGGTACTTGTATTCCTTTTCTTTTAGCTAATTTACTATATTTGAGGAATTTGCATGATTTACCCTCTATCTAGCTAGTTACAACCATTCTAGACCGTTACATCAATGTAAATGAATGATCCAGTAACATTATTCACCATAGTTTGGAAGCTAACGTTTGAAAAACAAACAGTGGCCACTACTAAATCCACTAAGCCATGAAATTGAACATGTGAACAAAAATAAGCTAAAACTAAGACAATGTTGCTGCAATGAGTGGAAAATTAGGGAAATGGATGAAATTGGTTGTAAGGGAAATGGAGAAATGAGGGGGAAAATTAGGGATTAAGAATATTAGTCTATGTGGAAATGAATGAAATTGTGGCAGTTACGTGGCATCCACATGGCATTTAACAGCTTCAGTTAATAAGAAGGGTATTTTTGACCCAATAATATGATGGGAAGGGTAGTTTTGAGCCGAAATATAGTTTAAGGGTAAATATGAACTATTTTGAATAATTTAGGGATATTTTTGAGCCTTTTCCATTCTCTATTTTCGCCATCCTGTGATTCCTATCTTCGATATCTTACCGATCCAATGGATTTGTTGTTGTTGTTTTAGTTCTGTAATACTTTGAACCAAAAAAAGAAGCTCTGTAAAACTATTTGGTGAAGGCTATTGTGAAATTTCTTGAGCCTTTGATTTTTTGTAAATTGATTTTTTCACATGCATTCATTCACTTGCATTGAGAAAATAGAGGAAGGCTATGTCAAAAAAAAAATTCCAAAACATGGTACTTCGCTTATATTTTGTCAATTATCTAGGTTACCTCTCTGTTTATTTATTTATTTTATCTTATATTAACTACATTAGCAAGCAAATTGTTCTAATTTATATTGACCATTTAACTGAAATAAGAAATAATTGAACTTGCATTAGAAGCAATGAGATTGATGAAAATCATGGAGAGGAAGCTGAAGAGTGGATCACTAGACATCATCTTTGAATTTCTGATCTTTTTTATATATTCGTTACAGAGAGAGAAGGTGTAGTATTTTTTTTAATCTAAAGAAGCTTTTTTTATAAATCAAGGATGACCATAGAGGAATTTGTTTATTCTGTTACGCTAAATAAGTTCTGTTTTTTTGCAACAATTTCGAAGAGTTGTACGGATTAGTTGGGTTTGTTGGAGGTTGGAGATCAACTACATGCTTAGCTTGTTAAACTTTCTGGCGTTTCAAATATTTATGTTGCTTCTGGTTTTGTGGATTAGTATGTTATATGTTTTGATTTGTAATTTGATGTTCTAGTGTTCTATTCCATGTCCGAGGAGTATTTAGTGTCGTGAAATATATTTTTAAGGTGCTTGAGGTACTAAAACATCATGCGACAATAACACACTAATAATACCTTTATAAGACACCACATTACATTTTAATACATATTGTAACTGTCACTCATTTTTTTAGTGATAAATTAAAATAATTTATAAGACACATATAATATTTATATAAGTTTATTTATAAGCAATCTATTTGTAATACATATTGCAATCATCACTCATTTTCTTAGTGATACAAATCAAATAATTTATAAGACACATATAATATAAGTTTTATTCATGAACAATACATTTCTAATACATATTGCAAATTTTACTCTCTTTTTAGTGATACCAACAAAATGATTTACGTAACACTTATAATACATGCACACTACATTTTTAATACATATTGCAAACATCACTCATGTTTTTAGTGATACAAACCAAAATAATTTATAAGATACATATAATACATGTTTTATTCATAAATAATACAAGTTGAATTCAGTCTATAGACTATTTTCGTTAGTAACGCTTTTTGTTTATTCTTAATTTTCTCTTCTAATTCAATTTTAATATTGCATAATACACTTTTAATGCAAATTTAATTCATTTTGTTGTTTATTATTTGTTACTACTAGATTACTTGTTTAATTCATTATTGATATAGGTTTAATTCACTCTATAGGTCATTGTCTGTTGTTTCATTAGTTACATTTTTTATTCATACATTTTCTCTTCTAATTCAACTTTAATATTTGTGTAATACACTTTTAATACAAGTTAATTCATTTTACAGTTTATTGGTTGATTTGTTATGATTAAATTACTTGTTTAATTCATTATTGATACAAGTTTTATTCAGTTTACAAATCACAGAATGCTCTTTTGTTTGCTACATTTTGCATGCAAGTTTAATTCATTTCTAATTCAACTTTAATATGTGTGTAATACATTTTTAATTCAAGTTTAGTTCATTTGGCAGTATATTATGTTTCTTCATTTGTTACGATTAGATTACTTTCTACTCTTTCGTTTTTGATTAGTTTGGATAGGTTATTCCTGTGATTAATTGAAAATGTCGTTTGAAGTTTATATCTCAATTTCAAGAGGGTTTGGTTAAGTTTAGAATTGATTTTATGAGAAATATTAGATTAAAGCTCGAAAAGGATGAAGTTTACGGAACTATATCGTGTTTGTATTAAAGTTATATTAGATATGTTTCATAATTGTATTAAAATTGTATTAAAACCATGAATAATACATCCTATATTTATAATACATATTGCAAACTTCTCTCCCTTTTTAATGATTTCAACTAAAGTAATTTAGGTAGCACACCTATAATACATGCACAATACATTTTTAATACATATTGCAAACATCACTCATGTTCTTAGTGATATAAACCAAAAATAATTTATAAGACACATATAATACATGTTTTATTCACTAATAATATAAGTTTAATTCAGTTTATAGATGATTGTCTTGTCTTTCATTAGTTACGGTTTTCATTCATTCTTGATTCTCTCTTCTAATTCAACTTTAATATTGTGTAATACAATTTTACTGCAAATTTAATTTATTTTTTGTAGTTTTTTGGTTGATTTGTTACTATTAAATTACTTGTTTAATTCATTATTGATACAAGTGTAATTCACTCTATAGATCGTCGTCTGGTCTTTCATTAGTTATGTTTTTTATTCATGCTTAGTTCTCTTTCCTAATTCAACTTTAATGTTGGTGTAATACACTTTTAATACAAGTTTAATTCATTTTGCAATTTATTGGTTGATTTGTTATGATTTGATTACTTGTTTAATTCATTATTGATACAGGTTTTTATTCAGTTTACAAATCATAGAATACTCTTTCGTTTGCTATATTTTTCTTTCATGTTTAATTCTCATCTAATTCAACTTTAATATATGTGTAATACATTCTTAATTCAAGTTTAATTCATTTTGCAGTTTATTATATCTCTTCATTTGTTACGATTAAATTACTTGTCCTATTAATTATTGATACAAATTTTATTCCGTCTATGAATTATTGACTACTATTTGAAAGAAAATAGAGAGAGAAAGGAAGGGAGAAAGAATAGTAGAAAGAGAGGGACAAAGAGCAGCATAAAGAAAGAAAGGAGAAAAAACAATGTACAAAAAGAAAGAAATGGAGAAAGAACAACGTACAGAAAGAAAGAAAGAAATGGACAAAGAATAACAAAAAGAAAGAAAGGGATAAAGAGCAAAAAAGAGAGACAAATTTAAAAAGACGAGAGAGATAAAGAAGAAAGAGGCGATGAAAGATAAATATAAGAAAATACATAGTATTGATAGATATTGCTATAAATAATAATAATTAAAAAGTATATTTAAAATAAGTAATTATTTTTTAAAAGGGATCCACTCAAGTAATTAATCCTAAAAATTTACCCAACCTTACTTCTTGAAATTCATGAATACATGATTATTATGTAATCGATAACATTGGATTTCTTTTATTTTGAAAATTTGGAAGAGAAAAAGCAGTTGTGTAACTTAGAAAAGACAAAGGAAGAATTTGACAAGTTTGTCTATTGATTGTATACGCTGAATCTATGTATCATCTATTTACTATAAAATAATTGTCATTAGTTTTTTTTTTTGAGTTGAAAAATAATATTATATAATTAACTCATGCATTACTACACCACCGTACTCCAGTGATTCCAGTGTGATCACTAGTTGATTTAGGGGAAACAAACTTTGGTCTCATTCAATTTTCAATATATTTTTTTGTTATCATATAGTAAATCAAGTTTTATTATATTGAGATAGGAAATTAAATATTAGGTGTATTGTATTATTTGAATATCATTAGAGTTATGTTATTTGAGGAGTTGAGACCTAACCCTAGGCTTAAAACTTATGAAATATGAAGCTCGATATATTAGTTGGTATCAATATTTAGAAAATTCATTATAGATTTGAGTGAGTTTTTGAGTCAAGACTAAATATATAGTAATATATTGCGTACTTGATAGATTATAAATGTTTTGAGGCATTGAGGAAAGGAAAAGCATTGGAGAATTAACTTGCTAAGTTTCGGTTCTTCTATGGAGTAGGTTATGGCTTATTCTATGTGATAGATAGACTCTTAATAGTGATTGATAATCATTGAGTGATATTGTGAATTTTTCTATGTACTTGGTTGTTGTGGTTTGGATAATTTATGTGTTGTTGTGATTGATCTTTAATCCCAAGACCGCGAAATCCATAATATTGAACTTATCCTATTAAAGTGATGCCTTGAATAAAGAACGCTTAATGAAATATTGTTAAGAAAGTGGAAGTAGATGATAAAGAATGACAAATGAATTAACTATATGGTTGGATTTGGTGCACGAGTTGTCATAATATATTTGGATTAGGTGTTGCGTTCCAACACGGAATTATTGGATCGGGTGTCACGTTCCGACTCGATATTATTGGATTGGGTGTCACGTTCCAACACGATATTATTGGATTGGGTGTCACATTTCGACTCGATATTATTGGATCGGGTGTCATGTTCCGACACTATTACATTAAAGGAAAACATATTGAAATAACTTAATGTACTTAATCTCAAAGAACTCATTTCCCAAATGAGCGTGGTGTGGAGTCATGAGTCCTCGTGTGTGTGTTTGGTTGACTAATTACGTATTTGTTTGAGTGTTGTTGTCATTAGATATATTGTTCGTTGTTTGCCACCTGCTAAGTGTTATAGTTGATTTCATGTTATTACTTTATGCAAATCAATTACTATTTTGAGTCGACCGATGATATCTACTACGTACATGCTGCCTTGTATTGATCCCTACTTATACTTTCTTCGTTTTTCTTTTGTGGAGTGCACGAGTGTACTAGTGACTTCGATTCGCCCTCAGCTAAAGCTAGTCTCCAGCACATCAGGTTCCGAGGTGAGCTATTCATATGTTTCAAAAATTATTTCGCGACCAATTATTATAATTCATCTCCACGTCGCGGACTTGTTCCCTGACAGTATTTTTCAACCGCTTCTCATTATTAACTATCTAAAACTCATTTAATCATCATGATATCCTTTCCTTCACAAATCATTACGTTGAATTCATAGTTTAAATTCAAGGTAGATTTAAGAGTCAAGTTTTGAGAGTTCTTCAAGTCAATTTCAAAAGTCTTTTACAAATCTTTTAAACTTGTTTTGAGAATTGAGCATTCAAGTTTGAGGAAGAGTAAAGTTGAGTTCATTTTCTTTAAAATGATATATGGAAACTAAGTATTCCCAAGAGCAATTGTTTTTCCATTTAAGAGGAGAGGGAACATTGATTTCCAAAGAGTTATATTTTAAGAGAAAGATTTTTGAGTAATAATCTCAAACCACAAAAATAATTATATTTTTAAAAATATATAACCTAGTATATTTTGGGAGTAGTATTGAGCACCGATATGGGGGAAAGTTCATACAACTCACAACCCCCATAAACCATGTAGCCAATGTGAGTAGAAAGGGTCATACTTTTTGGATGATTCCTTAATATTTTTTTTAGCATAGACTAGTGGATCCACTTAGTAGTAGGTTCTATACCCGAAAAATTATTGGACAGTTCTGGCAGCGTGACTAGATGCTATATCATCACATAACTCATAGTGATGGTTGTCAGTTAGAAAATCTCCCACAGACTTATTTTGCATCTTTATATATACAAACTGATTTATATTGTATTTTGAAATGCATTGAGTTTCTGTGTACTATTTTAAAAGCTTTTCTTTATATTGCATCTTTATCACTACTTTATATTGAAATGAGTTGAGTTGAGTCGAGACGAGGTAAGTTGTTTCTTTAATTACAGTTTAAGCTTATGTCTTGTTTTAGGTTTCCCCTTACATGCTCGTTCATTTCATGTACTGACGCCATTTGGCTTGCATCTTTTATGATGCAGATACAGGTAACCAGGATCAACATCCAATGCTTCTTTGATCCAGTCGAGTTCCAAAGTCATTTGGTGGCCTCCTTGCTTACGGAGGACCTTTATTATGTTTTGTTATTCAATTTTGTTAGGATGATTGGGGGTCTTGTCTCGACATCCCTCATAGTATTTAGAGGCTTCATAAATAGATAGACATAATTCATAAGTCATGTTCATTTCATTTATTGATGTGTGAGACTTGAGTTGTCATTTTGGCTAGTTTAATGTTTATTTATAAAACATTCTGAGTTTATCTATTGAGACAGTTCAGTTAAGATTGTATTTTAGTACATTTAATGTTGAGTAAAGTCTTCATCTAAGAGTTAAGCCATGTCAAGGGTTCGCTTAGGGCCAGAAATGATTCTTGAGTGCCAGTCGCGTCCAGGGTGTAGGCTCCAGGCATGACACTGGTGACACTGTACACTACTCTTCCAACTCCCTACAATGGCTTACGTAAAGGTCTCATAAAAAAAAATCTTCCAGAAATCATATTGTCAAAATATTCATGGGATAACATACAAGAAAAATTCATAAAATCGTGTATTTTTTTAAATCAGCACCTAAATGTCCAAAATGATGAACTGTACATACTGCTCCCCAACTCCCTACGGAAGGTTCCATAAAAGTTTCACAAAGAAATCATCCAGAATCCATATCAGCAAAATATTTATGGGTGGGTTAAAACATGTGATTTTTTTTTAAAAAAAAATTATCTAATTCTTGTAAATCGGCCCCTAAATACCCAAAAAAATATGCAACTTTTGATGAACGCAGCACCATGGTAGCTTAATTATTCTAGGTGTAAAACATTTATTATAACCAATTATAAAGAACCATTTAGAGTTAAACAACATGTATATATACCATCACTTAATTAATTAATGTGATTGTAGATACTTTATAATGGTTTGACTAATAATTTTTTTAGCCAAATATATATATATATATAACCAAAATGTCAAAGAGATATTAATACATATCATAACTACAATACATTACATTGACAAACTCATTAATTATGTAGTCCTGAATAAACTAATGGTTGTATACAGTTTAATTTTGTCTTAATTTATGTGCCATTTTTCAAATTTTTGAGATTCAATTAAGTTTTTATTTACTGCAATTTATTTTCAAAGTCTTTCAAAGACCTCAAATTATCAAGTATTGTAATTATTGTATTTTTGATGTAGTTTTCAATATATACATTTTATTTTAAATAAAAGTTCATGCCTGAATTCAAAGTTAAGATTAAATTATTTTACTCTCAAAATTTGAATTATGCAACATAATAGGGAAAGACAGAGCACTTACTAGCTATTCTCTTCAAGAAAACTAACATATAGTAATAAAAAAGGGAAAAAAAAACTAGAACCTGAAAGTATGATAGTGTGTATACAATTTTTAGCTCTATTTTGTGAAGACAATTATGAAAGAAAACGAAATAATACATATGTTTTAACACAAACACAACATTTAGGTGTAGGATTTCACATTTAGAGAGAATAAAATTTATCCTCTTGCATATATTATGATCTTATTTTCTCGACAATAATCAACCAACAACATGATAATTCTAATAATCTTCCTATTAGGAAGAACATAAATTATCACTCAAATGTACCTACGTTAAAATATGCTATACTTAGTCTCAAGTTCATTTTCAAGTTCAACTTCTCGCTTCAAATAAAGAATCTCACATCTTGTTATCAATAAAACCAACTTTCTAGCCCTGCCTATTAATCTAGCCTCATGTATTTGAGCATCAATGTCCCTCAAATGACGTGTAACTACATGTGCCCGTCGTTATAGAAAAGTCAACAGGGGAAAATTGGGGCCGAAAAACTTTTTCTTAGTATTTGGATTTTCCCAACCTTGTCCAGATTTGGACGAAATCGAAGTCTTTGAGGTGTAGGAAAATCAGGCAACAATCGAGTGAATCATTTATGATTTTGATTACATGAATAATTAGATAACTTGTTAAGGAATCCGTACAACTTTATGGAATTGAGTTTGGGTGAGTAGAACTCCTGAAATTGATCTTACTATAAAGGGTGTTTTCTGAGCGTCGTGGATTAGATGTGTGTTGTGAAATGAGAATTTTGGAATTCTTGAATTAGCTCTCTTTCTCGCGTAACCCGCTTTGGCGTTGGGTTTTTCCGCTCTGGCGGGGCCTCTAGAGCAAGGTGAGGACCACTGTGGTGGGCTCAACGTGAATTAAAGTCGTTAATAAACCCCTAAACGACCTCATTATGCACTTTTCGACTTTTAGAGCTAAGGAATGAACCCCAGGCGACTCCTACTCATTTTTCACCATTCTTGAGGCTAAAGATAAGTTTTTCACTCCCCGAATTCGTTTTTCGATCCGTAGAACGTAATAGAATGGGTGAATATTGATGGGGGAGGGTTTTGTTATAGATTCTATGGTGGAAACAACCCTAAATTGGATAATTGGGATCATGGATATGATCTAGGGTTCATAGAATTGTTAGTAATTCGGGTAATTAGCGATTGTTTATTTATTCAGGTATTATATTTGATTGTTTGTAGACAACGAACAAGCGGAACGAATTCGAAAAGAGAAGGATCAATTTTCTTAGGGTTTCAGGCTTGTTTTACGGTAGGTGATGGTTGTGATTCTATGATTGTGTTTGTACTTGCTTCATTATGATACATGTATATGCATGAATGTTGCAATGTTGATCACACTTGTTGTAAATGAGATAGAGGAATGATGATTGCCATGAAATGATGACTTAAATGTATGATCTTGATGATATACTTGTGATTGTGATTGTGGTATGTTGAATGGATCAGTTTCCACGTTCCGGCATAACTAACTTGGATCGGTTGCCATATTTCGGCATAACTATGGGATCGATTGCCACGTTCTGACATAATTATGGGATTGGATACCACGTTTTGGTATGTTAACTATTTGGGTTTGGGTTCCATGAGAGGACTAATAATTGATATAAAATGTGAAGTTGTTCGTTATTCGTAAATGTTGATAATATTGTATATGTTGATATATATATGCATGTGATTATAATGTTGTCTTGACTTGCTTATGTTTCACTTAGTGGGATAGCCGCGTGATCCTACCAGTACACTGTAATTGTGTACTGTTATTGCACTTGCTCTTATTTTTGTCGAGTACAGGGCATCTTCAAGCGGCTACTGATAGACCTTGCTTAGGAGATCAGTGATCGTTCGAATTCAAGGGAGAGTCAATTCTTTCGGGCTGCCATGGAATTCTCTTCGTCTATGTCCACCATTTTCGGACTTAGACTTATATTCTAGTTAGTTGATTAGTTCATTAGTTTGATGGTTGTATCCCTTCTTGCTTAGACTTGGTTCATTGTTAGATGTTTTGGTACATTGACTTTCAGGTTCTAGGTTATATCTTCTGCATTGTTAGTTGTTAGATCTTTTGCTAAAATTTATGGGAACTTCAGTTTAGCTATTATTTCTGCTATCTTATACTTAAATGTCTTAGTTTTGATTTAGTTGCTTGGTTTGGGTTTTAGTAGTGGTTCTCCCATCGGAGAGTTAGTGTGGGTACCAATCACAACGGTCTGGGTCGTGACATGATGTCTCAAATTCTCCAACTCTGTGCAAATCTCATGCTTCCTGTCACTGTTATCATCAGATAACAATGCCATTTTCATAGTAGATTAGTTACTGGACAACAAAAGAAAAAAAATAAGAAAATGATTAGTTTTTACAACCAACTTCTCTGTAATAACATTCATCATAATAACAAAGTTTTTTTTTTCAAAATCAATTTTTATGTCGAGCCTTTGGGTATTTATAAGGGATTGTGGTCTTGATATTGCAAGTCACAAAAAAGGTTAGCCTTGCAAAGTTAACTGTAGGGAAAAAACTCTAAATTACCCTTATTTATGAAGCATATGATTAAAAATTCAAATTTCTTCAATCAAACACATGAAAATCACCAATTTAGATATTATCACATTTAATTTTTTGCACCAATTATTTTACAAACGTTATCTATCATTACTTTTATTAACTTTTTGTTGAATAAACATAATATGAATAATTGACAGTCAAAACTACACTTAATTTAAAGTGTTCTGATTTTTTGAGTTTTATGCCTAAATTGTCTTGTGTCTGATTTTACTACTTAAAACCGTCATCAACATTTTATCATGACTAAAAAAACAAACATGAAATATTTGTAATTTTGAAATGTATGTAGCTAGTTGTGACAATATATTCATACATTAATTCCGAATAGAAAATACAATAGAATTTCAACCGGCGCCAAATTATAAGTTTAACCCCCACAATTTAACCTTTTTTTTAGTACTAGATCAGGATTTTAAGTCAAAAGAAAGCTGAAAATTGCTATATTTACTATCTTTATATCAACAATCAATTTGAATATTTATCTTAATATCGAATCTAAGGAAATATTCAAACTATATAGTATATATATGACTTGAAACAAACAGAACAAACTAGTTAGTTATTCAATGTGTTATAAGAACTAATTGATCGAGTTTCAATATAAGAGTAGCATAATAAGTTTTAAGTTGGAGTTCAGATTTAGGTGTGAATTATATGTGTTGACTTATAGCCATTTTCATTGTCCTGGATCCTACACAAAATACTTATTTAAACTTGATATAAAATATATATTCAGTATGCTTTAATCTTTCTTGATTTATTTTTATAAAATTTAAATCTCACCTAGTTATTTGACCACTGTTATAAATTTATGTAAGTCTTTACTTTTTATTTTTACTAGTATACGTACCCGCATGTTGCGTGGATCATTTAAAATGTAATAATTTAATAATTAAAAATAACTAATACAATGTATTATGAACTTAATAATATAATTAATTTATAATAATATAATAATACTAATCATTAATTTATTTATTTGAGCATATTAAATTAATATTATTAGTACACAATTTATTTTATTGTAGTAAAATATTATATCTATAGTTGTATCAGCTACGCTTTTAGTTTTATAATTTATTATGGTGAAATTTCTGTAAGGATACTATTAATTTTATGATTATTTATCTTGATCAAATATGAAATACTTCAAATATTTTTACGTGTTTGTACTTTATTCTTTCTATGTCATTTGAAAAAAATAAAATATTATGTTAATAATTTATTAATTCTAACATTCCATATAAAATATTTGATATCATGAAATTAAATGGCATGTTAATACATTTTCTATATATGTTTTACTCAAAATCAAAATATTTTCAAAATATTTTTTCCGTATTAAATTTGTGTAAAAAATTAATATAAATTTGATTTAAAGGTAAAAATAATCTTAATTAATACAACATCTCTATTAGATTTACTCAAAATTTGTATTGGATATTTTAAAATTTGAATTTGAACTGTATAAGAAAACGTACGGATATGAATGAGAGGTTGTTGATTTGAATTTATCCACTTAAGTATATTATGTGTAATAATAGTTATCTTGTATTCAATTTTTTTAAAAAAATTAAATTGAAAATTAAAAATTGTACCATATATTTTAGAATCGCAATTTTCAACTTAATTTAAAGTTGTTATTATATAATATGGTGAATTCTTTAATTTGCTAAATGACTTATAATTGTGATATTGTTCAAGATAGAATTTAACACTTGCTAGATATAGATAAATATTATTTATCTTAAATCCAAAAGTTTAAATTATATTTATTATAAAATTATTTTCCAATTTTAAATTTTATTGTCCATTTAAAGTAACGAATAGAAATAAATTAGATAAATATAAATATAGAAAATAAACAAAAAAGAAGAGCAAAAGACTACATGGCTAAAATGGAAGCGCTTTCAAGGATAAAATTAATTACTTATTTTTTAAAATTAAAATTCAAAATTAATTACTCAAGCAATTTTGATAATGTTTTATATGATTAGCAAAAATAAAATAACAATAGTCCTTGTTACTCTTGCAAAACAACCCTAAATTATAGCATCATTATTTGTACATGCAATTATTGTCATACGTGCTTATTAAATATTTTGTGTTCTTAAAGAAAAATAAATAGTATCACATACGTGCTTATTAAATATTTTGTGTTCTTAAAACAAAATAAGTAGATAATTATAACTTTGTAAATCGTAAATTTTAGCAACATTATCTTAAACATTTATCATGAAAGTAAAATTTTCAACATTTATTTAAAAAAATTTGAACTCCAAATTTTTTTAAGCTTTTAAAATTTAAATAATAAATACAGTAATTCCCTATTTTCTAGAATCGATTTAAAATCATTTTAAAAATAATTTTAATTATTTAAAAGATCAGTTTTTTTAGCATTATCTTATATATTTATCATGAAAACATTTTTTCAACCTTTTACAAAATAATATTTTTAACTAATTTATAAAATGAATTTAAAAAAAGTATTTAATTTTAGAAAATGTTGGCAGTTGTGTAAGTTGATGACATGTGTCTATTTTTATTCCAAATTTTAATTTATATATTTAATTAGTTATAGAATATTTAATTATTTATTATTTAAATCCTAAAACTTTGTTCCGGCGTGTAGGCACCACTAATGTATCCCTCAACCAGCCTAAGTCCATCTCCCTCAGCTTAGCATCGTACTCCGTGTTGGGAACCTCAAGCACGTCATTAATGGATGGAGCGTTCAAGGGGATGTCGAATCCCCGGATGCAGATGGTAAGGTGAGGATCATCCCAACAAATAGTAGGTAGGACGACATAAAACTCCCTTACCCAGGTGGAACGCGCAGCAGAGGAAGCCTCTGTCAGTGGAGCCCAACCAAACTCCATCAGACGAGCATAGAAGGAAGACACCTTCTCCTCCATGTTCAGCAAATGGAAACCCCACTCGCAGCATAACTTAGTGTTCCGGTGGTCAAGGTACCATTCCCAACTAGCGGCATCGAAGAACCGGACAAAAGGAAGATTTGCTTCATTGACACCAACCATTTAGAGAAGCCTGCAAAATTTGAAGGGTATACATTATAACTCGATAGGATTAGACAATATCTAGGTTAATGAAAAAGGAAATTTTCTAAGCCTTATAGGAACCCAATCCACTATTTTCCCAGGTCCCGCCACAGCGGCCAGAATCCCGCCAGAGCAGGATGATAGAGGCCGCCACAGCTGGATGAAGGTTGGCAGAGCAGCCTTTGTCTGGGATGAACTCCAGGCACGATCATGGCTCCTCTTCATCCCAAAAACCTCGTTTTCCACAGAATATCAGCAGATTAGAGTCTATAAAGTATCCTAGCATCTAAATATAATATCATTTGGCCAAATAACCCCTAAATGATGTCTGGATCTGAGTTTTATGCCAAGAGGATCTTTCAACTTCCCCAACCCTTTTTGAACCATTCTAACAGTATTTTCGCAAAATCCTTACACCCAGAATGTTGTGTAGACATTTGGTATGTAAGGGAAGTGTCCATGCTACGTTGTTCTAACAGTCAAGCAACCTATGTTCATTTTCGGAAACTACCCCAAAAACATATTCTAATCAATCGTTCAATGTCATGCAACTGTAGTTAAGTAAGTAATGAAGTAAAGAGAGTGAGGATCAAGAACATTACCTTGATTTTGACGTTCGGAATGAAGTGGTTGGAAAAATTTTGGGAGTGATGTAGGTAAAGAGGAGGAAACGGGGACACCATTCCCCCCCCCCCCCCCCCCCTCCCCTTTTACTGTTTTCAATCTCCAGCTACAGCGGAAGATGCCTCACCACAATGACACCGCCTCAATGGGGAGTCTATCTCTGTGGCGGTGCCAAATTGTGTTAATTAGATTTGTTCATTTCTTCGTGTGTTGCCTCCTTTCACTAACTGGTTCCTTGAGTATAGAACCCTTCAAGGCTTAAGATTTGAAAAATCTCCATCCTCCGTGTTTTTGTAGTGGTTCAATCCACCAGTTGGGAGTTACTTCGAAAGGAACTTGTGGCTATCCCTCATCTAGTCGTTCAGGGACAAATGAGGGATAAATTGGTATCTATTGTAATGACCCAAATCGTCGTTATTTATGAAAGAAAATTGTCTAGGGGAAACTGGGGCCACCATCTCGCCACTGCGGGCTAGTTGCTGCTAGGTTAGGGGCGGCGGAGCGGCAGAGATAGCACCTGAGCAGGATGTAGGGGACAAAAATTAAATAACACGAAATCTTATTTTCTCCCTTTCCCCAAAACACCAAAAGTAGGCGAGGATTTCCGTAGAAACCCTCAAAAAGCTGCTTTAAGCTTAGGATTGAAGGAGAAGGAGATTTCTAGCATTATAAGATAGATATCTTGCGAATTCTTGGTTAAATCCACCGTCAGGAGGTCCAGAAACAAGAATCAAAGCCATAATTTAGTGAAGTTGCTTGGCGCCCATGTAGGCTAGGTTTATTTAATTGAGTAGTTATAACTTTTTATGCATTGTGTGATTTATTGAAATTGATGGTAGAATTCTTGCATATGCTTTCGTGCATCGAACCAAGATGTTTGAACTTGTACCCTAGGTATCCAATCAGATGTAAACCGTACTAGAAAGCCTTAGTGAATGAACTAGGGGTAGGTGATGGTTGTGATTTCATGTTGGTGTGATGTATGTTAGTAATTACTTCATTTTAATGCATGTATGTATGTGAATGTTGCATTATTGATCACACTAATCGTAAATGAGTATGAATGAAGGATTGTATGCCATGATTTAACACTTGATTGTATGATTATGAGATTGTACATTGTGATTGTGATTGTGGCTTCTTGATTGGATCGGATGTTACGTTCCGACGCACTAACTTGGATCGAGTGGCATGTTCCGGTGCATATATGGGATAGGGTGTCACATCTGGCACACTAACTTGGATCTGGTACCACATATTAGTACACTAAAAGTTTGGGTATGGGTTCTATGAGAGGACCATTGACTTGTTATATATGTGTAATTGCTTGATAATGATAATGTGGAATTGGACATGTTTCCTGAAATGGTTAGTGGATGGTACATTATGTTCTTATATGTGGGGTTGTGATGTTGTATGTGTAGCGACCCCTTTCCATTTACCGTATGCACATAAATTACAAGATATATATATATATATATATATATATATATATATATATATATATATATATATATATATCATTTTTATTTCCTCATGCAAGTAAGTAATTGTAATAAATATTATCCACTTTCGAGTACCCAAACTAGTTGGGTTCATGCTTTATACGATCATTACAACAAGTAGCACATGTAACATATTACAAGCTTGGGTGTACACACCCCAAATAAACCAAACATATAGCCATGCTTATATTACAACCCATGGACATGATATGGTTAGGCTTCAACATCGAATGCAAATATACATCACATAGATCGGTTATAAGTACCAACATTTATACAAATATATATGCCTATATGCAAATGTGATCTTCTTTAACGTTCTCAATATTTCCATCGTCCATGGCCATCTTCATCACTCCTCTCGATCAGCCCCTACGATAGAAACAACTATCGCTAAGCATAAAGCTTAGTGGTGTAAAAACTATAGGGTCGAAATCCTCAATATTCATCAAGCCACCTTTTCCATGTTAATGAGCATCATACTTGAAACATAATAAATAAATCAAGTAAAAATAGATAACAAGTATCAACTTCTATATTCAAAGATACAAATGTCAAGAAGCTCATAGCACCATTTTCCAAGAATTTCAATAGCAAGGCTCTCCCAATATATATACTTCATGTCGTCACACCCGGCACAAGCATGTATCAAGAAGGGTCGTTGCCCTGAAGGACCGAAGCCTTGTATCAAGAAGGACCGAAGCCCTGTATCAAGAAGACCAAGAACCATATTAAAAATGGCTTTCTAGTTCGTACTTAAAATGGATAACTTCCATTCCTAATGCGAACTACAAATCCAGAGTCAAGATGGCAAATGATCTGAATCAAGAGGCCTGCCAATAGTGACAAAGCCGCATCCACAAGAAGGACATAGTCCCAACAAGAGTGCCAAGTGATCAAACAATCCGTACAAGTGGGCGAGTTACACAAGCATCATACCAACATGACAATGAAAAGTAACAAGAAGTAGCTGAGGTATCAAGATCAAATTTCATTTATACCAGCCATCACAAGAGTTCAAGAACAAGTTTATACGCAAACCTCAATACTTTAGCATAGCAATTATCCAATAAACTTCGCAAGCTCAAACCGGAGACCAAGCAACGTATCAAGTTCCTCAACTTGTTCACAAGTCTATACAACCTTAAAAATGCAATTAAACAACTTCTTTAATTCCTAATATCTCAATAATATCAAAATAAAATAGGATTATCATCATAAGTAAGCTCAGCCCACACGGACACAATTCTGTTTTCAAAACAGTGATGCTGGCCAGTTTAGTACCCCATGTTGCAACTTAAATTTGAACAGTAAATCAACAAAAAATAGATTTTGTAACCTTCATTAAAGTTGTATATACATCTCTTAAGATTCCAACGCAACAAGAATCACTGAAAAATACATTTTGTACAAAAAGATATAATCAATACACTAACAGTGGTTCCTACCGGAATTCTAAACCCGAAATCCAACAACACTTGTCCTGTGTTGCGTCCCATATTTCCCATGCATAGCAGCTAGATTAGACTTTAACATAAACACAAGAGTTGTAGATACATGAATCAGCTTTCCAAAATATATTTATTCACCCAAAACGGAGTTATACAGAATGAGATATTCTAAACGTAACATAGCCTACTCAGCTACCACAACAGAGAAATCTGGACAGAACTTGTCCTGTGTTGCGTCCCAGTTTTTTACATCCATAACAGCTAAATCAGACTTTCACTTAAACATAAGAGTTGTAGATATATAAATCAACTTTCCAAAACATATTTATTCACCCAAAACGGAGTTATACAGAACAAGATATTCTAAACGTAAAACAACCTACTCAGCTACAACAACAGAGAAATCTGGACAGAACTTGTCCTGTGTTGCGTCCCAGTTTTCACATCCATAACAGCTAAATCAGACTTTTACTTAAACATAAGAGTTGTATATACATGAATCAGATTTCCAAAACATATTTATTCACCCAAAACGGAGTTCCAAATCACAAGATATACACAATTTACCAAACACTACCCAGCTCGGAAACAGATTTCAGCACTTACCTTAGTTTGTCTCCTTGATTCCAGCCAAAAGACCAAGGTTTTTTTCTTGTGATTTTTGAAGAAAAGATGATAAGCTAGTTTCTAAGGGTTTTAGTCTTCCATTCCCATGAAATTATTCAAAGAGAAGTGGACTATATAGTCAACAAGCGATGCTTATCACTTGGGACACTTGGCTGGCCAAGGTGCTGCCAACCATACTTTATATTTTTATCCTTTTGTGCTGCCCAAAAATGCATATTTACATATTTATATGTATATGCCTCAACCCCATTTAATTACCTATAATTAGGATAGAATATTATGTATATACCCAAACACAAATCCATCCATTACGATACACTTTATATTAAACAAGTTAGAAATTTTTCACAACTTTAAAGTTCCCAAAATGTGAATAAACCATATTGATGTATTTAAGCAGCGGTAAATCGCCATGAGACTCTTGTAAGCATTTAGGGGTGTTACAGTATGTTATTGGGAGATATCTGTTGTGTAATGGATGGTGAATGGTAGAGTCCCAAATCGGGTTGTAGTATGGTTAGGGGGAACTAAGGGTCTCGGTGCTATATTATTATTTAGAATTTGGTTACGGTTATTAATGCTAAGGATTGGGGTGATGTTTAGTGGCAGTGTTATGGTTGGGGGTTTTCCCTAGAGAGGGATTAGCATGGAGACCGTTAATAAGCTCAATAGGTAAGTACTATGGAGTTGGGGGTTACATGGTGATGTGGAAGGATTAAAGGGTTAGAGTCAAGTGTGCTAGCGAAATTTAAGTATTCAGATGTGGTAAGGATAGTAAATATACATGTGGAGGAATGAATAGTCTTATTGAATGTTCCACTAGTTGATTTCTTATATTATGCGGTGGGTATCCAGGTTGACCGATGATGCCTACCAGCACGTGTGATTATACTGATACTACTCTTGCTATGCCTTTTATGGCGTAGTCTAGATGTAGGTTCGGTTATGTTTCGTAGGTGAAGGCGAAGGAATTCTCCAACAACTTCTACTTTTCTTATATGTTGTGGGAGCTATGTCATTTACATATTGTTATGTCCTGTACTCTTAGTAGCTCTTGTACCTATTTATACTAGATCCCTTGAGGTGTTAATTACTTTACAAGTCTTAATTGGAATTGTACTTAAAAACTCTTATTTATAAATCACTCGCTTTTTTTTTATTTGCCTGTTTTCTTAATCATTCAGATGTTAATTATTGGAAATCGAGGGTTCTCCTACTTAGGTGTTAGAGTAGGTGTTCGCACGGTCCGGTGGGTTGGGTTGTGACAAATTAGTATCAGAGCCTAGGTTACTGGTGTCTGATGAGTCCACAAATTGGACTCATTTAGGGCTATATATTGATAGAATAGTGTCCTCAAATGCATATTTTGTCTCAATATCTAATGAAAACCCTTAAGTTTCAGGTATTTGAAGTTTGAGGGAAAGCATGGACACTACTTAGCAAAAAGGAACAAAAGTAGCTGAAAGAATGAAGAAATGAAGATCTGAGAATCTCCGAACCCGTTTGGCGAGTCGCCAAAAGGTCTTATCCTCGCCTTTTGTTCCAGTGTGCTGAGCCTTGAAGGAAAGGATCAAATCGGTGGTGAAAAGGAACATTCAGCGTGTCACTGAGCAGTTCCGTGAAGCAGTATTATGTCGCCTAATGATCCAAAACACGACAATGCTGAAGGATAGAGCAAGAAATGGGTCAAGTGGGAAACTCACAAGCCCAAGAAGTGGACCATGGAACCCTCTAAGGAGCCCCAGACGGGTCATGATGGGGACCACAGTCCTTTAATAGACTCGAGGTAGGTTTCCAGAACCTGCCCCATACAAGCTTTACTTCGACGGAAGCTTAGATAGCCCGTGGTGAGGTTGACGGGCCGTCAAAGTGGTCATCAAGTGGGTCAAGTTAGTAGGGGTCCTCCCCTTAAGGGCCATAGGAATCACAACGGCCCGTGAATCCCCACACTGATTCTGAGGTTGTCAGTGAAGGGTTTTCAATAGACTTAGCGTGAAGGGTCAACTTCAAACGATCATATTTTTGGCACAAAATGAATTAGGTGGCCCATGACCTATCAAATAAAAGGTCTTTGACTCCTCTTTCCAATGCCATCAAGTTTTACCAATTATCATCTCAGAGTAAAAAGTTATTCCCAAAATAGTGAAGTTCTGTCAGGCTAAATTTCTTCACGACCTATTTGACGGGCCGTGTGGTCGTAATGACCTGTGGTGGACTTCGAGTGGTCCCCTTTCAGCAGTTTTTAAGTCAGGGGTTATTGGGTAGTTTACCAATTATTTTAACTTAATACTTAGTCATTTTTCCATCAAGATAGAATACTTATGATGATATATGATAAGAATTCTTGAGAGTGAATCATCTATGAGAAATTATGATTAGAATTGTCTTGAGGTTTGGGAATATATGATGATTATGAGATGTATTGCTTTGAGAGTGAGGTATGTATGATGAATTATGATTATTAGGTCTTTGAGAATAATTCTAATATGATTATATTTGATTATTACATAGAATTTTTGTGGAAGGGATTTACCCACATGATTTCCTTTATGAATGTATCAATGTATGAATGTGGAAGGTTTTATCACATAGAATGATTCTATGCTGAAAGACTTTCTCACCTAAAATGAATCAAAGAACTTATGAACTATGTTAATAAGACTTATCTTAGATTAGCATAAGAGACGCTTCTCTATGGATAGCTTGGATTAGCATAACGAGATGCTTTTCAGTGGTATCTTGAAGTGGTAATATGAGATCCCTTTATGGTAGATTGACTAGGTGAGACAAGACCATTTCATGGATAGCTTAACTTGGTAAGACAAGACTATTTCATGGCTAGCTTGACTTGGTCAGACAATACCATTTCATGGATGGCTTGACTTGGTAAGACAATACCATTTCATGGATAGCACTTGGTAAGATAAGACCATTTCATGGATAGCTTGACATGGTAAGATAAGACCATTTCATAGATAGCTTGACTTAGTAAGGCCATACCATTTCATGGATAACTTGGATTGGTAAATAGTAACTTTCCATGGTAGCCTGAATTGGTAAATAGTAACCATTCAGGATGTGTGGATTGGAAGTAGTACTTTCCATGGTAGCTTGAATTGGTAAATAGTAATCATTCGTGGTAGCTTGGTTTGAAATGATGAGGTGCTTTCCCATGGTACCTTGGATGGGTAAGTAGTACCTACAATGGTAGCTTGCGTTGGTAATATGAGACCTCTTCATGATTAGCTTGGATTGGTAAGTGGTGCCTTCCATGAATAATGACTTAGCTTGGATTGGTATGTGGTGCCTTCCATGAATAATGACTTAGCTTGGATTGGCAAGATGACATGCATTCCATGGATAATAAAAACAAATAAGAATGGACTAATCTCCATCAAGTTAGAATAGTTATGATGAAACAAGGTTACTTCAAGGAAGTACCATAAGTATGTTTCAAGATGAGATTCACATTTTATGATAGGTGATGACCTTGGATGATGGTATAAGGTTGCCTACTATGACGAGTAAGACTAGTGGAAAATTTCCCATGTTTTGGCTAAGTATGCTTTGAGGTTACTTTAAAGAGTATTCCTCTTATGCTGATATGTTCTATTATGTACATTGATTATGCTTGTGACTTATATTGTCTAACTCTTACACTTATGTTGATATTTATGCAAGCTATCATATTTAGTACATGTTTGTACTAACACACTCTTGCCTACATTTCTTATCCAAATGTAGGGTCTGGCGATCTCGACTCTCATTCCCGTGGCTAGGATCTTAGTACAAGGAAAATTTGAAGATTGGTGAGTCCTCACAGCATTCTATGATTTCGCCACCATTACTCTTATGTTCTTTCATTGTATGTTTTGAATAATGTTGTATAGGTTGTGTCCCAAGATATTCATGTTTTAGATGGTTTTGCGACAAAATGTAATAGACTTCCGCTTCGTTTATAAGAGACTTTGATATTGTTCAAATGTTTTAAAAATCTCGCATTTTGTATTTACTTATGTTATGAAAGCTTAGTTGCTTAAATGAGGCCTCTTGAGATCTTGTATGTCATGTTACATCTAGGGTGTACCCTCGGTCCGTGACAGAGTGGATCACCCATGTTGTGCAATTTAGCTCATCATTAATATTAGTTTCGCTGCGCTTGACTTGTTTACCACGCACCTATACGTAGTCGATCGGTTCCATTGTCCTACATCTTTTTCCATTTCGGGATCAACTTTTCTTAACCTACCTGAAATTCTTGAACCCATGAAAGAACATATGGATTTCTGGGCTTGGTGAATTATTGGAACTTGTGGAAACAAAGAATCTCCCATACACTAGGATACCTGTCCACTACACCATATATAGAGAACTGCTTGTCCTCCAAAATAGTCTGCAAGACAGTGGCTGTCAGTCGATTCATAGATGTAGGAGGATGTACTTACGTCGGGGGCACTTGAGGTGTCAGAGAGACTGGAGGTGTTGGAGGCATCAAAAGTGCTGGATGTCTGGCCAATGGATCACGAATCGCTTTTTTGAGCGCTTCCACTTGAGCAACTCTCCCTCTGTTGTCTGTGTGTGAATAGCAGTCCTGGACCACGCAAATTTCTCACCTTTAGACCCAAAGGAGGTGAGATGGGTAGAGTCGATGCCCATACATTCTGATAAAATCATACTAGAACTGGAACTTGTTACAACCTACTTCTTTCCTTTGCCCTTAACACTCCCCTAGGAGGTTCTGGATGAGTAGCTTATAGAGGTGCAACCTCTGCTGTTATTACAACCCCTTTGGCCTTCTTCTGGGGTACTGGACCTCGTACATGAAGCTTTGGTTGAGCCATATCTATAGAACAACACAAATGAAATACATGCAATTGGAAAGGGTTAGTGAAATAACATTTTCAAATAGTTGCAGGAAAACTCGCCAGACAGCTCGGCGAGCAACAAAAGACTCGTTGAAAGTTACAGAACAAACAAGCAAAAAAATAGCTCAAATAAGAAAGATTAAAACCCAATAGGTGAGTCGTTGAACCTCTTCGGCGAGAAGGAGAGGTCTTGCCAAAAACCACAGAAACAATTAGCAAAATTGTCGGTCAGGAAGGCAATGACAGAGCAATTCTGCGAGTCGCTGAATCTACTCGGTGAGTGGCAGAACCTTGCCAAAAGTTACAAAAAATAATCCCAACAATTTAGGACAAATAGGCAATAAGAGGGTAACTCGGAAAACTAACAAGCCATTTGGCGAGCTCGACTATTCTCGTCAAATGGCCAAACATGTCCAATTCCCAACCCAATTTCCAATCCTCAACGAATAACCTACAACAAACAATTTCAAGCAAAATTCCCAACAATTCTATCCTACCCATGATGAATCTCTGAGTTGGGGTACTCAGAATCCCCCCACCCCAATTGATTTAAATTCAATCAAATCGGTGATTTTTCCCTTAAGAATGATCTCACCCAATCCATCATTGGTCAAAATCAAGCCATTTTGCAGAATTAGGGCTACTAAGACTTTTCCCGTATGGTACCCAACATGCAAATCCACAATTTAATCACATCAAAAATAAAATTCTAACCAATTAGGCACATAACAAGTTATATAATATATTTTATTTCAAATGAAATTTCTACGAGAAATTTGTCATACAATCATGGCAAACAACAGATCCATTAACTAATCATAAGCATGCTTAGTATAAATCATGAATTTAAAGAAAATTCTGAAAAACCAACTTCAGATGTAGACAAGTAAACACTTCAGCAAAGATGGGAGGATGAACAACACTTTTTATTCTGATCACACACGAGGGCACCCACACCATTAAACTAAAAATATAATCTAAGGTTTGATTGTAAGAGTGCAAGAGTTGAAAATTTCAAAATAAGGAGAGGATTTGAATGTAAAACGGTTGAAAGGCTCTTGACCCTTCAGCTCGCGCCTTGATCTGCGAGACCCACTTATGTCGCTGATCCACTCATCGATTCACCGAATGGAAATCAGCTCACCAAATTGGGCAAAACATCAGCCTATCAGTTGGTTCAAAAGGCAAGCTAAATCGAACTGGCCGAGCTACTCAACGATTCACCGACTACGCTATGAACTCGCTCAATTGCCTTTTTCCTCCAAAATTCAAATTTCAACCTGCACATCTAACAAACGCTATTCAAATAACCAAAAGTAAAAATTGAATTGCCTCCAAAGAAGTGCCTTATTTAATGTCATGGCATGACGTGGTCATGCACTCAAGCCTCATTCTTTGGATTGACTAAGGTATCACTAGGAAGACCCCTTTTTGGACTTGGGTTTTAAGTGAGCCGAGATTTGACACATTTAAGTCTCAAGATCCTTTATGGAAGCCGAATGAGAGGTCACCATTTGATTTAAAGATGAGATATCATCCTTCATTTTCTTGAGTATCTTATCTGATCCTTCAACCTTTTTAGGATACAGAAAAGCATATCTTCGATCTCAAAGTTTTTGGGATCAACTTTTTGTTCCTTTAGATTTGGACGTTCATGTGGGGGCACGTAACGATCTTTATCAGCATCTCTATCTTTCCGATTTTCACCCTGATCACACCAACTTGATCTCGATTTCAATCTCTCAAACTATCATCACGATCTCTATTCCAACCTTGATTTTCGTTTGGCCTTGGATAGCTTGGATGGGAACTTCCCGCTTGGTTTGACAAGAATTGTACCTTTTCATTGTACATGGCCTCAAATTGTACGTTTTAGCACTCAAACCATTATTAACACCAACCACGTTCACATCCTTGTAAACACCACCCTAATATTTTTTGTCAATTGGCCCATTTGGGTTATTATCTTGTCCATGTTTTCATAACATTCTTGATCTTTTCCAGCTGTTCCTTTGTTAGCCCAAGATTCAAAGGAGACATCTGATCTTTCCTTGTGTACCTGCATGATTAATTTTGATCATCTCATCAAGCAAAGCCGAAGCTATGACGAATGGTTGTCTCAAATTCCACCCTGAGTAAGTTGGTCAGCAACACCTTTGTTGATGAGGTCAAGACTCCGATAAAAATATTGCAAGGGCATAATGTCCGGCAACTCATGAGTCAGACATTGGATAACTAACTTTTGGAACCTTAACCATGTTTCATGGATTGGCTCACCATCATTCCACTTGAAGTTCTTAATATTATCCCTCAACTTAAACATCTTTGAGGGAGGGAAATAATCTTTCATAAAACACTTCTTTGAGCTCCTCCCAAGAAGTTATAGATTCCCTTGGTAGTTCGATCAACCACTTTGTTGCCTCCCCCATTAAAGAAAAGGTAGAAAAACGAAGTCGGACTGACTCTTAAGTAATTTTCTTGAAGGAAAACGGTCCACACACATCCACAAAATTGCATATGTGGTCATGAGGGTCCTTATGAACAAGTCTTCCAAAGAGAGTTTTCATTTGCAACAACTGCAACATCGTGTTGATCATATGAAACACAGCATTGCCCATAGTTAATGCAAAATGAATAGCACCAACATTTCCCAGCTAATTAACTTTGACATCATGCAAGTTTCCAATGCCATTACTATTCCCAAGTTGACTTGCATTGCTCCCATTCACACTCATTTCTTCACCTATTTTAGAGCAATCAACAAGAACAAAAACAAGAAAATTATACTATAACAAAATTAGTCCACAAAACACTTCAATAAAAGAATTCTAAAAACCACTCCCCGGCAGAGACACCATTTTTGATAACTCTCCACTACATTTCTTCTAATTCAAATTGTAGGCGGTCGCTAATAAGTAAAGAATTCAATTACGAAGTACAAACATTTTAAAATATTTTGTAGAAGTAAAAGGATACACAACATAAAATAAATCATGAAGTTTCAATTACTGATATCAAGGGGAGAATTTTAGTAACCAAATGCTAACAAAAACAATTCACACGAGATTTGAACGATTAAAAAGAGGACCTTAGGAATGTGATCAATCGAATACTAATTTTGCTTAATGGGTAATCATTAATTGCTTTAAGTTGTGGAATTTCAATGGGTAGGATAGGTTTTGAATATAATAGTCATCTCTTAGTCAACTATCATCTTCCGAGTGAGTTCTCTTGAATCTCAACAAGCTTAACAATACCAAACAACCCAATTACTTAATTAACCCACTTTCTCAAGCTGGGTTGTAAAGATGCAAATCAATACAACTATCAATCATTCATTCTACTCTATGCCTCTTTCCCAAGCAAGAATAGAGAGCTATGTTAGAACTGAATTTGCAACTTCAGTTCATCAATTAAAACATGAACAAACAATTGAACTCATTTCAAAACAACATTAAAATTCTGTAATTAACAACACCCACAATCTAATTTATGTATTCGATTACATGATCACACCCCTAAGGTAAGGGTTTTTAGCCAAACATAGCAAAAAGTAAGAAATCCTTACCAAAAAGATTATGCATCCAAATTGTTAACAATTTGCAATACCCAAGTTAAAGCTAGAATCCTAAATCCTCAACTCTAAGGTCCAAATCATATTCAAGAATGTTCACCAATGTAAAAATGTAAAATATCTCAAAAAAACTAGGGAGTACACTATCTGGGAACTCCTTTTTCTTTTGGAAAAATGTATTTATATGTTCCTAAAAACATTCCAAAATCTTAGCACAAATTCCACTCGACGAAATAGGTCAGGATCACCGATCGACTCAATGATCCTCTGAGTTGTACTTCTTCTTGAATTTTTTCCTTTACTCCTAAATCCAATTGTGCTGGAAGTTTAGGTGAGATGGGTCATGATTGCTGATTCATTTGTTGCATCTCCGATTCATCATTTGCTCGTCAAGTTGGTTTGGTACATGGGCTATTTTGCTGGAACATTTTGTGAGTTGAACGCTTATTTGGTGAGTCGCCGAGTGGCTTTTGCGAGCTCCAACTTCTCTTTTCTTTAGCTTTTCCAACTTTCTCACTCCTTTACGCATCATAGTATCATTGCCTTGTCCTTAAGCCTTTTATTGCATATAAACACATTAAAATTAGCTATGAACACAAAATAGTCATTGAAGACACAAATTCATTGAATAATAAGGTCTAAATTAGTCGAAATTCTCGACTCATCAGGATCAACACATTGAAACAATAGTGTAAATGAGATGTTTTTGAGTAGTAGAGGGTACAAAATTGGTTTTGACCTCACCTATTCTTTTTTTTCTATCTTTAGTCTTCAAATTTGGTGACCTAGTTACTAATCCTTAAACAAAATATAGATATTTCAAAGATTCTTTTTCATATATTTGGTCTTCAATGGGTCTAAAGTCTTGAAATTAGGAAGACTTTAAACTCACCATTATAAAAACTCAACAAGAAGAGACAATAGAAAAGATAACCTACGAGGTAGCTCTCTATGGTCGTCACTCTCTAGCTTATGTGCTAGATGAACTCCCATAAAGATCTGAAAAGAGAATGAATGCTCTAAATTTTGTCTGAATTCCAATGAAAGGGAAAGGAAAGGAAAGAAAACAAAAAATGTTCATACTCACCAGAAAACCACCATAAAAGGAAATCACAATAGCACCAGCTATGCGAAGTTTTCTAGTGAGACATGGAGTGCCATGCAATAATTAATTAAATGTCAAAGGAAGTCACTTTGAAACTGTGCCTGGACTCAAAAGCTTTGCAAAAAAAAAAAAAAAAAAAAAAAAAAAAAAAAAAAATACAAGTAAATAATATGTTGGACTCTAACCTCAAGGAGAAATGAACCTAAATTGTAGGCAAGCTTCAAGGAAGATTTTCTAATTTCAGTCTTTCAACAGCTAGAGGATTATCAATCACAAGGTAAAACTTGGTCAATTTTTTTGTGGTTAGTAAAGAAATTTAGGTCAAAATTATTGCAACTTTCACAAACAAAAAAGTACCTCAACTTAGATGTGACATCAATGTCTAGGTACTGAGTACCATTAATGTCTACCAAGGTCAAATTTGAGAGAAGGTTGGGGGGGGGGGGGTTGATAGCACAAAACTCTATAGTTTTGACAAAGGTTTATTTTACAGAGTTTTGAGATTCAAGAAGTCGATAAAAGAATCGGGTGATCTAAAGATACCGTTGATAAGTTCCAAACGTGTCAAAGTTGGAAAATTAAATAAACAAGAAGGTTGTTTACAAATATTATTTTTTTGACACGTTAAGGGTTAACTTCTTGACACCATTTTTGGTGCATAAAGCATCAACAACAAACCTCACAATGTCTCCAAGATACTATAAGAAAATAATGTCAATTGTTTCTTGAAAGATAGATTTAGATCTTGTTTCTTTTTTATTTTTGCAAAAAGAGTTTATCCAAGAGTAAATTTGAATGCATGCTCAAATATATCTCCATTTTTGTGATAAAATACAAAGAATGAATGGAAAAGCAAGGAAAACTATTTCCCATTTCATTTATGAGGAAGCAACTCGATTGATAAAATATTAACTTGAACCACGTGACATGTATTTATTCGCTCGATACAATATCAGGGATGGGAAGTTTATCAAGACTGGTGATGGGACAGTTTTTAAACATTTCAAAGGATTGCATAGGCTTGGACCAAGAAATTTATTGATGTTGTTAATTTTCATGTATTTACTATTCATTAATCACACTTATGACTTGTTCTACAAATATGGATTATAACCTAGCCCCTTATTCTGAATATTAATTTTAAGCAACAGAGTTTTGTTATATAAGAAGTGTAAATAAATTTGAGAATATTATATAGATTGAGAATACTAAGAAAAGTAATTAGAAGAATACATGTTTTTGCCATAATGAACAATCTTTGAGAGGTAGATTCCAATATTTATATAAATCTTTTGTTGGATGCTTAGATACCAAATCATACAGCTTTAAGATCCTTTATGGATGACTATTTAACTCTAGGTGATTAACATATGACTGTAAGCAATATCATTAGCCAAGCAATTAGAATTGGGACCTTTGGGATACCTGTAATTTTTTTTTTTAAATAAAAAACATGATTTTTATTAATTTGGTAGCCCATAATATGAAATTAATTGATACATCAACATGGCCCATGAATGTGCATGGAAGCTTTTTCACTAGCACTGTCTATAACCATGTAAAACTAAGAACAAAATGTTACCGTTACACTGCACCGAGAAAATATTAGCTTTGAATGAATTTGAAAGTTAAGAGAATTTCTCTCATATTTATGGTTAAAAGAAACTTTTTCATGTTCTTAAAGGGTTGAGATAAAGACAAGGCTCGCGTTGACGCCATCGTTAGCTTGACTCGACTTTGACTTTGAAAAATGATCGATATAGTTTTTTTGAAGCATTTCTGACCCAATATTTTCTTCACAATTGAGAGGCATTTGTGCATGTGTGATATGCAAATGCAACACACACTGAAGAGACGAAACACTTTAATACACCAGCTAGTTACTGTGTTAGGAGTGAGTGTTGCACTTCCGTATATTTTTATGGATTTCTCAATAGCTCAAAAATATTAGCAGAAATTAAGCCTCTTTCCTGAAGTGGAATACATTAGTAATAATGATCGAACAAAAGACATCCTACATTTAGACCATGACTACAATCGATAACCTCAAATGAAAATAATTTTTATTATTTTATTTCTGAAATATTTTGTGAAACATGAATCACAACCACCATCATAATGGTTAAAAAGGATATTCCTCTAACATTCTACCATCTTAGATTCTTAGAATTCTTTCATCTGATAGAGACATATGAAACATGGAGGTTAGGAGGTGGAAAGGTGGTGGTGGGGTAAAGAGAAATAATACAAATTGGATTGCATGATTCTCTACTAAACTAGTTATACACTCATATTTACATACATAAATTACTACTATTCGGCAAGGTTTGAGATTTGCAAAAAATATATTAAACATCAACATATTGGAGATCAGTTCATATTCTACCATTGCAATTAACAACTTGTGTATACTCAACTAACGTTGAAATAATTAAAATGAACATAGAGAGTTTCTCGACCAAATGGGAAACCCCCAAATCAAGCATAGTTATAGAGAGTAAAATTGGGTGGCTGACATTTTAGCTAAGAAAGGATAACATCAAATTACAGATGATTTTTTCAGGGAATGAATAGTTCCATTTTTGTTTGTTTGTCAAGCAGGTGAAGTAGAAAATTTTGAAATTTTGTTTTGATAGGCAAGCAAGGTCACTATGTTTATCAGTATGTAATAATAACTCTTAATACTACAGCTATTAAAATTATAACTACTGTAATACTGGTCATCATGCTTATACTGCTGCTTATCTATATTAATGAATAAAAGTTTGTTAGAAAAAAAACATGTAATTCCATGATTAGTGTTGTGGTGTCTTTTTATGGGTTTTTTTTTATACTTCTTCAACATGGGTTTAAGTAGCCTAAACTCCTTCATCATTCCTTTTTACTAATAGTGAAGAATTTTCCTATAAGGGAAACGAAAGTAAATACTAGTTAGAGATGCAATTTCCTATGAAATAGATTCATTACCACATATTCATACTTGCTTTGCGTTGTATTTTCTAGATTCTTATCGATGATACATAGTCAACATTCTCTAAGTATAAGTTCACCATTTTCCGTTCTATATGGATTATAAGTCTTAGGCCTAAGACTATTTACCTTTTAGATAGTATTGAAATAACTTTTGTTGAAATGAATTAAGAAGATCTAAAAAGTTATCTATCAAGAAGTGTTACAGATAGTATCTTTGAGCTCCAACCCATTGATGATGCAATAAGAACTAGCATTTTTGTCCACAAAGTGGACATATATTTGGGGCATACTTCCAAATCTAATGTTGGATAGCCTCTTTTGCAATAAATTAGCATCAAGATCTCAGTATATTTTCGCACAAAAAATAGACAAGATTCTCTTGAAACATGTAAGAGACATTGTGAAACTTGATGTTGATATATCATATACAAGGTTGTCGTCATGTCTAGATATTGATAGACAAATACTTTATGCCACTAGAGAGGCGAAAACTTAGCATGTCAAAAGATGCTACTGTAAAACCTCACTAAATTTCTTATTTTTGCAATTTCTCCAAAGCTTTTGAGTGCAAGTTTATAGTAGTATCTATAGAGATGTTAAGCTTTAGCTTCTATAGTGGCATAAAGTATTTATCTATCAATATATTTACACAAAACTAACCTTGAGTCTGATACATCAACATAAAGTTTTATAATATTTCTGACATATTGTAAGAGAATCTTGTCTATTGTTTGTGCTAAAATGTATTGAAATCTTTATGCTAATTTATTGCAAAAGAGATTATCCAACACCAGATTGGAATGCATAGCCCAAATATATGTCCACGTTATGAAAAAAATGCTAGTTCTTGTTGTATCTTCGACGGCTAGGAGCTTAAAGATACGATATATAATAGTTCTTTGATAGATAACTTATTAGATCTTTTTAATTAATTTCAGCAACAACTATTATACCATCACCCATTAGAAAAAGTTCAAATGGTCTTCGGCCTAAGACTTATGATTGAAAAAGAAAGGGAAACCAAAGAATTTATCCCTAGAGAATTTTAATTATGTGCCACTGATTAGAGTCTCAAAAATACAACATAAAAACAAGTATGAATATGTATTAATGAATCTATTCCATAGGAAATTTTATCTCTAACTAATGTTTGCTTTTGTTTACCTCATGAAAAATTCTCAATATTTAGCTAAAAGGAATGAGGTATGAGTTTAGGTTGTTACTTAAACTCATGTTGAAGAAGTAGAAAAAAGGCCCAAGAAATTTCTCTTCCTCCTCCTTCTCTTTCTCCTCTTGCTCCTTCTCGTTCTCCTTCTCCTCCTCCTTCTTCTCCCTCTTCTTATGCTTCTCCTTATTATCCTTCTTCTCCTCCTTCTCCTCCTTCTCCTCCTTATTCTTCTCCTCCTCCTCCTCCTCCTTCATCTTTTTCTTCTCCTCCTTCTTCTTCTTCTTATTCTTCTCCTTCTTCTTCTCCTTCTTCTCCTCCTCCTTCTTCTTCTTCTCCTTTATCTTCTCCTTCTTCTTGTTCTTCTCTTCCTCATCCTCTTTATTGTTTTGGAAATTTTTATTCAACTAGCAATGTTTTAACATCCCTTAGGGATACCCCTTGAGATTTTGACACCTCTCCAGTTGTTCTCTTGATAAATCTAGCTATTATAGACCTAAAACCTCTCTTATTTTTCTTCTTCTCCTTCTTCCCTATCCTCTTATTTTTTGCCCATATTGTCCTCCTTCTTCTTCATCTTCTCCTTTCCTCCTCTTTTTCCTTCTTCTTGTATTCTCCTTCTCCTTCTCTTACTTATTTTTTCCTTCTCCTTTTCTTTTTTATTCTCCTCCTCTTTCTTCTTATTCATTTCCTTATCCTTGTCCTTGTCCTTCTCGTTCCTCCTCCTACTGTTATTTCTTCTTCTTGTTAAGTATTTAAACTCTTAGAGTTGTCCCTATGATTAATTCATTCTTATTCATTTGTCTCTTCGAGTACCACAACTTAAATCTTTTAGTTTAATTCTAGTGTTGGTTCGTACACATTTGATTTTCTGGATGTAATAGCTACATTGATCTTTTTCTTCTTCTTAAGAATTTTCACTAACTTGATTGAACTTTTCATTAATTATATATGTTTTGAGACCTAACTCACAATTTACAAACTCTTTTGATGTTTCTATCAATTCAATCCAAACCCCAAAACCCCAATTCTAATTGAGGAATTGATGTTAAAGTGTCATCGTATCTAGAAGCCACTAATGCAGGTTATTGAAATAGTCAAGTTTAAAATAATTAAGCAAGAAACAAACTAGAAGGACAAAAACAAATTAAAATAGTTAGACAAACAAGTCAATAACCAAATGGACAAGCAAGGAAGGTAAAATAATGAATAAAGAATGAAAAATTATCTAAAGAAAATACATGCACTATGGATAAAAGATACAATGAATCAATTCAAAGTAATTTGATATATCTAACAAAGACAAAAACTATCAGATTAGGAATGTTAAATGAGGAAAGCATGAATAACTAATTTATCCAAATAAAATAATACAACTACAATGACAAAACAATTTAAACAATAAATTCAAAATCTCTTATAGAAACATTAAACAATAGAAATGGAATATAAAATTTATCAGGCAAGAGTAGTAATACCTAAACAAATATCTAAATAAGAACGATCTAACCTGGTATAGTTGAGGACTATTTAGACAAAATCAGAACTATCAAACTGCCTAATAGTACGGATTGGAGGAGTTAGGTTTCCTCAAAATTCATTGCCGGAAAGGGTTTGATTTTGTTGAAATAGTTGATTTGCTGATGCAAGAAAATTCACCTACACAGAGCTTGAGAGAGGGAAAGATATATATATATATATATATATATATATATATATATATATATATATATAGAGAGAGAGAGAGAGAGAGAGAGAGAGAGAGATAGAGATAGAGAGAGAGATGGAGAGAGAGATAGAGAGAGAAATAAAGAGGAGACGGATCCCCTACTAAGAAGAATTAACTTTATTACCTTCCTTTTCTAATTTCAATGATTTCATATCTCTAGTGTATGTAAATTTATTTATTATTATGCTATTAGTAAATAATTATCATTCTTACAGTATACATTTATGTATTGAGCGGTTGAAACTAGAAATTGTGGTTTTTATTACAACTAGGGGTGTACACAGGTTGATTTGGGTCGGTTATTGGTCAAAATCAAAATCAAACCAACTTAATCCATTTTAAAATTATCAAAACCAAACAAAATTGTACATTTATCAAGTCAATTTTTATTGATTTTGGTCTGGTTTGATTGAGTTATTTAGTTATTAACCATACACTAAAATTAAATAACAATTGATCATTCAAAACGTGAAAAAATGACAACAATCCATCCAAAATGAATAATATTTAGAATAACTAACATTAAATAACTTTCGATCACTGAATTTACTAAGAATTAAGTTTTAATATTCACTATTTTTGCCTAGAAGGAAGAGACAGTGACATTTTTGGTCCCACAAAAAATTATCATATACATGAAACTAGTAAGATAATTATTTTTACCTTTGGCATTTTTTTCATAAGTAAATTATAACTAAATCTTGATGAAACATATATATGATCTTTAAAATTATTTATAAAATAATATATTTAATTTTTATAATATTAAAATATAAGTGTGCAATTTTTTAATTCGGTTCGACTATTTCTTCATTTCTTTTCAAAAAAAAAAAAAAACCCCATAATCAAATCAAATACTATCGGTTTTTAAGAATCTAAAACCAAATACAAATAAAATTGGTTTATTTGTCAGTTTTTTGATTTGGATATGTTTTTATCCAGGCAGTGAACACCCCTAATTACAACTATTTAATTATTTTTTGAGTTATAAAGAATAATATTTTTTGAAGATATAACTATACAATTAATTGATCCGATAATAATATTTCTATCTAACAGTGGAATTTAATTGAATGTACATTGACATATGTGTATATAAAATATTTAGGAGTAGAGTTTTAGTGGATAAAAAATGGCCATTCTACGTTAATGGGTATTTTAATATTTCAACTTTTTACTCTAAGAGTTTCTCCTTTATGGTACTACATAGTATGATGTATCAAAATATTTTAAATAAAAATCTTAACATATTTTAAATTTTTTTTATAATTTTATGTATTTTAGTTTATTGGCTTGTTATTGCTTCATAAATGTTATAATATTAATTCAATGTCTATTGAATAACTAACAACAATATCTTTAACATAATCTTAAAACCGAATAAGTATTATATAAAAATAAATAAAACAAATATTTGAATGCAGTGAATGCCTCACACAACTCATATTCATATATATCAAAAAACTTAGTAGAAGTTTTTTCACATTGAAACCCTCTAATTAAATTCTTTTATCATGATAAAAAGTTTCAAGGTGATAACATTATTTATATAATATTTAAAGATAATAAGTGTCATTATAGAAAACACAATTAAAAAAGTATTTGAATGCCATGAATACTTCAAAATATTCTATACGACAAAAATATTTAGTGGGTACAATCTTTCCTCTCTTGAATTGCCAATAATTAAATATGTATACATATATATATATATATATATATATATATATATATATTAAATAGTTTCAAAGTAATTATGTAAAAATACATGACCAGAAACATTATAAAAAGTATATATATAGAGAGTATAAAAGCATGGATAAACAATTTTAAAAAGAGTGTTTTTGAAATATGAATATTATTTTGGACCTAATTAGATATGTATGGTTATATTTTTGTATTTAGAAATCATAACTACTGTTTGAAATGATATGTTAAGAAAATAAAAATATATGTCTTTTCCTTACTCTCTTCTCTCTTGTCTTTGTTCACTGCTCTTTCCCGTCTCTCTCCCTCTCTCCCTCGCCTATCTCCTCTCCCTCTATTCCCCCCCCCCCCTCTCTTCTTTTTTTGCTCCTATATTTTGTATTTTCATATCTTTCTCTCTCTTTGTATTTTGTATTCATATCTTTCTCTAGTCTCTGTAGTTTGTATCCCCCCCGCCTCCCTCTCTCTATTTATATTTTGTATTTTCACCTCTTTCTCTTTGTCTTTGTATTTTGTACTCCCCTCACCCCCCCCTCCCCTCTTCTTAATTATATTTTGTATGTTCACCTCTATCTATCTCTCTCCTTTGTATTTCATATTTTCATCTTTCTCTATTTTTATATTTTATTTTCACTTCTATCTCTATTTGTATTTTGTATTTTATCCTTTCTCTCTCTCTCTCTCTCTCTCTCTATATATATATATATATATATATATATATATATATATATATATTATATTATTGTACTTAAATGTGTATTTAGGTACTATCTTCTTTCTCCCTTTCTTTGTTATGTATTTCTACCTTTTTCTATTTATTTTTTAAATATTTTTGTGGTATTATGTGATTGTTTTAATTGTATTGATATATGCTTGATTGAATCATCTCTCTATATATTGTTAAGGTGTTAGGCAAGTCCATTTGTTGTCTTTACATGCATTTATGTTGTATTCTCTCTCTCACACTTCACTCTCTACATATGCTTTTAAAATTTTGAGGTGTTAGATGACATTATTTTCTATATTCATATATAAATTTAGGTTGTATTCTATGCTTGTACCTTCTCTCTCTCTTTCACACACACACACTCTTATATCATTTGTATGCATTTGCCCTTATATCGTTGTATTCATTTTCTCTTGTATAATATGAATAAAAAACTCTTGTATCACGTGTATTCATCTGCTCTTATACCATGTGCATTCATTTATTTTTGTGTCACTTGTATTGATTCGCTCTTATATTCACTTGATCTTGTATCACTTGTATGTAGATATACATAGATACACATATGTAAATCCTCAAAGTTTCCAACTCGCCTTTGGTAGATAAACTGATACAAAGATACTCACATGTATTTACTCAAAGATAACAACTCATCTAACATATATACATTGATACAAATATACACAATTATTTCCTAAAAGCTGGCCACTCAGATTTCTTATAGAAAAAACAAGAAGAATACATATTCCTCAAATGCAGAAATGTGTATTAAACTGGATGTAACAAGCTATCACACATAAGAGAGACATATGGGAAGAAATGTACAAATATCAAAATAAAAGAAAGACATAGAATAAAGTATACATAATAAATCCCTGAGAACTAGAATCAATTGATATTCGAGCTTCTAATCGAAATAGGAGTATAGAAAAAAGTATATACAAATATACAGAATCATATCAAAATACAAATCAAGACTATTTTTAAAAATAAACACTAAAGAATTGATTTGAAGTATAAAAATAGAGCGAACTTATGAAATTCCAGCTATGTAATAATTTGAAGAGGATATGAATTTATACAAGGAAAACCTAACCATTTCTTATTTAGTAGCCACTTACAAAGTGAATGCTAAAACTAAAGAAGACCCTATTCCACTAACCGCCATAAAAGGGGCAACTAACTTCAGAAAGTTAAGCAACTAAAGTTGACTAAGTCTAGCTAGAAAATAGGAAGCACTAAACTGAAATAAGTAAAAAATAATAAGCTTGAAAAACATGCCAATTGTCTAACACTCCTCCTTGGCATTTTTGTGACAAACAACAATTCTTTGACTCAGATCTTCAAACCTTTCCTTTGGTACTAACTTAGTGAAAATGTCAACTAGCTGGTTCTCAGATGAACAATGAACAAGTAACTCTTCATTAGATTGTTGGAATTCTCTAATAAAAAGAAACTTGATCTTGATATGCTTAGTTTGACCATGAAATATTGGATTCTGAGCTATTGTTACACGTGATCTTGGTAGCTTCTGTTTGTTCATGGCCCAAGTCCTTCAACATCTTCCTTAGCCAGATAACTTGATTCACAACAAATGCATCAGCTATGTACTCAGCTTCTGATGTTCATTGAGCTATAGTTTCTTGTTTCCTAGAGCTCCAACTAAAAAAACTTGTCCCCAAACATAAACAATATCGAGAGGTGCTTCTGGAACCATCGACTCCGCCGCCCTAATCACTATCAGAGTACCCGACCAGGTTCATAGTTAGTTCGGCAGATGTTGGGAAAAAAGTTCCAAACTTGCTTGTTCCTTTAATATACCTTAACACTCTTTTAGCCGCTATGAGGTATGTGTCTTTAGGTGAATGCATGAACATAGAGAAAATATACAACAAATAGAATGTTAGTTCATCTTGCGGTTAGAGATAAAAGACTGCCAATTAAGCTTATATACATACTATCATCCACTTTTTTGGAATCCTCATCCTTTACGAGTTTTAAACCAGTAGAGATTGGAGTACTCACATGTTTGATGTCTTGCATTTTAAACCTGTTTAGAATATCTGAAATGTATTTCTGTTGGCATATGAAAATTCCATCACTAGACAACAACACTTCCATCCCAAGGAAGTACTGCATGACTTCAAGATCAGTCATTTCAAAGATTTTCTCCATTTCATCCTTGAACCTTTGGATTAGTTCAATTTTACTTCCTGGCAAAGCATCTCATCCACATTAATTGTGACAATTAAGGACTCACCTGCAGTGACTTTCACATAAAAACTAGCTTCACTTTGACTGCTACTAAAACCAAGTTGGATGAGATGATTGTCCATCCTCTCATACCATGCCCTTGGGTCTTGTTTTAGGCCATACAAGTCCTTCGATAAGAGTTTATCCTCTTTTCTAGGAACTAAGATATGATCAGGTTGCTCTACATAGATCTCTTCAATAAGCAAAGCATTCCAAAAAGTCGATTTGACATCAAGCTGATGAATCTTCCAAGAACTATGAGATGTAAATGCAAGAATAAACTTGATTGTGTCGTACCTTGATACAAGAGCAAATGTTTTCTGGTAATCCACACCATATTTTTGTGTGTATCTCTTTGCCACAAATGAAGCCTTGTGTTTGCAAATTGTTATATTAGGATTAAGTTTTGTCTTGGAAATCCATTTTACACCAATCACCTAGCGATTTCTAGGTCTGTCAAGAAGTTGCCAAGTTTCATTCTTCTCGATCATGTCTAGTTTATCTCACATAGATCTCCTCCAATCCTGAGAGTCTTGTGCTTCAGCATAGCTTGTTGGTTCTGAGGTAATCAACTTCCACCACTACTAGCTATATTATAAGGTTCTATTTCCCTTCATTGGTACATCATCCACTAGTTCACCTTCTAGAAGTTGAGGTAGCTCTTTTGAAAATAAATCAGAATAAGAGGTTTTCTAATTTTCCAAACCTTACCAACTACTTCATCAAACATCACTTCTCGACTGATAATATGTTTCTCTGATTTCAAATAGAAAATCATGTATCCTTTGGATGAACTATAACCCATAAGCATGCCATTATGAGCCTTTTTGTCCGACTTATTCCTCTTTATTTCTTAAACTCGATAATAACATATACACCCAAATATTTTGAGATTTTGTACTGATGGTTTGTTCCAACACCAAGGTTCATGTGGAGTCATGTCCTGCAAGGCCTTAGTAGGCAATCTGTTCAACAAATATACATAGGTATTGACTTCCTCTGCCAAAAATTGATTTGCGATCTTTCTTTCGAGTAAAAGACATCTAGCCATCTCCATTACTGTCCGTTTCTTTTTTTCAGACACATCATTTCGTTGTGGAGGGTATGTAACGTAATTGGCTTTCAATACCTATGTTATTACAAAACTCCACAACTGATAAGAAATATATTTTCCTCCATTGTCAGACCTTAAAGCCATAATACTAAGTTTACATTGATTTTCTACTAAAGCTTTAAATTTTTTAAAAACATCAAAGACTTAACTCTTCAGCATAATAAAATAAACTAAACACACTCTCGTGTAATCATCAATAAAGAGTAGAAAGTATTTGTTACCACTAAATGAACCGCAAAGATCCATATGAATGAGTTGACGTTTCTCGTTAGCTCTTCATACTTGATATGCTTTTTGTTTTCTTTTTCGGTTGGCCTGTTTCACAAACTTGAGAATTAGAAAGAAATTTCGGCATATTTTCCACTAGCTCCTTCTTTTCATCTCTGCGATGTTCTCATCTTAAAGTGACCAAACCTTTTTGTGCCATAGGTTTCTACATGTTTGTGAAGTAATAGACTAAGCCTGCTCAATTTTTTTCTCTCAATCAACTCAAATAATTTTGTTGCTCATCTTGACATAAAATAATTCTACTCCAGAAGAGTCACAAAGAACACATTCACCATTCTTAAAATGTAGACAATAATTATTTTCAAGCATTTACCAAACACTCAACAAATTTTCACTAATATCAGGTGTGTACAAAACAACAAAAATAGTTTTGATACCTGATATTGTTCAGATAGACACTGTACCTCTGCCTTTGACTTCTTCTGCATCACCGTTTCCCACTTTTACTTTAGATTTGTAAGTATCTTCTAGAAATTTTAAAATTTCAGCATCAAAGCACAGGTGATGTGTCCAACAACTATCAAGAAGCCTTGAATTAGAGAATTCATTTATTGAAAAGTATGAAACTGCAAAAAGTTTCTCCTAATGTGCATATACGACTTCTTCTACTTGGTCTTGCAAAGATCTAGAGAACTTTTTTCTTGATTTGCAGACCTTCAATATGTGCCTCGTCTGCTTACATTTGCTACATATAGCATCGACTCACCACAAACACTACTTCTCCAAATGTGTAGTTCTTTTACAATGTTTGCACGGAGGTAACTTCTTCTTCACATCTCCACTATTATTTCCTCCATCATGCTTGCCCTTATTCTTTTAGTTGAATTGTTGCTTTCCTTTACCAAAAATTGCTTTTGTACAGAGAAAGCTCCTTTAGTGAACTTGTCCCTTCTCATAGTCGTCCTTTGCTCTTGTGTTTGAGGAGCACTCATTAGTTAACATAATGAAAGTTTTCCCAGGTCCTTGGATTTCTCAAATAAGGAATTTTTCGATTCAAACCTCTATGGAAAAGTAACAAGAACTTTCTCCACGTCAGTTAATATTTCACAAAGAAGTCTAATGTTATTAAAAAATAAGGAGATTCTATTAACATACTTACTAATATTTTCATCTTCCTAAATATTAAAGGTCACAAACTCTCTTTTCGGGTTCAACACTTTCATTTGATATGTTTTATCGCTGCCCTGATATGCTTCTTCAACCTATCCCAAACCTCTTTTGTTATTTTACAAGCCTGATTCTGTAAAACACAGAATTTGCCATAGTATTCTGCATAAGTGACTTTTGTCACTCCGCGTAGACACGGGACCTAAAATTATGAGTGAACCCAAGCTAACCTTGAAGCTAGAAATTCATAAGCATACTAAAATAACTAAATAAAGATATACTATGCGGAAGCTTAAAATAATAGTTAACTTAAAAGATGGGGAATACCCAAAGCAGTGATACTAAGCAATCACTCAAAAACTACAGTTGAATCTGATACTATATCTGGAAAAGCCTCTAACTAACTAGAGTTGCTGGGACATGCCCCTAGCTAGCCCTAGCAAAATGAAAACTGAAATGAAAGACTGAATGCGAAAAACATGTGTATTGTCCTCAAAGTATGAGGACTCACTACTGAAGCTGCTGAATACTAATCGGAGAGTGATCTATGCATGATTTGGATGCTGAGTACGGGAACCTACATCATTAAAGGATGCAGCGCAGAGTATGCGCTAGTAATTGAAATGTACTGAGCATGTAGCATTCGAAATATACCTGAACAAATATAACTAAGCAATAACATAATCTGAACAGAATAATAATACTGAAATGCACTGAAAACTGAGCTAAATGCAATGACCAAGAACAAGTCATGAATTTAACATGCAAAGACTGAATAGTGAAGAATAACTAAAAACCTGGTCAAATGCACTAGAGTCTGACTGTGGGAGTTACTATTAACAAACATAAAACCACGTGAGCTAAACACGAAATTCGATGTGTACGCCACATCGAGAGGACCCAATATACCTTGACAGGGGTATAAAGACATGACTATTCCATGTATACTCCCCATCGATAGGACCCAATATACCTTGCCAAGGGTATAAACGCATGAATGGTGTTATCACTAAAGCTGATGCCCAACAGACAGACTGATAAACCTATGGGGGCACATAGTTTTAGGGTACACTGAACCCTAGTCCAACTCGGTCTAAGCCTACTCCCAACTAGAATGTGATTGACACAACAAAACAAAAATACTAGATAGATCAATGTTCTGACATGCAAATCTGAGAATGCAACATTTAAATACTGACAATGAAACATTCTTAAATAGAGCAAGTATATCTGTTTAAATTGACATAGCAAGTGTAATTCATGAACTAAGAGAATATACACAACTAGGGTACTGAGTTTCACGCAAAAAACTAAGCAACAATTTTATGAAACCATGATAATCTAATTAAGGATACTATAACAACTAGTTCAAAAAAATCATATAAGGTTAGGTCTAAACAAGATAAAGGGAACCAAGAATTTGATTAGATTCCAGGGACCTAGTGGATGAAATTAAAGGAGCCCGCTAGTGAAATCCCACATACCTAGTGACGAATCTCACGATGAAATCTTTCGATTTTGGGGTTGAAAATGAGGAAAAGTTGTTGCCTTCTTGGAAAGGTTTTGAGTCGCCTCTTTCTCCGTTTTTTGGCTCTAAGTTCTGGTAAATAAAGGTTTTGGTTATGTTCTGACTAGGTTATTAGGCTAAAACTGAGTCAAACGACGTAGTTTAGGCATCAAACGACATAGTTTAAGTTCCTAACATTAGGGGAAAGGACTAAAATGACCCTTACTTAATTCTAACCAAGCCAATCCACGGAGGGAATGGCAGTCCGTCGTTTGGACTACTGACTGTCATTTGGGTTCGTCGTTCATGATCTGCAAGATAAGGTTTCACTAAAATGAGCAGAATTTTTTGCTCCGAGATCGAATTTTAGAAAATGCGATGGCAATAGAAAGAGGATTCAATTATATTTCATTTGATAGGTCATGGGCCGCCTAATTACTTTTGTGCTAAGAGTTATGATAGTTTGAAGCTGACTCAACAACAATTCCCCTCTAACTGGTTGTTCACCCTCAGCTATGATCTTTAGGTCCAACCACAGACCGTGCTGGTCAACCGTGGGTACGATCGAAGACTATAAAGATTAGATCCTTAACGATAGAACCCTACATACAGTCCATGGTTCTACCTATGGTCCATGGGTGGTTTCGTTGGTACTGACACCAGATTTTTTGAATACTAGGATTTTCTTCCCTTTGAGATCCGAGGTGTTACAAACATGGATTTAGATTTCTTTGCCTTCTCTTTGTTGTTGGATCCGATCTGAGCCAAGGTAGGATTTACTGGTAGAGCAGCAAGGTGTTTATCTTCCGCTACTGTTTCCCAAAATTCATAGGCTTATAGAAAAGCTTGCATACTCACAAACCACATTTGGTAATTTTCACCGGAGAAAGTGAATGGTGGATTTAAAGGTAGGTTGTTAGATGTCATTTGTGTTGTCGGTTAAAACGTTTTGGTCATGTAAGATCAACTAGAGGCTCTGATGCCATTGTTAAGACACAAACACTCAAGAAATGATATGAAGAATAAAAATAGAGTGAACTTATGAAATTCCAACTATGAATTAATATGCAGAAGATATGAAATTTTATAGGGAAAAACCTAACCATTTCCTATCCAGTAGCCACTTACAAAGTGGATGCCAAAACTAAATAAAAACATGTACCACTAACAACCATAAAAGGGGCCACTAACTTCAAAAAGTTAAGCAACTAAAGTTGACTGAGTCTAGCTAGAAAATAGGAAGCGCTAAACTCAAATAAGTAAAGTAAAAAACAGTAAAAAAATAAACTGGAAAAAAATGCCAATTGTCTAACAGACTAGTCCAACTAAAAATAAAAGGAAAAGGACAACTCTGAACTCCTGGTGCTCATACCCTATCTGCAAGTCAATGATGAGAACTCATACTAGGATCTGCAAGTCAATGATGAGAACTCATACTAGGATCTGCAAGGTGCAGAAGTATAGTATAAGTATCAATAAGTGGTACTCAATAGGCAGTGACCAACTGAGCAAAGATAAAGCAAATTTAGATAATAGGTAAAGAAGGGATATATATTACAAGTCGCTAAAAAAACGAGAGCATGAAATAAAAGTAAGAAGAAACAAGGAAAAAGGATATAAAAAGTAGGTAATTAAGACAAAGGAACGTACCTAGAGGTGCTAGCCTAATAAACTTATAAAAACAAGATTCTACTATGGAAGTCAACTATACAAATATATACTAATCATAACAACCACAAAACATCATAAAAAGTTAATAGCCCAATCCAATCAACCTCACTCTAAAATTATCAAATAGAGGGAAACAAGGGCCAATCTAACCCTATCATTTAAACCATCTATCATAATATCCTAAGAAACAAAATCATAATCAAACAATAGCCTCGCCAAGCCACCATATGTCTGTTAGCTACACAATAACAAATTTAACCCAGACACCCCTCGACCATATGACCACTAGGTGCAAACAATAAACAATTATAGTGGTGATAAGAGATGCATATAAACGAGAGTTGTGCAATAAAAATTAGTAGTACCATCAGTTCCAAGTGCCACATATGAAGTATATACACCTACCTTCTACTTCTTTTCCTCGGCAAGCCAGTCCAGGCCCATGCGTCTCTCTCCTCCTATTCAGTCGGTCACAATGATAGAGGACTCATAAGAGACTCAAGAAGCCGATATATACCTACTCGGTCTAGATCCATGACTTTCATAATTGATCCTCTTAAATATACTCCATTATGGTACCATAGATCTATATCAGCAAAATAGTATAGAAAGGGTCGATGATTTCGTCAGACCAATCAAATAAAAGAGTGATCAACTTATCAATGCCTATGTTATATCAAAAGTTCATTTATCAATGTCAAGCAGTAGTACGACTCCCATTGAGAGAGTTCTTAAGAGTAAAAAGGGTAAAACCCTACTTTCTCAAAAATTAAGGTAAAATCAATTCATTTGTTGGGTTCGTACTACAAAACATGTCAAAGAGTTCCAATGCAGTGCATGTCATCACTAGAATCCATACAACCTAATATATATAAATAGATATCACATTGCTTCTAGGACATAGAAATGAACATAAAATACTATTGTTCCTCAACCAAGGCCTCGAGCCTAACAATATTTCAACACACCCAACAATAATATGATAGTATACTCACTAATATTCAATAAATGAAGGGAATTATGAAGGATTAAGCAATTGAGAAAGAAACTCAAAGATATCCACCTTTACCCTAAGGTACTACTAAACATAAAACAAAACTAATGCCAACTTACAACTATAGTAAACAACTATAATTTTGAAGCCAAATCTAAATTATGGATCAACATCAATTCGATGGGTTTTTTAGGGTAAATTCCCATAATACAAAGTAAACCCACGTTTAACACACTAGTATAATTACAACACAGAGCAACTATATTAGCTAAAGGATCATTAGGAACTCATTCTAAGGCACTTAGATCACCACTATTCTAAAGTTTCAAACATCAACTCCAAATACGATAATAATGATAAACTAAGCCATAATTAAGGAATATCAGCCAAAGCTAAGGATTTCATAATGCAATACTAGTTTGAGGCTACTATGGGAATCAAGAAAATAGGAATAACAAAGCAATCCTAAACCCTTAATATACATACCCAACAAACATGCAATATCTACTAAGCATTATATCATGGTACACAATCTAAAAAATCATTGACCGTAGCCTACCTGGAAGTCAAACTACAATCTCAAACCATCCATGAGCTGCCCACCTATTCTCCACGTCATTCAAAAGTGATAATACTATAAACATCCTAAAATAAGTATCATTATGAGAAGAATGATACCCATATTTGTATAATATAACATTAGGCCAAATTTGTGTAAACAACATACTCGTGGGACCCGTTTATTGAATTCTAAAATTGAACCTGTCTCTAGGTCCATTATAGCTCAAAAAACGTGTGCTCAGACTTTGAGCAAAATCGGATCATAGAAACCCCTCCAAATTAGCCCCAACAATTTGAGAGAGTTAAAACCACCATTTAAGGAGAGAAAATATGCTTTGGGCAAGGACCTATTGTAATAACGAGTTCACAATGCTCCCCCAATAACCCTAATGCAAAAACCCAACAATTTTCGATAATTTGCATAATAAATGATAGCAATTGATCAAGATATCATCTTTTGAACTTTGAATAAATGAGCATAAAATCATTGAAATTAGATATATATACAGCCAACGGTCAATCTCTGCGAATGTGAGATGTAGTCCGTGAATGCGGAGATCAACATGGACTAGGGTTGAATTGACCTTTTTCCTTAAGAATGAAGTTTAGCTTGACCATTCTCTAGGAAATCGGGAACAAGGTCTTCGAATGCATGAACCTCGTCAGCAAATATGAAGGTCAACCTTGACCATTATCTGTGAACGTGGGACTTAGCTCTAGTGAACCAGCAAGGGCTGTATCAACTGAAATTTTGGATATTTGAAATACTCTAATTGGGTACTGGGGATTCATTGAAAACTGCGTGCATGCAAATGAAGTATGCTACTCCATAGAGCTTGACATTCCATACCCAAAGGAGATGTTTAAACTTCCAACACAGGTTGTCTCGACAAAAAGTGGGTCCCACACATAAGGGTCCATTTTGGTCATAAGCCACATGATTTCTTAAAATGAATTTGGAAGCCTTGAGACCCAAGACAAAGGTCCTTCTAGATCAAACTCGATGTTTTGGAACTAACAAAACAAGTTTCCTTAATGTTTTGACACAGTCAAATATCTAATCTTTAGAAACTCCAAAACAGAGAGACTTGCATAAAACCCAAATGAACAACCAAGTGAACAAACTGTCAGTCTCAGCAGGTGATAAATAACTAGGGGTCGTTATAGGAAATCTCTAAACAAAAGTATTGGAAAATAGAGGAATTGACATTGATGGTGATTACAACATCCACTACTAAAATGGCTTTTGCCTTTAAAAGTCAAGGAAAAGAAAATCCTAAAGGCTTGAAAAGATGAGGTTAGTGAGTCTAAATGCTCGGCCAGACTTTCAAACACTCACTCAGATTGAAAAATTCCATCCTAGAACTCAAGCTACGAAAATATGCTCAAAGTCACTGCTTTCGCTCTAAAAATTAAAACTGGTCACCAACTCCTTCATTTAATGTCATTTCCTATCCAACTGATCCAACCTGGACAAAACGCATTAGACTCATATGAGATATATCAATACCACACATATGCAATTGAACTAAGCAAACATAAGATAAAGGAAGATGCAAACTAGCTCACAAATTAAATTTTATGTTGTATGCTATAAACCCAAAATCTTGTGTTCGTAAAGAGCATCCTATCTGTATTGTGTCATACTAAACCTCTGCTAAACTATCTAGTTCATGCCCACATAACTGCATTATTTATAACCTCAAAAGAATGACATATTACACCTAAACATCTAAGAGTGGAAAAGGCAAATATAATCAACTTAACCCAGGAATAAACTTAAAATCTAGTCCCAATGGCTCTTAGAACCAACAACATAAGTTTGAAACACAACCTTTAAAATTTGAACAAGCTACTCCCGTGTCTTCCTTCTACCAAATAAACACTTGAAAAAACTAACGCAAAATGAAAATCTTAGCTTGACGTAGTCAGAAGCCTATTTTATATGACCATGAACTGCCCATCAAGTGCAACTTTTAGCCATCATCCAAACCAAAGGAAAACTAAGCCTTTAGGTAGTGACTAATTATAGTCAACCCATTAAAAATGACCTATATGGAACGAACTCCCACGCTTCAGATCTCATTTGAGCCTTCTTTAATTGGCTAAAAATGTATCTTGAACTAAAGTATACCCTAGGCGTAACAATTCTTCCTCTCCAAAATATTTCTCTCTAGAAGAAGAATAAAGGATCAACCTAGTGTTTCAAGGTCAAGGCTTCAATTCATCAACATTTTAAGTTCAGTGAGAACTAAGGTATGGTAGTCTTCATCTATGGAGCCCTCCCCTCCTTAGAGTCCCAATATTCCTCAATTTTGAAGTTAGGGTTTTCTTCTATGTTATGGGTTCTTTTAAATATTGATTTACTTGATTGTTTTATGAAGTATTAAGAATGAATTGATATAATTCAATGATTCTAAGATAAACCTTATGAACCCATGCATATCCCCCATGTTTTCTAAAGCTATGATGATAATGTGGGCTTGTAGCCATGAAAGAGGAAGTTTATGAAACTATGCTTGTATTATATTTTTAATGATAAAAATATGATGTATGTTTCTTGGAGAGTAAATCATATATGACGTTGTTGTTGTTAATTATTTTGAAAGGATTTCTCATAAAATTACTCAATGCATGAATGTGAAAGGCTTTCTTACATAAAGGATTCTAAGGTTGAAAGGGGCTCTCACCTAAAATGAATGAAAGTTAAGGAGCTATTCTTATAATGAGGTAAGCGGTGATTACTCATGACCTATAATATAAAAAGACAAGTGAAGGTTACTTGTATCCCCTAATGATAAGGCAAGAGGCTATTACACATTAATTTAAAAGATAGGATCAATATGATTGATGACTATTTCGTAGTAATTAAGCTTTGTATCGAGTGGACAAGTGGTGATTACACACGTCCCATAAACTATGTGCCATTATAGGTTGTCTAATAGATATTAAGCTAGACAATCATAGTTCTTGCCTTAGAAAGTGAGAACACCTCTTTTCGGTATGGGGTAGACACCATATGCCATGTTATATCGCACATGGTCTCTCTGGTTTATGGGGGCGGTTGGGTTTTGTTAGCTATTTTTACCTTATGGGTTTAAGGGGTCTGGTTAGGTTACTGTTTTACTATATTCTATTATATATTATTGTGTTATTCTAGCTGATATTATTTGACTTTAAATTTTGGATGTGGGCCATCCTGACCCTAAGTAGTTTACTTGGTATCTTAGTTTCTTATGAGTAGGTTGTTCGCTTGAGGTGCAGGTACTTCTTTCCTTTGGTATATTGTTCCAGTTCTTGGTTTCTTGCCTACTTAATATCCTATGTAGTTACTTGTTCTACGCTTTCCTTTTTACTAGTTGATTATGCTTATGTTATATTTTGAGCTCAATCATGCAATGCCTATTGAGTACTGTCTTTGGTACTCATACTACACTTCAGCCCCCTGTAGATCTAAGTTTGAGTTATCCCCATTGATTTGGAGTCATACATAGTAGCTTGGAATTTTGAAGACTAGTGTGAGCTCCTAACATTCATAGTAACTAGTCTTCACCTTTTTTAGCTATGATTAGTCTTTATATTGTCTTTAGAGACAACCTATACTTATGTTGCATTTGTACAAGACTTATATTCTTATTTTGGATTAGATGCTTAGCTAGTGACTGATGTCAGGTCTTAGGTTGGTTTTTGTATATCAGCTGATTATGCTTTCTTTGTTTTGTTCTATGATTTATACTTCTTGTTTTTGACTTCCTCTTGGTAGTTCATTACTTATGGTTTCGGGCTAAGGGTTAGACTTACCTACTGGTGGGGCGTAGTAGGTACTATCATGACCTAAGAAATAGGGTCGTAACATTACACTGACTTTGTTATTGGTGTTCTAAATTACAATTTTTTCAGACCACCTTGTGAGACAACAATAGGTATGCAATTATGGTTATTGTTGTTTCTACTATTCACAAATCATCTAGAAATTCTTTTGACATATTGACCAAGCACAAACAATTTGTCTAGTATTAATAAAAATACTTTTCAAATTGATTAGCAAATTAACACACTTCTTTATTAAAAGAAATCGATTGTGATGAGTCTTTATCCCTAAGGACAATGATAAGAACTTGTCAATAATTGAGACACCACTATCATCCCTACAGTACAACATCAATTTAATATATATATATATATATATATATATATATATATATATACCAGCGACAATTACAATCAAATGTATCAGATTTCATACAAATATATTGCCTGCTATGTAATACCAAAACTACCCTACATATATAGTTATAAAGATGACATGTTACTTATGGTTATATTTCATAAGACATCAGATTCTACAATTCAAGGAATAAAATCCTATATACTTGTTGGCAATCCAGAAATCCCTAAAATCTAGCAATAATAATATCTAAAACTTGGTGAATAATGTTAAACTTTGACCATCACAAAGTTTGAGTTATTCATGATTACCATTAGAGGAAATCCCAACTTCACCACTTTTTGTCAGCATTTGGTATTTTTGTCATCTAGCCTCTTCCCAAAACACCCTTCATAATTTATGTATCCACCTCAACTTGGATCCTCTCGTTCACAAGGTTTATCTCATATATGGCAGCCAAGACATTCTCAAGAGTTTGATATACCATGGAATCAATCTCATTTAATACTAGTTGATGTCTACTTGAATTATATTGCTTTGAAAAAGCCCTATAAGTAGTATTTCTATTGGAATCCTGCTAGCCAGTTTTGTCAAACAACTTAAAAATGAACCTAAAATAAATAAATCTAAGATCTAAGCTCCACCTTTTGTTATTTTAGGCTCATTGTTAAGTTTTGTGAGGATACTGGTCAGTAGGTTTCCAACTGAAATACTACTTATGGGGTGTTTTTAGAGCAACAAGGTTCTGGTAGATGTCAACTGGTAGTGAACGAGATTGATTATGTGGTATGTCAAACTCCAGAGAATGTGTTGGCTGTAAGAGATGAGATAAACCTTGTGAACAATATGATCCCTATTTAGGTGAACACATAAGTTATGAGGGATGTTTGAGGAAGAGCTCAGAGGATCAAACTATCAAATGCTATGTTGGTTGATTGTGGTTGGAATTAGGTTTAAGATTTAGTTGTATTAGAATTAGAAAAAGGGTAGGGGAATCAATATGATCTTTTTCCTATACCATTTGACTGAAATGAAATTTTTTGACACCTCATAGAAAGTGGTAAAGTTGGGATTTCATCTAATGGTAAGATATAATGGAACAAACTTTGCGATGGACAAAAGTTTGGCATTATTGACCATGTTTCATATATTAGTATTGTTGGCTTTTAGGGATTTTTTGATTGCAAACAATTAAAAACAGGTTCTTTTCTTCAAGTGCAGAATCTGATGTCTTGTTAAATATAACCATATGTAAATGTCATATGTATAATTGTATAGGGTAGTTTTAGTACTTGGCAGTAGACAGTACATTCACGGTATGAAACACTACAAGAAACAGCTTTATTTAAGACCAATATTTAGGGACGAGTTAATAATCCCGTCTCAAAAAGTACATATATTGGGATGAGATTTTATTTCGGTCTTTAATTACATATGTTATTGTGAAGGCTCTAAATGTGGTCTCTAGAAAAAGTATCAACTTGTCCCAAATTAAAACTAATTGGGTCTTAAGAAATATATTGAAAGGTGGGAACATATTTTCACCAAAAAATTAGGCGCCTAAAAGATATCAATTCATTAAATTATAAAAGGAAAAGAAAAGAAAGAAAAGACGCTTCAGTTTCTTTCTCAATGAAATAAAAAAGAACAGCGATATTCTTCCCTAGCTAACAAACAGCTTCCCTTACAATGATCTTAGTGTACGTATGTAGCTCTCAACTAAAAATCTGTGATTTCTCAAAACAGAGAAAGCACAGGTCTGCCTAGCTAGCAGCAAACGCAACCCGGCCAGGTCTCATTGATCAGTGCTTTAATATCTCTGTTTTCTCAGAATAGAAATAGCAGAGGACTTCCTAGCAGTGATCTCCACTCAATATATATCTTCTATTTACTTGGATCTCAGGTATTCCTCCACTTGAATGAGTTGATTTGATTTTTTCTGTACAGTTGATTTGCTGTTTGTTTTGTTTGAGTTGTAAATCATCTTGTTTCAGTTCTTGTTCTCTAAGACTAGATGCTGATCATTTTCTTAAAAAAGATTCAGTTCCATAGTGTGATATAATGCCAAAAGTGAAGGGGATGGATCAGTCCTTAAAACAGTATGTGTTCCTAAAGATAAATAATAATGAACTAAACTTGAAAAGTGGCACTAACAACTTAATGAGCTAAAACAATATTAAGAGATAATATAGAGAGTGTTCTGTTCAAGTTGAGAAATCTGTTATGAATTATAAGTGAACTACTAGCAGGGAAAGTGAGACAATTGACTACAGAATGTTACAACTGAATAAGTGAAAAAAAGATAGTTTCATTTGGGTCTGAAACTGATGAAATATGTAAAACACAATAGAACTGATGCAAACTGACCTCCTGTGGTGCTGCACATAGAAGATTGAATGAGTGATAGTTTCGTTTGGGTCTGAAAATTGGAAAGCTTGATAACTTTCAAGAAGATGCATTCTGGTAGTTGTTTAAAACATTCTTTCAAATTTTTCTAATTGGCTCTCTTATTTCTGTCTACTTGTATATCAGCTGTGCATCCTTTTCTGTGAGTTTTTTTCCTTCTCTAAATTTAATTTGTTGATTGTTTTCTTTTTATAGCATAGTGTATAGTGTGTGCCTAAAGAATCGATCATATTTTGACGATTAAATTAACATGAGCTGTTGAACGATGAAGAAAGCAATAGAAAATGATGCAAATTACCTCTTGTATATGATGTACATAGTAGGTAGAAATAACGATAGTTTCATTTGTGTTTCAAAAGTTGGAAAACTCAAGATTTTTCAATAATTGCATCTGTTCTTGTAAAACAGAATTAGTAGCTATTTTCAGTTTGTTCAACTTTCTGGTAAGCTTCCATTTTTGGGAGCTGATTTTTTCTCCTTCTCTATATTTGATTTGTTCGAGTTACACTATACTTGTTTGAATTAATCTTCATCTTTCAGATTAGCTGGTCAATTTTTTTGAAGTATATCATAGTGTTTTGTGTGTGTCTAAGGAATTGATCATATTTTTTTACAATCAAATTAACTCGAACTCACAAAAGGTGTAAGAACAAACAAAACGGTTACCAATTACCTCATGTGGTGTTGTACATAGAAGGTAGAAATAGTTATAGTTCCATTTACGTTACAAACTTACCAAACTCGAGATCTTTCAAGAGATACATTCTTAGCTTATAGTTGCACCATATATTCATCCATTCCTATCAAACTCTCAATCACAACAAATTTATCATTCTGGGGAACACCACTAGGAGCTGGAGGGATTCCATCCAAGAAGAAACTTCCAATAGACTTGTTATCTTGTACAAACTCTCTTTCACCTTGACGCACATTAATCTTAACACTAGTTTGCCCATCTGCTGCAGTTGAAAAAACTTCTGACTTTGAAGTTGACAGTGTTGTGTTTCTTGGGATGATTTTAGTTTACAATGGAAATTGTCATATAACTAGGGGTCATCCTCATTTAGAGTTCTAGTAATTTGATATGAAGCTTGCATTTGGCCTCCAACATTATTCTTGTTAGCTACAGAATTGATGTATCTATACCTAGTGGACAAAACTTTCAATTCATCTAAGGCATGGTGCTAAACTGATCACTTTCATCCACAAATCTAACAAATTGACAGCCCCGTTATGTGCCATATTTCTCTATCTATTACAGCCTTAACTCCACTGATTGAGGCATAGTTGGCCTTGAATATCTTCTGGAACATGTGATCTGTGAAATCAGCTGCCAAGTCACCTACAAAAATATAGTACATTTAGTAGGATTATCTGAATGTTTTTCACCTGAATCATCAAGTCCTACCTAGTTGAGCCTAAAATTTTGCTTAATATTAGGCATCAAGGTACCATTCTATACTTGTATTTGTGCAACTGCATAACTAATAAATTGATATATAGTGAGGGAAAATATAGTGTTCTGGAGTTTGGACAACTTATAGCCAATGTAGCATGTGGTTGCAATTACTAGTTTTCTTGATTTTTTCCTTTATGCATTTGTTTGAGGATGCGACTAAGTCATTCTTAACTTTATGAGAAGTTAGTTATGAGCCAAGACTTTTTAATCACAAGCGACTACAAACAAGAATTTTTTTAATAACAAACTACTATTTTGTATAAATACAAAGCTATAGAAGATTACATGTTTTAAGATGAGTAATCTTTTATGTTTCTTAGGGCAATTTGATTATTATTTTTTGTTAAAAATTGCATTTCATTCATTTTTGGAATCCAAAAATTCACAGGTGATTTGAGTGAGCTGTACAATAAGCCTCCCTATCAGATAATTATATACTCCATCTTATCTTATCTTAAGATGAGTTAAATGAAACACCATGAATAATGTCTTTAGAAAAATAGTATAAGTTTTGACTAGTGGTGTATCAATCATAACACACATTTTTGTTTTGTGCATCTAATTATAACAAGTTGTATTGATCTTAGTATTTTTCTTGTCCTTTATCTTTTTAATCTAGCTTTTTATGTACTATTCAAGGTTATGGCTCCTAATAAGCAATGGACGCAACTAGTAGACCATCGGCTTGATGAAACCTATTTAGTAGGCGTGCAAAAGTTTTTGGATTATGCTTTTGAAAGAACAGGAGAACAATATGAAATACGATGTCCATATGTCAAATGTTACAATACAATTTTAGGAACTCATAAAACGGTTGAGACACATTTGCAAGTATATGGAATAATTAAGAATTATACTTTTTGGTATCACCATGGAGAACGTTTATGTGAGCCATTGTCAGAATCTAAATCCAAATTTGAATTTGCATTTGGAGATGGTGTTCAAGTAGAAGAATGTGAGAGTGACGATGAAGTACAAGAACTGTTGAGAGATTTATATCCTAATCTTGATGGAGGAACTACACATGTTGATGGTGATGATTTACTTAAAGAGGAACCAAATGTTGAAGCAAAAAGATTTTACAACCTATTGAAGGATTTCGAGCAGCCACTATATCAAAATTCCAAAGCTTCAAAGCTTTCCTCTTTGATTAAATTGCTTCACATCAAAAGTATAGGTTGTTGGAGTAATGCGTCATTTACAATGTTATTGAAAATGTTGAAAGAGGAGTTGTTGCCTGATGGCACTAATTTGCCAAACTCATATTATAAGGCAAAGAAGATAATCAAAGAACTCGGCCTTTCTTATAACAAGATTGATGCTTGTACTAATGATTGCATGTTATACTGGAAGGAGGATAGCCAACTTGATTCTTGCAAAGTTTGTGGGGCGTCTAGATGGAAGATAGATATACATTGCGGGAAAACAAGGAATAAAAAAGGAAAAAGGATAGCATTAAAGAACTTGCGCTATTTTCGTTGAAAGCCTAGACTTCAAAGGTTGTTTATTTCTACAAAGACATCTACTCTTATGACATGGCATAAAGATAAAAGAGTTGATGATGGAATAATGAGGCACCCAGCTGATTCAATGGCATGGAAGTCATTTGATGAACTTCATCCTTTATTTGCGGTCGAGCCTCGTAATGTTCGACTTGGACTTGCTAGTGATAGATTTCAGCTATTTCGAAATTCAAAAACCTCACATAGCATTTCGCCTGTGGTTCTTATTCCTTATAATTTACCACCTTGGTTGTGCATGAAACAAGAAAATTTTATTTTGTCAATGCTTATTCCTGGTCCAAATGGCCCAGGAGATGCAATTCATACATATCTTCAGCCTTTAATAGAGGAATTGAAGGAATTGTGGGAGGTTGGTATTGAGACCTATGATGCATCAACTAAAAATAATTTTAAGTTGCATGCTTCTTTGTTGTGGACCATCAATGACTTTCCAGCATATGGAAATTTATCTGGTTTGTCTAATGGTAAGAAGCAGTGTTATATGGGTCATCGACGTTACCTTCCTCATAATCACAAATGGAGGAATGAGAGGAAGTCATTTGATGGTACAGAGGAGAGAAGACCCCCACCACAAATGCGTTCTGGTATTGAGATACTTAATCAAGTGCAGGATCTTGAAGGGCTACAATTATCAGAGAATCCAAAGAAAAGGAAGAAGATATCATATGAAAATCGAAAGGATAATTGGAACAAAAAAAGTATCTTTTTTGAACATCCATATTGGAAGAGACTCTTGTTGCGACATAATTTGGATGTAATGCATATTGAAAAAAATATATGTGATAATATTATGGGGACAATCATGAATGTCAAAGGAAAGACCAAGGACACAATTAAAACTCAGTTAGATTTGCAAGAAATGAACATTAGGCCAGAATTGTACCTTATCCAAAAAGGGGAGAAAATTGAAGTTCCAACTGCATGCTACACATTGTCTCCTGAAGATAAGCACAAGTTATGCCTTTACCTAAAGAATCTAAAGGTTCCTGATGGATTTTCATCTAATATTTCTCAATGTGTGAACCTGAAAGATCACAAGATATCTGGGTTGAAAAGTCATGATTGTCATGTTCTTCTGTAACATCTGCTGCCTCTTGCACTTCGTGGTATGTTGTCCAAAGAAGAGTGTGAACCTCTTATTGAGTTATCTTTGTTTTTTTTGTATTCTTGGATCAAAAGAGTTGAGAATTGATAACTTGGAACATATTGAAGCTCAAATTCCCATTACACTTTGCAAGTTAGAAAAGATCTTTCCTCCTTCATTTTTTGATGTCATGGTTCACTTACCTATTCATTTAGCTACTGAAGCTAAGATTGATGGACCGATTCATTATATATGGATGTATCCTGTGGAACGATGGTTATATTTTCTAAAATCTTTCATTGGTAATAGGGTATGTCCTGAAGGTTGTATTGCAGAGGGCTACATTACAAATGAATGTATGACCTTATGTTCAAGGTATCTACATAGAATTGACACAAAATTTAATCAGCCTGAAAGAAATTATGATGGTGGTTTAAAGCAATCTAATGGAGGTTTATCACTATTCTGTCAACCCGAAAAAACTCTCGGAGCTAAAACTCCATTTGAGCTTGAAGCAGATGAATTAGAACAAAAACACATATACATATTGAAGAATTGTGATGAAGTTTTGTCATATCTCGAGTATGGAGAGTTATTTCATAACTTCTCATTATTATTTCCGTAGGATTATTTATTTTTTATATGAAATTTATGGTTCACTTCAATTTTGTAGAGAGTTTGCACAAACTCATGAAAATGCTCGCCACCTGTCTGATGTAGAATGGAATTGACAATTTATTGAATGGTTTAAAGATAGGGTGAGTAATACATAAACATAAAAGTTGATATTTTAATATTATAATACTCATTATAAAGTAATCATCCTAATCTTGATGATAGGTTGCACAATTGCATAAAGGAGATCGTAGTTGTATCATGGAAGATCTGCTCTCACTTTCACTCGGTCCTACACGATATTTGACGCATTCTAATGGTTACATTGTTAATGGATATAGATTTCATGTAGAAGATTATGATAAAAAGTTAAGGACTCAATATTGTGGTGTCGTTGTATTGGGTGAGAATGATAAAGATAGTGAGAACCTTGATTACTATGGAGTTTTAACAGATGTGATTGAGTTGTAATTCGTCATGGATAGAAGAGTGGTTTTGTTTCATTGTAATTGGTTTGATGTGTGTGATGAAATAAAAGGAGTTAAGAAAGATGAGTATGATTTCATGAGTGTTAATCCCGATAGATTCTTGAAAACAAATGAGCCATTTGTTTTAGCGGACCAAGCATCTCAAGTGTTTTATGCTAATGATAATCCCAACAAAGGTTGGCAAGTAGTGAGGAAGACTCAACCGCGTGATTCCTATGATATTGTGGAACAAATGGATGATGAAATTGTAGAGTCAGGAAGTCCTTCACAAAAGAAACGTAAAAGAACTAGTGAGGTGAAGTATATTTTTATGAATGAATTAATATATTTACTGTTACACTTTACGATGACATGATTTCTTGTATTCCTACATTGTCTTAAATTTTTTCTTATTACTTTTTATTTTTGGCTCGTTTTGTAGTTTCAAGATGAAACCATTGAAGACTGAAAATGAGACCGACTCATCTATGAATAGTACTATTAGATATACATTTGTCACGCCTGGTGCTATTGGAAAGGGACGAGGACGAGGGCTTAAATCTTTGGCTGAGAGAAGAGACTTGTCAACTAAGAGTTTTGTGTCTCAATCTTGTGATCTGGTTAATAAGTACCTCCAAGAATTGAAACAAGTAAGATATTTTAAATAAACTGTTCAAAATTGATATTAATAGCTCATATTATGTAGCCGTTGTTATTTCTTATAGCTTCTTTCTCTCAAAAGGAATATTCTAAAGTATTAATAATACAATTTGTTTTCTCCATATTATGTAGGGAAGGGTCGAGGGCAAAGACTTACAAACTCTACTGTGTTAACAAGTCAAGGAATGACAACGATACCTAAGAACTTCATCGATCTTGATAAAGAGAACAAGAAAATTAACCGTTCAACTCATGCATTGACTGATCTAGGTAAGAAATACACCCAAGAAGTAGAGACAAGTATGATTTTTGAAAATCTACTATGTTTTCAAATAAAATTTCCAAGTATCTTAAGTGTACATTCCATTTGTGTTTTCTTGCAAACTGTTCTTGGTCTTGGGACTTGTTGAAATGTATCATACTTTTATAAATGTCACAGATTTTTCCTATTTCATGGTTGCATCCATTTTTTTCTCTACTTTGTATTCCTATGTCATGGCTAAAACACTATGCTAAAGTATTGGTAATATGATGTGATTTCTTCAGGTTCTATAGGGAAGGGGCGTGCACAAGGACTTAAAAGCTCTACTTTGTGTATTAGTCAAGGAATGGGAATGAAATATAACAACTACATGACTTCTGAATCTGAGGTGGGATGTATCAACAAGAGTGCTATTTATGCTAATCAGCATATTAAAACTCCTTCTATAAGCACAAGAGCAAATTCGACCATGTCGTCTAGTCAAGAAATGCAAAGAATGGATAAATCGATTCTTGAGAAAGAGGTTATGGAAACTAATCTTTCATTGCCTCCATCTATTGATCAAGTTATGGAACATTCTCAAACAACTGAAAAAGGTATGATATTTTCAAGCCATATCTTATTAATTGTAAACCTAAATTTGATTGCTATAGTTTTTGCTAAATTATGCACCGTAGGTTCATCTAATCCTACAAAGGTAAGAAGAGTTCGAGGGAGCAACATGTGCAAAGAAGTTGCTTCACTTGAAAATGGAGAAAAGCTGAAAGTAACATTTTACAATAATCGAACTGTTGGAACAAATAGCAAATTGTTTTCGAGGCATTTGGGAAAAATTATTCGTGACCGTAATATATGTCCGTTGGGAGTAATCTCATGGAGTGATATTAATCTAGAGAAGTTAAATCACATGTGGGCAGCTGTTGAGGTAACAAATTTAAACTTCATTCAAATCTTTCATTAACATAAGTTTCATATCATTCTCATATACTCGAGATATCAAATAGAAAATTGCCATTGTACCTCTATCTAATAATATTTTCAAGGTGACAAGGATCTGCCTGTAATATTGATCCAACAAATGTGTTATTGTTCTACGAGTGCTTCAGTCCCAAAAGCGAGAAGCGAGACTTCAGTAATAGCGAGAAAAAACTTCGTTTTGCAATTTCCCCTGTTTTGTTTTTTTCTTTATTGCAAATAATCTTTGATCTGATTTTTTCTTTCAATTTTATAATTTTTTTCGCTGCTTTTTATTGTTTTCTCTGTTATGCTCATTAACATTACATCCATATTCACAAGAGCAACAGTAACATTACATTCATAACAGTAACATTACATTACTCTCTTAGGCAATATCAATACAGCAGACCACTAAGAGTGTACTCTAATAGGACTGACTTTACATGTTGTACTCGACCTGCATAAGCCAGGTTTTAGAAACCCCATGTGTTCACTCTACTACTCATCTTATTAATCAAATCTTCACAATCAATTGAAGAGAGCCTCTTTGCTGATATAAAGATACCCAAGTATTTAAATTGTAGTTTCCCTTTCTCAAACCCTATTAGTTCACTCTGTTTATTGCTTAAAAGTTAAATGAGGAGTGTTCTAAAAAGCGAGACAAGTAATCCTTAATGTTACGCAATTAACATCCTAAATGAATGAGGATACTAAAAGAACTACATCTAATGAAAATTCCTAGTCTTTTTATCTTATTTACTATAGAATCGCTGCTTATTCTACTAGAAGCACATATCTTTTTCATTTTTTTGTCCTTTATTAATTCTTCTCCCGTGGTAATAACTCAACTCATGTCCTGATTTTTGTAGCACAAATTTGAGGTTGTTGACATGAATGATCATCGTGATCATATCTTGGGATGGATGAATGAGTTATGGAACAAATGGAGAGGACATTTGCATGAAAAATATGTGAAGGATAAGCCCATTCAACAATCTCTCAAGAATATCCCAAGGGGAGTAGAAAAAAAAGAATGGGAATGGTTAGTAAAGGAACATTTTGCTTCTGAAAGTTTTTAGGTATGTATATTGGTTAAGTCTACTACTAGGCAACAACCTAGACATTTGTTAAGGCATGAAATGCCTTATGTTTTAATAATTTTGTTATAATTATTTTAATTAAGCTTATTGTTTCACAAATACAGGAAAGAAGCATTAGAAATGCAACAAACCGCTCTAAGTTAAAGATGCTTCATCATATTGGTAGCAAACCTATTCGAGAGATTATTTATCAAAAGGTATTGTCAAAAAAGTATTTTCCTTGATGGAGTATTTACAAGGTTTGTGTCGTTATTTGACATGTTTGACTTTGATGTAAAGGGTGGGAAAGATGGAAATCCACCAGATTTGGCAACTATTTTCTTTGAGACTTGTAAGAAAGATAACAAGCTTGTTGAACCTGAAGCAATTGAAAAGCATGTACGTTTGGTAAATTGAATAAGGTAATCGCTTGAAATTGATAAGTGTTTTGATAGAAAATGTCCTTTTGTATATTTTTTAGGCTCAACTTGAGGAAATGGTTCAAGAAGATCCATCTCTATCTACTATAGAGATTGTTGAAAAATGTTGTGGACCACGAACTCGTAGCCATGTATTTGGATTTAGGGGTGGAGTAAAGGCGAAAGATTTGAAAGGTGGAACTTCTTCAAAGACTGAACTATTGTCTGCTTTACGTTCAACTCGAGATGAGAACAAATTCTTGAATGAAGAAAACAAATCCTTGAATGAGGAAAATAAATCCTTGAATGATCGTTTGTCTACCTTAGAAGATGAGATGAAATAAATAATGAGAATGAAAGAATTATTTGCTTCTCAACAATCACATGTCCCACCTACAATATCACCTATTTCAACTGAATGACAACTATTTTTCTGCTGACCAAGTAAGTAATAATATACCCAACTTTATTCTATTAAAAGAAGGCTTTTAATTCCTGAGATGATAGTTCTGCCTCAATCTCTCTATGATGTCCTTATCCTCGTTGTGAATGGTTTGTCTTTCTTTTTTTTTCAAGTGAAAGATGAAATACCTAAATGATATCATCAAGATTCTTTTTTAGAGAAGTTACAGACTAAGCATCCACAACCTTAAATAGGTCTCATATAAGTTCACTGCCATACATAATAGCAAACAATAGTCCATATGACATAAAACTAGTAGTTCCCAGTTTGGAAGTTCCACATCCTTTATATTTATAGATAGAAACTATTGGGAAACTCAAGAAAAAGTAAGTTTGGATAGTCAAGAACTGCTTTACGACAATGAAAGAATCTGTTCCTATAAAGTTTTATGTATATTGTTCTTGACTTGTAATAGTTTGCTTTGAATTGTTCATAATTGATTGTAGTAGCTGTTGTTTTGTGTTTGTGAAAGACTTCATTCATTCATTGAAGAGAAGAGTTAAGAGGTTAGAGGTTGGGATTGTTGTTAACAGTTCTCTACGTGTTAGAAAGGAGGTTGTAAACCATAAATTGCTACATTTTAGTTCAGTTTTTGGAAAAATCTTACAGAGGTAAGTCTTGGTTTTGCCTTCCTTGACAAAGGAACTTTCTACTCAAAGAACATTATTCTCGGAGTACATAGGTCACAACCAAACTAAACATGATAAATAAGCTTCACTATCGTACTAGTTTAAATGATATTCGGTCATTTCAGGAGTATATTTTTTGAGTTTCACTGCTCATATAAATGGTATGAAAACTTGAATTACAATTGTTTGATGAATAGAATCAATATTTGCTCATTTCAAAGTATTGCAAAGCTAAAAATAGACTAAAGGATTAAGAATTTTAGTATTGATGTCTCCAGCTACAGATCAGCCATTTAATTCTCATCCCTGCAAATGCCTGTGAAACCAAACCTGTTGGTATATATCTTCTGACTTGGATCCACAACTAGCACAATGTTTTCATCTATTATCCATATGCACTTTCTTGTCATTGCTGATTTTAATACTGATCTATTCTCATTGCTTTCATTTTTGTAATTACTAGTCTACATAAGCCTTGTTATCAAGTTTTGTTTGTTTTGTTTTTTGGTTCCATTGCTCTATTCTTGCACGCCTATCTTCGCTGCCATCCCTAACTGGACATAATGGTGGGTCTCATGTGGAGCCTCGAACATCGATAGCCATGATACATATTTGTGAATGATTTGTCAAGTTAGTTCTAGATGATGTTTTGCACACGAGATTTCTGGCCTTTTTTTTTGTTTATAGCAACTGTGTTTTCCTAGCTTATTTTTCATTCCTGCTCGTCTCCAAATCTATTAAGTCCATTGTTTCTATTATGAGACAAATGTTATGTATTTAAGTTGTAAATCTTCAAAATAGATATTGGATTCTCGATTAATGCATCTCAAAGTTTTCTAATAGATTTTTTCTTATTTTCTAGCAGCTTTTGTTGATGTTTCTGGATGCAACTTGATGAAGATCGAAACTTTAATTTTTTTTCCCTAGCTTTTGTTCATTCTCCAGTGTAAGATACAAGTTTAGAAGAAGATGAATGAGCTCACTATTAATTTGCTACAATTTTTATGCAAAACTTGATGTCATAGTCTAACTCGGATCTTAGCTATATTTTTTGGTTAAGAAAGTATTGAAACTAATATCATGGATGTAAACTAGTTTATTCTAATTAATCGCTCTTTACATATATCTTCTTCTCTCTGTCTCTTCTCTCTCTCTCTCTCTATATATATATATATCATTTTTTTGTAGCGAAAATTTTAGTAGCAGTTTCATATTTGTTGTAATGTATGTATATTAGTGGTCAATCCAGGACAAGAATTATTGTTGGTCCTAAAAGGTTAACCTATGACGACTAGGCTTGTTGCACGTCTCTATTTGATAATCTAGACAAGGAAATGATGCTCGTTCCTAAAGCTATTCTAGGACGGGGTTGTTGATAATCACCAAAGCAATTGTAAGATGAGGTTGTTGATAGTCGCTAATGAATTTCTAGGACCAGATTGTACTCGTCTATAAAGATATTCTAAGGCCAGGTCTTTAATGGTCGCTAGAGATTACTAGGACCAGATCTATATCGTCTCTAAAGATTATTATAACTAGTTTTGGTGGTCGCTAATGAGTTTTACCGACCTGAAAAAAGTATTTCCCAAAATATATTTGGTCTAATTGAGACCATAAATACCGTCTCTAAAAGTGTTTCGCGATGAGATTGGACACCCGTCCAAAAACCTTTAAGGACTAGTTTTTTTGTCCCATCACTATTGGGAGATAGCGAAGAGAGCTTTTACGACGGCTGTGTGACCAGATTTTTGAGGTCTCAAATGCTCGTTTGGGACCAGATTTGGACTTTCAGGGACCATATTTTCCTTCCTTAGAGACTGTTTTTCTCGTAGTGAAATATGATATATTTGTGTAACTCTCCAAATATTATAGGCTAAAACTAGAACTAAACATTAAGGTTAGAGTCAAGGAGGGAGGGCAAGAACCAATGCAAATGGCAAAGGGCCAAGGCTGCCCAAGCCTTGCCAAGTCACTGCCCCAAGACCACGAGGGCCTTCAGGACCAGTGGTGCTCACCACGAGTCGTGGTTCCACTCATGGAGGTGGAGGCAATAGTCTTCTTATGTCTGCCTCAAATTGACTACTCCACACGAGCCACTTCATGGATCATGAAATGTTAGATGGCTTGTGGTAGTGACCGTGGACCTGACTTAGTGGAATAGCCATGAAGGGTGGCTTGGCCTAGCAATTGCCTCAAGGTCCATGAGAGGGACCACGACTCATGGTCAAGAACACACCTCGTGGAGCCCTTCATGAGGGTGCATTGGGCATGTGAGCTTAAGGCACAAACTACCTAGCTACTGCCTCAAGACCACGGATTGGACCATGGCTCGTGGTCATGACCACGGCTCATGGAGCCCCACGTGGTCCTTGGCAGCTCACTTTAAGTATGGGCTATTTTGGGGATTTCATGTTTAAGTCCAACTAAAATGGAGTCATTTTGGGTAAGTTTGGGTTCACTATATAAGGCATTTTAATTCAAAATACACCCATTCATCCCATTATTTCCAAAAACTCCAAAACAAATCCCAATAGTTCATCTTCTCTCAAAATATCTCTCTCTAGAACTCAAGGAAGAAGAAGAGGAAAATTGAAGCTAGGGCTTGAATAAACAAGGTTTTTTTCACTCAAATTCTATGGAGAATCATATCTAAGGTATGGTAGTCCTTCATCCATGGATATTTTTCATCCATGGAGTCCCTCCTAACTCAATTTCAAGTAGTTACTTCCCCAAAAGTTAGAATTTTACTCCAAGTCATGAATTCCTTTTCAAAAATGGTTCTATTGATTTAATTACTTGATATTATGATCGAATTAATGATTTATAATAGTTTTATGATGAAATATCCCAAGAATCTATGAAACCCCCATGTCCCCAATTTATGACTTTGTGATGTGGGTGAATTGTAGAATGAAGAGTATTATGAAATCATGATTATTGTTATTGTAGTAATTGAATCATGTTATTATCCTTGTCTAATTTAGTAATTCTAGATGTGTTGATAGATTGTGATCTATTGTCCTTGAAGGGAAAAATATGACAACTATGCATGCCTATGAGATTTATGAGTATGCTTTACAAACACTTTGAGAGTAAAGTGAATATGATTAGGATCTAGTTTTTGTGTTGTTGGATGATTATCCATATGTACAGATTTATGTATGAATGTGGTATGAGGTGAGTGGTGTTCTCACAATTTGATGATTATAGGGTTGAAAAGCTACTCTCACCCATTGAATCTATGAGCTATAGTATGAATTATGTTGGTTTGAGTGTCAAGACATTCTTCTATGAATATGAACTTAAGTCGAGACTTAAATATGTAATCTATGGGAATTAATGCTTTGCAGTGAGTGGAAATGAATATGAGATGGAAGCTTATACGATAGTTGAGGGGGTTCCTTCTACCTTAGTTGAGTCCGGGTTCCCAAAGTATGCATCTCATGAGATGGAAACCTTCTAACATAGTTGAGTCCAAGTTTCTAGTAGTAATATCCTTATCCCGTAACTATGTGCCAACATAGGTCTTTAGCTAGTGGATACACTTAAGCTAAGTGTATGGTTTTACCTTAGGCAAGTAGAATGACACCTTTTCGGTGGGGGGTAGACATCGGATTTCATGTTAGCTAACATGATCTATGTCGGTTAAGGATTATTTCCCACTAGTACAATAATATGAACAAGAGTATGGATTATGAACTATAGCTACTCAAGAAGATTTACTTAGTATGGATAGGATTTTTGGATCTTATTCATATATTACCCAAGTATGCTTTAAGGGTATTTATGGTATGTTTTTTTTATGATATTATGGTGTATGAGTTGATTATGCTTATGACTTATGATTTTCCACTATCTTCAAAATGATGTTTTCACTTAGTAAATTGCAAGCATTTAACTAAATGTCCCTTTCAACATGTTTTCATGGATTTTGTGTATGACTATCATACTTGGTGCACTTTTGTACTAACCCATGTTTTCCTACAATTTCCCTAAGTGTAGGGTCAAGTTCTTAAAGCGGTTATTATTTGGTTCAAGCTTAGATTCAACTATTCTCCTTGCTTGTGGTGAGTTCTCATGATTAAAAGACGGGAGATTCACTTTGAGTTTCATTTCTTGTATCTCATTTTCGAACGATGTTGTATGGGCTATGTCCCATTTCATTTGAACTATTGTAATGGATGGCTAATTGAGACAAGTCTAGAATTCCACTTTTCTTTTAATCGAAAGATTCTTTTGGACTACACTTCGTTTTTACCCTTTATTGTTCTATTCTTATGTTATGATATGCTATGAGTGTTACATGGAGCCTTTCAGAGTTCTATGTGCCTTGTTACATCTGGGGGGTACGCTTGGGTCGTGATAAACTTGGTAATCATAGTACAAGGTTTAGAAAGATTCTAGGATAATGTCTCATAAGACTTGTCTAGTATAGTCTTTTTCATAAGTGTGAAGCATGCCACACTTATGAGTGGCTATAAGATGTTTAGGAAATGTCAATTCTTTCATTATTCTTGAGTCGTGCTTAGAGTTTAATATATAAAAGTCCCTCTCCTAATCCTTCTCTTATGTCTTCTAGAAATGAATACACGAAGGATTAATGCTAGAAGGATGGAAGAGGAGAATGTGAATCAAGAAGCTCCTTAAGGTAATCAAGCTCCTCAAGCTCCAATTGATCCTTTGGCTATGTCAAATGACGAGGTCAGGTCGACTTTCCAAATGTTGGCCCAAGCTTTGGCGGCTCAAGCCAATAAGCATGTTGTGACTCATGTGAATCATAATGTGAATTCAGCTGCTTCAAGGATTAGGATTGTACTAGAATGAACCCTCCCAAATTTCATTGCTCCAAAGTGGGAGAGGACCCTCCAGAATATGTGGAAAAGGCTTACAAAATACTTGATGTCATGGGGGTTACTTCGGTAAAGAAAGTGGCGTTAGCCGCTTACCAATTGAAGAGTGTGGCTCAAGTTTGGTATACTCAATGGAAGAGAAATTGGCCTGAAGGAGCGGGTCCCATAGAGTGGAAAGTGTTTAAATCGATATTCCTTGATAGATTATTTCCCCGAGAGTTGAGAGAAGCTTAGGTGGAAGAATTCATTAACCTTAGCCATAGTATCATGAGAATTAAGGAGTATGCCTTGAAATTCACCGAACTATCCAAGTATGCTCCATTTATGGTGGCGGATCCCAAGGATGAGATAAGTAGGTTTTTGACGGGTGTGTCCTACTTGGTTGAAGAACAATGTCGTACAACAATGCTCCATCATGACATGGATATCTCAAGGCTCATGGTATATGCTTAAAAAATTGAGAAGTCAAAACTTAAGAAAAAAAATAGAGAGGTGAAAAGAGCTAGAACCTATGATGGGAACTTCTCCAATGCTAGGTCCGATGGACAAGGATGACAGAGGTTCAAGCAAAGGTTCTCCAACCAAGTCTCCTCTAGTGTTCCCCCAAGGGTCAACAAGGATAGGGGCTAAACCTCAAGGAGGGAATAGTCGTGGTTCTTATGTTGCTAGGCCTAATTGTGAAAAAATGTGGTAGAAAGCATAATGGCTAGTGTCTTTTTGGCACCGATGGGTGTTTTAGTTATGGGAAGGTTGGCCACAAGATGACAGATTGTCCAATGCTCAAGGTTAAGGGAATGGAAGATAACAAGAGGTTCCAACTCGAATGCTTAAAAGAAAAACCACTTTTATCCTCTTCAATGTCGATTTGACCAAGAGAGCTCTCGGATGTAGTGACCGGTATGTTAAAAGTCTTTTATATTGATGTATATGCCTTGTTGGATCCCGGTGTTACCTTGTCTTTTGTGACACCCTTTGTGGCCATGAAGTTTGAAATACTCCCTGATGTATTAGTAGAACCTTTTTCGGTCTCTACCTCAGTTGGTGACTCGGTGGTAGCTAACAGGGTCTATAAAAGTTTTCCCATCTCATTGTCCCATGAGTTACTTTGGTGGATTTGGTAGAGTTAGACATGCTAGACTTTGATATGATTTTGGGTATGAATTGGTTAAATGCATGTTATGTCTCTATCGATTGTAGGACTCGGGTGGTTAAATACCAATTTCCAAATGAGCCTATGTTAGAGTGGAAGGGGGGAAATTCTATCCCTAGAGGTCAATTTGTTTCTTGTCTTAAAGCTAGTAAAATGATCTCCAAAGGGTGTATTTACCATCTTGTTAGGGTGAGGAATGTTGAGTTTGAAACCCCTTTTCTAGAGTGTATTGACCTTATTCCGAATATGAAACCTATCTTCATTCCTCCTTATAGAATGGCTCCGATGGATTGAAAGAGCAACTAATGGATTTGCTAGATAAGGGTTTTATTTAACCGAGTATCTCTCCATGGGGTGCTCCAGTGGTGTTTGTTAGAAAGAACGATGGGTCTCTTAGAATGTGCATTGATTACTGTCAATTAAATAAAGTAGCCATTAGGAATAAATACCCTCTTCTGAAAATGGATGATTTGTTTGATCAACTTCAAGGGGCTAGCTATTTTTCCAAAATTGACCTTCGTTTGGGCTATCACCAATTAAGGGTGAGAGGGGTTGATATTCCCAAGACAGACTTTAGGACCCAGTATGGTCACTATGAATTTGTGGTTATGTCATTTGGGTTGACAAATGCCCGATGACATTTATGGATTCGATAAATAGGGTGTTTAGTCAATACCTTGTTATGTTAGTGATTGTGTTTATCGATAATATTTTGATCTATTCAAGGAGTGATAATGAACATATGGACCATTTGAGAATTGTGTTGCAAGTTATTAAGGACCAATAACTTTTTGTAAAGTTTAGCAAGTGTGAAATTTTGTTAAAGTCCGTAGCTTTCCTTGGACATATTGTATCAAGAAAGGGTGTTGAGGTAGATCCTAAGAAGACGGATGTGGTCAAGAGTTGGCCTAGACATCTAGCTCCTTTTGAAATAAAAAGCTTTTTTGGGTTTGGCCGGTTACTATAGGAGGTTTTTTGAGGGGTTTTCCCCTATTGCTTCTCCGTTGACGGCTCTGACTCAAAAGAGTGCTAAGTCTGAGTGGTCGGAGGCTTGTGAGAAAAGCTTCCACGAATTGAAAGATAAACTTACTTCTGCTCCGACATTGACCTTATCGGGGGGTACATATGGTTTTGTTGTATATTGTGACACCTCTAGAGTTGGGTTGGGATGTATCCTCATACAAAACAGTAAAGTGCCTATGCTTCAAGGCAACTTAAAATTCATGAGAAGAATTAACCGACCCATGATATTGAATTAGTGGCAGTTGTATTTGCCTTGAAAATATGGAGACATTACTTGTGTGGGCTCCACGTGGATGTTTTCATCGATCACAAGAGTTTTCAATATATGTTTAGCCAAAATGACTTGATTCTCCGACAAAGAAGGTGGTTAGAACTTTTGAAGGATTATGACATGAGTGTCCTTTACCACCTTGGCAAAGCTAATGTTTTAGTGGATGCACTTAGTAGATTTTCGATGGGTAGTATGGCTCATGTAGAGAATCAAAAGAAATAATTGGTTCGTGAGGTGCATAGATTGGCCCGACTAGGCGTCCAACTAGTGGATTCCACCGAGGGTGATTTCATGGTCAATAATGGCTCCGAATCATCCTTTGTGATGGATGTGAAGTCTAAACAAGGCCTTGATCTGATACTAGTTGAGTTGAAAGAGTGGGTACTCAAGAAGTCCGTTGAGGCATTCTCCCAAGGGGGAGATGGGTTGCTCAGGTACCAAGGTCGGTTATGTGTTCTAGATGTTGATGGTTTGATGGAGTAAATTCTAGAAGAAGCTCATAGTTCTCGTTATTCTATTCATTCGGAAGCCACCAAGATGTGCCGTGATATATAGGATGTCTATTGGTGGAATGGTATGAAGAGGGATATTGCTGGATTTATAGCCAAATGTCCTAATTGTCAACAAGTTAAGGTTTGGCATCAAAGGTCGGGAGTCTTACTACAACAGATACCACTTCCCACTTCAAAGTGGGAAGAGGTGCATATGGATTTTATCGTGGGTTTTCCATGTACACGAAGGCAACATGATTATATTTGGTTCATTATAGATAACATGACAAAATCAGCCCACTTTATTCCCATCAAGGTTTCTCATTCTGCGGAAGACTATGACAAGTTTTATGTAAATGAGATAGTGAAGTTGCATAGGGTTCCTTTAACCATAATTTTGGATTAGGGTACTACATTTACTTCGCACTTTTGGAAGTCATTCTAAAGAGGTCTTGGTACTAAGGTTAAGCCTAGCACGACTTTTCATCCCTAAATCGATTGGCCAGCAGAGCGTACCATCCAAACATTAGAGGATATGTTGAGGGTATGTGTTATATATTTCAAAGGTAATTGGGATGACCACTTGTCTTTTATAGAATTTGACTACAATAATAGTTATCATTCAAGTATGGGTATGGTTCCCTTTGAAGCCTTGTATGGTAGGAGATGTAGGTCTCCAATTGGTTAGTTTAAGGTAGATGAAATTGTTCTTATAGTTTCCAAACCGGTTTACAAGCCTATTGAGAATGTTTGGCTCATTAGAGAGGGGTTCATAACGTCTCAAAGTAGACAAAAGCCTGTGTTAAGGAGGGATCAAGCAAATGATTTGGTCTATTTGAAAATCTCATCCATGAAGGGTGTGATGAGGTTTGGCAAGAAAGGGAGACTTAGTTCCCGGGCATATCAAATTTTGCACGTATTGGGAAGGTTGCTTATGAGTTGGATTTACCAAATGAGTTGGCTCTGGTATTTCATGTTACTATGCTTAAGAAGTGTATTGGAGATCCGGTGTCCATTATTCCCCTAGAAGGGTTGGGAGTTGACAAAAGCCTTTCCTATGAAGAGGTTCCAGTAGAGAACCTTGACCGGCAAGTCATGAGATTGAGAAACAAGAAAATAGCTTCCGTGAAGGTTTTATGGAGAAATCAAATGGTTGAGGGTGCTACTTGGGAGGCCAAGGCCGATATGAAGTCCCGATATCCTCATCTCTTTCCTTCTATTCATATTCAAGCTTGAGGTAAGTAGTTCCTCTTGAATTTTAGTGTTTCGGGAGTCATATGAGTGGTATGTGCTTTTCCATGATTTCCATATGTTATGCATGTTCTTGATGAAATTCATGTTTAGTAAGAAAATAGGTTTTTATGATTTACGTGCCTCATGTTGTTGTGCATTTAGAATGAGTTGCCTATTTGACTTCATGAGATGAGTTGATGAACATTCTTTAGTATGATTTTGAGACTAATTGCAATGTTAATTTTCATGCATAATGGATTGGTAGATGTAGCTCCTACTTACTTGTATTGCATTGATTATGTTTTAGATGGAGTTGAAGTTTCCTCCATAGAATTGTACATTATATTGATGTTTCATGCATGATGGGCTGCTAGTCTTGAGTCTTTACTTCCGTAAGGTGTCTAGATCGTCATTCGAGGACGAATGTTCCCAAGGGGGAGATATTGTAACACTCCAAAAATTATAGGGTAAAACTAGAATTAAACATTAAGGTTAGTGTCAAGGAAGGAGGGAAAGAATAAATGCAAAAGGTCAAGGGCCAAGGCTGCCCAAACCTTGCGAAGGAATTGCCCCAAGACCATGAGGGACTTGACGACCAGTGGTGGTCACCATGAGCTGTGGTGCCACTCGTGGAGGTGAAGGAAATTGCCTTCTTAAGGCTGCCTCAAAATGACTTCTCCACACGAGCCACTTCACTGCTTGTAAAGCCATAGACGACTCGTGGTAGTGACCTTGGACTTGCCTTAGTGGAATGTCCATGGAGGGTGGCTTGGCTTAGCCACTTCCTCAAGGTCCATGAGAGAGACCACGACTCGTGGTCAAAATCAAGTTCGTGGAAACCTTCGTGAGGTTGCCTTGGGTGTCTGAGCTAAAGGCACAATCTGTCTATCTACTGCATCTAGAACATGGATGGGACCATGGCTTGTCGTCATGACCATGGCTCATGCAGCTCCACTTGGTCCCTAGCAGCTCACTTTAAGTGACGACTATTTTAGGGATTTCATGTTTAAGTTCAATTGAAGTGGAGTCGTTTTGGGTAAGTTTGGGGTCACTATATAAGTCATTTTAAGTCAAAATACACCCATTCAACCAATTATTTCCAAAACCCCCAAATCAAATCCCAAAAGTTCATCTTCTCTCAAAATTTCTCTCTCTAGAACTCAAGGAAGAAGAAGAAGAAAGTTGAAGCTAGGGCTTGAAGAAACAAGGTTTTTCACTCAAATTCTTTGGAGAATCATAACTAAGGTATGCTAGTCCTTCATCCATGGAGTCCCTCCAAACTCAATTTCAAAGATAGTAATTTCCCCAAAATTAGGGTTTTACTCCAAGTCATGGATTCATTTTCAAATTCTATTGATTTAATTACTTGATATTATGAGAATTGGTGATTTATTATAGTTTTATGATGAAATCTCCCAAGAATCCATGAAACCCCCATGCCCCAATTTATGACCTTTTTATGTAGGTGAATTGTAGAAAGAAGAGCATTATGAAATAATGCTTATAGTAATTGTAGTAGCAACAATCATGTTATTATCCATCTCTAATGTATTAATTCTAGATGTGTTGATGGATTGTTAATTATGGTCCTTGAAGGGTAAAATATGAGAACTAGGCATGACTATGAGATTTATGAATATGCTCTATGAAAACTTTGAAAGTAAAGTGACTATGATTCTGATCTAGTTGTTGGATGATTATCATTATTTACTCATTTATGTATGAATATGGTGAGGTGAGAGGTGTTCTCACAATATGATGATTATAGGGTTGAAAGGCTATTCCACCCATTGAATCTATGAGCTATAGTATGAATTTTGTTGGAATGAGTGTCAAGACATTCTCCAAGAATATGAACTTAAGTCAAGAATTAAATATGTAATCTATGGGAATTAATGCTTAGCACCGAGTGGATATGAATATGAGATGGAAGCTTATACAATAGTTGAGTCCGGCTTCCCAAATAGGTTCCTTCTACCTTAGTTAAGTCCGGGATCCCAAAGTATGTATCTCTGCAATAGTTGAGTTTGAGTTTCTAGTAGAAATCTCTTTATCCCATATACATGTGCCCACATAGGCCTTTAGCTACTGGATCAACTTAAGCTAAGAATATGGTTCTACCATAGGCAAGTAGAACAACCCCTTTCCGGTGTGGGTTAGACACTGGATTTCATGTTAGCTCACATGCTCTATGTTAGTTAAGACTTATTTTCTACTAGTACAATAATATGAACAAGAGTATGAATTATGAACTATAGCTACTCAAGAATCTTTACTTCGTATGGGTAGGATTATGGGATCTTATTCATGCATTGCACAAGTATGCATTAAGGGTATTTATGGTATGTTCCTTTTATGATATGATGATCTATGAGTTGATTATGCTTATGAATTACGCTTTTCCACTATCTTCAAAATGATTTTTTAACTCAGTAAATTGCATGCATTTAAGAAAAATGTCCCTTTTATTGTAAAACTAAATCAAAATAAGACAGTAGATATAGAAGATGAAAGCAATAAAAATAGGGAGACAAGAGATGAGAGTTTTTCTTATATTCCAAGTCTTCAAGTGTATAAAATATGAACCCTTATGAAGTTAGTGATAAACATGACATTAACATAAATATAATGGAGGTCAAAGGTTACAAGAATAATGGCTATAAAGTTGTAAGTTGTGGAGGTTATGGTTATCTTCATAAGGAGAGGAAAGTAATGGAGATAATGGGTGAGAGTAGCTTCTTGGTGTAATGGAAATCCACACTATAATATTTACAACAGTCCACCTTGGATGTCCATAAATAATATGCCTCGTTAAAACCTTACTAGGAAAAAACCATGCGGGAAAGAATCCTAGTGAAGGAAAAAGAGTACACATATCTTTTAATATGCTTTCAATGTTGCCTCGTTAAAAACCTTACCAAGAAAACCCAATTGGAATAAAATCATGGCTAAGAAAAAGAGTACAACACGTATTTTTCTTGCCCTGATAAAAATTTACTTGATATCTCGGAGACGATGCATTTCAATCTTATATCACAACTTCTCAATTATTGATGCTGGCAATCCTTAGTGAATAAGTTTACAAAACTATTACTTGAATGGATCTTTAAACGTCAATCTCACCATTTTGTTGAAGATCATGTGTGAAAAAGACTTTTGGTGAAATATGATTTGTCCGATCTACTTTGATTGTATCCTCCCTTCAATTGAGCTTTATATTATTTTCGTCTATGGTTGCTGGAATATCTTTTCAAAAGAAAATCAATATTTTCTAAATATGATAGATCATGATTCCAACCAAATACACTTCTGACTTAATCCATAGATCAATATTATTTCTCTATGATTTGAAGAAGTGGTTACTAATGTGATTCTTTGAATTTCAAAGACATTGTTGTGTCTCCATATATAAATAATAGTCCATTTGCAATCAAGCTTGATGTAGATCAAATAAATATTCTGCATCTACATAATCAAATCATTTTTGACTCAAGGATTGATCATTTCAATTTTATTGAAGCTCGTCTTTTCTTTTGAAAGAAAATCACACATCTTTGACGTGTTGACTCACTTGCTTTGTTAGTTTCTTGTCATAACTTGAATTATAATATGACAATCGTTTCACATAACTTTCATTATGCACATCAAATAATCTTCTAAAATTTGCATAACCATCAATCTGTAAGGGCACCAATTGGACTAATACATGACATTATAAATCATTTCATGATATCAAAAAGATTCTTTCTCTATGTTAAGCAGTATCAAAACCATTGGGTATTCAATGGAATTCCTTTAAGACATTTTAAATCGTTCACGGATTTTCATATAACCTTCATCGTCTCGTTAGATATAATAGTCATTCATTATGCATATTCAAGTATTTCATCTATTGCAAGACTGAAACAAGTCTCATTGCATCCACCACTGGAGAATATATCTCCATTTAATAATGTCTGGATTTTTGCGAAAACCCTTTATGCCCCAAGGCATAAACCGCACTTTATATCTTATGGTTATACTTTTGCACAATGGTTCATTTGTACCACACTGACATTATATTTGATCCATGAACTATAAGATCAAAAACATCACTTTTCTAAGTGACATAAAATATACTTGAATAATGTCAGTCATTTATCTGTCCACACTATATGACAAATTCAAATTTAAGATCTCGTAACCATTTATAGCATTGAGTGCTACTTCATATCAAATATACCATCGATGGTCATTTTGATATCAATTCCAATATGACATAACTTATGGAGATCTCTTCATTTTTCGTCATTTTCATGTACCTAAACATTTGCCAAGGTTTTATTAAGTGTTATGTCATAGTGCTCTTTCAAAGCACTTACCTCATCATCATGACCATTTTGATAATTTGCTCCTCTACTTCCTCAAGGAGTTTTACTTTCGAAATCGATTGGTCTATCACGCTTCTAGCGTACCATAAACTTTATCCTTCAAGGACTATTTATTGGAGCATTTGCAGCCTAATTAAAATATTGAGTCAGCAAATACATCTCGCAAATTATTTGCAACATTTTTCAAATGAATTATCTCTTGAACTTCATGTTTTAACGAGGATCTAGATAATACACTCCACACATAATTTTTAGTTGCTAAACATATCTCCCCCCTAATGTTAGTAAATTTAAAATTTACCCCCCAACCTCATTTGGGGATCCAACTTTGTGCATGGTGGAGCGATAAAATCATATGTGCACACATCAAATTTTTAGATGAAGATTATTTGGTTCTTGATGCTAAACCTATTATGATGGGAGAACCTTGTTGGCTTGATGCATACATGTTAAATAAACACACAAATTTTATTTGAGTGATTTGTTCTCATAATCAATGGTCTAGCTATAATTGGAGGCAAACAATTTCTGCTAAACCAACCAGTATATCAACATAATTTTATAGTTTGAAACGGTGTTCTTAATTTAACAATTTTAGCAAACAACATTACAAAAACCAATTTGTAAGTTGATACAAATGAACATGTGACCATACCATAGATGCATCTATTAAATCATAATAGTAAGCGGTCCACATGGCAGGTGAACAAGCCCATATTCACCTTTTTATATGTTCCAAATAATTTCAGGGATACAATCCCAGCCTTAGCTGGTACAATGATCATTTTATCATGAGAACAAGCAACACAAGAGAATTCTTGAAGAATCTTTTGTTTCTTCAAACATATAGTCAAATGAATTTTCAATTTCTTTTGCATCAAATTTGAATCGGAATGGCTAACCAATTATGCCAACTAATATTTATTCTAGTAAACTTCTAGTTTACTTTTGCATGTGATTTCATCATCATGCCCATATTTTTATACAACAAACAATGGGAAAAAAATGGGTAATCTTATACGTAAATATTTATAACCCACTTTGGTTGTAGTAATTTTAAAATATTAAATCTTCCCATAATTTATAGTCTCAATATAATATTTTTTTTCATTTTTTTGAATTTCTCTGAAACATAAAAAGTTTCTTTTGAGACTTACTATAACCCCAATATTATGAACAATTTCATTCCTCCGTATAGTAACAAATTCGACCTTTCGGAAATCTCAATTAATTTTGTGTACTATCACAAATTTCAAACACCATTCTTATGGTGACCATCTACTTTAAGTAAAATATTATTATTGCCATGGTTAAAATTATGTCATGCCCCGAGCCTACACCCTAGGCGAGACCGGCACTCGAGAACCATTGCTGGCCCCAAGCAAACCTTTGGTCTGGCTTACTTACTCAGCGGAAGGCTTAACCTAACAAGATAATCTCAAAATATAACTTTAAAGATATATAGCCTTAGCCAAAACGACAACTAAAGTTTGTAAACAACATCTGAATGATAATATAAAGACAATTGAACTACTAACTGACTAAATGTCTATGAAGCCTCTAAACACAATTGAGATGGATGTTTGGACAAGCCCCACAATATCTTAATGAACTGATAAAATAACTGAAAGCAATAAAAGGAGCCCTTCGGAATGGAAGGAGGCTCACCTCTGGAGTGCTCATTGGATCAACGATGAGCTAGATGCTGATCCTAGTTATCTGCGTCTACATCACAAGACGATGCGGGTGAACTAGCATCAGTACATTGAATGTACGAGTATGCGAGTTGGAATGCTAAACACAACTTAATCTTGAAAAGAATCTGAAAGGAACTGAAGAGCATACCTAGTTCAACACAATTCAACATAACTGAACACATTTCAATATAAACAGTTTAAAAAGCAAGTGCAATATAAAGAAAAAACTATTTAAAACATGATGTCAACTCTGTGTGTATGCAATGATACATATAACTTTGAGATGTATATAAAAATACAAATAAACTGATGTATATAAAAATACAAAATACTACTATGGGAGTTTCTCTAACCGTCAACCATCACTTAAGAGCTATAGTGATGATACAACACTTTACCTCACGCTGCCAACGACCATCCTATACCTTGCCGGGGGTATAGGACCTAACTCACTAAGTGGATCCACAAGTATATGCTAAAAAGCATTAAAGGATTCATCTAAAAAGTATGACCCTTTTCTACCCATGATGACTGTATGGTTTATGGGGGTTGTGGGTTCTCTGAACGCTCGCCCATATCAGTGCTCAATACTTCTCCCAAAAAACATATTTCTTTTTGAAATTTGAGATAATTGCTAAAATACTTAGCTCATAGGCTATCTTGAAAATCAAAGTTCCCCCACTTGCTTAATTATAAAAGAATTTACTCTTTTCTGAATACTAGCCCGAAGGTTCTTTGGAAATCGAGGTTTCCTTCTTGTTGAAATGTGAAAACATTTTAAAATCTTTGGGAATACATAGTACCCATATAGTTTTGAACAAATGAACTTCAAGCTTTAATCTTTACTCTTTACTCAACTTGAACTTTAAGTCTTAAAACAAAGTTAAAACAATTTGAAAAGACTTTTGGAAGACTCTAAGAACTTCTCTTGACTTGACTTTTAACTAATCCTTGAATTGAATTATGGACTCAAGGATTGTGATTTGTTATTGGAAAGATCTCCTGATGTTTCGGAATGATTTTAGATAGTTAAACATGAGAAACGATCAAGAAATCATCATCTTGGAACAAGTCCGCGATGCAGAGATTATTTTAAATAATTGATCACAAAATTTAATTTTGAAACAAAGGAGTTCGCGTCCTCTCCACGACATGGAAAGAAAATTTTCATCCTGAAGGAAAAGGTCCGCGACGCGAATGTAGAATCTGTTCCTTGTTCGACTTTTTCCTTCTTCATTTTCTAGCCCCAATTCACCTAAACTCGATTATTGGTCTCAAATTCATTTTAGATTAAGATACCCAGTGTATGTACTCAAGAACCTAACTCAAAACAACTCTAAAACGGAACATAAAGATCTCAGAAACTCCTCAATTCAGCCCAATTCAAGAACGACATTCAAATTCAATAATACCAATCAAGAATATCAACTTTCAAACTCTTTTAGGATGAATTTCACTGAAATAAACATGCTTGGAGCGTGGGTGAACAAACCCAATGCTATGAAAGACTCACATACCTTGTAGGGATCACCCCCGACGAAATGCACAAGCTAAACTCGATGAACTTAACGATTTCCTTGCTTCTCCTTTTCTTGTCTCCTCTTCTTTCCTCTTCTCTAAAACCCTAACTCTTTTCCAAAAGTGTAAAACTGACCATGTTCAGTTTATACGGTTAATTAATTCACTAAAACGAATTTAATTAATTGGATAAGGAAAAGATTGAAATACTCTTCAAAAGTTCGGATTGGACATTTCGTTATTTGAACATTCCAACTTCCAATGGGCGTATCTTACTCATACAAACTCGGATTTGTGCAATATAGGCGGCGTTTGAAAGATCGCTCCAAGAGATTTCAAACTATACCTAGAAGTACACCTAACTAATCCTAAGCTAGGAGTTATGTCCGTTTGAAGTTGACCAAAAATTCACCTTTTTCCTAAATTAAATAAATTTCCATATTTTCATTCTTTCCAAAAATGACTATGTCAAATTCTTAGCTTCTTCCTAGCTATTTCAAATTGTGAGATGTTACAAATTATTACATGCAAGACTTATTTTTTGACAACTAATGACAAATTTGTTTTGCCACATAATCATAATTATTTTTGTTATAACTACAACCTTTATCAAAAAGGATTATTTCTTTCTTTGTCCTCCAATAGTTCATAATAAAGCATACCACAATATATTTGTGTAGTACCCAATGTATACGACCAAAATGACCATTTATGTCAAAATATTTTTTTTTTCAATATCTCAAACCTCCCGTAGAGGTGAGATGTGACATTTATCCAACAATACATGAACATGTCCTTATCCATACAAACACAAGTCAAATTCTCTTCAAGAAATGACCATAACCATTTGTACATGCTCCATATGTTTTTATTGGTCATATTTTGACATTTTCAAAATATTTGGCTCACCTCAACATCACTTTAAAAATACTAAATATATTACCACTTTCTATTTCTTTATTTTGATGGAGGATTTACAAAACATTCAAATTGGGTTGCAACAATCTAATGTGCATGATAACCTTTCATACCGCTTTGATGGCCAACAATTACCTTCACATTTGAAGTACCATCTTAAGAACCCATAATTTTCTTCCTTTTAATTAACACAATTGACCATTAACATTTCACCATGCTCATATTCATACATTTAACCATTTATCATTTTCCGACACATTATGTCCTGCTACCACACTCACATAAGAGAATGGAGTAAATCAATTGGAGAAATGTCATGAGTTTTATCAAGAGCATATCAATTTGGTCAGTCATTATATAACGTTGTTGCTTGAAACCAACATCTTACCCATAAGAAGACATTTTAGGTCACTATTTGTTGGGACCCAACCCAATATTTTATTATCATGATGCACCAGGACTCTCACCCAATGTATTACTATCTTGGTGCGATAGGACTTGAATCCTACGTCTTACCCTAAATCAATGACATAACAAGCCAAATATAATAGGACTCACCTTTGGGCCTTAAAAGATATTGTCACTTTGTCATTAACATGCACAAATAAATATAGAACAAAAGAAACACAATAAAAATATTCTCAACATAGTATGTACTAATATCTTAAACTTATAAAAACAGAGAATTACATATAGCATTATATTAAATTATTGTTGGTGCACAATAGTTAAGCTAGTGAATTACCGTTATAAATCAAACAATCAATTGCACACTAAGAAAATAATAATTCCAATTACACTAAAACAAAACTACTCACTACCACCACCCCTTTTTCAATTTCCATGTGAACCCAAAATATTTCACACACAAAAGAAAGTATATATAGTCATAGGTGGAAAAAAATGCACAGTAAAAATAATATTAATCATTCACCTTGTTCACAAGTAAAATATTAATAGATTCCACAATAATTTACCTTGTTCCCGAGAGAAAAATAAACACAACTATTTTACCTTCTTTTATTTACTTTTATTTAATCCTACAATGGTAGAACATTCGTGCTAATAACATGTTGTAAAACTAAAGCAAAAGAAGACAAGAAATATTTGTGGTCCATTCTTATGATGAGACAATTTTAAGTTTCAAGGACAATATATTAAGACTTTCTAATAAGTTTTGTGTTTGATATAGGGTAAATCAAATGATGTAACTACGGAATAACACATTTTGGAATCACCTATTCAAGTGTGAAGTGTAAGCCACTTCAACATGTATTCGGTAGGGCTAGTTCTGTATGCATTTATGAATGGGGGAGTGTTTATGGATGAAGCAAACAAAAAAATGAAACTAAAATAGTTAAAGGTTTAATTATGTGACTTATATTGTCTATATATACACCAAAACTAGACGATTCAAAGATATAAAATCTGCCGATTGACTGAGTATATCTGATATATGTTCAGTATGGATGGTCAAAGGAAAACATATTTATCTAGATGTAATTAATCTTTTCTGACGAATCACAAAGCTTTTTCATGCATATATTTTAACAATACTTTCCCCATTCATGTGGGAGATATTTTGGTCTTAAGTGGCATTGATGGAAAATGAAGAGTTTTAACTTTTCTAAAGAGTTATGACTTTTCCAAAGACTTGTTATACATTTTTGAAAGGTTATGATCTTTCTGAAGGGTTATGAATTTTTCAAAGGATTGTAACCTTTTCAATTAGAGACAATAAGCACTTGTTCATACTGTTTTTTGTTCTCAATAAATAGAGGGGTATTCTCTCATTTCTCACATCGAAGAGTATTAACTTTGAAAGATGATATAAAAATTGATGTCTAGCTTTATTCTTGATAAAAACAAGTTTAAGATAGATTATTGAGTCAAATCAATATGTAATAGCAAAAACAGATATTTTTTTGTAGGAAAGGGGATACTTGTGATGGGATATTAAAGATTAATTTTGAAATGAATAAAGTTCTAGTTTTATTACATGTTCTTTTCCACCAAATTTTGACATGCTCATTTCTGTTGTATTAACGATTGTTATATGAGAATAATGAGTAGTATAAGATCAATTTAGTTCTTAATTTTTTTGAAAAAAGTGGTCTTGTCGTAAAGACAAAATAAATAAAAGACCTCATTTTTAAGATGCCAGAGAACTTGGTTTATTAGATTTTGTTCGCAGTGATATATGTGAACTTGAACGGATTTCTTGTGATGGTTCATCTTTCACTATCAATTTTGGCAAAATATGGTCATCAGTTATTTAGTAACTCTTGTAATTTCTATCTAATAATTACGCAATATTCTATCTCATGTATGTCTTGTTCATGATTCCTGTAACCACTAAGTCATAACTTTTTTCATTTACCTACCTATATTATTAACCCACATTTTTCCTATTTATTATAAGGAGAAATTCTTTACCTATATGTAGTGGTGGTCTTATATTAAATTGAGTACCACGCTTGACTTATTTTAGTCATGTCATCTAGAAGAAATGAAGTCACCTCAAATGATTGCAACATTATTCCCCCTCGTACCAATTGATCAGTCACAACATTATTAATCGAATCAAGACTTCGGTAAAAATATTGGAGTAGTAAATCGTTTGGTAGCCCGTGAGTTAGGCATTTAAGAAAGAGTTTCTTAAACCTCACCGATGTTTCATGGATAGGTTCACCCTCCCATCGCTTGAAACCTTGAATGTCATCTCTAAGCTTCATCATCCTTGATGAGGGAAAAAATCTTGTATTGAAAGCTATAATCAACTCCTCCCATCATGTGATTGAATTGTTTGGTAACTCGGCCAACCACTTGCTAGCCTCCCCAATCAGTGATAGTGGAAATAACTGAAGCCAGATTGACTTTTGTGACACATTATTGAATGCCAACGAGTTGCACACCTCTTTAAAATTACTTACATGCTTATGCGGGTCTTCGTGTGCTAACCCTCCATAGAGTCCTCGCATTTGGAGGAGATTAAAAGTTGTGCTAGTGACCTGAAATATTGCTTACCCATCAACTTGTGCTATGCAAATTGCACTTATTTCACATGAAGGGGATGGGTTGTAACACTATTGATTTCATTGATATCATCCCAATGACCTACTTGACTACCATTCACCTTTTCCTCACTCATTTTTAATTCAATGTAGTCCAATCAACACTACACATTGCAGCCTAAGCCAACTCAACTATAGCCAACCAATTCACAAATGAAATCGTCGATCAAAGAATTCTAACTAACGCTACTCCCCGACAGCGGTACAGTTTTGATTAACATTTCAAGGACATATAATCTAGTTCTAAGGGTTGATGATCGTTAGTCAGTAAATAACCCAACTAAATGAGTTAGGGTCGATCCTACAAAGAGTAGCTCTTCTTTCGAATTCAATTACGAAAGTATGGCAACCATCTCTTCAGCTGAACACTTACTGTAACTTTTTTATTTAAACTTCAAATTTCAAGTTGTAATTATCAATCCAATTAAAAAGTTAACACCAAATGATGAAATAGTGAGGTAACTATAGGGAATTGACCAACCAATTATTGAATTTAACTTAGTGGATGAACATTGATGCTCACAATAGGATAAATTGTCATGGCTTGTCGGACTATATGTAAAACAATTTTCTCTTAAACAATTACCTTATCTTTGTCAAATTCTCTCCAACTTCAACACTAGTCAGAAGATGCCTAACCCTCGTCCTCATCAAATCCACTCTCTCAAGCTAGATACAAAGGATAGATCCCATATTTCACTTTTTCAAGCTGAAATCATAGTGACCCACTACTAAGGATGCTAAATTTGCTACTTTGGCTGTGCACTTCTCTCTCGAGCAAACACAAAACACAGAACTTGTTACCCTAATCATGCAAGATGACCTCAAAACGCAACAACAATTTAGACCCACTTCAAATTAACACCATTATTCGCAAATCAATGACACCAACTTAGTAAAACTCAGCAATTGAACACATAGTCAAAACCCAAGGAGGGGGTTTTAACCAATCATAGGAAAAAAGAGGAAAATAAGCATCTGCCATGTTTTCCATAGCTAGGTAAACACGAATATTGAATGTTAAAGTTAACTAGAAATTTCCTCTATTACAAAACCTCAAGAAAGTCTCTATTAAAATCACTATGAAATAACCTTTAGTAGTGTTCTTTCTCTCAATATTTTGTTCCTCACAATTTTCTGAATGCCTTCTCTCTATTCCAAAAATAAATTTATGCAAGTAAGATGTGAAGTTGCTTGGGACCAATCGGCAAGGGAAGTCGGGCTTCGCCGACCATTCGGCGACTCGCCAATTTTCCATCATCTTGCCTTCATTTATCACCTCTTCTTAGTCTAGTCACTGTAATTTTAGGTGAGCCAAATCGGGATAGCCATTAGTACTTTTGGTGAGCTGGTCATCAATCGCCGAAGATCGGCGACACACCGAATGGAACTACTACTCGCCAAAGTTACCACTAATTCTGTCTCAGCGTTCTCTAACTTTAGGCGGTAGGGTTGCAACTTGGCGAGTCTCCTAGTGACATCAGCGATCATCAGGCTTGTGTTTCCCTTCTCTTTCTTGGTTGTGTTGTCTCTATTTCCAATTAGTTTTCATGCATTATTCCTCAATCTATGTATCTGGAGATCAGCAATATTACATCAGTTGCTAGAATAAAATAGGAATTTGAGGACATAAAATCTATCCAAATAAAGCCCTAAATGAGTCCAAATATAGGACTCATGACGCACAAGAAACTGCAATCTGGTTTCTTTTGGCCCTCCTTGTGTAAAGATTTTGTTGCGTATGTGAATGGATGTAATCAATGCCAAAGGTTGGGTACTATATCAAGACGTCTTGAGATGCCACTAAATAAAGTTCTTGAGGTGGAAATATTTGATGTGAGGGTATTGACTTCATGGGTCCTTTCCCACCATCTAGTTGAAACCAATATATTCTAGTGGCTGTTGATTAGGTGTCCAAATGGGTTAAGGTGGTAGCTCTACCCACGAATGATTCAAGAGTAGTATTAAATTCATCAAGAAGCACATTTTCACTTGCTTTGGTACTCTGAGGGGAATCATAAGTGATGGAGGTAAATATTTCATTAACCATTTAGTAAAGAATCTTCTTGCTAAGTATGGTATATGGCATAAAGTTTCTACAACTTACCATCCTCAAACAAATGGTCAAGTAGATATGTCGAATAGAGAGGTGAAGCAAATATTGCAGAAGACAATGAATGCATAGAGAAGTGATTATTCTAGGAAGAATGATGATGCATTATGGTCATATAGAACTGCATATAAAACACCCATTCAGGCTTTTCCCTATCACATGGTGTTCAGCAATGCATGCCATCTTCCAGCGGAATTAGAGATCCAAGCGTCTTGGGCAATTAAAAAGCTAAATCTTGACCCCGAGCTAGAGGGTAAGAAGTGAATAGATCAATTGCATGAACTTGACAATTTTAGGCTTCAGGTTATGAGAATGCAAAGCTATACAAAGAGAAAACCAAGAGATCGCATGACAAGAATATAATTTATCCCATTTTCACTTCGGGCTAAAAGGTACTACTTTTTAACTCTAGATTTATGTTTTTCCCTAGGAAGCAAAGGTCTAAATAGTGTGAACCCTTCAAAGTGGTGAGGATGATACAACATGGTGTTCTACAACTCAAAGGTAAAAATTCCTCATCCTTCTTGGTAAAAGGGAAAAGGGGTGAAGCACCACTTTGGAGAAGATTCGGATTGCGATCAAGAATCTATTGAGCTACATGATGAATGATCCAAGATGAGTTAAGCTGCGACGTTACACCTGACGCTTCACGGGTGACAACCCATGAAAGATATGTAATAGGTATTTAGGTTTACATAATTTTGAAGTTTTAGCTGAGTTTCAAGTTTCTAGGATTTAGTGAAACTTCTCTTCATTTTAGTTTATTTATATTTAGGATTTTAGTTACGTTTATTTTTTGTGTGTAATAGCTAGGAACTATAAAGGAAAATACAAAAATATGAGTCGTGCCACGAACAAAACTAGGGCGCTAGGGCAGAGGCAACCCATCATTATTCTGTTACGTAGTGTTGTTGATGTGCAGGCTATCATAAAACATTCCACAAGAAAATAATACCAAATGCTCTGGAAAATGGGCAAGAAAGCAAAATGAGTGCGCCACACAAGCAACCAAGCGACTGATGTTTTTTTCAGGCGCAGTGGCAGTGCCTCACACCTCCAACGTGCCACGTCACGACAGAACGCCGCTGCCATGTGCAACATAGGAGAAGGTGCGGAATAGTCGCGCCACCATGGAAACCACTGGGGGCGGTTTTGGACATACTACTAGTGTGCCACCCCTCTATCGCGCCAAGATAAAAAAGTGTTGGAAATTCTTGAAGAAACACTTTTTTCATGGGACCCACCTCACAAACATACTTTTAAAGCTCCACCCAACCAAATTCATCCCACTTTTCTCAAACCTTTCTCTCCCTTACAACCCATCTACCAAATTTCTCTCTAACTTCTCCAAATTTTCTTTAATTCTCCACCCACTTTTTTCCCCAAATCCCAAATCCCGAATTCCCCCACTCATCCTTCATAAAACCTTCTCCCATCCACTTTTCTGGCACACCCAACAATAAAAAAACCACAAAATTCTAAGAAACTTCAAAACCCACTAAACCCCTTCTTCCCCAATTTTTTTGCTTTCCTTCTTCTTTTCTTCCTTACATGGGTGTAAAGATTTCTCCAAAAGGAAAAAATGTTGCTAGTGGTGTGAGTACTAAGAGGAGTAGAAAAGGGGTGGCTTTCGGAAGTTTTAGTCAGGCACCTATCGACTTTCTGCCTCAAAAATTTGGGAAACAAGAGGTTATCCATTATGGTGAGGAGTGGTATGACTGTCAACAAGAGGCGAAGTACATGGGGCTTTAATACATTAGTGAAGGGTGATTGCTAGAAGAATTTCCTCACGTTCATATTTAAGTTATTTCTTTGGGACTGCAGTTCATCTTCGTGGATAATGGTGACTGTAATCTAATTCTTATATGAGAATTATATGCTAATTGGAATAATAACAATGTAAGGTGGAACAAAGGCCATATTCGTAACAGTCGTGTGATATTTTTGATAGAAACATTGACTAAATTTTTTGGTTGCCCTAATTGTGACCATTATGTGTATTTAGCCAAGATAGAATGAACCCCTTGTAGGGATATTTGACAAACTTTTTGTGGGTGTTGAACTCTGTTTCTAGGTGTTATAGAGTTAGAGATACGGGTTGGCATTCGACTCTTCATTATGCCTATTTGAACCTAGAGGCACGAGTCTGGTTAAAGATTGTGTGTAGTACCTTATTGTCGTGTAATAATACGACTGAGATCACTAGGGAGAGAGCTGTGCTGGTTTACCAATTTATGAAGGGGTTGTCAAAGAATAAAGGGGTTATTTTGAGGTAGAATATGCTCAAGTTTTGGACAAATAAATGAAGGCATTTTTTCTATGGCTGCCTACTCACTAGGTACTCCGAGCGATAGAAATTGAGCAAGAACAATGTCACGGGAAAGTGTTGTCTATCGCTGATAGACAAGCCCGGGATGATAGTTGGATAGGGCTTATGCATTGGATGGCCGAGCTATAACTGTAGATTTTTGGTTGTCTGGCGACTGAGGAGGAAAAGTCGTCATTGGTGGAGAATTACTCATTGACGGATAGCGTAATGTATAGGTGTCACATGGACCCGACATTCCAAGAAACCATTGATAATGATGATGCCACTACTTATGAAGAAGATGGCTCGACGGAGGATAAGTGGATTGATGTTGGCCTCAGAGATGATGAAACTAATGTGGGCGATGGTGATGGTGACACGGCCTTAATGGTTGTAGATTTCTCCATAAAGGTGGTGGCCACTCGATGATCTGAAGCACATGGGCTGGAGGCCGACATACAGTTTTCTTTCACTCTTCACTTTATTTTTCTTTACATACTGAGGACAGTTCCTTATTTATATGTAGGGTGGAAGTTGAACTTCATTGTATATAGTTTATTGCTTTATCAAGTCTTTTTCTTTTTACGAGGGTTCCTCTGCTTTTGTTTTTGGTACTTTTCCTGAGGATAGTCTCATTGAACCGATTAGGAATAGTTAGCTTACTATTGTTGAGTTTAAGATTTTTTGTAGGAGTGACAACTCTCAATGATGGATAGATGACGGTTCTCTTAAGGGAAATTTAGTCACTAGGAGTAGAGGAGTATGAAACCGATCTTTTTGGGTACTTTGAAACCTTGTGTTGATAGTTGGCCAGACGTCATGGATCGTAACACTTTGATTTGCAATATTGAGCGTGAAGTTTAACTTCACTATTCTCTGGGAACGCAGGAACATGGTCAGCGAATGCCTGAACCTAGTTAGCGAATGTGAGGGTCAACCTTGAACATTCTAGTCTTAGATACACCAACAAGTGCTACATCAACTAAAACTTTGGAAATTTGAAATACTCTAATTGGGTCTTTGGGATTCATTCAAAACCACATTCATGCAAACAAACTATGTTACTCGATAGAGTTTGACATTCCATACTCAATGGTGATGTTGAAACTTCAAACACAAGTTGTCTCAGTAAAAAGTCGGTCCCACATAGAAGGCTCCATTTTAATCATGAGCCACAAGGTTTCTTGAAATGAATTTGGAAGTCTTGAGACCCAAGACAAAGGTCCTTCTAGATCAAAGTCGATGTTTTGGAGCTAACAACACAAGTTACCCTAAAGTTTTGAACAAAGTCAAATATCTAATCTTTAGAAACTCCAAAACAAGAAAACTTGCATAAAACCAAAATGAACAACGAAGTGACCAAACCGTCAGTCCCAATAGGTCATAAATATCTTGGAATCTCTAAGCAAATATATTTGAAACTAGAGGAAATGACTTGATGGTGATTACAACATCCACTACTAAAATGACTTTCATAACTAAAGAAACGAAAAAGGTTGAAAGCTTTAAAAGATGAGGTTAGTGAGTCTAAATGCTCGGCCAAACTTTCAGACAGTCACTCGGATTAAAAAATGCCGTCCTAGAACTCAATTTACAAGAATACTCTCGTAGTCACTTCTTTCATGCAAAACTTAAAACTAGCTACCAACTACTTCTTTTAATGTCATTTCCTATCCAATAGAACCAACCTCGACCAAACACATTAGACTCATCTGAGATATACCAATACCACACAGATGTGACTGAACTAAGCAAACATAATATAAAAGAAGATACAAATTGTCACACCCCGATCCTACACGCTTGAAGTGGCCCACACTCGAGAATGATTTCTGGTCCCAAACGAACCCTTGGCATGGCTCAATACTCAGAGGAAGACTTTACTCAACATTTAAAAGAACTCAAAAGAAAAATTTACTCAATGTCTCTGATAGGTATTAGTCATAATGTTTAAAAAAACATTCACTGGCTAAAGAGGTAACTCAAGTCTCAACATTTAACAAAGTAAGTGAAAAAGACTCATGAACTACTACTGTCTATCAACCTATGAACCCTCAACTAACTGATATAGACATCGAGACAAGACCCACGACATCCTAATAAAAAATTAAAATAACAAAAAGTAAACAAGGGATCCTCTGGAAGAAAAGAGGCTCACAACAACTCTGGAGCTCAACTGGTCATCGAAATACTGGATGTTGATCCTGGTTGACTATTCTACATCATAAAAGATACATTTTAAATGGCATCAGTGCATGCAATGTATGAGCATGTGAAGGGAAATCTAAAAAAAGAAATAAGCTTGAACTGGAACTGAAGAAACACTTACCTCGTCTGAACTCAACTCAACTCATTTCAATAAAAAGCAGTGATAAATATGAGATATAAAAAAATGCTTTTAAAATAATATATTGCAACTCCATGTATTAGAAAATAAAATAAAAACTTTGTTTGTATGCAAAAATAAAAGTAAACTCTGTTTGGGAGATTCTCTAACCGACAACTATCATTATGAACTATATGATGATGCAACGTCTAGCACACTATGCCCGAACTGTCCTATACATTGCCAAGGTATAGAACTGCTCAACTAAGTAGATCCACAAGTCTATCCTAAAAAGAAATAAAGGAATTATCTAAAAAGTATGACCCTTTTCTAGCTAGGTTTGCTGCATGGTTTATAGGGGTTGTGAGTTGCTAGAACTCTCTCCAATATTGGTGCTCAATACTACTCCTAAAATATAAATTAGCTCATTATGTCATAAAGAAAACATTTCCTCTTCGTCAACTCTGAGAATATTACTCAAATGGTTTTTCTAAAAAGAGATAATACTGAAAACTATTCATGAACTCTTTTGAAATCTGTGTTTCCTCTCCTCTTAAATGTAAAACATTTGCTCTTAGAATACTTAGTTCCCATATATCATTTTAAAGAAAATGAACTCAGCTATTCTTTTCGTCAACTCAATGCTTAAGTCATTGAAAACATGTTTTAAAACAATTTGTGAATTATTTCTTTAAATGAATTGAATAACTCTCAAGACTTGACTCTTAGCTCTATCTTGAATTTGAATTATGAATTCAAGGTTATGATTCATGTTATTAATTATTTATAGATGTTTTGAGTAGTTTATATTAGTTAGAATCAAATAGGAGTAAACGTACCCTTTTAAAGAACTCATACAGGCCAAACGACGGAGAAGTGGTGGGGGTAGGCGACCCTGGCGCACTGAGTGGCATGGGGTGCCAGCATAACAATCCAGAAAATTTTGAGCTAAGACTCAAACCATCCTTCATTTTGAGTAGGATTTTACCGATGAATTTTAATTTTCATAAGTGTTAAGGTTACTAGATATAGCACCTTGAGTTCCAAAAAGAATTAAAGGGAATTTGTTCAAGTCATTCCTAAGTTCTTCTAAGATTTGTGTCAAATTCAAATGAGCATAACTCTCAGTAAAAGATGATTTAGGTGTGCCATTAGAGTTAAAATGAAAGGTCCTTGAATTATCTTTACAACGCCATTGACTTCGCTATGTTTTGAGGTCGGATGAGTGAGATATGCCCTTTTAAGTCAAGTTGTCTAGTTATGGATAGTTACCCGAAAGTAGGGGTATTTTTGTCTTTTTCTTACCAAATCAGATTTAAATCATTTTTAGTAAGGTTTTAAGGGTCTAAAACTATAAGGTTCAATTTTATAATCCTAATATAATCCTAGGGTTTTAGTTGAGAGTTCAAGAAGAGAAAAGAAGAGAAAAGAGGAGAAAACAGGAAATGATCAAAGTGTTCGTCTAGGTTCTTGAGTTTCGTTACGGATTTTTGCCATGGGTTTGATCCTTAAGAGGTATGTAAGTTTACATAGTGTTGGGTTCATTCACCCATAGTCCAAAGATGATTTTCATAGTAGAATTCATCCATAATGATTGAAAGATTTAAGTTCTTGATAAGTGTTCTTGAGATTTCATTCTAAAATTTGTTTTATTGTGGTTTTGATGATTTATTGAGATGAAATTAAGTTTTTTGAGAGTTGTATTGAGTAGATTAGTGTGTACTTACGTTAAGAAATCGAATCCAAGTAATTGGGCGAAGAAACCGTTAGAATCTAGGTGAAATAAGGTGAGAAAATGAGCAAAGAAAGTCGTCAGTGTTTTCTGGGTTGGGGCTTGGCGCCACACACCAACCACTGCGCCCCATGACAGTCAGTGTACTAGGGTCGCCGGCCCCCACCCATTCTCCGACATTTTCGTCCGTCCGAGTTCTTTCGAAGGGTACCTTTACTCCCCTTTCATTCTAAACACGTAGAGTTACTTCTAAACACCTAGAAATCATTCATAAAATGAATCATAACCTTGAATTCATAATTCAAATTCAAGGTAGAGTTATGAGTTAAGTCTTGAGAGTTCTTTCGAACATTTTGAGAAAGTCCCTTTGAGTCTTTTTGAGGAGTCTTCAACAACTTCTAAAAACTTGTTTCAAGACTAAAGTAAGACAGCATAAGAGTGAGGAGAATGTATTCATGGGTCTACTTTATCATAACGAGATCCTTCATATCATGAACCATAACTCTTGAACTTATACTACACCATTAAATTTATTCTAAGAACTCTTTTACAATTTTTTGTAAACTTGTTTTAGGACTGGAACACTTGAGTTGAGAAAGACTAAAGTTGAGTTTATTTTCTTTAAAATGATATATTGGAACAAAGTATTGCCAAGACTAAATTTTTTAATATTTTTAAAAGAGGACGAAACTGAGATATCTGAAGGAGTGTAGAGCAGTTTGAGTGACATCACTTTTTAGAGAAAGATTCTGAGTAATAATCTCAAACCACCGAAAGTGTTACATTCTTAAAAATATGAGCTGAGTTTATTTTTGGGAGTAGTATTGAGCACTGATATGGGGCGAGTTCAGATAACTTGAGTCTTCATAAACCATGTTGCCAACTTGAGTAGAAAGGATCATACTTTTTAGATGATTCCTTAGTGATTTTTAGCATTGACTAGTGGATCCACTTAGTTATGAGGTTCTATACCCCGGTAAAGTATAGAACAGTTCTTGCAGCATAGGCGAGACGTTGTATTTTGATATAGCTCATAGTGATAGTTGTCAGTTAGAGGAACTCCCACAGAGTTATTTTGTATTTTTATATACAAATAGAGTTTATTTTGTATCCTTGCATACGAACTAAGTGTATTGTATTCTTAAATACATTGAGTTGCTACCTATTATTTTATAAGCTTTCCATATATTGTGTTTTTTATTGTTGCTTTATCTTGAGTTGAGGATCTTTGACTTGCGTATCTAATGATTGAGTTGAGTTTCTTATTCTTCAGTTGAGTTTAGTTGATTGAGTTGAGAAGAGGCAAGTATGCTTCCTTTTTATCAAGTTCAAGCTAATGTTTATACTTTACAATTCCCCTTACATGCTTGTATATTCCATGACCTGAGCCATTTGGCCTGTATCCTTTCATGATGCAGATATATGTATTTAGGATCATCAACGGGCGCTTCATTGATACCACATACGGTTTGAGTTAGCTATGGTGAGCCTCTTTCCTTCTAGTGGGTTCCACTTGTACTTTTAGTTATATCAGCAGTTAGGATGTCGTGGGTCTTGTCCCGACTTCCATATTTGTTAGTTAGAGGCTTCATAAAAACTTGAATTGCCTATTTTTTGTTAGTGAATATACTATTTTATTAAGAGTTAAGCACTTGAGTTAAAAATTTGTAAAAGAGTTGATGAATTTTATTCGATTTATGTTTTTGCATGCTTAAGTTAGTCTTCCGCTTGTAGTCAACAAGGGTGACGGTTCCGTTGGGGACCAACAATGGTTCTCGAGATCCAGCCACGTCTAGGGTGTAGTCTAGGGTCGTGACAGACTTCGTATCAGAGAACAAAGTTCAAGAGTCCTAGGGTGTCTATGAAGCTATGTCATATAGGAACTTGTTGTTGTTGTGAGGGCCCCACTTCTATAAATTAGGGACTACAGACATTTAAGAAAAGTTACCCTTCTTTCATACTTTTAATCATGCAATGGAGCTATGTCGTATAGATTTATTCGTACTAGTCCGTTTCTCTGATTTATTTGACTACCCATCATACCAGAGGTGGTTGAAAAGAAAAGCCAGTCCCTTATCGATAAGTTGCTCTTAGCTAAGTCTTGTGGAAGTCATGTGACTCCAAAGGGGCTTGGGAGAAGCCCATGAGTGAGTAAGTTTTCAGTTTTAAAGCAATGCACCTATATTCATATGAATCGTGCATTTGAGCTAAAAGTGAGTTGTACTCTCTTCTCTAAGCCTTGTTTCAACTGATATCCATCTAAGAAAGTATGTTCAGAGCTTGGGTAGTATTGTCATCCAAAAAGGAAACATGAGTTACGAGATCATGAGCAGTAATAGTGAATGACCCCAAAGTTAGAGAAATGTATACAGAGGTTTAGTAATCTAAGTAAGGGAGATGGTGTTTCGACAAGCTATGTTACTACAATATATGTTACTACAGTCATGAACCTATTAAGTTATTAATGAGGAGTTTTCCCTTATGGGTAGACTAAGAAGTGATGAGTTGTGAAGATTCCCTCATAGGAGGTAGAGTGTATTTTAGCTAGAAGGAGATATGATGAAGTATCATTGTGTAGGTAATGACCAAGTGTAAGTGTCTATTAGAAGAGCAAAAGTATTCATAAAGTAATAGATCAAAGCTAGGCATATGAATTTTTTAGAGGGTCATGATGTTTAAAAGGTTATAGAACTGATCAAGTATTGAGGTATAGCATTGTAGGCAAGCAATCGTATTGATATTCGGGTTTAGTAATGAATATTAATCTTGAATTCAAGATGAGTGTCATGATCCAAAGAATGGAAAGAAGAGGGTGATGATGTTAGTCTCGAGATTTGAACTGTTAGACTTGACATATTGTAGGTGAGAAATGGAAATGTTTGATGCAATAAATATGAGTAGTACAAGTAAGAGATCCTAACGTTTAGATAAGCGTAGTGAAGTGTGACTAAGTCACAAGAGTAACAAGAGAATTAAAAGGTGTACCGAGAGGGTTTATAGTAAGAAAAGGTTAAGAGAAACATCTTAGAAAGAGGTCTTAGTACCCACTTATAGAGAGTTCAGTTGTCATGAGATAAGCTTCTCTCGAGTCTTAGAGTAAAAGAGGATGTAGATCGGTTAATGATAATGGAATAGTACTATAGCATTCAAGTGTCAGCTTTAGACCTAAGGGGGAGATAAGAAGATGAGAAATCAAGTCAAGTGTTTTAGATTAAGATAGTAATGAGTTACAAAGACTATGAGAGTTGTCCTTTCGGAGGTCCTTTTAGTGATTGAGTGATGTTAGAAAGAAGAGGTTGATACTCTTATCATGACAATGATGATGTGATAATTCCATTTAAGGTTATAAATGAGGTGAAAGAGGAGGATGAGGTTTTACTATGAGAAATAGTTAAATGAGAGCCCTTAGTTGGATCGGAAGGAGTTGGTCAATAGGAGTCCATGGAGTTCTTAGAGTACTAAGCTTGAATGTGGTGTAGTTAAACATTAGATAGTTCTTGATATGAGCCCAATGTGGTGGTAAAGAGTAATAGTCTTGGGATGAGATTCCCTATAGAGAGGTATAGAACCCGAACCTATGGATTTGGTTTAAGCTTGAATATAGTGAGAGCATACCATTATCCTCAAACCTTAGTAAGAGTAACCCCATTCCATACCCAGTCCAGTTGTCATTTGAGGAAGAATGATCCCAAGAGGGAGATATTGTAACACCCAAGAAAATTTTGTGCTAAGACTCGAACTATCATTTGTTGTAATTAGGATTTTACCAAGGAATTAAAATTTTCTTAAGTGCTAAGGTCACTAGATACAGAACCTTGAGTTCCAAAAATAATTAAAGGGAATTCATTCAAGTCATTTCGAAGTTCTTCTAATATTTGGGTCAACTTCAAACGACTATAACTCTTAATACATGATGAGTTAAGTGTGCCATGTGATGGAAAATTAAATTCTTTGAATTATCTTTCTAGCGCCACCGAGTCTTCTTAGTTTCGAGGTAAGATGGGTCAGATATGCCCTTTTTAAGTCAAGTTGTCCAGTTAAGGAAAGTTACCCAAAATAGTGAGGGGTATTTTGGTCTTTTCCTTACCAAATCTAATTTAATTTGTTTTTAGTAAGGTTTTAAAGGTATAACCCAGTTAGGTTTAGTTTTATAATCCTAATATACTCCTACGGTTTTATTTGAGACTGTAAGAAGAGAAAGTAAGAGAAAAGAGGAGAAAAGAGGAAAGGATCAAGGTGTTCGTCAAGGTTCTTGAGTTTTGTTGTGGATTTTCACCATTGGTTTGATCCCTAAGCAGTATGTAGCTTCAATAGTGTTAGTTTCGTTCACCCACACATCAAACATGGTTTTCATATTTTAATTCGTCCATAAAGATTGAAAGATTTAAGTTCTTGATAAGTGTTCTAGAGGTTTCATTCTTAAACTTGTTTTGTTGGGGTTCTGGTCGTTTTGTAAGATGAAACTAACTTTTTTGAGTATATTAGTGCATAATTATGTTAAGAAATTGAATACAAGTAATTGGGGAAGAATCTATTCCAATCTAGGTGAAATAGAGTAAGAAAACAAGCAAAGAAAGTCATCGGAGTTTTCTCGGTTGGGGCCTGGCACCCCAACCACACCTCTATAGGTAGAGGAATGGTGCCCCGAGCCACTCAATGTGCCATGATCTCCTAGCCCCACCCATCTCCGTCATTTTCGTCCGTTTGAGTTCTTTCGAAGGGTACCTTTACTCCCCTTGGATTCTAAACATTCTAAGGTAGTTCTAAACACGTAGAAATCAATCATATCATGAATTATAACCAGAATACATAATTTAAATTCAAGGTAGTGTTATAAGTCAAGACTTGAGAGTTCTTTTGAACATTTTGAGAAAGACCCTTTGAGTCTTTTTGAGGAGTCTTCTACAACTTCTAATAACTTGTTTCAAGACTCAAGTAATTGAGCATTAGTGTGAGGAGAATGTATTTATGAGTCTACTTTATTATCACGAGATCCTTCATATCATGAACCATAACTCTTGAATTTATAATTCACATTCAAGGGATAGTTAAGAGTACATTTCAACCAAGTCTTTGAGTTCAATTGTGGATCATTTGAGATCAACTATCGATTTTAGCTCTGTTTTGTGAAAGTAAGTATGACTATGAGAAGAGTCATATACATGAGTTCCATATCGTTATGTAGAGCCTTGAGTCGATTCGTTCATGCCCATAAATTCCCCATGAACTCCATAAATTGAGTATCTTTGAGAGGAGTAGTATCCTCAAGTTCTAAGTCTTGAGTATTTAATTCTTAATCCCTTTTGAGATTTTATTCCAAATCATGGTGCTAATATATTTTACCCATGAAGTCCTTGAGTTGAGTTGTTCATGCCCATAATTCCACATGAACCCTATGAGTTGAATATTCTCGATATAAGAAGTATCTTTGAGTCCTTGAGTTGAGTAGTTCATGTCCATAATTACTCATGAGCACTTTGAGTCGAGCAATCTTGAAATGTGTATATCATTGAAGTTCTTGAGTTTTGAGTTGTTGAGTCTCGAGTATTGAGTTCTATTTGTGGTTATTTAAAAACTTGAGTTGTGTTGTTCACGTCCATAATTCGGCATGATCTTTATTCTGAGAAGTCTTTTACAAATAGTTCTAACTTCTCTTTAAGACTTGAGTACTTGAGTTGAGAAAGAGTAGAGGCGAGTACATTTTCTTTAAAATGAAATGTGAGAACTAAGTATTCCCAAGAGTAAATGTTTTCACATTTTTAAAAGAGGAGGAAAATGAGATTTCCAAAAGAGTTTAGAGTAGTTTGAATAACATCTCTTTTCAGAGAGAGATTTTGAGTGATAATCTTAAACCACACAAAGTGTTATGATTTTAAACATATGAGCTGAGTTTATTTTTGGGAGTACTGAGAACCGATATGGGGACAAGTTTAGATAACTAAAATCTCCATAAACCATGTAGCCAACGTGGTAGAAAGGGTTATACTTTCTAGATGATTCTTTAGTGCTTTTTAGCATAGAATAGCTGATCCATCTAGTTGAGAGGTTCTATACCCCGACAAAGTATAAGAAAGTTCTAGTAGTATGGGCAAGAGTGATGGTTCTCGGATAGAGAAACTCCCACATAGTTATTTTATATTTATAATCAAATAGAGTTTATTTTGTATCCTTGCACACGAACTGTGTATATATTATTTTTAAATACATTGAGTTGATACCTATTGTCTTAAACGCTTTCCATATATTGCATTTTTTACTGTTGCTTTATCTTAAGTTGTGTATCTAATATTTGTGTAGAGTATCTTATTTTTTAGTTGAGTTTAGTTGAGGGAGTTTAGAAGAGGTAAGTATGTTTCCTATGTATCAAATTCAAGCTTATGTTTTTGCTTTAGAATTCCCCTTACATGCTTGTACATTCCACATACTGAGTCATTTGGCCTGCATCAATCAACAACAGGTTCTTCATTGGTACCACATACAACTCGAGTTTGATATGGTACTGAGCCTCCTTGCTTCCGTAGGGCTCCTCATGTACTTTCAGTTATATCAGTTGCTATGAGAACTCACATACCTCTTGGGGATTAAACCCTTAGGGAAACAACATTCGATTCGTATGAAAACTTGAAGAATACCTAGACTTTTCTCCCTTTCTCCTCTTCTTGAACTCCTCTCAGAAAACTAGCATAAATTAGTATTTGTAAAACTGAACCAAATCAGTTTAGACCCTGAAATATTACAAATATTCATTTTAAGCTGATTGGGTAAGGAAAAGACCAAAGTATCCCTCATATTTTCTGGTAACTTTCCTTAAATGGACAGCCTTATTTCAAATAGGCATATTTCACTCATACAAGCTCGAAAATTAGCAAAATCGGTGGCGTAGAAAAAAGGATTCCAAGACATTTCATTTGATATCTTATGAGACACCTAAATCATCATGTACTAAAAGTTATGGTCGTTTGAACTTGACCAAAACTCATAACCTATGCCTAACTTGTAAAATTTCCAATTTTCCTATTTCCAATTTAGTTCTTTTTATTTTTAGCTTTTTCAAATACCAAATGTCAAGAAAAGGATTAGTACCTTAATTTTGAATTTCTCTGGACTCAAAGAGATGTGGATATCTCCTCTTCATATCCTCCTCAACCTCCGAAGTAGATTCCTAAACAAACTGATTCCTCCATAAGACTTTGAGTAATGCTACATCTTTGGTTCTCAACTTGCGAACCTGACAATCTAGAATCTGAATGGGAATCTGCTCATAAGATAAGTTTTCCTTAATACCGATGTCTTAAGTAAGTATGCTAAGTGAAGGATCTCCCACATACTTTTTTAACATTGAAATGTGGAATACCAGATGGACCGCTTCTAACTCTAACGGTAGCTCCAACTGATATGCTACATTGCCAATCCTCTTGGATATCCTGTATGGACCAATAAACCGGGCACTAAGCTTCCCTTTCTTACCAAATCTCATGACACCCTTCATGAGTGATACCTTTAAGTAAACCCAATCATCCACCTCAAATGCCAAGTCTCTTCTCCTACCATCAATGTAGGATTTCTAACGACTCTGCGCTATTTTCAACATTTCCTGAATAGTCTTCACTTTCTCACTAGCTTGATGAACCAAGTTTGGTTGGATCAACCCAGCCTCACCAACTTCAAACCATACAATAGGAGATCGGCATCTTTACCCATAAAGAGCCTTATAGGGAGCCATTTGGATGCTAGAGTGATAACTGTTCTTATAAGCAAAAACAACGAGAGGTAAGCGATCATCTTAATTACCATTGAACTCAATCACACATGCCCTCAACATATCCTCTAAAGTATGAATTGTATTTTCTGCTTAACCATCAGTCTGATGATTAAAAATAGTACTCAAATTTACCTTGGAACCCAAACCTTTCTGGAAAGACTTCCAAAATTATGTGGTGAATTGTGCACCTCTATATGAAATAATGGAGACCGAAACTTCATGAAGTTTGACTATCTTTTGAATATATAACTTGGCATAATACTTTGCTGAAGCATAGTCTATACTGGTAAGAAATGGGGTGATTTAGTCAATAAATCTGCAATCACCCAAATCGAATCAAGCGGCCTACGAGACCACGGTAAAACTATAATGAAATCCATATTGATCATCTCCCATTTCCATTCTAGAATATCTATGCTTTGAGCCATTCCACAAGCCTCTGGTGCTCTACTTTGACTTTTTGGCAATTCGGGCACTTAGTAACAAACTTTGCAATGCCCCTTTTCATACTATTCCACCAATAGACTTCTATAAAGTTGCGATACATCTTTGTGGAACCAGAATGGATAGAATCTCTGGAGTTATGAGCTTACTCCATGATGCTCTCTTTATGTTTATCTAGCTTTGGTACACACAATCTACCTTGATACCTCAATACACCAACTCCTCCTTGTTCAAAAGCTATCAATTTTTGCTCATGAACATTTGCCTTCAATATAAGCAAACTAAGATATTGGTCTTGTTTCTCTTTTAACTTATACAATGATAATTCAACCACATTCAGCACCATTACTCCTCCTTCATTGGAATCCATTAATCGGACTTCCAATCATGAAAGTCTGTGCACATTTGTAGCTAATTCTTTCCTGACTTCCTTAACATGGGTGCTACTACCCATAGACAATCTACTGAAAGAATCAGCAACAACGCTAGCCTTACCAGGGTGATAGAGAATACTCTTATTATAATCCTTGAGTAGCTCCAACCACCTCCTCTGTCTGATATTAAGGTTGTTCTAACTGAACAAATACTGAAGACTCTTGTGATCAGTGATCACATCTACATGAACACCATAAATATAGTGACGTCATATTTTCAAAGTGAACACTACAACAGCCAACTCTAGATCATGGGTTGGGTAATTCCTCTCGTGAATCTTAAGTTGTCTGGAGGCATAAACTATATCTTTAATTTACCATTCTACATCAATACTCAACCCATTCCAACTCTGCACGCATCACAATATACCACAAAGCCTTGCATACGCTCTTATCAGGTCTACACTTTGTAGTAATCAACCTAGTTTTCAATTCCTGAAAACTTTTCTCACAAGCTTCAGACCATTGAAACTTAACTGTCTTCTGAGTTAGCTTAGTCAACGGGGATGAAAAAAATGAGAACCCCTCAAAAATTTTCCTAGAATAACCACCCAATCCCAAGAAATTCCTAATATCGGTTGGAAATGTGGGTCTAGGACAGTTCTGTACTGCCTCGATTTTTGAGTGTCAACCCGAATCCCATCACCAGAAATAATGTCACCTAAGAATGGCACACACTCAAGCTAAAATTCACACTTAGAAAATTTAGCATAAAACTCTCTTTTCTTGAGAGTTTAGAGAACTACTCTAAGATGACTAGCATGATCTTCCTCATTCCTCCAATACATTAGAATGTCATCAATGAATACAATAACAAACATATCTAAATAAAGCTTGAATACTCTCTTTATAACATCCGTGAATGCTGCAGGAGCATTAGTTCAACCAATAGACAAAACTAGAAACTGATAATGACCATAGTAGGTCCTGAAAGTTGTCTTAGGGATGTCACATTCTCTTACTCTCAGTTGATGATTGCCTGATCTGATGTCTATCTTAGAAAAACAAGTGATACCTTGAAGTTGATCAAAAAGATCATCAATTCTCGAACGAGAATACTTATTATTGATACTAACCTTAGTCAGCTGACAGTAATCTACATGCATTCTAAGAGAACCATATTTCTTCCTTACAAATAAGATCGGAGCACCCCAAGGTGATACACTTAGTTGTTGTGATACACTTAGTTGGATGAAACCTTTCTTAACAAGATCTTTCAACTGCTCTTTTAACTATTTCAACTCTGCTGGAGCCATTCTATATGGCAGAATTGTGATAGGATGAGTATAGAGAAGAATATATATACTAAAGTTTATTTCCCTCTCAGGAGGGACTCAAGGAGGATCATCTAGAATGACTTCTAGAAACTCACTAAACACTCGAACAAACTGAATAGGTGGTGCCTCAAAACTAGAGTCATTTACTCGGACTGAGTGATAGATGCACCCTTTGGAAACTAACTTTCTAGCCTTAAGTTACTAAATAAAACGACCCTTAGGCACATCTGAACTAATCATCCATTGAATAAATGGCTCATTAGGAAACTAAAACTTAACTACTCAAGTTCTATAATCACCTGATGCATAACAGGCATGAAGCTAGTCCATACCTATAATAACATCAAAATCCACCATGTCTAACTCGACTGCGTCAGCCATGGTGTCCTTGTGATTGACGGAAATGGTACAATCATGATAAAATCTCTCAGTGGGAATATACTCATCGACATATTTAGAAATACTAAAGGGCTCCAGAAGTTGTTTAGGGAAAATATCAAAATTCATAGCAATATAAGGAGTCACAAAAGATAGACTCGCTCCTAGATCTAATAAAGCATATAAATAAAAAGTAAAACCTTTGATCATACTAGTGATAACATCTGCTGAATTCTCTTGATCCTGGCGATTGGTGATCGCATATAGACAATTTGCTCCTCCATCTGTCCATGAAGTAGCTCCTCCACGTACAGCTCTATCTAGCGGAGCAACTAAAGAAGATTAGGCTTTATTGCCCCGATTGCCACCGTTGTGCCTGTTCTTTCTGTACTCTCTCATGAAGTTACCATTTTGACCACACTTGAAACAACCAGTGGAGCCATCACAACACACTCCTGAGTGGGTCCTACCACACTTAGCACATCCAGAGTCTCATTACCTCTGTGTGCCACACTGTATTAACACTGTGTAGGTTGATTAACGTATCAAAGACACTTCATCAAATTCTAAGTGTCAACAATCGCTAGAAAGTATAAAAACCCAACTAAATCAGTTGGGGTCGAATCCCACAGGGAGTGGTATGTGTTTTAAATTTAATTGGGAAGTATGAACATGTTCAAATTAGTCATAGGAATAAAAGTTATCGAATAAAGACATCATTCAAATTAAGGGGTGACCCAAATGCCAAATTGGGGGGGGGGGGGTTAGTTTTAATTATCAACTACAAACAGTCACAATTAATAAACTTAACAATAATGAGACAGATTCTTAGGATGTGATCGATTATATGCTCATATACACAAACGGGTAATGGTAATTATTAGTAATTAGCTAGATATAAGTGAGTAAGGTAGTCTATAGTGGAGTTAAACTTTCTCACGAACAATTTACCTCAAATCAAGTGATTTCTCTCGAACATCAACAAAAATGCAAATTAAGAATAGCCCACACCTTAGTCCATTCACTCTTTCGAGATGAATATGTGGGATTAGGTTTAGGATTCACTCTCTGGAGCTTAACCCAAGTCAACCCAATACCAACAACCATCAATTAATAATTTTAGTTCTAAAATATCTCTCTAGAGCAAGCCAAGAACACAAACATAGAATTGGATTCGCCACTACAATTCTTAAATTAAACTACAATTAATGATTAAACTCACTTCTAAATAGCATTTAAACTAACAATTAGCAATATCGTTAAACTAAATCAGCCCATAATCACATAATCACACCCCAAGAATTGGGGTTTTAGCTAGATATTATAAAAAGGTAAAAACAATTACCAAATAGATTATCCATCCACTAGGTAAGAGTAGATTAGTCCTTACAATTCTCCAATTCTAAGAATATCAAAGACCCACTTCCAATTTCTCAAAAGTGAAAAACTTCAATTCTTCAAGGCTCAAGAAAAACTAGAGAAAACAGTCTCCAGATACTAAAAACTTAATAAAAAATTGTTCAAAAGACTAATTCATACTAAACTAAATGTTCAAAAATGCATTTATAGTCGCTAAAAATGTGCTGCGAAGAGTCACTCAGCGAAATAAGTCGGGATCGCCTAACAACTCGTTGAGCCGCTCTTTGATCTATTCCATCGCCATTTTTCCTTGGTACTTAACATCCTCCAGGTCTGTCACTTTGAGCGATCTATTTTGTCTGTGCAGAATCACTCGACGTTCCGCTGACTGCTCTGCATCACCAAATTGGTTCTTTCCTTCAGTGCTTGGCACACTAAAACTTTAGGCGGTCAAATAGCCATTTTACGATTCACCAAGAGAACTTGGCGATCACCATGTTACATTTATTCATCCTTTCAGCCAATGTTGTTCCTTTTTGCTTGTTAGTGTCCTTGATTTGTTTCTCAATCCATATACCTGAAAGTCAAAGGTTTTATATCAGTTTTTTGCACATATTAAGCATTTAAACAAAGCCCAAAATGAGTACAAATCTCGAACTCATCAAATCCCCCAACATAAAATTTTTCTTGTCCTCAAGTAAAACTATAGTTCTGCAGTTCAAAAAGGATGTCACAAAAAGTGCTACAAAAGACTAAATCATGAATGCACACAACATAACTCAACTTACTCATGCAAGAATCAATTGTGCCCTCAAAGGTTCAAGTTGTGACTCACGATTATAAAAAATTATCAAGTTCACAATACTTCCTTCAAATGCAAGTTCAAGCTCAACAAAGGTACTCAAATGCCCTAACAAAAAAGATGATTCCATATTGACATACAATTCTTCAACAATTTTTAGCTACAAAATAATATACAACTCTGCACTCATATGACTTCAACCATAGGTTTGCCTTAATATTCCAATCAACATTCGTTTCAGCTCACTTCAGATCAAAAAGCTCTTTTAAAGTCTTGTAATGGGGCTGAGTGTAAAGGTATGGTCATTTAGGCTTAATGGCTACTAGCCTCATGAAATGTGGTATGACCATCATTTTTCCTTCCTTTTCTTCAGTATTTTCACTCATGCTCAAAATTCACCCCATTATTCACTTCCAATGGAATACCGGATACCCCATTTCTTTTCCAACTTTCACAACTTTTTCATACTTATTTTCATTCTCTTTTTTTTTTTTTTTTTTTTTTTTTTTTTTTTGTATGTAGGGGTTCCATATTTTTCAAAACCATGGATCAAGGGGGACTTCTTCACACTTTTTGATTTCCCTCTCTTTTCAGCACATCCCCAACTTCAACTTTTAGCCTAAGTTGGCTATTCAAACAAACCACACTTCATGAGGATTATGGGTGAATGGATAAAGAGGGGTTACAATTTCATCAACTTTCTTTTAAGAAAAGGACAAGGCTTAATGGGATTCAAACAAAGTTCACAGATCTCACAAAGTTGCCACAAAAGAGGTATATTGTCAAATTGTTTCACTCTTCAAAATTGTTGCCTAAGATCATTTCAAGTGCTTGCATCACTGTCAACTGGACCAACCGAGCAAATTCGAGGTCTCATCACACAAGGTTCACAGTAAGCTCATTATACAAGGCATTGACACTAATATCAAACAAGACTCCATACTTTCTCTAGTATGCAATGTTCATTACAAAAAACTTATTCGATAATCGTCTTGTGACAATGAGATGCAAAAAGTCTACATATTGTCTATGCAACGTCATTTGGCCTTCTCGTAGCCGCACATTCATTTTTGTTCGATTAAGAGCACTATTCAACTCATCGGTATTGATTATGACCGATACTAAAATTTGCACAAGAACAACCACATTCAAACAGAAGAATTGGCAAAATATTTAGATGGGTCAAAAACTATTTTCATTCATAGAAAGGAGCCACAATCTCAATCATCCACAATATAGAAATCAACAGCCCAATTTGCAGCACAAAAAAGCAATATATACAAAATATAGTCACAAGTGGTAGGTATGAAAATACCTCACCCCACCACAAATAAAAAGGCATTTGTCTTCTAATGCACAAAATAATAAAAAGTCAATAAAAATGACAGAGAAAAAGGTAAAAAAAAGTTATGCCTACATAGTTGCTCCATCTGTCAAGGCATGAATGCCCGAGCCCACACACTGATCCAGGGCCTCAGTGTTTGGTGTAATATCAATAGCAGTGGCTCCACTAGGGCTTGCAATGGATGTCTTTATTAGCAATGTCTGAATGACTGACTATACAATCGTCTCCTCTGGGTCTGGCATATCCCTATAAATGGTCTCCTCTTGCACCTCTATCTTCTCCTCATTTGTCTTTTCCTCCGACTTATCAGCTGCTACATCATCCATAGGCATATCTCCAGTAGTGGCCAGAGGCATCCATATCATCAACTGCCTCCAAGAGTGCAAGGAAGTCAATAGACTTCAAGTAGTCCGCATCCTTTCTCAACTTTACAAAATGGGCTTTCAAGGTCATCATCTCTAAAGTAGCCCCTTGTCGACTCTGACAACTGTCTACTCTCATTGTGAGAACACCAATAGATGTCCGAAGGGGTGTCAATGCATCTTGGGGGGGCTGCTTAATCATCCAAGGTGCCTCACCCTCTAGCTGGGAAGCCCTCACATTGACAGAATGGATAAAGTGTCCCATCTTCAGGATCATTGCCTGAGTAATCCTGGTGGGCTGGAAAGTAGTAGAAACACTAAGATCCTGGGAGGAAGTGGAAGCAGATGTACCTGAATGCCCGGAGGCCAGAGTAGAAAAGGATGCCTCTATAGGTATCATCTCAAAATCAACCTTCGGGGATACATCCACTTGAGCTGCTCTTCTCCAATCTGCCTCCTCTTGTGTGTACTTGGCCTCTATGCATTGGATTTCTGTGGGTGATGTAGGAGTGACCTTGATGTCCCTTTTCTTGTCACGAAGAACTCCATCCGCTGGCACAACTCTGTTATCAAGATCGGGAAAGAAAGGGATGTCTACTGTTGTTTGGCCCTCATGGCCATCCCCTATTCAATGATGAGTCCCAAGTTGAGCTGCTTCTTCGCTATGATTGATCCTAGAAAGGACGCCTTTGTATGGTGGAGGATGAAATAATTCTGTGATGGCATGACGGAACTGTTGATGAACCCAAACCAATACCGAGCGACAATGTTCAAGTCCTTCTTCTCAATGGGAGCTCCTACCTCAATCCACCTCGGGGTGGTGTCAGAAATAAGGGGAGCAAGCCAGCCCTTTAGATCATTGAGGGTATGTGTTATAGCGAATCCCTTAAAAATTCTCAAACCCAGTGGCTCTGCCAAGTACATCATTGATATGAACGTCGTTGCACCCCACATCTTTCCCTTGGACCAAGACGGACTTCACCGATCTGAAGGCACTAGCCTTCTTCTTCCCCTGAGGAACTAGATTACCATAAGAAATATAGAACTCACGGACCCAGGTAGGGATATATGGGCCTCAGGGCCTGGTAAATATATCAAATTTGTGCCACTAGAGTGTGTCCCATACGACAGGGTACTTGCTTTCTAGGCTCTCTACGGACAACAACTCTCCTTGAGAATTGTCCTCAATACCTCAGCCTTTAGTCAGTTGAGTAGCTAAGAAGGAAGACCCTGCACCAGTGGCACTGGGACCACCGTCTGAGGTTGGGCCTCTAAGATCCTAGAAGGATCTTGGTGAACTTTAGAGCAAATCTCATCTTATCGGGATTGCAGAGGCTGCTTATCCTTAGATTAAAAGAATGCAGCCTGGGAATCAAACGACTCCCCCTCACTGCCGGAGTTGTGCTCCAGTATCTAGATGCGGGCTCTTTGCCCTTGCCTTTCCCTCTGCCTCTTTTGGGAGGTACATTTTTCCCCTTTTTAGAAAGAGTAGTTGCATCCTAATTAATAACTATGCCCCGTGCTCTTTTGCAGGGTGGAATATCTAGGTTGGTTCTAGCCATATCTACAAAATATACCAAAATAAATTAGAATGATTCAAGAAAAATGCATAAAATAGGATGCGCCAAATGGATTGGCTCAAGCATTTCCCATAAAAATGGCATGTCAGCTATGAGAAGAGCTTTTCGGCTAATCGCCGACCTCACTTGGTGAGGTCAAACTAGCCCGTCAAAAGTTACTAAGTATTTTTGGGGATAGAGGCGCAAATAGGGCGATCAAAGATGACTTTCAGTGAGTTGCTGAGTGCACTCAGATAATTCATGCTTCTCACCGAAAGTTACAAATCCAAACTCAATAATTCATGAAATTAAAGGCGATCTGGAGGGACTTTGGCAAACCGCCCAGCTCACCAAACTTCCCAATGTGCCATTTTCAAGTTCGACTTCAAAAATCAAACCCGCTGCCCCCAAAAACAAAATCAAACAACACACCCACTCAATTAGGCTCAGACCCATTAGACTTATGCCACCGGGGTACTCACACTTTCCCCGATTTTGCTAAAATTGGTCATTTGATGACTTTAGCCCTTAAGAATGACGCCACACACTCCATCAGTTGGTAAAGCACATCATTAGCATAGAATTCACCCAACTAGACTCAAAAGCACAACACACAAGAATATAACCAATATTAAAGCACGAAAATCAGGGCACTAACAATTTAGGCAATCAAGGTATAATATTGAAATTAAAATCAGAAAATTAGCACACATTTACGATTTCAGAGAGGCCTAGCACACATCAATAATAACTACACAATTTTATTTTAGTTTAACCACTATTTAATAGTCCTAGGTTTAGAAAACCAACCTTTAATGCTGAAATACGATTCGTAATGCTAGGCGGCAAAGAATTCCTACTCCAAACACAAGATCGACGACCAAAAAGCAGTAAAAAGCAAGAATATAGGAAATATAGAGTGTGGGTGTGGTTGTATGATGTTAAAAAGTGAGGGAATGTGAAAGAGTTTAAAATTTTAAACCTTTGGCATCTTAAAAACCATCCAGTTCGCACCCTTTCGACGATATTAGTCGACCTTGCCAAACCAGTCAATGACACGCTGAGTGGTTACTTACCTCACTGTATTTGATAGGACTTCCAGTTAATTTGGGGGTCCAAACGATGGAAAAAATTATGTTCGCCAACCTGCTCGGTGAGTCGCAGACTCATCCATGGGCCCACTGAGTTTTACAGAGTGCAGCGTTGTACTTTCTTGAATCAAACAGTGGTCCAAGTCGGGATTCCTGACCTCTTCAACGAGTAGCCGACTGGACTCTCAACTCGCCAACGTGCATATCTCAAACATATTCCATTTATTCAACTGCACAATCAACACATGTTATTCAAAAATTCAAATAAAGCAATAAAAACATAGGTAGCCTCCCAATAAGAACTTTAGTTAACATGGTAGCATGACGCAAGTACCCACTCGAACTTCATTCTTGGGGTTTTCCACAATATCACTAGGCAACCCCCTTTTTGTCTCAGAATTAAATGAGAAGAAATTTGACCCATTTGGGTCTCTAACTTCTTGATAGAGATAGAATGAGAGGTTACCATCTCGTTAAGGGTTGATACATCTTCCTTCATCTCCTTCAAAATTTTATCGAACCCTTCAACCTTGTTGAGAATACGATAGAGCATATCATCAACTCAGCACCCTCAGAATCTTTAGGCATTTGACGCTCGTGGGAGTAACATACCCATCTTTCTCCCCTTCTCTTTCCTTGAAGGTGGCGTTACGATCATGCCACTCTCTATCCCGGTCTCTCCAACCCTAATCTCTATTCCAACCTTGATTACCACCCGGCCTTGGACATTTTGCATGATAACAACTTCATTGGTTGGCTAGGAAGTTTACACCCTCATTGTACATTGCTTCAAACATGGCCTAATCAGGGTTTACACAACCCACACCCATATCATTGACACTTCTAGCACTATCTTCCATGATATTTTTGGCCAAAATGTTATGTTGGGTCATCATCTTTGCCAAGTTTTGGTCCCTCTCTTTATCTTTCTCAAGTTGCTCCTTTGTCACTTTAAAAGTGAGAGGGGAGACATGATCTTCACAAGTGTACCATGCCTAGTTAATTTTGTTCATACCATTAAAGAGATGGGCTGCTATAATGTAAGGTTGTTGTATTAAACCTCTCAAAGAAAGTTGATCGGCCACTCCCTTGCTAACCAAATCAGGTTTTAGTAACACTACTGCAGCAAAACGTTATCGGGCAATCCATGAGTTGGGCATTACAACAACAAATTCATAAATAATAGCCAAGTCTCATAGATTGGCTCACCCTACAAATACTTGAAGCTTTGGATGCTATCCCTAAGTGTCATCATCTTCCAAGGAGGGAAAAATCACACTTGGAATGTGGCAACAAACTCTTCCCACAAAGTGATAGAATCTTTTGGCAACTCAGCCAAGCACTTACATGCTTCTCCTATTAGAGAAAATAGGAACAACCTCAACCATACCGACTCTTGGGATATTTTCTTAAATGAGAATGGCCTGCAAACATCAAGAAAGTTCCTTATATGCTCATGGGGATCCTCATGAGCCAATCCACCAAAGAACCCTTTGAATTGCAAGAACTGCAACTTGATGCTTGTAATGTGTAACACAACATTCCCTTCAGTCGGAGGCAAGTGAATGGAACCACATCTACCTATAAGATTTGGCCCATTGACATTTGGTTCATTAACATCATTGAGGTTTCCGATGTCATCTTGGTGGCCCACTTGGCTACTATTGCTTTTGTTGACACACATTCTCTTTGTTTTAAACAAGAAACACGAAAACCAAAATAAAAAGTAAGTAGATTCAACTACGACTAAAATGAACAAAATGTAACTTTGCCAAAACAATCTCAAACAACACCACTCCCCGATAGTTGCACCATTTTTATTAATGTTTCAAAGACAGTTCATCCAATTCTAAGTGTCAACGATCACTACTCAGTATAAAACCCAAGTAAATGAGTTGGGGTCGAATCCCACAAGGAATGGTACCTATTTCATAGTCAATTGGGATGTATGAACATGTTTAAATCACTCATATGAATAAAAGTTATAGAATGAAGACATCATTCAAATTAAGGGTGTAACGACCTGGAAAACTACTAAGTGAATCTAAGGCTTAACGAGTTTGGCTTTGAGTATGTATTGGGGTTGTATGTTGTAGAATGATGTCCCAAGCTTAGTTTGAGTGGTTTAGGGGTTAAACATCAAGGTACGACTCCCCACAGATGACCCGAGGGGTCCTTTAGGAGGACCTTAAAGTCTAACCCCTAAGATCCCAAGAAACCACAAAGCTGCCAAATTGATAGTGATACACGGATGGGACCTACGCCCCGTATATCCATCCACGCCCCGTGGATGGCCTCCATGCGTCAAGGTCCCAAAGTATAAGTAGCAGCCATGAACCATGATATGCCAGTACGTCCCGTGGACCCACACACTGTCCATGGGTGGGGTTCGTAAGTCACCACATGTAAATTGTGTCAAGTCGGCCAAGTGAGGGGTTAGTTTGGTGAATTCCTTTTTAAGTTAGTTGAGTTAAGGGATGGTTATTATTGGTTTGTTAATGTATTTTAAGGGTTTTTAAAGTATTAAAACACCATTTCAATTATAACTTCAAAACCTAATTTATAAATCTTCCCTCCTCTCCAAAAATCTCTCTCTAGAAATTTCCATTGGGGAAGGAGGCAAACTTTGAAGGTCATGTTTTCAACTTTATCTAGTGGTTTCGTGGAGTTCTTACATAAAAGGTAGTGTATTCATCATTCATGACTTAGATTCTTTGAAGGAGCCAATTTCAAAGTTTATTTCAAGTTTCCAAAGTTCCCGAAAAAACCCTAGTTTTCAATCTATGCATGGGTTCAATTCCAAATGTTGTCAAAAGATATTTAAGTGATGACTCATGGTTTAATTGATTTTTTAATGGTTAATTAAGATGATTTCTCCTATGAACCCATGTTTACCCCCAAAATCCTAAGTTGTGATTTGTTATTGGGAATTGATCGAACCATGAAAGTGTGTTGAATTGTTTATGCTTAGATTCATTTAGTTATTGAATCACGTTAATTCCCTTATTTATTGTAGTATCTTAGATGTTTGGTTTATGATTATTTTATAGCCTTGTAAGGTAATTTCATGAAGAATCTATGTATGATCATGTTGTGAAGTATATGCATATGACCTCAATGAAGGTATTATGATCAGATTTAGAATATAATTTTTTTGTAGTTGCAAGAATATTCTCAATTAACACTCATGAATGATGATGATAGGATGTGAGGGGTTTCTATAATGCATTGTTATATCATAAATTAGTTGGCTTATGCATCCTCTTCTTGTATAAATGAAAGTAATGTGGATTTATATATCCTGAATTGGTACGATTAAGGCATCCTTTTATTGTATTGATGAATGTGACCCTTGAATGTATTATTATGTCTTGACTTGGTAGGCTTAGGTATCCTCTTCTTGTCTAATCAATGTGTTTTAACTTGATGAATAAGAATCGATAAGCTTATGGCATTCCTTTCATAAATGACTAATGAATGTATCTTGACTTAATGAACATGAATCGGTAGACAAATGTAACCCTTGCGTGATGAGTTCTATGATCTATCCTAATATTGTGTCTTGGATCGGTAGGCTAATGGACCCCTTCCATGCATGTTAATAATGAACTTTGGGTTATGTAGGCTTATGGCGCCCTTTCATAGATGATGTTAAAGAACTTTGGGATCGGTTGGCTTATGGGACCCTTCCATGAATGTTGATGATAAACCTTGAATCGATATACCAAATGTTAGTGGCCCTTTCATGTGTGAAATGATGAACCTTGTATTGGTAGACCCAATGTTGATGGGACCCTTCTTGGAAAGTCAATGAGCTATCCTTAATTTACCATGAATCAGTATACCTAATGGTGGTGGTCCTTTCTTGTGTAATGTACTTTGGATCAGAAGGCCTAATGTTGGTGGCCCTCTCAAGTACAATAATGTTAATGTGAATGAACTACTCTTTAGGAATGGAGGATAAGCACCGAGTGGATATGGTAAGATGGAAACTCTCCCAAAGTTAGGTTAGGATTCCAATGAAAATCTTCCTATGCCATAACTATGTGCCCACATAGGTTATTAGCTAGTGGAATCCACTTAAAGCTAAAATGTTAAAGGTTCTACCTTAGGCAAGTACACCAATCCTTACGATGTGGGATAGTACATCGGATTCCATGATTTAGCACTCATGGTCTCTGTAGATTAATGCTTATTACCATCATGTGAGATGTGCACTACAGTTTCTTAAGAAGATCTATGAAGTGTGGATGGTAGTATGGAATGTCATCCATGCATTGCACGAGTAGGCTTTGAGAGGGCTATAGTGAGTTCTCAAATGTCTTAATGAATAATGAATGAAAGTTCTCTTAATGAAGATAATGAAGAATGTTGACTTATATGCTTAATGTGATGATACAAGCTATACTTGGATTGTATTACAAGTTACTTCCTTGTCTTGACTTATGAAATATTTATGTCTCTTATATATGAGTATTGTGTAATGATTGAAAGGTTGTATGGTAAATTAACTTTTGGTTTCCTTGATGTGGTACTTAGTGTGGATGGTGGTATGGAATGCTATTCATACATTGCACATAGTATAGCTCGGGGTTGCTCGAGGTGAAAGCTTAATGTAATAAAATGCCTTATACGGTTGATTATGTTCTAATGTGAAGAAATGACTTGTATGTTGGTTATGTTTGTATATTATGCCTCTTATACTAATGTTAATGAAGAATTCTCAAATAGGCATAAAGCAAGACTGTCAAAAATAAAATGTCTATGTTTTTGCATGACTATCATACTTAGTACTTAATTGTGCTAACACATATTTCTACTATTCTTCTATGAAGTGTAGGGTTTGGGCTTGAGTTCTATTCTTAGAAGATAGGTTTTTAAGGTGATATGAGATGAAGATTTCGTGAGTCCTCATAATTTCGAGGACGAACCCATTATTTCCCTTTATGTCTTTTATGTTATGTTTAGAGCTTTTCTATGGGTTGTATCCCACTGTTTTAATTTTTATGCTTCATTATGGTTTAAGACAACGTATAGAAAATACTTCCACTTGTTTTTATTAAAAATGACTTCGATTGTAAAAGAAAAATTTTAAATTCGGTTTTAATTTCCTATGCTCTTATGTTCATGAATGCTATGAGACTTTTTGAAGTCTTGTACGTCATGTCACTTCAGGGGAATAGGCTCGGTTCGTGACAAACATAGTATCGGAGCACAAGATTTTGGAATGGTTTTATGATGTCTCAAATCACATTTACTAGGGTCTTATTCATAGTGTGAAGCGCGTCATATTTATGAAGAGGAGGCTATTGGGTGTTAGGAAAATCTCACTTCTTCATTCTTTACGTCGTGCCATAGAGTTTAACTCTATAATGTCTTTCCCTTGTTCTTTATCCAATGGTCTTTAGGGTATGACCACTTGAAAGGCTTATGCTAAGGGGAGTGAGGGAGAAAGGTTGGTTGTAATGCCAATATGGCTATGTGACTTGTTAGATTTGATGTGATGGATTGTGACGTTGTCTTTAGCACGAATGAGTTGCATTTTGTGTATGTTTAGTCAATGCTAGAACACAACTTAGTCATGATGAGTTTAGGGGTATGTTGTAAGAATTAATGCCTAAAAGAGTTTGTATAGGATTTCTCCTAAGGGGGGGGGGGGGGGGGATAATGTGCTTAGATAGCAAGTCATTGAGTATCCTTGATATTCATAAGTTAGGGATGCCTCAAATTCTTACCTTAAGAGGTGTACTGAGATTGAAAAGTTTAGACTTAATTTGGTATACTCATATGAGTCCTTAAGTGGTGTTGGTAAGGTTGTTTGTGAGCAAGATTTGCTTAATGAGCACCTTCTTAGTTTAAAAGTACCGGTTGGGACCTTAGACCGGCATGTAAGGAAAAAAGAGTAAAGAAGCTGTTCCCATGAAAATGTTGGGGAGTAGTATTTTAGTTTGAGTAATAGTTGAGGCTGCTTCTTCGGGTAGGCCAAGGGCCAATGAGAAATCCCGATATCCTCATTCTCTTTCTCTTTATTCCTATTCAAGCCTAAGAGAAAGAGTTCCTTTTTGGCTTGTTTCATGTTTTGGAGTCATGTGTGACTATGGGTTTCCATGGTCTTTTTGTGTTATGCATGTTCTTGATGAATTCATGTTTAAATGAGAAAATGAGTTTTATGATTTATGTTCCTCATGTTGATGTGATTTAGTATGAGTTGCCTATATGCTTCATGAGGTTAAATGTTGAACATACCTAGATATTCTTTTGTGAGTAATTGTATAATGTGCTTAATAATGTTATGATAAGCATTATATGAGTTGGATAAGGTAATTCCTCCAATGAAATGACAAATGTAGAAGCTTTCATGCATAATGAGTTTGTAGATGTAGTCCCTACTTTGTTGTGTTGCACTTAGCATCCTTGCGATAGAGTTGATGTTTCCTCCTAGTTTATGCAATGTATATGATGTTACATGCACGATGGACTACTAGTCTTAAGTCATTTTTCCCTAAATGTGTTTAAAGTAGAATTCAAGGACGAATGCTCCTAAGGAGGAGATAATGTAACGACCCAAAAAACTAGAAAATGAAACTAGAGCCTTACTAGTTTGGTTTTGAGTTAGTAATGGGGTTGCATGTTGTAGAATGATGTCCCCATCTTAGGTTGAGGGTTTTGGTGTTAAACATCAAGGTACGACTCCCCAAGGATGACCCAAGGGGTCTTTGAGGAGGACCCCAAAGCCTAACCCCTAAGACCCTAAGAAACCAAAAGGTTGCCAAATTGATAGCGATCTACGGATGGGACCTACGCCCCGTAGGTCCATCCAAACCCCATGGATGGCCTGCGTTGGTCAAGGTCCTAAAGTATAGATGGTAGCCATAAACTAGGGTGCGCCAGTACATCTCATGTACCCACCGACAGTCCATGGGTGGGGTTCGTGAGTCACCACCTGTAAAAGCAGTCAAATCGGTCAAGTGAGGGGTTTGTTTGGTAAATTCCTTTTTAAGTTAGTTGAGTTAAGGGACGGTTATTATTGGTTCATTAATATATTTTAATTTTTTGAATTATTAAAACACCTTTTCAATTCATTATTTCAAAACCCAAATTATAAACCTTCCCACCGACAGTCCATGGGTGGGGTTCGTGAGTCACCACCTGTAAAAGCAGTCAAATCGGTCAAGTGAGGGGTTAGTTTGGTAAATTCCTTTTTAAGTTAGTTGAGTTAAGGGACGGTTATTATTGGTTCATTAATATATTTTAATTTTTTGAATTATTAAAACACCTTTTCAATTCATTATTTCGAAACCCAAATTATAAACCTTCCCTCCTCTCCAAAAATCCTCTCTCTTGAAACCTCCATTGGAGAAAACAAAGGAAAGCTATAAAGGTCATGTTTTAAACTTTCTTAAGTAATTTTCGTGGATTTCTTCCATAAAAGGTATGGTAGTCTTCATCCTTGAATTAGTTTCTTTCAAGGAGCCAATTCAAAAGTTAATTTCAAGTTTCCAAAGCTCCCCAAAAAACCCTAGTTTTCAATGTATGCATGGGTTCAATTCCAAACATTTTGAAAAGGAATTTAAGTGATGAGTCATGGTTTAATTGATGTTTTAATGGTGAACTAAGATGATTTCTCCTATGAACCCATGTTTACCCCCAAAATTCAAAGTTCTGATTTGTGATTGGGAATTTATTGAATAAAGAAAGTATGTGAATTGTTTATGTTTATATTGAGTTAGTTATTGAATCATGTTGATTTCCTTATCTATTGCAGTACCTTAGATGTTTGGGTTCTGATTGATGTATAGCTTTGGAAGGCAATTTGATGAAGAATCTATGTATGAACAGGTTGTGAAGCGTATGTATGTGACCTGAATGAAGGTATTATGATCGTGTTTAGGATGTGATTGTTTCATAGTAAAAGCATATTCTCAATTGAAACTCATGAATGATGATGATAAGATGTAAAGGGTTTTGGTAATGTAATGTTAAATCTTGAATTGGTAGGCTTATGCATCCTCTTCTTGTATAAATGAAAGTAATGTGGATTAATGCATCTTGAATTGGTAGGCTTAATGCATCCATTTCTTGTATTGATAAATGTGACCTTGAATGTAATATCATGTCTTGAATTGATAGGCTTTGGCATCCGCTTTTTGTCTAATGAATGTGTCTTGACTTGATTAATAAGAATCGATAGGCTTATGGCATTCCTTTCATAAATGACTAATGAATGTATCTTGACTTGATGAATATGAATAGATAGGCCTATGACAGTCCTTTCATAAATTACTAATAAATGTATCTTGACTTAATGAAAATGAATCGGTAGACCAATGTTGGTAGCCCTTGCATGATGAGCTCTATAACCTATCCTAATTATGTATCTTTGATCAGTAGGCTTATGGCACCCTTCCATGCATGTTAATAATGAACCTTGGGATCGATAGGCTTATGGCACCCTTACAAGCATGTTAATAATGAACCTTTGGATCGGTAGGCTTATGGCACCCTTCAATAGATGATGCTAATGAAGTTTGGATCAGTAGGCTTATCGCATCCTTCCATGAATGTTGATGATAAATCTTGAATCAGCAGACCCAATGTTTGTGGCTCTTTCATGTGTGAAATGAAGAACCTTGTATCGGTAGACCAAATGTTAATGGCACTCTTCTTGGAAAGTCAATGAGCTATCCTTAATGTATCTTTAATCGGTCGACCTAATGGTGGTTGCCCTTTCTTGTCTAATGTAATTTGGGTTGGTAGGCCTAGTGTTGGTGGCCCTCTCAAGTAGAATAATGTTAATTTGAATGAACTACTCTAAGTGAATGGAGGCTAAGCACCGAGTGGATATGGTAAGATGGAAACTCTCCCAAGGTTAGGTTAGGGTTCCAATAAATGTCTTCCTATCCCATAACTATGTAGCCACATAGGATATTAGCTAGTAGAATCCACTAAAAGCTAAAATTTTACTGGTTCTACCTTAGGAAAGTAGACCAACCCTTATGATGTGTGACGGTACATCAAATTCCATGATTTAGCTCTCATGGTTTATGTCGGTTAATGCTTATTCCCATAATGTGAGATGTGCATTACGGTTTCTTGAGAAGTTATATGAAGTGTGGGTGGTAATATGCGATGCCATCCATGCATTGCATGGGTACGCTTTGAGAGGGCTATAGTGAGTTCTCTAATATCTTAATGACCAATGAATGAAGGTGCTCTTAATTAAGAATGTTGACTTACATGCTTAATGTGATGATACATGCTATACTTGGATTGTATTATGAGTTACTTCCTTCTGATGACTTATGAAATGTTTATGTCTCTTATGTATGAGTATTTTATAAATATGGAAAGGATGAATGGTAAGTTCACTTTTGGTGGCCTTGATATGGCATTAGTGTGCATGGTAGTATGGGACGCTATTCATACATTGCACATAGTATAGCTTGGGGTTGCTTGAGGTGAAAGCTTAATGTAATGAAATGTCTTATTTGGTTGATTATGTTCTAATGTGACGAAATGACTTGTATGTTGGTTATGTTTTTATATTATGCCTCTTATACTTATGTTCATGAAGTTTTCTCAAATTGGTATAAAGCATTACTTTCAAATAAAATGTCCGTTTAAGGCATATTTTTGCATGGCTATCATACATAGTACTTAGTTGTGCTAACCCATATTTCTTCAATTCTTCTACAATGTGTAGGGTTTGGACTTGATGTTCTATTCTTGGAACATAGGTTTCTAAGGTGCAAGGAGATCAAGATTTGGTGAGTCCTCATAGTTTCGAGGACGAACCCATTATTTCCCTTTCTGTCTTCTACGATATGTTTAGTGCTTTTGTATAGGATGTGTCCCAATTTTTCTATTCTTATGTTTCTAGATGGTTTGAGAAAACATATAGAATATACTTCCTCTTGATTTTATGAAAAATGACGTCGATTGTAAAATAAAATTTTACATTCCACTTTAAGTTTCTACGCACTTATGTTCATGAATGTTATTAGGCTTGTATGAGACTTTTCGGAGTCTTGTACAGTGTGTCACTTCTGGGGTATAGGCTTGGGTTGTGGCAAAGGAGTGACACGAATGTCAAATGGATTTTGGTTTTAATTATCAACTACAAATAGTCAAAAACAATAAAACTTAATAATAATGAGACGAGTTCTTGGGATGTGATCGATTATAGGCTAATATAAACAAATGGGTAATTGTAACTATTAGTAATTAGGTAGACATTACTGAGTAAGCTAGGCTATAGTGGAGGTAAACATTCTCTCGAACAATTTACCCCGAATCAAATGATTCCGCTTGAACATCAACAAGCATGCAAAATAAGAATAGCTCACACCTTAGTCCATTCACTCTCTCGAGTTGAATGTGTGGGATTGAGTTTATGATTCACTCTTTTGAGCTTACCCTAGGTGAGCCCAATATCCACAGACCATGAAACAGTAATTTTAGTTCTTAAACCTCTCTCTCGAGAAAGCCAAGAACACGAACATAAAACTGCATTTGCAACTACAATTCATAAATTAAACCACAATTAATGATTAAAATCACTTCTAAATAGCATTTAAACTAACAATTAGAAAAACTCATAAACTAAGTCAACCAATAATCACATAATCACACATCAAGAATTGGGGTTTTAGCTAGACATCATAAAGAGGTAAAAACCATTACCAAATTGATTATCCATCAACTAGGTAAGAGAACATTCATCCTTATAATGCTCCAATTTGAAGAATCTCAAAGACCCACTTCAAATTTCTCAAAAGTGAAAAACTTCAATTCTTCAAGGCTCAAGAAAAACTAGAGAAAATTGTCTGCAAATACTAAAAACTTATTAAAAAATTTCTTAAAAGAGTAATTGATACTAAACTAAATGTTTAAAAATGTATTTATAGTGGCAAAAAATGTGCTGCAAAGAGTCACTCAGCGAAGTAAGTCGGGCTCATTGAACCACTCAGCGAGCTACCCTTCGGTCTATTCAATCCCCTTTCTGCCTTTGTACTCAGCATCCTCTAGGTCTATAACTTTGGGTGATTTATCTTGGCTTCACGGAAACACTCAGCGATCCTCTGACTGCTCCTTTCCTTTGCCAACTTGGTTCTTTCCTTCAAGGCTTGGCACACTGGAACTTTAGGCAGTCAAATAGGTTCTTGCTTTATTCCACAACCCATATACCTAAAAATCAAGTGTTTTTCATCAATTATTGGTATAAATTATGCATTTGAGGACACCAAATGCGTATAAACAAAGCACTAAATGAGTCCAAATCTTGGACTCTCTGCGAATTTTAATTCTTGAACTCACCTCTCTTCCTTGGTGTAGGTGCACTAGCATACGATGGAGCAAGTCCATTTTTCTTTTGTTGAAAAGATGACTGGTTCACATTACTCTTTTGATGTCCGGACTCGTTCCCAGTTGTCTTAGCTTTCTTATTACAGAACTCTTCTATATCTCTCAACTTATCTTGCCCAACCTGTTGCACATGGATTAGCAACGTCACTATGTCCCTGTCCCCTATCAACATAGTAGCCTTACCCACTTTGTTTGAGAAACAAGATAATCCAGAAACTAACAAACTCATCATGCTCCTCATGTTAGCAACCATCTCCGTAGCATAATGGGAAAGTTGGGTGAACTTGAGATTGTACTCATCTACACTCATAGATTTCTATGTAAGAGTGAGGAATTCTCTCACCTTTGCCTCCCTTAGTTCACAGGGAAAGAAACGCCTCATGAAGGTACCCTCGAACACAGCCCGAGTGTAACCTCAGCTCTACCCTTCTTCCACTAGTCAAACCATACTCTAGAAATACCCTTAGGTTGGTATGCAGCTAGTTCTACTCGCTCAGCATCAACAACAAGCATGACTTCAAACACCTCCTGTAATTGCTCCACAAAGTTTTCCAGATATTCAGTTACACTTAATTTGGTGAAGTTTGGAGGATTCATACTTAAGAACTCATGGACTGTGGATGTATCAACCACATCTTATCAATCCCCTCTCTGCTGACCAGCTTGGTTGGCCACCACTTGACTCGAACCATCATTCATTGTGAGTAGGATTTTACCAAGGAATTTAAAATTTCTTAACTATTAAGGTCAAATCATTAGATATAGCACCTTGAGTTCGAAAAAGAGTTAAAGAAAATTCATTTAAATCATTCCTATGTTCTTCTATGTTTTGGGTTAGCATAAAACAACTATAAATTTCAATATAAAATGATTTAGGAGACCCACAAGATATCAAATGAAATATCTCTGAGTCCTCTTTCCAAAGCCATCGAGTTTGCTAATTTTCGAGCTTGTATGAGGGTGATATGCCCTTTCGAAGTTAGGCTGTCCATTTAAGGAAAGTTACCTAAAAATAGGAGGGGTACTTTAGTCATTTCCTTACCCCCACTAATTGTAAACGTGAACTACACACACTTAAGGTTCTAGACTAATTAGAATCAATTACATTCATCCCAAAAATGCTTAAGGTTATAGATAGAAGATTCAAGAGGAGAAAAAGTTCAAAGTTTCAAGCATTCATTTAAGAATTTCAAGATTTTGCCTAGAACCTATTTGTTTGAGCTATGTAAGCTTCCATAGTGTTGGGTCTATTCTCCCACACGCAAATCATGAGTTTCTTTCCTGAATCTATCCATAAATATTGAGCAATTTAATTTCTTAATAAGTATTCTTAAAGTTTCTTTATCGATTAAGTTTTGATGTAATATTCTACTTGGGTCAACTTTAAACGACCATATCACTTAGAATAATAAGTTATATGGACCATAGCCTATCAAATATAAGGTATTCAAATCTATTTTCCAACACCACCAATTTTGCATCAATCCAATTTCTGAGTAAAACTTATGACAATTTTAATAGCCCAATACAGTGCTACTACGAATTAGCTGATGGGAAAACATTAAATATTATCATTTTTGTCATTTTACTTCAAAGAAAACCCTAAACGAATTTCTTGACTAATAAGAGACTCAAAACAATCAGATTTTCATCTTTTAATCCATCATTCTCTTTTAGATCAAACCCTAGGGCAAAACCCTAAGGAAAAATGAAAATAGAATATTCCATTCAAGATTCTTACAATCTTTTTCAAGATTCTTATTCAAGTAAAGTATTTCTCCAAGAATTCCATTTGTTTAAACTCAAATTCCTCCATACATTTATGAATCACTAATGAAAATAATAATTCTTATCCATAGAGATTTCAACAAACTAATTCAAGAATCTCAAGATAGGTTTTCTTGATCGTTTACCTTCAAGCTAGGGTATCAAGGCTTCTAATAAATATCTTTTTCAAGATTCTTCAAGAACCTTGTTCTTCTAGCTATGTAAGACTATCATAGTATTGGACTAGTACTTCCTCACCCCCTATATCATCTTTCAAATCAGTAAAAGAGAAATCTAGGATTATACCCCAAGATTTGATTATTCTTGAGATAAGTTGATTGAGTTCCTGAGTTCATGGTTCTTTTAAATATTACATTCCTATTTATTGAGTTTCTATATTTTATTGAGATCCTTGAGTTAAATTTTTCATGTCTTTAATTCCGCATGAACCTTATTTTGAGTTATAAATCTTGATAAGTTTTTCAAATCCTACACTTGAGTTTTAAACTGAGTTTTGAGGAAGTAACTATGAGAATGAGAAGAGTCATACAAATGAGTTTCGTATTATTATTTAGACCTTTGGATCGATTAGTTCATGCCCATAAATTCTGCATGAACTCCATCTTTGAGAGGAGTAGTATCTTCATGTACTACGTCTTGAGTACTGAGTTCCTAATCATTTTAGGAATATATTCCTAATCATGGGGTTACTACATGTTACCCATGAAGGTCCTTGACTTGATTAGTTCATTCCCATAATTTTTCATGAACCCTAAAAGTCGAATAGTCTTGAGATGAGAGGTATCATTGAGTACTTGAGTTGAATAGTCATTCTCATAATTCCACATGAACCATTTGAGTTGAGCATTCATGAGATGTGTAGTATCATTAACTCCCTGAGTTCTGGAGTTGCTATGGTCCAAGTATTGTGTTCTATGCATGGTTATTGAAAACCTTGAATTGAGTCGTTCACGTCCATAATTTGGCATGAACCTTACTTTAATAAGTCTTTTTATAAATTGATTTAAAAATTTATTTAAAGACTTGAGCACTGAGTTGAGAATGAGTAGAGTTGATTTCATTTTCTTTAAAATGATGTATGGGAACTAAGAATTCCCAATAATAAATGTTTTTACATTTAAAATGAAAGGAAACAGAGATTCGCAAAAGAGTTTGTAGCATTTTGAGTAGCATCTCTTTTAAGAGAAAGATTTTTTAGTAATAATCTCAAAACACAGAAAGATTTATGTTTTTAAACATATGAGATAGTATATTTTGGGAGTAGTATTAAGCACCGACATGGTGGAGAGTTCAAACAACTCATAGTCCCCATAAATAGTGTAGCCAACGTGGGTAAAAAGGGTAACACTTTTTAGATGATTTCTTAATGCTTTTAAGCATGGACTACTGGATCCACATAGTAGTAGATTCTGTACCCTGGAAAAGTATAGGATAGTTCTGGAAGTGTGGGCAAGATGATGTATTATCATATAGCTCATAGTGATGGTTGTCGATTGGAGAATCTCCCAAAGTGTTATATTGCATTTTTATATACAAATTGAGTCATTATTGTATTCTTTAATATGATTGAGTTATTATCTACTACTTTAAAAGTTTTCTATGTATTGCATCTTTTATTGTTGTTTTATCCTTGAGTATCATGAGTTAAGTATCTTGAGTTGACTACCTTTGAGTTGAGTTGAATATCTTTGAGTAAAGTATCTTATTCTTGAGTTGAGAAAAGGTAAGTATTCCTTTCCATCAAGTTCAAGCTTATGTTTATGTTTTAGAATTCCCCTTACATGCTCATATATTCCACGTACTGAGCCATTTAGCCTACATCATTTCCTGTTACAAATACAAGTATTCTGTATCATCAATAGGTATTTCGTTGAGGTCATGTGATATTCTAGTGAGCTTTGGTGAGCCTTCTTATATTCCAGAGGACATTAACTTTACCTTACAGTTAGTAGTTTAGAGATGTCGTGGGTCTTGTCCTAATGTCGTTCTGTAATAGTAGAGGCTTCATAGATAGACAGAGTTAAATAGTTTTGTCACACCCCGAGCCTACACCCTGGGTGGGACTTGCAATGGAGAACCATTGTTAGCCCAAGTAAACCCTTGGCCTTGCTTAACTCTTACCAGCAAAATTAAATAACAAGAAACAGTCCCAAAAGATAAACTTATGCAATAACTTAGAATGTCTTAAAAAAGAAACAATCAACCAACCAAAATGGAAACTCATGTCTTAACATAAACAACAGAAAATGGAAAGGCTAACTAACTATAACTATTTGTCTATGAAGCCTCTAAAACTATGAGGGATGTCAGGACAAGACCCCGATTATCCTAATAACTGAAATACTAAAACAATATGAATTGAAATCAACTGGAAAGCAAGGAAGCTCACCAACAGACTCTAAGTTCTCAACTCAATCAACGAAGCAATGGATGCTAATCCTGGTTACCTGTATCTGCACCATAAAATGATGCAGGCCAAATGACATCAATACATTGAATGTACGAGCATACGAGGGGAAAACAAAACATGACATAAACTTGAAATGAATTTTGGAAAGAACACTTTGCTCAGCTTTACTCAACTCAATGCAGAAATTAACAATAGTAAAGATGCAATCTATATAAATCATTTAAATAGTAAGTAACAACTCAATGTATTGGAGAAATACAATAACAACTCAATTTATATATGTATAACAAATTAATTTAACTATGTGGGAGTTTCTCTAATTGACAACCATCACAATAAGCTATGTGATGATACAACGTCTCACCCACGTTGCAAGAACTGTCATATAACTTGTTGGGATATAGAACACCTCAACTAAGTGGTTCCACTAGTCTATGGTGGAAAGCATTAAGAAATCATCTATAATGTATGACCCTTTCTACCAACATTGGCTACATGGTTTATGGAGACTAGAGTTATTATGAACTCGTCCCCATATTGGTGCTCAGTACTACTCCAAAAATACTCAGCTCATATGTTTAAAAACACTCTTTTTCTGTGGTTTGAGATTATTACTGAAAAAGTAGCATAAAAACTCTCTCGAAAATCAATGTTTCATTCTTTGGGAATACTCATTCCCCATACAGTCTCTTGAATAAAATGAACGTCACTGCTTACTCTTGCTCAAATCAATGTTGTGGTCCGAAAATAAGTTTAAAACATTTGTAAAAACACTTTTGAAATGATTCTAATAACTCTCTAGATTTGGCTCTTAACTTTCCTTGAATTTGAATTTATGGATTCAAGGTTTTGATTCATTTTTTACGGATAATTTATAGATGTTTAGAAGTCATTTAGAGTAGTTAGAATCGATAGGAAGTGTTAGTAAACTTTAGAAGGACTCAGAAGGGCAAAAAGACAAAAAATGGGTGGGGGCAGGTGACCCTAGTGCACTGCAAGAGCGGGGTGCCAACCCCTATATGCAGAGACTACTTTGTGGCGCAGTGCTAGCACACCACAACAGCCCTGCTTGCATATCAGTAGAGTGTCGTACCAACTTTCTACAATGTAAGCGCAATGAATTTTTTTTCTCATCTTTTGATATTGATTTGATTAAATTCGATTCTTTTTCTCAATCTCTCTTTAGATTAAGATGTCCAAAACATGTACACAAGAATCCCACTCAAAAAACCTATTAAAGTGGATAAAACCATGTTAAGAAACTCATTAATCCCATATTAGTTCAAGAATGAAAGCAATTGAATAACACAACTCAAGGACATCAAATAGTACACTGAAATAAACATGTTTGGCATGTGGCTGAATTAAACCAATGCTATATAAACTCACACACCTCATAGGATCGAATCCTTGGTGAAATTCGAAATAAATCCCTTAAGAAATCGATGAATATTGACCTCTGTTTTCTTTTCTCCTCTTGAATTCTTTTCTCTAAAAGCCTAGCGTGAAATCATTAAGTGCATAAACCAAACCAATTAAAATATAGACCCCTAATTAATTATTAAAAACAAAATAACATAATTGGGTAAGGAAAAGACCATAATACGCCTCTAAATTCGGGAGACTTTACTTATTCGGACAACCCAACTTCAAATGGGCATATCTCCCTCATACAAACTCAAATATTATTAAACTCAGTGGCGTTGGAAAGATAATTCAACGGCCTTTAATTTGATATACTTTTGCTCACTTAACTTATCCAATGCTTAGAGTTATGGTTGTTTGAAGTTGATCCAAAACTCACAGTTAACATAAATTGCCATATTTCGTATTTTTGTTATTTCCAAAAAGAAGGTTCTTGCTAATTCTAGCTCTTTTAAATAGCGAGCTGTTACAATATCTCCCTGTTGGGAACATTCGTCTTTGAATGAGATCACTCTAAGTAGACTAAGGGTGTAATATCTAACATTTATCTCAAACTCCCAGAAAATAATCTAACGCATTCAATATATCAATTAAAGAGTACTAAGAAGAGAATTAGTACCTTGATATGGAATTTCTCCAGACCCAAAGAGGTGTGGGCATCTCTTCTTCATATCTTCCTCATCCTCCCAATAACTTCCACAACAAACTAATTTCTCCATAGAACTTTGACTGCTGCTACTTCCTTGGTCCTCAACTTGCGAACTTGAGGATCTAGAATTTGAATAAGAATCTCTTCACAAAATAAGCTATCCTTAATACCAATATCTTCAGTAGCTATGATATGTGAAGGATCTCTCATGCACTTCTTCAAGTTGGAAATATGAAATAACTGATGGACCACTGCTAACTCTTACAGTACATCTAACTGATAAGCCACATCACCAATCCTTTTTGTATATTCTGTAAGGACCAATATATCGGGGACTAAGCTTCCCCTTCTTACCATATTTCATAACACCTTTCATGTGTGAAACCTTCAAATATACCCAATCATCTACTTTAAACTCTAAGTCTCTTCTCCTACATTAGTGTAGGATTTTTGAAGTCTCTATGCAATTTTCAACCTCTCTTGAATAACACTCAGATTCTCCATAGCTTGATGAACTAAGTCCGGTCCTATTAACACAGATTCAACAACCTCAAACCATCTAATAGAAGATCTATATCGCCTCTCATGAAGAGCCTCACAAGGAGCCATTTTGATGCTAGAGTGGTAACTATTGTTATAAGCTAACTCAATGAGTGGTAACTAATCATCCCAACTACATTTTAAATCAATCACACAAGCCCTCCACATATCTTCTAAAGTTTGAATAGTGCGCTCTACTTGACTATCTGTCTGAGGGTGAAAAGCAATACTCAAGTTCACCTTTGAACCCAAGCCCTTCTGGAAGGACTTCCCAAATTGTGTAGTAAATTAGGCACTTCTATCTGAAATAATAGACAATGGGACTCCATGAAGTCTAACTAACTCTTGAAGGTATAACTTGACATAATCTTCTGTTGAATGGGTAGCCCTTAGCAGCAAAAAGTGGGCTGATTTTGTCTTTCGATCTACAATCACCCAAATAGAATCATGTTGCCTGCGATACCGTGGTTAGCCAATAATGAAATTCATATTAATCATTTCCCACTTCCATTCTGGAATATCTATAGTTTGAGCCATACCACCAGGCCTTTGGTGCTCTACTTTAACTTGTAGACAATTTGAGCATTTAGCAATGAACTCAGCAATACCTTTATTCAGACTATTGGACCAATAACCATCTCTCAAGTCATGATACATATTTGAAAAACATGGATGGATGGAATATCTAGAGCTATGAGCTTTCTCCGTGATTCTCTCTGGGAGTTCATCCACCCTTGGTACACACAACCTACCTTAATACCTCAATACCCCATCTCCTCCTTGTACAAAAGTCATTACTTTTTTCTTATGAACATTTGCCTTCAAGTAAAGAAAAATAAGATCTTAGTCTTTCTTCTCTTTCACCTCTGACACTATTGATGATTTAGACCTATTCATAAATATCACTCCTCCTTCATTAGAATCCATCAATCAAACTCCTAATTGTGCAAGTCTCTGCACGTCTTTCACTAACTCTCTCTTTTCTTCCTCAACATGGGTGGTACTACCCACAGACAAACTACTCAAGGCATCAACAACAACAAAAGCCTTACCTAAGTGATATAGAATACTCATATCATAATCCTTGAGTAACTCTAACCACCTTCTATGTCTAAGATTAAGATCTTTCTAACTAAACACATATTGATGGCTCTTATGAACTGTGAACACACCTACATTAACACCATAAAGGTAATAATGCCATATTTTCAATGCAAATAGTATGGCAACCAACTCTAGATCATGGGTTGGATAATTATTCTCGTGAACCTTAAGTTATCTGGAGGCATAAGCTATAACCTTGCCATTCTACATTAACACAAAACCCAAACCGACTCCGGACGCATCACAATAAACAAAAAGCCTTGACTACCCTCTAGTAAGGTCAATACTGGGGCAGTAGTCAACTGCTTTTTCAATTCCTCAAAGCTTTTCTCATAAGTTTCGGACCATTGAAACTTATCTGTTTTCTAACTCAGCTTGGTCAAAAGAGATGAAATAAGTGAGAACCCCTTGACGAACCTTTTATAATATCCAGCCAACCCCAATAAACCTCTAATATTAGTTGGAGACGCGGGTCTAGGTCAATTCTGTACTGCCTCTATCTTTTGAGTGTCAACTCGAATCCCATTACCAGAAACAATGTGACCTAATAATGACACAAACTCTTGCCAAAATTCACACTTAGAAAATTTAGCATATAACTCCTTATCCTTTAGGGTTTGGAGAACTATTCTGAGATGACCTGCATGATCTTCCTCACTCCTCAAACAAATTAGAATGTCAACAATGAATATGATAACAAGCATATCTAAATAAGGCTGGAATACTCTGTTCATAAGGTCCATGAATGTTGTAGGAGCATTGGTCAAATCAAAGGACATAACTAGAACTCATAGTGACCATAGCGGGTTCAAAAAATTGTCTTAGGAATGTCGCTTTTTCTTACTCTCAACTAATGATAGCCAGATCTAAGGTCTATCTTGGATCGAATAGATCATCAATTCTCGGAAGAGCATACTTATTCTTAATAGTAACCTTCTTCAACTGACGGTAATCTATACACATTATAAGGGAATCATCCTTCTTCCTCATAAATAAGACCGGAGAGCCCCAAAGAGAGACACTTGTTCGAATAAAACCCTTCTTAAGGAGATCTTTCAACTGCTCTTTTTAATCTTTCAACTCTGCTAGTGCCATCCTATATGGTGGAACATATATAGGATGATTATCGAGAAGAATATCTGTACCAAACTTTATTTCTCTCTTAGGAGGGACTCAAGTAGATCATCTGGAAAGACCTTTGGAAACTCACTCAAAACTGGAACTGACTTAATAGGATGTGTCTCTACACTAGAGTCATTAACTCAGACTAAGTGATAGACAAAATCCTTGGAAACTAACTTTCATGCCTTAAGGCACGAAATGAAACAACCCTTAGGCATTGCTGAACTACTCATCCACTCAAAGACTAACTCATTAGGAAACTGAAACTTAACAACTTGAGTTTTACAATTGATTGAGGCATTAAAAGCATGAAACCAGTCCATACCTAGAATGACATCAAAATATGCCATGTCTCACTCAACTAAATCTGCCACGATACTCTTATGATTGACAAAAATTATACAATCACGATAGATTCTCTTATCTAGAGTAGACTAACCAACATGTGTAGAAACACTGAAGGGCTCAAGAAGTTGCTCAGGAAGATTATCAGAAGTCATGGAAATATAAGGAGTCACAAAATAGAGACTCGCTTCTGGGTCTAGCAAAGCATAAACATCAAAATTAAAGACTTTGATCATACCAATGACAACATCTGGAGAATTCTTTTGCTTTTGGCGACTAGTGATAGCATAAAGGCGGTTCACTCCTTTGCATGTCCCTAAAGTAGCTCCTCTAGGTTCAGCTCTGTTTGATGGAGCAATTGAAGAAAATTGAACTCTATTGCCCCTATTCCCATTACCTTGCTTGTACTTAGGGCACTCTTTCATGAAGTGACCCTCTTTACCACACTTGAAACAACCAATGGAGCCATCATGACATGGCCTTGGGTGGTTCGTACAACACTTAAGACATGTAGAAGCCCAATAACCTCCTTGTGCCACAGTACCTGGAGATTGTGTAGGCTTAGCCCTGAAATTCCGTGAATTCTAATTGTTGAACTTACCTCTATTCCTTGTTGCAGGTGCATTAGTAGATAATGGAACATTTCCCTTTTGCTTATGTTGTAAAGATGACCAGTTCGCATTACTCTTCTGCTACCCAGACTCATTCCCTGATATCTTACCCTTTTTTTTTTCTAAACTCTTCTCTATCCCTCAACTTATCCTCTTCAACTTATTACACATGAATTATGAACTTCGCTATCACCATGTCCCCTATCAACAAAGCTATCTTGCCTTCTTTGTTTGAAAGAGGAGACAACCTAGCAACAAACAGACTCGACCTGCTTCTCATGTCAGCAACCATCTTTGGGCATAATAGGAAAGTTGGGTGAACTTCAGATTGTACTCATGACACTCATATATTCCTTCTTAAGAGCAAGGAATTCTTGTACCTTGGCTTAATTTAGTTCACAAGGAAAGAAATTCCCCAAGAAACCACTCTTGAACACATCCCAGCTTAAAATTGGTGCACCCTCAACTCCACCCTTCTTCTATTCATCAAACAAGATTCTAGCAACACTCTTCAATTGATATGAAACTAGTACCACTCTCTCAGCATCAACAACACGCATAACCTCGAACACTTTCTGCAGTTCCTCTACAAAGCTCTCTAGATCCTAGTGACACCTGAACAAGTGGAGCTTGGACAATTCACCCTTAGAAACTCCTCGATCATAGAAATACCACCTATTTCCTATCGATTTTCTCTCCATCCAACTACATTGGTCACAGCTTGACTCAAAATTCGAATAACTTTCCAAAACTCAACATTGGTGACCTCTCCGTGGAGTTGCACTGCAAGTGCATTAGGTACTCCTTGTTCCTCAACATTTATCCTAGTAGGATGACCTCAAACAACTCTTAATAAAGGTATGATCTGAAAGACGCGCGCAATCACGATTTATAACGAAACTTTATAGAGATTAACTCTACACATGAAATAAATATGAATGAAGTGAGATAGTTTCTAAATGTTGCAGCCTTCCAATTATATATGTGGCGTATTTCACACTGATAACTAGGTTTCCACAGGCACAACTTCATAGACTCCCTAGGAATGATACCAAGTTTATCATACCCTAAGCCTACACCCTGGGTGGAACTAACGCTCGAGAACCACTGATGGCCACAAGCGTACCATTGGTTTGGTTAACTCTTAGTAGAAGACTTAAATAACAAGAAGCAGTCTCAAAAGATAAACTCATGCAATAACTTAGAATGTCTTAAAAGAAACATTCAACTAGCTAAAATAGTAACTCAAGTCTTAACATAAACAACAAAAAATGGAAAGACTAATGAACTATAGCTATCTATCTATGAAGCCTCTAAACCTATGAGGGATATCGGGACAAGACCCCAAATCATCCTAACAACTAAAATACTAAAAACATATAAAAAGGGATGCTCCAAAAAGTAAGGAGGCTCACCAACTAACTCTGAGTGCTCAACTAGATCAACAAAGGACTGGATGTTTATCCTGGTTACGTGTATGTGTATCATAGTATGATGCAGGACAAATGGCATCAGTACATTGAATGTACGAGAATGCGAGGGGAAAGCTAAACATGACATAAGCTTGAACTGAATTCTAAAAGAAACACTTACCTCAGCTTTACTCAACTCATGAATACTAACTCAATGCAGAAATAAACAACAATAAAGATGCAATTTATATAAAACATTTAAACGGTCAGTAAAAACTCAATGTAATGGAGAAATACAACAACAACTCAATTTATATATGTACAACAAAGTAATATTTTTATGTGGAAGCTTCTCTAACCGATAACCATCACTATCAGCTATGTGATTATACACTGTCTCGCCCACGCTGCCAGAAGTATCCTATAACTTGTCGAGATATAGAACGCCTCAACTAAGTGAATCCACTAGACTATGCTAGAAAGGATTAAGGAATCATCTAAAAAGTATGACCCTTTCTACCCATTGACTACATGGTTTATAGAGACTTAAGTTATTATGAACTCGTTCCCATATCGGTGCTCAATACTACTACCAAAATACCTAACTCATATGTTTAAAAACATAACTCTTTCTCTATGGTTTGAGATTATTACTCAAAAACTAACTGAAAAACTCTATTGGAAATTGGTGTTTCCGTTCTTGTTTAAATGTGAAAACTTTATTCTTTGGTAATACTTAGTCCCCATATAGTCTCTCGATGAAAATGAACTTCACTCTCTACTCTTACTCAACTCAATGCTCAGGTCTTAAAAACAAGTTTAAAATATTTGTAAGAAACTTTTGAAATAACTCTAAGAACTCTCTAGACTCGGATCTTAACTTTTCTTGAATTTGAATGTATGGATTCAAGGTTTCTATTCCTATTTACGGATGATCTCTAGACATTTAGAAGTCATTTGGGTAGTTAGAATAGATAAGAAGTGTTAGTACACTTTAGAAGGACTCGAATAGGCTAAACAATGAAAAACTTGAGGGGGTAGGTGACCATGAAGCAATGCTGGCGCGGGGCACCAGCCCCTAAGTTCAGAGACTACTTTGTGGTGCATTGCTGGCGTATCAGTGGAGCTTCATGCCAACTTTCCCCTAGGTAAACCCAACGAATTTTTTTTCTCCTTTTTTTACTTTAATTTGATTCAATTCAATTCTTTTTATTAATATCTTTTCAAATTCAGCTACCTAAAACATGTACACAAGAATCCAAATCAAAACAACTTTTCAAATTGATAAAACCATATCAAGAGACTCATCAATCCCATATAAGTCCAAGAATGAAAGCAATTCAAGAACACAACTTAAGAACATCAAATCCTCAATATTTTAGGACGAACAATACACTAAAGTAAACATATTTGTCACGTGGGTGAACAAACTCAATGCTATGTGAACTTGCATACCTCTTACATAGAATCCTTGGCAAAATCTTCAATTAACTCCTTAACAAATCGATGAATCTTGACCTATCTCTTATTTTCTCCTCTAGAGTTTTTTTCTCTAAAACCCTAGCGTGAAATCTTTGAGTGCGTAAACTAAACCAATTCAATGTAGAACCCTAATTAATTAAAAAAATGAAATAACTTAATTGGGTAGGAAAAAGACCATAATATCCCTCTAAAATCTGGGTGATTTTTCTTTTTCATACAACCCGACTTTAAATGGGCATATATCCCTCATACGTACTCAAATGTTCGCAAGCTCTATGGAGTTGGAATGATATTTCCATGACCTTTCATTTAATATCTTGTAGCACACCTAACTCACTGTGTTCTAAAAGTTATGGTCATTTGAAGTTGACCCAAAACTCATACGTCACATAACTTACCAAATTTTATATATTAATTATTTCTAAAAATGATTGTTTATAATTCTAGCTCTTTGAGATAGCAAGATGTTACATGTTTTATGTATTTACTATCTTTTGAGTATTGTACAGACTTTCAATAAAGTTGAGTATTTGAGTTTATTGAATTTAATTCAGTATTAAGCTTATGTATGCTTTAGTTAGTCTTCTGCTTATGGCCAGCTATGTAAAGGTTCGCTTGGGGACCACTAATGGTTCTCGAGTGGTTGCCACATCCAGGATGTATGCTTAGATTGTGACAATACTATGAATCAATATTCCTCTTAGAAGGTAGACCTTAGATAACTCTTCCTGGAGGCATAATTTGAAATATATGCGCAAGCAAGAATTAGAATGAAGCTTTATAGATTTGAACTCTATCGCAGTAAATGAGTAAGAAAGAAGTAAGATATTTTCTAAATGTTGGAGCATCATAATTATATATGTGGTGCACTTCACACTGATAACTAGTACTCTATACACACAATGTCATAGACAACCTAGGACTCTTCAACTCTATGTTTTGATACGAAGTTTGTCATGCCGTAAGCCTACATCCTCGAAGGGCTGACACTCGAGAACTGTTGCTGGCCCCAAGAGGACCTTTTTCCTGTCACAATATAACACCTATTTGGACTTTGCAGTAGAATTTGGTGAATGATAGCAATGTTCACAGATCGTGAAAGGAACCATGGTCCATCGACTTGCCCGAGGTTCATGCCCATCTAGAAGTGGTGGACCATGTACCACCATACGAGCCATGGAAAGGCACATGGAGCTCAAGCACGACTAACTCAAACCAAGACCTCAGATCATGAAGCCCACCATAGGCCGTGGTCTTGATAAAGGGCTAAGAGAGGATCTGTCGTACTCTAGCAAGCAGCCCCCAGCCCAAGTATAAGACCACAGTGGATTTTACGGTCGGTGGTCCTCCACATGGTCTGTTGGAAGGCTCGTGGAAAGGACCCCAAGAACTAGTAGCCCGGGCTAAGAACCACGACCTATTTGACGGGTCGTGCTGTAAATGACGAACCGTCAGTGGTTTCATGGTCAGCCCTTGTCACCTATTATGTTAAGGTCGGTTTTGTCTTTTCCCCTATGCATTGGAAATTTACCTACATTGTCTTGCACATAAACTACATTGTTTTACTCATATTAAGCCTAATAATTTAGTTAGAACCTATCAAAAAACATTGTTCTAAAAAATCACCAAAACTAAGAGCAGAAAGAGAAAAAAGAGCCGACCAGCCCCTGAAGAACACACAACAGGTTTTGTTCAATCCAACCACAAAATTGAAGGATTTCTCCTTATATTTCGTAACCAGGTATGTAGAATTTAACTAGTGGGTTCCTTTCATAAAATAGGTCCCTATAACTCAGTCAGATTTCGGATTATCTATATATTTTTTAGACCTAGGGTTTCTAAAACCTCAAACAAATATTTTGATTTAGGTGTTGTAGTATTCATAATCGAATTATCATGTTTCCCTGGAAATTTTGCTTATTTCCTTACATGAAACTCAAAAGCCTAGTTGTGTAGATTTTATTAGTTCACGAATTACACTTGCTAGGTTAGCTAAATAGATAAACATGCTCCAGTTTTTGAATGTTAGATTATCAATTCCTAAATGTTGCATTCTTATATTTGCATGTCAAAACATTGAGTTATCCAACATTTCAGTTAAGTGGTGCCCTATACATTTTGTGTTAGGAGTAGGCTTAGCACTGAGTTGGTCTAAGTTTCAGATTTCCCTCATAGTCCCAAAACTACGTGCCCCGATAGGATTAGAAGTCCCCTCTGTTGGGCATCAAATTTAGTGATCACGATAGTCATGCCTTTATACCCCTGGAAAGGTATATTGGGTCCTCTCGATGTGGCATATACATCAAAATACACATTTAGCTCACATGGTTTTATGTTTGTTAATAGTAGCTCCCAGAGTCAAACTTTAGTGCATTTGACCAGGTTTTCAGTTTATATTTTCGTATTCAGTTTTAGCATGTTATGTTCATGATGTTTCGAATGCAAAATTTTGGAATGCGATCCATCTTTTGGCTCAGAGTGTAGCTAGTCAGAATAATCAATATGTCTCAGTTCCTTCTAACACAAATGGTAGATCAACTGCAGCTAGGGTTTGAGATTTTTTTTAGATGAATCCGCTTGATTGTTTAGGGTCGAAAGTTTGTGAGGACCCATAAAACTTTATTGATGAGATTAAGGAAATTTTTAGAGTGATGAAAGTGGCTGGTAATGATAGGATGCAATTGGCATCGTACCAGCTTAAGGATTTATCTGACATTTGATTCACTCAATAGAAAGAAAACGAGGGTGCGGATGCAGCTCCTACGACTTGGGAGTGTTTTACTGGAGATTTTATGGATAGGTTCTTTCCAAGGGAGTTGAGAGAAACTAAGGCACAATAGTTTATGAATTTGAAGTAGGGTACCATGTTCGTCCAAGAGTATGGACTTAAGTTCACTCAACTCTCTAGGTATGCTCCACACATAGTTGTCATTCCAATGAAAAAAATGAGTAAGTTTCTGTTTGGGGTATTTGATTTGTTGAAGACAGAGTGCAGGAAAACTATATTGTTAGATGATATGAATAACTCTAGGCTTATGACCCATGCTCAATAGGTTGAGGGAGATAAGCTTATGGAAATAGTTAAGTACAACAAGAAGGCTAGACTAAGGGATTATGAATTCTCTCAGTAGAAATTGGGTGGTGGAAATAGCTTACAGTTTCAGTAGAGGTCTACAGTCCCTGCACCTTCATCAGCTAGTGCTTCATCGCCCAGGTTTCGACAGAATCAGAAATGTATGGAATCGGGCTCTAAGTCTCAGGGGAGTGCTTCAGGTAATAGGACATTCCTAACTTGTCCAAAGTGTGGTAAAAACCATCTGGGCGAGTGTCTCGTAGGTAAGGAAAGGTGTTTTGGGTGTGGTCAGTCCGACCATAGGTAGAAGGATTGCCCTTCTGCTAAGCTGGGGTAAAGAGGTAACAATAATAAGGTTCAGTCAACAGTTCCAGCAGCACCAATAGTCACCTAACTCAGCAGGGTACTTCATTTGGTACAGGTGGCGGTCAATGCCAGAACAGGTTGTATGATCTCCAGGCTTGCAAAGGATCACGAAGTTTCTCGTTATGTGGTCACTGGTACATTGCGAGTCTTTCATTTAGATTTTTATGTATCGTTTGATCCAGGGGCTAGTTTATATTTTGTTACTCCCAATATAGAAGTAAAGTTCTACGCCAGTCCAGAAACTCTTTCAGAAACATTCTCAGTCTCTACTCCAGTTGGTGACCCAGTTATAGCTAGATGAATATACTAAAATTGTCCTGTCACAGTCTATCAGAAAGTCACCTCAACAGATCTTATAGATTTAGAAATGGTAGATTTCATTATCATTTTAGGCTTGGATTGGTTACATTCCTATTAAAACTTAGTCGATTGTAGAACTAGAAACATTCGATTTCAGTTTCCAAATGAGCCACTCTTAGAATGGAAGAGTGGTAGCACACTGCCAATGGGTCAATTCATCTCTTACCTTAAGGACAGAAAAATGATATCCAAAGGGTATATATATCATCTTTTCCGTGTTAAGGATTCAAAGTCTGAAAACCCTAATATTTGAGTCAGTCCAATAGTAAATGACTTTCCAAAAGTTTTTATGGACGATCTTCCCATATTTCCTCCCATAAAGAGAATCGACTTTGGAATAGATCTCCTCCCAGATACCCAACCTATGTAATTCCTCCTTACAGAATGTCTCTAACCAAGCTGAAGAAATTGAAAAGGCAGTTGAAAGTATTTCAAGATAAGGGCTTCATCAGACCTAGTATCTCTCCATGGGGTGCCCTAGTGTTATTTATGAAAAAGAAATATGGTTCTCTCAGAATGTGCCTTGACTACCGGTAGTTGAACAAAGTCACAATCAAGAATAAGTATCCCATCCCCAAGATTGATGAGTTGTTTGACAAACTTCAAGATGCTAGTTACTTTTCTAGGATAGACCTCAGATCCGACTATCATTAACTGAAATTCAGAGATAGTGACATTTCAAAGACAACCTTCAGGACTCGGTATGGTCATTATGGATTTATAGTTATGTCTTTTGGATTAACAGATGCTCATGCAAATTTCATGGACTTAATGAACATGGTGTTTAAATAGTATTTGGATTTGTTCGTTATCGTCTTTTTTGATGATAACCTCATCTATTCTCAAAGTGAGGAAGAGCATGAAACTCATTTATGAATTGTCCTACAAAATCTCAAAGATCGCCAGCTATTTACTAAGTTCAGTAAATGTAAATTATGGTTACAGAACTCCGCTTTTCTTGGTCATGTGGTATCTACCGAAGGGATACGAGTGGATTCACTGAAAATTGAGGCAATACATCACTGGCCCAGACCCATCTCTCTAATAGATATCAGAAGTTTCTTGGGTTTGGCCGATTATTATAGGATATTTGTTAATGGATTTTCATCCATGGCTTTCCTATTGACCAAGTTCACTCAGGAAAAGGTTAAATTTAAATTGTCAAATGAGTGTGAGAAAAGTTTTTCAGAACTGAACACTAGAATGATTACAGCTCATATATTGACTCTACCTGATGGTTCATATAGGTATGTAATTTATTGTGATGAATCTAGGGTTGGCCTAGGTTGTGTGTTGATGGAGCGAGGTAAAATCATAGCCTATGCTTCTAGACATCTTAAGGTCCATGAGAATAACTACCCTACTCATGACCTCGAGCTTGCAGGCGTAGTATTTGCCCTAAAGATTTGGAGACACTACTTTGATGGTGTTCCTGTTGATTTATTTACAGATTATAAGAACCTCTAGAATGTGTTCACCTAGAAAGAGTTGAATCTTTGTCAGAGGAGATGGCTTGAATTCCTCAAAGACTATGACATATATGTGTTTTACAATCCTTGTAAATCCAATGCAGTAGCTAATGTTGTCAACCAGTTGTCTATGGGTAGTGTAGCACATGTTGAGGAACAAAGGAAAGAGTTAGCCAAAGATGTTCAATGTCTTTCTAGCATAGGAGTTTGCCTTACGGACATATCAGATAGTGGGGTGATAGTTCAGAATGGATCATAATCTTCATTGGTAGCGAATACCAAGGAAAAATAGGGTAGTGATCCTATATTACTTTGAGTGAAAGGTGCAGTTCATCAGCAAAAAGTTGAGGTTTTCTCCCCAGGGAAAGATGCTGTACTTCGTTACCAGGGTTTCTTATGTATTTCTAATGTAGGTGTGTTAAGGTAGTAGATCCTTATAAGAGCTCATAACTCTAGGTATTCCATTCATCCAGGTGCCACAAAGACATACCGTGATCTACGGGAAGTCTTTTGGTGGAATTGCATGAAGAGGGACATAGAATATTTTATGGCTAACTATTTTAACTATTAACAAGTTAAGGTAGAACATCAGAAACTGGGAGCTATAACTCAGGAGATTAACGTCCTATATGGAAGTGGAAAGTAACAAATAGGGACTTCATTATGGGTTTATCTCGTACTCGCAGACAGCATGACTCTATTTGGGTGATAGTAGACAAAGTCACTAAGTCTGCTCACTTCTTGGTTGCCAAGACTACAAATTCAGCGAAGGACTATGCCAAACTCTACATCCGATGAGATTGTCAGGTTGCATGGGATTCCCTAGTCTATCATCTCACATAGAGTTCCTCAGTTTACCTCTCATTTTTTGAAATCATTTCAGAAAGGTCTGGTACTCAGGTAAAATTCAGTACAACAATTTATCTGCATATGGATGGTCAAGCAGAGAGTAGCATTCATACCTTAGAGGACATGTTGAGAGCTTTCGTGATTGATTCAAAGGTAGTTGGGATGATCTCCTACCTCTCATAGAGTTTGATACAATAATAGCTTTGATTCGAATATTCAGATGACCCCTTATAAGGCACTATATGGGTGTAGATGCATTGCCCAAATTGGTTGGTTTGAAAAACGTGAAGTAGCCTTGATAGGGCTAGATTAAGTTCTTGAGGGTATGGGAAAATTCCAACTCATCAGAGATATAGTAAAGAAAGTCGAGATCTGCAGAAGTCCTATGCAGATGTGAAGAAAAGGGACTTAGAGTTTGAAATCAATGATTGGGTTTTTCCTAAAGATGTCACCTATAAAGGGGGTGATAAAATTTGGCAGGAAGTGAAGCTTAGTCCTAGATATGTAGGTCTGTACAGATTCCTAAAAAGGGTATATAATGTGTCATATGAGTTAGAGTTGCCAATAGAACTAGCAGCGGTTCATCATGTCTTCCACATTTCCCTGCTGAAAAAGTCTCAGGGTGATCTCGCATCAATAGTACCAATAAAGAGTGTGGCTGTGAAGGATAGTCTCATTTATGAAGAAGTGCCAGTCGAAATTCTTAACATTTAGGTTCATAGGTTGAGAAATAAAGAAGTTGATTCAATGAAGGTTTTGTGGAGGAGTCATGGAGGTGTTACTTGGGAAGCAGAAGCAACCATGAAGGCTAAGTATCCTCATCTCTTTCGTTCTGATTCCGTTTCAACTTGAGGTAATAGTTCTTCTCTAGTCTCTTAGTTTACTCCTACATAAAATTAGTCATAATATCTCGTTCCATTTTTTTTCTTGAATTTGCAACATATTTGCATGTTCTTGGAACTCAGTGCAGTTAAAATTTAGTTTCTAGTACTTAGTGGTAGAGATGTCAGCTCCTTCCCTCCTTACTCATCTAGTTTAGACTTCATTTGAGGACGAATGTCCCCAAGGGGGAGATATTGTAACACCTAAGAAATCAGGCCTGGACTTTGCAGCAAGAAAAAGTAGAATTAGGTGAACTATGACAGGGTTCACGGACCATGAATGGAACCACGGTCCGTCGACCTACCTGTGGTTCATGCCCACCAAGAAGTGGTGAACAACGAGACCATTCATGTGTTGTGGAGAACCATATGAGTCGTGGAAAGACTCATGTAGGCCAGGTCAGGTAGGACAAACCCAAACCTAGAACTTAAACAATGGAGCTTGATAACGGGCAGTAGTCTTGATAACGGGCCGTGAGAGGGTCTGTCGTCCTCCAACCAACATACCCCCTGCCCAAGTGAAGGATCATGGTGGCGTTTAAGGTTTCTGGTCCTCCATAGGGTCAGTGGGAAGGCTTATGTAAAGGGCCCCCAGAACAAGTAGAACTGTCCAAAAACCACGACCCATTTGAAAGGCCGTGGTCCCAACGATGGACCGTCAATGGTGCCATGGTCAACCCTCGTCAACTATTAAGTTAGGGTCATTTTGATATTTTCCCCTACGTCTTGGACATTTTACTACATCATCTTACTCCTAAACTACGTCATTTTATTCAGTTAAAGCCTAATAATTTAGTTTGACCTATCAAAAACCTTTATTCTCAAAAATCACCAAAATTGAGAGCAAAAAGAGAAGAAAGAGTCGACTAACCCCTCAAGAATGTGGAGCGGGTTTTCTTTAGTTCCAGCCCCAAAATCGAAGGATTTCTCCATAGATTTTTTCACCTGGTTCATGGGATTTCAGTAGTGTGTTCCTTTCTTCCACTAGGTCCCTAAAACTCAGTCAGACTCTCGATTCTTTATATCTTGTTTAGACCTAGGGTTTCTTAAACCTTAAACAATTATTGTTATTTAGCTGTTGTAGTATTCATAATCTAATTATCATGTTTCCTTGGAATGTTTGTTTAGTTCCTTGCATGAAACTTAGAACCCTAGTTATCTAGATTCTCTTAGTTTATGAATTACACTAGCTAGGTCAGCTAAACAGATATACATGCTCTAGTTTTCGAATGTTACATTGACAGTTCCTAAATGTTGCATTCTCAGATTTGCATGTCAAAACATTGAGTTATCTGGTATTTTAGTTATGTTGTGTCATCTACATTTTGAGTAGGGAGTAGGCTTTGCACCGAGTTGGACTAGGGTTCAGCGTACCCTCATAGTCCCAAAACTACATGGCCCCATAGGATTATAAGTCACATTTGTTGGGCATCAAATTTAGTGATCACGCTAGTCATGATGTTATACACCTGGCAAGGTATATTAGGTCCTCTCGATGGGGCATATGCATCAGATTCCATGTTTAGATTATGTTATTTTATGTCTGTTAATAGTAGTTCCCATGCTTAGACTCTAAGGAATTTGGCCAAGATTTTAGTATTCAGTTTCATCATGTTATGTTCCTGATTAGTACTTGGTCATTGCATTTCGCTCAATTTTCAGTTATATTCAACATTTATCTTCTCTTCAGATTATATTATTGCTCAGCTATATTTTGTTCATTTATTATCTATATCCTGCATGCTCATTACATTCCAATTACTAACACATACTCTGCGATACATCCTTTCATGATGTATGTTCAGGTAGTTAGCATTCACACCGCGCTTAGATTTATTCTTGGTCAGCATTCAACAACTTCTGTGGTGAGTCCTCATATTACGAGGACAATACACATGCTTTTATTATAGTCTTTACATTTAAATTTATGTTTTGTTACAGTTAGCTGGGGAGCATGTTCCAGCAACTAATCTAAGTTAGAGGATTTTCCGACATAATAGTTATATCAGCTTGAGTTGTTAAGTTTGCTCTTCTAATTGTTATTAAACTCTTAGTATGGTTTATGCATTAAGACTAGTTAAGTATTCCCCACTTTTCCAATAACCTCTGTTTAACTTCCGCATAGTCCATGTCTTACTTAGTTACTTCCAGTATGCTTATAATATGCCACATATAGGGTTAGCTTGGGGTAACTCATGATCGTAGGTCTCGTGTTACGCCAAGGGGGTAGCTTCGAGGTGGGACACTCAATAATCAGTGGGTGAGTTTACTCAACACTTTAAAGAACTCTTAAGAAAACTTTACTCAATGTCTTTAAAAGGGATAACTCATAATGTTTAAAAAAACATTCACTGGCTAAAGAGGAAACTCAAGTCTCAACATTTTACAAAGAAAATGAAAAAGACTCACTAACTACTACTGTCTATCTATCTAGGAAGGCTCTACTAACTAAGATGAACATCGAGACAAGACCCACGACATCCTAATAACAAAATGAAATAGCTGAAAGTAAACAAGGGATCCTCCGAAAGCAAGGAGGCTCACCAACAACTCTGGAGCTCAACTGGATCAATGAAGTGTTAGATGTTGATCCTGGTTACCTATATATGCATCATAAAAGATGTAAGCCAAATGGCGTCAGTACATGGAATCTACCAGTATATGAGGGGAAATAAAAAACAAGACATATGTTTGAAATAGAACTAAACAAACACTTACCTCATGTAAAATCAACTCAATTCATTTCAATATAAATTAGTGATAAAGATGCAATATAAAGAAAATCTTTTAACATAGTAGATGGAAACTCCATGTATTAGAAAATATAGTATAGACGTTGTTTGTATACAAAAATACACGTAAACTCTATTTGGGAGATGTCTAGCCGACAACCGTCACTGTGAGCTATGTGATGATGCAACGTCTAGCCCACACTACCAGAATTGTCCTATACATTATCGAGGTATAGAACTAATCAACTAAGTGGATCCACTAGTCTATGCTTGGAAGCAATAAAGGAAACATCTAGAAAGTATAATCATTTTCTACCTACGTTGACCACACGGCTTATGGGGGCTGTGAGTTGTTAGAACTCTCCCCCATATAACTTAGATCAAATCATTTTAAAGAAAACATTTTCTCTTCATCAACTTTGATATTATTAATCAAAAGGTTTCTCTAAAAAGAGATAATATTGAAAATTGGTCCTGAACTCTTTGGAAATCGGTGCTTCCTCTCCTCTTAAATGTGAAAACATTTGCTTTTGCGAATACTTAATTCCCATATATCATTTTAAAGAAAATGAACTCAAATCTACTCTCTCTCAACTGAGTTCTCTAGTCATTTAAAACATTTTGTATAAGGTTTCTTAAAATGACTCAAAAAACTCTCAAGACTTGACCCTTAGCTCTACCTTTAATTTGAATTATGAATTCAAGGTTATGATTAATGTTATGAATGATTTCTATTTGTTCAAAAGTAGTTTAGATTAGTTAGAATCAAAGGGGCGTAAAGGTATCCTTTTAAAGAACTCAGACGGGCCAAACGACGGAGAAGGGGTGGGGGCAGGTGACCCTGGTGCACTGAGTGGCGTGGGGCGCCAGTCCCTAAACTACAAAGAACTATTTTTGGTGCATTGCTGGTGCGGTGTGCCAACCACCCCTGGCTCATCGGTGGTACGTCGCCCTAGGCACCGCCAAGAAAACCCAACGAATTTTCCTCTTCGTTTTCTGACCCTAATTCACCTAGAATCGAATGGTTTCCTCCGCAATCACTTAGAATAGAGTAATCCACCAAAGTACACAAGACTCAACAACAACTCTTAAACTCCATATGATTATCTCAAGAACTCATCAAACCCATTCTAATTTAAGAACAAACACAATACTTCAAGAACAGTAATCAAGAACTCAATTCCTTCAATTTTTGAGAAATAACTTGCTTAAAAAAACATGATTGGCATGTGTGTTTCACCCAACACTATTAGAGTTCACATATCTCTTAGGGATTAAACCCTTGATGTAACAACCTTATAGATTCACAAGAAAACTTGAAGAACGCCTTGACTTTTCTCCTTTTCTCCTCTTCGTGAACTTGGCTCAAAACCCTACCGTAAATTAGAATCCTAAAACTAAACAAAATCAGTTTAGACCCCTAAATAACAAAAATTCTTTTTAAGCTGATTGGGTAAGGAAAAGACCAAAATACCCCTTATACTTTCGTGTAACTTTCCTTAAATGGGCAGCCTGATGTCAAATGGCATATCTCCCTCGTACAAGCTAAAAAATTAGTAAGTTCGGTAGCTTTGGGGATTGAATTCCAAGATCTTTCATTTGATATCTTTTGGGCCACCTAAATAATCATGTATTGAAAGTTATGTTCATTTGAACTTGAGCCAAAACTCATAACCTATGCCTAACATGCAAAATTTCAAATTTTACTATTTCCAATCTAGTTCTTACTATTTTTAGCTCTTTCGAATACCGAGTTGTAACACAAACTATCTCACAAATTGCATTATATGTTCTACGCTACAAACCCAAAATCTTATGTGCATAGAAGCATCCTATCTATATTGTGCCATACTAAACCTATCCTGAAACATCTAGTTCATACCTGCATAACTGAATTATTCCTAACCTTAAAAGAATGACATATTACTTCTAAACATCTAAGAGTGGCAAAGGCTAATATAAGCAACTCAACTAGGAATAAACCAAAAATATAGTCCCAAAGGCTCCTAGAACCAATAACATAAGTTTGAAACACAACCTCTAAAAGTTAAACAAGCTACTCCATTGTCTTCCTTCTACTGAAGAAACTCTCAAAAAGCTGATGCAAGATGAAAATCTTAGCTAGACATAGTCAGAGGACTATGTCATGTGACCATGAACTGCCCATCAAGTGTAACTTCGGGTCATCATCCAAACCTAAGGAAAATTAAGCCTTTAGGTAGTGACAAAGCATACTCAACCCATTAAAAATGACCTATATGGAACTCACTCCTAAGCTTCCGATCTCATTTGAGCCTTCTTGTAGAAACTTGGCTAAAAATGTCTCCCAACCCAAAGTATACCCTAGGCTTAACAAGTCTTCCTCTCCAAAATATTTCTCTCTCTAGAAGAAGAAGAACGGATCAAACTAGGGTTTGAAGGTCATGGCTTCGATTCATCAACTGCTTAAGGGCTTTAACTGCTAAGGTTTGATAGTCTTCATCTCTTGAACCCTCCCCTCCATACAGTCCCCAAATTCTTCAATTTTGAAGTTAGTGTTTTATTCTATGTTATGGGTTATATTAAATATTGATTTACTTGATTGTTATATGAAGTACTTAGCATGAATTTATATAATTCAATGATCTTAAGATGAACCCCATGAACCCATGCATATCCCCCATGTTTTTAAAGCCATGATGATAATATGGGCTTGTAGCCATGAAAGAGGAAGTTCTTGAAGCTATGCATGTTTTTATGTTTAAAGATGAATATATGATGTAAGTTACTTGAATAGTAAAGCGTATATGATGTTGTTGTTGTTAATTGTTCTGAAATGATTTCTCATATCATTACTCAATGCATGAAAGTGAAAGACTTTCTCACATAACATATTCTAAGGTAGAAAGGTCTTCTCACCTAAGACAAATCAAATTTAAGTAGATATTCTTAAAATGAGGCAAGCACCGATTACACATGACCTCTAATATAAAAAGAAAGGTGATTACACGTGTCCCCTAATGATAAGGAAAGAGGCGATTAGCCATGCCTTTAAAAGATAATATGAATATGATTGATGATTATTCCATGGGAATTAATCTTAGTACCAAGTGGACAAGTGGTGATTGCCCATGTCCCATAAACTATGTGTCTCATAGTTCATCTAGATAGACATTAGCTAATCGATCCACTTAAGCTAGAGATTCATGGTTCTTGCCTTGGAAAGTGAGAACACCCCTTTTTAGTGTGGAATAGACACCGGATTCCATGTTATAGCTCACTTAAAGAGGTATTTTCCAAGCATTTAAAAGATGAAGTTTTACTTGCATTTGACCATGCTTATAATGATATTTTCTAACCTTTCCTAATAGTTTTAAGTTGGTGTTTGCAAGAGCATGAGAATGGTCTTTTTATTATGATTTTACTACTCTAGCATTTCTATCATTCTTGGTGCATCTTTGTACTAACACATATTCTTGCCTACATTGTTTTCTCCAATGTAGGGTCCAACATTATAGGTGCTCATTCTTGTGGCTAGGAGTCACCTCAACTTTGTCTAGTAGTGGTGACTCCTCATGATTTGAGTACCAAATCTTTGTTACTTTCAGTTTTACTTTGGATTATTGTACATGATACTAGGGTTACGTCCCGAACACTCTTGATGTAATAGATGGTTAATGAGACTTAGTAGACATTCGCTTTGCTATATGAAATGTTGTTTTTAATTTTTTTTCAATTTTTTATATACCTTGTTATGTTTAATAAGTTGCTTGTGTAGCGCCTCTCGGGGTCCTATACGCCATATTATACCTAGGAGGTACCTTGGGTTATGATAAATCGTTTGTTGATTGAACCCTATGGTTTATGGGTGCGGTTGGGTTATGTTTGCTATTTGTACCTCACGGGCTCATAAGGGTTTAGTTACGTTATTGTTTGACTATATTCTATTATATATATTGTGTTATATAAGCTGATAGGATTTGACTTTAGCATTTTGGATGTGGGCCATCCTGACACTACGTAGTTTACTTGGTATCTTAGTTTCTTATGAGTAGGTTTTTGGCTTGCGTTCCAAGTACATTCTTGGCTAGGCTTCTTACCCTTGGTATCCTGTTCCAGTTCTTTGTTTCTTGCCTACTTAATCTCCTATGTAGATTTTTGTGATATGCATTCCTTTTTACTAGTTGTTTATGCTTGTGTTATCTTTTTAACTCAATCGTCTAATGTCTATTGAGTACCTTATTTGGTACTCAGACTACATGTCAGCCCCCTATAGATCTCAGTTGAGTTATCACCATTGATTTGGAGTCAAACAGAGTAGCTTGGAATTTCGAAGACTAGTGTGAGCTCCTGGCATTCGGAGTTACTATTCTCCAGCTTTTTAGGTAAGATTAGTCTTTACATTGTCTCAGAGACAGCATGTACTTATGTTGTATTTGTATAAGACTTATATTCTTATTTAGGATTAGATGCTCAACTAGTGACTGATGTCATGTCTTGGGTTGGTTTTTGTATATCTGCTGATTAGACTTTCTTCATTTTTTTTCTAAGATTTATCTTCTTATTGTTGAATTCTGTTTTGTAGTATGTTACTTATGGTTTCGGGCAAAGGGTTAGGGTTACCTACTACTGGGGTGTAGTAGGTGTCATCATGATCTGAGAAATAGGGTCATGACATTACACTAACTATTCTATTGGTGTCCTCTAAATTGCAATTTTTTCAGACCACCTTGTTAGACTACAATAGGTATGTTGCTATGGTTATTGTTGCTGCTACAGTTCAAAAATCATCTAGAAATTCTTTTAACATATTGACCAAGCACAAATGATTTCTCTAGTATTAACAAAAATACTTTTCAAATTAATTAGCCAATTAACACACTTCTTTATTAATCAAATTATATTGTGATGAGTCTTTATCTCTAAGGACAGTAATAAGAGTTTGTCAATAATCGAGACACCACTATTATCCCTGTATAATCCTCATCCTGATAAGTAAATCATCCATTTAATGTATGTGATGTATATATTAACATGCGACAATTACAATCAAATGTAACAAATTTCATATAGATATATTGTCTGCTACCTAATACTAAAACTACCCTACATATATAGTTATAAAGATGATATGTTACATATGGTTATATTTCAAATGCCAACAGATTTTTCAATTGAAGGAATAAACCTATATATATTTGTTGGCAATCGAGAAATCCCTAAAATCTAGCAATACAAATATCTGAAACCTGGTAAATAATGTCAAGCTTTTGGCCATTGCAAAGTTTGAACCATCATGATTACCATTAGAGGAAATCCCAAGTTCGCCATTTTTTGTCAGCATTTGGTATTTTGATCATCTAGCCTCTTCCCAAAACATCATACATAAGTTGTGTGTCAACCTAAATATGGATCCTCTCGTTCACAAGGTTTATCTCATATATGGAGTCGTTCTAATTGAATACTAGTTGACAGCTACTAGAACCTTATTGCTATGGAAATATCCATAAGTAGTATTTCTATTGGAACCCTGCCAACTAGTTTCCTCAAAAAAATTAACAATGAATCCAAATTAAATAAATCTAAGATCTAAGCTCCATTGTTTTCTTATTTTGGGTTCACTATTAAGTTGGGTGAGGATACTGGTTGGTAGGATTCCAACAAAAATACTACTTATAGGGTGTTTTCAGAACTGTCAACTAGTATTGAACGGGATTGATTATGTGGTACGTCAAACTCCTGAGAATGTATTGGCTGTCAGAGATGAGATAAACCTTATGAACTATAGGATCCCTGATGAGGTGAACACACAAGTTCTGAGTAGGGTTGGCAATTTCAGCCCATATTAATAAAATAATTCCATTTAATGAATTGGCTCACTCATATTTTAATTGGGTAAATATGGGCTTCAAACTAATTTAAGAATCTCTATAAATATGGTCAAAATGGGTAAAATATGGGTATCCATATTGACAAATAATAGATCACTTAGTTTCCACTTCCACTCAAAATATGGGTAAATTTTATTGTTTTTTTGAAAAACATAATATTTTTTTTGGAAAACAAAAAAAAAATTAGAGGTTGGTTGGTGGAATGTGGAGGGGGTAAATTTTTTTTGAAAAAAAATATATAATTTTTTAATATTTGGAAAACAGAAAAAATTAGGGATAGGTTGGTGGAAGGTGGTGGGGGTGGTGCGGGCCGGGGCGGTGGATTGTGATCCAATCAATTATAACTTAATGCATATTCAATTTATCCAAATTCGATCCAATCCACTCATTTTACACCCCTATTTATGAGGGACGTTTTAGGAATAGTTTAGAGGATGAAATTATCAAATGCTAGGTTGGTTCACCGTGATTGGAATCAGGGTTAAAAGTTAGTTGTACTAGAATTAGAAAAATGGGTATGGGAATCAATATGAGCTTTTTACTATATCATTTGACCAAAATGAAACTTTTGACACCTCATAAAGAGTAGTAAAGTTAGGATTTCCTCTAATGGTAACTTTGCGATGGACAAAAGTTTGGCATTATTGACCAGGTTTCATATATTAGTATTGTTAGCATTTGGGGATTTTTCTATTGTCAACAAATATAAACAAGTTTTATTTCTTCAAGTGCAGAATTTGATCTCTTATGAAATATAACCATATGTAACATGTCACATGTATAACTATATAAGGAAGTTTTTGTATTTGGTGATAGACAGTACGTTCGTGATATGAAATATGATATATTTGACTATAGGTTAATCTATACATCATGAATATTCAATGGATATTTTACTTGTAGGTACAAGGATTATACAGGGATAATAGTAGTGTCTAAATTATTGATAAATTCTTGTTATTGTCCTTTGAAATAAAGACTCAGCACAGTTAACCTTTGATTAATTAAGAATTGTGTTATTTAATTTGAAAGTATTTTTGTCAATACTAGAGCAATCATTTGTGCTTGGTCAAGACTTCAAGTTTTTATAGATGATTTGGAATAGTAGAAACAACAATGACCATAACAGCATACCCAATGTAGTGGATAATGTGATATCCACTTACAAAAGATCTGACTAGGTAGGTAGTTGAAAGATAAACAAATAAAATGTTACCATGTTTGAGGAAAAATCATTGTGGGGGTAATTTTACTTAGAAGAATGGAAATCCCAAAATCTAGGTACAAGGAGATAATTAAACAAAGTCATTGATGACAATTTAACATTTTCAAAATAAATGTTATGGTCCATTCTCATGATGAGACAATGTTAAGTGTCAAGGACAAGATATTAAGACTTTTTAATTATTTCTATGTTTGATGTAGGGTATATCAAATGGTGCATCTACGGAATAACACATTTTGGAATCACCTATGCAAGTGTAAAGTGTAAGCCACTTTCAGAAGAATTTGGTAGGGCCAGTTCTATACATATTTATGAACGAGGAAGCGTTTATGGCCAAACAAAACAATGAGAACCAAAACAGTTAATAGGTTAATTCAGTGACTTATGTTGTATATCTATACACCAAAACTGGATGATTCAAAGCTATCAAATATACCGATTCGCAGAGTATATCTGATGTATGTTCAGTATGAATGTTCAAAAGGAAACCTACTTATCTGGATGCAATTAATCCTTTCTGACAAACCACAAAGCTTTTTCATGCATGTATTTTAGCAATAGTTTCCCCATTCATGTGGGAGATTTTTTGGTCTTAAAAGGCGTGGTTGAAAAATAAAGAGTTTTGACTTTTCTAAATAGTTGTGACTTTTTGAATCCTTGTTTTTTTTTTTTTTTTTGAAAGATTGTGAATATTTTGAAATGTTGTGATCTGTCCGAAGGGTTGTGAATTTTCCAAAGGCTTGTAAAGTTTTGGATAAGACACAATAAGCACTTGTTCATATTGTTCTTTGTTCTCTATAAATAGAGGGGTATTCTCTCATTTCTCACATCAAAGAGTATTAACTTTGAAAGATGATAAAAAAATTGATGTCTAGCTTTCTCCTTAATAAAGCAAATTTCAAATATATTATTGAGTCAAATCAATATGTAATAGTAAAAATTGATTTTTTTTGTAGGAAAGGGGATACTTTTGATGGTATGTTAATGTTTAATGTTGAAATTCATATAGTGTCTAGTTTTATTACATATTCTTTGCCACCAATTTTTGGCATGCTCATTTGTGTTGTATTAATGATTGTTATGTGACAATCATAAGTAGTATAGGATTAGTTTTAGTTAATAATTATTATTTTTTTGAAAAAAGTGAGGCTTGTCGTAAAGACAAAATAACAAAAAGCCTCTTTTTGAAGATGACAGAGAACTTGATATATTAGATTTTGTTCACACTGATATATGTGAACTTGAAGGGATTTCTTTTGATGATTCATCTATCACGATCAATTTTGGGAAAATGTGGTCATTATTTATTTAGTAACTCTTGTAATTTCTAGCTGATAATTACACACTATTCCATCTCATGTATCTCTTGTACAGGATTCCTGTAACCGCTAAGTCATAATTTTTTCATTTATCTTCCTATATTATTAACCAACATTTTCCTTATTTATTACAAGGAGGAATTTTTTACCTATAAGTATTGGTGGTCTTACGTTATATTGAGTACAGGAACAATATAGATAACATAAAAGTGTGTAGAAAAGAGAGTTTTATTTAGTTGAAGGAAGGTTATCTTTTGGTAGTGCTTAGGACTCAATTCTTCTCCATAGTTTGTTCAGTTATAATGTTTTGTTGTGTTGTTAGGTCTTGGAGAGGACAAGTCAAGCAGATTACTATTGGCTAATAAGAATTTGTCACAATGACCATTAATCTCCTTAAAGATAATGATATATTCGTTCAGCTTGATGATATTCTATTTTCTTCATTTTATTTTAGAACTGTAATTATTATTTTCATTAATACTAAAGATCAAATGAAATGAGTTAATCAAGACATGTGTCCATTTTTTTCGATAAACAATTTCATAATCGTACTTAGCTCCACATTTGTCTCCATTTATAAGAAGTGACCAATGTCTTCAATCTCAGGAAGTTTATGACAATACCATCTAAATAGAACATTAATTACAACGCTAGTACATATAGACATACATACATTATTTTTTGGTAAATTTGAAAATGAAGGAACACTCTTCCCCTTTGGTTGTCAAGTTGTTAGAAGAATACAAGTCTATATTTGCCTAGATAATTTGTAGATGGCTTCCTCTACCAACTATATGGTTTAAATATAATACTAATTAATAGGGATCCTATCAGGGCCCAATTCTAAAAACTGGATGTGGCTGGCACTCGAGAACCATTATTGGTCCCCAAGTAAACCCTCATCCTGGATGACTACAAGCGGAAGACTAACTCAAGAATACAAAAGATTAAAAATCAAATAAATTCAATAACTCAATCAACTTTAAAATATTGTGAAAACTAATCAATACATGAACTTAGAGTTTGTAAAAACAAGTTGAAGAAGATACATATTGAAACTACACAACTTTGTCTATCTATGAAGGCTCTACTATAGTAGAAAGATATCAGGACATGACCCACGACATCCCAAAACTACTAAATGTAAGGTAAAGGTGAAATCCACTAGAATATAAGAAGGCTTACCAAAGTTAGCTTGAACTAAATGAAAAGAAACATACTTAATTACCTCTTCTCAACGTACTCAACTTAACTCAACTCAAAGAGAATAGATCAACTCAACTTAGAGAAAATAGGGCTCAACTCAATAATAGGATAATCAACTCAGTGAACCATAGTTCAACTCAACTCATAGAAAAATGGCTCAACTAAACAATAAGATACTCAACTCTGGATAAAGCAACAATAAAAGATGCAATATATGGAAAGCCTTTAAAAGAGTAGATAGCAACTCAATGCATTGAAGAATACAATAATAACTAAGTTTGTATATATAAAAATACAATATAAATTATGGGAAATTCATTAGCCTACAACAAATACTATGAGCTATGTGATGATACATCGTCTAACCCACGTTGCCAGAACTATTTTGAATATTGTTGTGTGATTGAAACAAATAAAAGGGAGACATCCAGGTTAGTTCTCTTCACCTCCCTCTTCTATGTAATATATTTGTGTGGTTTGCTTAAAATATTACGGGTCTACATGTATGTGAGCAATATTCTATTATGCATATTTGTCTTTACTTGTATTCTGTGGTATTTTCTCTAAGTTTTAGCAGGGATCTGGATCTTAGAGTTCAAGATATGGAGAGTCTCCATGAGAGGGAAACAATAGATGAATTGATTCCCGATTTATGTTTTGAATATTATTTCCTCTTTTATTGTTGTGTAATAACTTGTAAAATCCAACTCTCACTATATATGAAAATAATTGGGGGATCGTCTACGGGGAGAGGGACTACGTGCTACTTGTTTATTTTATCATAATTTATTTAGAAAAGCATGCTTATAGGATTGTGATCTGTTTGATAGTCCATATTTTAATAAATCCATTTTATATCTAATTAAAATAAAACAAATATGCCATAGCCATTAATCATCTATTTAATATTTAACTATAGTTTAAAAAATGACCGTGATTAAATTGCTTATTATAATATGTTTGGATTGGCATTAACCATCTTAATTAATAACAAAATAAATGACAGGCGTTCGCTCTTTGTTTCATTTAATGCAACAAAGTTTTTATATATAATAAATGAACAGAAATTGTGAATATTGCCTTTTTATGTGTTATATTGAAATATTATTTTTAGATACATTTCCTATAGGATCTAACTAATTTTAATATATTATTAAAGTGTAGTATGTATGAATTAGACATAAATAGTTATAAATGTATGCCTATGATTAGAAATCAATCCTAGCATTTCACTTGGAAATTATGCCTGGACTAAAAACAAAATAACTTTCAGCATGTTGAAATTGAGATAAACTTACTTTGAATATGTTTTGCTCATTGTAAAATAATTTTTGCAATGCATTTATTTTTTGAAACTAAAAATAAGATAATAAATTATCAGCATGCTTTAAAATCTACCTTGACTGTTATTGTTGCATGTAATTAACCAACCAACTTGTTAATCACTTAGTTAGCATGTATATAGGTTTTAAATAATTTTTAGCATGTTAAATAACTAAAATAACCTACTGACTTCAAAATTAAATCTACATGAATCATTTAATTTTTGTAGTTGATCAACTGTTCTGCCACTGGAACCCAGCTACTGATAATTTAATGCGTCTGCCATTTTTTTAACTAGGTTAAATATTAATCTCTACATCGTAACTTTGACACTTAAGGGTCAGTCACTGAATTTCTGTATCTAAAATAATTCTCTGCATTAATAACAAATTTACTACTGTTTTTTCTAAAATAAGTTTATGCATTGCTTTCCTGTCATATGTTAAAATCAGTTAATGACTTTTTCTGTCCTCGTAATAATTTATGCATCTCTGAAATTAATCAATAAATGTTATAATACTGTTATGTTTGTATGCACTCACTTAGCATGAAACCTTTCACTAATTATGTGCTTGTACGCTAATATTTAAATTTAGAGGCCAACTTGAAACCTTTCTTGTTAAATGCTTGTCCAACATGTTTGACTTGGTGTCTAGGTGGGCCTATATATTTTATTTTTGTCTTAACCATCCTAATAGTAGTCCAATGCCTGTTGGACATTAAGCGGGGACGTTAGACACCTTTTAGGACGAAAAGCATGCGGTGGTGGGGTAGGGGTAATTTAGGCCCTATGGATATGATGATATCGACTCAGGCTTAAGCGACAAACCTTGGTTTTTTCTGTCCCTATCCGGAAGCCTACATAAAAAATAAAATAAAATAAAAGTCGAGTGCTGATCCATAAAGTTCTTCAGAGTCTCCCTTTCCTTTTTACCCTTTTTTGTGTTTAATTATAATTATTTGGGGTAGTTTTAAAAATAAGATAATATCCGATTATACTATTTACTTGTGCATTTTTCTGTCTTCTCGCTTATCTCCTTATTAATTGTTTAAATACTTAATTTATTGTTATGTCTTCACTTAGTCTTGCATGCCTAGGTAATTAATAAAAAAAAAAAAAGATATTAATTGTCTATTTATTGTTATCACCTAGCAAGCATGTTTAAATTAAATAAATAATAATGAAGTGACCTTAATTGCTATTTGTAACCCCCACATAACTGCATGAGATACGGTCGGGACCCACATTTGTGGACCTCGAGGGATGCCCTTCCCCCCGAGGTAACTTGAATCCTTACCCGATCTCTGGTTCGTTGACCTTAGCTAGACTTAGTTATGTTAGATAGGTGCCCTAACGCACCTTAACTCGTTAGGTGGCAACTCTTCATTCTCCCTAAACCCAAAAGAGTTGTTAGGTCGTGCACCAAAACCCGGTTTTGAGAAAAACGGGGGGCGACATAGGTCAAGGGACGAATCCAGTAGCTACAGAACTCTACCTACACCCTTCCATTGCATGCCATGGATCAGTCCATGCCCCGTATGTAGTTGTCGTGGATGGGTCCTGCTTGATGTCCTAAGTCGGTTAAGTAATGAGTCTTTAGGTAAATTCTTTTTTCATTAAGCATTAAGTGCAGTCGTTTTGTATAGTATTAATTCACCTATATAAGAGTTTTTAATACATTAACTAACCCATTCACCTCATAAATCCCAAGACCCCCAAACCCATAACCAACTTCTCCCCAAATAAACTCTCTCTAGAACTCCGTGAAGAAGAAAGGTGAAGCTAGGGTTGAAGATTCAATCTTTTCTCCTCAAATTCGTGGTGAATCTTCAATAAGGTATGGCAGTTCTTTATATATGGGTATACATCACCCATAGATCCGTTCCAAATCACCAATTTCGAAGCTATAAAACCCAAAAGTTAGGTTTGACTTTAATCTCATGGATTCCTATCAAATTCATTTTAAATGATTGAGTTATGTTTTTTTACAGATATATTGATGATTTTATATGATTTTAAGTTGAATTCCTCAATAATCCAAGAATTACCCTATTTTCTCAAATTGGACTCAAGTGTGGGTATTGATTGATGCAAGTGGAATGGCATAGAATTATAAATGTTATGAATAGATTACTTGAATTATATCATCATCCATGCCTAATGTTGTAATTATGGATGTGTTATTAGGTGTGGTTTGAGACAACCTAAGACCATTCCAAAATCTTGTGCTCTGATACCATGTTTGTCCGGGGTACACCTTGGATACAACACGGTGTACTCAACCCCAAAGGTGTATCATACAAGCCTCATAGCATTCTTGAACATAAGAACATCGGAAAGTAGAGAAGAATTTAAAATTTTCTTTACAATCGAAAACATCTTTCATAAAAACAAGCGGAAGACTTCTAAATTTGTCTCAAACCATCTAAGTACTCTTTGAATACAACATTGGGACTTAGCCCATACAAAAGCTTGACATAAAGTAAAAGACAAAAAAAGGAACATAATGGGTTTTGTCCTCGAAACTATAAGGGCTAACCAAGTCTTCATCTTCAAGCACCTTAGAAACCCATTAGTCAAGCATAGAACACCAATATCTCCAAACCCTACACTTTGGTAAAAATGGAGAAGAAATATGGGTTAGCACATTAGATGTACTAAGTATAGAAGCCATGCAAAAACATGCTTTAAATGGACATTCTCTTTGAAAGTTGTGTTTTTATGCCATTTTGGTAAAACATCATGAATATTGATAAAAGTAGCATAATATAAGTCACAACCAACATACGGGCCATATTTTCACATCAGAACCTATTCCACATATGAACTTTTACCTTCACATTAAGCTTTCACCTGAAGTAACCCTCAAGCTACAACTTGTGCAATGTATGGGTAGCATCCCATACCACCACCCACACTAAGGTACCACATTAAGGGTACCAAAAGTAAACTTACCATTCATCCTTCCACCTTTACGCAATAAAGCACATAATAGACATAAACATTACATAAGTTACATTATCACATTAGGACCACCATCTAAGACAAGTCATACTTGTGCAATGTATGAGTGGCATCCACTACTCACACTATGTACTCCTTTGAAGTTATGATAGACAAGGCACATTCATATACAATAAGTCATGAGAAGGAAGTATCTAATAATACAATCCAAGTATAGCATGCATCATCTCATTTAAGCATATGTCAACATTCTTCATTAGCTTCATTTAGAGCACCTTCATTCATTAGACAATAGATCATCATTCACATTAACTTTATCATGATAGGAATTTCATACATTAGCCATTAAGACATAGAGAACTCACTATGATCCTGTCCAATCCTACTCGTGCAATGCACAAATAGCATCCCATATTACCATCCACACTTCATAGAACTCATCAAGAAACAATAATGCTCATCTTACATAATGGGAATAGGCATTAACCGACATAGACCATGAGAGCTAAATCATGGAATCCGGTGTCATATAACCGCACACCAAAGAAAGGTGTTCTACTTCCCTAAGTTAGAACTAGGTAATATCTTAGCTTTGGTAAGAAGACCACTGGCTAATATATATCCTATATGGGCACATAGTTATGGGATAGGAAGATGTTCATAGGAACTCTAGCCTAACATTAGAAAAGTTTCCATCTTACCATATCCACTCAATGCTTAGCCTCCATTCCCATAGAGTAGTTCATTTAGATTAGCATCATTGTACTTGAGAGGGCTACCAATGCTGGGTCTACCGAACCAAAGTCTATTACACAAGAAAGGGCCACCATCACTTGGTCTACTGATTCAAGGGTACATTAGGGATAGCTCATTGACTTTCCAAGAGGGGTGCCATAAATATTGGGTGTACCAATACAAAGTCATCATTTCACACATGAAAGGGCTACCAACCTAGGTCTACCGGTTCAAGGTTCATCACATTAGTTCCTAGACTCATCATGAAGGGCTACCAACACTAGGTCTACCGGTTCATGTCATAGCCTAGAATACTTCATCATTCATTTATGAAAGGAATGCCATTGGCCTATCGATTCATATTTATCAAGTCAAGACACATTCATTACTCAAGAGAGGATGCCTAAGCCTACCAACTCAAGTTTCAACAATCAACTATACGTCCATTCATTCAAGAAGAGGATGCATAAAGCCTACCAATTCAAGATATGCGTCATCACATTACTTTCATTTATACAAGAAAAGCATGCATCAAGACTACCAATTCAAGATATACATCATAAAGAAGAAAACCCTTCACATTCCATCATTATCATTCTTGAGTGTAAATTGAGAATACACTATCAACAATAACACAATTACAATGTCTACATGATCATCATTCTATCATTGAAATCACATGCATATCCTTCACATCATAATCATACATAGTAATTAAACACCTCCACCTTTCAAGTGGATCAACATCTCTAGCACAATTCTACTTCAACATGTAATTAGCTCATAACTTGCCTTCAAGGCCATGAATCTCAAATCACCAATACACCAATAATTTACCATAATTAAGGCATATCTAATGATATAATTCAATAATACAAAGAAATTTAGACAAAATCCCTTCATAAGCTTTCATAATCATCAAACGCACTTCATAAGGCACAATTTAGAAATTGAGAGAAATCATGGGTTCATAGAGTGTTTTCATCATACATAATCAATTAAACACCAATACAATTATAATATGTCATTAGAAACAATTTTAAAATGTTTGATGAAAGAACCCATGAGATTGAGTAAAACCCTAGATTTTTCATACTTTGAAATCACTTTGGATTTGGCTGCTTGAATCAAAAGTTAGACAAGGATCAAGACCACCATACATTAATAGATGAATTACACAAAAAACAACTCAATTATCCCTCCTCTTCAAGCCATAATTGTTCTTCTTCTCTTGGTCTTCAATGGAGTTTTAGAGAGAAGATATTTGGAGAGGGAGGGGTGATGATTTGGGTGTTTTGAATAAAGGAGTAAATGAAGCATTTTAAGGCTTGAAACTATTTATATTTACGATATAAACCATTTAAAATCAACCCCACATAATAAAACATTAAAACAAAATTACATAAAAACCCCTAACTTAGGCTGCCCCGTCAGTGACCTAGTCCACTTCTACGGTCCGTGAAAGGGCACCACACCCTGTCGTGGTGCCCGTAGTCCTCTAGGTAGTGTAATCCCTTTCCTTGCCAATCCTCAAGATGCTAAGCCATCTTCACGGCCACTTCTATGGGCCATGGTCAAGACCATTGACCGTGGAGTGGTCCGTGAAGTTTGGGTAATAGCTTGGCCAAAATGCCTTGACTCCTATGCCACCAAGTGACCTTCATAGCCACTTCTATGGACCGTGGTCAGGACCACTGGCCGTGAAGTAGTCCGTGGACTTCAGGAAGTTCTTGGCCAAGGTTGGGCAGCCTTGGCCTTTGGCTTAGGACTTGCCCCTTTTGCTTGGCACTTGCCCTTGCAACCATCAACAAACTTTGAAAGGTCCATCAACTTCTATCTTTCTCTCAACTAATCTAAATACTCTTTGAATACAACATTGGGAGTTAGCCCATACAAAAGCTTAACATAAACTAAAAGACACAAAAAGGAACATAATCGGTTTTGTCCTCCAAATTATGAGGACTCACCAAGTCTTCATTTACAAGCACCTTAGAAACCTATCTTTTGCAACATAGAACACCAATATCTCCAAACCCTACATTTTTGTAAAAGTGGAGAAGAAATATGGTTTAGCACATTAGTGTATTGAGTATGGAAGCCATGCAAAAACATGCTTAAAATGGAGATTCTCTTTGAAAGTCGTGCTTTTATACCATTTTGGTAAAACTTCATGAACATTGATAAAAGTAGCATAATATAAGTCACAAACAACATATAAGTCATATTTTTACATTAGAACCTAATCCACGTATGAACCTTTACCTTCACCTTAAGCCTTCACCTCAAGTAACCCTCAAACTATAACTTGTGCAATGTATGGGTAGCATCCCATTCCACCACCCATATTAAGGTACCACCTTAAGGGCACCAAAAGTGAACTTACCATTCATCCTTTCCACCTTTACGCAATAAAGCACATAAGAGATATAAACATTACATAAGTGACTTCATTATATTAAGACCATCATCTAAGACAACTTTAAGTCATACTTGTGCAATCTATGAGTAGTATCCCATACTACTACTCACACTAAGTAATCTTTTGAAGTCACCATAGACAAGTCACATTCATATACAATAAGTCATGAAAAGGAAGTCACTAACTATACAATCCAAGTATAGCATGCTTCATCTCATTTAAGCATATATCAACATTCTTCATTAGTTTCATTTACAAAACCTTCATTCATTAGACATAAGATCATTATTCGCATTATGTTTTTCATCAGAGGACTTTCATACATTAGATATTAAGACATAGAGAACTCACTATGATCCTCTCAAAGACTACTCGTGCAATGAATGGATAACACCCCATACTACCATCCACACTTCATAGAACTCATCAAGAAACCATAATGCACATATCACATAATGGGAATAGGCATTAACCGACATAGACCATGAGAGCTAAATCATAGAATTCGGTGTCATATAACCCCATACCGAAGAAAGGTGTTCTACTTCCCTCAGATAGAACTAGGTAATATCTTAGCTTTGGTAAGAAGACCACTAGCTAATATACCTTAAATCAGACCAGGACAGTTTGGTCTCCTATAGTCACTTGTACCGAGTTTTTTTAGGCTTTTTCAGCTAGGTTTATCCCCTACAACTTAAAAAATATATTAGGGATCAGTTCTCCAATTTGTAGAATGGTTCCATGACTATGTTTGAGTATGGAGCAATGTTCCACGAGCTCTCCCTCAATTCTATTATGATTTTACCAACTAATGAGGAGAGAGTTTAATGTTTTATCTGTAGATTGAGACTTCAACAGTAGATTGAGACTCAATCTATGGTCTCTACTGGTCGTTTCATTTTTATGTTGTTCACCACACCCTTACTATTGAGAAGCTCCTTCGTGAGGCCCAAGTATGAATTAACAAGAGAGCTAGATATGAGGGTAGCTATAGTGGGTCTTTTTCCAGGTCCACAAATTCTTAGGATACGACTCGACAATGCATTTAGTAGGGTCAGTCTAGTGGGCCTTTCCAGGCCTTATTGTAGACTTTAGAAGGTGACTAGTATAGCCAGAGTGAGGTTGGCTCTAGTTAGAGTCTTCAGTCCCAGCCTTTTTCTTTAGGCCATGGCGATTATTCTTCTAGGAGTAGGTCATCATTGACTTCCTTGATTGTGGAGAGTTAGATCAATGGGCTAGAGATTGCCCTTTGCATAGGTGGATTACTTCAAGTTCATAGCTAGCTCCCCCAGCTCTACCAGCACCACATGTAACACCTCAAATTAGGGGTCGAGGTTAGGAAAAAAACTATCATAGTGGATAATAGGGTATTCGGGTGGTATGCTGGGGAGGAAGGTCAGGTGGTAGAAAAGATGTCCAGGTCACTGGTAGACATGGCCATTTCTATGAAGGTCTATCGAGGGTGGAGGCTAAGGCATCACATGATGTGATCAAAAGTACTATTCGTTTACGCCATCATCCAACCTAGGCTTTATTTGATCCTTGATTTACATATTCTTACATGTCTTTTTATTATGTTTCTCATATATGTATGAGTTCTTAGCCTATGGTAGCACCGTTTCTTATGTTTATCCACGTGGGTGAATCTTAATTAATAGATCAGGTGTTTTGATCAAACTTAGTTACTAACCTTATATTTCCTTATATTCTTCACTTCTATGTGCTTCTTGGCATGTAATGGTTATCCCCTATCTTGAGGTTTTTTATTACATCTGTAAGACCATTGACTTATTCATGCCTAGTATTCCTCCGATGGTGTGACATGGATCCTTTAGTAACACACAGATTAGAGTTATCTCTTTTGTTCTGGCATGGAGGCTAGTTACTAGCGGGTGTTTTGCTTACATGGCCTATTTATTTAATGTGAGTAAGAAAGTTTGTCTTGTTAAGTCAGGTACAATTTTCTATGATTTTTTCAATGTGTTTTCTACTAACCTACCTTGCCTACCCCTAAAGCATGAAATTGATTTCCCTATTTACCTTGAGTTGTATTCACAACCTACTTTTATTTTACCATATTAGATGGCTTCTTCTAGTCTGAGGTAGCTCCGTGTTTAACTCCATGATCTATTGTGAAAGGGATTTATGTAGCCTAGTATATCGCCTTTATGTTCTCCAATTCTATTTGCTCAGAAGAATGATGGTACACTGCACATATGTATTAAATATAGGCAACTAAATAACGTGAAGAGGAATAACTTTTATATATGCCTAAGATTGATGACATATTCAACTACTTCCAAGGTCCTGCAATGTTTTCAAATACTGATCTGAGGTATGGTTACCACCAGCTGAGGATTAGGGCAGTGGACATCTCTAAGTACGCATTTAGGACTCTATATAGCCACTACAAGTTTATGGTGATATCTTTTGTGTTGAATAAAGACCCTACAACCTTCACTTACTAGATGACATTTTGGTATACTCAGGGAGCATAAGTGGTCAGGAGTAGCATTTGAGTATTGTGCTGCAGACATTGACAGATCAATGTCTTTATGTCAAGTTCTCAAAATGTGAAATTTTTCTTGAGTGTATGTTGTGTCTAAGGATAGTATCGTGGTAGATACAGAAAAGATGGAGTTACTTGTGATTGGGCTAGGTTTGCTTTGGTTAAAGAGGTTTGAATATTAGTCCGATGATCGGGCTACTACAAAAGCTTTTTAGAAGTCTTTTAATATTGTAATACCTGTAACTGGGTTGACTCGTCTTGTTGTTCCCTTGTAGTAGTCTGAGGAGGAAACTCATAGAATTGGTGCATACTACCCCTATATTGACTCCTCTAGTTGAGGCCGAGTGTAACACCCCATACCCCAAAATAGACCTTAAAATAGATTTCCAGAAGTTGTAGGTGCAACTCACGAATGCCACCCGTAAACTGTAGGGTGACCCACGGCCCGTGCTGTTGGTCCGTGGTTTACATCAACAACCTCCCCCATAACTCCAGAGAAAAATTCAGCCAAGTGTTGACCGTCGACCGAACCTACAATCCATAGGTCGGGTCACGAATGGTGGATCGACGCCCCTTATTTCAGCCTCCAGTGGTGATCGACGGATGACCAGCACGGACAATTGGTCAATCAATGATCCATCAGTCCCATCGGTTAGTGACTCCAACAGTAGTTAAGTTAAGGGTCTTTTGGTCTTTTCCTATTTCGTTCGACCCCTAAACTACATCATTTTAACCCTAAACTTCGTGGTTTTGGTTAGTTTTAGTCTTGAAACATAACTACAACTTTCCTAAGTCAAATCATTCATCAAGACTTAGAAAGTTAGAACGCTAAGAAAAGAAAGAAGTCAAGAACAGTAGTTCAAGAATGCAACAAGTTTCCGCTAGTTCCAGACCTAAAATCGAAGGATTTCTCCATGAAATTTTTTACCAGGTATGTGGGATTTCACTAGTGGGTTACTTTCGCCCATTAGGTCCCTAGAATTCAGTTAGATTCTTGATTCCTTATTATTAACTAGACTTAGGGTTTCTATAGTTAGTTCATGTGGTTTTATGTCATTATTAGAAGCTCCCACAGTTCAGTAAGACTCTATTGCATTAACCACATTTCTGTATAGTTAGTTTTATATATTAATATGTTATAAAAGTGGCCTTTATATTCAGTTAGTTCAGTATTCAATATCTATATCATGTTCAGTTTATATCCTTGCTTTATTGCTTGTTCAGTTATATGTTTATTTCAGCTTTGCTCTATCTTGCATGCTCAGTACCTTTCAAGTATTGATGCATACTCTGCGCTACATCTTCTCGTGATGTAGGTTCGGTCCTACGCAGTCAGATCACGTATAGATAGGTTCCCAATCTCTAGCTCAGCAGCGTCAGTGGTGAGTCTTCATTCTCCAAGGATAATAGTCATGTTATTTACTTCAGCAATTTAGTCTTTTAGTTTCAATTTTACTAGATTTAGCTGGGGCATGTCCCAGTACTTCTAGTTAGTTAGAGGAAATTTTCAGACATAGTTAGATTCAGCTTGGTATTAGGGTTCAATATTTATGTTGTATTAAACTCCCAAATTTGTTATTTTCGCTTTTAGTATAAGGGTATTTCCACATTATTTCAGATTTACTTGTGATTATCTTCCGTATCAGTTATTATTATTATTATTATTATTATTATTATTATTATTATTACTATTATTATTATTACTGTTAGTATGCTCATGTGATGCCAGCAGGGTTAGATTAGGGTCACTTGTGATCCTAGATCCCGTGTCCGCGTCTTATGGTAGCTCGGGGTTTGACAAACTTGGTATTAGAGCACTAGGTTAAAGTGTCTTAGGATGTCTGAAAGGCTACGCTAGGTAGAATCCTTTTAATGGGTGTGTAGTACGCACTACATCTAATTAAAGGGATGCTACAAAGTGTTTTAGGAAGAATCTTCATTTTTCTTATTACTCTTATCATGCGTAAGGTATGGTCTAATTCATCCTTCTAACTCGACATTCTACATTTCAGTGATCATGCCTACCTGTAGAGCTAATGCCAGGAATGCGTATGCCAGGAACACAAACGCAGCTCCTCCAGTCCAAGATCAAGAAGTTTTTAATGTAGAGTTCAGGAACGCCATTTAGATGTTGGCTCAGAGTGTGGCCAACTAGAACAATCAGCGTGTTCCAGTTCAGATAGATGCTAATGTTAGGTCAACTGCATCCAAAGTGTGATATTTTGTTAGGATGAATTCGCCAGAGTTCTTAGGATTGTAGATTGGTGAGGATCCACAAAACTTCATTAATGAGGTCATGAAGATATTTGAACTGATGCAAGTAACCGAGAATGATCATGTTGAGTAAGCATCGTACCAACATGAAGATTTGGCTCATATCTAATCTACTCAGTGGAAAGAGAACAGAGGTACAGATGCAACTCTTATTACCTGGGATTGCTTTTGTAAGACATTTTTGGACAAGTTCATCCCAAGAGAGTTAAGAGAGGAAAAAGCTCAGAAATTTATGAACTTCAGACAAGGTAGCATGATAGTCCGAGAGTATGGGCTCAAGTTTACCTAACTCTACAGGTATGCTCCTCAAATGGTTGCTGATTCCATGGCCCAAATGATTAAGTTTCTATATAGAGTGTCAGATTTAGTGAAAATAGAGTGTAGGAATGCCATTTTACTTGAAGATATGAGAATCTCTAGGCTTATCACTCACACTCAGTAGGTTGAATATGATAAACTTAGGGAATAGGCCAAGGCGAACAAAAAGGCTAGGATTATGAACTATGACTACTCTCAACAAAAATTAGGTAGTGATAATTGTTCGCAATTTCAACAGATGTCTTCAACTATAGCACCATCATTAGCTAGTGTTTCATCCTCCAAATCCCGTTATGATAAAAAGGGTAGGGCATCAGGCTTAGCGAAGTGTTTCAGGTATCAAAACCTACCCAACTTGTCCTAAGTATGGTAAGAACCATCCGGGCGAGTGTCCTTCTAGACAGGGTCAAAGAGATAACAATGGTAAAGCTCAGTCTAAAACTTCAACAGCACTAGCAGGTCTCTCGACACATAAGGGTAACTCATATAGTAAAGGTGGCGGACAGCGTCTAAATAAGTTGTATGCTCTTCAGGCTCACCAGAATCAGGAAGACTCTACAGATGTAGTCACTGGTACGTTACGAGTCTTTGACTTAGATGTTTATTCTTTGTTAGATCTAGGGGCTACGCTTTTCTTTGTAACTCCTTATATAGTAGTCCAATTTGATGTTAGTCTAGAAAATCTTTCAGAAACTTTCTCTGTCTCTACTCCAGTCGGTGACTCAGCTACAGTTAGATGGGAATACATAAATTGCCCTTTCACAGTCTCCTAGAAAGTCACATTAGCAGACATTATAGAGTTAGAAATGGTAAACTTCGATGTCATTCTAGGCATGGATTGGTTACATTCCTGTTATGCCTCATTTGATTATAGAACTATGATTGTTCGTTTTCAGGTTCTAGATGAGCCAATCTTAGAATGGAAGGGTAGTAGCTTAGCGCCTATAGGTCGATTCATTTCTAAGGGTTGCCTCTGTCATAGTTTGAGTTAAGGATTCAAGCTTCGAAACCCCAAATCTTGAGTCAATTCCCTAGCTAACGAGTTCCCAAATGTGTTCCCATAAGATCTTCTTGAAGCTCCTCCCGATAGGAAATCGACTTTGGAATTGATCTCCTTCTAGATACCTATCCTATCTCAATTCCTCCTTAAAGAATGGCTCTATCTGAGCTTAAGGAATTGAAAGGGTAGATGAAAGACCTTCTATATAAGGGTTTCATAATGCCTAGTATTTCCCCATGGGGTGCACTAGTGTTGTTCGTGAAGAAGAAAGATGGTTCTCTCAGAATGTGCATTGACTATACAAAGTTGAACAAGGTCACAATCAATAATAAGTATCCCATCCCAGGATTGATGACTTGTTTGACAAACTTCTGGGTGCTAGTCATTTCTCAAAGATAGACCTCTGATTGGGTTATTATCAACTCAAAGTTATAGATAGTGATATTCTGAAGACAACCTTCAAAACTCAGTATGGTCATTGTCAATATGTAGCTATGGTCATTTGGACTAACCACTTCTCCTGTAGCTTTCATGAATTTGATGAATAGAGTGTTCAAGCAGTACTTGGACTTGTTCGTTATCATTTGTATTGATGGTATCTTCATTCACTCTAGGAATGAAGAAGAACATGCAAATCTTTTAAGGGTTGTTCTGCAAACTCTCAAAGATCCAGTTATTGTTAGGTTCAGTAAATGTGACATTTTGGCTGCAATCTATTGCTTTCCTTGGTCACATTGTTTCTAGCAAAGGAATCCGAGTAGATTCTTTAAAGATAGCAACAGTGAAACAATGGCCCAGACCTACCTCTCCTACAAATATCAAAAGTTTCTTGGGTCTAGTAGGTTATTATAGAAGATTAGTGAAAAGATTTCCACTGATAGCCTCTCCATTGACTATGTCGACACAGAAAAAGGTCAAGTTTTAGTGGTCAGATGACTCTGAGAAGAGCTTTGTAGAATTGAAAACTAGGTTTACTACAACTCATGTTTTCACTCTGCCAGAGGGTTCAGATGGTTACGTGATTTATTGTGATGCATCCAGAGTCGTCCTAGGTTGTGTGTTGATGAAATGAGGTAAAGTTATAGCTTACGCTTCTAAACAGTTTACGGTGCATGAATAGAACTATCCAACTCATGACCTCAAGCTAGTAGCAATGGTGTTTGCATTTAATATTTGTAGGCATTACATGTATGGCGTTCACATGGATGTATTCACAGACCATAAGACCCTTCAGTATGTGTACACCCAAAAAGATTTGAATCTTCACCAGAGGAGATGGGTTAAATACCTTAAGGACTACGATATGAGTGTGCATTACCATCCTGGTAAGGCCAATATGGTAGCAGATGCACTTAGTAGACTATCTATGGGTAGTGTAGCACATGTTGAGGAAAAAGTAAAGGAACTAGCAAAGGAGTTCATCTTATGAGCTTATAAGGTAGTGGTGTAACAGTTCAAAATGGGTCAGAGTCTTTTTTGGTAGTGGAGGTGAAGGAAAAGCAAGACAGTGATATGATATTTCTTGAACTAAAGGGTGCAATCCACCAGCAGAGGGTTGAGGTTTTCTCCCAAAGGGGGTATAGTGTGCTTCTCTATCATGGTCAATTATGTGTTACTAAGGTGGGAGAGTTTAGACAGCAAATTCTTGCAGAAGCCTCATAACTCTATATATTCTATTTATCCGGGTACTAAGATGTACAGTGATATGCGAGAAGTCTATTGGTGGAATGGCATGAAAAGAGATATAGCAGATTTTGTGGTTAAGTGCCCCAATTTCCAGGAAGTCAAGGTAGAACATGAGAAACCAAGAGGTATGACTCAAGTGATCGACATTCCTACTCGGAAGTGGAAAGTGATCAACATGGACTTCGTCATAGGTTTACCTTGTACTTGCAGACAACATTACTCCATTTGGGTGGTAGTTGATAGAGTTACCAAGTCTTCACCCTTTTTTGAGGTTAAGACTACACATTCAGTGGAGTATTACACCAAGCTTTAAATTAATGAGATAGTTAGGTTTCATGGGATTCCTTTGTCTATCATCTCAAATAAAGATCTTTAGTTTACCTCTCATTTTTTGAAGTCAGTTCAGAAAGGTCTTGGTACTAAGGTTAACCTTAGCACAACATTTCATCCATAGATGGATGGTCAGGCAGAGCATACTATTCAGACCTTAAAGGACATGTTGAGAACTTGTGTGATCGACATCAAGGGTAGCTGGGATGATCACCTTCCTCTTATTGAGTTCACCTACAATAATAGTTACCATTCCAGCATTCAGATGGCCTTTTTTGAGGTGTTCTATGGACGTAGATGTAGATATCCAGTTGGTTGGTTTGAAGTAAATAAATCATCCTTAATAGGGCTAGATTGAATTCATGATGCTATGGGGAAAGTGTAACTCATTAGAGATAGACTTAAGGCAACCCAGAGTAACCAAAGTCTTATGCAGATGTAAGGAAAAGGGAACTAGAGTTCCAAGTTGATAATGGGGTTTTCCTGAAAGTTTCACCTATGAAAGGGGTGATGAGATTTGGCAAGAAAGGGAAGCTCAGTCCTAGATATGTATGCCCTTACAAGATATTGAAAAGGATTGGTAAAGTGGCTAATAAGTTAGAGTTGCCAACAGAACTAGTAGCAATGCATCCAGTTATCCACATTTTGCTCTTCAAGAAGTGTGTTGGTGATCCAGCATCTATTGTACCTTTAGAAAGTGTGGATGTGAAGGATAGTCTCACTGATGAAGATGGAGCAGCTGAAATCCTTGATCGTCAGGTTGGAATGCTGTGAAACAAAGAAGTCTCTTCAGTCCATGTTTTGTACAGGAGTCAGTCCATAGAGGGAGCTACCTAGGAAGCAGAAGCTGCCATGAAGGCCAACTATCCTCACCTTTTTCCTTCCAATTGTATTCCATCTTGAGGTAATAGTTACCCTTCAATTTCTCGATCATTCATGTACACTTTCAGTCTTAATATCATGTTCCTTCAGTTTGTACTTGTATTTTCAGCTTATTTGCATGTTCTTGGAACTTAGTTTAGTCAGAAATCAGTTTCTAGTGTTTAGTGGTATGGTGGTAGCTCTGATGAGTCCATAATTTGTACTCATTTAGGGCTATATATTGATAGAATTAGTGTCCTCAAATGTATATTTTGTCTCAATATCTGAAAATCCTTAAGTTTCAGGTATTAGAAGTTGGAGGGAAAGCATGGACACTACTTAGCAAAAAGGAACAAAAGTACTGAAAGATCAAAGAAATAAATTTCTAAGAATCGCCGAACCCATTCGGCGAGTCACCAAAAGGTCTTATCCTCACCTTTGGTGACAGTGTGCTAAGCCCTGAAGGAAAGAATCAAATTGAGCAATTCCACAAAGTTATACTATGCCGCCTAATGATCCAAACGCGATGATGCTGAAGGATAGACCAAGACGGCAATGAAACCTACCAAAAGGCGCATCGCTGAGATAATTAGCGATCTCAACTAACAATGCTGAATGACCCGCTGAAGTATAGATTTTTGAAAACTATAAATACTAATTGAAGAATTGTAATTTAGTATCAGATTTTTAAATATAGAATTTTTAATATAGATTCTTGAGTTCTAAGTTTCGAGAGGGTTTTAATGAACTTAAATATTCAAAGGGTTTCAACACCAAGAAATTGGACTTGGGCCTTGTGGATTCTTCAATCTTGGTTTATTTTGAGACTTAAATCTTCATACCCATTTGAATGCAAACTCATTTTGGTATAAACTTCTATCTCTTTTACATGTCTTGCTAAAACCCCAATTCTTGGGGTGTGATTTTGTGAATATGGGTTAGATTATCTATTGGGCCTTGCTTGTTAATGATTTATTTGTTTTTTAGATGTGATTTCGTTTAGTAGTTGTGGTGGAACTTAATGAAATTGTAGTTGCAAATACGATTTCACATTTGTGTTTTCGACTTGCTTGAGAGAGAGGTTGTAAAACTAAGACTACTAAATTGATGGTCGGTGGGATTGGGTTGACAAGAGGTTCAGCTCGAGACGGTGAACCCTAGTCTTATTCCCACACACTGAGCTCGAGAGAGTGAATGGGCTAAGGCGGAGGCCGCTCTTCATTTGGCAAGTGGGTGTCTGAGAGGAACCCATTTGATTCGGGGTAAGTTACTCGAGAGAGAATTTATTCCTTCTATAGTCTAGCCTAGTCACAAATATTCAACGGATTTATTTTCAAAAGCATGTATCCAATAGTTTAGTTTTTCCCGTATTCTTATCACATCCCAAGAACCACATCTCCTTGATTAGTACTTCTTATATTTTTGTTGTTTTTACTTACTTGTGACAAAACCCACATTGATAATTTACGCTTGCATCACACCTTAGATTTAGCATGTTTTAATTGATAATATCTTTGACTATGACTAATTAGAACTAAATTTTATTTTTCTACTAATTCTCAAAACCACTCTTTTGGGATTTGACTCCAACCCTTAGTTGGGTTAATTTACTATTGTACGATCGTAAACACTTGCATCGAAAGTTGTGCCTTGATTACGCAAACAACAAGCTCTTTCCCTCAATTTCATCTAGTTTAGTCTTTATTAGAGGATGAATGTTCCTAATGGAGAGATAATGTAACACCCTGTATCCGAAAATAGACCTTAAAATAGATTTCTAGAAGTTGCAGGTGCAACTCACAAATGCCACCAACGAATCGTAGGGTGACCGACGGCCCATGCTGGTGGTTCGTGGTTCACATCTGGAAACACCCCTAGAACCTCGAAGAAAAATATGGGATAGCGTTGACCCACGGCTGAACCTATGTTCCATAGGTAAGGTCACGAACCATGGTCTGTGTTCGTGGATCGGCGCCCCATATTTCAGCCTCCTAATCAACAGTTAACCAAACGAACTGTCAGTCCTATGCATCGGTGACTCCGACAGCAGTTAAGTCAGCGGTCTTTTGGTCTTTTCCTATTTTGTTGGACCCCTAAATTACATCTTTTTAACCCTAAACTATGTGATTTTTGTTAGTTTTAGCCTGGAAACATAACTTGAACTTACCTAAGTAAGATCATTCATCAAGACTTAGAAAGTTCGAACGCTAAGAGGACAAAGAAGTCAAGAACCCTAGTTCAAGAATGCAACAAATTTCCTCCAGTTCCAGCCCTGAAATTGAAGGATTTCTCTGTGAAATCTATCACCAGGTATGTAGGATTTCACTAGTGGGTTCCTTTTGCCAATTAGGTCCCTAGAATTCATTTAGATTCTTGATTCCCAATTGTTAACTAGACTTACGCTTTCTAGAACTTTAGCAGAATATCATGAACTAGTTAATTTAATGTTCCAAATTAGATTATCATGTAATTATTCAGTTTCTCATATGATATTCAGAACCCTAGTTGTATATATTCGTTAGTTCATGAATTACACATTCTAGGTTAGATTATTTGGTTATTATAGATATACATATGCTTTAGTTTATATCAGTCATAATTGTTTCATTCCCAGTTTGCATGTCAGGTTTAAGCTATCTAATATATTCCAAGAATTCAGTCTTAATGTGTTAATCATTTAATCTATTGGTACTAGTATAATACCGAGTTGAGCTAGGGTCAATCACCCATATAGTCCAGAACTACGAGCCACAAAAGTTGTAAGCCCCCTCTATGGGCACTATTTTAGTGATCATGCAAACATGCCTCTACACCATTGGCTAGGTGTATTGGATCCTCTTGATGGGGCGTATACATTGGACTCCATATTCATTTCATGTGCTTTTTTGTCTGTTATTAAAAGCTCCCATAATTCAGTCAGACTCTATTACATTGACCACTTTTCAGTACAGTCACTTTCAAGTATCAGCATGTTAAAAAAGTGGTCTTTGTGTTCATTTAGTTCAATATTCAGTATCTATATCATGTTCAATTCATATACATGCTTTATTGCTTGTTCAGTTATATGTTTATTTCAACTTTACTCTATCCTACATGCTCAATACCTTTCAAGTATTGACACATACTCTGCGCAGTCAAATCACACATAGATCAGTTCCCGATCTCTAGATCATCAACGTCAGTGGTGAACACTCATTCTCTGAGGACAATAGTCATGTTATTTACTTTAGCATTTTAGTCTTTTAGTTCCAGTTTTCCTATATTTAGCTAGGGCATATTCCAGCACTTCTAGTCATTTAGAGGCCATTTTTAGACATAGTTAGATTCAGCCTGGTTTGGGATTTTGATAATTCTCTTATATTAAATTCCCAGATTTTTTATTTTCAGTTTTAATATATGTGTATTTCCCCATGATTTCAAATTTAATTATGAAGAGTATACGCATCAGTTATTATTATTATTATTATTTATCTTAGTATGCTCATGTCATACCAGCAGGGTTATCTTGGGGTCACTTGTGATCCTAGGTCCCATGTCCGCGTCTCGATGATAGCTTGGGGCATGACACCAAGGGCTTCATAGTTTATTATGACATATACAACAATCATTTGGGTTATGTATTGATGCAGTAGGGTAGGGTTATTGTTTATACCTTAAGGCAACTTAAGTTGCATGAGTGCAACTACCCCACTCATGACTTCGAGTTTATAGTAGTTGTTTTACAGTTAAGATCTAAAGGCACTATCTGTATGGAGTTCGTTCTAGGATCTACGCTAATCATAGGAGTCTTCAATACATCATGAGCTATAGCGACCTTAAATTGAGGTAGCGTCATAGGATTGAGCACCCGAAAAAGTATGACCTCTCAATTATGTATAATTCGGGCAAGGAGAATGTGGTAGCGAATGCCTTCAGTTGGATAGCAGTGATTATGGGTAGTCTAGCCTTCCTGTCAACTTTTTAACGCCCTTTAACCTTGGACATTCAATCTTTAATTAATAATATGATTTATTTGGATATTTCATATTTATGTGTGTCTCTTCCATGTGTGATATCAGTCCTCTTTGTTTGATTAGGTCTATAGCCATCAGTTTGAGGATGAGGAGATGGTAAAACATCAATTTTGCCTATTAGTGGGTAATGAGTATCAAGATACCTTAGATTCATATAGGATTTTGAGATTTGGAGACCTTATTTATTTTTCGTGAGTTTGGGGTGTGATCTAGTTGATACTCTACGGAGCATGATTCTAAATACTCTACTGATCTAACCACTATGAAGATGCATCGTGATTTGAGATAGCATTACTAGTGGAGAGGTGTGAGGAAAGATATAATAAATTATGTGTATTGTTTCCTAAGTGGCCAGTATGTTAAGGTCATGCACTTGAGACATGATTGTGAGTTTCAAAGATTACCTATTCTGGAATGGAAGTGGAATCGCATTACTATGGACTCTAAGGCAGGTTTGCCTTAGAGTTCTAGAGTTGTAGACAACACTTGGGTCATCATTGATCAATTGACCAAGTCAGTAAACTTCCTCCATGTTCAGTCTTCATTTAACGAAGAGAGATTATCATGTATCTACATTCTAGAGATTGTTTGTCTTCATGGTGTGCCTTTCTCCATTATATCAGATCTAGGTGTTGAGTTCACTTCTAGATTTCGGACGACCTTTTAGGAAGACTTGGGCACTAGCATTGACCTTACCACAATTTTTTACCCACAGTCTGATGGTCAGTTGGAGCGTACTATTTAGGTTTTAAAGGATATCTTGTTAGATAGTGTTTTGGATTATGGAGGTCATTAGAATAGGTTTTAGTCATTGGTAGAGTTTGTGTACAACAACAACTCTTACTGTAGTATTCATATGGCCTTGTTTGAGGCACTATATGGTAGGTGTTGTCACTCTCTTGTTGATTGGTTTAAGTCAAGATAGCCTTGGCCGCGTGGTGTAGACATTATTCAGGGGGCTTTGGACCTGGTGAGGGTGATTCAGGATATGCTTCTAACAGCTCTAAGTAGGTTCAAAAGTTATGTTGATCGTTGGTGGCGGACTTTGAGGTTTTCGGTTAGTGATAGATTCTCTCTCCGAGTGTCGCCTATGAAGAGCGTGATAAGATTTGGGAGGCGGGTCAGTGATTATGCTCAAATAATCCTTAAAAACAATTAATAGAATATGTAGTCGCCGTCAATAAAAATGCCGAACTAAGATTCAGTGTCGAATACCACAAGGAGTGGTATAATGACAGAATCAAACTAGGAAATTAAGAATGCAGCCCTATTCATTCTAGAACACTATGACAAATGGCTGTATGATTCCAACAAATTTACTAAAATAGTTTTAGGTATCAAGTGTCACAATTTAAAATTCACAAACTTAACCAATTAAGAAGTAATATAGGGGTGTGGGGATTGGAATCAATGTCACATAAGGGTATTGTGTTGCTCAATAGTGCTAAACAATCATTGATACTGTGGGACATCTTCAATTACACTAAAGTTCTTTGGATATCTTACTACCAATTCATAGAATATCCTTAAGTCTTATCTATGGGAATAACAAATTAACCGATTACCTTACAAAATCTATTTTTCAAGAAGATTTAGGAAAATAGATCTAAGCCATAATCTCTCTTTCGAGCAAACCATAGAAATCAAACCTAAATTTAATCCATTAAGCTAGTCACCCACTACAATTGATCTCTTTTGAGCATCAATCAAATATCGAAAATATAATTAAGTTTGCAACTGTACTCATGAATTAAACCCATTCTAACTAGCCTAAATCCATGAATGAAAATAATAAGATAGAGAAAAACACAATACCCACTACATTAAATCAACATCCAACCCCATAATTGCAACCCTAAAATTAGGGTTTTACCCACAAATCCCAAAATAAGAGGAAATTATAACTATCATGAAAGCAACCATGGATGTGATGAAATTAAGCAATTATAATCATTAGCCCCTTTGATTTCAACTTCCAATTGTCAATTTCATGAGTGAAACTAAAAATAAAAAACTAAAACTAAAGATGTTTTTTTCGAGGTATGAAGTCTCATACAAAACTCTCAAAAACTGTAATTCCAAAAGCTCTTAAAAACTCTCCAAAAAAGAACTCCTATTTTCTCTCTACGATGGGCTATTAATAGTTTCAAAAAATTGCCCCAAAATTTAGTGGTGACCAACTTGGCGACATTAGTCGGGCCCATTGAACACACTTGGTGGATCACCATCTGTTCTTTAGCTTGACTTTTTTTTCTTCAGGCTTGAAGTGTTTCAACTTCAATTGGCCAACTCATTTGAGTCTGCCTTTCACATTCGGCAGATGGATGATTGCCCCTTTGTTTTCCTTTTATGCTTTAATTTTTTAATCCAAGTCTTGTCACCTTCAGCGATAGTCATCTTGTTTGCCCTTCATTTTGGGCAAGTCACTGTTTCACATTTTCATTCACCGACCTTCCTTGAACATCATCATTTGTGAGCACTTTCATATTGGGTGAGAGGTTAGGCCATTTGGATGATCCACCCTTTTGGTTAAGCGATGGAAATTGTGGAGTACTTCTTTCAGTGTGCTTGGTCTTTCTATCAAGTATTCATCCTTGTCTTGTCCTTTAGCATTCATAGCTGCAAATCATAAAAATATCATCACAATTGGACATAATTAGGCATTGATGAAACTATTTTTTTTAACTAAAAAGGCCTCTAAATGAGTGTAAATCTACCACTTATCAACACCCTCAACTTAAACTTTTGGTTGTCCTTAAGTATATCACGACCACACGTAGTTCAAAAAGGATGTCTACAATAGTTCTCAGTGAGATCTAACATGCAAGTACCACAACAAGACTACTCTCAAGAAAATACAACATTCGATCATGATACAAGATCTTCAAATGATGCATAGCCGGTATCAGTCCAAGCTCAAGGTCACTATTGCTTCTTTTCTAGTTCAAAACTTTGTTTTCACAAGTTCATTCAAGTGCCCTCACATCAAGATTAATTCCATGCTCTCACAAAGAAAGTCAATAAAGAAGTTAGGAAACAATACAACTCACACTTTTCGTAAGATAAATACATGCAAGCTTCATCCAAAGGTTTGCCCATATTTTCCAATCGCCACACAACCTATTTCATCCAAGATCTCAAGGGTATTTTTAGCTTTTAAAGGGGATGAGGGTAAATGTATGGTTAATTTGACTCACTAAGTTCACCTTTTCAAAGCATGATTGCACTCCTTCACCTATTCTCAAGTTCTTTCCATTATTTTCAGTTCGAGACTCAAACTTCAAATGTTCATTCAATTTATTAGACACCCATTTTATTTCATCATACTTTATTTTTAATTTCAATTTTAATAATTTTTCTCATATATATATATATATATATATTCCTTCTTTTTGCAACAAATTTCAAAGTTGAGTCTCACTTCGTCTTCCTTTTATTTTCACTTGACTTTCTTTCCTACTTCCTCTCCACCCCCTAAATTAGGCTTTTGAACTAGTTTGGCTATTCAAACAAATCAATGTTAAGAAAAGAATATATGTGTGAGAAGTTAGAAACAATATACATTAGTAGGTTTCAACAAATGAATTAGGCTCAATAGTTCCAAGATGGTTGTACTCCCTCACAATGTAGGCACGAAATGTATGAACGTTTAGGTTTTCTCTCAACTTTTTTTGCCCAAGAAAATTTTTTGCATTGACCAAACCTAGACAATAAAACAAACAAGGCATATTTTAGAATTCAACAATCATGATTTCAAGTAAAACCTCACCACGCAAGGCTTTTCAAACACAATTATTTATAACGTCCATGCAGGATCAAAAGCTTACATGCGATGTTCATCGCAAGGCTCACATCAAAACACATCTAGTCAACACAAGAATAAAAAAGATCATTCAAAAGTTGAGCAAAACCGACTTCTTCTTGCAATAATTAGCACAAAGCACATTTGTCGTCATAATTGCAATCCAACACATCGATATTGAACACAATCGAGCCTCGAACATCAATAATGAAATCTCAAGTAATTAAAAAAGTTTCAAACTTATGGGCAAAGGTTATATAGAGAGAGCGAGACATAAAAAAATGAGTAAAAAACCATCAGCTAAAACAAAAACAAAGTTACAAAAATACTAAAAATGTCTCAAACTAAAACTGAAAAAATAACAAAATACAAGGAAAAAGAGAAATATTGGTACAAGTGCCCTTACCGCAACAAAATGAAATATGCAGTGTCCTCAATGTGATGAAAAGTGAAATTTAAGGAGGGCAATACAAAAGTCCCCTTGACGGGCTATGCCTATAAAGTATTTTGATCTGAAGTGTCGCAAGGGACAATATGTAACGGTCGTTATAGAAAATCCAATGGGAATGATTTTGCATTGAAAAAGTTTTTTGTAGTAACTTGGATTTTTCCAACCTAGTCCAGATTCGGACGAAAGTAAGGTCTAGGGAAATCTAGTAACAATTGTGTGATCTAACTATGATTTTGATTGCATGAGTAGATATCTAAGATGTTAAGGAATTGTACGACCATACGAAATTGAATTTGGGTAAGTAGAACTGTTGAAACTGACCTTAACCCGACCGGGTAGTTTCTGAGTGTCATTGGATGAAGGTGTGTTATGAAATGGGGATTTGGAATTCTTGAATTTTCTCTTTGTTTTGTGCAAGCCACTAAGACAAGATTATTCCCATCAGGGCAGGGCTGTTGTGGCGGGATGGGTGCCGCTATAACTGGCCAGTCGCGACTTAAGTCAAAAATAAAGCCCAAAAATGCTTTATTCTACACTTTTCAACTTTTAGAGCTAAAGAACGAATCCAATTGTTTTCTTGATAGTTTCGCACCATTCTTGAGGCTAAAGGTAAATTTTTCACTCGCTGAACCCGTGTTACGATCTGTAGAACTTAGTTTCGTGGGTAATTATCAAAGGGGGAGGATTTTGATTTGGAAATTACAATGGGAAAAGCCCTAATATGGATATTAGGATAATGGGTTTAATCTAGGTTGATAGAATTGATTATATTTTAGGTAATTAAGTCTTGTTTATTTACTCCCGTGTTATTATGATTGTTTGTAGACCAAGAACAAGTTGAAAGAATTCGAAAAGGGAAGAATCAAGCTTCTTAGGGGATTTAATCTTTGTTTGAGGTAGGTGATTATTGTGATTTCGTTTTATGTGAAATATGTTTGTTACTTCTTCATTATGATACATGTATGTATGTGAATGTTGCACTATTTATCTCACCAATCGTAGATAAGAATAGATGGTTTATTGCATGCCATGAAATCATGACTTGAATGTATTATTTTGAGAATGTACTTATGTTTGTTATTATGCTTGATGAATGGATTGGGTGTTGCATTTTGACACAATAGCTGGGATTGATTGCCATGTTCCGGCATAAATATAGGATCGGTTACCATGTTCTGGCATAAACATTGGATTGGGTACCACGTACCGATAGGCTAACAATTTGGGTGTGGGTTCCATGAGAGGACCATTGAATAGACGTAAATGTATATCTTGAGAATTGTGAAATTGTGCGTTGTTCGTATATGATATTGATATTGTATATGTTCGGTGTATGCACGAAATTATTATGTTATAATGACTTATATATGTTTCACTTAATGGGATAGCCGCGTGATCCTACAAGTACATTGTGGTTGTGTACTGATAGTGCACTTGCTCTTTCTTTGTTGAGTACAGGGCATCTTCAAGACGCTATTGAAAATCCTCATTTAGAAGATCTGTGATCATATAGAATTCAAGGGTGATCCAGATCTTTCGGGCTGCCTTGAGTTCTCTTCTGTTTATATCCACATTTCTAACTTAGTCTAGTTCTTTAGATTTCTTATGTTTAGTATAGGGTGTACCCCTTCTTGTTTAGACTAATGGATATTTATAGACTTTTGGTACATTGACTTTTAGGTTCTTGGAGTTAATTCCGCATTTGTTTTGTTAGACTTTTGCAGTTTATGGGAACTCTATTTCTTTCCTTAGCATTTAAACTTGCTTCTATAACTTTAAATGCCTTAGTGTTGATGAAGTTGTGTAGTTCTTAGGGCAACTAATTAGCATTAATGGTTCTCCCATGGGAGGGCTAGAGTGGGTGCCACTCACGATTGTCTGGGTCGTGACAAAGTTGGTATCAAAGCCTAGGTTCATCGATCTCAATGTACCAAAATGAGTCTAGTAGAGTTTTGCAGAGTGATACGGACACGTCTGTACTTTTCTTCTAGAGGATATAGGACTTTAGGAAATCACTCTATTTTCTTCTATCTCCTTTCGTGCAATAACTTATTTCCAATTGGTATCTGGCGAGCGAGTTGGTATCTAACCTCCTTCACTCTTCTATCTGTAGATGGTTAATGCTAGGTTCAATGGCGTTAGGCCTGTAGCACCCATCAACGCTCTAGCTTAGCAACCAAAGGTGGTGGTCGAGGCAGGGATAGAGAAAGAGCTAGGGGTAGAGGCCGAGGAAGGTTGGTGCCTACTAGGGATGGAGCACCAATTGAGAATGCTCCCAGAAATGAGGCCCATCCTATGCATCATGAATAGGTAGATGAGAATGTTGCGGTGGAGAATGAGGAGAATGTTGGGCAAGAGGAAGAGGTGTTGGCTGAGACTATAGGTATTCCTCCTTTAGACCCAATGTTAGGTCAGCAGATTATGATGTTCTTGAAATGATTGGTTGGTCCTAGAGTTCTTCCCTCTGTTCAAGGAACTCAAGCTCCCGCCGGTCAACTTATTTCTATCATTTTCCCTAAGGTGGGTGAAACTACAGGTAATGATGTTTCTTCTGTCCTGTGTTGGGTCTGGTTATGACTGGTAATGAGCATGAGATGTTGACTAAATTCATGAAGTTGAATGAAACCTCCCGTGTTCCATGGCTCCGAGAGTGAGGATGCATATGAGTTCATCTTAGATTTCTAATAGAGGCTTTATAAGTTGGGAATTGTCCATATGCATGGGGTTGAGTTTGTGAATTTTTAGCTTCAAGGTGAGTGTAAGCAGTGGTGGAGAGCTTATGTGGAATGCAAATCTTCAATTTATCCCCCATTTACTTGGATCCAATTTCATGCTTTGTTTTTAGAGAAGTATGTGCCTCAGATTTTGAGAGATCATAAGAAGGATATGTTCTTGGCTTCAGAGCAAGGTGGTATGTCTTTTGCTACTTATGAGGCCAAGTTCCATGCCTTGTCTAGATATACTACGCAATTGGTTACTACTGAGGAAGAGAGGATCTGCTTGTTTATTAAGGGAATAATTCTAAGTTAAAAGTATGTCACGACCCAGGGGTTCCCCCTAGACATAACATGGCGTACTTGACCCCAAGGCTCATAGCATATCTTGAACATAAGAATATAGGTAAAAGTGCGGTATTTAAAACTTTTCTTTACAATCGAAGTCTTTTATAAAAATGAAGGAGTCTATAACAGTATGTTTCAAACCATCAATAATAATTGAATAAAACTCTTGATATACAATCTTAGGGAAATAGCCCTTACATAAGTCTAAAACATAAACATAAAGGCATAAGGGACATATGGTCGAGCCCTCGAATACAACAAGGACTCACCAATCTTCTTCTTCTTGATATACTAGAGTCCTAGCCACAAGGATGGAATCCAATATCTCCAAATCCTACACTTACAGAAATGTAGAAAGATATGGTTAGCACAAAATTTACTACGTATGAAAGACATGCATAAAAATCCTTAAAACATGCATAAAAGGGACATTTCATTCGAAATCATGCTATATGCCATTTTTGAACATCATATTTGAAATAGATGGAGAATGTAGCTTTTAAGACAAACATAAAAATTTCTTCATAACGTAAAGGATATTATCAGGATCACAAGCATAGTTTCCAACACCACATAATACATATACCAACCCTCCCAAGACATAGTTCATGCATATTGTCAAATACCAAGATTATCTCATCATCATAGAACTATCACATAAGCAACCTTAAGCTCTACTTGTGCAATGCATAGATAAGATCCCATAATCCTATCTACACTAAGTATTACTTCTAGTCCACTATGATCATGCATAACATACCTTGACCTAATTCATAGCCAATACTCATAGACAAGGAGACATTCATGTTAATATCTTATAATAGGTAAAGTCACTCATAGAAACAATCCATAACATGCATACATCATTTCATGTATCTTCATATCATGAGGAAACCATACTACAACCCCACTATAAGTCTACTTGTGCAATGTATAAGTGAAGTCTCATGCCCCCACTCACACTAAGTAAACCCATTAAGAAGTCATAAGCATAGTCCATGTTCATATTCATGTTCTTGTTCATAATTCATAATAAAGAATACATAACTCATAATCATCATGTCATAAGGGAAACCTACAATGCCCACTCTCAAATCCTACTTGTGCAATATATGAATGAAGTCCCATACCCCATTCACACTAAGTAGAACCTCTTAAGGAACCATAGTAAGTAACCCATTTTCTTGTTCTTGTTCTTATTCTTGTGACTTGCTCATGTCACTTGTTCATTAGAGGTAATATAGCCTTAACCGACATATACCATGTGAGCAACATGGAATTCGGTGCCATGTAACCCCACACCAAAAGAAGGTGTTCTACTTGCCTAAGGTAAAACTAAATGTATTAACTTTTAGGTGGATCCACTAGCTACAGACCTATGTGGGCACATAGTTAAGGGATAGGGAGATAGCTTCTAGAAACCTGACCTATTGTATTGGCGTAGGAGATTTCATCTTATTAGATTAAGTTAGAGAACCCGTCCTCTTGTATTGATTGAAGGGTCTCTACATCACTTTCCATATCCACTCGGTGCTAAGCATTGTTCCCCAAATTATACATAATTTTTCTTGTGTTTTATTTACATGTGTGAAAGAACACTTTTGCCCTTCATTCAATAAAATCATAATATAGCTCATAGATTCAGTCAGGTGACAATAGACTTTCAACCTTAGAATCATCATTAGTATGTGAGTAAACCTTTCACACCATGATCATGTGTTTTCATGAGAATGGACTTTCAATCAATACAGTAGGATCATCATGGTCATGTACATTTCATGCATAATAATGTGTAAAGGTTCATATGAGAACAATACTTTCAATTAACACCATTGATACATCATAATCATGTTTATTCATAGAGTGTTGTGTGTAATTTTCCTTTCAATGACACAACAACAACATTATCATCATCCTAGAAAATTCCTATATAATTAAGTGTAAGGGAAAGGGAAGAATGGCCTTTCAACAATACCTTAATTTACACAATAGTCATAGGATCTTCACTTTCTAAGTGAATCATAAGTTCATACACAATTTTTGTCAACATGTACAAACATTCATAATATGACCTTCAAGGGCTATGGATCAACTCATCCCAAACATATAGCATTAACACATTAGATAAGGGAATACCATGATTCAACAACTCATCAATACCTTAGCCATATCATAGTCATGCATACACCTCATATCTTGCATTTCAAGGGTCATATTGAGTTAATACATCGAGCATTCTATACACCAAATATAGATACAACCATGACTCAAGTAGTTCATTCAATTTATGCATAAACTCAAGATATTTTACTATAGTTCATGTGTCAATATACATAATGGCTTCCTTCTTGAAGCCTTAACACCCTTAGTTCACCCATTTTAGCTTTCGCTATTAAAGCCCTTGGAGTCATCTTCATGTTACAAGCCTTACTCTCAACCCATGCCTCAAATGATCATCAAGAATATCTATTCTCAAGGTAATCTACCCACATGCCTCATTCTTGATCAATTATATTCATATAGGAACAAATAAACTCAATCTAACAATTACACAACCATGATCTATCATATAAGTCATAATCAAGTAAATTCATGTCTAGAAGCTTTTCCCTTAAGAGATTCATGTCCAGGTGATCTAACCTAAGGCAGTTCATCAATAAGTCCATCATTCTTTGAAGGTCACACCCAACCCTCAATTTGCCTATTTCATGACATAACCCTAGACTATATCAGTTTCATAAAAGCATCTTAGGATAATCAAGAACACATGAATAATTATACTTAAATCATGCAATTACATCATAATCAACTCACATCCAATCAATTGGACCAACTTGCAATAACATTCATAATGTAGAGAAGGATGATAGCTATGATTGGGGGAACTCATGGATGCTAGAAGGATTCAAGTTAAAATCATAGAAAATCAGTCATACATTCATAAACAAACATAATTCAACCTTTAAAATAAACTTTTAAAGGAATCCATGGGGTTGAGTTCAAACCCTAGCTATTTGGGTTTTCTAGAATTGAGATAAAAACTTTTGAAAGGGCTACTTGGGTGATAGCTTCCCAAGCATGAAAACTCCCATACCTCAGGTGTAGAATCCAACCAAATTCGTATTGAAAATGTCTCTTCTTCAAGGTCTCACTTGGTCTTCTTCCTTGTTCTTCAATGGAGGTTCTAGAGAAAGAAATATTTGAGAAGGAGAAGAACTTTTGATTTGATTTGGGTTTTGGAGAATAAAGGAATAATGAAGTGCTTTTAAACTTGAAACTATATATATATATATATATATATATATATATATATATATATATATATATATATATATATATGATACAAATCAATTAAAAATGACCCCACACCATAATTAATTAAAAGGAAATTACATAATAACCCTTAATTTTGGTAGCCCCTGTCAGGAATCACGCCCACAGAGACAATTCATCAAGTGTACCACAGCCAATGGTCCCTTGACCAGTAGCCCCCTTTGGAAAGCCAACCTCCCACTATGCTAAGCCATGACCATGAGCCTTCCCACAGGCCATGAATTGGCTCATTGTCCCTTATGCAGTGGCTATTCTCAAAGGTAATCTCTCCCACCAAGCTAAGAGGTCGTCGCGGACCCCTTCACGGACCATGGTCAAGACCACTAGTCAAGGGGTGGGTAGCCTTGTCCTTTGGCGAGGCTTTGCCCCCCTTTCCTTGGCACATGCCCTTGCAACCATAAATACATACCGAAAAGGGTCTTCTAACTATGGAGTCTAATAAGTACCTTAATGTTGAACCTCATGTTTAGGCTCTAGTTCACTTACTAATTTTTTGAGTTGTTATAAAGTATTATATGTTCATATGACCTCTGCAGGGAAAACCTTTAATCAAGTAATGGATTTTGTGAAGAAAGTAGAGAGGGTAAGGCGAGACGGTCAGACCAAGGCTTTGGCAAAGAAAGCTAAATATTCAGGCAACTTTTAGGGATCTTACTCTAGAGGTTCAGGGAAGCCAACACTTGCAGCCCGACCAATTGAATCCGCTATGACCGCCTCTATAGGTAATTACTCTGTAACTCCACCTTAAAATTTTATTCAGGATATCCTGGGAGTCGTGCCTTCAGCTGGCAGCAGACCATCCTTTGATCTTACTTGCTATAACTGTGGAGAACGTGGGCATATGAGGAGTGATTGTCCTCACCCACGCATGATGGATTCTGCACAACAGCAGACTAGAGCAGTGGTACCCGTGGGAAATGGTAAGAATGGTCGAGGGCGTCCACAAGGTAGGCGAGGAGGAAATCAGCGAGGCCACCGGGGTAGGGGAAACGATAACACATGAAGACGTACAATGCAGCCAATCAGGGAAGTAACTCGTCATGATTATATGTCTCAGTGTTACGCCTTTTCGGGAAAGATCGAGGCAGAGGCATCTGTTGCAATGATCAGATGTGCTATTCTTGTCTATGACCGTATAGATAATGTGTTATTTGATTCTGTCCCTACTTATTTTTATGGATCCATGCGATTTGCCTTAGAATTTGCTATGATTTATGATATACTTGATGCCCCCATCGATGTTTCTACCCCAGTTGGAAAGTATGTCATAGTCACCCATGTTTATCGTGTTTGTCCTATTTTGTTTATGGGTTTTCAGACTTGAGCTGATTTTGTGATTTTAGATATAAATGACTTTGATATAATCATGGGCATGACTTGGTTGTTTTGTTATTGTGTTGTGCTTAATTGTAATACTAAGTCTATAACTCTAGAAATTCTAGGAAGGGAAACCTTAGAGTGGGAAGGGGTGTACAAGCCTAAACAAGCTAAGATCATATCCTCCGTACGGGCTACAAATATTTTATGGCAGGGCGGTTTGGCTTATTTGGCTCATATTCAGGATGTTGAGATTGAGTCTTCTTCTATTGAGTCTATTCCTGTGGTGTCAGAATTTAGAAAAGTATTTCTTACTAATTTACTTGGAATGCCTCTTGATAATAATATAGATTTCAGCATTAATTTAAAATATGGTACTCATCCCATTTCTAGTCCTCCCTATCACATGACTCCGGCAGAATTAAGAGAGCTTAAGGCTGAAATCCAAGAACTTCTTGATAAAGAATTTATTCATCCTAGTGCCTCCCCGTGGGATGCTCCAGTTTTTTTGTTAAGAAAAAGGATGGCAGTATAAGGACGTGTATAGATTACCGACAATTGAATAGGGTCTCCATTTAAAACAAGTACCCATTGCCTCGAATAGATGATCTTTTTGACCAATTGAAAGGTGTATTAGTTTTCTATAAGATTGATCTAAGGTCTGGTTACCATTAGTTAAAGATTAGACCTGAGGATGTGCCTAAGAGGGCCTTTAGAACCCGTTATGGGCAATATGAGTTTCTACGTATGTCGTTTTGGTTGACTAATGTACCCGCAACTTTTATGAGTTTAATGAATGGGGTGTTCAAGCCATTTCTAGATTTGTTAGTTATAGTCTTTATTGATGACATTTTGGTCTATTCAAAAAGTGAGGAAGAGCATGTTGACCATGTTCGTATTGTTCTAGGAGTTCTTGGGAAACAAAGGTTGTATGAAAAATTTTCTAAGTGTGAATTTTGGTTGACTTCGGTTACATTTTTGGGGCATGTACTTTCAAAAGAAGGGATAATGGTAAATCCCCAAATTATTGAAGTGGTTAAGAATTGGTTTTGGCCAAGCTCTGTGACGGAAGTTAAGAGTTTTGTGGGGCTCGCTAGCTACTATCGTCGATTTGTGAAGAACTTTGCTTCTATTGCCACTCACTTCATAAATTTGACCAAAAAGGAGGTACCTTTTGAATTGACTGAAAAATGTAAGGAGAGCCTTCAAATGTTTAGGACTCTCTTGACCACATCACCTATTCTAGCTCTACCGGTTGAAGGTAAAGATTTTATAGTTTATTGCGATGCTTCACATTCTGGTTTGGGTGTGGTATAGATGCAAGATAAAAATGTCATAGCGTATGCATCGCGGTAGTTGAAGGCATGAGAGGAATTACCTAACGCTTGATTTGGAGTTTGCAGCGGTAATATTTTCTCTTAAGATTTGATGGCATGATCTTTATGGTGTTAACTGTGAGGTGCTTACTGATTATCGTAGTTTGTAGCATGTGTTCACTCAAAAAGATCTTTATTTGAGATAGAGAAGGTGGATGGAGCTACTTCAGTATTATGATGTCACCACCAAATACCATCCGGGTAAGGCTAATGTAGTGGCAAACACTTTGAGTCGAAAAGCGGTGAGTATGGGTAGTCTAGCTTGCTTGTGTGTAGCCAAGCTATCATTGGCTAAGGGAACTCAGACTTTGAAGTCTAGGTTCATGCAATTGGGCATCTCAAAAAAAGGTGGGGTGTTTAGCAAGCATTAAAGTAAGGGCCACGTTCATTGAGGAGATCAAGTCCAGATAGTTTGACGGTGCAAATTTGAAGGAGTTTAGAAATAAAACGGTGATTGATAACACACAAGAGACCACTCTTGATGTTGAAGGCTTGCTCAATTTTAAAGGAAGTTTTTGTGTTCCCTAAATAGATGCTTGATTCAGAAATTGTTGACAGAATCCCATGGTTTGCAATATTGCATTTATCAATGTGTGACCAAGATGGATTGAAATTTGAAGCGAATATATTGGTTGTCGAGAATGAAGAAGGATATAGCAGAGTTTGTGGCTATGTGCCAAAATTTCCAACAAGTAAAGTATGAACACCAAAGGCCTAGAGGTTTACTTCAGAGTATGCTAATTTCGAAATTGGGAAAGGATAGCCAGGGATTTTGTGGTTGGTCTTCCCAAGACTTTGGGGAAGTTTGATTCTATTTGGGTAGTTGTTGACAAATTCACTAAGTCAACCCATTTTATCCCGGTAAGAATAGATTATAATGTTGAACAATTGGCTAAGGTGTATGTGAAAAATATAGTGAGGTTGCATGGGGCGCCACTATCTATCATTTCAGAATGTGGTACGCAGTTTACCTCCATGATTTGGAGGAAATTACATGATGAATTTGGCACACAACTCACTTTTAGTAACGCTTTCCATCCACAGACGGACGGGTAGTCGAAAAAGACAATTCAGGAGTTAGAAGACATGCAGAAGGGCATGTGTGATTTACTTTGGGGGGCATTGGGATAAGTTATTACCTTTATGCAAATTATCCTATAATAATAGTTACCACTCCAACATTGATATGGTACACTTTAAGGCACTCTATGGGAGGGGATGCAGATCATCCGTAGAAAGGTTCGAGGCTAGAGATGTGAAACCTTTAGGGATTGATTTAGTAAAGGATGATAAAGATAAGGTGAGGAGTATTTAAGCTAAGCTTCTAGCAGCCCAGAGTAGACAGAAGAAGTATGTGGATCATAAGGTAAGAGACATGGTATTTCAGACTGGTGATAATGTCCTTCTTAATGTATCACCCATGAAAGGGGTCATGAGATTTGTCAAGAAAGGCAAGCTAAGTCTGTGATACATTGGTCCCTTCGAGGTTCTTAAATACGAAGGCCAGTGGCTTATAGATTGGCTTTACCTCCTAACCTATTGGGGGTTCATCCGATATTCCATGTATTTATGTTGAAGAGATATCATGGTGATGGGGATTACATCATTAAGTGGGACTCAACATTGTTAGACAAGGACCTCTAATATGAGAAGAAAGCGATTGCAATCCTTGATCATGATGTCCGAAAGTTGAGGACCAATGAGATTAAGTCTGTGAAAGTTCAATGGAAGAATCGTCCCATTGAGAAAGCTACTTGGAAAACCAAGAAGGACGTGCGAGACCAGTATCCCCAATTGTTCGGTGGTATAGATATTACTCCATTCTCCCTTTAGCCTATTTTTCCTAAGTTTGTCACTCGAGGACCAGTGATGGGTATATTGGTTTCTATTTTAACTACCGGTCCCTGTCATTATAGAAAAACCAACGGTGAAAACTTTTGGCTTAGAAAACTTTTTCCTAGTAACTTGGAATTTCCCAACCTAGTCTAGACTCAGACGAAATTAGAGTCACTAAGGTCTAGGAAATTTGGTAACAATTGTGATATAATAATGCTTTTGATCGCATAACTAGATATCTAAGACGTTTAGGAACCCGTATGACCTTACAGAATTGAATTCGTGTGAGTAGAACTCCCAAAACTGACCTTAGCACGAACGGAGTTTCTGAGTATCATTGGTTAAAGGTGTGTTGTGAAATGGGGCTTTTGAAATTCTTAAATTTGCCTCCTGTTTTCATGCAAGATGCTAAGGTGGGATTATTCCCGCCAGGGCAGGGCCGCTGTGGCGTATGGGTACCACCATAGCGGGCCATTCGCGACTTAAGTTTGAAATAAACCCCAAAAATATTTTATTCTACACTTTTTGACTTTGAGAGCTAAAGAACGACCCCAAGTGTTTTCTTGAACGTTTCCCACCATTCTTGAGGCTAAAGGTAAGGTTTTTACTCCCCGAACCCATTTTTCGATCCGTAGAACTTAGTGTCGTTGGTAATTATCGAATGGGGAGTGTTTTGATATGGAAATTATGGTGGTAAAAGCCCTAATTTGGATATTGGGATCATTGTTTTGATCTAGGGTTGATAAAATTGATTATATTTCGAGTAATTAAGTCTTGTTTATTGATTCTTGTGTTATTATGATTGTTTGTAGACCAAGAACAAGCGGAAAGAATTCGGAAAGAGAAGAATCAAGTTTCTTAGGGATTCAGGCTTTGTTTGAGGCATGTGGTGGTTGTGATTTCATGTTGGGTGATATATGTTTGTTCTTGCTTCACTATGATACATGTATGTATGCAAATGTTGCATTACTGATCTCACTAATCCTAAATGAGGAAAAATGAATGATTGCATGCCATGAAATCATGACTTGAATGTATGATTATGAGATTGCACTTGTGATTGTGATTGTGGTTTGTTGAATGGATCGGGTGTTGCATTCTGACAAACTAACTGGGATCGGTTGCCATGTTTTGGCATAAACATTGGATTGGTTGCTACATTCCAGCATAAACGTTGAATTAGGTACCATGTACCGGTACGACAACAGTTTTGGTATAGGTTTCATGAGAGGACCATTGACTTGACGTAACTATATATCTTGAGAATTGTGAAATTGTACGTTGTTCATAAATGATGTTGATATTGTATATGTTCGGTGTATGCATGTTCTTATTAAGTTGTAATGACTTATATATGTTGCACTTAGTGGGATAGCCGTGTGATCTTACCAGTACACTGTGGTTGTGTACAGATACTGCACTTGCTCTTTCTTTTTGAGTACATGGAATCTTCAAGTAGCTATTGACATACCTCATTAACAAGATCAATGATCGTCTCGAATTCAAGGGTGAGCCAGTTCTTTTGGGAAACCTTGAGTTCTTTTCTTTTTATGTCCACATTTCGGACTAAGACTAGTTCTTTAAATTTCTTTTGTTTAGTAGGTGGTGTAGCCCTTCTTGCTTAGACTTATAGATCTTTTAGAGTTTTGGTACATTGACTTTCAGGTTCTAAGCGTTAATTATGCATTTCTTTTGTTAGATTTTTGGAGTTTATGGGAACTGTATTTCTTTCCTTAGCATTTAAACTTGCTTCTGTAAATTTAATTGCCTAATTTTTTATTAACTTATGTCGTTCTTGGGTCAACTAATTAGCATTAATGGTTCTCTTATCAGAGGTTTATTATAGGTGCCACTCACGATGGTATGGGTTGTGACGCAATATTATCTCGGAAATCAGTGCCTGACACAGTAGCAGCAAGAGTTGGCAGTGTAGCATCAACCAGGGCGTCAATGCCCGATACAAATGAAGAAGGGATAGCAGGGTCCGAAGACAACTTACTAGTGCAGAATGTGGAGGTCTACACAAGAGATCTCTCCATCGTAGCTAGCACCATCATTTCCTCAATATCCATTAGCTCTATTAAATTCTCAGCAACCTACCGCTCTTCTTCTCTCCGAAAATCATCCTCATCAATCTTTTAGGCTGAATCAGTATTAGCCTCATCCTCAACTCTCTCATCAATACCAATATCGTCAATAGCACCGCTCATCTCAGCCACACTATTTGGTGTCTCAAATCTCAACTCGGAGGTAGGCATAGACTAGGGCACATCATTCAAGGGAATGTCACCGAAAAGTATAGAAATGTCCTGGTCCACATCAGACCTAAGAGTGGTAATGTCATCCCTTAAAGAAATAGAAATTACTAAGCTACCCCCACTCTTCTCCTTAGCATCTATCCTAGCCGTGAGTTTATCTAACCACTCACCATATGATGCCAAAGTATTTAGAAACTTCACCACGTAGCCTCTCATCAGAAGTAATGCATTCTCTATAGCCCTTTCAACAAACTTGGGCATCTCAATCTCAACCCTTGATGCCCTCACATCCGCATATCGGGCAATGTTGCCGATTTGTATATCAGGGCCATGGTAAAGAAAGGTCAGGGCACGGAGGTAGGTGTAGTAGCTGTAGAGGTAAAAGACAAAAAATATCGTTGAGCGATACTTAATGACCCCACACAATTAGTGGACCAAGCAACATCAGCCATAAGGCTAGCACGCTATACCACATGGGTTGTATCTAGTGGTGGCATCTTTCTCCGAGCTTCATCATCTATTAATTAATCCACCTCAATCTTCCGAATATCACCAGAGGAGGCAGGGGTAATCCTCACATCTTTCCCCTCCCAAAAGGCTTCCTCGCAGTCTTAAAAAATTGTTTGATCAAGACGTAAAAGGGAAGATAAGTTTGCTCTTGTCGTGCTCTTATCATCATCTCATCTACAAGGATGTAAACTACATTTATATTTTCCCAGTAAATAATTATACCAACCAATATAGTCTTTGGATGCTGGAGGGTTAATTCATTCTAGGATGGAATGATGTTGCTGTAGATAACTCGAATAAGTATCGGGCTCTAATACTTGTATCGTTCTTTTCGATCTTCATTTCATCAATCATCCACGGTGATGAGATATCTTAAATAAGCAGTGTCAACCAACCATTTAAACTATCAAGATCACGCCACATACACATCTGCATCTCAGCACGACTTATATCCCAAAATATCATTAATAGCACCAACATGGAATTTCACCATCTTGCTATGGACCTCAACCTATTCTAAAGGCTTCCAGATTGGGCCCTATCACTTCTTTGGTAAGGCCTTTGCATAGGCCTCAAAGAATTTTCTCGCCCATGCAGGGACGTAAGAAGGTCACGCTCTTATGAACCTTTCAAACCCATTAAATCTGATGGTGCTATATCTCTCTGGGTTGTGACTCATCACTCAATTTGTGGAGAGTCATCTCTCCTCTTGTACAGTTTGTTCTGTAGATGTTTTAACCCTATTCAAAACTCTTAGACCTTTTTTTAAATACTATTTTTTAATAGAAAAAGAAAAATAAGAAAAATAAATTAAAACGGATAAAATAATAAAGGTAAATTGCGGAAGTTGAAGGAGAAGGACAAACCGGTCAATTGATTGGCTGACCCAACAAGTTTAATAGGGAGAACTCTAAAGATGGGTAATTGAGACTCAGGACCATGTGGCAATTTGTACTGGATACCTTTCTTCTTTCTGGCGATCACCTTCTTAGGTTGCTCACCCATACACATAGAGGAGCGTCGAATAGCTTGTTGTTGTGTAGCCTCAAAGGCCTCATTAATTGTTATTCCCCAGCTTGTTTTCATAGGGGGATGAGGAAGATATTCCCTTTCAAGATATGATTTGGAGGACACAACTCCTTTGCCTTTGGTTTTTGCCATTTCCATTGAGGCACAACTATTCAAAAACACAAATTGGGTAAACCTTAGTTGAAACAAGTTCAAACACAAACACAATTTAAAACAAGTATTGAGGCTCAACGACTGGAACGATGATTCTCCTAAAAGGTAAGGAGAGCCCGAACAATCTTCCTGAAGTTGACACACCACAATTTAAGGATGGAGTCATCTCAAACTCCTTGATCCACCGATTTGGTTTCAGCAGACTAAGACAAGTCCATCGAAAGTGACAATGCTCAACTAAAACAAAATAGGCAAAACGATGATGCCAACTTCAACTTTGCAATCTGCCGAGATGATTTCGGTAAGCTTATACAAGCTCGCCAAATAAGACAATACCCAGATCACATATTCAAACACAAAAGGTGATTTGGCACTTACTCACTAATTCAGTTAATCACGTTGGCAAGCTATGAAAGGCCTGCCGAAAAGGTAATTTATAACCAATGCCTTGCGTATCTTTCATAAGTTCAACAACAATATGCTACAATACCTATTACCCAATTACTTGTACCATCTACCCACATGTTATTCTACCTATGGTTACTAAGACTTCCCCTAAATTTCACAAAGCATTGACCATATACCCTTAGGAAAGTCGTCTATATCTCTCATTGGGCAAATACAAACCCTCGAGGAAACATTAGGCAAATCAAACTTCACCTACATTCAAATTAAGCAAGAACCAACACATTTAATGAATCAATTTAAAATTTTAACATTCACCATAAATTTTAACAATTTGAGGCACTGAATCAACTATCCTAACTCATAGGAATAGTTCAATCATCAAAATTTAGCAAGACCAAATAAAATCAGACAACCTAGCAACAATAATATACAAGACCCACATCATACATATCAAGAATTAATGAAATATTTGAAAACCAACTTCAGAGGAGACCACTAAACACAAATTCTAGGGAAAAGGGTTTGGGGTTGAGAAACAAAAACCACAATGCACTCCAAGCCCAAAAATCCATGTAAATGAGGTGACACAAACAACGAAACATGAGAATGGGAAGTTTGGGAAGTGAAAGATACCAAAAATATGAAAGGTTACTGTTTAAAATATGAAGAGACTTTTCACCTTTTTTTAATACAGTTGCACTTGATGAACTGTGAAAAACATCGTTGAACGTATTTGACAAATTGTCAAAGGAGCTTAAGATCGCTGATGAAGCCTTAAGTAACATTGAGACCTGATAGCCATATTAGTGGACCTGATGCAGTCCACCTAGTATGATTGGGTGGATCGTTGATTTGGTCCCTAATCACCAAAATTAATAGTACCAATTTTTTCAAAATTATTGGGTCAAAGGACGACCATGAAGAAGTCTACCTATAATTTTTGCGCAATACTGATGGGGTACTTGCATCACCTTCATTCTATTCAACTTTTTGACTATGTTTCACCTTACACTCACACCACATGTTATAAAACTAATAAAATAAACTTAGTTTTCCTCTCAAGAAGTGCCTTATTTAACGTCATGGAACGACACAGCTCATGCGCATCAACAATAATTTTTGGATTGTTGGATCTTGTCACTAGGAAAGGTTCCCTTTTTCCTTAGATTTCGATAGGTAGAGATCTATCATTTTTGAGTTTCTAGATGTTTGATTTATATTGAATGGGAAGTAACCATTGGAGTCAAAGTAGAGAGGTCATTTTTCAAATCCTTCAACACCTTCTCAAACCCTTCAACCTTATTGAAGATCCTTGTAAGCATATCTATTCAGTTTCCATCTAGTCAATATAGTTCCTTTGGTTATGGGTGATCGTGAGGTGGAACATACCTATCTTTTTCAGCTTCCCTATCTCTCCAATTTCCACATCGATCTCTCCAACAATTTTCTCAATCCTTGTTACAACCCGAGTTTCCATCTGATCGTGGGTAGTTAGGATGAGAACCCCCCCCCCCCAATTGCTTTCCCATGTAATTCACCTCTTCATTATGTAATTTCTCGAAATTTGCATCCTCCTGGCATTGTCCAACACCTGTACCAACAACATTAACTACTTTCAGTCCACCTCCCATGACATGTTTAGACAGAAAGTCGAGTCATAATTTTAGCCATGTTTCATCTTGTGCATGATCCTTTTCCATTTTTTCGTTGCTTATGCTTCAATATCCAGAATATATTTCATCCTTTCTAGTATTTCATGCTTGGTTAAATTTTGTTACATCATCTTACAACATTGGTAAAACCTCAAAATTTGGAAAAATATAAAAGAAAAGAAGATTTTGGGTTGTAGGCTCTGTGTAAGGTCCCCATCTATAAATCGTAGAAGCTTCTGCAAGCCATTGATGGAAATCGTATGAAGAAGGAAATATTTATTTAAAAACAAGCTCCATTACTTATTTTAGTGTTTATCAAGGCGGTCCATCATCCTATGTATGATTCATACATAGGTCTTATAGGTGAGTCCCAAACTTAGTGAAATTTTTACGGTTAAAGGTGGTTTCTACATTTTGCCGTATGTGAAGACAAGCAAGGTCTTGATCCAATTTTGGTTGAATCGAAGGAAACAATGTTTAAAAAGTTTGTTAAGGCTTTCTCCCAAGGGGGAGATGATGTACTTTTTTATCAAGATGATTTATGTGTTTCTAATGTTGATAATTTGAGGAATCAAATTTTATCAGAAGCCCATAATTCTCAATATTCCATTCACCCGAGAGCCACCAAGACGTATTGTGACTTGCAAGAGGTCTATTGGTTGAATGGAATGAAGAACAATGTTGCAGAATTTATGGCTAAGTTTCCTAATTTTCAACAAGTAAAATTTGAACATAAAAAATCAGAAGGCCTATCCCAAGACATTAGTATTCCTACTTGGAAGTGAGAAGACCTGAATAGGGACTGCATTACTGGTTTACCCTACACCCGGTGACAACACAACACAATTTGGGTTATAATAGACCGTATGACGAAGTTAACTCATTTCATTCTTGTCGATGTTTGTTATTTGGTGGAGGACAATGCTAAGTTGTAACTAAAGAAGATTGTTAGGTTACATGGAGTGCCTCTATCCATTATCTTTGATCATAGTAACTAATTTACTTCTCAATGTTTGAAGTCTTTCCAAAAAGGTCTTGGTACACGTTTCAAAAATAGTATGGCTTTTTATCCCCAAACCAATGGGCAAGCAAAGGATACCATCCAAACTTTGGAAGATCTATTGAGGGTTTGTGTAATTGACTTCAATTTTTATTGGGATGATCATTTGCCTTATATTAAGTTTGCTTATAATAATAGTCATAATTCAAGCATTGATAGTGCTACATTTGAGGCTTTTTGTGGTAATAGGGGTAGATCTCCTATAGGTTGGTTTCAGGTTTGTAAGGTTTCTTTAATAGGTCTTGAGTTTTTACATGAGGCTATGGAGAAAGTTCAGACTATTAGAGAAAGATTGAAAATAATTCAAAGTCGAAAAAAGTTCTCTACCGATGTTAGAAGAATCGACCTTGAGTTTGATGTAGATGATTGAGACTACTTGAAAATTTCACTCATGAAGGGTGCGATTAGGTTTGAGAAGAAAGGGTTGACTAGTCCGTGTTAAGTGGGCCCTTACTAGATTTTAAGGTGTATTGGTAAAGTTGCTTATGAACATGATTTGCCTAATGACTTATCATCGGTACATAAGGTTTTCCATGTGTCTTTATTCAAGAAATGTGGTAATGATCCAACATCTATTGCAGTGTTAAAGAGTCTTGGTATAAAAGAGAGTTATTCTTATGAAAACCTTTCGATTGAAATTTTGGACCGGTGAGTTAAGAAATAAGGTAATGGCATCGGTAAAGGTCTTATAGAGGAATAAAATGGTTGAAGGTGCTAATTGGAGGCCGAGACCGATATGATGTCTTATTATCCCATCTCTTTCTCTATGCCCTATTCTAGACAGAGGTATTTAGCTCCTCGTGGTCCATCCTTTTTATTTCATGTGTCTTAAATGTTCTCACATTTCCTCATGCATCCATACTAACAAAAACCTTATTTTTGAGAAAATGTGTTAACTTGATAAATTTGTTCATGACTATGTTCATTTGAGTGTGATTTGTATGTATGCCTTATGAAATGATGCTTCGAATATTTTTTAGCTTGGAGTGGACCTTCCTCCTTAGTAATGTAGTGTTGATGAAGTTGCATTCTTGTTGGGTTGTTAAATCTCTTTCCATACCATTCCCCCCACCCTTGTATTTCCTGTTTTCCATTTGAGGTCGAAGGTTCCCAAAGGGGAGAAATTTAAACCTCTGGATATTTGGAAGAAAAGAAAGATAAGAAGTTATTGGGTTTGCAGGCTGTGTCTACGGTTCCGATACCATAAAAGCTTCTATGGGCCGTAGATGGCAGCCGTATGGAGAAGGAAATAATTTTTTTCAAAACAAGTTCCAGTACCTCTCACAGTTCAGTAGGATGGTCTGTCATCCTATGTATGAGTCGTAGATAGGTCACATAGGTGAGTCCTAGACTTAGTGAAATTTGGAAGGTTAAAGTTTGTTTCTATTATTTGTGTCTACAGTCCATTAGATGATCTCTGAGCCCTAGACAAGTTCCGTCAATGTTATTCGAACAATAACAATTTTTGAAATTTTCCGTGGTTGACCAATACGTCAGTAGAGAGTTTTACGGACAACAGGTCCAACCCGTAGGTTGAGTCCGATAGTTATTTTTAAGGGGTTTTGGGTCTTTACCTAATTGTTTTAATCCTATACTATGTTTGTTGCCCTTCTACCCTAGGCCCTATATAAATCTTTTAAGCCCCAAATTGCGCACTTTCAACTTTTGTCTGATATTTCCTAAGCTGGACAAAATTTATCCTCCCCAAATTCTCTTAACCTAAGGAAGAAGAAGAAGGGCTAGGGTTCCATTCAAGTTTCTCATTAACCATATTTCTTGGGCTTTGAATATTAATGTAAATGCGTATTCACCCATGGAGTCCTTTCCTCTATGGTGTCCCTAAGACTTCCAAATTTCTCAATTCAATTCCAATTTTTTAAGTTAGGGTTTCAATCCATTCTTATGTGTTTCATTAAATTATGATTTAGTGTTGTTAATAAAGTTTTCTAATGCATGATTCAATGTTAAAATACGATATCTAGATGAATTTTTTTTTACCCTTGTCTAAATCATTAATTTTAGCTATGCATCTTTAATGAACTCATGAACATTTGAATTATGAATTTATAAATATAGATGTGTTTTCATGAAGTTATTATAAGTGATTTGAGGATTCTTTGAAAGTAAATTATTAATATTATTGTGAAAGGCTTTCTCACATGTTATTATGATCATGACTGTGAAAGGTATTTCTCATATATGGATTCACATTGGTGAAAGGCTTTCTCATGTATGTTGAATTATGTTTAAGGAGCTATTCTGTGTTTTGATCTTTAAAGTTGTGAATCGGTATTGATTATTTCTTTTCGCGATGATATACTTATATTTGACTTTTATATATTTCATTGAGATTTAGACTTAGCACCAAGAGGGCTTTGAAGTGGAGGCTAAATAGGGTAGTCTATACTAGCTATCTCTATTCCCGAACTAAGTTCCTCCATAGAACTGTCTTAAAATAACCTAGCTAGTGGATCTAGTTTAGCTAAAGATTATATGTACGGAGTCTACCTTGGCTAGTAGGTCCCTTTCTTTTATTATAATGGATATACCAGATTCTATGATATAGCTCTCATGGTCTTATTTTAGGTCAAACTCCCGCAGAAAGATTAGTTTTTTTCAAAGTTTTTCTCATGCCCTTTATGTTAATGTCTTTGATCATATTTCTTGATTTACATGTCATTTTTCTTAAAACTATTAAATTTTCAAACAGTAGTCATACCTATGTGTTTTAAGATATTCATGCTATCATGCATCTTTTATGCATATTGCCCCATTCATAGTACATTCCATGTATTAATGCATACTTGTGCCTACATTACCTCATGAATGTAGGGTCTGACTCTCCTACCTCACGTACTCACAGCTAATCAACCCCATAGACTTTAACTTTAGTGAGTCATCATGTTTTGATGACCAGGATACCTTTATTGTTTTATGTCATTTTCGTTTTCACACTTTGTATGTTATGTATGAGTTACGTCTCAAACATTTTCCTTATTAAGTGTTAGATGGTTTATTGAGACTTATATTTAGACTTCGACTTTGTCAAACTCTTTTGATATATGAAATGCTTTCTTTTATATTCTTTATATTCTATTTTCTTTTATGATGTATGCTAAGTATATTCTTTATATTCTATTTTCTTTTATGATGTATGCTAAGTGACTTATGTAGGACCTCTCGAGGTCCTATATGCCATGTTATGCCTAGGGTATACATTGGGTCGTGACACATCGTTACTCCATAGAATTTTTTTTGCATCAAACCACCTTTAATAAGTTGATCAGCCAAGCCCTTGTTGTCTAAATGAAGGCTACCATAGAAGTATTACAGCAGCAAATTGTCCGGAACACCGTGTGTTGGACATTGTTAAAATCAATTTTCGAAAACACAACCATGTCTCGTGAAGAGGTTCACCTCCCACTCTTTTAAAGTTCTAGATGTTGCCTTTATAATTGACCATTTGAGGGAGGAAAGAATCTCTCTAAGAATGCCTTGGTTAAATCCTCTCAATAAGAGATAGAATTACTTTGCAAATCAATGAACCATCTTGTGTCTTCCCCTAATAAGGAGAATGGAAATAATCTCACCTAAATTGAGTCTTGTGAGATGTTCTTGAAAACAAATGGCAAACAAATATCCACAAAATTTTATAAGTTTTCATGACGATCCTCATGAAAAAAATCCACGAACATTCCTCTTATTTATAGCGGATGCAACATTATTTCGGTTACCTGGAAAATTGTGCTCCATGTTGTAGGAGGTAACCAAATTGCTCCAATGCCTTCAATGACATTCATATGCATGTTATTTATGCCACACATTTAATTCTTTTTCCTATACTGACTAGCGTATTCACTACCTTTATCACTATATTTAGACCTTAAAATAAAAAACACAAGAACACCAAGCAATAATCTAGTACAATTTAATAAGTCTAGAAACTAACATCACTAATTGAATTCATTGCCACCATTTCTCGGTAACGGGCCCATATTTGGATAATTCTCAAATTATCCTCTAAAATAATTAAGAGAAGAGGCGATTGTCATAAATAAAGATACTCAAATAGGAGACGGGGTCAAATCCCAAAAGTAATTTTATAATGATAAGAATTCAACTTGGAAATTAAGAATGCAGACCTATTTATTGTAGCACGCTAATACAAATGGGTGGTTTATTCTAAAAAATTTACTAAAATAGTTTTAAGTATCAAGTGTTACAATTAACCTAAAGTTCAAAGAGTCAAGCAATAAAGAAGTACTCTAAGGGTACTGGGATTGGAATTGATGTCACATAGGGATAATTGTGTTGCTCAATGGTGCTAAAAAATCATGGATATGTTGGGTCATCTTCAATGACACTAATATTCTTTTGATCTCATATTATCAATTCATAGAATCTTCCATTGGTCTTATCTATGTTAACAAAATATAAACCAATTAACTTACAGAATATCTCTATCGAGCAGATTTGGTAAAATTTATCTGAACCATAATCTCTTTTTCAAGAAAATCATTGGAATCAAACCTAAATTGCATGTATTAAACTAGCCACCCACTCCAATTGATCTCTTTCGAGGATCATCCAAAGATCCAAAATTGGATTAAGTTTGCAACTTTAACCCATGAATTAACCCCATATTAATTAGCCTAAATCCATAGATTAACAACAATAAAACAAAGCATAATGCAATACCTACTACATTAAATCAACACCTAACCACATAGTTGTGCCCCTATAATTGGGGTTTTAGCCACACATCACAAAAACTAGAAAAATTATATCTATCATGATAGCAACCATGGATGTGATGAAATTAATGAATTATAATCAACACCCACTTTGATTTCAACTTTCAATTGTCATTGTCAATAGTGAAAATAAAATCTCAAAAACTAAATATGTTTTTCACAAGGTAAGAAGTCTCATGCGTAACTCTTAAAAACACTCATTCCAAAAGATTAGAAAAAGCACTAAAAACAATCTCATATTTTCTCCCTCATTTGAGTTATTTTTAGTTTTCGAAAATTTGGCCCAAAATTCACTTTCTAGCAAACTTGGTGAAATTAGTTGGGCCCACTAAATAGACTCGGTGGATCATCGTTTGTTCCTTAGCTAACCTTTCTTTTGCTTCAAGCTTCAGATAATTGAACTTCAATTGGGGAAATCATTTGAGTTTTCTTGTCATATTCGGTGGATTACAGATTACCACATTTGTTCACCTTTTAAGCCTTCATTTTTCATCCAAGTCTTGTCACCTTCGACAATGGTCATCTTATTTGTCTTTCATATTTGATGATTCACTATTTCACTTGTTAGTTTGTCGACCTACCTTGAATATCTTCAATTCTGAGCACTTTCACTCAAGGTGACGTATATCCATTTGAGAGATCTACCCATTTGGTTAGGCATATTGCAGTGTGGAGTTTATATTACTTTCACGGTTTTTGGACTTTATTTCAAGCACTCATCCTTTCATTTTCCTTTAGACTTCATAGATGCAAATAATCAAAATTTAATTACAATAGGACATAATTGGGCAATAAAGACACTAAATTTTGAACTAAAAAGGCCTCAAATGAGTGTAAATCTACCACTCATCATCAAGCTTAACCCTAGGTAAATTGGGTCTTTTGAGATCCTTTAAACAGTTGTTGAGGTTGCATATGATTTGGCTCTACTTCTAGTATTCTTAGCTATCCATCCGATCATTCATGTTTAGATGTTGTGCGACTATATTCATGATGAGTATAATGTGCTTTAGTAGATGCAGTAGAGTTAGACGACCATATGACTTTTGTAGAAGAGCCAATTGCCATTCTAGCCAAAGATGTTTGGTGGCTAAGTTCAAGATCAATTCCTGTGGTTAAGGTCAATTGGAGACATCATCTAGTTTGGAAAGCTACCTAGGAGACCAAGCATAATATGCAATAGAAGTTTCTTGGCTTGTTTGAGCCTTGAGGGACTTCATGACTCTCACTTTCGTGGACAAAAGTCATTTTTAGTAGTAGATGTTGTAGTTACTTCTAGGTCATCCTTTTTTTATGCCTCTTTTTTATTGATTAGAGTGTTCCTATAGTGATCCCATGTAATTTATGACTTGCTGGGTTTGAGAGTTCAGACCTAGTCGTTTGATTGGCTTTATGCAAATTTTAGTGTTTTTGGAGCTTTTGAACCTTAAATGGTCTGTTTTAATCAAAAGTTCAAGAAGATGAGCTTAAAATAAAATTCTGACAGAATAGATCCTTGTAGACTAGATTAGCAAACTTGAATTTGATAGTATGAGCCTTAGTCTAGGCATGTTCACAATTTGTAGAATTTCTGCCTCTTCTCCCGATAATTTTGGCTACGATGCATTACGAGAAGTGTGCTTTCTCAAGTTTGGAGTGTTTTGATCTTGGAGCCGTTTGTGATTCTTTATGAGTAGACATTGATCCACGGTAGCTATGTGTAACACCTCGATTTGAGGAAGGGCAAACAAGTAACTCCGCTAACTCAAAATGGACCATGGACCCTTCACGGCACCGTAGACAGGTCGTGTGGCAGGTCTACGGCCTAAGGGTCTGTACAAGTCACCCAGACAATAAAGTTGCACCTAAGGTCATTTTGAATGACCACATACACCTAGATCATCCGTGAAGTACTTCGTTAAAGAGACTTATTAGACTTTGAATTTTGGATCAACTTCAAACAATCATATCTTTCCACAAAAAAATGAATTAGGTGGCTCATGACCTATCAAATTAAAGATATTTGAGTCCTCTTTCCAATATTACCAAGTTTGCATAATTTTGAGCCGGCAGTAAAATGTTTTCCCATGTTGGTGAAGCCCTACTGGGAAGGGCATCATCATGACCCACTAGATTAGCCATGATACTCTATACAGCCGTTAAGCCCCTCATGTGAAGCACTTCATCAGTTTTAAGTCAGGGTCGTGTTGGTCTTTTCTCAATTGTTTTAACCCAATGCTATGTCATTTTGTCTTCTACCCAAAGCTCTATATAATTATTTTAAACTCCAAAATAACCCAAAATCAACTCATTCTCCTAAATTCCCAAAAGTTGATAATATTTATCTCTCTAGAAGCTTGATGAAGAAGGAAAGGGTTTCATGATCAAGTCTCCAAATTCACCATTAATTACAATATTTTGGCATCAAGGTATGACGAAATTCACCTATGGAGTGCTTTCCTCCATCGGGTTCCTAAGTTCTCCAATTTTCACAAGTTAGAATCTCCATTAGAAGTTAGGGTTTTTACTCAATCTCATGGGTTCTTTTCAATTATGATCTAATTGAGTGTTCTATGTCTTTTAGAGATGAATTTAGATAATTTCATGTTTTTAAGTTGAATTCACATGAACCCATGAATGATCAATGTTTTCTAGAATTGATCGTACGATGAAGCTTATAAAAGATGTATTTATGAATTATGCATGTACTTTATGAAATTGATGAAAATATTTTAAAGATGCTTTGATAGTGAAGAATCAATGTTGTTGTGTTGTGAAAGGATTTCTCACATACTACTCAAACATGGATTTGAAAGGGTTTTCTCACATAGAGGATTCATAAGGTTGAAAGGTTTTCTCACCTAATGTGAATCAATATTAAGGAGCTCTTTTTATGATAAGATGAGTTAAAATTGATGACTATTATGTGGGATTTATACGTATCACCGAGATGATATTGAGATGGAAGCTCTCCCATTAATAGTGGCCAGGTTTCTAGTAGCAATCTCTCTATCCCATAACTAAGTGTCACCATAGGTTGTCTTAGATATACATTAGCTAGTCGATCCACCTAAGCTAGAAGTTCGTGGTCCTTACCTTGGCAAATAAGGACATCACCTTTCGCTTTAGGATAGACACTGGATTCCATGTTATAGCACACACTTTCTACATGTCGGTTAAAGGTAACTCTCCCAAAAATTGAAATATGGTTAGTCTTTCAAAAGTATCTTGCAAGTTTTTAAAGATTTTTTAACTTGCATTGACCATGATTATGATTTATGTTTTCTAACCCTTTTATCTCATGATTTAGTTTGGTCATTTCATGCCATGTGAAGTCCTATTTTGCATGATTTCGTATCTTTTGTGAATTTCTATCATACTTGGTACATTCTTGTACTAATGCATACTTTTTCATACATTGTTTCACTAATATAGGATCTGATGCTCCTATTTCACATCCCCTTGGCTAGAGATCACTTTAGTAGCTTTTGAAGATTGGTGAGTCCTCATATTACGCGGACCAAAACCATTATTGCTTATTGTCTTTACTTTTACATATTGTATGTAATGTGTGGGTTACGTCCAAATCACTCTTGTTGCACTAGATGGCTTTGAGACTATTTTAGACTTCCTCTTCCTTTTCTTACCAAACATTTTTTATATAAGCCGTCTTTTGAACTCTTTATTATATCATATTATATGATGTATGCTAAGTGGTTTGTATAGGGCCTATTGGGGTCTTATACACCATGTCACGTCTAGGGTGTACTTTGGGTCGTGTCACTAGGAGCTTATTTAAGATCTTCTTCAGAGTTGACACGCCCCCGGGTCACTCTTTGTTGGCTGGGAAAATAACACCCATGGGAGTGGACTAGCTGGTTGGAAAGCCTTGATATTTGTGATCCTCTACAAAGTCGACACGCCCTCGAGTCACCCTATATAGCTGGACGGGTAGGTGACTGACTGGTTGGGCGGCCTATATATATTGTCACTCTTGCTAGCTGGCTGGGAGTTGACTAGGTATGATGGTTACTAGGGCAAAAGAAGTGAGGCAAAAAATGAATTGAGAAAAATAATATTGATGTTTTACATCCTACATACTTCTAATATAAAATCATGCACATCTATATATGGTATGAATAAAATTTACTCAATATTCAAAAGAGGCAAAATGGATAAATGATCTTAAAATAAGCATTACGTTTGCACATTTTCAAATTATGCTAAATTTTTTTGCATGATTATAACAAATGACAATTATGAGGATTCCACAATGCATTGTAAGTCTTTTTTGTAGAATTTTGAGTCTATGAAAAAATTAATAAAATGCATTGACCTTATATATTTGAAACAATTATGCGGTCAATTGTACTCTCAAAAAAGTCTAAGACTATATTGGATATTTAATGGTTAAAATAATACTTCAATTTTTCCAAGGAGGAATTTTATTATATAATATTGTATACACTAATTACTCTATATTCCTAAATTGGATGACTTTATGAAATTTTACCAAATGAAACCGAATACTTTGGCTAAGGATAGGCTTACCGTTATTTCAAGCTTTTTGAAATGGAAAGAAGGTTATGTGATCACGTTTCTTCAAACTAAAATTTATGTGATCTAAACTCTAGCTCTCCTTAAGGTTACTCAAGTCGGTTTACTTACCAAATGGGTCGTTTATGCTAAATATATCTGAATTTAAGTTATGAAATAGTTGAATTATTAACTCATTCAAAATTTATCTCAGTTAAAATTAATTGGGAAAAAATGTGGATCATGCCCCTATCCTTCCACTTCATACTAAATTTCAATTTCTTTATTTTTTCTTTTATAATTTTTTTGTATGGATTAAAATTAAAAAAAAAATTATTACACCAATATATAACATATAAAAAAAAATTATCTCTTAAAACAGTTTAATAAGATGACCCATGGGCCAATCTGGCTAACCTATTAGCGTAACTTTTTACGACTTCGATTGAAATGAACAGAGCTGATAATTGGATGAATCTATATACTCAAATTATAGATATTTATCACCTTATTGTACACCTCTTTGGTGTTCTTGAACTCTTTTTTAAACATGAAAAAAATATGTGAGCTCACTAAGTTAGGAATAAAGTTTCTTAATGAATAAAAAGGTGGACCTTTTAATATTAAAATCATGAATACCAAAAATGTAATTTAGCTTTTTTTTTTTTTGCAAAACTGAGTGCAGAAAAAAAATATTGCTAATGTATATCTTATGTACTACTAATATCTATGCACATATATATATTGTATCAACAAAATTTGTTCCATATTCAAAAAAAAGTAAAATGTTAAAATGACCTTAAAATAAATAATAAGTGTGCACATTTATATTATGCTTCTACATCACTCTAGATTATAATAAATTACAATTATGAGAATTCCACAATGCATTGTTCGTCTTATCTGTAGAATTTTCAGTTTCTTAATAAATTTATAATTAATGCAATTGACCTTATACTTTATCATGACCCAAAAATAGAGCCATGATGACATCCACTATAACCTTTCTAGTGAAGAAGTCTTAACCCAAATGAAACTTTAGGAAGGAGACGATCTAATAATAAAAACACAAATAGAGGGAAGAGAAGCAAAATAAATGAATGGACCACATTATAAAAAAGTAAAAATATACAAAAGAGGTCAAAAAGAGCGTGAAGACAAAACTAACACAAGAATCAATCCCGGACTTGGCATCACCTATACAAGATTTACTAAGAACAGAAAGTCATAAATACATAAGAGCTAACTAATCCAGAAGTCAAAACGCAAGTCAGTGCAAAAGAGGAAATGTAGCAAGTCTCTGGATGCTAGGAGCTCATCATGATTTAACTCTATGACGGTAGAGGAAGATCAACCGTTCACTTAGGATGGCTCGAACTAGGAGCTGCATCAGAAAAAGATGTAGAAGTGCACTATGAGTACCAAAAGACAGGGTACTAACTAGGCATCACAAGCCAATCAAACTTAGAAAGATCAAATATTAATAACTAAAAGGAAGACTCTAAAAGACAAGGGAAGTGTCTAAACAACAAACATAAGATAGAGGACAGTCAAATAATATCAAAGATTAAGTCATAATTTAAGCATAAATCATAATACACTCAATACAACTGAAAAACAAATCACACGATGATGCAGTGCAATCACCAAGTAAGGAAACACGTAACTCCTAAAGAAACATCGAGCCGCCTAGAATGATACATCAAGCTTAACTGAAAGCCACTAACCCGAATATATATCCATGAGTCTCCTAGGATGGAACTTCAACCTTACCATTATTACAAATCCAGATGACAGACTATGACCATGCCTAACCCAATGGGCCATCCGAAATGATACAAGAGCTCATCACATTAAATATAGTGGAAATTTACAAATAATCTAGTAAAAGGGGGATTTTTATCACTTAACTCAGATGGGTCTCGGAGACTTTCAACTCATTAAGGTCAGGTGTTGTCTTTTTTGAATACCAAGTCATTTCCATCAAAGGTCATCCCAAAAGTACCGCCTCTCTTGGGTATCATCACAATTAATTCATTTCATGCAAACAGAATCGGGAAGAACACCCAACACACCATAGAGTACTAACCTAGGACTCCTGCTTCTAGCTGACATCCATAAGCCTAACAATTCAATAATAGAAATCATAAATTCAACAATTTATCAAGTCATACAAATCGATCCAAAATAACCAAAACACACAACAATCCTAAGTTTCAAGCTTCCTCTGAGCATTTCTAAATATACCAGTCAACAAGAATAAGGGAAACCTAAACAAAAGTTTTCGACTAAAACTACCTCAAAAATCGAACAATGGCCATAAATCAACAAGGGATCAAAACCTAAGCTAATCCTAAGGATTAACCAAATCATATGACACTAATCAATTATAATCAATCTTAATGAGCTAAATCCACGAAGTAGAGACTACAACCAACATCAAGGCCGAATACAGGCTCACGAACAAATTACTCGAGAGCCTTGCCCTTCCGAAGAGCCTTGGAGTGGTGTCAAGCTATCAAAAACAACTAAGGAAAATAATCAATAAATGGACCCAAAATAAAAAGAAAACTCCACAAGAAAAAGTGGGATATGGGCATGGAGTGAAAAAATCGACTCAGTCACAAGGTCTCAAACCACTCAAGGAACTTGTGCCCCAACGATGAGCACAAACCGAGTTCCGATCAAGCCAAACGAAACCAATCATTTAATTAAGCTCAATGCTTCAAAGTAGGGAAATAAAAAGGATATTTCCGAAATGGTATTAACTTTCTTGATACGCTCCAACAAGAATAACCAGAAACTGACAAGAAATGCTCCTAAAATCCCTTAAAAACCATGTTGGAAATGGGGTTTGTGTTGTTGTCCCATTTTTTAAAAAGACACTGTTACGCATTGAATTTCTTTTCGTGATCGCGGAGGCCTCCCGCCGATTGTGAAGGCAATAGGAGGTGACCTTTCGTGATCGCAACACATGTCCTGTGAATGTAAAGATCAGAGAGGTTGGTCAATGCAAACATGATCAAGGGCCCGCGAAAGTGATGAATGAATTAGGGTTGTACCAGCAGCACTGCATTAACAAAATCATTGAGGTAAAAATCCTCCATTGGGGATCGAAAACTCGTTCAAAATCCCATCTACGCAAACCAAGTATACTACTAGACTGAAAACAATATTTCAGTCTCAATTGAATCAGCAAAACAACCAACGGAAGCCTTCTCAGGAAAAAAATGTTGACCAAAGTCAACACTTTCAAAGAAATAACAAACAAAATTCTAAAAGCAATAACTACATTCTGAAAATATCAAAAACCAACCCAAAGGTCACTCTAGACAAAACTCGACATTTATGAGTTAACCACGTTGATGAAATTTTATTCTGAGCGCATACCAAGTAAGTTGACCGAAGTCAAACCTTAAGGAAAACTGAAAGACTAAAATGCCTACTCACACCAACACCAAACATAAGCCCCAAAACCCAAACCAATTATCATACAAGACAAAAATAACATTTTCGATGTTGTGGAGCTGACGAAATTCTGATCCGACATCAAAGTCTTCAGATGTTGACTAAAGTGAACTCTTTAAGCATAAGGCCAGAAAAAAATGGAAAACTCACACTAAAGCCATCCTGGCACAACACAAAAGCCATAAGAAAGTTATGGAATGGGCAAAAGCGTTAAAACATGCAATAACAAAGAAATGAACTCAAGGGTCATTACAATATCCACTACTAAAAGGAGTTTCATCCATGAAAATAAAACAAAGGGTGTATTTGAAGGCTAATAAAGATGAGGATAATGGGCCCGTAAGTCAAGCTCGGACTCCTAAATGGCCTCCTCGACAAGACAATGCCTCTACTGAACCTTCACTGAAGGGATCTCCTTAGGTTGCTACAACAAAGTACATGCTGTCCCGAATTGTCACAGGCTTCTAAAAACTCAAGGACTTATGAAGCTGAACAGACTCCTAGTGAAGCACGTTAGACTAATCAGGCATATATTGTCTCACCATAGAGACATGGAACATATGAAGAATACTCGAAAGAGCTAGAGGCCAGGCTCTCTCATAAGCTACCTCTCTAACCCTCTTCAGAATCTCGAAAGAGTTAATGAACATAGAGCTAAGCTTTCCCCACCTCCCGAACCTTATCACTTCATTCATGGACAACATCCGCAAACAAACCTGGTCACCAACCATGAACTCTAAATGTGACAGCTTCCAGTTAACATAGATCTTATGCCTACTCAGGGTAGTACGGAGTTGCTCTCGGATCATACAGACACTATCTATAGATTCTCTAAACATATCAGTTCTCTATGGCTTAACCTTGCATACATCAAACCAACCCACCATAAAATGGAATCTCCTACCATATAATGCCTGAAATAGGGTCATCTTAATACTCGAATGGTAGCAATTATTATATGAAAACTCCACCAAACCTAAGGATTGATCTCACTGACCACTGAAATCAATAACACATGCCCGCAGTATATTCTTTAAAACTTGAATAGTCCTCTCTCACTGATAATCGCTTTGAGGATGAAAAAGTTGTAATAAGGTATAACTCAATATCCAACTCTATCTGAATAGCCCTCCATAAATAAGATATGAACTACATACCATGATCTGAGTTGATAGGCACAACAACCCTATGGAAATGAAAAATCTCTTGAAGGTGAATCTGTGCCAATCTCTCTAAATTATAAATAGTCCAAACTGGTAGAAAGTATGCTAACTTGGTCAATCGATCCGCAATAACCCAGGTAGAATCAAAACCACACAAAGTATGTGGTAAGTCTACAACAAAGTACATGTCTATGTGCTTCCGCTTCCACTTCAAAATGGGTAGCCACTAGGTCAAACCACCTGGTCTCTAGTGCTCGTACTTCACCTTGTAACAGTTCAAGCTCCTAGCGACGAATGCAACAACGTTGTTCTTCATCACATAACACCAATAATGTATCCTCAAATCATGATACATCTTTGTAGCACCACAATGAATGCAATATCAGGAACAATGGGACTTCTAAAGAATCGACTTAGGCAACTCAAAAATTAGTGACACTGATACGACCCTCATCCTCAAAATTCTCTCTAGATATAAGATCGCATTCCTAGACTCGCCGCTAAGAACCTTGTATTGAATCATCGTCAACAACAGATCCTTAAACCATTATGCCTAAATCTTCTCTATAAAAGAAGATCTAGCCTCTATACAAGTAATTACTCCATCTGACTCACAAATATCCAGTCTAACATTCTAGTTGGTAAAGTAAATATTTTGTCTAAAGCCATAGGTTGTTCCCCCCATGTGTAAGAAAACACAACTCAAATTAACATCTCTCTAGTTGAATATGTATTGAAGATAACGATGGTTGGTGAAAACCTCATAGTGAACCCCATAAAAGTAGTACCTCCAAATCATCAACACAAAGAATAATGCTTCCAACTCTAAGTCATGAGTAGGGTAGTTCTTCGCGTAATGCTTCAGCTGTCTAGAAGCATAAGTAATAACTCTACCATGCTACACCAAAACACAACCCAGGATAACACCAAAGGCATCAAAGTACACTATAAATCCATGTTCATCCACATGAAGAGTTCGAATCAGCGATGAAGTCAACAAAGCCTTGAGTTTAAAAAAGCTTACCTTGCCCTCATTACACCAGTAGAAGGGAACATTCTCTTGAGTCAATCTATTCAAAGGTAGCACAATAGAAAAACCCCTCTACGAATCGTCAATAAGATTACTTTGTCATGATAAAATAAAAGTACAAACCTTAGTAGGAGAAATAGGCTTGTCCTAACCATAAACTACTGATGTTTGCGTAATCAACGACACAACTTTTGATGCAAGTTTTTACGATGTGCAGTAGTATAATAACCTAACCAAGGGTGGGGTCGAGTCCCAAGGGAGTGGTAGTGAAAATAGTGGTTAAACTAGGATCTTATTCTGATTAGCTGTAGTTTGAGAAATTTGTGAATAAAACAAAGTAAATTCAACGGGTGACACAAAAAGTGCCAAATATCGATGGTGGTTTTGTCACAAGATTAAATAATAGCAACAATAAAATATAAAGGAAGTCAAGTGTGGGGAGAGATTCTTTGGATGTTACCACAATATATGTTGGTATAAATCATTGGGTACATTCTTTCGATAGGAAATTTTCAAGATAATAGTGACTAGGCTAAGCTTTAGATGGAAATAAGTTTCCCCTCAGACAACTTACCCCATTTTAAATGGATTCCTCTCGGACACCCATTTGTCGCATGAAGGCCAGCCTACGCCTTACCCCACTGACTCTCTCAAGCTGAGTGTTAGGATATGGGACTAGGGCTCACCCTCTTGGCTTGAACCTCATGTTGACCCACTCCTTATGCCATCAGTCTAGCGGTCTTGGATTCGCGACCTCTCTCTCGAGCAAGCCGAAAACACATGGGTGGTTTTGTATTTGCAACTACAATATTATTAAATTAAACCACAACCATTAGCTGAAATCACCATTAAATTACACCTAACCTATCATCAAGCAAAACCTAACAGTAATTTCAACACATATTTGCTAAATCACACCCCAAGAATGGGGTTTTTTAGCCACACATCAAGAAATAAGAAATTATACCTAAAATGATGTTGAAATCAAGTGAGTATAAGAAATTAAACCTTGACTTAAGCAAAGAAAGAAGAATAGAGAAGACCCACTTCCAATTTGGGAAAGATGAACTTCTTTCTTCTTCAAGTCTTCCAAAATCCCTCTCCAAACATGAGAGAAAATATCAAAGCTAAAGAAAAAATTATAATAATGTTCAAGTTGAAATCAAGTGAGTATAAGAAATTAAACCTTGATTTAAGCAAAGAAAGAACAATAGAGAAGACCCACTTCCAATTTGGGAAGATGAACTTCTTTCTTCTTCAAGTCTTCCAAAAACCCTCTCCAAACTTGAGAGAAAATATCAAAGCTATAGTAAAAATTATAATAATGTTCAAACTATCCTCTCTCTTCTAAAAACTAGTAAAGATTTTAGTATTTATATACTTCAGAAAGTAGTTCTCGCAGATCGCTCGATGAGGTTAGTCACGAACGCCGAATGCCTCGGCGATTCGCCCTTTTTCTAGTTCATAGTCATTTGTGCTTTGCCTTCAGCATCTGTGCGTTCTAGATCACTGGGCGGTATACTTCTTCTTCACAAAACTGATCGGCGAAGCATCGACTGCTCCTTTCATCGCCTTTTTGATCCTTCCCTTCAGGGCTTTGCATACTAGAACAAAGGGCGGAGTGCGTCCCTTCGGCGAATACTACAATTTTCTGGACTCATCAACTACATAAATCATTACCAGTTACACCATAATTCCATCCTTGGAAGCCACGTATTCCAAGAATACTACAACATCAAGCCAAAACTCACATTCAGTGGATTTGGCATATAACCACAGATCCCTCAAAGTCTAGAGTACAATCCTCAGATGTTGCTCATGTTGCTCTATACTCCCAGACTAGACCAATATGCCATCTATGAACACAATCACAATGGAGTCAAAAAAGGGCCTGAACACTTGGTACATCAATTTCATAAATGTTGTTGGGGAATTAGTCTACCAAAAATACATGTCTAAGAACTCGTAGTGGCCATATAGAGTCCTGAAGGTAGTTTTAGGGATGTCTGCATTCCTAATCCTCAAATGGTGGTAGCTCGATCTCAAGTCAATCTTATAGAACATTGTTGCATATTGATGTTGGTCAAATAAATCAACCATTTGGGGGTATAGGATACATGTTTGTAATGGTCACAAAATTTAGTTGTTTGTAGTCAATACACATACGCAAGGTACCATTTATCTTTTTAATGAACATGACATAAACTCCTCAGGAGATACACTCGATCTGATAAACCACTTACCCAAGATATCATGAAGAAGCTCCTTTGGCTTTTTCTACTTAGTTGGAGCCATATGATATGGTTGAATAGAAACTAGTAGCATACCAGGCTCAACATCAATCTCAAAATCAATATCACAGTTAGGTCGAATACCAGGTAGATTAGTAGGGAACAAATCTCTAAACTCTCTAACCACAAGAACTGACTTAAGAGGAAGAGTGTTGACACTAGTATCATAAACATAGACAAGGTAAGATAGGCACCCCTTCTATACCAACCGTCACTATATCAGAAAAGAAATAACACCTCTCAGAAAATAACCATCAGAATCAACCCACACAAGAGGAGGATACTAGGCATGCACAAAGTAAGAGTCTTAGAGAAAAAATCTAAGACTGTATGGTAGAGTGACAACTAATCCATGTCGAAAATCACGTCAAAATCTATCATGTCCAACACAATAAGGTGTACCAAAGTATCAGACCCCAAATGGTCGCCACAGAAGCTTTATAAATTCAATTAACTACTAAAAAATCACCTATAGGGTAGCTACATGCATAGGCATATACATCGGCTCAAAAGATAACCGCAACCATGGTGCATTATAGGCAAACACATATGAAAATGTAAACCTCGAACAAATAAAGCATAAGCAGGCTGATGGGAAACAGAGATTGTACCTGTGATAACAACATCTAATGTCTCTATCTCTAGCCTTTGCATACATATGGCTGTGTCCATCTCGACTACTTGATCTTCATGTTTGAAAACCACCTCTAATACTCTAGAGATAACCTCTAGTATCCTAAACTAGAGCATTGGGGGTGACCTTGTTGACTCATCTAACTCTTTTGACTCGACTGACCCTTTCTCGTACAATGATTAGTCGTAGGACACTTTCGAGCAAAGTGAAACATTACACCACACTCGTAGCAACCTCTACCAGTAGTTCCCCTCTAGGATGACTCAACTAAACCTAACAGACCACTACAACGTAAATACCATAAATTTACACTTGAGAAGACTCAACAAGTGCCTGAACTATCTGATCACCAGCATATGCAGTGTTACTTTCTGTAATCTATAGAGTTGCCTAAAGTAGCATAGAGGCCTAAAATGGCTGTGGGTAGCCTCTGCTAGGGAACCCCCTACCACGGGACTAAGACCCACTAAAACCACCCTAATATTGGGGCCTTTTGTGGGAGCCTCCATTAGCCTCACCATGAATCCCCTCAATTGTACGTATATGCTCAAAACTTGGAAGAAAAGAGCAACTTAATGCGACCATCTACTATGAAGCAATCCGCAGTGGACATAAGAGTCCTCAAGTAGACTTAGGCACCCTCTTATGCTTTGTTGGCATCAGCATAGATGTATGTCTAGCAAAATTATGGAACCGTGAATCATTTTCTGCAACTATAAAGTGATCCCTTAGTCAAGTCTCTAAGCACATCTCAGAACCACTCCCTCAAGTTACAAGGTACATATTTTTCCAAGAAAGACTCAAAGAGCTAAGTCCAAATCATCAAAGGTAACCCAACTTGTCTGCACTAAATATAAGATATTCGCCACTACTTCACCGACCCATCAAACTGGAAAGTGGTCTAATCAAACCTTTGAGACTCCACTAATTAGATTTTATGCAATCTTTCATGATAACTGAGTAAAAACTTATGAGCATCCTCACCTACAGCAATAGAGAACCCAGGCGGAACCAATCTGATGAATCATCCCAAAATCTTCTGCTCCTTAAAAGACATAGCTGGCCTAAGAGTCATGGGTGGAGAAAAGTCAGAACTAGCTAAACCACTAAAGAAAGGGCCAGAACAACATGATATGACGATGGGATCTCCATTCCCTATGTACCTGTTAGGACTGAAGTTTGTGCCTCATATCTGACCTAGTGTCCAACTGAAGTGTTATGCATAATACCCTTATGCAACATCCCTTACTTGAATCAAACTATCCTGGCAAAAGTATCTTAAAGTACTAGGGTGGCCACGAACCCCGGTGGAGGCTGGGCTGGCTCCACACCATTTGGCTAATGCTGGACATGCTTCACTTCTAACTAAAGCACTAGTGCTATTACTCATTCGTTGCCTTGAGCTAGTGTTGTAGTCCATGCTCTCTCCTGAACTCTAGGTATTCCTTGATATGTACCCCTAGTAACGGCTCCGCCTGGATGGATAGGAGGGCATCGCCCACTCGCACTCGACCTCATCCTATCCATCTCAGAAAGAGTGAGACAAATAGACTTTAGATATTAATACAACCATCAACGCACGATAAGAACCAATGAAGTATCCCTAAGAATGCCCTATAGCTTATCGAAGATTGGATGCAAACGTCATGGTATCGATCTACAAGACTCTAATAGCAACTTGGTCCTATAATTGTGAAACTAGTGAACAAAGTGCTCTGATGCAACGTTGGCATGACCAAAAGATCGAGCCATAATGGCGTCCATTATAACCCTCCAAGTTGGCAAGCCTAAACCCAAATAAAACGTGCGTAAGACAAAAATCTAATTATAATAAGACAAACTGCGGAAAGAGAAGAAAAATAAACTAATGGACCACATTGTAAACCATTACTGCGATAAAATATACGAAAGAGGCCCAAAAGAAACCGAGAAGGCACAACTAACACAAGAATCAATCCTCGGACCTAGTATCACCTATACATGACCTACTAAATATATAAGGTCCTAAACACAAATGATTTTACTAATCCAAAAGACAAAATATAAGTCAGTGTAAAAGAGGCAAAGAAACAAAGTTGTAGACGCTCATAGCTCACCAAGATCCAAGTCTGTGACGACCGACGAAGATCAAACGCTTACTAAGGGTGGATCAAACTAGGAGTTGCATCACAAAATGATATAGAAGTGTAGTATAAATACCAAAACACTGTGTACTCAACAGGCATCATAGGCAGACCAAGATCAAAAAGATCAAATATAAATAAATAGCATGATCAATTTAAAAAACAATGGAAGAATCTAAACAACAAATGTAAGATAAAGGACATTTAAATAATATCAAAGATTAAGTCACAAGATATGCATAAATCATAATACACTCAATACACGTGAAAGCCAACTCACACGATAATGCCGTGCAATCACCAAGGAAGGAAACGTGTAAGCCCAACCAAAACATCGAGCCCCCTAGAATGATATCTCAAGCTTAACCAAAAGTCAGTCAGATAGATGTATCCAAGGACCTTACCGTATAGCACATCGAGGTTACCATTCATATAAATCTTGATGAGAGATTGTAACCCAACCTAAGCCAATGCGCTACCTGAAATAATTAAGCAAGCTCATTAGAGTAAAAGAAGTCCAAAATTTACAAATGATCAAGTAAAAGGGCTTTTCACTCTTGAATCAAATGGGTGTCAGAGACTTTCAATTCATTAAAGTCAAGTTTTCCCTTTTTAAATGAAAGTCATTTCCATTAAAGATCATCCCAAAAGTACGACCCCTCCTAGACATCATCACAATTAAATCATGTCATCGACACAAAACTAGGAAGAATACTCGTCACACAACAAGAGGACTAATCCAGAATACCTGATTCTAGCTCATGACCTTAAGCCCAACAACTGAATAATCGAGATACAAATCATAAATTCAAGAATTTATAAAGGCATACAAGCTGATCCAAAATTAAAAAAGCACACAACAAACCTAAGTTTCACGAGACCTACGAGAATTTGTAAGGATACTAGTCAACAAGCATAAGAGCAACCTAAACAAAGGCTTTTGGCTAAAACTACCTAAACAACCCAACAATGGCCATAAATCAACTAGGCAGCAAAATCTAAGCTAATCCTAAGGTTTACCCAAATCATACAATACTACTAGATTATAATATATCTAAAAAGCCTAATTCTAAGAAGTAGAGACCATCGCCTACCTCAAAGATGAATAAACACTCACAAAAAGATTACTCAAGAGTTTTGCCTTTCCAAAGAGCCTCAGAGCAATGCCAAGCTCTCAACAACACCAAGGGAACACAAACACAACCATTACAAAGCAATATTAAATAAAGGGACTCAAAAGAACAAGAATCCCCCAAGCAAAAGTAGTACCGTGCATGGAGTCACGAAATCGACTCTGTTAGAAGGTTTCTAACTACTCAAGGAACTTGGGCCCTGAAACATGAGTACAAACCAATTTCTGATCAAGACAAACCAAGTCTACCATTTAAGTTAGCTCAAGGGTTTAAAATAGGGAAATAAAGATGAAATTGCAGAATTACCAAGAAAAACCTAAGATTAAGCCATCCTGGATTGAGCCCATGAACATTACCAACAGAGTCCAACAAGAATCACCCAAATCCAACAAAAAAGGCTCCAAAAATCACCTAAAATCCATATTGGAAATGGGGTTTTGGTTATTGTCCTATCTTTTAAAAAGACTTCGGCAAGCATTCAATTGATTTTCATGATCATGGAGACCTCTTCACGATCTCATAGGTCCGTAAAATTGACACTTTGCGAACGCACCAAAGCCCCCATACTTGAAGGACAAGGGAGGAGACTCTCCACAATTGCGACGAAGGAACGAGTGCGGCACAAGCAACATTGCATCAGTAAAATCACTAAAGAACAAAATCCTCTGTTAGGGTCCAGAACTGGTTCAGAATCTTGTCGACACAAACTAAGTATGCTACTAGACTAGAAATGATATTTCGGAATCAATGGAATCAACCAACAAAAGTCATCTCATCAAAATGTTGACCAAAGTCAACACTTTCAATGAAATAACAAACAAAACGCTGAAAAACACAAATATATCCCAAAAACCTCAAAAACCAAAGAAAAGGTCGTTCTAGACCAAACTCGAGCATACATTCGTCTATTCAAGCTTCCTTCCTAAAATATTTCTCACAGATCCTCTAAAAAAGATGGAAAGTTGTGGATCAATATTTTTAGCCGTTAATAAACTAGAAACAAAATAATTAGTACATCACCTCAACTAATTTCTACTAATACAACAACTATGGGCATACTGATTGCTACTAAAACAAACAAATAGCACATCAACTCAACTAATTGCTACTAAAATAACAACTAGGGGCATACATTCATCTCTTCAAGCTTCCTCTGTAAATGATATCTCAGGGATCCTCTAAATAAGATAGAAACTTGTGGATCAATATTTTCAACCTGATTGTAGGCTTTTGCTGCTTGGGACATTTGTAAACTACAGCAGCAACAGACTTTTTCCCTTAGCTTTTTCCTACGCCAACTTTTTAGCCCACTTATGCTTTTTTAGGGACTCGTTGTTAGTGTAAATTCATACTACATAGGGCTCTAGAGCACTCAGATATGAACTATAATTACTAGTAGCTTTTATAAAGTAGGAGATCGTATAAATGCTATCAAGAAGATGCATGTGGATCAGCAGTTTCTATAGAAGATAGAAACTTATGGATCAGTATTTACAGCCTGAATCACAATTTTATTCATCTTAATCATATTATTTTAAGCTTATGCTGCCACAAACATTCTGTAGACTACAATAGTAGATCTTTCGCATTTGGCTTGTGCCTACTCCAACTCTTCAGCCCATTTAAATACTTTTCTAGGTACTCCTTGTTAGTGTAAAAGCTTATTTCATATCACTCAAGAGTAATATCTTATGAGCTGTAACTATTTTTTATTTTTTGAAACAGTACAAGATCGTATAAATTATATAGAAAAGATGATTGTGAATTAATAGTTTCTACAAAAGATAGAAACTTGTGGATCAATATTTATAGCTTGGATTACAATTTTATTTATCTCAATCAAAATACTGTAAGCTTATGTTGGCAAGGACATTCTGTAAACTAAAGTAGCAGAGCCTTACCTTTAGGTTCTGCCTACTCCAAATCTTTAGCCCATTTAAATGTTTTTCTAGGTTCTCCTTGTTAGTGAAAAATCACATATGAATTGTAATTATCTTTTTTGATAAACTGAGCGATTGTATAAATGATTTCAAGAAGATACAGGTTTGATAGTTAGTAAAAAACAGTCAGATTGAAGTTAAATACCATGCTAGGAGATGTGATGATTGTTATTTTAATATAAGAGGGATTTTGATCATTTTTTATGTGTATTCAATTCTTATTTTTTTTAGGAGTGGTTTGAGATTAATTTGGATGAGCACAACATGAATAATTGTTGTGAGGATATCCAGAAAAAAAAAAAGTCGACACTGGTGTTACAAGTTGAAACAATTATTTGAAACTGCACACTCTGAGGAAGAAGCTCGTAAAATTGAAGTGCCAGATATTTTTTTATCGTATGACAATTGTAATTGTCACTAATCGTGATATTTACAATGACAATATATATTGTCGGTAAAACTAATACTTTTAGTGACAAAATGATAGATTACCCACAAAATTATTAAGTTTTTTTATAATAATAAAATTTTCCTTAATTTATACATTTAAGGATAAAATATATTTTTGTATATAAAAAGTAGTCGTTAGTGACAAAACTACATTTGTTCTCTACGAAATACATATAACTTTAGAGACCATTAATGTCGTCACTGATTGAACTAAATAATTCGTGACGACATAATTTTGTCAATAGTAATAACATTTTTAGTGAGACAACATACTATTAAGTACAAACAAATTATACTTTTTCTGATAAGTAAATTCCTCACAAAGGTTTATGCATTTGGAGACGATTTTTATTTTAGTACTTAATATAGTACTTTTAGTGACGAACCACTAAATCGTCGTTGTATACTTTTAGCGACACACGTTAAGTGATGACTAATTGACGAAATTTCATTCAACACACAAGATTTTAAGTGATGAAATATGATTTATAAATCACAAAATTATTTGTTGTTGATAGTCGAATTTGTTGTAGTGGAAGTTAAACATTAAAGAAAACATTAAGGCTAAAACTCCTACTTGCACCAACTCCAAAAAATAGCCTCAAAACCCTAACCGATCATAACAATCGACCAAAATAACTCTTCTATAGTTGATGGAACTGATAAAATTCAGATCTGACATCAAAATCTCTGAAAGTTGACTAAATTCAACTCTTTAAGCATATAGCCACAAAATATTGAAAAAGTTAAACTAAACTCAACCAATTAACTCGAGAAGCATGCTACCCATTCCGACACCACACAAACGTCATAAGAAAGGTAATAAAAGGGCAAAATTGTAAAAGCACCTAAGAATCATAAATGACCTCAAGGGTGATTAAAAGATTTTAACCAATTATGCGGTCAACTGTTTTCTTACAAAAGTCTATGTTGAATATTTAATGTTTAAAATTATACTTTAGTTTTTGCAAGGATGAATTAGTTTATATTGTATATACTAATTTCTCTATAATGCTGAAATGGATGACTTTATGAGGTTCATTTAAATGATTTTACCAACTAAAATAGAGCACTTTGGCTAAGGGCTAAGTATACCGTCATTTCAATTTATTAAAAATGGAAAGAAGGTTATGTTATCAAATTTCTTGTAACTAAATTTTATTTGATGTAAACTCGGTTACGTTATCAAATTTCTTGTAACTAAATTTTATTTGATCTAAACTCTAACTCTCCTCAAGAATACTCAAGTAGGTATATCTACCAAATGGTCAATAATGCTAAATTTATCTGAATTTAAGTTAATAAATAGATCAATTACTGACTCACTCAAAATATATTTTGGTTAAAATTTATTGGGATAAAATATGGATCACGCCCCAATCCGCCTACTTCTTACTAAGTTTCAATTTCTTTTTTTTTTTTCTATTATAAATTTTTGGTACCTTTCAAAATTATAATTTTTCTTTTTAATACTAATATATAACATATGAAAAAAGAAAACTTGTTCTTTAAAATAGTTTGATAAGATTGCCCATGAGATAATCTGGCTAAGATATTAGTGTAACTTTTTACGGGTTGAATTGAAATGGACAGAGAGATGATAAATGGATGAATTGTACCAAACTAGGACATATTGTACTAATTATATCTAAATAGGTTATTTTTGTTAGTATAGTTAGGGCATCTTATAAATCTATAACCCTTAACATACGCATAATTAATACAGATATTGTATTATGTTTATCTCTAATAATAAACTAGTTGAAAATGTAAAAATGAAGGAAAAAAATAGTATACCTCACATATGATCAAAGTTCAGTATCAAGTTAACAATATAGGGCTAGATGAAACAAAGGATAAACAATAATATAGAACAATGAATTTTCAATCGAACTATTTGAAATATGTTTTCGTTCTGCATAGTGGTGCATATTTGAAACAAGAAGCATGATAAAAGTACTATATTTAACTTCATCAATGGTTTAGCATCATGTAATTAAGAAAGTTGATTAGCAGTAACTGAATCATTCTAGAAGAACTTTGAACTCTTCTAGCAAATCTGGATGGTCTTTGTGAAGTAGGATAACCTACACAATAAAAAAATAGTACTTATAAACAAGAGCACGAGGGTTTTCCAAAATATCTATGTACTCAAATTATAAATATGTATCACCTTATCATACACCTCTTTCACATTCTTGTGCTCTATTTTAAACATTGATAAAGTATCTTTGAGCTCACTGTAATTTTTTAAATGTTCCTGCAAGAAGTTACGAGGCAATACGTTAGGATTAAAGTTTTTTAATTAATAAAAAGGTAGATCCTTAATTATTAAAATCATAAGGTAACATATATGTAACCTATGTTTTTTTTCACAAAATTGTGTGCTTGTTCCATCAAATATGTTTTCTCATCTTCATCATTCAGGACTATTTCGTAGCCCTTAGGTAAAAAAGGATTTAAACAAAGGAGCAAACTAGGATGTCCTTCGAATAAATCTTTCGCCTTTTCTATGACACCAACGGTATCAATTCTATGAGAAATATCAAAGACTTAGTTCCGCATAAATCATCAAATAAGAATAGAAATTAGTGACAATTGACAATAGTCGAATTGTAGTAGCAAACCGTTTTTATCATAAAGTCCATCACAATGACATGGAATGTGATATACTTCTCCATTTGATTTGTAAACTTGTCCTTAACTTGGTTTAAATAACAAAATGCCTCATCAATCGTCATTTGTGGCTTACTAGCACCAGCTCTGTCAGCATTGCTATCACCACTAATATTACCCAGACTACCTTCGAAAATATGTGATTAACTGTGACAAATAGAACCATAGCTTAAAGTTTGCAGTAAAATTTATTTGTCTGATATATTAATATAGAGTTATGTTACACGCTCTTTCACTTTAAATCATTGTTTATTTTGGGATAAATGAAAAATCTTTTAATTGTTCATTCAAAATTGACAAATCCGTTGATATATGATACAACCAAATAAATATTGGTACTTTTCATATGTCGGAGCCCTTAACCTAAGAAAGAATTATCTGAAAAATAAAAATCAACCTACATCGACCCTAACAAATGCAACAAAGGGTAAATATTCAATCTCTATCTTTAGTTGTGCCTGATGTTTCTGAGTGAAAGACAAAAAAATTGATTTTAAGTACTCTAACTTGTTGAGTAATTGCAAAAAATAAAACATCTAACATGTCTTGATCACTTAAGATACACAAAACATACATCATATGAATGAAAAATAAATAATTTATTAAAAATTCATCTAAAAAAGGTCAGTACATAAAAAATTGACCTAGGAAAAAAATAAACAGAAGGCAAAGATCTTACGAATCTCTGTGGGAAAAACCAAATGGAGTGTCATCTCTCGCTCTCTTCATGCTTCAAAAATAGAAAAAAAAAAAATTTTAACGTAACAAAAACAAATAAACAAGAGATGCACCATTTTCTAAATAAATAAACCTTTTGAGATAAGTATGTATAATCAAAAATCTCAAGAGATCTATCAACAAAAAAATAGATTTTAATTAATTGTCTAGATCAGAGAATTTAAAAAAAATCTTTTTTCGGTTTAGTTGTCTCTACCTTTTTCTTTCCCCTCTTCTTTGACTTAGAAACACTACAACACGCACAAGTTTCAGAAATAAAGAGGTAAATGACAAAGAAGTGAGGCTAAAAAATAAATTTAGAAAAATTATTGATATTGTATATCCTATGTACTTCTAATATAAAATTATGCACTTCTTTATATTGTATGAAAAAAAATCATCAATATTTAAAAAAGATAAAATATTAAAATGAGCATAAAATAAGTAATAAGTTTGCACATTTTTAAATTATGCTAGATTTTTCTATATCACTCTAGATTTTAATAAATGACAATTATGAGAATTGCACAACACGCTGTTACAATTTTCTCTAGAATTTTGTGTTTATTAATTAATTTGTAATTAATGCATTTCACCTTCTATTTTGGAAATAATTTCTCGGTCAATTATTTCCTCACAAAAGTCAAGACTATATGGAATATTTAATTTTTATAATTATACATCAATTTTTGGAAAGAGGAATTAGATTAAATCATATTTTATATACTAAATTAATGCTGAAATAAATGACTTTATGAGGGTCGTTTGAATGATTTTACCAAATGAAATGGAATACATTGGCCAAGGGATAAGTTAACGTCACTTAAATCTATTTCAAATGGAAAGAAGGTTATGTGATCACATTTCTTCTAACTAAATTTTATGTGATCTAAACTCTAACTCCCCTTAGGATTACTCAAGTCGGTATATCTACCAAATATGAATAATTATTACCAATATGGTATTATCTTTATCTCTAAAATTATACTAACTAAAAATGTTCAAATGAAAAGAATAAAAATATACCTCACATATTATAAAAATGAGTATCAAAGTAACAATGTAGTGCTAGATGAAAAAAAGGATGAAGGATAATATAGAAAAATATGAGTTTTGAATCAAACTATTTCAAATATGTTTTAAATTAAGTCCACATTGTGATGTATATTTGAAACAAGGAGCACCATAACAACACTATATTTCACTTCATCAATGTTTTAGCATCGTTAAATAAGATAATTGATTAGTAATAACTAAATCGTCCTAGAAATTTTTTTTGAACTCTTCTAGCAAATCTAGATTGTCATTGAGAAGTACGAGAACTTACACAAAAATCACTTATAAACAAGAACACGAGGGTTGTCCAAAATATCTATATTCAATAGGTAAATTGTAGTAGGAAACCTTTTGCTCTTAAAGTCCACTATAATGACAAGGAACTTGATATACTTCTCACTTTGATTTGGAATCTTGTCCTTAACTTGGTTCAAGTAAAAAAATGCCTCATCATTTGTTATTTTTTGCTTTCTAACACTAGCTCTATCAACAACACTATCACCACTTATATTACCTAGACCTCCTTAAGAAACTTATGATTGACTTTGACACATAGAACCATAGCTAAAAGTTGGCAGTAAAATTTATTTATCCAATTTATTAATATAGAGTAATGTTATAGTCTCATCCACTTGAAATCAATATTTATCTTTGGATTAAAGAAAAAGCTTTTAAAAGTTCATTCAAAATCGACAAATCATTTGTTATGATACAACCAAATAAATAGTGGTACCGTTGATATGCTGGAGCCATTAAAATAACAAAAAATTATTCGAAAAATAAAAAACAATCTAGATCAACTCTAACAACACAACATATGTAAAGACCCAATTTTTTTCTTCAATTGTGCGTGATAAAGTTGAGTAGAAGACAAAAAATTGATTTTAAATACTCTAAGTTGTTAAGTTATAAAAAAAAAATGCCATCTAACAATTCTTGATCACTAACATACACATACTATACAATTAAAAATAACTAATTTATTAACAATTCACCTACACAAGTTATGTACTTACAAACTCGATCCAAAAAAATTTACATAAGACAAAGATCAGACGAATCTCTGTGGAAAAATGCAAATGGAGATTCATCTCTCAATCTCGTCATGCTACAAAAATAGAACAACAAAAATAAGTTTTATAGAAAAAAATTCAAAAAACAGATGCTCCATTTTCTAAACGTACTTACCTTTTGAGATAAGTATGCAAAATAAAAAGACTCAAAAGATCTATCAACAATAAATAGATTTGAATCAATTTTTTAAATGAGAGAAAACAAATAAATCTTTCTTTAGTTCAGTTGTCTCTACCTTTTTCCTCTCCCATCCTCTTTGACTCAGATGAACTACAATACACACAAGTTTGAGAAATAAAGATGTAAAGGGTAAAGAAGTGAGGAAAAAAATATAGCTATTGTATATCTCATGTGCTTATTATCAAGTTATACACATCTGTATATTGTATCAAATTTATTTTGTCAATATTCAAAAAGGGTAAAATTTTAAAATGAGCTTAAAATAAGTAATAAGAGTGTACATTCTGAAATTATGCTAGATTTTTCTACATCACTATAGATTACGATAAATGACAAATATGAGAATTCCACAATGCGTTGTTAGTCCTTTCTATAGAATTTTGAGTTTATTAATAAATTTGCAACTAATGCAATACACCTTACATTTTCGAAACAATTGTGCGGTTAATAGTTTTTCACAAAAGTCTAAGACTGTGTTGGATATTTAATATTTATAATTAAAGTTCAATTTTTGCATAGAGGAATAAGATTACATCATATTATATATACTAAGAACTATAAAATTCTGAATTGGATGACTTTATGAGGGCCATTTAAATAATGTCACCAAATTAAATGGAATACTTTGACTAATGGATAAGCTAACAGTCATTTGAATCTATTTCAAATGGAAAGAATATTATGTGATCACCTTTCTTCTAACCAAATTTTATATATGTGATTTAAACTCTAACTCTCCTCAAGATTACTCAGGTAGGTATATCTACCAAATGGATTGATTATGATAAATTTATTTGAATTTAAGTTAATAAATAGATGAATTAGTGTCTCACCCAAAAGTTATTTTGGTTGAAATTTATTGGAATAATATGTGGCTCATTCCACAATTTGCTCACTTCTTACTAAGTTTCTATTGCTCTATTTGTTCTTTTTTAATTGATTTGTACCTATTAAAATTATAATTTTTCATTATTACACAAACATATAACACATCAAATAAGGAAAATTATTGGTTAAAATATTTTGATAAGATGGGTCAATCTACCTAATATATTAGTGTAATACCTCGGACAAATTTTGAGCTAAGACTTGAATCATTCTTCGTAGCGAGTACGTTTTTACCAATAAATTTAATTTTTCCCTAAGTGTTAAGGTCAGTAGATTTAGCTCCTTGAGTTCCAAAGAGAACTAAAGAGAATTCATTCAAGTCATTTCTAGGTTCCTTTAAGTTTTGGGTCAACTTCAAACGACCATAACTTGCAGTACAGGATGTGTTAGGTGGCCCATAAGATATCAAATGAAAGGTATTTAAATTATCTTTCCAACACCACCGATTTTGATAATTTTTGAGCTTGTATGAGTGAGATATGCCCTTTTGAAGAAAGGTTGTCCAGTTAAAAAGAGTTACACGAAAATATGAGGGGTATTTTGGTATTTTCCTTACCTAATCAGATTTAATTCATTTTTAGTAATAATTTAAGGGTCTAAACAGATTAGAATTGGTTTCATTCATCCCCAATGCGCTTATGATTTTAGTTGAGAGTTCAAGAAGAGAAAAGATGAGAAAAGACAAGAAAAGAGGAATAGATCATAGCGTTCGTCTAGATTCTTGAGCTTTGTTGCGGATTTTTGCCATGGGTTTAAATACTAACACTCTATTTGGATCATTGTTACTAATTGTTTCATAATGTATTCTATTGTACTATAGTGTATTGTATTGTAGTGTATAGTAGATAATATGTTTGGTTGGACTGTATTGCTTGCTGCTATTTAATAACATTTTTATTGTTTGGTTTGACTGTAATTTAAGAATCTACTAAAATGTCCTGAATTATTTTAAATACTAAATCTATCGGTAATTACTAATAAAATAACAAAACTATCCGTCAATCATGCATATTCTTTTATGTCATATGAAAATAACATAAAATTATATCGTCAATTATACTTATATTATCAAACATTATTATCATGTTTATATTCAATTCTAAAAATTATCATGTACTGCATTAATTAAGAAATGTTGAAAAATGATGAAAAGGTAAGATGATATTGCTTTGTATGAATTAACTAATTAATTTATTTATTTATTCGTTCACCAATTGTTAACTCTAAATCGTTAACTATAAATTTTAATTTGTTCACAAATTGTTAAATCAATTGTCCATATGAACTTGCAACAATGTAGATGTATAACTATGCATATCACTTGATTCATAACTTAGATCATACTGATAATAATATCGATAATATATGCTATAAATTTTAATAATAAAACAAATAATTCAAATAATATGTAGCTTAAAATGCATGATAACATAATTGTCAAAATTAAAATATTCATATCATTTATAAAATCAAAAATACTTAAAATTCAAATAAAATTAATCTAAACTTAATCACGTGCTGGCATCATGGACAATAAAAGAGACTTGTGTTCTTCCTGTGGACAACCCATCAATGTGCGACACATATTTGCATCTTGACAAATAAATATATAAGCCTTTGAGTTCATATGAGATTCCAAATTCATCTCTTTATCATTTGCCAAATCTCGCATTCAGAAATAGGCGGCATAGTTGAAAGTCGATTAGTGGCATGAGCCAAATTATACATGCAACATCTCAGCATATCAGTTATGTTTAGATTTCTTATTTCTTTGATGAGTTGGTACCTTTGAAGAGACATCTGATTTAGGTGCATCATTAATGGGTTGACTTTGCTCATCCAGTTTATCTCCCTCAGTATTTTCCAGTGAAGCACCATTCATAGAAATCATTTCGTCAACCTCTTCAATAGTCAGCGAACTAATACTTGCTAAGTCTTAGCATGCTTTCCACTTGCTTTATCCTTTCCACATAGCATCATTAGCTTATCATAATTTCTGATAGACTTAGTCCTCAAATCAGCAGCTTCAGGCTTAGCCTACATATGTAAAGTACAACACATTATTAAAGAAAATAAGATGAACATTAAAATAAAAAAGTAAGAGCAAAACTAATAAACATGAATATCCTTAAATTAATTGATCCCATACTTCAGGCTTGGCATCCCACATATTAGTGATGGGATTCCATGCCATTCCCATTTGAAATGTATAATAGCATTTGCTAAATTGTTTCATAATGTTTCTCATCCGATTGTGAATTCTCTCCTTATTAATGATTTTATCAGGAAATTTTGATCGCAAATCCCTCAATATGTTATCCAGCGCGTGTAACACCTCGGTAACCAGACTTAGAAAAGTGCAGTAGAAAGCACCTGAACCTGTGAACCACTACAGGTGTTCACGGACCGTAATAGGGTCTATGGTCCATTGACCTGCTCGTGGACTTAGCCCTTCCCAGTAGAGGTGGACAACGGGACCTTTCATGGGATGTGGACCACCTCACGGACTGTGATGGCAAATTGTAGTTGCCAGGTAGAGACCACCTGGCCCTGACGTCAAACCACGGGACCCTTCACATGTCGTGGTCCTGACGACGGGTTGTGGTAGCGTCGGTGAAGCCCTCCCAAGAATCAGCTCAAGGAAAAATGACTAAGTGTCAACCCATGGCCAGACCAACAAATCGTAAGTCATACCACGGACCGTCGTCCTGGCTAGTGGATCAGACACCTCGACAAGTCCTCTCTAAATCCATTCCAGGGTTGACGGGATGTCACTGTGGATCATTCAACGGAGTGTCAGTCAGCCTGTGGTCAACTTCGTCAGACTTTTAAGTTAGGGGTCGTTTGGTCTTTTCCCTATACATTGGACCCCTAAACTACGTTGTTTAACTACTAAACTACGTAGTTTTGGTCGGTTTTAGCCTAGTAAACAAATTAGAACCTAACCTAATCAAGTATTCACCAAAAATCAAGAGAAAATAAGAACAAAAGAGGAGAAGGAAGTCGAGCAGCCTTAGTTGAAGAATGCAGCGAGTTCTCATCAGCTCAAGCCCCGGAATTGAAAGAATTTTTCATTTAATTCGTCACCAGGTATGTGGGATTTCGATAGTGGGTTCCTTTCACCCATTAGGTCCCTAGAATTTAGTGAGATTCTTGATTCCCTTCATATTATATAGACCTAGGGTTTCTAGAATTTCAGTAGATTATTATGAATTAGTTACTTTAATGTTCCTAATAAGATTATAATCATTTAAGTACTGTTTTGCGTCAATTCTTGCATAAACTCAAAACCCTAGTTATGTAGTTCTTTTAGTTCATGAATTACACATTCTAGGTTAGTTATTTTAGATATGCATGCCTCAAATTCGAATGTTTCATTAGTAGTACATTAATCTTGCAGTTTCAGTTAGCATATCAATATTTTGAGCTATCCAGTATTACAAAAATTTACTCATAAACTGTTAATGATCACACCAGTCATGTCTTTATACTTCTGGTTGGGTGTATTGGGTTCTCTTGATGGGGTATATACATCGGACTCCACAATTAGCTCATGTGCTTTTTATGTCGGTTATTAGTAGCTCCCACAGTCAGATCCTAGTGCATTGACCAAGTTGTTAGTTACAGTTCAAATTTCAGTTTTAGCATATTATAAACATGGGCATTACATTCAGTTAGTTCATGTTCAATATTCTCAATATAGTATCATGCTTAACTCATATCATTACTCAATTATATGCTCTGTTCAGTTATGTTTATTGTTGAGCTTTACTCTATCCTTCATGTTTAGTACCTTTCAAGTATGGACGCATACTCTACGCTACATCTTCTCATGTTGTAGGTTTAGGTCCTCAGCTGTAAGATCACGCATAGATCGGTTCCGATCATCAGCTCAACAGTATTAGTGGTAAGTACTCATTCTTCGAGGATAACATACATGTTTCTTTTCTATTTTTAGTCTTTATTTTCAGTATTTACTACATTTTGTTGGGCATGTCCTAGCACTTCTAGAAAGATAGAGGCATTTTTTATACATAGGTAGATTCAATTTTAGCACTTGTGTTTTATTTCAGTATATTAAAGTCTTCTCTGCTTTTAAATATTCAAACTTAGAATGGGTATTCCCTATTATTTCACTTTACAAGATGTTTTAAGCTTCCGCACAGTACTTTCCCAATTCAGTTTATTTAGTATGCTTATGATATGCTAGCAGGGCTAGCTTGGGGTCACTCGTGATCCTAGGTCCCATGTCTGCATCCTAGGGGTAGCTTCGAGCATAACAAACTTGGTATCAGAGTGCTAGGTTTAAGAGTCCTAGGATGCCTGAAAAGATGCACTAAGTAGAGTCATTTTCATAAGTGTGAAGTGCACCACATCTAATGAGAGGGAGGCTACAAAGTTTTTTAGGAAAACTTCACTTTCTTGATATTTTTATCGTGTGTAAGGTATGATCTAATTCCTCATTTCCAATTCAATGTTACGCGCTTTTAGATTATTTCTCCTCATAGAGCTTATGAAAGAAATGCTAATGCAGGCAATGCTAACACAAATCCTCCAGTCCTAGATCAGAAAGTTTCGAATGCAAAGTTTTGGAATGCGATTCAGCTTTTCGCTAAGAGTGAACAACTAGAACAACCAGCAGGTTCTAGTTCTTGCAAATGCTAGTGGTGGATCAGTGGCAGCCAGGGTTCATGATTTTGTTAGGAGGAATTTGCATGAGTTCTTAGGATCACAGATTGGTGAGGATCCCCAAACATCATAGATGAGGTCAAGAAGATCTTTGGAGTGATGCAAGTATCTGGTAATGAAAGGGTAGAGTTGGCATCCTACAGGCTCAAGGATGTAGCTCAAATCTGGTTTACTTAATGAAAAGAAAACAAGAGTAGAGATGCAGGTCCTATCCCTTGGGAATACTTTAGTGAGACTTTTCTAGACAGGTTCTTCACTAGAGAGTTGAGGGAGGCAAAAGCTCATTACTTCATGAATTTGAGGCAAGATAACATGATAGTCCAAGAGTACGGACTCAAGTTCACCCAATCCTCTAGGTATGCTCTATTACGAACCAATTTCAAAAACTATGGTTTCAAAACCAATTTTGCAAATTTTGAAATTTAGTTAATTTGTTGGAAAAATTAAAATGTTGAAGTCGCCACTTAATTTATAGGAAAAGATTAAGAAAACCATTTTAAAAGGGGTTTCTGAATAAAACATTTCTTTAATTAAACCAAAGTCATGGGCAAGGGTTCAAAACGATTCTCTAAGGAAGGGTTTAGGCATCTTAGAGAATCCACTAACACGCAATTGACTGACGGATTTAAAAGCTAGCTAATTATTAAGGAAAAACTTAAGATTACTTGTGAAAAATCTTGTTTTAAAATAACAAAACTCTTTTAATACATATACTTCATCTTATTCCAAGTATGAAATAAGTCTAATGTTAAAGTGTAAAAATAATAATTTTAACTTAACACTTTATCCGAGTCAAATTTTTGAGTCAAAAAATCAACACAACAACATAAGCGTGGATTGGAAAGCTAAATACTAACTATGAAAGAATATGAATAATTCTCAGTCTTTAAACTTAGATTGCCTAACTTAAAAGATGTTTTGAAAAATTTATGTACTTCGAAGCAAAATGAGTAACAAAATAGAAAACTTCTCTAAGGATTCATCTAAATTAATGAAATAAGTCAAAGAACTGTTAGCGATAATCAACATGCTCACAAATAGAGTGAAGAACTAAATAAAATAAAGAAATGGATGAAAAGGAAATTTTGGCCCCTTTCTAATTCCTGCCGTCACTGCTGTGTTCAAATTGGACTTTTTTTTATGTCCAATTTTCAAATTTCTAGCCCTTTGGGCTACTATCGCTGCTGTTGATTGTTCAAATTAGATTTATTTTAAGTCCAATTTTCAATTTCTTAGCCTTTAGGCTACCACTGCAATCCTGCTAATATGTTGCTGCCAGTTTTAGACTCAACTGGATCAAAGTTTTAAGCCAACTCATTTAGCATATACGAAAGACAAACAAGAAAGAGTAGGGAGATATAAAATAACTTTGCACCAAAATAACTTAGAGAATTAAACAAGGATATAAGTAGAGTAATCTAATAAAATTTAGGACATATAAAAGCTATGATATGAGCTTTCATCCATCCAAACCTAATTCTCTGAAGAGTGCTAAAGAGCAGACCCAAAGGTAAGCTATTTCTCACTCAAACATGCCCTTTGAATGGCATGTAGAGCAATGAGTCTATTGGTTGGCAAACCACACTAATAGGTTAAAATAGGCAGGCAGAGATGGCATTTCAACAATACATATGGACATTCGCAATACCGGAGATAGAAACTCAAAAATCGATGTAACTGAACAAGATTATTTTCATATCACACTCTTGATATATAAGGACACATGAATTGCATTTCGAGTTATACATGTTTAATAAAGAAGGCGATGACAAAGAATTCAACAGCCATACACATGGATTGCGAAATTACTTAATGATAGATTAAAATAACTAGAAACACATATTTCATATGAGCTCAGCTAAATAAAATATCTATAGTATATTCACATTGTCTGCATATGAATTCAATGTCTAAATACAATCATCTAATGGTGAATAAAAGAAACTCACCACATTCGTTAATCAAAAGATCTGTCAATAAAATCAAATTAGAAACAAATAGTAGCTAGATAAAAAGGACTTAAAAGAACAATTTTCCACAGAGGTTGACCTAAAATTAAAGCGAATCTAAAACAAGCTACTCGAAACACACAAATCAAGAAGATTATACAAAGAGAAGTAACACAATTCTGAAACTAAAGAAACACATGACCAAACAAAATTCTAAATAACAGAAATATAATTAGGAGAAAATAATGAGATGACACGAAGGTTACCAGGTTCTAGGCAGTGACTGAAACTCGAGCTTTGGATGCAACGAACTTCACCACCAAAATGTGACTGGGACAATCAAGAGGAGACAAAATCGTAAACTACGAACAAACAGCTCCCAAAACATTTTTGGGGGTGCTCTCAATTCTCAAAACGTCTCCCAATACTTTCTCTAACTTTTTTGAATATCCCCTTCTAGTGAATAAATAAGCTAGTATATATAGAAGGGAAATTAGGGCTCGAAAATGGGGGAAAGGATGAGAAATCCGGTTCAAGGCCCAATTCTAAATTCAAAATCCAAAATTCCTTTCACCATTAAAGGAAAACACCATTCTTCTGAAGTTTCAACCCCATTCCGAAAGAGGAAAGGGAGAACAGACGGCTCTGGATCGATTCGAATTTCCCTTGGATGCGACGTGTCTTTATCTCATGCTACCAGGACGATTCCACGCATTGCTTTTGCTGCTCTTTTCTACTGCAACTGAGAAGGATGTTAGAGGAAGAGGCAAAGGAAATGATACATGTACTGCTCTTCGTAGACGACGTGAGCACGCCATGTATTATCATTTGAATTGGAGACGAGTAGGTGTCGTTTTGTTGCTATTTCTCTGAATTTTGCTACTGCTTCTTCCGTCCATTTGACGCCGTTTCACTTTGCTGGAATCATTGTTGTCTTTTTAGCTGATGATAACGTGAGGAAAATTTGGAGCAGTTGTGGGTCGTCTTTGAGAAGAAAAAGTAGGTTAGGTTGGGTTGGTTGATTAAGGGTTGGGCTGGGAAATTTCCAATTGATTTGGAAAGGTGAAAGGGAATTGGTAAAGGAGATGGGCTGCTGAACTTGCAAAAGATGCCCATGATGGTCCTTTGCATTTAATAATTTTTCCAAATAGAGTTGAATTAGCAAATTCGACTAAAACTGAAATAACACGAATTAATATAATTAATTAACGAACTTCTTACATTTCATGAAATAAATAATTAATTTTATTATATATAAAATAAAATTTTATTAAACACTAATTAACTCAAAATTATAAACCATTAAATAACTAAGCAAACTAACAAAATATTTAGTTAAACAAAAATCTTTTGAGGCGATTTTCAAATATTTATAAAATTCAAAAATATAAATATATTTAAAAATTATAAAAGTGACAAAAATATTTAAAAACTAACTTGAAAAATATTTTGGATTTTATAAAGTCGATTATTTTAATTTGTTTGAAAATTAAGAAGCTCGGAGATTAATTATTATCTGGGAGGGTCAAAAGTGGGTGTCAACAACTGCCCCTTATTTTACTTGAATTGATGAAAGAAATCTGAGGAAAATAAAATTGACGAATCCGATTTTGACCGACCACACCTTCATTCTTTTTTTTTTTTTTATAGAAAACGGCTTCTGGTACGGACTTTAGGAATTATGGCCGAACCCCGAAAATGGGTTTCCTACATATCACAGGCTATATAAGATTTCAGGCCACTTGTAGTTTGATACGCTCGATTTGACGCACGATTTAAAAAAATTCGAAAGTCATCCCATATAGAATTATGAAGATACTAGAATGCTCGGGAGTAAGATTTTAAGACAAAATGTCGGAATATAATCGAGTTTTCAACATTGAGGTCACCTACCTATTCCTCAACTTAAGAAACTAGGTTGCTTGTAGTTTGACTCGATCGATTGAAGAGGAAATCTTTTATGCAAGATATCCTTTGATTCTGGAAGAGTGACAAGTAAGTCGAGTATGAAAAAGGGGCTTGCAACCTCTTAACCATCAATGTGGTGTACTCCACACCCATAATTAAGAACTTAAACAAACATAATTTCCAAAGCTCTTGATGTATTGTCACTCATATTGGAGAGCTACTTCCGGTAGAGACCAAAAATTTCCATATGCGAGACTGAAACCGACAAACCCAAAGAAAAATCCACTACCTTCTGATAGGGGTGTGGTTTGATTGTGGTGGAAGTCTCTCCTTTGCTTGCGTCCTAAGAGTTTGGCACTCCTCTTTGGACTATGTCCCAGTTTGCTGCAAAGAAAAAATTCCACGTTGGGCTACATTCTTTTTGATGTCGTCTGCACCTGTGGTTTGCTTTGAGAATTCTTCCTATGAGATGCTCTCGACAAAGATAAAACTCATTAGCATAAAAATGCAATTCAAATGGAGATATAGTCTCTTACCTTGTTAACACTTAATTTCTCGCCTTAACCATTTGACGTCAACTTCATCAGGTTTGACGTAAAGCAAATAAAACTTGTTTCTCATATTTGCAATATAATCTTCAATGTACACTTTCTTTGATGTCGAAGTAATAAAATTGGCTGATGTAATATGTTGATAGTTCTTTGATGTCATTTTTTATGGTTCTCTTGATGTCGTTTTTGTAAAGAAATATGATGCAGTCGATGTTGACCTTTTTTTGATGGGTAAATCTTTCTCTTTCGATGCATAACTCCTTCTCTTGCGATGCATGACTCCTTACTCTTCAGATGTATGACTCTTTTCTCTTGCAATTTATGACTTTTTTCTTTTGCAATGCATGACTCTTTCTCTTGCAATGCATGACTTCTTTCTCTTGTAATGCATGATTCTTTTCTCTTGCAATGCATGACTTCTTTCCCGGGATGTATGAATCTTTTTCCTGTGATGCATGAATCTTCTCTTGCAATGCATGAATCTCCTCATGCAATTTATTAATCTCTTCCCGCGATGCATGAATCTTCTCTTGCAATACATGCATCTTTTCTCTTGCGATGCATGAATATCCTCATACAATGTATGAATCTCTTCCCGCAATGCATGATTTATTCTGATGATTCCATCCCCAGTACCGAACGAAGATGATGCTTCACCGAGCAATGTAGGTGATCTTCTGGGTATCTTTTGGGTGGCGGTATCGTCTCAATTGACAATACAATAAAAATGACCCTCACAGTAATGGTATCATCTCGTTCGACAATACGATATAAATGACTCTCCAGGTAGTACTATTATCATGTCCGATAATATGGTGCAAATAATATCCTCCAAGTATATTTATTTGATGGGGAATAGTAAAATGTCTTTCCTCGAGATTTTCATTTGTTCCATCTCTTAACATAGTTGCACATTCATTATAAACTTCACCTTGTTGGGAATTGAATGAAATAATGCTACTTATATTCTCAATTCTTTGTCATAAGAAGCATAAAATATTTCCTACATCCACAGAAAAATTGTTAATTTTGGGTAGCACTTTGCCCTTTTAACTTCTCCATATTCATTGTTGTTTTTGAGGTAAACTTGTAAGCCTGCATCCACATAAAATTATTAGTTTAAAAGTGAACTAATCTGTGTCGATCTCTTCAATTATCTTCTCCTTTTCTTGCAATCTCTAGTTGATTTCTCCGATATCCCACCTCTTGATAGGTAAGATAGAATACTTTTATGCAAAAAATAATTAAAACATGCGGAAATGTTTTAAGGAAAATATATTTTCAAAAAATAGAATTTGGAGAAGGTCAATGCCTAATGTCATGTCACGTCAGGCTTAATGAATGCCTTTGAGGTTGATGCCTCGAGATCTATCTAATTACTTGTTGCGAAGCATTCAAAGTTGTTCCAAACTTCCGATGAACCATATTGAAATTTTTGCGGTCATCCTCAAAAATTTCTTTCCCAGTTGTAATTCTCAATGTAACTTCAATCTTGACTTTGTTGGAGAGATCTTCTTCTTGAGAATTTTTGAGTTCCTCTCAAAAATCCTTTCCCAATTTCTATTGTAAAGAAAACTAGAAATCTTATGGGAGATATGAACGAGTCGTTGTGGAGCCTAGGTATTCCGTTGACGTAAGAATCAGGTCAAACGTAGTTCCCCTTTTCGAGGATTAATAAAAATAAGAAATTTTACAATGAAATCGATCGAGGACAACATAGGTTGCCTATGTATCTCATTCTTGAGAATTCAGGTCAAATGTAGTTCAAATACAAAGGAAGCATTAAAAAGGGATAAAGGGGTGATCAAGGCCAACATAGGTCATCTATGTAGCTCTTTCTTGAGAATTCAGGTCAGACGTAATTCATTACAAGAGGGATAAAATTCTAAAAAAAATGATTACAAGCAAATGAAACGATTACAAGGAAATAACGGAAATACACATGGGGACTTCACATATAATATCTCTTGACAGCATCTCAGTTGATCGTTTTTGGCCATTCGGTGTTATCCATCTCCGACAGGACCAAGGCGCATCCGAATTACACTTTCCGAACCATGTAAGGTCCTTGCTAATTTGGTGCAAATTTTCCTTTATATTCATCCTGGTGAGGGAAAATACGTTTGAGAACCAACTGACCAACCTCAAACATTCTGGCTCTTACTTTCTTGTGAAAAGCACAGATCATTCTCTACCGATACAGTTGATCATAAAAAACAACAACCATTCTCTTCTTATCAATCAAGGTTTACTGGTCAATTCGCTTGTGAATCCAATCAGCATCATCCAACTCAGCCTCCTGGATAATTCTCAACAAAGGTATTTCAACTTGTGCATGTATAATTGCTTCTGCTCCATATAGTAACAAGTATGGAGTGACTCCAATTGATGTTCTAACAGTCGTTCTATAACCCAACAAAGCATCTGGCAATATCTCGTGCCATCCTCTGTGAATATCAATCATTTTCCTCAAAATCTTTTTTATGTTCTTGTTGGCTGTTTCTACTGCTCCATTCATTTAGGGACCATAGGCGATTGAGTTTCAGTGAGTAATCTTGAATTGTTCATATATCTCTCTCATCAAGTGACTGTTGAGATTCACTCTATTATCAGTAATGATGCATTTTGGCAATCCAAACCTACATATCAAATTGTTGCAAACAAAATCAGCTATCACCTTCTTGGTCACCGACTTATATGAAACTGCTTCTACAAACTTGGTGAAGTAGTCAATGGCAACCAAAATGAATCTGTGTTTGTTAGAGGCAACTGACTTTATTGGACCAATGACTTGCATGCCCCAAGCTACGAAAGGCCAAGGCGAACTCATAACATTGAGTTCATGAGGCGGGTCTCGAATCAAATCGCCATGTACTTGACATTTATGACATTTCTGCACAAACTTTCAACAATCATGCTCCATAGTCATCCAAAAATAACCGGCCCAGAGGATCTTCCTCGCCAAAGTGAGCCCATTCAGGTGAGTATTGCAACCTCCGGTATGTATATGATCCAAAAGCTTTGTTGCTTCCTTGGCATCCACACATCTGAGAAGACCTAAATCTAGAGTCTTCCTATAAAGGATTTCCCTGCTTGCAAATAAATTGAGGGCCATAGGTGTATCGACTTCTTCTGGTTGAACGTTGCATTCTCAGGATAGGTCCTGGTTTCTAAATACCTCTTAATGTTAAAGTACCAAGGCAAACCATCTGGTTACGTTTCAACATATGAATAATGGATATGCTTCTCTTTTACCTAAATATCGAATGGATCAATATAACTTGTATCTGGATGTTTAATCATCAAGGAAATGATGGTGAAAGTATCGGCCAACTCATTATGTGTCTTGGGAGTGTGTCTGAACTCAATCTTGTGGAATATTTTACACAACATCTATATATATACTTCACGTACGATGTGATCTTTGGGTTCTTCACGTCCCATTCTCCTTGAACTTGATGAATTAGAAAATCTGAATGTCTAATAATCTATAACTCATGAACGTTCATATCAATCGCCATCTTCAGACCGACGGTGCAAGCTTCATATTTAGTCATGCTGTTCGTGCAATCAAATTGGAGTTTGGCCACCATAGGATAGTAATGACCAATTTCTGACACTAAGACCGCTCTGATACCTTTCCCTTGGTGATTCGCCGCTCCATCAAAGAATACCCTCCAACCAAGGTATGCTTCAGAAATATCTTCACCTACAAATGGTACTTCTTCATTGGGAAAATAAGTCTTAAGTGGTATATACTCTTCGTCAACTGATTCTCCAAAAGATGATCAACTAAGGCTTGTGCTTCTATCGCCTTTTGAGTCACATACACAATGTCAAATTCACTCTAAAGCATTTGGTATTTAGCCAACTTCCCGATCGGCATTTCTTTCTGAAAAATATACCTCAATGGGTCCATCTTGGAAATAAGGTATGTGGTATAAGAAGACAAATAATGTCTCAAGTTCTGAGCAATCCAAGTCAAAGCACAACATGTTCTCTCCGAAAGAGTGTACCATGCTTCATATGGAGTGAATTTCTTGCTCAAGTAATAAATGGCTCTTTCCTTCTTCCAAATTTCGTTATGTTGACCAAACATGCATCCAAATGTATTATCTGAGACAGATAGAAATAACAATAAAGCAATTTCTTCCCGAGGAGTGATCAATACCGTCAGATTAGATAAATAATTCTTGATGGCATCAAAATCAGTTTGACATTTTTCGGTCCACTTAGTCATGGCATCTTTCTTCAACAACTTGAAGATTGGCTTACACACCATGGTGTACTGAGCTATAAATCGACTGGTGTAGTTCAACATTCCCAGAAAACTCATCTCCTCTTTCTTGGTCTTCGGAGGAGGTAACTCTTAAATCGCTTTGATATTGGATAGATCAAGTTCAGTGCCTCTTCTACTAACTATGAATCCCAATAACTTACCGGCCGACACTCCAAAAGCACATTTAGCGGGATTTAGCTTCAAATTGTACTGACGCAGGCGATCAAAGAACTTCCTCAAGTAAGTTAAGTGATTTGAAATCTCATGGGACTTCATTATGCCATCATCTACATACATCTCAATCTCCTTATGAATCATATCATAAAAGATGGTTGCCATGGCCCTTATATAAGTAGCACCGGCATTCTTGAGACCAAAAGGCATCACTGAAAATGATATACACCCTAGGGCGTGATGAAAACTATCTTTTTTGCATCTTCTTCTTCCATCATGATCTGGTAATAGCCCACATAGCAATTCAAAAATGATTGCATGTCATGCTTAGCACAACTATCAATGAGAATGTGAATGTTTGTAATGGAAAATTATCTTTCAGGCTAGCTTTGTTGAGATCTCTGTAGTCAACACAAATTCTGATTTTTTCTTCTTTCTTGGCAACTGAAACAACATTGGCCAACCAAGTTGGATATTGTGTCACTTCCACTACTTGAGACTCGATCTATTTGGTAATCTCCTCTCTGATCTTTTAACTCAACTCAGGCTTAAACTTCCGACTCTTTTGTTTTACTGGATTGAAATCTAGATTAATTGGCAACTTATGGGACACCATATTCGTACTAAGCCCCGATATATCTTTGTAAGACCAAGCAAATACATCAATGTATTCTCTAAGCAAGCGAACTAGATTCCTTCTTTAAGCTTCAGTTAGATGAAGATTGATTCTTACTTCTTTGACACACTCCTCAACCTCGAGATTTATAGTTTCAGCTTCTTCTAAATTCGGTTTATGTTGATTCTCGAATTGTCAAAAGTCTCAGCAACATGTTCTAGTACCTCATTTTCTTCTTCATATTCCTCGCATTCATCATTACCTTCCTCATTTTTCATTCGGCTCGTGACATGACATGATGTTGGCAGGCTTTAAATTAATTTTAATGAAATCATAAATAAAAAAAATTAGGAAAGTAATATATACACAAATAAGTAAACAATTTTTTGATAAAAGAGGCTTTCATTTAACTTGAAAGGCAATCACAAACTATGGCAATGGCCGAAGGCCATTTTGCCTTTTTAAAGATCACAAGGGAGTTTAAAAACTTCAAATAAGTAAAATTGCATAAAAGGTGGGTCTTGGGCCTCTTCCGGACTACCATTGATTTTAAAAACAAACAAAAACACATTTCTTTTCTATGAAGCTGCACGGGAAATCAGGAGCGGTGTGGAGATCTAATTTTGCAATTGGTCCTTTGGTTTTGCATCACGGATGCCCGATGTCCCAGCCTTATCCTCAATGACCGCATCAATCTCCTCAAAAAGGCCCTAGATTCCTTCCCCGAGACCATCATCATTGACATATTCTCGCACCAAGAATGAGTCGTATAGATGAGGGATTGGCCTGGCTAATGCTTGATCAACACTCTTGTTCTTCATCTCTGCTTCATCATCTGTAAGGACATACCCCAAACAAAACTTTGCTCCTTTGGCGGAAATTTGGATAGGCTCGACAATTCCTTTAAAGTGTTTGCCTAATTGGAAACCTGGTTCAAAACCACTCAGGAGCATAACAGTAGCAATCATCTTGTACATGGGAGACATATGAGGCTGTGGAGCCAAGTTATCACCGGTGGCATTTACCAACTCCACCGTGTAGAAATCACAACCTCGAGAGACATCATCAACGATGGATGCGTACCCGTTAGAATGGATCCCTTCACCATAAATAACCAATTACTGGTCCTTCCAAACAAATTTCATTAGTTTGTGAATGGTATAAGGCACTTGTAACTGCTGTTGATATCCAACACTAGGAACTCCACGTTGAATTCCGCAGGACCCACATGAATATCCAAGTTTACCGCAACCAATGTGTCTCTTTGCACTCCATCAAAAGCCCTCACATTGACTTGGTTCTGATGAAGCTTTCCCAGATCAAATTTAAGCTGCCTATGAGTCGAAAGTGGAAAGATATTAAGACCGGATCTGTCATCGACCAAGATGTGATTTATTATCTTGTCCCGACACATAGCGGTGATGTGCAGAGCTTTGTTCTGCATCCTGCCTTCAAAGGGCAACTCCTTTGTCACAAAATTTAATTCAATGTCCTCGAATAATCTAATTTATCATGGCTGCTAGATTTTCATTATTGCTGCCCATGGGCACATACATGTCATCTAGAGCCTTCATTAGAGCTTTCTTATGCAATTGTGAACTCACTAGCAGGGCCCACATAAAAATCTTAGCTGGGGTTTTCTCCAGATGCTTCACGATTGAGTAATCTTTCAGTTGCATCATTCTCCAGAACTCTTCTGCTTTAGCTTCACTAATTCACCTTTTACACTGATCTTTCCTCTGTACTCCCTGAGCTAACATTTCTGGTATGTAGCACCTTTCGGATCTGGTCATACTGTAGGTAACAACTGTTTCAATTACAAACTTTGGTCAGGTAAGAGTTTCTTGTGGCACCAAGGCAACAACCTTCTCGAGTGTCATAACCACAAACTCTTTCTTCTCTCTAATGCTCAATGAGGCTACAACCCTTTCCAGGTCATTAGAAGTGATTAGAAATATTGCCTTCGCTACGCACCAATCGTCATCTGTCTCTATCATGTTGACAGTAATGCCCCCATGATTTGGCAAAGGTTTACTATTGACATTGGGTGCAACTGTATGGAGAGAGACCACATTTTGGTCAATCAGGTCTTGGATCTTGTGATTTAGGTTGATATAGTCCTCAGTATCATGTCCAACACCGTTGGAGTGATATGTGCACCTCTAATCAGGTCTGTAAAACTTTGATCTCCTGTCGATCGGCTTGGGCCCCACTAGATTAATATATCCTACCACATTTTGATAGTAATAAGGTGGAGTATGGTAAACTGGAGGGGAAGTTTGGTAGATATGAGGGGGAGTGCTTTGATAACTAGAGGGAGGGGTACTTTGGTAACTAGGGAGAGGGATATTTTGGTAATCGGCTTGTGCATAACAAGTTGGATATGAACTCTGTGAAGGTCAAGAACAACCTTTGTATGATGAGGATTTCCTTGGGGTCTTCTTCCCCTTATAGGAGATATAAGACACATCTTCTCTTTTCTTCTTCAACAAACCCGAAGATTTGGGCGAGGCAGCAACACGGGTAATCTTCCTGGTACTTAATCCATCTTCGATAGTTTCACCAACTTTGACTATCTTAGCGAACTTCGCTCCAACGAGTAACATGATTCTATCATAATATTCGGGCTCTTGCACCTGTACAAATACTTCGACAATTTTCTTCTTAGACATGGAAGGTCGAACTCTAGCCGCCTCCGTTCTCCATCTGTATGCAAATTTTCTGTAATGTTCATTTGATTTCTGCTTCATTTTTTCTAAGGAATAACGATCATAATGATCTCCATATTGTAGGTGAACCTTTCGATAAAGTCCTTAGCCAGAACATTTCAGCTAGGCCACTATGTTGTTTCATGAGATGTAAACCATTCCAAATCCTCTCCACTCAGACTTCGGCTAAAAAGCCACATCAGTAAAGCTTCATCTCTTCCAATTCCCATGAGCTGGTCACAGTAGGCCCTCAAGGGCACTAAGGGATTCCCTATTCCTCTAAAAATGTCAAACTTTAGCACCTTGAACCCTTCCGGGAGGTCCAAATTCGGATGAATGCATAAATCCTCATAACTCAAACAGGTGACTTCAGGATTACACTACAAAACTTTCAATGGCTTTTCAGATCTTTTCCTTCATATCCAGTTGGCAACCTCTTTCTTTGACCTCCACTCTCTCTTTCGCTCCTCATAATGGTTGAGCTCAGAACCATTGGCGTCATGCCCATTGGGGACTGGGATTTGGAAAGTGGATTTCTGGGGTAAGGGTGAAGCAATTGAGGGAGTTTAGGTATTTTGAATGCCTTGGTAGTTTTGAGGGAATGTCTGGGGGTTGATATGTTGATTTTGGCAATGGTGTGAAGTTTGTGGGTTGTTAACATTTTGGTTTTGAGGTGGTGGACTAGTTTGAAGGTTGGCATTTTGGGGAGGAAGTGGCACTTGGAGGTTGGTATTTTGAGGAGGGAGTGGTGTTTGATAAGGGGTGGAGGCATAACGGAGATTTTGGGTGGTTAGGTCGATGATTGAGGGGTTATGAGTAAGACTGGAGGGTGGGTTTTGAGCCTGTTCCGCACTTGAAGGAGGACAGTAAAGTGAAGGCTTTCCATTTGCTGGAGCATTGAAAGGAATAGCTGGATTGGGCAAATCTTGCCTTCTCTAGATTTCAACCCGCATCTAATCGATCTATTGCATCAACTGTATGATTAACTCATTCTGATCGGCGATGATAGGCTAAGCCACAACAACATCTGTTAAGATGGTATCCTTAACGTTATTGCCCATTGTTGACTTGCATTTACGAGAACTTTGACTAGGGAAGGAATCTGTAGGACCTTCTGATTTTGTAAAATAGGGTTGCTCATCCAGCTTATCAGCGCAAATAAGTTCTAACTACCTGTTGAGGAGAGCAACTCAAAGGAAAATCTGTTAGTTTTTTATTCAGGACAAATAATGCAAAATATCACATAGAGGGCATATAAACACATAAGAGTTGCTTTGTCTGAGAACATATTAAACCAACAAATAATGGGGATAGATTTTTGAACAAGCAAGAATTTGCTCATTTTTATTTTTGGGCTATTGACTCAGAAAGGTTAAATTACGTTGAGCTAAGGTCTTCTTGCTACATATCCCGGCATCTGTTGATGTGAATTAAACATTTCCTTGTAAAATGAAGGGGAAAAGAGAATTTTAAAATGATTGGGGTCAGGCCTTAAAAGGCTACCTACGTATCTCCTAAGGAGAATTCAGGCCCTATATAGTTCGAATACAGGAGGAAATTCTAATTTTCATTCATTCATTTCTTGAAAATTACAAGGAAAGTAAAAAAAAAAAAGAACATACAATAAAGCTACTAAAAGATAAATGGTGCCTTCATCAAAGATTCTTCTTCTAACTGTCGAATTAATCACAAGGGACAAACTGAACTTGAATCTTTCCCATGTTAATAAGAGATTCCGTGTCGTATAAAAACCTGAGGCATCTTCCAGTGTTGTGATCTATGGCATTGTGATAAGGGGAGGGTTTTCAGATTTCAATTCCAACGGGAACATTTGCTTCGTCATCATTTCTGATAGAGGCCAAGACCCCTTTTTGAACCAACTTACTATAGATCTCCAATAACATTTTCTTGAAAGGCGTGAAGTAGTGACAATAAAATAAAGTGTGCTCAGTGACTAGAATATTGAGCTCTGATTGGTCACAGGTAACGATGGTGTTCTCACCCCATATATACGGGATCTTCCCAACGTTGATTAGGTTGTGGATTGCTGCCTTAAGCTCCACATATTCTTCTACAGTGTGTCCTCTTTGGTTCGGGTGGTAGGAACACAACTTTGGAGAGCTTTTATGCCTAAACCCAAAAGTGGTTCCTTCGAGAGGCTTTAGCATGCATGAAGCCTTAAGGTGCTCGTAAATGAGAGCACAAGGCACGACTCTTATCCACACACTTTGTGTCCGCTCATAAGCTAGGACAGTAATCTTTTTGTCTCCTCCTTTCAAACATCCCAGGAAGGGAGGCATATAGATGATTTCCTCATCGGTATCTTCTTTACTAGCTTTCGAGTGAATGTCTTTGGAACTACTATTGGTTTCTTGATTAGGGAAAGAGCATTTTCTGCATATATTCTAAAGCCTAATGGTTATATCATCATTGAAGACATCATGTTCCTTCCGTATAGCAACCGTCTCCTCGTTCATTATAGCATATCCTGCTATTTTAGCCGCTAACTCCGTGTCTAGTGCTGCACTTCTCGCTTGCACAACTACGGTGGCTAGTTCTACTTCTATTCTTCTTTCTTCCATCTCTCGTATCTCTTGTTTGAATCGACGCATTTTCACCGATAAATTCTCCTCAGTTGCCTTCACCTCAACACTCTTGCCTTTCTCTATCTTAGCAGCAATTTTACCTTTCCTGAGACGACAGAGCAATGTTTTAGGATTTTGTAGTAGGATTTTATTTTTGGCTGAGAAACTCAACGCTCATGTAAATTTGGTCGGACATTTGGTAGCAACTTGTATTTGGTATTGTAGGGATTTTCGGAAATGTTTTGTAAAGGAGTGGGCAAAAAAATGTCCTCATTCAAAGCAACGTACCACATAAATAGTTAAAGCACATAAGTAAACATACAAATATCGCGTCCTACCATGCATGTGATCCTTTTGTGCCAAGGATAGGCCTAGCGAATTGTAGGATGTATATGTCTTTTTAAGCCAAGTCTGGTCCTCTTGGCATTCCTGACCTCTTCCCACATAGCGTATCTATTCGACCATAGGTGATGTCTTGCCAATTGAGCCCCTTCCTGCTATCTGAACCTCTCTACCGATTTGGTCTGCTTTCCCATGCTATCGTCCAATTCTGACATGCATTGCCTGGATATTTGTAGCTCTTGCTTTAACTGAGCTATGACTTCGGCTTCTTGTAAATGCCGGCATTGATGCTCCAAGTCATTCCTATCAAACTTCTCTTGGAGTTGATGAAATCGAATTTGATGTTTGGCTCTAACATCCGCAACAATATAGGGAACTTTTGGACTGGGTTCGATAGTTTTGGCGAGGCTCTTCTTTAACAACTCCTTGTAATCCTTAGAACATTTAGAATTAAACCTGTTTGGCACTGGCTTACCCAATACCCTTCGAGTTTTCCATAATTGAAGCATATTTTTAGTAAAAGCAATTTCGCCATTTTCATGATCGGTCACAAATCTTGTCATGTGTTTGATTTGAGGAAGCTCCTTTTTCCCTTCTAGTTGTCTAAGTACTCAACAAGGAGCATATGGCTGAGTTCCTCTTAACCTGGCAAATATCAAGTAGGGGGGCTTTCCACTTCGGATCACCATTTGTTTTGTTACTACCAAGCATTAGATCGACCACGCACATCTTTCTCTCTCAAACCATGAGGTCTCGGGTACCAAAATTCTTGGCCTCCAATCCTATTGAAATGATTGTGTTACACCCACCAATCATGACTTTTGAGTCTGCTCAGTCTTTCAAAGGGATCTGGTTCTTGCGGATTATGATCTTTGCTTAAGTGTCTCATTATCCACCATTGAAGTATTATGTTGCACCTTTGAAAGAAATGTATGCCGCTTTTACATCTATCCAATGCCCTGTAAATGTCAGCAAGGATCATAGGAGCCAAATTGTAGTACTTTCTTACAGACCCATAGCCTACTCCATTAAAAATAGCATGAGCGACCATTACTACACTTAGATGGATGGTGTAGTTTGGTCCTTGGGGAAACACCATTGTCCTAAATAAGCATATTGAAAAAGCAATGGGGCATGTTTCCTTCTATTTTTCTTCTAAGAAAAACTCTTCTTTGAACTTCTCATAAGCTCTTGCGCGTCCAAATCGATAATACAACTTTCGAACTGGAATATTTAACTCAAGAAGCCTGTCCATCCACTTATCTTTGACAAGTGAAAGTTTTTCTTTAATTTTTTCAAAACCCCATATATTTGGAAAGAGAAGATTAGTATCGGGTTGGTGTTTCATCTTGTTGCACATGCCGACACTCTCATAACATGAAAGAACTTCATTAATAGTCGGAGTCAACTCTACTTCCCCAAATCGAAATACCATGTTATCGCGGTCCCAAAATTTCACCATTGTTCCAATCAAGTCAGGATAAGCCATAATTTCCATTAATGATGGGGGATGGCCTATGGGTCTTTGAACTTTCTTCTTGTCTTATGCCTTCATAAACTTCCACCAAAACTGGAGGTAAGTATGGGATATGGTCATAATTTGAGTCCTCCACGGCTCACATGTCAGATTCATCCTACAAGAAAGATAGAAAAGGTAAGTTACCCCCACCCCCGTAGATAATTAATTTGTTTAAAAATAACATATACATCCTTCAATTAAACACATAAGCATGATCGTCTTTTATTGACCAAAATAGGTCAAATAGACACACGGTGGGCTTTTAATGGGCCGGACACTCCTTGGGTGTTAGGTCAACTTAGTTCAAAATGTGCCAAATAAGGGATTTGGTTTTGCTCTACGCTAGTTGACTAAGAGTGGCTTTCGAAAGACCGGGAACCCAAGTGGACAACTAAGGATAGAATTCATGACAACCATTGGAAGTATGATGTACCAATAAATTGACGATCCTTTCGAGAAAGCATTGAGTATATAAAGTCCGACTGTGATTATGCAGAAACCGTTCTTAATATACTATACATACATAAAAAAATGCCATGAATGCAATGACAATGAATATTCAAAATTTAAACACATAATTACACAAGTTAACAATTAATACAATAATAGTTAGCCAAACGATAAAATCCTTTTGGTTAGAACCTACATGAATCCCCAGTGAAGTTTCCATTATGTTACGTACCGATTTTTAAAACTATGGTTTCGAAACCAATTTTACAACTTTGTCAATTTTGTTAATTTTTTGGAAAAATTACAATTTGGAAGTCGCCACTTAAATTTTAGGAAAACAATTAAGAAAACCATTTTAAAAGGGGTTTTTGAATAAAACATTTCTTTAATGAAACCAAAGTCTTAGGCAAGGGTTCAAATGATTCTCTAAGGAAGGGTTTAGGCATCTTAGAGAATCCGCTAACACGCAGTTAGTTGACGGATTTAAAAGTTGGATGATTTTTAAGGAAAAACTTAAGATTACTTGTGAAAAATCTTGTTTTTAAATAACAAAAGTCTTTTAATACTTATACACCCATCTTTTTCCATGCATGAAATAAGTCAAAATGTTAAAGTGTCAAAATAATAATTTTAACTTAACATTTTATCCGAGTTAAGTTTTTGCGTCGAAACATCAACACAATAACTTAACCGTGGATTTGAAAGCTAAATACTAACTATGAAACAATATGAATAATTCTCAAGTTAGTCTATAAACTTAGATTTCCTAACTTAAAATATGTTTTGAAAAATTTAAATACTTGGAAGCAAAATGAGTAACAAAATAGAAAAATTCTCTAAGGATTCATCTAAATTAATGAAATAAGTCAAAGAACTGTTAGCGATAATCAACATGTTCACAAATAGAGTGAAGAACTAAATAAAATAATCAAATGGATGAAAAGGAAATTTTGGCCCCTTTCTGATTCCTGCCGCCACTGCTGTGTTCAAATTGGACTTTTTTTTTAAGTCCAATTTTAAAATTTCTAGCCCTTTGGGCTACTATCCCTGCTGCTGATTGTTCAAATTAGACTTATTTTAAGTCCAATTTTCAATTTCTTTTGCCTTTAGGCTACTGCTGCAATCCTGCTAATATGTTGCTGCCAACAATTTGGGTTTTAGCCCTCTTAGTTATTATCTTCCCCTTTCGCGGCTTGATGAGGCTGACTCGAAGAGAGGAATACGCAAGAGAATAGAAATCCAAGAGATTCGATGGGGAGAGTTCATGCCAAGAAAAAGAGGGAAAACGATTAACAACAACATTAGGATGATATCAACTTAAGGTTAAAACTAACAATGTAATGTAAGCTCAAAACTCTAAATGACATGTTTGTCATGGTTGAAATTAAACCAAACTTGACCATATACTACTATCGATTACAGAAAAAACAAAGATAAAGCAAATATAAATTAGAGAAAAGAACTATATCAAGTAAATATGGACTTACTGCTTAAGGAAACAAGCTAATGTCAACGTGAATTAATTTAAGGCATGACACAGATAGTCATATTCAAACACAACAATGAAAGAAAAAAACTACCAAAAGTAAATGCAACTCTATCTAGAGTTACTGAACAAGAATTACGGCAAAGAACATCTAAAGGCATTAGAGGGTAGCACTTGAAGATTTACAACAATTGAGGTTAGATTTACTACAAAGAGTAAAGAAAAGATTGGTCTATTTGCACCTAAAATCAGTAAATGAACACGCGAACATATTTATAATAATGTCAATATTATTTGAATGCCACATAATTTCATAAGAAATTCATAATTAGCGTATAAAATAATGTCCAACATGGAGGCAATTAACAACAATAAGCAACCAGAACTTAAATATGGCAACAACTAAACAGAGGTTTCTTACTCCTACTTAAACACAACCTTTGATCAAACCAAAAAGGAGTTCAAAACATATTCAAGTATAGTTTAAAGATAAACAACTTTAGACTCAACTTGATCAAAGTTTTAAGCCAACTCATTTAGCATATACGAAAGACAAACAAGAAAGAGAAGGGAGATATAAAATAACTTTGCACCAAAATAACTTAGAGAATTTAAACAAGGATCTAAGTAGAGTAATCTAATAAATTTTAGGAAGTATAAAAGATATGATATGAGCTTTCATCCATCCGAACCTAACTCTCTGGAGAGTTCTAAAGAACAGCCCCAGAGGTAAGTTATATCTCACTCAAACATGCCCCTTGAATGGCATGGAGAGCAATGAATCAATTGGTTGGCAAACCACACTAATAGGTTTTATAAAATAGGTAGGCAGAGATGACATTTCAACAACACATACGGACTTTCGCAATACCGAAGATAGAAACTCTAAAATTGATGTAACTAAACAAGATTATTTTCAGATCACATTCTTGATATAAAAAGATACATGAATTACATTTCGAGTTATACATGTCTAATAAAGAAGGCGATCAGAAATAAATCAGCAGCCATACGCACGGATTGTGAAATTACTTAATGATAGATTAAAGTAACTAGAAACACATATTTCATATGAGCTCAACTAAATAAAACAACTATAGTATATTCACATTGCCCTCATATAAATTCAATGTCTAAATGCAATCATCTAACAGTGAAAAAAAGAAACTCACCACATTCGATAATCAAAATATCTGTCTATAAAATCAAATTAGAAACAAATAGTAGCTAGATCAAAATGCCTAAAAAGAACAATTTTCCACAGAGGTTGAGCTAAAATCAAAGTGAATCTAAAACAGGCTACTTGAAACACACAAATGAAGAAGATTATACTAAGACAAGGAACATGATTCCAAAACTAAAGCAACTCATAACCAAACAAAATTCTACATAATAGAAATATACTTAGGCGAAAATAATGAGATGACACGAAGGTTACCTCATTCTGGGCAGCGACTGAAACTCGAGCTTTGGACGCAACTAACTTCACCACCAAAATGTGATTGGGACAGTCGAGAGGAGATAAAATCTTAAACTACGAACTACGAGCTCCCAAAACATTTTATGGTGGTGCTCTCAATTCTCAAAACATCTCCCAATACTTTCTCTAACTTTTTCCAATATCCCCCTCCAGTGAATAAATAAATGAGTATATATAGAAGAGTAATTACAGCTCGAAATGGGGGAAAGGATGAGAAATCCGGTTCAAGGCCCAATTCGAAATTCAAACTCCAAAATTCCATTCACCATTAGAGGAAAAAACCTTTCTTCTAAAGTTTCAACCCCACTCTGAAAGAGGAAAAGGAGAACGGACGGCTCTGGATTGATTCAAATTTCCCTTAGGCACGACGTGTCGTCTTTTCAAGCTACCAGGATGATTTCGCGTGTTGCTTTTACTGCTCTTTTTTGCTGCGACTGAGAAGGATGTTGGAGGAAGAGGACAATGGAAATGATATGTGTACTGCTCTTCGTAGACGACGTGAGCACGCTGTGTATTCTCATTTGAATTAGAAATGCGTGGGTGTCATTTTGTTGATTTTTCTGCCACATTTTACTACTGCTACTTCCGTCCATTTGACGCCATTTCACTTTGCTGGAATCGTTGTTGTCATTTTGGATGATGATAACGTGAGGAAAATTTGGAGCAGTTTTGGGTTTTCTTTGAGAAGAAAAAGTAGGTTGGGTTGGGTCGGTTAATTAAGGGTTAGGCTGGGAAATTTCCAATTGGTTTGGAAAGGTGAAAGGGAATTGGAAAAGGAGATGGGCTGCTGAACTTGCAAAAGAGGGCCACGATGGTCCTTTGAATTTAATAATTTTGCCAAATCGAGTTTAATTAGCAAATTCAACTAAAACATAAATAAGACAAATTAATATAATTAAATAACGAACTTCTTACCTTTCATGAAATAAATAATTAATTTGATTATATATAGAATAAAATTTTATTAAACAGTAATTAACTCAAAATTATAAACAATTAAATAACTAAGCAAACTAACCAAATATTTAGTTAAACAAAAATCTTTTGAGACGATTTTTCAATATTCATAAAATTCAAAAATATACATATATTATTTTAAAATTATAAAAGTGACAAAAATATTTAAAAACTAACTTGAAAAATATTTTGGATTTTATAAAGTCGATTATTTTAATTTGTTTGAAAATTAAGAAGCTCGGAGATTAATTATTATCTGGGAGGGTCAAAATTGGGTGTCAACCAGCTCCTCAAATTGTTGCTGATTCCATGGCTTAAATGAACATGTTTCTGGGCTATCCCACTTAGTGAAAATAGAGTCTAGAAATGCTATGTTGCTGGAAAATATGAACATCACTAGGATTATGACTCATGTTCAGAAGGTTGAGGGAGATAAGCTTAGGGAACATGCTAAGGATAATAAGAATGCTTGAACAGGCTACTATGAGTATTTTCAACAAAAATCAGGTGGTCGAATCGCTCGTAGTTTCAGCAAAAGTCTACAACTCCAGCACCTTCATCAGCTAGTGTTCCATCCTTCTAGTTCCGACAGGATAAGAAAGGTAGGGCATTAGACTCTAAGTGCTAAGGGAGTATTTCAGGCACCAAAACCTACCCAACTTGTCCAAAGTGTGGTAAGAACCATCCGGGAGAGTGTCTTGCACGAAAGGAAAGATGCTTTGAGTATGGTCAGTTTGGTCACAGGTTGAGAGATTGTCATTCCACTAAATAGGGTCAAGGGGGCAATAATGGTAGGGCTCAGTTTACAACTTCAGCAGCACTAGCACGTCGCCTGAGTCAATAGAGTAACTCATCTAGTATAGGTAGAGAACAGCGCCAGAACAGGTTGTATGCTCTTCAGGCTTGCCAGGATCAGGAAGATTCTCCTTATTAGTCATTGGTACGTTACGAGTGTTTGACTCAGATGTTTATGCTTTGCTAAATCCAAGGACTATTCTTTCCTTTGTAACTCCTTATATGGTAGTCAACTTCAACATTAGTAAAGAAACTCACTTTGAACCCTTCTCAGTCTCAACTCCAATAGGTGACCCAGTTATAGCTAGACGGGTATACAGAAAGTGCCCTATCATTGTCTCTCAGAAAGTCACCTCAGTAGAACTTGTAGAGTTAGAAATGGTAGATTTTAATATCATTCTAGGCATAGATTGGTTACATTCCTGTTCTGCCTCAGTCTATTGTAGAACTAGGATTGTTCGTTTTTAGTTTCTAGACGAACCAATCTTAGAATGGAAGGTTAGTAGCTTAGTGCCTATGGGTCGATTTATTTCTTACCTTAAGGCCAAAAATATGATCCCCAAGGGTTAAATATATCATCTAGCTCGGGTTAATGATTCAAGCTCTGAAATCCCAACTCTTGAGTCAGTTTCAGTAGTAAATGAGTTCCCAGAAGTGTTTCTAAAAGATCTTCTCGGAGTTCCTCCCAAAAGGGAAATTGACTTTCTAATTGATCTCTTTCCAGATACCCAGCCTATTTCTATTCCTCCTTATAAAATTGCTCCAGCTGAGCTTAATAAATTGAAATAAAAGTTAAAAGACCATTGATATAAGGGTTTCATCAAACCTACTATTTCCCGATGGGGTGCACCAGTATTGTTCGTTAAAAAGATAGATGGCTCTCTTAGAATGTGCATTGACTATAGGCGGTTGAACAAAGTCACAATCAAGAATAAGTATCATATTCCTAGGATTGATGAGTTGTTCGACCAACTTCAGGATGCTAGTCATTTTTCAAAGATAGACCTCAGATCTGGTTAAGTGACATCCCAAAAACAATCTTAAGAACTCGTTATGGTAATTATGAATTTGTAGTTATATCATTGGGACTAACCAATGCTCCTGCAACTTTCATGGATTTGATTAATAGAGTGTTCAAGCAGTATTTGAACTTGTTCTTTATCTTCTTTATTAATGATATCCTCATTTACTCTAGGAATGAGAAAGAGCATGCAAATCATTAGAGGGTTGTCCTACAAACTCTCAAATATCACTAGTTATTTGCTAACTTCAGCAAATGTGAGTTTCGATTGCAATCCTTTGCTTTTCTTGGACATATTGTGTTTAGCAAAAGGATCCGAGTGGATTCCCAGAAAATAGAAGCAGTAAAAAATGGCCCAGACCTACCTCTCCTACAGATACTAAAAGTTTCGTAGGTCTAGCGAGTTATTATAGAAGGTTCGTGGAAGGATTTTCATCCAAAGCCTCTCCATTGACTATGTTGACTCAGAAAAAGGTTAAGTTTCAGTGGTCATATTATTGTGAGAAAAACTTCGTATTACTGAAAACTAGGTTGACTACAGCTCCAGTTTTGACTCTACCAGAGGGTTCAAACGGTTATGTTATATATTGTGATTCATCTAGAGTTAGCCTAGGTTGTGTGTTAATGCAGAGAGGTAAGGTTATAGCATATGCTTCTAGATAGATTAAGGTGCATGAGAAGAATAATCCGACTCATGACCTCAAGCTTGCAGTAATGGTATTTGCACTTAGGATATAGAGACATTACTTGTATGGTGTTCACGTAGATATGTTCACAGACCATACGAACCTTCAGTATGTGTTCGCTAGAAAGAATTGAATCTTTGCTAGAGGTGATGGCTTGAGTTCCTCAAGGATTATGATATGAGTGTGCATTACAATCCTGGTAAGGACAATGTAGTAGTAGATGCTCTTAGTAGACTATCTATGGGTAGTGTAGCACATGTTGAGGAAGAATGAAAGGAACAAGAAAAGGAAGTTCACAGGCTTGCTTTCTTAGGAGTTCGTCTTATGAGCATATCAGATGGTGGTGTAAAATTCATATGGGGCAGAATCTTCATTGGCAGCAACGATTAATGAGAAGCAAGACCGTTATCTGATATTGCTTCAACTAAATGGTGCAGGTCATCAGTAGAGAGTTGAGGTTTTCTACCAAGGGGGAGATGGTGTGCTTCGTTATCAGGGTCGATTATGTGTTCCTAAGATGGGTGAGTTGAGATAGTAGATTCTTGCAAATGCTCATAATTCCAGGTAATCTTTTCATCTAGGTGCCACTAAGATGTACCGTGAGCTGTGGGAAGTCTTTTGGTGGAATTATATTAAAAGGGACATAGCGAATTTTGTGTCTAAGTTCCCTAATTGCCAGCAAGTGAAGGTAGAACATCTGAAGCCAGGAGGTATAACTCAAGAGATCAACATTCTCACTTAAAAGTAGGAAGTGATGAATAGGGACTTTATTATAGGTTTACCTCATACTCGCAGATAGCATGACCCCATTTGGGTGATAGTCGATAGAGTTACTAAGTCTGTGCACTTTTTGGCTTTTAAGACTACAAATTTGGAGGAGGACTACACAATGCTTTCGTTAATCAGATAGTCAGGTTTTATGGGATTTCTTTGTCTATCATCTCAGATAGAGGTCCTCAGTTTACTTCTCTTTTCTAGAAGTCCTTTTAGAAAGGTCTTGGTATTCAAGTTAATCTTAGCAAATCATTTCATCCGTAAACGGATGGTCAGGAAGAGCGTACCATTTAGACCTTAGAGGACATGTTGAGATCTTGCATGATCGATTTCAAGGGTAGTTGGGATGATCGCCTTCCTCTTATAGAGTTCTCCTACAATAGTCGTTACTATTCCAGCATTCAGATGGCCCCTTATGAGGCATTGTATAGGCGTAGATGTAAATCTCCAATTAGTTGGTTTGAAGTAGGTGAAGAAACCTTGATAGGGCTAGATTCTATTCATGATTCCATGGAAAATGTTTAGCTGATTAGAGATAGACTTAAGACAACCAATAGTTGCCATAAATCCTATGCAGATGTAGAAGAAGAAACTTAGAAGTTCCAAATTAATGATTGGTTTTTTCTAAAAGTGTCACCTATAAAGGGGGTGATGAGATTTGGCAAGAAAAGCAAGATCAGTCCTACATATGTAGGGCCTTACAAGTTCATGAAAAGAGTTGGTAAAGTGGTTAGTGCATCCGATTTTTCACATTTCGTTGTTGAAGAAGTTTGTTGGTGATCGAGCATCTATTGTACCTCTAGAAAGTGTGGTTGTAAAGGATAGTTTGACTTATGAAGAAGTACCAGTTGAAATCCTTGAGCATCAGGTTCAAAGGTTGAAAAACAAAGAAGTCGCTTCAGTTAAGGTGGAGGAGTCAGTTCGTAGAGGGAGCCAAAAGCAGAAGCAGCAATGAAGACCAAGTATCCTCACCTTTTTCCTTTTGATTCCATTCCAGCTTGAGGTAATAGTTCATCTTCAGTTTACTAATTCATTCATGTATAGATTTAGTCTTAGTATCATGTTCATTCAGTTTGTACTTGCATGATTAGCGTATTTTCATGTTCTTTGAACTTAGTTCAGCCAGAAATTCGTTTCTAGTAAATAGTGGTAGGGTTTGCAGCTCTTTCACTCCCTATCCAACTAGTTTACACTTCATTCAAGGACAAATGTTCCCAAGAGGGAGATATTGTAACAACTCAAAAACCAAACTTAGAAAAGTGCAGCAGAAAGCACCTGAACCAATGAACTACGACAGGGGTTCACAAATAGTGATAGGGTCCATGATCTATTAACCTGCCCGTGGACTTAGCCCTTCCCAGTAGAGGTGGACCATGGGACCCTTCACAGGCCATGGACCACGTCACGGACCGTTCTAGCAGATCGGCTTCACCAGGAAAAGACCACCTTGCCTAGACATCAAACCATAGGACCCTTCACGAGCTGTGGTCCTAACGATGGGCTATGTTAGCCCCCATGAAGCTCTCCCCGGAATCAACTAAGGGAAAAACGAATAAGTGTCGACCCACGGCTGGACCCACTGACTGTAGGTTAGACCATGGACAGGATAGATCATCGGTCAGTCCATGACCTGTCAATCAGCCAATGGTCAGCTGCATCACACTTTTAAGTCAGGGGTCATTTGGTCTTTTCCCTTTGCATTGGACCCCTAAACTACGCAGCTTAACCCTTAAACTACATATTTTTAGTCAATTTTAAACTATTAAACTAATTAGAACCTAACCTAATCAAGTATTCACAAAAAATCAAGAGAAAATTAGAACAAAAGAGGAGAAGGAAGTCGACCAGCCTTAGTTCAAGAACACAATGAGCTCTCGTCAGCTCCAGCCCCAAAATCAAAAGATATCTTGGTGAAATTCGTCATCATGTATGTGGGATTTTTCTAGTGGGCTCCTTTCACCCATTAGGTCCCTAAAATTTAGTGAGATTCTTGATTCCCTTCTATTATCTAGACCTAGGGTTTCTAGAATTTCAGCAGATTATTATGAATTAGTTACTTTAATGTTTCTAATCATATTATCATGATTTTAGTACATTTTTGCATTGATTCTTGCATAAACTTAAGACCCTAATTATGTAGTTCATTTAGTTTATGAATTACACATGCTAGGTCAATTATTTCAGATATGCATTCCTCAGATTCGAATGTTTCATTATTAGTACATTAATGTTGCATTTTTAGTTAGCATGTCAGTATTTTGAGCTATCTAGTATTACATAAATTTAGTCATAAATTTTTCATAACATAATCAATTGGAAGAAGCTTAATACCTCCCAGAACTACGTACCCCTGTAGGTTGTAAGTCCCCTCTCTGGGCATCAATTTAGTGATCACGCCAATCATGCCTCTATAACTCTGGCAGGGTATATTGGGTCCTCTAGATGGGGAATATACATCAGACACCGCATTTATCTCATTTGATTTTATTTCGGTTATTAGTAGCTCCTATAATCAGATTCATGTGAATTGACCAGGTTATCAGTTACAGTTCAGATTTCAATTTAAGAATGTTATAAACTTGGTCATTGCATTCAGTTCATTCATGTTCAGTATTGTCGGTATAATATCATGCTTATATCATATCATTGCTCAGTTATAAGCTTGTCCATTTATGGTTATTGTTGAGCTTTACTCTATCTTGCATGCTCAGAACCTTTAAAGTACTGACACATACTTTGCGCTACATCTTCTGGTGATGTAGGTTTAGGTCCTCAGCTTTCAGATCACGCATAGATCGATTCTCGATCTTCAGCTCAACAGCATCACTGCTGAGTTCCCATTCTCTGATCAATGTGTGACATATATTTTCATTTTGACAAATAAATATGTAAGCCTTTGAGTTCATATGAGATTCCAAATTCATCTCTTTTACCATTTTCCAGATCTCGCTTTCAGAAATAGGTGACATAGCTGAAAGTTGATTAATGGCATGAGCCAAATTATCCATGCCACCTCTCAACGTATCAGTCATGCCTTCAAAATAATTATGTTTAGATATTTTATTTCTTTGATGAGTTGGTACCTTTGAAGAGACATCTGATTTAGGTGCATCATTAATTGGTTGAGTTTGCTCATACTGTTTATCTCCCTCAGTATTTTGCAGTGAAGCATCATTCATAGAACAAGTACTTGATCTGTTCAAAATTTTATTTGTACCTCTTTTTAACATATCTAGTTCAGTCTCAACATGCTTTCCACTAGCTCTATCCTTTCCATATAGCATCATTAGCTTATCATAATTTCTGATGGACTTAGTCCTCAAATTAACACCTTCATTCCTTGCCTACATATGAAAAGTACAACACATTATTGAAGAAAAAAATATGAACATTAAAATATAAAAATAAGAGCAATACTAATTAACATTAACATACCTGAATTAATTGATCCCATACTTCAGGCTCGGTTCTCACAAATTTGTGATGGGATTCCATGCAAATCTGCTCATTCCCATTTGAAATGTATCATAATATTTGCAAATTGTTTTTTAATGTTTCTCATCCTATTGTGAATTCTCTCCTTGTAAATGATTCTCAAGAAAAAATGCATAAATTAGGGTATCGTCCATAGTATGTGACCAAATGCAAACAGAATTATCTGAAATATTTGTATTAGTTGAAGTAACATCAAATAACTAAATGTGATACAAAAATTTATTTGTATGTTTCTCCTAGAAAATTAGTCTTGATAACTATTCCACATGGATGCCGCTATGCCATCTCGAATCAACTCTACTCTTCTAAATTCTTCATTGCTCTCTCTAGGATTTGGAAATTCTTCATGCACATCATTATTATTAATAAGCTCCGCATCAACTTGAGCAAGTAAATCATCATTTGGATGTACTCCTCTTAAATAGTTGTGCAAAATACAACATGCTAATATGATAAGCTTTTGAGTTTCAATACCATATGATGACTTTGTTGAGCTAGAAATTATAGGAAATCTCTTATTTATACCTCCAAATGCAAGTTCAACAGTGTTACGCAAAGAAGCGTGTCGCAAATTAAATATTCATGACTATTTCGAGGTGGATTTCTTGAATACTCTTTCAAGTGATATCACTCTCCCCTATAAGGCATAATAAGTATACTTTTCAACATGAGTCCAACATCAACAAGGTAGAATTTTGCTAAACATAAATATATAAAAGATTTAATTATTTGTTCATTCCATATACCTATGTCTAGATAAATATATATAATATTTACCTTTGGGAATTTTTAGTGGATCTTGTCTATTTAGTACTTCTTTCATGATTCTTGAATCAGAAATTGTACCTTCCCACCCAGCTAACACATATGTGAATTTTAAATCAAATGTGCATGCATCTAGTATATTTTCTGTTGGATAATCGTTTCTCCAACCATAATTTGGGTACCTTTAAAAATTATAATTTTTCTTTATTATACCAATATATAACACAACGAAAACTTGTTCTTTAAAAATGTTTTATAGGATTTCCCATCAGATAATATGGCTAAGATATTAGTGTAACTTTTTACGGCTTAGATTGAAATAGACAGAGCTGATAAATAGATGGATTGCACCAAATTAGGATATATTGTACCAATTATATCTGAATAGGTTATTTTTGTCACTATATTTAGGGCACCTTATAAATCTATAAACCTTAACATACACATAATTAATACAGATATTGTATTATGTTTATTTCAAATAATATACTAATTGAAAATGCAAAAATGAAGAAAATAAATAGTATACCTCACATATGATCAAAGTTCAGTATCAAGTTAACAATATAGTGCTAGATGAAACAAAGGATAAACAATAATATAGAACAATGAGTTTTCAATCGAACTATTAGAAATATATTTTCAATTAAATTCGCATAGTGATGCACATTTCAAACAAGGAGCATGATAAAATTATTATATTTAACTTCATTAATGTTTTAGCGTCGTTTAAATAAGATAGTTGATTAACAGTAGCTAAATCGTTCTAGAAGAACTTTCAACTCTTCTAGCAAATCTTGATGGTCTGTGAGAAGTAGGATAACCTACAAATAAAAAACTATAGGGTTTTCCAAAATATCTATGTACTTACATTATAAATATGTATCACCTTATCGTACACCTCTTTGTCATTCTTACCCTGCCTTTTAAACATGGAAAAAATATCTTTGACCTCACTGTAATTTTCTAAACATTCCTACAAGAAGTTATGAAGCAATAAGTTAGGATTAAAGTTTTTTAATTAATAAAAAGGTAGATCTCTTATTATTAAAATCATAAGGTAACATATATGTAACCTCTATTTTTTTCTCAAATTAAGTGCTTGTTCCATCAAATATGTTTTCTCATCTTCATCATTCAGGAGTAATGCATAGCCCTGGGGTAAAAAAGGATTTAAACCAAGGAGCAAACTAGGATGTCCTTTGAATAAATCTTTTGCCTTTTCTATGACACCAACGGTATCTATTTCGTGAGAAATATCAAAGACTTAGTTCCACATAAATCAGTAAATAAGTATAGAAATTAGTGACGATTGACAATAGTCAAATTGTAGTAGCAAACCTTTTGCTCATAAAGTCCATCAGAACGACAAGGAATGTGATATGCTTCTCACTTTGATTTTGAATCTTGTCCTTAACTTTGTTCAAATAAGAGAAGGCCTCATCAATTGTCATTTTTGGCTTACTAGTATCAGCTCTGTCAACATCGCTATCACCACTAATAATATCCAGAAACATGTGATTTACTGTGACAAATAGAACCATAGCTAAAAGTTTGCAATAAATTTATTTGTCTGATATATTAATACAGAGTTATGTTACACGCTCTTTCTTTTTAAATCAATGTTTATTTTGGGATAAATGAAAAAGCTTTTAATAGTTCATTCAAAATTGACAAATCCTTTCATATATGATACAACCAAATAAATAGTGGTACTTTTCATACGTTGGAGACCTTAACCTAACAAAGAATTATCTGAAAAATAAAAATCAATCTAGATCGACCCTAACAAATGCAACAAAGGGTAAATATTCAATCTCTATCTTCAGTTGTGCCTGATATGTTTGACTGGAAGACAACAAATTGATTTTAACTACTCTAAGTTAGTGAGTACTTGCAAAAAATGGCATCTAACATGTCTTTATCACTTAAGATACACAGACCATACATCAAAGGAATGAAAAATAAGTAATTTATCAAATATTCATCTAAAGCAGTTCAGTATATATAAAATCGACTTAAAAAAAAAAACATAAGGCAAATATCTTACGAATCTCTATGGGAAAAATCAAATGGAAAATCGTCTCTCGCTCACTTCATGCTAAAAAAATAGATAAAAATAAATATGTTTTCAAGTATCAAAAACAAATAAACAAGAGATACCCAATTTTCTGAATAAACACACCTTTTGACATAAGTACATAAAATCAAAAGTCTCAAGAGATCTATCAACAAAAAATAGATTTTAATTAATTGCTTAGATCAGAGAATATAGCAAAAATCTTTTTTCGATTCAGTTATCTCTACCTTTTTCTTCCCCCTCTTCTTTGACTTAGAAGTACTACAACACACACAAGTTTCAGAAATAAAGAGGTAAATGACAAAGAAGTGAGGCTAAAAATTAAATTTAGAAAAAATATTGATATTGTATATCTTATGCACTTCTAATATCAAACTATGCACATCTATATATTGTATATAAAAAAAATTGGTCAATATTTAAAAAGGTAAAATATAAAAATTAGCTTAAAATAAGTAATAAGTGTGCACATTTTGAAATTATGCTAGATTTTTCTTTATTACTCTATATTATAATATATCACAATTATGAGAATTGCATAACACGTTGTTACAATTTTCTATAGAATTTTGTGTTTATTAATTAATTTATAATTAATGCTATTCACCTTCTATTTTTGAAATAATTGTTCTATCAATTATTTCTTCACAAAAGTCAAGACTATGTCGAATATTTAATGTTTATAATTATACATCAAATTTCGAAAAGAGGAATTAGATTACATCATATTGTATATACTAAACTAATGCTGAATTAGATGACTTTTTGAGGGCCGTAAATGATTTTACCAAATGAAATGGAATACATTGGCTAAGGGATAAGTTAACGTTATTTAAATCTATTTCAAATGGAAAAAGGGTTATGTGATCATATGTCAAGCCCTGATCCTACACCCTTGGCAGGACTGGCACTCGAGAACCATTGTTGGCCCCAAGCGAACCCTTGGGCAGACTTACTTACTCAGTGGAAGACTTAAAAGCATTAATAAAATCATTTAATGCATCTATAATCAAATGCTTGATAGACTAGCTTAGAACGTCTAAATGTCAAACACTCAACTTGGCCAAAATGGCACATCAATTCTCAACCTAAGAAATAACAATGTAAAGACAAATGAACTACTAACTATCTATGAAGCCTCTAAAACAAGGAGGGATGTCAGGAAAAGACCCCTGACCGTTCTGACAACTAAAATACTAAAAAAAATGATAAAAGGAGTCATTCGGATAGCAAAGAGGCTCACCAACTGACTCTGAGTGCTCAACTGGATCAACGAAATACTGGATGTTGATCCTAGTTACGTGTGTCTGTATCATAAAATGATGCAGGTCAAATGGCATCAGTACATTGAATGTACGAGTGTGCGAGGGGAAAACTAAACATAACATAAGCTTGAAGGGAATCTGAAAGAAACACTTACCTTGACTTTACTCAATTCATGAATAACTTAACTCAATATAAAGCAACAATGCACATGCAATATATAGAAAGCTTTTAAAACAGTAGAAAGCAACTTAGTTCGTTAAAGAAATGCAATAACAAACTCAATTGTACTCAGATAATAAAGTAATATAGTTTTTGTGGGAGTTTTTCTAACCAACAACCACCACTGTGAGCCTAAGTGGTGATACAACGTCTTGCCCTCGCTGCCAGAACTGTCCTATACTTTGTTGTCATATAGAACGCCTTAACTAAGTGGATCCACTAGTCTATGCTAAAATGCACTTAAGGAATCATCTAAAAAGTATGATCCTTTACAACCCATGATGGCTACATAGTTTATGTTGACTTGAGTAATTATGAATTCGCATCCCCATATCGATGCTTAATATTACTCCCAAAAACATACTTAGCTCATATGTTTTTAAAACAGAACTTCTTTCTTCGGTTTAAGATAATTGCTCAAATTTTAGCTTGAAAGCTCTTCTTGGAAATTTGTGATTCCCTTTCTTGTTCAAATGAGAAAACATTTTTAGACACTTGGTAATACTTAGTTACCTTAAAATCTTTGAAGAAATGAACTTTATTCTTTACTTCTTACTCTTTACTCAACTTGAATTTTAAGTCTTAAAATAAAGTTAAAAGCACTTGCAAAAGACTTCTCTAATCGATGAAAAATAGGTAAGGGCAGACGAAACTGAGCTCGTCCCTGGTGCGCTGCTCCACCCTTTAAGTTATTGGGGCTTATTTCTGGTGCAATACAGGTGTGGCACCCCAGCCTCTCTAGCACAGATGAGGCGCACCATAACAGGCCTTCCCCAGGTGCAATTTGATGAATTGTCCTTCTCAATTTATGACCTTAATTCGATTAAACCCAATTCCTTTTCTCAATATCTTCTTAGATTCAGATACCCAAAACATGTACACTAGAATCTAACTCAAAACAACTCTTAACATCGCTAAAACATCTAAAGAAAACCCATCAATCCCATATAAGTTTATGAATGAAAACAATTCAAGAACACACCTCAAGAACATCAAATTTTCAATATTTTAGGACAAAAATAACATTGAATTAAACATGTTTGGCTCGTGGATGAATGAACCCAATGCTATGTAAACTCACATACCTTATAGTATTGAATCCTTGGCGAAATCCACGACCAAACTCGAACGTTCTTGATGAATCTTGCCTTTTCTCCTTCTTTCTCCTCTTTTCTCCTTTCTCTAAGCCCTAGCGTAAGTTTCCAATTTTCTAAACTGACCAAATTATGATTTGACCCCAATTAAACTCCTAAAAATGAATTCAAATAATTGGGTAAAGAAAACACTAAAATACCCTTCAAAAATCCGATTTTAGACTTTCCTTATTAGAACAACCCAACTTCAACTTGTCATATCTCACTCATACGAACTTGGAATCCCGCAAACTCGTAGGCATTGAAAATATTATTCCAAGATCTTTCCTATACTATCTAGAAAAACACCTAACTCATCTTGAGGTAGGAGTTATGGTCCTTTGAAGTTGACTAAAAATCTAATCTTAACATACTTAACAAATTTTCTAGATTTTTATCTTCTTTCCAAAAATGACTATTTCCAATTTTTAACTTCTTTCTAGTTACGGGGTGCTACAATATCTCCCCATTGGGAAAATTCTTCCTCGAATGAGCTTACTCTTAGTAGGCTAAGGGTGTAACATTTAACATTCAGCTCAAACACCTAACAAGCAATGCAATTAGAACATGCTAACTTATAAATGAAAGAGTACTAAGAAGAGAATTAGTACCTTGGTCTGGAACTTTTCCGATTTCAAAGAGATGTGGATATCTCTTCTTCATATCGTCCCTAGCTTCCCAAGTAGCTTCCTCAACAAATTCATTCCTCCAAAGGACTTTGATTGATGCTACTTCCTTAGTCCTCAACTTGCGAACTTGGCGATCTAGAATCTTGACCGAAATCTCTTCATAAGATAAGCTATCCTTGATCCCAATATCTTCAATAAGTATGATCAATGAAGGATTGTCCATGCACTTCTTCAACCTGGAGATGTGAAAAATCGGATGAACCGTGGCTAACACTTGTGGTAGTTTCAACTGATAAGCTACATTACCTACCCTTTTAGATATTCTATAAGGGCCAATATACCGGGGACTAAGCTTTCCATTCTTACCAAATCTCATAACATCTTTAATGGGTAAAACTTTCAAGTATACCCAATCATCTACTTCAAACTCTAACTCCGTTCTCCAAATATTAGTGTAGGATTCTCTGACGACTCTGCGCCCTTTTCAACCTCTCTTGAATGACTTTTACCTTCTCCATTGCTTGATGAACTAAGAATGGTCTTATCAATACTTCTTCACCAACTTCAAACCACCCAATAGGAGATCTGCATCTTCTCCCATACAGAGCTTCATAAGGAGCCATCTGGATGCTAGAGTGCTACCTATTGTTATAAGCGAACTCAGTGAGAGAAAGGTGATCATCCCAATCACCCTTGAAATCAATCACAGAGGCCCTCAAAATATCCTCTAAAGAATGAATAGTGCAGTCTGCTTGACCATCTATCTGAGGATGAAAAACAGTACCTAAGTTCACCTTTGAACCTAAGCCTTTCTGAAAAGATTTCCAGAACTGTGTAGTAAATTGTGCACCTCTATCTGAAATAATCAAAAATGGCACCCCATGAAGTCTAACCACCTCTTGAATATACAACTTAGCATAATCCTCTGTCGAATGGGTAGTCTTTATTGGCAAAAAGTGGGTTGATATTGTCATTCTGTCAACAATCACCCTAAGAGAATCATGTTGCCTATGACACCTTGGTAAACCTGTGATGAAGTCCATATTGATCACTCCTACTTCCACTCCGAAAGTTCTATATTCTAAGTCATACCACCGGGCCTTTGGTGCTCTACTTTAACTTGTTAGAAATTTGGACACTTAGCAACAAACTATGTAATGCCCTTGTTCATACTACTCCACCAATAAACTTCTCTCAAGTCACAATACATTTTTGTGGAACCTAGATGGATAGAATATCTAGAGCTATGAGCTTCATCCATGATCCTCTCTTGTAGTTGATCCACCCCTTGTTACACACAACCTACCTTTATATCTCAACACACCATCTCCCCCTTATTCAAAAGCCACTACTTTTTGCTTATGAACATTTGACTTCAATTCAAGAAAAATAGGATCTTTGTCTTGCTTCTCTTTTACTTCTGACACTAATGATGATTCAGCCCCATTCATTACTACTACTCCTCGGTCAGTGGAATCCATTAGATGAACTCCCAATCGTGCAAATCTATGCATATCTTTCTCTAACTCTCTGTTATCTTCCTCAAAATAAAGTGCGATACTGCCCATAGACAGCCTGCTCAAGGCATCAGCAACAACATTAGCCTTTTATGGGTGATAAAGAATACTCATTTCATAATCCTTTAGTAATTCTAACCACCTCATTTGTCAGAGATTAAGCTCTTTCTGAATAAACACATATTTAAGACTATTGTGATCAGTGAATACATCAACATGAACACCATACAAATAATGACACTATATTTTCAAAGCAAACACTACAACAGCCAACTCTAGATCATGGGTTGGGTAATTCTTCTCATAAACATTCAACTGTCTATAGGCATAAGCTATAACCTTTCCCTTCTACATCAACACACAACCCAAACCAACTCTAGGCGCATCACAATATACCACAAAACCTTGAGTACCTTCTGGTAAGGTCAACACTGGGGCAGTAGTCAACCTCTTTTTCAATTCCTGAAAGCTTTTCTCACAAGCTTCAAACCATTGAAATGTCACAATCTTCTAAGTTAACTTGGTCAATGGGGATGAAATTGATGAGAACCCCTCTATGAACCTTCTATAATATCCAGCCAACCCCAAGAAACTCCTAATATTAGTTGGAGATGTGGGTCTAGGCCAATTCTCCACTGCCTCTATTTTCTGAGTGTCAACTTTAATTCCCTCTCCAGACACAATATGACCTAAGAATGCCATAGACTCAAGCCAAAATTTACACTTAGAGAACTTGGCATACAAATCCCTATCTTTAGAGTCTGGAGAACTATTTTAAGATGACTAGCATAATCTTCTTCATTCCTCAAATAGATTAGTATGTCACCAATGAAGACAATAACAAACATATCTAAATTAGGTTTAAATACTCTATTCATAAAATCCATGAATATGCAGGTGCATTGGTCAAACCAAAGGACATAACTAAGAACTCATAATGACCATAACGGGTCCTGAATGCGATCTTCGGTATGTCGCATTCCCTTACTTTCAACCGATGATTGCTTGATGTGAGATCTAACTTAGAGAAACAAGCAACACCCTGAAGCTGATCAAAAAGATCATCAATTCTTGGAAGAGGATACTTTTCTTAATGGTAACCTTGTTCAACTGGTGGTAATCTATACACATCCTAAAGGAATCATCTTTCTTTCTCACAAATAAGATCATAGAGCCCCAAGGTGAGACACTTGGTTGAATAAAGACCTTATCAAAGAGATCTTTCAACTGTTCTTTAAGATCTTTCAAGTTTGCTGGTGTCATTCTATATGGCGAAATAGATATAGGACGAGTATCTGGAAGAATGTCTATACCGAAGTCTATTTCTCTCTTAGGAGGGACTCTAGGAAGATCATTTGGAAAGACTTCATGTAACTCTTTTACAACTGAAACTGATTAAGTAGGAGGTACCTCAACACTAGAGTCATTAACTCGGACTAAGTGATAGACCCACCCCTTGGAAACTAGCCTTCCTGCCTTTAGGTACAAAATGAAATGGCCCTTAGGCACCGTTGAACTACTACTCAACTCTATAACTGGCTCATTAGGAATTTGGAACCTAATGACTCGAGTTCTACAATCAATAGAGGTATAACAGGCATGAAGCCGGTCCATACCTAGAATAACATCAAAATCTACCATATTTAATTCGACTAGATCATCCATGGTGTCTTTGTGATTTATGGAAATGACACAGTCATGATATACTATATTAGCTAGACTAGACTTCCCAACAACTTTAGAAACACAAAAGGGTTCACAGAGTTTCTCAAGAAGAACGTCAAAATTATTTACAACATAAGGGGTTACAAAATATAAACTTGATCTTGTGTCTAGCAAAGCATAAACATCAAGAGTAAATATTTTGATAATACCAATGACAACATCTGGAGAGTTCGCTTGCTCTTGGTGACTAGTGATTGCATAAAGGTGGTTTGCTCATCCGCCAGTACCATAAGTAGCTCCTCTAGGTGCCGCCCTATTTGGCGGAGCAACTGATGAAGATTGGGCTTTACTACCCTAATTACTATTACCTTGCCAGTTCTTGGGGCACTCTTTCATGAAATGACCCACTTGTCCACACTTGAAACAACATATAGAGCCATCGCAACACTTACTTGGGTGGGTTCTACCACACTTAGCACATTCAGGAGACCAGTTACCAACTTGTGCTACACTACCCTGAGATTGGGCAGGTTGAGCCCTGAAAGGCTAGGAATTCTGACTATTATACTCACCTTTGTTTTTGGGTGTAGGAGCACTAGCAGATGATGGATCAGATCCCTTTTGCTTTTACTCAAAGGACGAACTATTCACATTACATCTTTGCTACCCGGACTCATTTTCTGTCTTTGCTTTCTTGTTTCTAAGCTCCTCCCTATCCCTCAGCTTCTCTTCCTTAACCTGCTGCACATAGACTATCAACCTTGATATATCCATGCCACCTATTAGTATTGCAACCTTACCTTCCTAACTTGACAGATGAGACAGCCCAGCAACAAACAAACTCATTCTACTCCTCATATCCGCAACTATCTCTTGAGCATAATGGGATAGTTGGGTGAACTTCAACCCATACTCATAAACGCTCAAGGAATCCTGCTTAAGTATGAGAAATTCCTACACCGTATCCTCTATCAATTCTCAGGGAATGAAACACCACAAGAAAGCCTCCTCAAAACAAGCCCAACTTATAGGTGGTGCTCCCTCAGCTCTACCTTTCTACCACCGGTCAAACCAAGTCCTATATACATTCTTCAGTTGATATGCTACTAGTTCTACTCGCTCAGCATCAAAATCATGCATAACCTAAAACACCTTTTCCAATTTCTCAACAAAACTCTTTGGATCTTCAGTGGTGCTTGAACTAGTGAAACGTGGAGAATTCATCCTTAAAAACTATCGAATCCTCAAAGTATCAGCCACTTCTTGTCTAGCTCCTCTTTGTAGCCAAACTTGGCTAGTCATAGCTTAGCTCAACATTCTAATCGCTTTCCCAAAGTCGGCATTCGTTACTTCTCCTTGGGGTTACACTTCAGGTGCATTAGGTACCCCTTGCTCCTCAACATTATGCCTAGAAGGACGACCTCTAATAGCTCTTCGTGCAGGCATGATTAGCTGAAAAGCAAGTGTAAGCACGATCTAGAAGAAACATTTTAGAGATAAAACTCTAACGTACAAAATGAGGATGAAAGAAGTGAGAGCATTCCTAAGTGTTACAGCCTCCTAACTATAGATGTGGTGCGTTTCCCACCAATAACTAGGAATCTACCGACACGACTTCATAAAATCCCTAGGACTCTTGAACTTTGTTCTCTGATACCAAGTATGTCAAGCACCAAGACTACACCTTAGGCCGGGTTGGCACTCGAGAACCATTACTATCCCCAAGCGAACTCTTGGCCTGGCTTACTTACTCAGCGGAAGACTTAAAAGCATTAATACAGGGATTCAATGCATCTCTACGTAACTGCTTAATAGTATAACATAGAATGTTTAAAAGTCAAGCATTCAACTTGGCCAAAATGGCAAATCAAGTCTCAACATAAGAACTAACAATATAAAGACAACTAAACTAATAACTGTCTATGAAGCCTCTAAAACAAGGAAGGAAGTCAGGACAAGACCCCTGATCATCCTAACAACTGAAATACTAAAAAAAAATGATAAAAGGAGTCCTCTAGATAGCAAAGAAGCTTACAAACTGACTATGAGCGCTCAACTAGATTAACGAGGTGCTGGATGCTGATCCTGGTTACATGTGTCTGCATCATAAAATGATATAGGCCAAATGGCATCAGTACATTAAATGTACCAGTATGCGAGGAGAAAACTAAACATAACATTAGTTTGAAGGGAATCTGAAATTGGCTTTACTTAACTCGTGAATAACTTAACTCAACATAAAGCAACAACTCACATGCGATATATAGAAAGGTTTTAAAATGGTAGAGACCAACTTACTTCGTTAAAGAAATGCAATAACAAACTCAATTGGAAGTGTTTTACATTTTAGAAGGACTTAAACTGGCTAAACGACGAAAAATTGGTGGGGGCAGACGACCCGGGCATGCCGCTGGCACGCCACGCCAGCCCCTAAGTTACTAAGGCTCATTTTTGGCGCACTGCAGGTGCTCCGTCCTAATATCCCTGGCATAGATGGGGCGGGCCACACCAGACCCTCCCTAGGTGCAATCTAACGAATTTTACTTCTTGATTTCTGACCTTAATTCGATTAAACCCAATTCCGTTTCTTAATATCTTCTTACATTCAGATACCCAAAACATGTACACTAGAATCTAACATACAAACAACTCAAGAATTCCCATCAATCCTATATAAGTTCAAGAATGAAAACAATTTAAGAACACAACTCAAGAACATCAAATTCTCAATATTTTAGGACGAAAATCACGCTGAATTAAGCATGTTTGGCGAGTGGGTGAATAAAGCCAATGCTATGTGAACTCACATACCACGTAGGATGAATCCTTGGTGAAATCCATGACCAAACTTGAATGTTCTTGACGAATCTTGCCTTTTCTCCTTCTTTCTCCTCTTTTCTCCTTTCTCCATGCCCTAGCATACGTTTCCAATTTTCTAAACTGACCAAATTCTGATTTGACCCTAGTTAAACTTGTAAAAATGAATAAAAGTAATTGTGTAAGGAAAAGACTAAAATACCCTTCCAAAATCATATTTTAGACTTGTTGTTTATGAACAACCTAACTTTAAATGGTCATATCTCACTGATACGAACTTAGAATCGTGCAAACTCGGTGGCGTTAAAAATATTATTCCATTATCTTTCCTAGACTATCTTGAAACACACCTAACTCATCCTGAGCTAGGAGTTATGGTCATTTGAAGTTAACCAAAAATCCGATCTTAACATACTTAACAAATTTTCTAGATTTTTATATTCTTTCCAAATATGATTATTTCCAATTTTTGACTTCTTTCTAGTTCCTTCTAGTTAGGGGCTGCTACATAACATTTCTTCTAACTAAATTTTATGTGATATAAACTCTAACTCCTCTAAGGATTACTCAAGTCGGTATATCTACCAAATGGGTCAGATATGATAAATTTATTTGAATTTGAGTTTATAATTTGGTGACTTACTGACTCACTCAAAAGTTATTTCGGTTACAATTTATTGGAATAAAATGTGGTTCATGCCCCAAACCATCCACTTCTTACTAAATTTCAATTGCTTTATTTGTTCTTTTATAAATTTTTGGAACCTATTAAAATTATAATTTTTTCTCTATTACAGTTTATCTCTAATATTATACTAATTTAAAATGTTAAAATGAAAAAAAATAATATACCTCACATATGATAAAAAATGAGTCTCAAATTAACAATGTAGGGCTAGATGAAACAAAGGATGAAAGATAATATAGAACAATATGAGTTTTGAATCAAAACATTTCAACTATGTTTGGGAAAAAGAACAAATATACCCCCAAACTATCATAAATGGTATCTAAATACCCTCCGTTATACTTCTAGGACACTAATTCCCTTACCATCTAATTTTTGGTATGTATATATCCTTTTAATTAATGGAGGGACACATGTCTCAATCATAAAAGCCTATCCAAAATTTATTTGTTTTTTACCCATAATTTTAAAAAATCCACCCAAATAACTAAGACCCAACCCAAATTATAACCCGAAATCTTCATATGCCCATTTCAAAAATAAAAATAATTCCCATTACTAAAGGAACTCAAATCTTGATACCACAAGCCACAACATACATCTCAAATGAAAAGCAACACACAACAGCAAATCAAAGAATCAAATCACATACAAAATTAACATTAATAAACTTTCAAATTCCAAGGAAAAAATAATCAATCTTGGGGTAAGAACTCTCTCTACTTCAATCAATAAATTACAAGCCCATATATGCTTAAAGAAGTAATGGAAAACTTTGAAGAATAAATTGATGAAAGTATCAAAATTTTATCAAAAAGGTCAAATCAAAAACCAATCACTACATTAGAAGACAAATTCCAAGATCGAAATGCTTCATAAAAAATTAAATTGAGCACTTTGAGGTCTAGATTGATGAGCATATTCAAATTTTGTTGGAAATCTCAGTCAACTTGAAAGCTTTAATCTTTGCCTAGGTCTATTTCCATGGTAGTTGAAGCAAGACACTTCACTCAACAACAACAAAAAATCATATTAAATCCAGGAAATGGGTTTTCCTACATTGCCCAGATGGGGTTTTTCTCTTTTATTGTTACCAATGTCGGATTTTTTTTTCCCTTTCTGTGCAATTTCTTTCAGATAATATCTGATTTGGAAAATTGAATGGGTAACGGAAGTGAAGATTATTGGGGGTGTTTTTGGATTATAATTTGAGTGTGGGTTTCAAGTTATTTGGGTGAGTTTTAAATATGTTGGGTGGGTATTTTAATTTTGGGTAAAAATCAAATAAAATTCGGGTAGGTCATTAAGATTGAGACACGTGTCCCTCCATTAGTCAAAAGGAAATATACATACCAAAAATTAGACGGTAAGGGCATAAGTGTCCTAAAAGTATAACGGAGGGTATTTAGATACCATATATGATAATTCAGGGGTATATTTGTCCTTTTTCCCAATATTTTTTAATTTAAATCCACATTGCGATGTATATTTGAAACAAAGGAGCATGATAACAATACTATATTTCGCTTCATCAATGTTTTAGCTTCCTTTAAATAAGATAATTGATTAGTAGTAACTAAGTTTTCCTAGAAATGTCTTTTGAACTCTTCTAGCAGATCTGGATGCTTTTTGAGAAGTACGACAACCTACACAAAGAGAACTTATAATTAAATAGGAACACGAGGGTTGTCCATAATATATATATACTCAAATTATAAATATTGATCACCTTATCGTACACCTCTTTGGAGTTCTTGCACCCCTTTTAAAACATTAAAAAAACATCTATGAGCTCACAGTAACTTTCTAACCATTCCTGTAAGAAGATATGAGGAAATAAGTTAGGAGTAAAGTTTTTGAATGTAAAAAGGTTGACCTTTTATTTTTAATATCATAAGGTAACATAAATGTAAACTTTGTTTTTTTCACAAAACTTAGTGCTTGTTCCATGAAATATGTTATGTCATCTTCATCATTCAAGAATATTTCATAGCCCTTGGGCGAAAAAGGATTTAAACCAAGGAGCAAACGAAGATGGATTTAAATAAATATTTCTCCTTTTTTATGACACCAACATTATCTATTATTTCAAAAATATTGAAGACTTAGTTCCACATAAATCATCAAATAAGAATAGAAATTAATGATGATAGACAATAGGCAAATTGTAGTTGGAAATCTTTTGCTCTTAAAGTCCATCTCACAATAACAAGGAACTTGATATACTTCACACTTCGATTTTTGAAACCTGTCCTTAATTTTGTGTAAGTAAGAGAATGCATTATCAATTGTCATTCTTTGCTTTCTAGTAATAGCTCTATCAACAACACTATCACCACTTATATTACCCAGACCACCTTGAGAAACTTATGATTGACTTTGACACATAGAACCATAGCTAAAAGTTGGCGGTAAAATTTATTTGTCCAATTTATTAATATAGAGTAATGTTATACTCTCATCCACCTGTAATCAATATTTATCTTCGGATTAACAAAAAATCATTTAAAAGTTCATTCAAAATCGACAAATCCTTTGATATGATACAACAAAATAAATAGTGGTACTATTGATATGTTGGAGCCATTAAAATAACAAAGAATTATCTGAAAATTAAAAATCAATCTAAATAAACTATAACCACAGAACATAGGTAAAGACCCAATCTTTTTCTTCATTTGTGAGTGATAAAGTTGAGTAGAAGACAAAAAATAGATTTTAAATACTCTAAGGTGTTAAGTTATGAAAAATCGCATCTAACAATTTTTTATCACTAACCTACACATATTATACATAATAGGAATTAAAAATAACTAATTTATCAACAATTCACCTAAAAAAGTTATGTACGTACAAAATGGATCCCAAAAAAATGAACATAAGACCAAGATCTTACGAATCTCTGTAGGGAAACCCAAATGGAGAGTCATCTCAAGATACTCAAGAACCCAACAACAATTAAAGATGTGATATATGGAAAGTTTTTAAAGCAGTAAATAGCAACTCAATGTATTGAAGAATGCAATAACAACTCAATTTGTATATAATAAAATATAATATAACTCTGTGGGAGTTTCTCTAACCGAAAGCTATCACTACGAGCTATGTGATGAGACAGTGTCTCGCCCACGCTTCCAATATTGTCCTACACTTTTCCACGATATAACACCTCTCAACTAAGTGGCTCCACTAGTCTATACTAAATAGCATTAAGGACTCATCTAAAAAGTATGACTCTTTTTACCCACGTCAGCTACATGGTTTATGGAGACTTGAGTTATTTGAACTCGTCCCCATATCGGTTCTCAATACTACTCCCAAAAATATACTCATTTCATATGTTTAAAAATGTAACTCTTTCTATGGTTTGAGATTACTATTCAAAATCTTTCCCTAAAAAGAGATGTTACTCAAATTGCTCAAAACACTTTTGGAACTCTCAGTTTCCTCCTTTTTAAAATGTGAAAACATTTACTCTTGGGAATAGTTAGTTCTCATATATCATTTTAAAGAAATTGAACTCCACTCTACTCTTTCTCAACTCAAGTGCTCAAGTCTTAAAACAAGTTTAGAAAAATTTGTAAAAGACTTCTCAGAATAAGGTTCATGCTGAATTATGGATGTGAACAACTCAATTCAAGGTTTTCAATAATCATACATAGAACACTACACTCGAAACTCGAAAACTCAGAATTGAAGAACTTCAATGATACTTCTTATTTCAAGAATGCTCAAATTAGAGGGTTCATGCAGAATTATGAGCATGAATAACTCAACTCATGGACACCATGGATAATATGTAATAGTCCCATGATTAGGAATAAAATATAAAATAGGCTAGGAACTCAATACTCAAAACTTAGAACTTGAAGATACTACTCCTCTCAAAGATACTCAACTTATTGAGTTCATGCGGAATTTATGGGCATGAACGATTCGACTCGAGGGTCTACGTAACAACATTGAACTCATGAATACAATTCTTCCCATACTCATACTTACTTTCTCAAAACTTACTTCAACTGGATAGTTGATCTCAAAGAATTCACAATTGAACTCAAAGACATTCTTGAACTCTACTTTTAACTCTCTCTTGAATTTGAATTAGGGATTCAAGAGTTATGATTAATGATATGAAGGATCTCATAATGATAAAGTAGACTCATGATTACATGCTCCTCACTCTCATACTCACTTGCTCACGTCTTGAAACAAGTTACTAGAAATAGTAGAAGACTCCTCAAAAAGACTAAAATGGACTTTCTCAAAATGTTCGGAAGAACTATCAAGACTTAACTCTTAACTCTACCTTGAATTTGAATTATGAATTCAAGGTTATGGTTCATGCTATGAATGTTTTCTAGGTGTTGATAAGTAGCTTAGAGTAGCTAGAATCGAAAGGGAGTGAAGGTACACTTTAAAAGAATTCAAATGGAGCAACTGACTACAAATTGGACGTGGCAGGCGACGCTGGCGCACTGATTGGCACGGGGCGCCAGCCCCTAAACTACAGAACATAATTTGGGACGTAGTGGCTGGCGTGACGCCCCAAGCCCCAACCAAGAAAATAGGACAAATTTCTTTGCTAGTTTTTTCACCCTAACTCGCCTAGAATTGAATGGTTTCTTCCCCAATCACTTGGATTCGATTAATTAACGTAAGTACACTCTAATATAATCAATACAACTCTCAAAACACTCACTTTCACCTTAATAAATCTTCAAAAGCCCAACACAGAAAGATTTAGAATGAACTTCAAGAACATTTCTCAAGAACTATAATCTTTCAACTGCAAGAATGAAATTTCGCTCAAAATAAAATGATTGGCATGTGGGTGAAAAAAACCAACAATGTGTAAGCTTACATACCTCTTAGGGATTAAACACATGGAGAAAATCCGTAACAAAACTCAAGAACCTCTACGAATACCTTGATCCTTTCCACTTTTCTCCTCTTTTCTCTTCTTGACTATCAACTAAAACCCTAGGTGTATATTAGGATTATAAAACTGAAACTAATAAGATTAGACCCTTAAAACCTTAATAAAAATGAATTAAATCTTATTTGGTAAGGAAAAGACCAAAATACCCCTTACTATTTTCGGGTAACTTTCCTTAACTAGACAGCCTGACTTCAAAAGGGGATATCTCAATCATCCGACCTCAAAACTTAGCAAACTCTGTGGCGTTCGAAATATAATTCAAAGAACTTTCATTTTCCATCTCATCGTACACCTAACTCATCATGTACTAAGAGTTATGCTCTTTTGAAGTTGACCCAAAACATAGAAGAGCTTAGGAATGACTTCAATGAATTCTCTCTAGTTCTTCTTGGAACTCAAGTTGCTACATCTAGCGACCTTAACTCTTAGGAAAATTTTAAATTCCTTGGTGAAAACTTACTCACTATGAAGGATGGTTCAAGTCTTAGTTTAAAAAAAATTTTGGGGTGTTACAATACCTCCCCCTTGGGATCATTCGTCCTCGAATGATGACTGGATTGGGTATGGAATAGGGTTAGTCTTACTAAGGTCTGAGTTTAATTGTATGCTCTTACTATATTCAAGCTTAACCAAAATCCTTAGGTTCGGGTTCTATAACTCTCTATTGGGAATCTCATCCCAAGACTATTACTCTTTACCACCACATTGGGCTCATATCAAGAACCACCTAATGTTTACCAATTCAAGCTTAGTACTCTAACAACTCCATGGACTCCTAGTAACTAACTCCTTTGAAACCAACTCAGGGCTCTCATTTAACTATTTCTCATAAAAAAATCTCATCCTTCTCTTCCTCCACATTTTTAACCTTAGAGGGAATTATCACCCATCATTTATCACAGTAGGATCATTATAGCTTCTCATTCTAACATTACTCTATTACTGAAAGGACCTTTCAAAAGATCTCTCCCATACTCTTTTGAACTCATTACTATCTTATTCTCAAAACCTGACTTGATTTCCAATCTTATCATCTCCCCCTTAGGTGTAAAGCTGACACTTGAAGGCTATTGACCTATTCCAACATCTTTAACTGGTCTATATCCTCTTTCACTTTTACACTCGAGAGATGTTTATCTTATGACTACCAAACTCTCCATAAGCAGGTACTAAAACTTATTTCTAAGGTGTTGTTCTTAACATATTTCTGACCACAAACCCTCTCAGCACACCTCTTAATTCTCTTGTTACTCTTGTGACTTAGTCACACTTCACTACCTTTATCTAAACGTTAGGATCTCTCACTGGTACTACTCATATTCATTACACCAAACATTTGAATTTCTCACCTTTTCTATGTCAAGTCTACCAGATCAAATATCAAGACTAACATCATCACCCTCATGATTCCATTCTTTGGATCATGACACTCATCCCAAATTCAAGCTTAATGTTCAATACTAAACCCGAATATCAATACGATTGTTCACCTTCTATACTATACCTCATGACTTGATTAGTTCTATAACCTTATGAACATCATGACCCTCTCAAACAAATCATAAGTTTAGCTTAGATCTATCACTTTATGAATACTTTTGCTCTTCTATTCAACACTTACACTTCATCATTACTTATACAATGACACTTCATCGCAAACTCATTTCTATCTAAAACACACTCTACCTCCTATGATGGAATCTTCACAACTCATCACTTCTTAGTCTACCTATAAAGGAAAACTCCTCATTAATAACTTACTAGGTGCCTGACTATAGTAACATAGCTTGTCGAAACACTATCTCCCATGCCTAGATTACTAAACCTTCGCATACTTTCCTCCAATATCTGGGCACTCTCAATACTACTGCTCATGATCTCATAACTCATACTATATTTTCTTTTGGTGGAAATACTACTCAAGCTCTAAACATACTTCCTCGTAAGGATCTCATCTAAAACAAGGCTTAGGGAAGACAGTACAACTCGATTTTAGCTCAAACACATGATTCAAATGATTATGAGTGCATTACTTTAAAACTCAACACTTAACTCATTCATGGACTTCTCTCAAGCCCCTCTGGAGTCTCATGACTTCCTCAAAACTCTTGCAAAGAACAACTCGTCAAAAAAGGACTAACTTTTCGTTTTAAGCACCTCTAGTATGATAGGTAGTCGAATGATCCTGAGAAACGCACGAGCATGAATAATTTCTAGGACATAGCTCTATTGTACGATTAAGAGTATGAAAGAAGGGAAACTTTTCTTAAATGTTTGTAGACACTTATTTAAGGAAGTTGGGCCCTCACAACCACAAATAAGATACTACTTGACACGACTTCTTAGACACCCGAGGACTCTTAAACTCTATGCTCTGATACCAAGTTTTTCACGACCTACCAAGAGAACCCTCATCCTAGTTTACTATAAGCGGAAGACTAACTCAAGCATACAAAGCTTAAAAACTGAATAAAAATTCATGAAACTTAAATAAAAAGATTTAATTCAAATGAAAAACTCTGAATAAAAATGGAATATTCAACTCGCCACAAAATAGGCAACTTAAGTCTTTAAAACATTTAACAAAATAAATGAATAGACTTCTAAAACTCTACTGTCTATCTATGAAGCCTCTAACTGACAAAGATGGAAGTCAGGACAAGACCTATAATATCCTACAACTAATATAACTCAAATTACAAGTGGAACCCTCCATAAGTAAGGAGGCTCACCATAGCTAACTCGAAATGCATGTGGTATCAACGAAGCTCTTGTTGATGATCCTGAATGTCTGCATTTGCATCATGAAATGATGCAGGCCAAATGGCTCAGTACATGAAATGTATGAGCATGTAAGGGGAATTCTAAAGCATTACATAAGCTTGAACTAGAATAAAACAAACATACTTACCTCTTCACAACTCACTCAACTCAACTCAACACAACTCAAAGAAACATGGTTCAACTCAACTCAAGGAATACTCAAGGATACTCAAAACTGCTCAAGCTTACTCAACTCAGAAGTACTCAAGGGTAGGATACTCAACTCATAAATAAGATTCTCAACTCAATACAATGGGTCTAAACTTTACAATAATGTACTTGACTCAATGAAACACAATTCAACTCAAGATACTCAAGAACCAAGTGACAATAAAAGATGTGATATACATGGAAAGCTTTTAAAATAGTAAATAACAACTCAATGTATTGAAGAATGTAAAAATAACTCAATTTGTATATAATAAAATATAATGCAACTCTGTGGGAGTTTATCGAACAGACAACAATCACTATAAGCTATGTGATGATATATCGTCTTGCCTACGCTATCAGAACTGTCCTATACTTTGCCACCATATAAGACCTCTCAACTAAGTGAAATGAGTCTCAACTCAACAATAATGTACTCGACTCAATGAAACACAATTCAACTCAAGATAGAAAATTCAAGATACTCAAGAACCAAGCAATAATAAAAGATGTGATATATGGAAAGCTTTTAAACAGTAAATAGCAACTCAATGTATTGAAGAATGCAATAACAACTCGATTTGTATATAATAAAATTTAATATAACTCTGTGGGAGTTTATATAAACGACAACCATCACTATAAGCTTTGTGATAATACAGCATCTCGCCCACACTACTAGAATTATCCTATAATTTGCCATGATATAAGACCTTTAAACTAAGTGGATCCACTAGTCTATGCTAAAAAGCATTAAGGAATCATCTAAAAAGTATGACCCTTTCTACCCACATCGTATACATAGTTTATGGAAACTTGAGTTATCTGAACTCATCCCAATATCAGTGCTCAATATTACTCCTAAAAATATACTTAGCTCATATGTTTAGAAAGATAACTCAAAATCTATGGTTTTAGATTATTACTCAAAATCTTTATCTAAAAAGAGATGTTACTCAAAATACTCAAAACTCTTTTGGAAATCTCAGTTTCCTTCTTCTTTAAATGTGAAAACATTAGCTCTTGGGAATACTTAGTTCCTATATATCATTTTAAGTAAAATGAACTCGACTCTACTCTTTCACAACTCAACTACTCAAGTCTTAAAACAATTTATAAAAATTTGTAAAAGACTTCCCAGAATAAGGTTTATGCCGAATTATGGAAATGGTTTTCAATAACCATACATAGAACTAAATACTCGAAACTCGACAACTAAGAACTGAAGAACTTCAATGATACTGCTTATTTCAAGAATGCTCAACTCAAAGGGTACATGCGGAATTATGAGCATGAAAAACTCAACTCATGGATTCCATGGCACTACAAGAAAAAGGTTCAGTTAAGACCAACATGTAGGGACGAGTTAATAATACCGTCACAAAAAGTATACATTTTGAGATGAGATTATATTTCAGTCCTAAAAGTTATATGTTATTGAGAAGGTAAAAAATCTCGTCACTAAGAAAACTAATGACTTGTTCCAATTGTAATTGAGAGACTTAGCAGGAGCGCCAAAACATTGCTAAAAAAATTTACTAAAACCCAAAAAATAATAATTCTAAAAAGTAGGTTGCAAAAAGAAACACTATTTTCTAAAGTCCAAAAAAAATTATTTTTCTCTCAAAATCCATTGGTCATATCTTTGCCCTAGCTATAGGAATTATCAAGCCCATAAGTGTCTCTTTTTCATTTGGATTAACTACGACCTAGGGCTATTCACCTCTGTCTCAAATCCTTTGAACATATTATCAGCAACAACGTTCTCTCAACTGCTAATCTAAGTTATGGTGTCTCTTCTTCTTCCTATTTACTGATGATCGTTGCTCAACTCAACAAAAGTGTCTCTTTTTCATCTTGGTTAACAGCAACCTAGATTTATTCAGCTTTGCCTCAAATCCTCTGTACGTATTCTCAGCAACAACATATTTATTTCTTTTTCACAACTGCGAATTTAAGGTATGTTGTCTTTTCTTCTTGTTAACTGATCTTTCGCTTAACTCAACAGAAGTGTTTCTTTTTCATCTTGATCAATAGCGACGTACGATTATTAGGCTCTGCCTCAAATCCTCAGTAAGTATTCGCAACAGCAACTTCTTTGTTTCCTTCTCTCAACTACGAATTTTGAGTATGATGTCTCTTCCTCTTCGTCCTGTTTACTAATCTGTCACTCAACTTTGCCCTATTATCTTGTTTTATTTAGTCCAGATTCTAATTGAAAGTTTTTTTTTTTTTTGAATTGTATTCATATTTGTAGAATATTATGTGTTCAAAGAATCACATTACCCATAATAGAAAGTCTTTTTTAGAAAAATAACTATAAGGACACCCTTCCTCTTTTCCTCTCTGTTTCATGATTCCCCTCTTCAATAGACACCAAAGTCCCTTGTGTTAATGAATATATGATTCTTGTTTGATTAGTTTTTGATTGTACAACACAAAGATTATTTACAATGGAGTCTTGATCGACTTGTAATAACAAACGTGATTATTTTCTATATACTACAAGTTAAGTAATCGCTTTCTTTCATTAATGTGTTACGGGTCGGGAATCGGCAAATATTTTAACATCACTGATTCACTTGTATTTGAAGTCTTTAACCAGTGAATTAAATATAGCGAGCACTAAACTTTATTTCAACGATTAACAAGTAAATAGTTATTTTGGTCATTAACCTGATTGGCTTAACCAACGAATCATGCTTATGTCTTAACATGTTTGATCTAATGAATCATCTAATCATATAGAGCATACAAAATTTTCAGAAAAAGAAACTGTACTTTGTCTCTTATCCTAGGAGGTGTTCTCACACAAGCAACATAGGTTGTCTCCTTTGCAATGTCCTCCCATGTTCTTCTTCTTCCTTCTTCTCTTCTTCTCTCCTTCTCTCCTTCATGGTTTCCTTTCTTTAATGGATAAAACAGACCCATGTATAAATAGGTATATGAGTCTTGATGGATAACTGTACAACATGAAGATGCTTTATATTGGAGTTTTGATCAAGTTAAGTAATTGTCATATTTAATTAATGTGCTACAGGTCGTTAATCTAGACAACTGTTAACAGAACTATTTACTTGATTTTGGAGTCTTTGAACAATTAACTAAAGATAGTGATCAACAAATAAGTCAATTCGAATGGCCATTAATGTCATGTCTAGTCAACAAGCAACTACTTGCTTTAAAAAAATCACATCAACTAATCAGATTGTTGAAGAAAATAATTATAAAAGATTGACGAGAAAGAAAGAATGAGTGAAAAGTTAAGGATATCTCAAAGAAAACCTTCAAAATTCTGAGAAAGAAATCTAAATATGTTGCTTTGTAAATGGTGTTCTTCTCTAATTTTGTCCAGTTTGCTCATTTTCATTATTCATGGTTGTTGTGTTAACATATTGGAAGGAAACAAACTTTAACACTTGTGTCATACATTACCTATTTGACTCCTACACTAATGATCGTGAGAAGATGATGAACTGTAGGATAAACTATTGTAATGTAGTTATTGGCTTTCTTTAATAAATAATGAACACATTAGATGGAGTGAAATTCAAATAAGTGATAGCATATGTGAACTAGATCAAAGCTACTCAACTAAATAAGTGTATGACAACTTCTGAACAATCTAGAAAAGAAACATGTGTTATCATTTAAACGCGTAGCTTATTACCTCAAAAGAGAAAGTTCTAAAACAAAAAAATATAACAATTTTAGCTTTCTAGCAACCAATATGTTGCTTCTTCCTTCAGCCTCTCTAACAAAAAGGGTTTCAACACCAGTAAGGTGTAACACAGGGAAAGTATTGAAAACTGTTTGAACTCGAAAGTACTATTTTCTACTTTCTTGATTTGCCTCAGTCCCTTTTTCTTTGTTGCTTCATGTTGCAAGCACTCTTCTATTGATCATCAAATTTATGTATAATTTTTTTCCATTTAGCAATATCTTGTACAGACTTTTCATGTACAATGTTAAGTTAAGTAGGATATTAAAATTTGAAACATTAAATTCTTTCCATCTTATTATTAAAAATTATATTTACATCAGTTATTGTCATTTGAAAGTATATTGCAATTCCTTAACTAAAAAAGTAACCAAGGTCTACAAGAAATTGTGATCTTAGAGTTCAACATAGTTGTGTTCATCTAATTACAACAAGTTGTGTGCATATTGATATTTTTATTTTGTTTTTTTAAAAAAAATATTTTTTATGTTTTCTCTCAGGTTATCGGACCTAATAAGCAATGGATGGAACTTGTTGACAGTCAACTTGATGAAGTTTATTTAGCCTGTGTGCAAAAGTTTTTAGATTATGCCTTTCAAAGAACAGGAGAAGAACATGAAATATGATGTCCATGTGTCAAATGTTTCAATACAATTCTAGGAACTCGTAAAACAGTTGAGACACATTTGGTGGTGTATGGTATAATTCAAAACTATACTTTTTGGTATCACCATGGAGAACGTTTGGGTGAGCCATTGACTGAATATGAATCTAAAGATGAAGATGGTGATGCAGTAGAAGAATGTGAGAGTGAGGATGAAGTAGATGAATTTTTGAGAGATCTATATCCTAATCTTGACGGAGGAAGTACACATATAGATTGTGATGATTTACTTAAGGAACCAAATGTTAAAGAAAAAAAATTTTACAGCCTATTAAAGGATTTTGAGAAGCTGTTGTACAAAAATTCAAAAGCTTCAAAGTTTTCCTCTTTGACCAAATTGCTTCATATCAAAAGTATTGGTCGTTGGAGTAATGCGTCATTTACAATGTTATTGAAACTATTAAAAGATTAGTTGTTGCCTGATGACGCTAATTTGCCAAACTCATATTATGAGGCAAAAAAGATAATTCAAGAACTTGGGCTTTCTTATAATAAGATTGATGTTTGTACTAACGATTGCATGTTATACTAGAAGGAGGATAGCCTACTGGATTCTTGTAAAATTTGTAGTGCATCGAGATAGAGAATTAATACACGTAGGGGGAAAATAAAGAATAAGAAAGGTAAAAGGATAGCTTCAAAGAGCTTACACTATTTTCCCTTAAAGCCTAGACTTCAGAGGTTGTTTATGTCTACAAAGACATCTACTCTAATGACATGGCAGAAGGATGAAAGAGTTGATGATGGAATAATGAGTCACCCAGCTGATTTAATGGCATGGAAGTCATTTGATGAACTTCATCCTTCATTTGCAGTTGACCCTCATAATGTTCAACTTGGACTTGTTAGTGATGGATTTCAACCTTTTTGAAATTCAAAAGCCTCACATAGCATTTGGCCTGTTGTTCTTATTCCTTATAATTTACCACCTTAGTTATGTATGGAACAAGAAAATTTCATTTTGTCGATGCTTATTCCTGGTCCAAATGGTCCTGGAGATGCAATTGGTACATATCTCCAGCCTTTAATAGAAGAATTGTAAGAGTTGTGGGATGTTGGTACTGAGACCTATGATGCATCAACTACAAAAAATTTTAAGTTGTATGCTTCTTTGTTATGGACCATCAATGACTTTCCAGCTTATGGAAACTTATCTGGATGGAGTACAAAAGGTAAACTGGTATGTCCATGTTGCAATAAGGACACTACTTCAATTCGATTGATTAATTGTAGGAAGCAGTGTTTTATAGGTCATCGGCGTTACCTTCTTCTTAGTCATAAATGGAGAAATGAGACAAAGTCATTTGATGGTACACAAGAGAAAAGACCTTCACCGAAAATGTGTTCTCGTATTGAGATACTTGAGCAAGTGCAAGATCTTGAAGGACTACAATTATCAAAAGATTCAAAGAAAAGGAAGAAGATTTCACATGAAAATCGAAATGATAATTGGAACAAGAAAAGTATCTTTTTTCAACTTCCATATTGGAAGTGTCTCTTGTTGCGTCACAATTTGGATGTTATGCATATTGAAAAAATATATGTCATAATATCATGGGGACAATAATGAATGTCAAAGGAAAGACCAAGGACACAATTAAAACTCAGCTAGACTTGCAAGAAATGAACATTAGGTCGGAATTGCACCCAATTCAAAATGGGGAGAAATTTGAAGTTCCAACTGCATGCTACACATTGTCTCCTGAAGATAAGCACAAATTATGCCTTTTCTTAAAGAATCTAAAGGTTCTTGATGGGTTTTCATCTAATATTTTTCAATGTGTGAACATAAAAGATCACAAGATATCTGGGTTGAAAAGTCATGATTGTCATGTTCTTCTTCAACATTTGCTCCCTCTTGCACTTCGTGGAATGTTGTCTAAAGAAGTGTGTGGACCGCTGGTTGAATTATCTATATTTTTTAGTGTGCTTGGATCAAAGGAGTTGAAAATTGATAACTTGGAACATATTGAAGCACAAATTCCAATAACACTTTGCAAGTTAGAAAAACTCTTCCCTTCTTCATTTTTTGATGTCATGGAGCACTTACCTGTTCATTTAGCTAGTGAAGGTAAGATTACTGGACCGATTCATTATCGGTGAATGTATCCTGTGGAACGATGGTTATATTTTTTGAAATCTCTCATTGGTAATAGGGCATTTCCTGAAGGTTCTATTGCAAAGGGCTATATTGCCATTGAATGTATGACCTTATGTTCGAGGTATCTGCATAGAATTGACACAAAGTTCAATAAGCCTGAATGAAATTATGATGAGGGTTTAAAAAAATGTAATGGAGGCTTATCTATATTTTGTCAATCTGGAAAAACTCTAGGAGCTAAAACTCTATATGGCTTGAAGCAGATGAATTATAACAAGCACATATTTATATACTAAAGAATTGTGATGAAGTCTTACCATATCTTGAGTATGTAGTGTACGTTCTTTCAAATCGTCTCATTATTATTATTATTTCCTTCAGGGTAATTTCATTTCTATATGAAATTTATGGTTTACTTCAATTTTGTAGAGAGTTTGCACAAACTCATGAGCATGCTCGACACTTGTCTGATGCAAAATGGAAAAAACAATTTATTTAATGGTTTAAAGATACGGTGAGTAATACATAAACATCAAATTTGATATTATAATATTGTATTACTCATTCTAAACTAGTCAATGTAATCTTGTTTATAGGTCGCACAATTGCACAAAGTAGATGATAGTCGTATGATGGAAGATCTCCTCTCCCTTTCACGCGGTCCTACCAAATATTTCACACATTCTAATGGTTTTGTTATTAATGGATATAGATTTCATGTAGAAGATTATGATAAAAAGTTAAGGACGACAGAATTGTGGTGTTGTTGTATTGGGTGAGAATGATAAAAATAGTGAGAACCTTGATTACTATGGAGTTTTAACAGATGTGATTGAGTTGCAATTTGTCATGGATAGAAGAGTGATTTTATTTCGATGTAATTGGTTTGATGTGTTTGATGAAATAAAAGGAGTCAAAAAAGACGATTATGATTTTGTGAGTGTTAATCCAGCAGATTACTAAAAAAAAATGAGCCCTTTGTTTTAGCAAACCAAGCATCCCAAGTGTTCTATGCTACTGATAATTACAACAAAGGTTGGCAAGTAGCAATGAAGACTCAACCTCGTGATTCCTTTGAGATTGTTGAACAAATGGATGATGATATTGTAAAGTGAGGAAGTCCTTCAAAAAAGAAACAAAAAAAAAAAAAACTAATGAGGTGAAGTATATTTATTGTTACACATTGTTGAAATTAGTATATTTATAGTATATTTATAGTGATTTCTTTGAGATTGTTGAACAAATGGATGTTGATATATTTTTTACTTTTGGATGTTTTAGTAGGTTCAAGATGAAACCAATCAAGACTGAAAGTGAGGACAGTTCAACTATGAAGGGTACTATGAGATATACTTTTGTTGCACCTGGTTCTATTGGAAAGGGATGAGGATGAGGACTTAAATCATTCGGTGAGAAAGGGAGTATGCAAACTAAGAAGTTATTTTCTCAATCTAATGATCTTGTTAACCATTACATCCAAGAAATTGAAACAAGTAAGATATATTTATTTTCTTGGTTAAATGAAAAATTGGATTCAACCAATAATTGTTATATACAAACTCGCTACTTGGACTTCCCTAGCATGTGACTTAACCTATTGTCTGTTCTCTTCTCTATTACTCTCTGTTTTTTTTTTTTTTTTTTTTTTTTTTTTTTATGTTTTAGAACCTAATCTACTTTGTGAGTTCTTGTCATTATTCTGTGGCTTCTCATGTTTTAGAACACTTTGTTAAGGATTAATAACATGAAATATTTTCTATATGTTCTATAGATAAGATTCGAGGACAAGGACCAAATATTTCTACCATGTCTGCTAGTCTGGGAATGGAAACGATGCATAAGAAAGCCCTGACTCTTGAGAAAGAGAACACGAAAATTAACATTCCATCTCCTACATGTACAAATCAAGTTAAGCAATACACCCAAGAAGTTAAAGCAAGTAAGTTTATTTTCAAATTTATTGTGTTTTATTTTTTAAAAAACAATGTTATTTTGATGAACTATTATATTACATTTCTCAGGTCCAAGTGTTATAGGAAAGGGATTAGCAAAAAGATCTGAAACTGCAATGTATTCTCTAAGCACAAGATCGAATTCTACCATGTCTTCTAGTCAAGAAATGCGAACAATGGACAAAAATCCCTTGTTTGTGAGGAGGATATGCAAATTAATATTTCTTTGCCTCCATCTGTTGATCAAGTTATGAAACACACTGAAACAATGAAACAACTGAAAAAGGTATTGAATTCTGAATCCATATGTTATTAAATATTAGAATTGAATTTGATTACTAAAGTCTTTACAAAACTATGAAACTGTAGGTTCATCTAATCCTAAAATGGTAAAAAGAGTTTTAGGGAGCAACATGTGCAAAGAAGTAGCTGCACTTGAAATTGGACAGAAGCTCATAGTGAGTTTTTACAATAATTGAATTGTTGGAACAAATAGCAAACTGTTTTCAAGGCATTTGGGAAAAATTGTTCGTGATCATAATATTTGTCCATTGGGAGTATCATCATGGAATGATATTAAACAAGAAAATTTGAATCACATGTGGGAAATCGTTGAGGTAACAAATTGCACTTGATTCAAATTCTTTATTGTTATCTAATACATGCATATTCTTGTCCACATAGCAGTCGTTGAGGTAACAAATGTTTATGTTATTCAAACACAATTGTTTGTCAAATGATTTTCATATTTCATATGTGGTACTGGATTCAAGTATATGTGAATCACATTTGCTATTGAATGTTTTTTCTAAGAGATCAAAGAGAAAAAGTAGATGTAGGAGATATCTGCTATTGGAATTTTGATGTGCTCCTGAAAAAACAGACGTGCTACTGAAATTTCTTTTCTATTGAAATATATGCTTATTGTACTAGAAGAAGAGATCTTTTTCATTTTATGATACTTTCCTGATAGGTTTCCCTTGGTAATAACTCAACTCATGCTTCAATAATTGTAGCATAAATTTCAGGCTGTAGACATGAATGATCATTGTGATCATATCTTGGGATGAATGAATGAGTTATGGAACAAATGGAGAGGACACTTGCATGCAAAATATGTGAAGGATAATCCTATCCATCAATCGCTTAGGACTATTCCAAGAGGAGTAGACAAAAAAGAATGGGAATGGGTAGTAAAGGAACATTTTGCTTCTAAAAGTTTCCAGGTATGCCTACTGATTAAATAGTATATTCTCCAGTCTTTTGCCGCTTGATTTCCCTCTTTAGCACCAAATATACCCAGTTTTTTGATCCATGTTACTGAAATAGTTGTCGTGCTTTAAATTGTTGCATCACCCGCTTGGTATGAACTGCTTCATGAGTCCCTCAATCTCTAGAGCTGAGCACTTACTTCTCATTCTTGGTACATTGTGTTCTCTTCCAATAGTTCCATTTTTATAATAGGCAGATTCTATTTGGACAGTTCCAGTATTTCTATGCCCTGTACTTTGCCACTTCTCAGTGCACTACATTTCGTAATGTTAATAAATGTCTCGCTAATGAAAGAAATATATAGGATGATGGGATGTGAAATTTCTGTTTAACCATTGTGAGTGAAAATAGCATGTTAATAAATTAATAACATATTCCTCATTCACCAAACATGACAAACTAGAAAGAACTAGGAATATATGTACATACCTGAGGAGCAACTTCAAACACACAGAACTGCTTAGTAAGATGCTTGTCTAACTCAAGAATTGCTGCAATATTTCCACATCTGTGATGTATTCAGATGAATACAAATTATTTTATTCCAAAATAATTGAAACAAAAATACCTCTGACAAAAGAAAAGAGGAAGATGACAGTAAAGGAAGATTAAATTACAAACTAACCCTATGACTTAACTGACCTACAACAGTAGTTCTGAGCAGACCAGAGTGTAACTTTCTGATTATTGAACATCCATTTATATCATTCCATTACTAACTGATGTGTACGGCATATGTAGTCCATGATGATGTCAATGTTATTCTCAATATTAGTATTGTTGTGAAGACATTTTAAGAAGTTGCTTCTTTTGAAAGAAAACATTCTTTGCTATTCTTAATATTTCTCTATTTGTATCAATAAGTGTTGTATATATCTGGGATAATTTTGCCGTCAGTTCCTGTGATCACTTATTGATGAGAGGATCAAAGTAGTAATTATAGCATTGTTGCAACAATAACATTGAAGAATAACTGAATTTCCATTATGATGGATTTCAATGTGGACTTGAAAGAGAACTCAATACTCTTGTACATGGCCTACTCGGGTATATGTTGCATTAGTTTCTTTTGGAAAATCTTCAACTTTCTTTCTTTTCAAAAAAAATAAAAGCTATGAACTAAGACAAATTTTTATTTAGGCAAGAAGCAACAGGAATGCAGCAAATCGAGCTAAGTTGAAGATGCTTCATCATATTGGTAGTAAGCCTATTCGAGAGATTATTTATCAAAAGGTACTACCATAAAACTATTTCATGAATGAAATATTTATGAGGTTTGTGTTATTTGACATGTTTGACTTTGATGTAAAGGGCGGGAAAGATGGCAACCCACCAGATTTGGCGACTATTTTCTTTGAGGCGCATAAGAAAGATAACAAGCTTGTTGAACCTGAAGCAATTAAAACATATGCGTTTGATAAATTGAATATGTTTATTACTTGAAATTGTTATGTGTTTTGATAGAAATTGTTTTTTATATAATTTTTAGGCTCAACTCAAAGAAATGATTCAAGCCGATTCATCTCTACCTAGCATACAGATAGTTGAAAAATGTTGTGGACCTCAAACTCGTAGTCCTGTATTTGGATTTGTGGGTGGAGTAAAGGCGAAAGACTTGAAAGGTGGAACTTCTTCGAAGGCTGAATTATTGTTTGCACTACGTTCAACTTGAGAGGATAACAAATGCTTGAATGAAGAAAATAAATCCTTGAATGAGGAAAACAAATCCTTGAACCATCACTTGTCTACCTTGGAAGATGCAATGAATGAAATAATGAAAATGAAGGAATTATTTGCTGCTCAACAATCACATGTCCAACCTACAACATCTCCTGTTTCAAGTGAATGACCTGTACTTTTTTCTAATGACCAAGTACGCACCAACATACCAGACTTTTTAGTTTTTTTGTTGATTTGCATATAGTCATTTTCTACTAAGACTAATTCTAGAAAAAAATGATGGTAACTAATCTTTTCCAGCTAGAAGATAGTACCTAGAATTGCTTGAATCCACCGTCATCTCTACTAGCTTTCTTTCTCTCATTGTCTATGATCTTAAATAGAACTAGCGAATACTCAATCAAACAGAAGTATAGATACTACCCTTAGAAAGTAGAAACTGATCTCATGTCGGCTGGTTGTTATATGTTTCTCAAAATATATGTATGGTTAAGTAGCTTGATGTTATGACGGAAGATTCAATATTGGATAGCTGACTTGCTTGTTTACTGCTGTCTGGGATTCTTCACAATTGTTTTTGGCCATAGTTCCTAATTTTATGATATTGATTTTTGAAGCTGTGAAATTGGTATGATGTTTTAGATTCGCCAAAGCTGCCACTTTCGTTCTTTGTCTATTTTTGTGAAATACAGCCTTTCATGTGTTTACGCAGCACAGCCTTTCATGTGTTTACGCAGCTGAAAAAAAATGTTGCCAAAATCACACTTAGATGTGAAATACAGCCGTTCATGTGCTTGGAGCTCATTTTTTACATGTCCTTATTCATATGAAACATCACTCATCCAGAATTTTGCATTGGATTGTCATGGGCATAGCTCTTTCAGTTTTAGGAATTATTCCACTTCACCGATGCTATTCCTTCAAATGAGTAATTATACACCTTCAGTTATGTCTGTGTAACCTCAGGAACAGCCGCGTTAGTGTACTCTGCTTTCTTTATTATGGTTGACATTTTGAACTGGAAGTACCTATTTCTACCACTAGAATGGATTGGTAAGAATGAAATGCTTGTTTATGTGGGAACTCTCCTTTATGTCATCTTTGCTGATATACTATTTTGGGCTATTGTTGCTGGCCTACTTCATCGATTAGGCATATATTGGAAGCTTTAGTTCTGATGAAATTTGCATCTTTTGCTCGCTTACTATATAAGATTAGATGTAGCATTGTACTTCAAACTAGAAAGAGCTTCATCTAATCATGGGTCTCACTTTGATTTCTCTCTGAGAACAAGTGACTAAGAAGTTCAATACATCTTGCACACCAAATGAACAATACAGATATCATTGGTTTTTCTAGCTTGTAAAAAAAAAAAAGATGCACAACTGATGATGGAAGACTTTCTTTCAAGCCAACATTATTTGAGAGAACCCTACAACAAAGAAGTTCATAATTCTTAGTTCATTAATTAAAATTTTCTGCACAATTGCACATAAGTGTCTTTCTTGTTAATTTCTGCACTGATGTATTTTTGGACAGCTACTTTATATGTTAAATATTCTGCACACAAATAGTATTTGAATTCTTTGGTAAATGCATCTCAATGATTTTCTAATTGATTTTTCTTATGTTCCGCAACTTTTGTGGATATTTCTAGATAACACATGGTGAAGTTTTAACAACTTTTGGGGTGAGCGATCTATCTAATTCTTATATAAATTTGATATGTATACCAATAGATATTTATCGTTTTTTAAAATTTTGAACTTGCCGATTTTGAGGGTTGAAGTTTCAAGTCAAGATACAAGCTTAGAAGAAATGGACAAGCTAGTTATTAGTTTGCTACGAATGTTATGCAAAACTCGATAGTACATAGTCTAACTCGGATGTTGGCTAAATTTTTTGAAGAACCTATTGAAACAAACATCATGGGATGTTGACCAATTTTTGATTAATCGAACTTTTAATCTCTATTTACTTGTTTCTATCTCCCTATATTTTCTTTTTGAATCAAAAGTTTTAGTACAAATTTAGTATTTGTTGAATATTTTTTTTTATTGTGACATCAATTGATCTAGGACCATTGATGGCCAATCTAGGACCAGAAATGTCTCGTCTCTAAAGAATAATCTAGGACTAGAAGTGTTTCTTGTATCTAAAGAATAATCTACGACTAGAAATAATTCTCGTCTCTATAACGAATCAAGGACGAGATTATTCTTGGCTCTAAAGATGATACTCAAGGACCAAGCCATCCTCATCTCTAAAACTATTCAACGACCATGAAAATATCGTCACAAAAGCTAATCATGGACCAAGTTGTTCTCGTCTTTAATGATTACTAAGACCAGGAGTTCATGGTAACTAAAAAGATTTAATGACCTGAAAATAGAATTTCCCAAGTCTATTTCAGACTAGATATGTAGTCTCTAAAAAGATTTAACGACTATATTTTTTCCCGTCTCAACTACCAATTAAGGACCAGTATTTTGTTCCCGTCGCGGAAGATCTATAGCGACGAAGGTGGTTGCGACGGGTGGCAACAAGCATTTTCTGGTCTAAAATTTGCATTTGGGACCAGATTGAGATATTCAGAGACCAGATTTCCCTTCCTTAGAGGTTGTTTTTCTTGTAGTGTGGGTAATATGTAATAGTCCCATGATTAGGAGTAAAATCTCAAATAGGTTAGGAAATAAAAACACAAGACTTAGAACTTGAAGGTACTACTCCTCTCAAAGATACTCAATTTATGGTGTTCGTGCAGAATATATGGGCATGAACGACTTGACCCAAGGGTCTACGTAACAAGATAGAACTCATGAATACAATTCTTCCCATACTCATACTTACTTTCTCAAAACTTAGTTCAACTAGATAGTTGATCTCAAAGAATTCACAATTGAACTCAAAGACATTCTTGAACTCTACTTTTAATGCTCTCTTGAATTTGAATTATGGATTCAAGAGGTATGATTAATGATATGAAGGATCTCATAATGATAAAGTAGACTCATGATTACATTCTCCTCACTCTCATACTCACTTGCTCGACTCTTGAAACAAATTACTAGAAATAGTAGAAGACTCCTCAAAAAGACTTAAAGGGACTTTCTAAAAATGTTCGGAAGAATTCTGAAGACTTAACTCTTAACTCTACCTTGAATTAGAATTATGAATTCAAGGTTATGAATGATTTCTATGTGTTTAGAAGTAGCATAGACTAGGTAGAATCGAAAGGGAGTGAAGGTACACTTTAAAATAATTCAAATGGAGCAACCAACTGCAAACTGGATGAGGCAGGCGACCCTGGCACACTGAGTGGTGTGGGGTGCCAACCCCTAAACTACAAAACATAATTTGGGTCGCACTTGCTGGCGCGACGCGCCAGGCCCCAACCCAGAAAACCCGATGAATTTTTTCTCACCCTAACTTGCTTAGAATCAAACGGTTTCTTCCCCAATCACTTGGATTTGATTACTTAACATAAGTACACTCTAATATACTCAATACAGCCCTCAAAAATCACACTTTAATCTCAATAAATAACAAAAACCCCAACACAACAAGATTTAGAATGAACTTCAAGAATACTTCTCAAGAACTCATCAAGAACACTGATCTTTCAACTTCAAGCTTGAAATTTCACTGAAAATAACATGATTGACGTGTGGGTGAACCAACCCAAAACTATGGAAGCTTACATACCTCTTAGGGATTAAACCCAAGGCAAATATCCGAAACAAAACTCAAGAACCTCGACAAACACCTTGATCCTTTCCTCTTTTGTTCTCTTTTCTTTTCTTTTCTCTTGTTCAACTCTCAACTAAAACCCTAGGTGTATATTAGGATTATAAAACTGAACCCTAATAGGATTAGGCCATTAAAACCTTACTAAAAATGAACTAAATTTGATTTGGTAAGGAAACGACCATAATAGCCCTTACTATTTTCGGGTAACTTTCCTTAATTGAGCAGCCTGACATCAAAAGGGCATATCTCACTCCACGTCCTCGAAATATAGCAAACTTTGTGGCATTGGAAATATAATTCAAGGAACAGTCATTTTCCATCTCATGGCACACCTAACTCATCCTGTACGGAGAGTTATGGTCATTTGAAGTTGACCTAAAACATACAAGAGCATAGGAATTACTTCAATGAATTCTCTCTAGTTCTTCTTAGAAATAAGCTGCTACATCTATTGAACATAAAACTTAGGAAAATTTTAAATTCCTTGGTAAAAACTTACTCACTACAAAGGATAGTTCGAGTCTTGTTCAAAAAATTTTCTGCAGTGTTACACTTGCATTGAAAGATATTTGCATTTAAGTCACATATATTAGGAGGTGAAGGATGTTCACCCTATATATTATGCATTCAAGTCAAAGAAACTTGCATTGAAAGATATTTGCATTTAACTCGCATCAATTCGCAAGTGAAGGATGTGCACCCAATCTATTATGTGTTCAAGTCGGAGGAAACTTGCGTTAAAAGATATTCTCTTTTAAGTCATATATCTTCTGAGGTGAAGGATGTGCACCCTATCTATTCTGCATTCAAGTCAGAGGAAACTTGTGTTGAAAGATATTTGCATTAAAGTCGCATCTATTCAGAGGTGAAGGATTTGCACCCTATCTATTCTATGTTCAAGTCGGAGGAAATATGTGTTGAAAAATATTTGCATTTAACTCGCATCTATTCGTAGTTGAAGGATGTGCACCCTATAAATTATGAGTTCAAGTCAGAGAAAACTTACGTTGAAAAATATTTGCATTTAAGTCGCATCTATTTCGAGGTGATGGATGTGCATCTTGTCTATTATGCATTCAACTCAGAGGAAACTTGCGTTGAAAGATATTTGCATTTAAGTCGCATCTATTCGAAGGTGAAGGATGTGCACCTTATCTACTCTGTGTTCAAGTTGGAGGAGACTTGCGTTGAATGATATTTGCATTTAAGTCGCTTCTATTTAGAGGTAAATGATGTGCACTGTATCTATTTCACGTTGAAGTCGAAGGAGGCTGGCATTGAAGGATATACATTCAGGTCCTACCGATGGATCATTTTTATTCGTCCTACTGATAGACATGCATTTAGATCCTACCAATGGATCATCTTTATTTGTCCTACCAATGGACATACATTTAGATCCTACCAATAGATCATTTTATTTCATCCTACCGATGGACATGCATTTATATTCTATCTATGGATCATCTTCATTTTTCCTACCAATGGACATGCATTTATATTGCATCGATGAATCATCGTCATTGGTCATATCGTAAGGGATGCTGCCTTTTTCTTTAATTTTGTCACTAATAATGAGTTTTATATTTATCTTTTCGAGAACATCCAAAAGGATACATTCTCGATTAAACCAAATGTGAGGATTCCATCAACAAGGACGTAACACAACGTGGAACCTTTTGGAAGCAAGTCCAGGATCGACTTCCACCATATTCCAACCACACTTTTATATGGAAGTATCTATTTGGTCAAAATCGGGTTTGTCAATTTTCTTTGTCCATGATTTCTTTCATCAATCATATCCAATGAAACATGTCTAGATAAATATATATAATATTTACCTTCGGTAATTTTTTGTGGATCTTGTCTATTTAGTGCTTCTTTCACGATTCTAGAATCAGAAGTTGTACCTTCCCACCCATCTAACACATTTGTGAATTTTAAATCAAATCTGCATGCAGCTAGTATAATTTTGTGTTGGATAGTCTTTTCGCCCACGATATTTTGTGTACCTTTTAAAATTATAAATTTTGGGTACCTTGTAAAATAATAATTTTTCTTTATTATACCAAATATATAACATATCAAAAAAAAAAAAAGAAAAAAAAAACTTGTTCTTTAAAACAGTTTGATAAGATTGCCCATTAGATAATATGGCTAAGATATGAATCGACCCATAGGCGCTAAGCTACTACCTTTCCATTCTAAGATTGGTTCATCTGAAAACGAACAATTCTAGTTCTACAATCGACTGAGGCATAACAGGAAAGTAATCAATCCATGCCTAGAATAATATCAAAATCTACCATTTCTAACTATACAAGGTTTGTTGAGGTGACTTTCTGAGAGAATGTGACAGGGCAATTTCTGTATACCCGCCTAGCTATAACTGGGTCACCAACTGGAGTAGAGACTGAGAAGTGTTCTAAAAGAGTTTTTGGGCTGACACATATGATTACTGCTATATAGGGAGTTACAAAGACAAAGTATCCCCTGTTGACTTTCCATTGAGTGTACCATATGTGAGCTACATCCTTAAGCAGGTAGGATGCCAATTCCCCCTATCACTACAGTTACTTGCATCACTCAAAAGATCTTCTTGTCCTCATCTATGAAGTTTTAGGGATCCTCCCTAACTTGCAACCCTCAAAACTCAAGTGCATTCATCATATCAAAATCTTGAATTCTAGATGCAATTGACCCAACATTCGTATTAGTAGGAATTGGGACCTGCTGACAATTATGATTGGCTACACTCTGAGCCAAAATTTGAATGGCATTCTGAAACTCTGTATTTGAAACCTTATGGTCTAGGACTTGAGGAACTACATTTGCGTTGCGTGCATTACCATTCTGTGAGTAAGCTCAAAGAGGAGGCATGATCTTAAGAGCATAACGACAACTTAGAACGAGGAAATTGGATCATACCTCACGCATGATAAGAGTAACAAAAAGAGGGAAGGTTTCTTAAAACACTTTATAGCCTCCCTCTCATTAGATGTGGTGCACTTCACACCCATGAAAAGGACTCTACTTAGTGTGGCCTTTCAAATAGCCTAGGACACTTAAACCTAATGCTCTAATACCAAGTTTGTCATACCCCAAAGCTACCCCCAAGATGCAGACACGGGACCTAGGATCACGAGTGACCCAAGCTAACCCTGATGGCGTATCATAAGCATACTAAATAAACTGAAGTAAAGAAATACTGTGAGGAAGCTAAATCATAAGATATACTGAAATGATAGGGAATATCCATAATCTATCTGAATATATATAAAAACTTAGAGTTTCAAACCACTTGAAAGGTCAAATTCAAATGCTAAAGTTGAGTCTAACAATGTCTGAAAATAGCCTATAACTTACTAGACGTGTTGGGACATGCCCCAGCTAAATCCAGCAAAAAATAAAACTAAAACTAAAAACAAAGGAAGCATGTCAGTCGTCCTCAGAGAATGAGGAATCACCACTGATACAATTGAGCTAAAGATCGGGAACCGATCTATGCATGATCTGGAAGTTGAGAACCTGAACCTATATCATGAGAAGATATAGCACAGAGTATGCGTCGGTACTTAAAAGGTACTGAGCATGCAGGATAGAATAAAGCTAAAAAGTAAACATAAGTAAACCAAATCATATATATAATCGATGACAAGAGATAAGCATGATAATATACTGAGAATACTGAACATGAACTAACTGAATCCAATGACCAAGTTTATAACATACTAAGATTGAAATCTAACTGTAACTCATAACATGGTTAATGCAATAGAATCTGATTGTAAGGGAGCTACTAATAACTGACATAAAACCACATGAGCTAAATGTAGAGTCCGATGTATCCGCCCTATCGAGAGGACCCAATATACCCATCCAGAGGAATAGAGGCATGACTAGCGTGATCACTAAAATATAATGCCCACAGTGGGGGCTTATAAACCTATGGGGCCACATAGTTATGGGACTATTTGCGTATTTTGAACCCTAGTCCACTCGGTATTAAGTTACTCCCAATTAGAATATATGTATAAGCAATATTATGGTTGAAATGTTGAAGTATCGAATAACTAAATTACTGACATACAAACTCTGAGAATGCAACAATTATAAGTGATAATGTGACATTCCTAAACTGAAGCATGTATATCTATTTAGACCGACCTAGCATGTGTAATTCATGAACTAAACGAGTGTGCACAACTAGGGTTCTAAAATATCATAGAAGAAACTAAGCAATAACATGATAATCTGATTTAGATCATTCTAATAGCTAAAACCCAACAATTTCTAACATTCAAGAAACCCTAGTTCAAGATAATATTAAGGGAATCAAGATTCTGACTGAAATTTGAGGACCTGATGGGGGTAAGAAACCCACTAGTGAAATCCCACGTACCTGGTGATTGATGGTCCATGGATTGATCCACGATCCATCCTATCAGTCCATCGATCCACTTTAGAGGCTAGGTTTTGAGGCCTCGATCCACGGACCTAGACCAGTATCCATGGGTCTGGCCGTGGGTCATGCCTTAGAGGAATTTTAGGGGTGCTTCTGGGGAGGACTGCAGGTAGCCATCCACAGACCACCAAGACAGACCATGGGTCACCCTACAGTCCATAGGTAGCAACCATGGATTGCCCCTACAACTTCGGAAAAGTTATTTCGGTTACAATTTATTGGAATAAAATGTGGTTCATGCCTTTATCTGTCCACTTCTTACTAAATTTCAATTGCTTTATTTGTTCTTTAATAAATTTTTGGCACCTATTAAAATTATAATTTTTTTCTCTATTACAACAACATATAACATATCTAATAAGAAAAACTATTCTTTAAAGCAGTTTGATAAGATAATCCATAGGTCAATCTGGCTAAGATTAGTGTACCTTTTTAACGGCTTTGATTGAAATGGACAGAGCTGATAAATAGATGAAGTATACCATACTATGACGGATTGTACTACTTATATTTAAATAGGCTAATTTTTTCATTATAGTTAGACCATCTTAAAAATCTATAACCCTTAACATATGCATAATCAATACAAACATCGTATTATCTTTATCTCTAATATTATACTAATTAAAAATGTTAAAATGAAAAATCATAATAATATACCTCACATATGATCAAAAATAAGTATCAAATTAACAATGTAGAGCTAGATGAAACAAAGGATTAAAGATACAGTAGAACAATAAGAGTTTTGAATCAAACTATTTCAAATATGTTTTAAATTAAATCCACATTGCGATGTATATTTGAAACAAGGAGCATGATGATAGTACTATTTTTCACTTCATAAATGTTTTAGCTTCATTTAAATAAGATAATTGATTTGTGGTAACTTAATTGTCCTAGAAAATTTTTTGAACCCTTCTAGCAAATCAGGATGGTCTTTGAGAAGTACAACAACCTACAAAAGAAGTACTTATAAACAAGAACACGAGGGTTGTCCGTAATATCTATATACTTAAATTATAAATATTGATCACTTTATTGTACACCTCTTTGGAGTTCTTGCAACCCTTTTTAAACATTAAAAAATATCTATGAGATCAAAGTAACTTTCTAATCACTCCTGCAAGAAGTTATGAGGAAATAAGTTAGGAGTTACGTTTTTTAATGTAAAAAGTTAGAAATTTTATTATTAAAATCATAAGGTAACATAAATGTAACCTTTGTTTCACAAAACTGAGTGCTTGTTCCATGAAATATGTTATTTTATCTTCATCATTCAGGAATAGTTCATAGCCCTTGGGCAAAAAATGATTTAAACCAAGGAGTAAACTAGGATTCCTTTAAATAAATATTTCTCCTTTTCTATGACACCAACAGTATCTATTCTGTCAAAAATATTGAAGACTTAGTTCCACATAAATCATCAAATAAGAATAGAAATTAATGATGATAAACAATAGGCAAATTGTAGTAGGAAACCTTTTGCTCATTAAGTCCATCATAATGACAAGGAACATGATATACTTCTCACTTCGATTTGGAAACGTGTCCTTAACTTGGTTCAAGTAAGAGAATGCCTCATCAATTGTCATTTTTTGCTTTCTAGCACCAGCTCTATCAACAACATCATCATCAGTTATATTACCCAGACCACCTTAAGAAACTTATGATTGACTTTGACACATAGAACCATAGCTAAAAGTTGAAGGTAAAATTTATTTGTCCAATTTATTAGTATAGAGTAATGTTATACTCTCATCCACTTGAAATCAATATTTATCTTTGGATTAAAGAAAAAGCTTTTAAAAATTCATTCAAAATTGACAAATCCTTTGATATGATACAATCAAATAAATAGTGGTACTATTGATATGTTGGAGCCATTAAAATAACAAAGAAATATCCAAAAAATAAAAATCAATCTCGATCAACTCTAACAACACAACATAGGTAAAGCCCTAATATTTTTCTTCAGATGTGCGTGATAAAGTTGAGTAGAAGATAAAACATTGATTTTAAATACTCTAAGTTCTTAAGTTATCAGAAAGACTAGCATCTAACAATTCTTGATCACTAACATACACATACTATATATCATAGGAATTAAAAATAACTAATTTATCAACAATTCACCTAAACAAGTTATGTACTTACAAACTCGATCTGGAAAAAATTAACATAAGACAAAGATATTACGTATCTCTGTGGGAAAACCCAAATGGAGAGTCATATCTTAATCACTTCATGCTACAAAAATAGAACAACAAAAATAAGTTTTATAGTTAAAAAATTCAAAAACAGATACTCCATTTTCTATACATACTCACCTTTTGAGATAAGTATGCAAAATAAAAAGTCTCAAAAGATCTATCAATGAAAAATAGATTTGAATCAATTCTTTAGATGAGAGAAAAGTTAAAAAAAAAAAAAAAAAAAAAATTCTTCAGTTCAGTCGTCCCTACCTGTTCCTCTCCAATCCTCTTTGACTCATATGAACTACAACACACACAAGTTTAAGAAATAAAGAGGTAAATGGTAAAGAAGTGAGGAAAAGAATAAATTGAGCAAAAAATAATAATGTTATTGTACACCTCATGTACTTCTAATATCAAATTATACACATCTGTATATTGTATCAACCAAATTTTGTCAATATTCAAAAAAGGTAAAATTTTAAAATGAGCTTAAATTAAGTAATAAGAGTACACATTTTGAAATTATTCTAGATTTTTCTACATCACTATAGATTATGATAAATGACAATTATTAGAATTTCACAATGCTTGTTAGTCCTTCCTAAAGAATTTTGAGTTTATTAATAAATTTGCAACTAATGCAATTCACCTTATATTTTTGAAAAAATTGTGCGGTTAATAATTTTCTCACAAAAGTCTAAGACTATGTTGGATATTTAATATTTATAATTAAACTTCAAATTTTGCACAGAGGAATAAGATTACATCATATTGTATAAACTAAGAACTATATAATGCTGAATTGGATGACTTTATGAGGGTCATTTAAATGATTTCACCAAATGAAATGGAATACTTTGGCTAATGGATAATTTTAGAGTCATTTGAATCTATTTCGAATGGAAAGAATATTATGTGATCACATTTCTTCTAACAAAAATTTATGTGATCTTTAAACTCTAACTCTCCTCAACATTACTCAGGTAGGTATATCTACCAAATGGATCGGTTATAATAAATTTATTTGTATTTAAGTTATTAATTATATGAATTAGTTCCTCACCCAAATGTTATTTTGGTTGAAATTTATTGGGATAAAATGTGGCTCAAGCCCCAAGTCGCTCACTACTTACTAAGTTTCTATTGCTTTGTTTGTTCTTTTATAATTTGTTTGTACCTATTAAAATTATATTTTTTCTTTATTACTATAACGACCTGATTTCATCGTTAGGAAAAAGCCATTAGGGAAAGAATGGGGGCCAGAAAAATTTTTGGTAGTAACTTGGAATTTCCTAACCTAGTCTAGATTTTAACAAAATTGGAGTCAGTATGGTCTAGGAAACTCTAGTAATGAATGAGACATCTAATTATGATTTTGATTACTTAAGTAGTTACATAAGTCGTTAAGGAATCCTTACGACTTTATGAAATTGAATTTAGGTGAGTAGAACTCCCGGAATTGATCTTAGCGTGAACACTACTTTCTGAGGGTCGTTGTTCAAAGGTGTGTTCTGAAATGGGTGTCTTGGAATTATTAAAATAACTCACTGGTTCCATGCAAGCTGCTGGGGTGGGATTTTTGCCGCCAGGGCAGGGCCGCAGTGGCGGGTTGGGTCTCATTGTGGCGGGACAGACATGACTTAAGTTGGAAATAAAACCTCAAAAAATATTTTATTCAGTACTTTTTGAAATTGAGGGCTAGGAGGCGATCCCAGGAGAGTTCTTGAATGTTTTTCACCATTCTTGAGGCTAAAGGTAAGGATGTTACTCCCCAAATCAATGTTTCGATCCCTAGAATGTAAATTGATGAGTAATTATCAATGGGGGAGGGTTTTGATCTAGAATTTATGGTGTAAAAATCCCTAATTTAGGTATGAAGATCAAGGGTTTGTTCTAGGGTTATTCGGTTTGTTATAATCTGGATAATTAGACCTCTGATTGTTAATCCTTTCATATAAATTGTTGTTTGTAGACCTAGAACAAGCGGAAAGAATCCAGAAAGGGAAAATTCAATTGCCTTAGGGGATTTAAGCTTGGATTCGAGGTAGGTGATAGTTGTGATTTCATGTTGGTGTGATATATGTTTGTAATTACTTAATTATAATGCATGTATATATGCGAATGTTGCATTATTGATCACCCTAATCGTAAATGAGGATAATTGAATAATTGTATGCCATGAATCACCTCTTGTTGTATGATTGTGAGAATAGACAATGTAATTGTGATTGTTGTTTGTCAAATGGATCAGTTGCCATGTTCCAGCATAACTATGGGATCGATTGACATGTTTCGGCATAAACATGGGATTGATTGCCACGTTCTGACATAAACATGGGATCGGCTACCACATTTTGGCACACTAACTTGGATCAGGTACCACGAACCGGTATGCTTACTGCTTGGGTTTGGGTTCTATGAGAGGACCATTGAATTAGGTTCCATGAGAGGACCACTGAATTGTGTTGTGTATCTACTTGTGATGAGTACATTCATATCTAATGATGATGCATATTGGAAGACCGTATGACGCTCTAAAATGATAATTATATCTCTTGAGACTTATGAAATTGTGCGTTATTGGTAAGAGATGACTAATATTGTATATGTTCGGTACATACTTGTTTTATAATGTTGTGGTTACTTGAATGTGTTTCACTTATTGGGATAGCCACGTGATCCTACCAATACACTGTAGTTGTTACTGATACCGCACTTTCTGCTTCTTTGTTGAGTACAGGGCATCTTCAAGCGGCTATTGATAGACCTCAGCTAAGTAACTATGAATCGTGATCGAATTCAAGGGTGAGCCAGTTCTTTCAGACTGCCATAGATCTCACTTGTTTAAGTCTATTCTTTTCGGACTCAGACTATTTTTTTAAGGTGTTTGTTTTGTTTCAAGGTTGTACCCATTGTTCGTTGCTTGTTGCTAGTAGAGTTTTGGCATAATGACCTTCAGGTTCTAGGGGTTGTTCTTCCTCATTAGTTTGGTTAGTTGTTTGTTAAAACCTTGGAGTTTTGGGGACTCCATTTTTATAGTCATTTAAACCTGCTTCCGTATCTTTATATGAATTACTTTTCATAAAATTTGTTTATTTGGGTTGTAGTAATGGTTCTCCCATCAGAGGATTAGTCTGGGTGTCAATCACGACGGTCTGGATCATGACAAGTTGGTATCAGAGACCTAGGTTCATTGTTCTCATTATACCAAAACGAGTCTAGTAGAGTCTTGCAAAACAGTACAATAACGTTCGTACTTTTCTTCTAGAGACTATAGAACTTTAGGAAAAACTCACTTCTTTCTACTCCTTTGTGCTATGACTTGAATCCAATTGGTATCTAGGTGATACCAATTTGTATCTTTCCTCTTTCACTCTATGGGCAGAGCTAGAGAAACAAAAGTGGTAACACTATCACTAGAAAGAGAGGATGTGTATAGACTACTGACAGTTGAATAGGGTCACCCTTCAGAACAAGTATCCATTGCCTCTGATAAATTACCTTTTTTATTAGTTGCAAGGTGCATCAGTTTTCTCTAAGACTGATTAAGGTTTGGTTACCATCACTTAAAGATTGAGGCGATTAAGAATTAGGTTCGACCAAGTTCTATGATTGAAATTAGTAGTTTTGTGGGGCTTGTTTGCTACTATTGTCTCTTGTGGTATGAGTTGAGTCCAATTGGTATCTCCCGATTTCAATTGGTATCTCAACAAAGTGAACTAGACATCGTGCTCATGATTGAAAGAACACAAGCAAGGTAAATTGGAACAGAGGAGGTTCCAATTGGTATTTGTTCCTATGGGTTTGTAATTGCATGGATGATCAGGAATGGTCATCCATGGAGTGAACTAACTAATAATTTGGACTTGTCTGTGAATTGTATCTCAGAAACTATGAATGTGTGCTTCTTGTTCCTAAATTAACTACGAATGTGAAGTTGTAATTGCTTGAATGGGATGATGTGATTAGGTGCATAGTAAAGGGTGTCTGAACTTTGATATATGCAACATGTTGGCTTAGTTGTTGAATCATGCCAGTTGTAAATGCTTGGGTATTGTGAAACTTGTGGTGTTGAATTAATAAGAATGAGTTGGGTGGCATATCGTTGAGATTGACTCAGGGTAGCATATGATTATCCTGGCTAGGAGGATTATTCTAAATTGCTAAGTAAAGTTGGGAACATTTGTGGAATTTAGAAATAGAAAAACCCCAGAAAAATTTATTACTGGGTTCTGGTTCCATCTGAGCTATTGGGGCGGGATTATTCTCGCCAGAGCAGAATTTCTCCTGCCAGGGTGGGATGGGGCGAGGCAAAACTTCAACCTGTCTCATCTATTTTTCAAAGTTACCTAAATAAACATAGAATCATACCTGAACTAACCCCCGTAATCTAATTCGGTGTTCAACAATCGACTATAAGTTATAAGGTGTGTTGAAATTACGGAGAACTTGGTCATATGAGGAGGAAATCAGCGAGGTTGTGGAGGCCAGGGAAGTGGTAATGCAGGTAGAGGAGTAATGCAGCTAGGTAAGGAGGTTGCCCTTCAAGATGACAGGGCTCAGTTATATGTTTTTCCTAGTAAGACTGAGTTTGAGGTATGTGATGCAGTGGTTACAAAAGCTACTCTTGTCTGTTCCCAGATGGCTATTGTTTTGTTTGATCCAGGTTCTACTTATTCATATGTGTCAGTTCAATTTCCTTGGGATTTGATGTGGTTTGTGATATACTTGATGCCCCCATCCATATTTATTCCCTCGATTGAAGAGTCAGTCATAGTCACCCATGTGTATCGTGTTGTCCTGTTGTGGTTATGGATTTTCATATTTGGGATGATTTGGTTATTATGGATATGGCTGACTTTATATAATCATAGACATTTCTTGGTTGTCCCCCTATTATACTGGGCTTAATCATTGTAATACTAAGCCAGTAACTTTAGAGATCCCCAGTAGGGAAGGATTAGAGTGGGAATGGGTGTACAAGCCTAAGCTAGCTAAGATCATATCCTCCATTCGGATAGGAAACTGGTAAGGTAGGGTTGCTTTGCTTATTTGGCTCATGTTTGGGATGTTAAGGTTGAGTCGCCCTCTATTAAGTCTATTCCTATGGTATTTGAGTTTTAAGGAAGTGTTTCCTACATATTTGTTGGGTATGCCTCCATATAGATATATATATTTCTGTACTAACTTAGAAACTGTCACTTTCCCCATTTCCATCCCTTCATATCGTATGGCTCCAACAGAATTAAGAAGATCTTAAGGACTAAAACTAAGAGTTTCATGATAAATGTGTCATCCGTCCTAGTTCTTCCTCGTGAGGTGCTTCTGTCTTGTTTGTTTAGAAGAAGGAGGGTGGTATGAGGACTGGTGAATTTATCTTAACCTATAAAGGAGTGGATTGATACTGGAATGACAAGCTTATGGATAAAGAAAGTCCCATTGAGTATACTTGGGTGAAGGAAATTAAAGTATTTAGTAAGAAGGTGTGTATAAAAATCGGGTTAGTCCTTTGAATTTGATGAGTTTACCTAAGTTGAGGCATCATGCTGATGAAAAAGGTCGACTTCATAGTGATAGTCAAGATTGACAGAGCGTAATGGTAATAGGATTTCATGATGGACTGTCACGGGATGTAAATATATAATAAAATTATTGGTTAAGTTAATTTCTATATAGTATTTACGACTTGCGATTATCCAAGGTCATGGTTTTCAAATATTTAGTCATTAACGTGGTTGTATGGAAAGTTTTAAGATGTGGTAGGACACCATTCAAATAGAAATTAAAGAGCTAGAGTCATAATGAAGAACAATAGTGGGATGTAGTACAACCTTTAGAGAGAGGCAAAAGCAATAATATTTTATTTGATTGAAAAGGCTAAGGATATATCTTTACAGGGGTAGAAAATTGGGTTCAGAGATGCGTGATTTCATTCATTTTGTTGTGGCTATGGTAATAGTATCACAGATCCATCAGGTTGGTCAAAAACTACCAAAAAAGACTTGAGAAAGGAGTGTGTAGACATTATCTTGAGTGTGATGATAAGTGCTTGGTTTTGTTTTTGAGTATAGTAATGAGTATGATTGGAATTTTAGTGAAATATATTGTAAGATCGATGGAGATGTAATCAATAATAAATGGAGATCCATGAATTTAGAAAAATATTCAAGATACAAGCTAATGTTGATAGAGAAAGGGATTGTGTTATATGGTGGAAATTACAATTCAGATTTTTCATTGTGATTCTACATTCGTGGTGATGTATTTTGTCAAGGTATGAATTGGCAAAGTGAGGAATAATCAATTGTATTCGGTATTGAGCAATTGAAAGGACTTACACATAGGGTGAGTCGTAAGTTTACTACTATTAATTGTTAAGTACCTCAGAAAGGTTTCATTTTTAAAAGTGTTGGTTTACAATAAGGTAGAAGGTCGGAATGTTTATGATGGCTGTTAGTGTTTTGAGTATGATTCACTAGCTATGCTTTAGTGTGTTTTCACTTTTATGGGTGGATCCCTAGTGGTGGATCAGGGGTACCAAATCTTGTGATATTCTCATGGTTGAGTGGAAAGATTAAGAAGATTTACTTATTTCGAATGACATAATTGGTGTTGTCTTGGAGTTGTTAAAATATATTAGTGGTTCTACATGTACCACTTTGCTTATGATAATTTATAGAAGAGCTACAATGCGTATTTGTGGTTGTCCGGCAATCTTAATATTCATCTAGTCATCGAGGTCATGTATTGTTTATGTGTGGTTGAATGTGGGGATCATTGGGTCCAATTCTACTGTTCTTAAGAGTTAATCTACAATTACTAAATCTAGCCTTTCGATAGTGTTGTTGGAGTGGTTGTATGCTTGGACATATCCCTCGATGAGTATCTGATTTCTAAAGATCAAATTTGTTATAACTTAAACTCATGGAAGTTTATGTTGTGAGAAGGAGATGTTGATAAGAACTATGATTGTTTGGCTATTATGAGTGTGTATTGGTTGGTTCAGGTTCTTTTCTATTTGTAGCGAGTATTGACTTGGAATTTTATCATGCTTAAGTGCTATAGGATTCGTATGGATGATTGTGTCAAGGTCCTTGATAACATGTTGTATATATGTGTATGATCAACCTTGGTGGTTGTTGGGAATCATTTTTTTTTTGTTATTTAAGTTTACATACAACAATATTTATCACTCGAGTATTGAGATGACTTCATTGAGGCATTGTGTGGATGGATGTGTAGGTATTTAATTGGTTGGTTTGGAGACGAAGATTATATCATAAGTGAGACTCAGTTGTGTTAGACACACCTTCTGTATGAAGAAGAACCGGTTGAAATTCTTGATCTCGATGTCCATAAGCTAAGGACAAGAGAGACAAGTATCCCCTATTGTTCAGTGATTCAAGTACTATTCTACCCTTACTTTAGCCAGTCTTCCCTAGTTGATCACTCAAGGGCGATTGATGAGTAAATTGGTATCTATTGTAACGACTTGATTCCGTCCTTAGGAAAAAGCCAATCGGGAAAGAATTGGGGCCAATAAACCTTTTGCTAGTAACTTGAAATTTCCTAACCTAGTTCAGATTTGGACGAAATCGAAATCAGTAACGTCTAGGGAAATCGAGTAATGAATGAGAGATCTAATTATGATTTTTATTACATGAGTAGTTAGATAAGTCGTTAAAGAATTTGTATGAATTTACATAATTGAATTCGGGTGAGTAGAACTCCTGGAATCGATCTTAGCGTGAATGGTGTTTTCTGAGCGTCGTTCGTTAAAGGTGTGTTGTGAAATGGGATTCTTGGAATTATTAAAATAGATCACTTGTTCCTTGCAAGCCGCTGGGGCAGGATTTCTGCCGCCAAGGCGGGTCCTGCTATGGCAAGACAGACGTGACTTAAGTCGGAAATAAAACCCCAAAAAATGTTTTATACTGCACTTTTTTATTTTGAGGGCTATGATATGACCCCAGGAGAGTTCTTGAACATTTTTCATCATTCTTGAGGCTAAAGGTAAGGATTTTACTCCCTAAATCAATGTTTTGATCCATAGAATGTAAATTCATGAGTAATTATCGATGAGGGAGGGTTTCGATCTAGAATTTATGGTGGAAAAAGCCCTAATATGGGTATGGGGATCAAGGTTTTGGTCTAGGGTTATTGGGTTTGATATAATCCGAATAATTAGACCTTTGATTGTTGATCCTTGTATATAAATTGTTGTTTGTAGACCTAGAAAAAGCGAAAAGAATCCGAAAAGGGAAGATTCAAGTGTCTTAGGGAATTCAAGCTTGGATTCGAGGTAGGTCATGGTTATGATTTCATGTTGGTGTGATATATGTTTGTAATTGCTTCATTATAATACATGTATGTATGAGAATGTTGCATAATTGATCACCCTAATCGTAAATGAGGATAATTGAATAATTGTATGCCATGAATCACCTTTTATTGTATGATTGTGAGAATATACATTGTGATTGTGATTGTGGTTTGTCGAATGGATCGATTGCCACGTTTCGGTATAAACATGGGATCGGTTGCCACATTCTAGCATAAACATAGGATAGGTTGCCATATTCTGGCATAAACATGGGATCGGTTGCCACGTTTTGGCACACTAAATTGGATCGAGTACCATGAACCAGTATGCTAAATGTTTGGGTTTGGGTTTCATGAGAGGGCAATTGAATTGGATTCGTGAGAGGACCATTGAATTGTGTTGTGGATCTACTTATGATGATTACGTTCATATCTAATGATGATTGATATTGGAAGGTTGTATGTTGCTCTAAAAGGATAATTGTATCTCTTGAGACTTCTGAAATTGTGTGTTATTGGTAAGAGATGACTAATATTGTATATTTTCGGTATATGCTTATTTTATAATGTCGTGGTTACTTGCATGTGTTTCCCTTATTCGGATAGTCGTGTGATCATACTAGTACACTGTGGTTGTGTACTTATACTGCACTTGCTTTTTCTTCGTTGAGTATAGGGAATCTTCAGGCGGCTATTTATAGACCTCAGCTAAGTAACTATTGATCGTGACCGGATTCAAGGGTGATCCAGTTCTTTCAGGCTTCCATGTATCTCTCTTGTTTAAGTCCATTCTTTTCAAACTCAGACTATTTGTTTAAGGTGTTTGTTTAGTTTCGGGGTTGGACCCGTTGTTCTTAGACTTGTTGTTAGTACAGTTTTGGTATAATGATTTTCAAGTTCTAGGGGTTGTTCTTCTGCATTAGTTTGGTTAGTTTTTTGTTAAAACCTTGGAGTTTAAGGGGACTCCATCTTTATAGTCATTTAAACCTATTTTTGTATCTTTAAACGCCTTAGTTTCATAAAATTTATTTGTTTAGGTTATAGTAATGGTTTTCCCACCGGAGGGTTAGTGTGGGTTCCAATCACGACGGTTTGGGTCATGACAATTTCCCTACCATATAACATATCAAATAAGAAAAATTATTGGTTAAAACATTTTGATAAGATGGGTCAATCTAGCTAAGATATTAGTGTAACACCCCGAAAAATTTCTGAGGGATGACTTGAACCATCCTTCGTATTGAGTACGTTTTTACCAAGGAATTTAAATTTTTCTTAAGTTTTAAGGTCACTAAATGTAGCACCTTGAGTTCCAAAAAGAACTAAAGAGTATTCATTCAAGTCATTCCTAGGTTCCTTTAACTTTTGGATCAACTTCAAACGACCATAACTTTCAATACAGGATGCATTAGGTGGCCCATAAGATATCAAATGAAAGGTATTTGAATTATCTTTCCAACGCCACCGAGTTTGCAAATTTTTGAGCATGTATGAGTGAGATATGCCCTTTTGAAGTCAGGTTGTCCAGTTAAAAAGAGTTACCGGAAAATATGAGGGGTATTTTGGTCATTTCCTTACCTAATCAAATTTAATGGTCTAAGCATATTAGAATTGGTTTCATTCATTTCCAATATGCTTAGGGTGTAACAACCCGCTACTAGAAAGAAATAGAATTAGAAAGAAACCCTTCTTAAAAATAATCAAATTTGGAAAGTTTGACAAAGTTAAGCTAAGTATTAACTTTGGGTCAACTTCAAATGATCATAACTCCTACCTCAAGATGAGTTAGGTGTGCTACAAGATAACGTAGGAAATGTCTTTCCAACACCACTGAGTTTGCTCAATTTCGAGTTCATATGAAGGAGATATGTCCATTTGAAGTCGGGATGTCTAGATAAGGAAAGTCAAAACTAGATTTTAGATGGGTATTTCGGTCTTTCAATTACCCAATAAATTGAATCCATTTTTAATAAATTATTTGGTGTCTAAACTGAGTTAGTTCAATTTACGCATTTGAGAACTATGCTAAGGCTTTGAGAGAAGAGGAAAGAGGAGAAGGGAGAATAAAAGTTTAGGATTCGCCAAGTTCTTGCGATTTTGGTTTTGGATTTTGCCAAGGATTCAATCCTACGAGGTATGTGAGTGCACATAGAGTTGGGTTTGTTCACTCACACGCCAAACATGTTTATTTCTACATGAATTCGTTATTAAAAGGTTGAAAGTTTGATGTTATTGATATATGTTCTTGAATTTACTTTCATTATTAAATTGGGCTGAGATTGAGGAGTTCTTGAGATTATTACATCGATTTAAAGAGTTTTTTTGAGTGAGGTTCTTTAGTACATATTTGGGTATCTGAATCTAAAGATAATTTGAGAAAAAAGAATCAAATTTGGGCAAATTATTATTATAAAATGAAAAAGGTAAAAGTCGGGCGAATCTAGGTACCAGGTCCGTGTCGCGGACATGTTCCTCAGGATTGGGGAATTCTTCTACACATCGCGAAGCATTCACAGACCCTTATGCTTCAAAATTTATTTCGCGAACAAAAATAAAGATGCATCTCCGCGTCACGGACTTGTTTCCAAACAATGATTTCTTGATTGTTTCTCATGTTTAACTATCTAAAAACACTCCTAAACATCAAGAGATCGTTCCTATCAAAAATCATGATCCTTGAATCCATAAATTCTAATTCAAGGAAAGCTTAGAGCCAAGTCTAGAGAGTTCTTAGAGTCCTTTCAAAAAGTCTTTTGCAAATGTTTTAAACATGTTTTAAAACTTGAGTTCGATTTAAGTAAGAGTAACAAATGGAGTTCATTTCTTTAAAAAGAGTATATAGGAACTAAGTATTCCCAAAGAGCAAATGTTTTCACATTTAAATAAGAGAGGAAATATTGATTTCCAAGAGAGCCTTTGAGCTAGTTTTTGAGTAATTATCTCAAACCACAGAAAGGGTTTTTGTTTTTAAACATATGAGCTGAGTATTTTGGGAGTACTATTGAGCATCGATATGGGGACGAGTTCATAATATCTCAAATCTCCATAAACCATGTAGCCTTGTCGGTAGAAAAGGTTATACTTTTTAGATGATTACTTAGTGCTTTTTAGCATAGACAAGTGGATCCACTTAGTTGAGGCGTTCTATATCCCGGCACGTTATAGGATAGTTCTGGAAGCATGGGCGAGACACTGTATCATCACATTAGCTCATAGTGATGGTTGTCGGTCAGAGAAACTCCCATAGAGTTATATTACTTTATATATAAATTGAGTTGTTATTGTACTTCTTTAACACATTAAGTTACTACCTATTGTTTTAAATGCATTATATAAACTGCATCTTTACTGTTGTTCATTTCTGGATTGAGTTAAGTATTCATGAGTTGAGTAAATCTGAGGCAAGTTTTTCTTTTAGTATTCATTTCAAGCTTATGTCGTGTTTAGTTTTTCCCTCACATGCTTGTACGTTAAATGTACTGATGCCATTTGGCCTACATCGTTTTATGATGCAGTTACAGGTAAGTGTGGAAGCAGGACCGGGAGGTGCCGGTAATGGTACCATTCCATCCCAGTCCGTTACCGGTCCGGTGCCATTCCGATAGTATCTGGTGAGGGCCATTATGAAGGGGAACCGGGAAGGGTAACGGGATGGAAATTGGGTTTCACCGGTTAGTCCCGGTCCTATAAGTGTTGGTTCCGATTCCGATCCGAACAGGTCCTGTTCGGATTAATTATTTTTTTATTTATTTTAAATTTAAATTGTAATATAGCCATTGGCAGGCCGTTGGAAAACATGTATTGGGCCACACCCAACGACTATTTCGCCCAATAACCCCCCAAAACAACCCCCTACACTCCCCTCTCCCCCCCCCCCCCACCCCAAACTTTTAAAATTTACATTTTTATCCTTTTTTTTAACTAAAGTACCCCCAATCTTTCATTATTTTTACTCACAAATATTCTTCATCTTCTGCTCTATCAACTCTCAAGTCTCAAATCTCTTATTCTCTTTTAAATTACAAATTATAATAGTTTGAAAGATTTGGTGGATTACAAATTTGGTCTTTGGAGCTTCAAAATTCAACTTTCAATTTTCAGCTTTCGGTCATACACATCTACTTTTTTTAAGTAGACGTTTGGTACATTCGTTCCAACTCACTTTTCATTTAGTTATTTATTAGTTTGCAATTAATTAATTGCTTATTATTTATTTTGTGAGTAATTAGTCTCTAGTCTCTACTTATTTAGTTATTTATTTGTTTGCATTACATTTTCGTATTATATATAGTTTACTCACTTTTAATATTTTAATATGGATTTCGGTAAAAAAATATTGACAAAGGTAAAACAATTGTATATGATTCGATCACTAATTTATTTACCTCAAATTCCAAGAAAAATAAAAAAATCGGTAGTTCTTCTAAATCAAAAACTAGACAAGTAGCACAAGTAAGAATAAATACGGAAGATTTTACGCATGTTGATGAAACTGTTTTTACTATTGATAGTAATATTGAATTAGAACCTTATCATGAATCTTTAGAAAGAAGGTTGGGTAATTTTGATGACGAATTAGCTGAAGATGTTGAACATGATAATGTTAATGATTATATTCATACTTTTGATGATGATGATGATGAAACTGAGCCAATTACGGCTAATACTCCCACTCCCACTTCAGTCCCGCTTCCACTCCGGCTCTCAATCCCTCTCCCTTTCATTGTCCCGCTCCCATTCCCTCCATACATCCTAGGTCTAAGGTAGAACGTGCTAAAAAATCAGTTGTGTGGCAATTTATGACTCAGAGTGAAGATAAAACACAAGTTATTTGTAATAAATATAAACATAAAATGAATCATAAAACTATGGGAAAACAGGGTGGGACGGGACATTTGAGTAATCATTTAATGGGATGTTGTAAAAATAAATTTCCGCATGCTAAAGATGTAGTCGAAGCTAAAAAGAATGGTACCACCCTTCCTAGTGAAACTGTAGGAGTAGGGGGCTTTAATATGGTCCAAACGCAATTAAATCCTTCTAATGTTTTTGGCCCTAGTACACACCACTCATATAGTAGAGAAAAAGATATTGAAGAATTAGCTAAAATGATTGTTGTTATTGGCTTGCCTTTTAGTTTTGCTAAAAATCGTGGTTTTATTCATTATATTCAAATTGTGTATACTCCACGTTTTAAGGGTTTTACAAGAAACACAATTAAAAAGGCTATCTTTAATTATCAAGCTCAACATTTTCAATATCTTCATTGTTTATTTTATTATAATACTTGTAAAATAGCTATTAATTTAGATATAGGTCATAGTGTAAATGGTAATGATTATTTCACTATTACTGCACATTGGATTGATGAAAATTGGATTATGCAAAAAAAAATTAGGTTATAAATGTTGTGAAATGCATAAAACCGGTAGTTACATAGCTCAAACTAATGTAGATGTTTTACAAAACTATGGATTTGTGATAAAATAATTAGTGTCACCTTAGATAATGCTTCTAATAATACATCTGCTGTTGAAATACTAAAATTGACTCTTTGCCCTATTTATATTGATGGTTTTCATATTAGGTGTGTTGCACACATATATAATTTGATTGTTAGAGATGGCATGTCAATGTATAAGGATGGTTGCATAAAATTTGAAATTGCATGTCATTTTATTTTTAAATGTCGAGTTAAGTCTAGACGTAGAGAATTTGAAAATAGTTGTCGTGAATTTAATCTTCCACATAGAAAAGTTCAAGTCACTTATGAATATAGAAAACCTTTACAAATGGTTTGCAATGCTCATAATTCAAATGTGAACTATAGACTTGATGATAGTGATTGGAATGATGTAAAAGAACTTATAGAATTCTTAAAAGTTTTTTATGTAGCTATAAAAAAAATATCTGGGCTTTATTATCCAACTATTTGCTCTATTTTACAAAATACTTGTGCTATTATCTAGTAAATTTTATAAATTCAAAAATAAACAAAGATTTGAAGATTTCGTTAAGATGATGATTGAAAACTTTTAAAAATATTTCATTCTTATTCCTGAAATTTATTTAACCACTTGTTTGTTAAAGCCACATTACAAAGATGAAGGTGCATCATGAATGGTTGATAAAATATATTTTAATTTAGATATTCAAGATGATGAAGCACCTAGTTGTCAACAAGTTAAAGATAGTATAAAAATTGAAGCTAGAATTTCTATGACTTGTATAATTCTCATAGAAGAAATGTAGTACGTAATGAAGAACCTCAAAGTTCTACGTGTAGATATAATGAAGATGGTCTTGATGATATGCTAGATTGTTATCTTGAACTTTCTCATAATGATAAAAATGGTTTTGATGCATATATTAATAAAAATGTGGAAACTATTAAGGATTCATAAGGTTTACCTGATCTTCTAGATTGGTGGAGCAATCACGACAAGGGATTTCCAAAACTTCAATCGATTGCTCGAGATGTGTTAGCTATTCAAGCATCTTCAGTGCTTCGAAAGGCGCTTTTAGTGCAGCAAGATTTCAAATTGGAGAGCATAGATATTTATTAGCAGTAGATAGCTCAGAAATATCGATACTATTTAAAGATTGGATTAATTCTGAGATAATGAGTTATAGGCATCCAGTTTTACCTACATAATTTGAAAATGATATTGATGAAATGATGCAAGATTTTAGACGACGACATTGATTCATTGGAGGAACTAGCCGATCAACAAATTACAGATCTTGTTACTAGAGAAATGTTAAATGATTTAAGAGAAGTTTGGCCTGGTAGAATGAAATATTAGTATGAGTATGATTATTTGAGGTTTAATTCAAGCAGAACCCTTCTAGCCCTTCCTAGAAGGTTGATGTGTAGATTAGGTCCTCTAATCCTCTACTAATATTTTGTAACTCAAATTATACTATATAATTAATATTAATAAAATAATAGGCTATTTGCCTTAATTTTTTATTTATTATTGTCTTCAATTTTAATACACAGTTTGAAATTTAAACTTTTATAACTTTTAAAGTTTGAAATTTATACTTTTAAACTTTTAAAGTTTGAAATTTAAACTTTAAAGTTTGAAATTTAAATTTTTAAACTTTTAACGTTTGAAATTAAAATTTTTAAACTTTTAAAGTTTGAAATAAAAAATTTTAATAAACTTTTAACATTTAAAATTTAAATTTTTGAACTTTTAAAGTTTGAAAAATTAAACTTTTATACTTTTAAAGTTTTACATTAAATTTTTTAAACTTTTGAAGTGTGAAATTTAAACTTTTATACTTTTAAATTTTGAAGGTTTGTATTTAAAACTTTAAAAGATTAAAAGTATAAATTTCAAACTTTAAAACTATAAAAGTTTTAATATTATTTGATTAATTTTCCTATCTTTTAAATTTTAATAAGTAAATTTTTTTAAAGAAATATATTCATTCATCCTGGTTACCGATCCCAGTACTGTACCAGTCCGGGATAGAATATAGTATATTTTCGAAACTACCGGTTCCGGTACCTTTCCGCCCATCCGACCCCAGTTCTGGTCCAATAGGTCTATTACCGGTACCGTAGCCAGGCTTGGATGAAGGTAACCAGGATCAGTATCCAGCGCCTCGTTGATCCAGTCCAGCACTCAGAGTTAGTTGGTGAGCCTCCTTGCTTACCAGAGGATCGCTTTGGTTATGTTTTGTTTTATTATTTTTTCCTATTTCAGTTGTTAGGATGATCGGGGGTCTTGTCCCGACATCCTTATTAGTATCTAGACTCTAGAGGCTTCATAGACAGTTAGATATGAGTTCCTTAGTCTTGATGTTTCAGTTGTTTGATTTAAAGACTTGAGTTGGCATTTTGGCTAAGTTGAATGATATTTTCTAAACATTCTCAGTTTATCTATTCAAACAGTTTATTTAAGATTGTGTGTAAGTACATTTTCTGTTGGGTTTGTCTTCTGCTGAGAGTCTAGCGAGGCCAAAGGTTTGCTTGGGGCCAGCAATTGTTCCCGAGTGCAAGTCCCGCCCAGGGTGTAGGCTCGAGGCATGACACAGGGTTTTAGTTGAGAGTTCAAGAAGATAAAAAAAGAGAAAGATGAGAAAAGAGGAAAGGATCAAAGCATTTGTCGAGATTCTTGAGTTTTGTTGCGGATTTTTGCCATGGATTGAACCCGTAACACTCTATTTGGATCATTGTTACTCATTGTTTCCTAATGTACTGCATTGTATTATATTGTACTGTATGGTAGATAAAATGTTTGGTTACACTGTATTGTTTGCTGCTGTTTAATAACATTTTTATTATTTGGTTTGACTGTATTGTAATTTAAAAATTTACTAAAATGGCCTTAATTATTTTATATACTAAATTTATTAGTAATTACTAATAAAATAACAAAACTATCCATCAATCATGCATATTCTTTTATGTCATATGAAAATAACATAAAATGATATCATCAATTATAATTATACTATCAAACACTATTATCACGTTTATATTCAATTATAAAAATTATCACTTACTGCATTAATTAAGAAAATTTGGAAAATGATGAAAGCTAAGAAGACATTGCTTTGTATAAATTAACTAATTTATCTATTTATTCGTTCACCAATTGTTAACTCTAAATGGTTAACTATAAATTTTAATTCATTCACAAATTCTTTAATCAATTATCCATATCAACTTACAACAATGTAGATGTATAACTATGCATATCACTTGATTCATAACTTCGATCAAACTGATAATAATATCGATAATATATGCTACAAATCTTCATAACAAAACAAATAATTCAAATAATCCGTAGCTTAAAATGCATAGTAAAATAATTGTCAAAACTAAAATATTCATATCGTTCATAAAATCAAAAGTACTTAAAATTCAAATAAAACATCATGGTCAATAAAAGAGACTTGTGTTCTTCTTGTGCACATCCCATCAATGAGCGACACATATTTGCATCTCGACAAATAAATATATATGCCTTTGAGTTCATATGAGATTCCAAATTCTTCTCTTTAATCATTTTCCAGATCTCGCTTTCAGAAATAGGTGGCATAGTTTAAAGTTGATTAATGGCATGAGCAAAATTATCCATGCCACCTCTCAACATATCAGCCATGCCTTCAATTTCTGATAGACTAGGTCCTTTGAAGAGATTTTTAGATATTTTATTTCTTTAGTGAGTTGGTACCTTTGAAGAGACATCTGATTTAGGTGCATCATTAATTGGTTGACTTTCTCATCCTATTTATCTCCCTCAGTATTTTCTAGTGAAGCACCATTCATAGAAATCATTTAGTCAACCTCTTCAATAGTCAACGAACTAGTACTTGATCTTTTCAAATTTTTATTAGCACCTCTTTTTAACATATCTGGTCCAGCCTCAGCATGCTTTCCACTAGCTCTATCCTTTCCATATAGCATCATTAGCTTTTCATAATTTCGGATAGACTTGGTCCTCAAATCAGCAGCTTCAAGCTTTGCCTACATATGAAAAGTACAACACATTATTGAAGAAAATAAGTTGAACATTAAAATATAAAAATAAGAGCAAAACTAATAAACATGAATATAATTGAATTAATTGATCCTATACTTTAGGCTCGGCATCCCACATATTTGTGATGGGATTCCATGCAAATCCGCTCATTCCCACTTGCAATGTATCATAGTATTTGCTAAATTGTTTTTTAATGTTTGTCATCTGATTGTGAATTCTCTCCTTATTAATGATTTTATCAGGAAATTTTGATCCTAAATCCCTCAATATATTATCCAGCGCGTGTGTGAAAGATCCACCAACCATATTTCCAAGTCATGCTAATGACAAAATGCATCAATTAGTGTATCGCCCATAGTATGTGACAAAATATAAAGAGAATTATCCGAAATATTTGTATCAGTTGAAGTAAACGACTTCAATTTTTTCGCCATCTTGATAACTACAAAATTAAAATAAATATTCGTCAGTATTAAATAAAGAAATGTCATCAACAATATTGAAGAGTTATAATATAAAATCAAATGCACTACACATTATCTTTATAACTAAAGCAACAGTTCACAAAATAACTTACCAATATCATCAAATAAATAAATGTGATACAAAAAATTATTTGTATGTTTCTCCCAAAAAATTACTCTTCATAATTATTCCACATGGTAGCTGCTATGCCATCTCGAATCAACTCTCCTCTTCTAAATTCTTCATTGCTCTCTCTAGGATTTTGGAACTTCTTCATGCACATCATTATTATTAATAAGCTCCGCATCAACTTGAGCAAGTAAATCATCGTTTGAATGTACTCCTCTTAAATAGTTGTGCAAAATACAACACGCAAATATGATAAGCTTTTGAGTTTCAATACCATATGATGACTCTGTGAGCTAGAAATTATGGGAAACCTCTTTTTAAGAACTCTAAATGCTCGTTCAATAGCGTTACGCAAAGAAGTGTGTCGAAAATTAAATAATTCAGGAGGATTTTGAGGTGGATTTCTTGAATACTCTTTCAAGTGATATCTCTCTCCCCTATAAGGCATAATAAGTCCACTTTTCATCATGAGTCCAGCATCAACAAGGTAGAGTTTTGCAAAACATAAATAAATAAAAGATTTAGTTATTTGTTCATTACATGTACCTATGTCTAGATAGATATATATAATTTTTACCTTCGGGAATGTTTAGTGGATCTTGTCTATTTAGTGCTTCTTTCATGATTCCTGAATCAAAAGTTGTACCTTTCCACCCAGCTAACACATATGTGAATTTTAAAGCAAATGTGCATGCAACTAGTATATTTTGTGTTGGATAATCTTTTCTCCCACGATATTTTGGGTACCTTTTAAAATTATAATTTTTCTTTATTATACCAATATATAACATATTAAAAAAGAAAACTTATTCTTTAAAACAGTTTGATAAGATTTCCCATGAGATAATCTAGCTAAGATATTAGTGTAACTTTTTACGGCTTCGATTGAAATGGATAGAGATGATAAATGGATGGATTGTACAAAACTAGGACATATTGTACTATTATATCTAAATAGGTTATTTTTATCACTATAGTTAGGGCATCTTATAAATCTATAACCCTTAACATACACATAATTAATACATATATTATATTATGTTTATCTCTAATAATATACTATTGAAAATGTAAAAATGAAGAAAAAAAGAGTATACCTCACATATGATCAAAGTTCAGTGTCAAGTTAACAATATAGGGATAAATGAAACAAAGGATAAACAATAATATAGAACAATAAGTTTTCAATCGAACTATTTGGAATATGTTTTCAATTAAATCCACATAGCGATGCATATTCGAAACAAGGAGCATGATAAAAGTACTACATTTAACTTCACCAATGGTTTAGCGACGTTTAAATAAGAGAGTTGATTAGTAGTAACTGAATCGTTCTAGAAGAACTTTGAACTCTTCTAGCAAATCTGGATGGTCTTTAAGAAGTAGGATAACCTACACATCAAAAAAATAGTACTTATAAACAAGAGCACGAGCGTTGTCCAAAATATCTATGTACTCAAATTATAAATATGTATCACCTTATCATACACCTCTTTGATGTTCTTGCATTCCCTATTAAACATGAAAAAAATATCTTTGAGCTCACTGTAATTTTCTAAACATTCGTGCAAGAGTTATAAGGCAATAAGTGAGGATTAAAGTTTTTTAATTAATAAAAAGGTAGACCTTTTATTATTAAAATCATAAGGTAACATATATGTAACCTCTGTTTTTTTCACAAATTGAGTGCCTGCTCCATCAAATATGTTTTCTCATCTTCATCATTCAGGACTATTTCACAGCCCTTGGGTAAAAAATGATTTAAACCAAGGAGCAAACTAGGATATCCTTTGAATAAATCTTTCGTCTTTTCTATGAAACCAACGGTATCAATTCTGTGAGAAATATCAAAGACTTAGTGCCACATAAATCATCAAATAAGAAGAGAAATTAGTAATGATTGACAATAGTCGAATTGTAGTAGCAAACCTTTTTCTCATAAAGTCCATCATAACAACAAGGAATGTGATATACTTCTCCCTTTGATTTGGAAACTTGTCATTAACTTGGTTCAAAGAAGAGAATGCCTCATCAATCGTCATTTTTGGCTTACTAACACTATCTCTATCAACATTTCTATCACCACTAATATTACCCAGACCACCTCCAGAAACATGTGATTGACTGTAACAAATAGAACCATAGCTAAAAGTTTGCAGTAAAATTTATTTATCCGATATATTAATATAGAGTTATATTACACGCTCTTCTACTTTAAATCAATGTTTATTTTGGGATGAATGAAAAAGCTTTTGATAGTTCATTCAAAATAAACAAATTCTTTGATATATGATACAACAAAATAAATAGTGGTACTTTTAATACGTTGGAGCCCTTAACCTAACAAAGAATTATATGAAAAATAAAAATCAATCTAGATCGACCCCTAACAAACGCAACAAAGGGTAAATATTCAATCTCTATCTTCAGTTGGCCTGATATTTTTGAGTGGAAGACAAAAAATTGATTTTAACTACTCTAAGTTTGTGAGTAATTGCAAAAAATGGCATATGTTTTAATCACTTAAGATACACAAACCATACTTCATAGGAATGAAAAATAAAGAAATTTATCAAAAATTCATCTAAAACAGTACAGTACATACAAAATCGACCTAGAAAAAAAGTGAACAGAAGGCAAAGATCTTACGAATCTCTATGGAAAAAACCAAATGGAGTGTCATCTCTCACTCTCTTCATGCTGCAAAAATAGAAAAACAAAAATAAGTTTTAAAGTAACAAAAATAAATAAATAGGAGATGCTTCATTTTCTAAATTAACACACCTTTTGAGATAAGTATGTAAAATCAAATGTCTCAAGAGATCTATAAAAAAAAATGGATTTAATCAATTGTTTAGATAAGAGAATATAACAAAAATCTTTTTTCGGTTGTCTCTACCTTTTTCTTCCCCCTCCTCTTTGACTTTGAAGCACTAAAACACACACAAGTTACAGAAATAAATAGGTAAATGACAAAGAAGTGAGGCTAAAAAATAGATTTAGGAAAATTATTGATATTGTATATCTTATGTACTTCTAACATCAAATTATGCACCTATGTATATTGTATAAAAAAAAAATTGGTCAATATTTAAAAAAGATAAAATGTTAAAATGAGCTTAAAATAAGTACTAACTGTGCACATTTTGAAATTATACTAGATTTTCTATACCAGTCTAGATTATAATAAATCACAATTATGAGAATTGAACAACATGCTCTTACAATTTTCTGTAGAATTTTGTCTTTATTAATTAATTTGTAACTAATGCTATTCACCTTCTATTTTTGAAATAATTGCTCGGTCATCCACACAAAAGCGAAGACTATGTAGAATATTTAATGTTTATAATTATACATCAATTTTCGAAAAGAGGAATTAGATTACATCATATTGTATATACTAAATTAATGTTGAATTCGATGATTTTATGAGGATCGTTTAAATGATTTTATCAAATGAAATGGGGTACATTGGCTAAGGGATAGGTTAACGTCATCTAAATCTATTTAAAATGGAAAGAAGGTTATGTGATCACATTTCTTCTAACTAAATTTTATGTGATCTAAACTCTAACTCCCCTCAAGATTAATCAAGTCGGTATATCTACCAGGTGGATAGATTATGATAAATTTATTTGAATTTGAGTTTATAAATTGATGACTTACTCACTCACTCAAAAGTTATTCCAGTTACAATTTATTGGAATAAAATGTGGTTCATGCCCCAATCCGTCCACTTCTTACTAAATTTCAATTGCTTTATATCTTCTTTACAAAATTTTGGCACCTATTAAAATTATAATGGCTTTTTAGATTACACCAATATAACATATCTAATAAGAAAAACTATTCTTTAAAATAGTTTGATAAGATAATCCATGGGTCAATCTGGCTAAGATATTATTGTACCTTTTTAACGGCTTGAATTGAAATGGATAGAGCTGATAAATTGATGAATTATACGATACTAGGACGAATTGTACTAGTTATATTTAAATAGGCTAATTTTGTCTCTATAGTTAGCCCATCTTATATATCTATAACCCTTAACATATGCATAATTAATACAAACATTGTATTATCTTTTTCTCTAATGTTATACTAATTAAAAATGTTAAAATGAAAAAAAAAAAATACCTCACATGCGATCAAAAATGCGTATCAAATTAACAATGTAAGGCTAGATGAAACAAAGGATGAAAGATAATATAAAACAAAATGAGTTTTGAATCAAACTATTTCAAATATGTTATAAATTAAATCCACATTGCGATGTATATTTGAAACAAGGAGCATGATAACAGTACTATATTTCATTTCATAAATGTTTTAGCTTCGTTTAAATAAGATAATTGATTAGTAGTAACTAAATCGTCCTAGACTATCTTTTTTAACTCTTCTAGCAAATCTGGATGGTCTTTGAGAAGTACGACAACCTACACAAAAAATTCTTATAAACAAGAACACGAGGGTTGTCCATAATATCTATATAGTCAAATTATAAATATTGACCACCTTATCGTACACCTCTTTGGAGTTCTTGCACCCATTTTTAAACATTAAAAAAAATATCTATGAGGTTACAGTAACTTTCTAACCGTTCCTGCAAGAAGTTATGAGGCAATAAGTTAGAAGTAAAGTTTTTTTTAATGTAAAAAGGTAGACCTTTTATTAATAATATCATAAGGTAACATAAATCTTTGTTTTTTTCACAAAACTGAGTGCATGTTCCATGAAATATGTCATGTCATCTTCATCATTCAGGAATATTTCATCGCCCTTGGGCAAAAAAGAATTTAAACCTAGGAGTAAGCGAGGATGCCTTTTAAATATTTCTCCTTTTTTATGACACCAACAATATCTATTTTGTCAAAAATATTGAAGACTTATTTCCACATAAATCATCAAATAAGAAAAGAAATTAATGATGATAGACAATAGGCAAATTGTAGTAGGAAACCTTTTGCTCTTAAAGTCCATAATGACAAGGAACTTGATATACTTCTCACATTGATTTGGAAACGTATCCTTAACTTGGTCAAAGTAAGAGAATGCCTCATCAATTGTCATTTTGCTTTCTAGTACAAGCTATATTAATAACACTATCACCACTTATATTACCCAGACCACCTTAAGAAACTTATGATTGACTTTGACACATAGAACCATAGCTAAAAGTTGGCGGTAAAATTTATTTGTCCAATTTATTAATATAGAGTAATGTTATACTCTCATCCACTTCAAATCAATATTTATCTTTGGATTAAATGAAAAGCTTTTAAAAGTTCATTCAAAATCGACCAATTCTTTGATATGATACAACCAAATAAATAGTGATACTGTTGATATGTTGGAGCCATTAAAATAACAAAGAATTATCTGAAAGATAAAAATCAATCTAGATCAACTCTAACAACACAACATAGGTAAATACCCAATCTTTTTCTTTAGTTGCGCGTGATAAAGTTGAGTAGAAGACAAAAAAATTATTTTAAATACTCTAAGTTATTAAGTTATACGAAACAATGGCATCTAACAATTCTTGATCACTAACATACACATACTATACACAATAGGAATTAAAAATAACTAATTTATCAACAATTCACCAAAACAAGCTATGTATGTAAAACTCGATCCAAAAAAAATGTACATAAGACAAAGATCTTACGAATCTCTGTGGGAAAACCCAAATGGAGAGGCATCTCTCAATCTCTTCCTACAAAATTAGAACAACCTTTATAGTAAAAAAATTCAAACAACAAATGCTCCATTTTCTAAATGTACTTGCCTTTTGACATAAGTTTGCGAAATAAAAAGTCTCAAAAGATCTATCAATGAAAAATAGATTTGAATAAACCTTTTAGATGAGAGAAAATAAAAAAAATCTTTCTTCAATTCATTGGTCTCTACCTTTTCCTCTTCCATCCTCTTTGACTCAGATGAACTACATCACACACAAATTTGAGAAATAAAGAGGTAAATGGTAAAGAAATAAGGAAAAAAATAAATTGAGGAAAAAAATATTTCTATTGTATTTCTCATGTACTTCTAATATCAAATTATACACATTTGTATTTTGTATCAACATAATTTTGTCAATATTCAAAAAAGGTAAAAAATTTAAATGATGTTAAAATAAGTAATAAGAGTGCACATTTTGAAATTATGCTAGATTTCTCTACATCACTATAGATTATGATAAATGACAATTATGAGAATTCCCCAACGCATTCTTAGTCCTTACTATAGAATTTTGAGTTTATTAACAAATTTGCAAGTAATGCAATTCACCTTATATTTTTGAAATAATTGTGCGGTTAATAATTTTCTCACAAAAGTCTAGACTATGTTGGATATTTAATATTTATAATTAAACTTAATTTTTTGCAAAGAGAAATAAGATTACATCATATTGTATATACTAAGACCGATATAATGCTGAATTGGATGACTTTATGATGGTCATATAAATGATTTCACGAAATCAAATGGAATACTTTGGCTAATGGATAAGTTTCCAGTCTGTTTCAAATGGACAGAATATTATGTGCTCACCTTTCTTCTTGTATAACTTACACAAATTCCATAGTGTAAAGAGTAAATTACATCCTATACCTATTTTTGTTTCTAATTACAATAGTCCCTTAAAATTTATACTTTTCGGATACATAAGTCACCACCCGGATACATTAATTCACCATCCGGATACATTAATTTTAATACAAGAAAAATCTTTCTGTTGCGCTAAAAAGGGAATAAAATTTAAAAATTAATTAAATCCGATAAATTATGCTTATGTTTCTTCTTACTCTCAACCATACAGAGACAAATCCTAATAGAATGAAGAAATTTAAAATTTCAAATTGCTTCCTCGTTCAACGAAAAAACCTTTCAGATTTGATTCAAAAACGTTTTTCAAAATTTTGGGTAAGTGAGGTAAGTATGAAGGATACAAAAGTGATGAAATTGTTGTTAGACAAACGATATCCTTTTGAATCTTCAAGTTCATCGAAGATCCTTTCAATTTTGATTCAAGATTATAAAAAATTTGAGATTCAAGATTCTTTCTTCTCCCAGTTCAGCGAAGATCCTTTCAATTTTGATTCAATATTGTTGAAAGTTTTGAGATTCAAAATTCTTCTCCTTGTTTATTGAAGATCCCTTCCATTTTGATTCAAAATTGTCGAAAAATTTAAGAAGATACATCATGAATACTAGATATATTTATGTATTTATACTAGATATACTCTTTGCTACTTAGCATTTTACTATTTATTTATCTTGTTTAAATTGATAGTATTGTATTTATACTAGATTTATTAACTAAATAATTGTTGGCCATAAGATGTTAGATTTGAGATCGATACATTACTGTGTGGTAGTTGCTATGTGATAAATGTTGGTTTTGGAAGTTAGGATTGATGTATCCATGGGGTTTGTGAGTAAAATAAGGGATTTTGGAAAATTTAGAACTGGTAGGAATAATGAGAATTATGGAAAAAAAGATGTGTATATAGGTAATTTATCCTTTCTTCTAACAAAATTTTATGTGATCTAAACTCTAACTCTCCTCAAGATTACTCGGGTAGGTATATCTACCAAATGAATCGGTTATGATAAATTATTTGGATTTAAGTTAATAAGTATATGAATTAGTGCCTCACCCAAAAGTTATTTTGGTTGAAGTTTGTTGGATTAAAATGTGGCTCATGCCCCAATTCGCTCACTGCTAAGTTTCTATTGCTTTATTTGTTCTTTTACAATTTTTTTGTACCTATTAAAATTATAATCTATCTTTATTACACCAACATATAACATATCAAATAAGAAAAATTATTGGTTAAAATATTTTGACAACATGGGTCAATCTAGCTAAGATATTAGTGTAACACCCCGAAAAATTTTTGAGCTAAGACTTGAACCATCCTTTGTAGTGAGTACATTTTTACCAAGGAATTTATTTATTTTTTCTTAAGTATTAAGGTCACTAGATGTAGCACCTTGAGTTCCAAAAAGAACTAAAGAGAATTCATTCAAATCATTCCTAGGTTTCTTTAAGTTTTGGGTCAACTTCAAACGACCATAACTTTCAGTACAGGATGCGTTAGGTGGACCATAAGATATCAAGGGAAAGTTATTTGAATTATCTTTCCAATGCCACCGAGTTTGCTAATTTTCGAGCTTGTATGAGTGATATATTCCCTTTTGAAGTCAGGCTGTCCAGTTAAAAAGAGTTTCCCGAAAATATGAGGGGTATTTTGGTCTTTTCCTTACCCAATCAAGTTTAATTCATTTTTAGTAATAATATAGTGGTCTAAATAGATTAGAGTCGGTTTCATTCATCCCCAATACGCTTTGGGTTTTAGTTGAGAGTTCAAAAAGAGAAGAGAAGAGAAAAAAAGAGAGAAGAGGAAAAGATCAAAGCGTTCGTCGAGATTCTTGAGTTTTGTTGAGGATTTTCTCCATGGTTTTAACCCCTAACACTCTGTTTCGATCATTGTTACTCATGGTTTCATAATGTATTGTATTGAACTGTACTGTATTGTATTGTATTTTATGTTAGAGACAATGTTTGGTTAGACTGTATTGTTTGCTGCTGTTTAATAACATATTTATTGTTTGGTTTGACTGTATTGTAATTTAAAAATTTACAAAACTGTCCATAATTATTTTAAATGCTAAATTTATCAGTAATTACTAATAAATAACAAAACTATCCATCAATCATGCATATTCTTTTATGTCATATGAAAATAACATAAAAGTATATCATTAGTTATAATTATATTATCAAACACTATTATCACGTTTATATTCAATTCATAAAATTACCACGTACCGCATTAATTAAGAAATTTTTAAAAATGATGAAAAGGTAAGAATATATTGATTTGTATAAATTGACTAATTAATCTATTTATTCATTCACCAATTGTTAACTCCAAATCGTTAACTATAAATTTTAATTCATTCACAAATTGTTAAATCAATTATCCATATCAAATTACAACAACGTAGATGAATAACTATACATATGACTTAAGTCATAACTTAGATCATATTGCTAATAATATCGATAATATATGCTATAAATCTTCATAACAAAATAAATAATTCAAACAATCCGTAGCTTAAAATGCATAATAAAAAAATTGTCAAAACTAAAATATTCACATTATCTGTAAAATAAAAAATACTTAAAATTCAAATAAAATTAATCTAAACTTAATAAGTGCTAGCATCATTGTCAATAAAAGAGACTTGTGTTCTTCCTGTGGACATCCCATCAATGTGCGACACATATTTGCATCTTGACTAATAAATATATAAGCCTTTGAGTTCATATGAGATTCCAAATTAATTTCTTTTATCATTTGCCATATCACGCTTTCAGAAATATGTGGCATACTTGAAAGTCGATTGATGGCATGAGCCAAGTTATCCATGTCACCTCTCAACATATCAGCCATGCCTTTTTTTTTTAAAAAAAAAATTAATTTGGACACGAGGTCCATTTTATTAATGCCTTAAAAAGGCCAAAGAAAAAAAAATAAAATAAAAAAAGCTTACAAAAAAAAATAAAAAATAATATTCACCTGAATGGCCCAAATAGCCCATCAGGTCATACATACAATACCCTATACAGTAGGTTTCCTAATTAGTTCACTTAGCATTTTCCACTTTTCCATCTTCTGCATTGAAGATGTTCTCGATAGTGCTCTTCGACACTAAGTTCATGGCTCCTCTTCTTTGGGGAATCAACATCCTACATGACCAACATTCCTTGTACATTGTGACTTGCAACTTCCAAAGGTTTGTTTTCCTTCTCCTTATTTTGTCTCCTAGTTTCCTCTTTCTAGCTGAACACCTTTTTCTTGCAGGTGACCTCTCCGGTGTAGGTGCAGGTCGAGCTTGAAATAGAGTGTGAGCTTTGCATTTCAGCTTTGTAGATCTGTGTAAGTACTGCCCAAACTCTTTATCTTTTTTATCTTTCTTTATGCATCTAACACCTTGTGTTTTCCAGTTGAGGCCGAATAGGAGTAAACCAGTTGGCTCCTGTAATTCTTCATCTCGATTTCTCTACTGGATGCACGCTTTGGATTCAGATATGGCTCCTAGACTCTTGACCTTTGCTTGTCCCTGTATCAATTTTTGCTGGCTATTATAGCTTAGAGTAGTTCCTGTGCAACTTTTTTGCTCCAAGAATAGATAGACTCTTCCTCGTATATAGTATAGCTGTGGAACCCTGTGGCTTCAATGTTGTAACTAAGCATGTTGACAGTTGTTGTTGTATATTCTCCTCGTTTTGATCCTAACTGATGGGACCTCCTGTTTATCAATGTTAAGAATCCTTTTTCCTAAACTTGGTAGTTGGTGAAAATACTAAAATATTAGCTTATGTTCTGTATTTATTGTCGTATTTGCTATGACATCTGCTAACTGATTCGCTTCTCCAGAAACACGCCAAACCTGTTCATTTATTTGTTGCATTATTTCCTGTATATCTTCCACTTTCTCAACGATCTCCCATTGTATTCTCCAACTCCCACTAATCATGTTTTTTAAAGCTAATGAATCTGTTTCCAGTTTCACTTGCCTTAAACCACTTTGTACACAAAACTGTAATGCCTTCCACACTGCTGTTACCTCTGCCTCCATATTAGTGGTCTCGCCTATGCTTTGAGCCTCAACATATATAAGGTTTCCATTTTTGTCCCTTACACAGTATCCATATGCACTCCTCCCTGGATTCCCTTTACTAGCTCCATCCGTATTGCAAGTCACCCATCTGTCTGTTAGTTTCATCCATCTGACCACCTGGTAATGTAGAGCTGCCTTGTAATTCTGTAAATTATCCACCATTTGTGGCCAATGGTATGTCATACTTTTAATCCATGGAAATTTTGTCCTTACTAACTTATATATTAGCAATTGTCATTGATAATACATGTTGCTGTAAGTTACTTCTTTTCCATGCTTAATAGAATTTCTCCGCTTCCACAATACCCATATAATTACTGCTGGAACAGCTTTCAGAATTTGTTCCAACTTATTTGATGCCTTATGTTCCCAGCATTTGTCAATTCAACCTATTTATATTTAAACCTGGACATGAAGCAAACTGCTTACATAGCTTTTGGGCTATGAGAGCTATTAGCAATAGGTGAGTCATTGTTTCCATTTCCCCTTCTGTGCAACAGTAACATTTGGACACAACAGGTATTTTCATCTTCTTAATATTATCATCTATAGCAATCTTCCTCCTCCATACTCTCCACAAAAATAAACTAATGTTGATTGGCATTCCTCTAATTCACACGTACCTTCTCCAGTCCTCGTTTGCCTTTCTACCTCTCACTAGATGATACGCTGATTTAACAGTAAAGAGACCAGTCGTATTACCACTCTACCATGCCTTATCAATGTCAACCTCCGATGTTTTAAGCCTGATGTTTAGTATTATATGCTCAGCCATATCCTCTGATAAAATACTCCTTAGTTTTAGCTCATCCCACACTCCATTTATAATGAAGTCTTTTACTTCAAGTTCCTCCTCTTGTGCCAGATCCCCTTCTGTATAATATAACGCTCCTTGCCTAGTTAAGTTGTCAAGCCAAAAGATGGAATTTCTAGCTTTTATTTACCACCAAATGTCTCTTTCTACTTCCTCTCTAATTGTGATCATTTTCCTCCATACGTGTGAAGCACCCAAGCTTATGACAACCATAGGATGTAATTTCTTACAATATTTGTTCCATATGTACTCTGCCCATAATGATGTTGTGGAAACTCGAAAGTTCCACCAAAGCTTCGCAAAGAGAGCTTTGTTTACATCATGTAATGATCGAAAACCAACTCCTCCCTCTACCTTTGGATAACATAAATCTCACCATGCCACCCAGTGCTTTCCTTTTATTCCTCCCAAATTTACCCAAAAAAATTTAGCGAAAATTTGGTGTATTTGATCCAAAACTTTTTGGGGTGGGTTCAAAGCTGATAGCATATACACATGAATAGATTGGAGCACATTGTTGATAAGTATCCATTTTCCCCCAAATGTCAAAAATCTGTTATGCCACATTAAAATTCTTTTGACAATTTTTTTGTACCATTTCCACATAATAGACCGATCTCGTCTTTCCATAGAAAATTGGACAACCCAAATAAGTAAAAGGAAAATTTCCTTGTTGTATCCCGGTCAACCTTCTCATTCTAATAGCAACTATCAACGGAGTATTGTCATGAAGGTAAAAGAAACTCTTTGATTTGTTAACTTTTTGCCCAGACACCATTTCATAGTCCTTAAGAATCCTCATCATTTTGATTATTGAACCTCTGTCTCCTGTCCCAAATAGAATTGTGTCATCAACATATGATAAATGATTTATCTCCGGACACCACTTCGGGAGCCCATAACCCTTTACTGTCTCATCCTTATGAAAGTTGTTTAACCCTCTGGATAAGATTTCTGCAACAATTATGAATAAGGTAGGTGACAAAGGATCACCCTGTTTCAATCCTCTCAATGATTGGAAAAAACCATGAGTAATGCCATTTACTAACACAGAGTACTAATTGTTAGAAATTATCCTCCACACCATATCTATTATCACCTCTGCAAAACCAAATTTTCTCAACACTTTTGTGAGAAAAATCGAAGAGACCCGATTATATGCCTTAGCCATATCTAGCTTCACCACCACATTAACATTTTTATTTATCCTGTTAATATGCCTTATTATCTCTTGAGCCAATAAGATATTCTCTGTAATGCTTCTTCCTTTAACAAAACCTGATTGATTTTGTGAAATAATATTTGGTAGAACCAATATCATCCTTTCATGTACCATTCTAGAGATAATGTTATTTATAAAAGAACTGAGACTTATGGGTCGCACATCTATAAATCTCTTGACTGATTCTTTTTTGGGCAGCACCACTAAATTTGTATGGGTTATGAACTTGGGCAGCTGTTGCCCACAGAAAAAGGCCTTCACCACTTTTGTGATGTCTTCTCCTACTATCTCCCAACAACTTTGAAAAAAATGGCATGTAAATCCATCTGGACCACATGCGCCGCTCCCACATAAAGCAAAAACCACTTTTTTTACTTCCTCCTCGTCTGGAATTTTTGTCATCTCTTCATTCTCCTCCATTGATATGCACTTTGGGATATGGTCAATCATTGTGTAATCCTCTACTCTATTCTCTTCTGAAAATTGATCCCTGAAGTATGCCACTACTGCATTTCCAATTTTACAATTGGATTTCAGTCCCTCTCCCTGTTCTGTGATTATCTTAGCAATATGAAGTTTTTTCCTTTTCCTCTTTACATACGAATGAAAAAACATGGTATTCATGTCTCCTTCCTTAAACCACTTCATCCCAGCTTTTTTCCACCAAAACTCCTACTCCAATCTCAAATATTTCTTTAAATCAGCTTCCACCTTACTTAAGGTATCCCTGTTACCTACAGATGGGTATATTTGCAGTTGTGCTGCCTTTACTCTTATAATATCCTCTAATGTGGCAATTTGTTGAAACACATTGCCAAAAGCAGCCTTACTCCACGTAGGCAATGTCTTCTTCACTTTTTTCAATTTAGCATGTAATTCTACGAAAGGATTACCAGCAAAATCAATCTTCCAGCTATCCTCTACGATCTTCATGAACTGTTGATGCTTACTCCAAAAGTTCAAGAATTTGAAAGACTTGATTATAGGCACTTTATCTGTGTTGCAACTCATATGAAGTGGAGTATGGTCTGATCCTTGCCTGATAAAATGTTTTACCTCAGACGAAGGAAACACCTCCAAAAACTCTTGATTCACCAAAATCCTATCGAATCTTTTAAATATACAAGCTTCCTCAATCCGTCCATTCCACCAAGTATATTTGCTGCCCGAAAATGGTACTTCTAATAGGGCATTACTTCTAATGAATGAAGCAAAATCAATTGCTTCATTTAAACTGAACTCCAGCCCTCCCAGCTTCTCCTCTTCACATAAAATAACATTAAAATCTCCACCAATGACCCAGGGGAAGTGTATGTTTGCAGCTACGCTTTCTAACTCCTCCCATAATTCTAGCTTTTCCATTGCATTGCATCTAGCATACACTGCTGAAATAAAAAATTCCTTATCATGCCTTTTGAATTGAATAGTAACCTGCTGTATTGTGTCTAATATTATGCTGCCTTCCCAGTCATCTTTCTAGAAACACCAATTTTACCATTCTAATTTACTCCAGCCTTATCAAATCCTAGTTTCCTTTTGAAATGTTCTAGCTCAAATGGATTTTGAAATGGTTCCATTAGAGCTATAAATGAATAATGATGTCTCTTGTTCAAATCCACTAATCTCTCAAAAGATTTTTGAGTATTAATGGACCTGATATTCCAAAAATCATTTTCTCAATCATTGATCAATGCTAGAACCCCTTTCCCTACTGCTCCTTGTTTTGACTTGTAATGGAATTACTAGTCGGCCTTTCCTTGCCCTATTTTTCAAACTGTCAGTATGTCTTGGAGAGAAATCACCAACCTTACTGATCTGTTGAATGTTGCATTCAATGTCTTCATCATCTTCTGTGTCCCTTTTATGCTGCATTACTCCATCCTCATCTTCAATCAAATCTAGCCCTTTAGGAATTTCTCCCTCTTCATAACAATTGTCCCTCACCTCTCCAAAATTTGATGCAAACAAATTTCGAGAAGTAGCATCACTTTCTCTCCCAGTTGAAGATAAGATCCTGACATCTGTACTCTTCATCATCGACTCTTTCTCATTGACCTTTCTTGTAAATTATTAAATTCTTCATGTTTCTCCTTACTCCATACTTCACTAATTGTTCGTTCACTGCTAGCTGCCCTACCTACCTCATTTATATCTTTGCTATTGTTGGACCCATATTGTATGTGCGGTTGGTTGCTTGAATTACTCTCTTATATTTATTGGGACGTATCCTTTGGTTGTCCAAGCTCCCTCTCTATCACCTTATCTTTTGACTGCTCATGTTCTTAAATCAGACTTTGATCATGGTTTCCATTGTCCAACAAGTTAACCTTGTTGCTTGTTGTAATACCCACTCTATTCCATACTTTTTGAGGCTCTTTGTTTCTTCCCCCTCCCCAGTTTTTGCGTCTTGGTTCCATGAAATCATCCCCTTTACGCTTCTCTTTATCTTGAACAAATGTGCTCTTCCCTTTTCCATTTTCATTACTAGGCTGTTCATCAATCTTTTTACCTTCTTCTTGATTTTTCTCCTTGTATGGGTGTAATTCTGGATGAACAACATAGCACTGCTCTTCATTGTGCCCCTGAATCATACATGTCTGATAGTACTTTGGTACATAATCATATTTGATTTTGACCCATTTCTCCACTACTTCCTTATTCTGCATCCTCATTCTGATTTTAATTTGCATAGGGAACTCTTTTAACAAATCAACCTCCACTTTTACTCTGGCACAACTTGGCCTTGTCTTATTCTTCGTAGCCATATCAACTTGTAGGGGTTTCCCCACTGCTACTGCTAATGAAAAAACGGCTTCCTTTCAAATAAAATTTGGTGGCAGAGAGGGAAAAGAAATCCAAGCTATCGCTGTTGTAGTTTCTTCTTTCGGATTAAACAAAGGATCCCATTTTAACGTTCTCATAGGGTATGACCAATTGTAATGTAAAAATCAGGTTTTGACAACAGGAGAACATAATCTTCTAATAGTGTCGCCCAGATCAGAACATGCTTCTTGCTTCGTAATCAGATATTGCAATCTCCCTTTAACTCACAGTGCTTCAGAATGAGTTTCCTCAAATATTGAATACCTTGCAAACCATACGAAAACTTCCTAATTAGTGCATATTCAAGATTTTCATTAACAATAATCTGATGCACATCCTCTTGTTCCCATATTACGTGTGGCTCCCCATGAAGATAAGTGATTGGTTTTAATGGAATAGGTTGAAAGTGGGATGTTTTTGGTTTCAACTTTTCAGTGTAAGTACCTCTAGATGAAGTTATTAAGCCGACCTCAGGAGGAGGTTTGCCTGTGGCCGTGGTGGCCATGGTTTCCGTAGACAAAGTATGGATGACGGCGACGGTAGGTTTTCTTTTCTGTGACAATCCCACCTAAAAATATTTTTCCCTTTATCAGCTATGCCTTCAAAATGATTATGTTTAGATTTTTTATTTCTTTTATGAGTTGGTACCTTTGAAGAGACATCTAATTTAGGTGCATCATTAATTTGTTGAGTTTGCTCATCCTGTTAATCTCCCTCAGTATTTTCTAGTGAAGCATCAGTCAAAGAAATCATTTCGTCAACCTCTTTAATAATCAACGAACTAGTAGTTGATCTTTTCAAATTTTTATTGGTACCTTTTTTTAACATATCTAGTCCAGTCTCAACATGCTTTCCACTAGCTCTATCCTTTCTATATAGCTTCATTAGCTTATCATAATTTCTAATAGACTTAGTCCTCAAATAAGCAGCTTAGGGCTTAGCCTACATATGAAAAGTACAACACATTATTGAAGAAAATAAGTTGAACATTAAAATATAAAAATAAGAGCAAAACTAATAAACATGAATATAATTGAATTAATTGATCCCATACTTCAGGCTCGGCATCCCACATATCTGTGATGGGATACCATGCAAATCTGCTCATTCCCATTTGAAATGTATCATAGTATTTACTAAAATTGTTTTTTAATGTTTCTCATCCGATTGTGAATTCTCTCCTTATTAATGATTTTATCAGGACATTTTGATCGTAAGCCCCTCAATATGTTATCCAGCACGTGTGTAGTGAAAGATCAACCAACCCTATTTCCAAGTTCAAGCTCATGACAAAATGCATCAATTAGTGTATCGACCATAGTATGTGACCAAATACAAAGAGAATTATCTGAAATATTTGTATCAGTTGAAGTAAACGACTTCAAATTTTGCGCCATCTTGATAACTAAAAATTAAATTAAATATTCATAAGAATTAAATAAGGAAATGTCATCAAAAATATTGAAGAGCTATAATATAAAATCAAATGCGCTACACATTATATTTATAACTAAAACAATAGTTCACAAAATGACTTTAAAATAACTTCAAATAAATAAATGTGATACAATAATTTATTTGTATGTTTCTCCTAGAAAATTTGTCTTGATAATTATTTCACTTGGCAGCTGCTATGCCATCTCGAATCAACTCCCTCTTCTAAATTCTTCATTGCTCTCTCTAGGGTTCGGAACTTCTTCATGCATATCATATTATTAATAAGTTCTGCATCAACTTAAGCAAGTAAATCATCGTTTGGATGTACTCTTAAATAGTTGTGAAAAATACAACATTCAAATATGATAAGCTTTTAAGTTTCATTACCATATGATGACTCTGCTGAGCTAGAAATTATAGGAAATCACTTTTTAAGACTCCAAATGCTCATTCAATAGAGTTATGCAAAGAAGCATGTCGCAAATTAAATAATTCATGAGGATTTCGAGGTGAATTTCTTGAATATGATATCGCTCTCCCCTATAAGGCGTAATATGTCCACTTTTCAACATGAGTCCAGCATCAACAAGGTAGAATTTTTCTAAACATAAATAAATAAAATATTTAATTATTTGTTCATTACATGTACCTATGTCTAGATAAATATATATAATATTTACCTTCAGGAATTTTTAGTGGATCTTGTCTATTTGTTCATTACATGTTACCGGTGTTGTACAAATGCCAACAGGGGAAAATTTAGGGCCGAAATTTTTTTTCGTAGTATTTGGATTTTCCCAACCTAGTCCAAATTTGGACAAAATTAGAGTCTTTAAGGTGTAGGGAAATCTGGTAACAATTGGGTAACTTATTTATAATTCTGGCTATATGAGTGGTTATATAACTCGTTAAGAAATCCATACGACTTTACCAAATTGAATTCGGGTGAGTAGAACTTGTGGAATCGATCTTAGCATGAAGGGTATTTTCTAAGCGTCGTGGGTTAGACTTGTGTTATGAAATGGGATTTTAGAATTCTTTAAATAGCTCATTTTTTCGTGCAACCCGCTTTGGGGGGCTGCTGTAGCAGGGTGGTGGTTGTTGTGGCGGGATCGACATGACTTAAGGTAGTTAGTAAACCCCTAAATGACCTTATTGTGCACTTTTCAATTTTTAGAGCTAAAAACGAACCCCAGGTGAGTCCTACTTGTTTTTCACCATTCTTGAGGCTAAAGGTAAGCTTTTCACTCCCCGAATCTGTTTTTCGATCAGTAGAACGTAATAGAATGGGTGAATATTGATGGGGGAGGGTTTTTTTTATAGATTCTATGGTGGAAACAACCCTAATTTGGATAATTGGAATCATGGGTTTGATCTAGGGTTCATAGAATTGTTAGTAATTCGGGTAATTAGTGATTGCTTGTTTATTGATTCTCATATTATATTGATTGTTTGTAGACCAAGAACAAGCGGAACGAATCCGAAATGGGAAATATCAAGTTTATTAGGGTTCCAAGCTTGTTTTGAGGTAGGTGATGGTAATGATTCTATGATTTTGTGATGTATGTTTGTTCTTGCTTCATTATGATGCTTGTATGTAGTTGAATGTTGCATTATTGATCACACTTGATGTAAATGAGATAGATGAATGATGATTGTGATGAAATAATTACTTAAATGTATGATTTTGAGGATGTACTTGTGATTGTGATTGTGGTGTGTTAAATGGATCGATTGCCACGTTTAGGCATAACTAACTAGGATCGGTTGCCACTTTCCAATATAAATATGGGATCGGTTGCCACTTTCCGATAAAAATATGGGATCGTTTGCCACGATCTGACATAATTATTGGATCGAGTACAATATTTTGGTACGCTAATTGTTAGGGTTTGAGTTTCATGAAAGGACCAATGACTTGATATAACTGTGATATTTGAGAATTGTGAAACTATTCATTGTTCGTAAATGTTGATAATATTGTATATGTTCGATATATGCATGTGGTTATATTGTTGTGATGACTTATGTATGTTGCACTTAGTGGGATAGCCGTGTGATCCTTCCAGTACACTGTGGTTGTGTACTGATACTGCACTTGCTCTTATTTTTGTTGAGTACAGGGTATCTTCAAGCGACTACTAACAGACCTCGCTTCGGAGATCAATGATCGTTCGAATTCAAGGGTGAGCCAATTCTTCCGGGCTGCCATGGGTTCTCTTTTGTCTATGTCCAACACTTTCGAACTTAGACTATGTTATAGTTAGTTGATTAGTTCATTTGATTGGGGTTGCATCCCCTCTTGTTTATACTTGTTGAACTTAAGATGTTTTGGTACAATGACTTTCAGTTTCTAGATTATTTCTTCCGCATTGTTTAGTTCGTTGTTAAACTTTTGTTGGAGTTTACGGGAAATCCCTATTTATTTTCTTAGTGAATAACTTACTTCCGTAACTTAAATACCTTAGTTTTTGTAACATCTCGCAAATTAAAATAATTAGGAAAGAGTTAAAAGTTGGGGAAATAATCTTTTTTGGAAAGCATACAATTGTCTGGAAAATTGTGAAGTATGTTAGTTGAGTTTTTAGTCAACTTCAAGAGGACATAACTCCTAGCTCAAAATTACTTAGGTGTATTTTTAGATATGGTTGGAAAACTCTTGGAGTAACCTTTCCAACGCCGCTGAGTTTCTATGATTTCGAGTTTGTATGAGTGAGCTATGCCCTTTGGAAGTTGGGCTATCTGAATAAGGAAAGTCTAATCTGGATTTTTGAAGGGTAATTTAGTCTTTTCCTTACCTAATTATTCTAATTCGTTTTTAGGATTTAATTGGGGTAAAATCATATTTTAGTTAGTTTAGAAAAGTTGAAGTTTCACGCTAGGGCTTCGAGAAAAAAGAAAAGAGGAGAAGGGAGAAGAGAAATCAAGATTCGTCAAGATCGTTGAGTTTAGCTTGTGGAGTTTGTCGAGGGCTAATACCTACAAGGTATGTAAGATCACATAACATTGGGTTAGTTCACCCACGCGTCAACCATGATTCAATTCAGCAAATTTCAGTGTTTGAAAGTTTAGAAATTGAGTTCTTGATGAACATTGTCGAAAGTTTCGTTTGAATTTCTTGTGGGTTGTGTTGTTGGAGTTTCTTGCGATTTGATTCATGTTTTCGGGTGTTACTTCGGTTTGAGTCTATCATAAACCATGTTGCCATCATGGGTAGTAAAGGATCATACTTTTTAGATGAATCCTTAGGATTCTTTTAGCATAGACTAGTGGATCCACTTAGTTAAGCGATCTATATAACGGTAAAGTATAGGACAGTTTAGGCAACATGGGCAAGACGTTGTATCACTATTTAGGCTCATAGTGGTAGTTGTCAATTATAGAAACTCCCACAGAAACTATATTACTTTATTATATGATTAAATTTGAGTTTGTTATTGCATTTTTTTGAACGAACTAAGTTGTTTTCCACTGTTTTACAAGCTTTCAATATATTGCATAAGTTTATTGCTTTATATTGAGTTAAGTTAATCAGGAGTTGAGTAAAGCCAAAGTAATTGTTCCTTTTAGATCCTTTTTCAAGCTTAAGTTGTGTATAACATTCCAACTCACATACTTATACATTCAATGTACTGATGCCAACTGTCTTGCATCGTCTTATGGTGCAGACTCAGGTAACCATGATCAGCATCCAATTCCTCATTGTTTAGATTGAGCAATCAGAGTCAGTTGGTGAGCCTCCATGCATTCTGGAAGACTCTTTTATCATTTTCTTTCTAGTTTTCAGTTGTTAGGATGATCGGGGGTCCTGTCCCGACATCCCTCTTTGTTTTAGAGGCCTCATAGACAGTTAGTAGTTCAATTGTCTTTACATTATTATTTCATATGTTAATACTTGAGTTACCATTTTTGCAAAGTTTAATGTTTGACTTTTTAGGCATTTACAATATTTTATTATTCAAGTGAGTATAGTGCTTTTGATCATTATAGATATGCATAGAGTCTTCCGCTGATTAAGTAAGCCAGGCCAAGGGTTCGCTTGGGGCCAGTAATGGTTCTCGGGTGCCAGCCACGTCCGGGGTGTACGCTCGGAGCGTGACAATTTTGGTTTAGTTGTTTAGGTTTGGTTGTAGGAGTGGCTCTCCCACCAGAGAGTTAGTGTGAGTGCCAATCACGACGGTCGGGGTCGTGACAAAGTTGCTATCAAAAACTAGGTTCATTGATCTCGATGTACCAAAACAAGTCTAGTAGAGTCTCACGGAATGGTACATGGACGCCTTTACTTTTCTTTGAGAGTCTATAGGACGTTAGAAAATCTCTCTATTTGTCTTGTCTCCTTTCATGCTATGACTTGATTCTAATTAGTATCTTGTGATTCAAATTATCTAACTTCCTTCACTCTTCTGTCCGCAGATGGTTAACACTAGATTCAACGGCTATAGGCTCGTAGCTCCAGTCAATGCTCCAGCGGAGGAATCTATAGTGAGAGGTCCTAGTCGAGGCAGGGGTAGAGAAAGAGCTAGGGGTAGAGGCCATTAAAGAGTAGCACCTACGGGAAATGGAGCTTCTATTAAGAATGCTCCTATGAATGAGAACCCTCTTGCGCATCATCACGAGATAGAGGAGAATGTTGTTGAGAATGTTGAGAATGTGGGACAAGAGGAAGATGTATAGGTTGAGACTATCGATGTCCCCCCCATAGACCAAGTGTTAGCTCGACAAATCATGCCATTCTTGAAAGGGTTGGTTTGTCCTGGAGTGCTTCCTTCTGCTCAAGCAACTCAAGCTCCTACTAATCCTCCTGTTTCTAGCACTGCACCCAAAGTGGGCGGGACTGGAGGTAATGATGCTTTCTTCCATCCTTTGTTGGGTTTTTTTATGACTGATAATGAGCATTAAAAGTTGACTAAGTTTCTGAAGCTAAAGCCTCCTATGCTTCTTGATTCTAAGAATGAGGGTGCTTATGAGTTCATCTTAGATTGCTACGAGAGACTTCATAAGTTGGGAATTGTCCATCAGCATGGGGTGGGGTTTGTGTCCTTTCAACTTCATAGTGAGGCTAAGCAACGGTGGAGAGCTTGTATGGAATGCAAATCTTCTACTTTACCTCCACTTACTTGGACCCAATTTCATGATTTGTTTCTAGATAAGTATGTACCTAGGATTTTGAGGGATTGCAAGAAGGATGAGTTCATGCCTTTGGAGCAAGATGGTATGACTATGGTTGTTTTTGAGGCCAAGTTCCATTCTTTGTCTAGATATGCTACTCAATTGGTGACGACTGAGGAAGAGAGAATCCAATTATATATTAGGGGGCTAAATTCTGAGTTGCAAGTATTATATGTTCATATGACTTCTGTAGGGAGGAGCTTCAAAGAGGTAACATACTATGTTAAGAATGTGGAGGGGGTGAGGCAAGATGGTTAAGCTAAGACATGGGAGAAAAGGGCCAAGAACTCAGGTAACTTTCAAGCTTGTTATTCCAAGGCGTCCGAAAGGACAAAGCTTGCAACTAAGTCGATTGAGTCCTCTATGCCCGCCCCTGTAGGTAGTTACTCGAAAATCACATCTCATAATTTTTAGGAATTCTAGAGGGTCGCACCTTTAATGGGCAGCAGACTATTTTTTGATCGTACTTTTTACAACTGTGGTGAACTTGAGCATATGAGGAGAGATTTTCCCTACCCACATGTGTTAGATTTTGCGTAGCAGCAGTCTAGAGAAGTGGTCTTGCAGGGAATTGTAATAATGGTCAAGGGTGTGCACAAGGTGGGCAAGGAAGTAATCAACGAGGTCGTGGAGGTAGAGTAAATGGTAATGCAGGCAGAGGTAATGTTCGACCAGGCAGGGAAGTGGTTCATCAAGATGATAGGGTTCAGTGTTATGCCTTTTCGAGCAAGAATGAGGCTGAGACGTCTGAGCGGTGATCACATGTACTATTCTTGTCTGTGACCGGATGGCTAATGTGTTATTTTATTTGGGTTCTACTTATTCTTATGTATGTGTGTAATTTGCCTTAGAGTTTGATATGATTTATGATATACTTGATTCCTTTATCCATATTTCTACCCAATTGGACAGTCAGACATAGTCAACCATGGCTATCGTGTTTGTCTAATTTTGTTTATGGGTTTTCAGACTTGGGTTGATTTGGTGATTTTGGATATGACTGACGTTGACATAATCTTAGACATGATTTCGTTGTCCCTTTATTATGCTGTACTTAATTGTAATACTAAGTCCGTAACTTTAGAAATTCTGGGAAGGGAAAAATTAGAGTGGTAAAGGGTGTACAAGCCTAAGCGAACTAAGATCATATCCTCCATTCGGGCTAAGAAATTGATAGGGCAGGGTTGTTTGGCTTATTTGGCTCATATTAGTGATGTTAGGATTAAAGCTCCATCGATTGGGTCTATTCCTGTGGTGTCAGAATATAGAGAAGTGTTTCCTAGTGACTTGCTTGGTATGCCTCCGGATAGAGATATAGATTTCTGCATTGATTTAGAGTTTGGTACGCGCCCCATTTCTATCCCTCCATATCACATGGCTTCGAAGGAATTAAGAGATCTTAAGGCTCAAAACTAAGAGAGCTTCTTGACAAGGGATTTACACATCCTAGTGCTTCCCCATGTGGTGCTCCAGTTTTGTTCATTAAGAAAAATAATGGTTGTATGAGAATGTGTATATATTATCGGCAATTGAATAGGGTCACTATTCGAAATAACTATCCCTTGCCTCAAATAGATGATCTTTCTGACCTATTTCAAGGTGCATCAGTTTTCTCTAAGATTGATCTAAGATCTGGCTACCATCAATTGAAAATTAGGCCTGAGGATGTGCCCAAGACGGTGTTTAGAACTCACTATGGGCACTATGAGTTGTTGGTTATGTCTTTGCGTTTGACCAATGCGCCTAGAACTTTTATGAGTTTAATGAATGGGGTGTTCAAGCCATTCTTGATTCTCTTATCATAGTCTTTATTAATGGTATTTTGGTCTATTCGAAAAGTGAGGAAGAGCATGCCAACCATCTTCATAGTGTTTTGGGTGTTCTTGGGAAGCAAAGCTATATGCTAAATTTTCTAAGTGTGAACTTTGGTTGAAATTGGTTGAATTTTTGGGGCATGTAGTTCAAAAGAAGGGGTAATGGTAGATCCCCAAAATATTGAGGCGGTTAAAAATTGGGTCTAGCTCTGTGACGGAAGTTAGGAGTTTTGTGGGGCTCACTAGCTATTATCTTTAATATTTGAAAATTTTTGCTTCCATTGCCACTCACTTGACTAACTTGTCCAAAAATGAGGTACCCTTCGAATGGCCTGAAAAGTGTGATGATAGCTTTCACAAGCTCAAGACTCTCTTGACCACCGGGTATATTCTAGCATTACCAATTGAAGGTAAGGATTTTATTGGTTATTGTGATGCTTCACATTCTAGTTTTGGTGCTGTGTTGATGTAGGATAAGAATGTTATAGCTTATGCCTCATGTCAATTGAAGGTCCATGAAAGGAATTATCCAACACATGATTTGGAGTTGGCAGCAGTAGTGTTTGCTCTTATGATTTAGCGGCATTACCTCTATGGTGTTAGGTGTGAAGTGTTTACTGATCATCACAGTTTGCAGCATGTGTTCACTCAAAAGGATTTGAATTTAAGACAAAAAAGGTGGATGGAGTTACTTAAAGATTATGATGTGACCATTCAATACCATTCGAGTAAGGCTAATGTAGTGGCAGATGCTTTAAGTCGAAAAGCGGTGAGTATGAGTAGTTTAGCTTGCTTGAATGTAACCAAGCAACCTTTGTCTAAGGAAATTCAGACCTTAGAGTCTAAGTTTATGCAGTTGGGCATCTCAGAAAGAAGTGGGGTGTTATCTAGCATTGAAGTGAGGGCCACATTCATGGATGAGATCAAGGCCAAACAATTTGAAAATAAGAATTTGGAAGAGCTTAGGAAGAAGACTGTGAATGGTAAGGCAGAAGAGACCACTCTTGATGCGGATGGTGTGCTTAATTTTAAAGGGAGAATATGTGTTCCTAGAGTAGATAGCTTGATTGAGAAATTGTTGGCAGAGCCACATCATTCACGATATTCTATTCATCCGGGGTGTGATCAAGATGTATCGAGATTTGTAACGAATTTTTTGGTGACTGGTATGAAGAAGGATATAGCGGAGTTTATGGCGAAGTGTCAAAATTGTCAACAAGTGAAGTATGAATATCAAAGGCCTACAGGTTTGCTTCTATGAATGCTAATTGCAAAATGGAAGTGGGAATGAATAGCCATAGTTTTTATGGTTAGTCTTCCCAAGACTTTGGAAAAGTTTGATTCTATTTGGGTACTGGTTGATAGATTGACCAAGTCAGCCCATTTTATTCTAGAAAGAATAGATTATAATGCTGAACAATTGGCTAAAGTTTATGTGAAAGAGATAGTAAGATTGCATGGGGTGCCTCTCTATCATCTCAGACCGTGGTACGCAATTCACATCCAAGTTCTGGAAGAAATTGCATGATGAATTGGGAACACAACTCACTTTTAGTACAACCTTCCATCCACAGATAGACAGGCAGTTGGAGAGGACTATTCAAGTATTAGAAGACATGTTGAGGGCATGTATGCTTGATTCCGGAGGGCGTTGGGATATGTTCTTACCTTTGTGCGAATTTTCTTATAATAATATTTATCACTCCAGCATAGATATGGCACCATTTGAGGCAATATAGGCGAGGAAATGTAGATCACCCATATGATGGTTTGAGGTAGGCGATGTGAAAGCTTTGGGGGTTGATTAGTGAAGGATGCTTAAGATAAGGTGAGGAGTATTCAAGCTAAACTTTTAGCAGCCCAGAGTAGACAAAAGAAGTATGCGGATCATAAGGTAATAGATATGGCATTTCAAATTAGTGAGAATGTTCTTCTTAAGGTATCACCCATGAAAGAGGTGATCAGATTTGGTAAGAAAGGTAAGCTAAGTCCATGATACATTGGTCCATTTGAGATTCTTAAATGTGAGGGACAGGTAGCATATATATTGACTTTACCTCCTAATTTATCAAGAGGTCATCCAGTATTTCATGTGTCCGTGTTGAAGAGATATCATGGTGACGGGGATTATATCATAAAGTGGGACTCCATTGTGTTAGACAAGGACCTCAAATATAAGGCGGAACAGATTGCAATTTTTTTATCATGATGTACGTAAGTTGAGCACCAAGGAGATTAAGTTCGTGAAAGTTCAATGGAATTATCATCCAGTTGAGGAAGCTACTTGGGAAATCGAGAGAGACATGCGAGATAAGTATCCCAAATTGTTCGTCGATTTAGGTACTACATCATTCCTTCCTTAGCCAATTTTCCTAGGTTTTGTCACTCGGGGACAAGTGATGGGTAAATTGGTATCTATTGTAATGACTTGTTCCTGTCGTTATATAGATGCAAACGGGGGAAAATTTGGGGCCTGAAAACTTTTTTGTAGTATTTGGATTTTCCCAACCTAGTTCAGATTTGGACGAAATCGGAGTCTTTAAGGTGTAGGGAAATATGGTAACAATTGGTTGATTTATTTATAATTCTGGTTATAAGAGTGGTTAGATAATTTGTTAAGAAATCCGTACGACTTTACGAAATTGAAATTGGGCGACTAGAACTCCCAAAATCGATCTTTGTGTGAAGGGTATTTTTTGAGTATCGTGGGTTTGAGGTGTGTTGTGAAATGAGGATTTTGGAATTCTTTAAATAGCTCCTTGTTTCGTGCCATCCACTTTGGCGGGGATTTGGTTGCTTTGGCGGCGCTATTGTAGCCGGGTGGTGGTTGCTGTGGCTGGCTCGACGGGACTTAAGATCGTTAATAAACCCCTAAACGACCTTATTATGTACTTTTAGACTTTTAGAGCTAAATAACGAACCCCAAGAGACTCCTACTTGTTTTTTCACCATTCTTGAGGCTAAATGTAAGATTTTCACTCCCCGAATCCGTTTTTCGATCCGTAGAACGTAATAGAATGGGTGAATATTGATGGGGGAGGTTTTTTTTTTATAGATTCTATGGTGGAAACAACCATAATTTGGATAATTGGGATCATGGGTTTGATCTAGGGTTCATAGAATTGTTAGTAATTTCGATAATTAGTGATTGTTTATTGATTCCTATATTATACTGATTGTTTGTAGACAAAGAACAAGTGAAACGAATCCGGAAAGGGAAGGATCAAGTTTTTTAGGGTTTCAAGCTTGTGTCAAGGTAGGTGAAGGTTGTGATTTTATGATTGTGTGATGTATGTTTGTTCTTTCTTCATTATGATACCTGCATATATTTGAATGCTGCATTATTGATCACACTTGATATAAATGAGATAGATGAATGATGATTGCCATGAAATCATGACTTAAATGTATGATCTTGAGGATGTATGTGTGATTGTGGTGTGTTGAATGGATTTGGTTGCCACGTTCCAGCATAACTAACTTGGATCTGTTGCCACGTTACGGCATAACAATGGGATCGGTTGCCCCATTCCGTCATAGTTATTGGATTGGATACCACGTTCTTGTATGCTAACTCTTTGGGTTTGGGTACCATGAGAGGACCAATGACTTGATATAACTATGATATTTGAGAATTCTGAAACTGTTCGTTGTTCGTAAATGTTGATAATATTGTATATGTTCGATAGATGCATGTGATTGTATTGTGGTGATGACTTATATTTGTTGCACGTAGTGGGATAGCCGCGTCATCTTACTAGTACACTGTGGTTGTTGTACTGATACTGCACTTGCTCTTATTTTTGGTGACTACGACGCATCTTCAAGCGGCTACTGACAGACCTCGCTTACGAGATTAGTGATCGTTTGAATTTAAGGGTAAGCCAATTCTTCTGGGCTACCATGGGTTCTCTTTCATCTATATCCATAATTTCTGGACTTAAACTTTGTTCTAGTTAGTTGATTAGTTCATTTGAATGGGGTTGTATCCCTTCTTGTTTAGACTTGTTGAACTTTAGATGTCGTGGTATATTGACTTTCAGGTTCTAGGTTATTTCTTTGGCACTGTTTAGTTTGTTGTTAGACTTTTGTTGGAGTTTATGGAAAATCCCTATTTATTTTCTTAGTATTTAACTTGCTTTCGTAACTTAAATGCCTTAGTTTTGGTTTAGTTGCTTGGGTTTGATTGTAGTAGTGGTTCTCCCATCGGAGAGTTAGTGTGGGTGCCAATCATGATGGTCGGAGCTGTACCTTCCCACAAAGCTAACACATATGTTAATTTTAAAACAAATGTGCATGCATCTAGTATATTTTGTGTTAGATAATCTTTTCTCCCACAATATTTTGGTACCATTTAAAATTATAAATTTTTGGTACCTTTTAACATTTTAATTTTTCTTTATTATACCAATATATAAAATATCAAAAGAGAAAAACTTGTTCTTTAAAACAGTTTGATAAGATTGCCCATGAGATAATCCGGCTAAGATATTAGTGTAACTTTTTACAGCTTGGATTGAAATGGACAGAGCTGATAAATGGATGGATTGTACCAAAGTAGGACATATTGTACTAATTATATCTAAATAGGTTATTTTTGTCACTATAGTTTGGGCATCTTATAAATCTATAACCCTTAACATACGCATAATTAATACATATATTGTATTATGTTTATCTCTAATAATATACTAATTAAAAATGTAAAAATGAAGAAAAAAAAAACAGCATACCTCACATACGATCAAAGTTCAGTATCAAGTTAACAATATAGGGCTAGATGAAACAAAGGATAAACAATAATATAGAACAATGAGTTTTCAATCAAACTATTTGAAATATGCTTTCAATTAAATCTGCATAGCGATGCATATTTGAAACAATGAGCATGATAAAAGTACTATATTTAACTTCATCAATGGCTTAGCGTCATTTAAATAAGACAGTTGATTAGCAATAACTGAATCATTCTAGAAGAGCTTTGAACTTTTCTAGCAAATATGGATGGTCTTTGAGAAGTAGGATAACCTACACGTAAAAAAAATAGTACTTCTAAAAAACAGCACGAGGGTTGTCCAAAATATCTATGTACTAAAATTATAAATATGTATCAACTTATCGTACACCTCTTTGGCATTCTTGCACTCCCTTTGAAACATGGAAAAAAATAACTTTGAGCTCATTGTAATTTTCTAAATGTTCCTGCAAGAAGTTATGAGGCAATAAGTTAGGATTAAAGTTTCTTAATTAATAAAAAGGTAGACCTTTTATTATTAAAATCATAAGGTAATATATATGTAATCTCTGTTTTATTCACAAAGTTGAATGCTTGTTCCATCAAATATGTTTTCTCATCTTCATCATTCAAGACTATTTCATAGACCTTGGGTAAAAATGGATTTAAACAGTGGAGCAAACTAGGATGTCCTTTGAATAAATCTTTCGCCTTTTCTATGACACCAACGGTATCAATTCTTTGAGAAATATCAAATACTTAGTTCCACATAAATCATGAAATAACAATAGAAATTAGTGATGATTGACAATAGTCGAATTGTAGTAGTAAACCCTTTTCTCATAAAGTCCATCATAATGACAAGGAATGTGATGTACTTCTCCCTTTGATTTAGAAACTTGTCCTTTAATTGGTTCAAATAAGAGAACGTCTCATCAATCGTCATTTATGCCTTACTAGCACCAGCTCTGTAAACATCATTATCACCACTAATTTTGCCAAGAACACCTCCAGAAACTTGTGATTGACTGTGACAAATAGAACCATTGCTAATAGTTTGTAGTAAAATTTATTTGTCCGATATATTAATATAGTGTTATGTTACACGCTCTTCCGCTTTAAATCAATGTTTATATTGGGATAAATGAAAATTTTTTAATAGTTCTTTCAAAATTGATAAATCCTTTGATATAGGATACAACCAAATATATAGCGGTACTTTTCATACATTGGAGCCCTTAACCTAACAAAGAATTATCAGAAAAATAAAAATCAATCTAGATTGACTCTAACACACGCAACAAAGGGTAAATATTGAAGCTCTATCTTCTGTTGTGCTTCATATTTCTGAGTGGAAGACTAAAAATTGATTTTAACTACTCAATGTTGGTGAGTAATTGCAAAAAATGGCATCTAACATGTCTTGATCACTTATGATACACAAACCATACGTCATAGGAATGAAAAATAAATAATATATCAAAAATTGCTCAAAAATAGTTCAGTACATACAAAATCTACCTAGGAAAAAAACGAATAGAAGGCAAAGATCTTACGAATCTCTATTGGAAAAACCAAATGGAGAGTCATCTCTCACTCTCTTCATGCTGCAAAAATAGCAAAACAAAAATAAGTTTCAAAGTAACAAAAACAAATAAACAAGAGATGCTCCATTTTCTAAATAAACACGCCTTTTGAGATACGTATGAAAAATCAAGTCTCAAGAGATCTATCAACAAAAAATAGATTTTAATCAATTGTTTAGATCAGAGAATATAACAAACATCCTTTTTTGATTCAGTTGTCTCTACCTTTTTCTGCCCTCTCCTCTTTGACTTAGAAGCACTACAACACACACAAGTTTCAGAAATAAAGTGGTAAATAACAAAGAAGTGAGGCTAAAAAATAAATTTTGAAAAAAATATTGATATTGTATATCTTATGTACTTCTAATATCAAATTATGCATATCTATATATTGTATCGAAAAAATTTGGTCAATATTTAAAAGAGGTAAAATGTTAAAATGAACTTAAAATAAGTAATAATTGTTCACATTTTGAAATTATGCTAGATTTTTCTATCACTTTAGATTATATTAAATCACAATTATGAGAATTGCACAACACGCTGTTACAATTTTCTGTGGAATTTTATGTTTGTTAATTAATTTGTAATTTATGCTATCCACCTTCTATTTTTGAAATAATTGCTCGGTCAATTATTTCCTCACAAAAGTCAAGACTATGTGGAATATTTAATGTTTATAATTATGCATCAAATTTTCAAAAGAGGAATTATATTACATCATATTGTATATACTAAATTAATGTTGAATTAGATGACTTTATGAGGGTCGTTTAAATTATTTTACCAAATGAAATGGAATACATTGACTAAGGGATATGTCACGACCCGAGCCTAAACCCTAGATGTGGCCGACACTCGAGAACCATTGTTGGCCCAAGCAAAACCTTGGCCTGGCTTTCCTACTTAGCAGAAGACTTTACTTAAGATAAATACTTTTAAAATAGTACACTAAACTGCTCAAAATATAACTTAGAATGTATTCTAATAACATTCACTGCCAAAGTGGCAACTCAAGTCTCAACATAACTGAAAAGGAAAAGTAAAGACTCATGAACTAAGATCAATTAACTCTGTTTATAAAGCCTCTAAACAACTGACATGGACGTCGGACAATAACCACGATATCCTAATGAATTAAAATAGTGAAAGCAATATGAGGATCCTCCGGAAAGATAGGAGGCTCACCAATTTACTCTGAATGCTCAACTGGATCAACGAAGCACTGGATGCTGATCCTGATTACCTATATCTGCATCATAAGACAGTGCAGGCCAAATGGCATCAGTACATTGAATGTATGAGTATGCGAGTTGGAATGCTAAACATAACTTAAGCTTGAAAAGAAATTAAAGAACTTACCTGGCTCAACTAAACTCAATATAACTGAACTCATTTCAATATAATGTATTTTAAAACAAGTGCATTATAAAGAAAAGTTGTTTTAAAAAATGATGCCAACTCTGTGTGTATGCAAAGATACATATAATTTTGAGCTATATGTAAAAATACAAATAATCTGATGTATATAAAAATACAAAATACTATTGTGGGAGTTTCTCTAATCGACAACCATTACTTAAGAGCTATAGTGATGATACAACACTTTACCTCACACTGCCAAGGACTATCCTATACCTTGCCAAGGGTATAGGACATAACTCACTAAGTGGATCCACTAGTCTATGCTATAAAACATTATAGGGTTCATCTAAAAAGTAAGACCCTTTTCTACCCATGATGGCTACATGGTTTATGGAGACGTGAGTTATCTGAACTCAAGCTCATCCCCTTATTGGTGCTCAATACTACTCCTAAAATATGATACTAGCTCTTTATGTTTAAAAACATACTTTTTCTGTGATTTGAGATAATTGCTCAAAAACTTAGCTCAAAGGCTATCTTGGAAATCAAAGTTTCCCCTCTTGCTTTATTGTGAAAGCATTATTCTTTAACTAAAAACTAGCCCAAAGGCTCTTAACTAAAAAACTAGTTTAAAGGTTCTTTACTCAAAAACTAGCTCAAAGGCTCTTTACTAAAAAACTAGCTCAAAGGCTCTTTTGAAAGCTCTTTTGAAAATCTCAATTTCTGTTCTTATTTAAATGTGAAAACATTTTAAACTCTTTTGGGAATACATAGTCCGCATATACTTTTGAAGAAATGAACTTCAACTGTACTCTTTACTGAACTCACAACTTAAGTCTTTAAAACAGAGCTAAAACGTTTGTAAAAGACTTTTGTAAAACTTTATGAACTTCTCTTGACTTGACTCTTAACTTTTCTTGACTTGACTCTTAACTTCTATTGACTTGACACTTAATTGGTCCTTGAATTAAATTATGGATTCTAGGATTTTGATTTGTGATTGGAAGGATCTCATGATGTTTAGGAATGATTTTAGATAACTAAACATAAGAAAAATGATCAAAATCGATATCTAAGGGTGGGTCCGCAATGCGGAGAAACATTTAAAAGTTAGTTTCGAAATGAATTTTGAGGAAGAACACTCCATGATGTCTCCACGATGCGAAACAAAATTTCCTAAATCTGGGAAATGGCTTTGCGATGTGCCACCACTGCCAAATTTCGTTCGACGAAATCACTTTTTCATTTTTCAGCTCTAAATCCTCTAAACTACATGGGTTCTTTCCCCAAACACTTAAAAACATTTATATGATAAAAGTACATTAGATTCAACTCAAAAACACAACTAACAACATGAATCAATCTCAAGAAACTCCAATCAACACAATCCATAAGAATTGAAACAAAATTTATCAAGAACTCAAGGATTTACTTTCAAATCTAATAACTTCACTGAAATTGAATCATTATTGGTGCATGGGTGAACTAACCCAACGCTATGTGATCTCACATACCTTGTAGGGATCATCCCCAATGAAATCCACAAACTAAACTAGACGAACTTAACGATTTCCTTGTTTCTCCTTCTCTTTTTTCCTCTTCTTTCCTCTTGTCTAAAACCCTAACTCTTTTCCAAAAGCATAAAACTGACCAATTTCAATTTAGACCCTTAAATAATTCACTAAAATGAATTTAATTAATTTGATATGGAAAAGACTGAAATACCCTTCAAAAATACAGATTGGACATTTCCTTATTTGAACAGTCCAACTTCCAATGGGCGTATCTCACTCATACGAACTCAGAATCGTGCAAACTTGGCTGTGTTGGAAAGATCATTCCAAGATATTTCCTACCATATCTGGAAGTGCTCGTAACTCATCCTGAGCTTAAAGGTATGGCAGTATGAAGTTGACCAAAAACTCACTTTTTCGTAACTTAACAAAATTTCCAGATTTTCATTCTTTCCAGAAATGACTATTTCCAATTATTGGTTTCTTCCTATTTATTTCAAATTGCGAGATGTTATAATATCTCCCCCTTGGGAACATTCTTCCTCGAATGAGATTACTCTTATTAGGCTAAGGGCGTAACATGCAACATTTAGTTCCAACACCGAAAAGTAATGCAAAACAACATGCCAACTTATAAATAAATACTTAAGAAAGGATTAGTGCCTTAATATGGAATTTCTCCTGGATTTGAAGAGATGTGGATATCATTTCTTCATATCTTCCTCAGCTTCTCAAGTAGCTTTCCTAACAAACTGGTTCCTCCAAACAACTTTGAATTATGCTACCTCTTTTGTTCTCAACCTGTGAACTTGGAAATCTAGAATCTGAACAAGAATATCTTCATAAGATAAGCTATCTTTGATCCCAATATCTTCTATTGGTATAATCAATGAAGGATCTCCCATGCACCTCTTTCAACATGGAGACCTGAAATACCAAATGAATTGCTGCTAACTCTTGCGGTAGCTCCAACTCATAAACTACATTACCTACCCTTTTCAATATTCTGTAGGGGCCAATATACCGGGGACTAAGCTTCCCCTTCTTACCCAAATCTCTTAACGTCCTTCATGGGTGAAACCTTTAAGTACACCCAATCATCTACTTCGAACTCTAACTCCCTTCTCCTAACATTAGTGTAGGATGTCTGAAGACTCTAGGTTGTTCTCAATCTATCTTTAATAACTTTCACTTTCTCCATAGCTTGACGAACTAAGTCTGGTCCTATTAACCCAACTTCATCAACTTCAAACCATCAAATAGGAGATCTGAATCTTCTCCCATAAAGAGCTTCGTAAGGAGCCATCTGGATGCTAGAATGGTAACTATTGTTGTAAGCAACTCAATGATAGGTAGGTGATCATCCCAATTATCCTTGAAATCAATCACACAATCTACCTTAATACCTCAAAACACCATCTCCCCCTTGATCAAAACCATCACTTTTTGCTTATGAACACTTGCCTTAATTCAAGCAAAACAAGATCTTGGTCTTGCTTCTCTTTTACTTCTGACACTAATGATGATCCAGTCCCATTTATCACAACCACTCCTCTTCCTGTGGAATCCATCAGTCAGACTCCTAAGCATGCAAGTCTATGCACCTCTTTAACTAACTCCTTCTTATCTTCCTCAAAATAGGCGGTACTACCCATAGGCAATCCACTCAAGGCATAAGCAACAACATTAGCCTTACCTGGGTGATAAAGAATACTCATGCCATAATCCTTGAGTAATTATAACCACCTCATCTTTCTGAGATTATGCTCTTTGTGACTAAACACATACTGAAGACTCTTGTGATCGGTGAACACATCTATATGAACACCATAAAGATAATGGCACCATATTTTCAAAGCAAATACTACAACAGCCAACTCTAAGTCATGGGTTGGGTAATTTTCTAATGAACTTTCAACTGTCTAGAGGCATAAGCTATAACTTTTCCATTCTACATTAACACACAAGTCAAACCAACTCTAGATGCATCATAATACACCATAAAATCTTGTGTACCTTCTAGTAAGGTCAAAACTAGGGCAGTAGTCAACCTCTTTTTCAATTCCTGAAAGATTTTCTCACAAGATTCAAACCATTGAAACTTAACTATCTTATGAGTCAAGTTGGTCAAAGAGGATGAAATAGACGAGAACCCCTCTACAAACCTCCTATAATATCCAGCCAAACCCAATAAAATCCTATTATCAATTGGAGATGTGGGCTTAGGCCAATTCTACACTGCCTCATCTTTTGGGTATCAACTTTAATTCCCTCTCCAGACACGATGTGGCCTAAAAATGCCACAGATTCAAGCCAAAACTCACACTTAGAGAACTTGGCATACAACTCTTTATCTTTTAAAGTCTGGAAAACTACTCTGAGATGACTAGCATGATCTTCTTCGTTCCTTGAATAGATAAGTATGTCATCAATGAAGACGATAATGAAAATATCTAAATATGGTTTGAAGACTCTATTTATAAGGTCCATGAATGCTACTGGTGCATTAGTCAAGCGAAAGTACATGACCAAAAACTCATAATGACCATAATGGGTCCTGAATGCTATCTTTGGAATATCACATTCCCTTACTTTCAACTGATAGTAAACATATCTGAGGTCTATCTTATAGAAACAAGAAGCACTCTGAAGCTGATCGAACTATTTTGAGATGACTAGCATGATCTTCTTCGTTCCTTGAATAGATAAGTATGCCATCAATTAAGACGATAACAAACATATCTAAATATGGTTTGAAGACTCTATTCATAAGGTCCATGAACGTTGTTGGTGCATTAGTCAAGCCAAAAGACATGACCAAAAACTCATAATGACCATAATGGGTCCTGAATGATGTCTTTGGAATATCACATTCCCTTACTTTCAACTGATGGTACACAAATTTAAGGTCTATCTTAGAGAAACAAGAAGCACCCTGAAGCTGATCGAAAAGATTATCAATTCTCGAAAGAGGATACTTATTCTTGATGGTAACCTTGCTCAATTGACTACTATATACACGTCCTAAGGGAACCATCTTTCTTCCTCACAAATGGGATCGGAGTGCCCCAAGGTGAGATACTTGGTTGAATAAAACCTTTCTCTGAAAGATCTTTCAAATGCTCTTTTTACTCTTTCAACTCTACTGGGGCCATTTTATATGGCGGAATAGAGATAGGAAGAGTATCTGGAAGAATGTCTATACCGAAGTCTATTTCTCTCTCAGGAGGGACTCCAGGAAGATCATCTCACTACAAAATTTTATGCCTTCAACCACCCTAGAAAAGTGTGGCCTAAACTATCAAAAAATGTAGCCTTTGATCAAAGGCCACATTTTTCAACTTTAGGCTACACTTTTCTAGGGGTGGCCTAAAGCAGCGTAACCTTTTACTTTAGGCCACCTTTTCAAGTGTTGTCTTATCAGCTACACTTCATAAGTGTGGCCTATAATGTAAAATGGCCACACTTTGCATTACCCCTTATAGCAACATTTCTATCTCCTACAACTACAATTTTAAGCGTAGCCTTTGCTTCCTTATTGGCTACTCTTCTGAAGTGTTGCATTTTCTAGCTTATCTACAACAACACTTTGAAGTGTAGTCTTTTCCAATATACCAATTTCCAATTAATAAGCTACAAAATTAGCTTCCCTATGGCAACACCTTTGAAGGGTTGCAATGTTATTTTGGCTATAAAAATATTTAAATGCCAAAATATTTTAATTGAAAAATGAGAATATTTTTGTATAATAAATAATCATTAAATTAGCTAATAATTAATTCAAATATATATATATATATATATATATATATATATATATATATATATATATATATATATATATTTGCAATAAACATAAAAAAAAAAAATTGTCTTGTACTACACATACTTATAAAGCAAAACTTTATGTACTACCAATAAATTTCACAAAACCAAATATAATATATTCAAACTTCTACAATAGTTCAAAAACTCTTCATCATCTACCTCAATCAATCAAGTTGATTGCCGACACATTCCTACACATTCAAATAAAATTAAAAATCAGAAACAAACCATGTTCAACAAATCAAACATTAGAAAGAAACCATGTTCATTGTTTTCATCTTTTCTTTCCTCTTTATAAAAATGACTTAGTTAAGGAGGTTGAGAACGTAATCACTCAACCGCCTTTGAGTTCAGCCCTCATGCTGGAGGAGCATTTCGCAGATGTTTTCTGAAGGAACAATTAACATATACACAATCAGTTTATTATTTTGTTTCGCTAGTAAATCAAGTTTTAGTTAAAGAGAACATGGAGAGGGCGGAGCAAGCAACCAAGTAGACTTAATATATTGTAAATTGGTTACCTACCTATGGTAGCTGGAATATGTTCCATGTAGCCTGCAAATGTTCTCAATTAGTACCTGCTCAGCAATTTGAAATTGCAATTAGATTGAGTGCAGACTGAGAGAGATCTGGAGATAGGATACATGTACCTGCTCAATAAGAATAAGAATAAGAATAAGAATATATATACCTTCTCAAGTATAAGAATAAGGATCTCAAAATATGTACCTGCTCATCAATTTGAAATTGAAAATCAGTTTTAGTGACCTCAAGCATCTGGATTTCAATCCTAAAAACAGGTCCAAATAAAACGACACAAGGATGAAAAAATTAATCATATAATTCAACTATGAAAATAAAAGACATCATATCAATTTTTCTATTACATGGGATAGGGAACACGAATATACTAAGAATTAAACATACATTTATCATGTGATATAGATTCCTATCGATACCATTAGAAGGTAAGAAAGCATCCACTGGAAAAGCAATTCCATTGAGGCCAAAAACAACATATTCAACTTATGCTTAGAAACAAGGACATAATAGTCTTAGTTACTACTACTAGTACTCTATTTAGTTCCCCTAAATAATGGACTCATCTGAGGCAATGTTTGGTGGAGTAGCCAGAACAAACCAACTTGCAGCTCCCTGAGGCAAGGATATGGCAGAAGAAGAACAACATTTGCTTGCTTGTTGATGCCCGTACTTCTTCCTGCTGATGCTAACTTTGCTAGCCCTATCATCCACTGAAGCTTGCCGTGCTTTACTTATCTTGACTGCCTTCATCGGAGAGAAGAATGTCTTGAGTAACATACACACAGAGAATTAAAGTGGCATTCAATTATCAAGAACATAGATAGTTAATTAGATTGAGTGCAGACTGAGACAAATCTAGAGATAAGATACATGATACTCACATGAGGTGTGATGGTAGTTTTTGTGGTTATAGTTTATCTTGATGTTGAGGCTTGGAGAAATCCTTCGCCAACGTTATAAGGGACATCATATAAGTTGATAAGAGTAGTTGTCTTGTTTCCAATTGAGTAGTTCATCATGTTATCCCCAGCTTCATAGCAAGTTTCACTGGATATGGTGGAGACAGTAACAGTGACTTCTCGTCTTTCAGGCACAAGGTCCTTGCTCTGATCATTTGATCTATCCATTGTTACATCTACTGCTTGCATTCCATGTTTCTCACTTCCTTGTTCCACTTCCTTTCTCTTAACTTCAAAAAATTGTTCAGCCGACAACATAAATGTTGTGATCGCCTATCTTTTTCTTCTAGTTTAGACACCAGGTTCATAAACTTTTCCTGTATTCATCACCCAATTAACATTTAACAGTTGACAAAAATTACAATCACATGGTTAATTATCACGCTTCATGAATAGAAAAGATGCATCATAAGAATAGATAATGCTACTCTATGATTACGAAATTTAGCTCACTTAGTTTTAGAAGGGAAAAATTCTGAAAAACACATCAAGTATCGCACTAGCAAGGTGAGATTTCATGCATGTAGGGAAAGTTTAGTTCAAAGGCAAACTTGAATGGCTATGAAACTATGTAAGATAATAGAATAAATGATTCTCTGAGGAGATGCCACATGACCTAGCTCAACTGCCTCATGCTTCTACTTTTCTAGAGAGAAAAAGTGAAGTAGTAGGAGCTTGCTTTCAAGTTCCTTTTGTCACCGCCTTTCCCTTCCTAACAAAAATAGTATTACAAGATTTTAACTACCAATATTAACAGGACTAAAAAAAAAAGAGAAGGAACATCATTATGGATTTTCACTTGGTTTCAAATATGAGTTCAAATTTAAGAGCAAATTTTGCTAATACTTGAATTAAAAGTTTTTCATACTAAATAACAGAAGAATTAATGCAAACAAAATATATATAATTACTCAAAACAAGATTTGTAAATGTATGTCAACAAAATCAAATAAAATGTCATGGAAAATTTTAGAACCACACTCAAATTTTTCACTTTGGGTGTCACTTGCTCATAATTCAAACTTAAATGTCTCAACACAAATTAATAAGCACAAAGGTAATTAATCAAATGAGCATTTTGAGAACACAAACCAGAACTTCAATTTCTACAAATTGTTTGATTTTTGAATGTCCATTCTAAACCAGAAAGAAAGGAAAATTGAAGCATTCTTAAGAGAAAAATCTCCAAAATTTTACCAAGGTGGGGTGATTAAAGATGACATCAATCAAGTCAAAATTGAAGATACCACCTTGTACAACTTTGGCATGTTAGCAAATACAAGTACAAGATTTCAATCAACTAGCAAGCTGGGCAAGGAGGCTTTGGTCCAGTCTACAAAGTAATGTTTCTTGACACATCTCTATAGTGTTCCTGAAAAGTGCAAAGAATATGAAATAAACTAGATTGATTATCTGCAGGGAAAATTTCTAGATGGACAAGAAATTGCAGTAAAAAGGCTTTCACAGTCTTCTTGTCAGGGGCTATAGGAATTTAGGAATGAGTTAATCATGATTTCTAGACGTCAACATCATAATCTTGTAAGACTCCTCAGCTGCTGAACAGATGGTGAGATGTGTACATTTTGGATTATTATGTGTTCAAGAATATGCAGAAGATAGGCCAAATGTCTCCACGGTATTGTCAATGCTCACTAGTGATATCACTAAACTACCTACTCCTAGACAACCTGTATTTACCGGAGGACATGCTTCACCACAACAAAGATCTTATAACAGCCAAGGGTCCGTGAATGTCAATACCATAACTGTATTGGAACCACGATAGGATGCAAAGTTTTCAACAGGTAGGCAAAGATCATTACTTTCCTTTGAATGGTAACAGTAGCATAATATTTCTTCCTTTTGAATGTGCAGTGTTGAAGTGTGCGCAAATTAGTCAAGCATAAGATTATAGATCATTTAAAAGAATGTTGACTGAAGAAATCAGTTCCACACTAGATTTCATCTATCTTTCTATTTCTAGATTGAGCCATCAGTACTTTTGTAATTTCTCTTCGAGTAATCTCTCCCAATCTTCAGTCATTTGCAAACATCCCTTTTACTCTCAAATATTTCGGCCAAAAATCTTTATCACGCACCTAAAAATGTGTTAAGAAATCATTTTAACCCTAAAGAATCAAAAGAATTACAAAATAAAATGCATCAACATCTAACCTTCATTTACTGTTATTTTCTTAATAGACTAAATAAGTACGACAAAGCAACTGAACATTTTATTATAACATTTCAATTTATGTATTCTCAAAGCTCGTGCATAAACTGAATAATCTAAGTATAACCCTACATAACATTATCCCTCATTGATAAAGAACTATATTTACTAGATGATAACTGCTCCACAAAGTAATATGCCCACTAATAAATGACATTTCTTAAGCATACTTCCAATCAGATGAACTGAATATATATTCTAGAATAATGCAATATTGAAAAAGTTTATACCCCTATAAAAAGGTCTTCATACTGTCTAACAACTTCAATTGAATTTGCTGATGGAAAGAAGATGAACTGTAGTGTAACAAGATGCTGCATCACTATTTTTCCTCTCCCTTTGCCACTATTAATAGCTAAAATCCTAGGGATTACAACCTTAAAAGTTGATGCGTTGAAAATTCTATTTTCTCAACAAGGCATACATGGTGAGGTGAGGATCTACATTACCAAAAACAAACAACACAGAGAAGACAATTCTAAGATTTCTCAAATTCCCTTGGCAAGTCCAAAAACATTGAGTGTTCAAAATACATTTGTCTTAATTATTGAAAAATGCACAAACAAAATTCATAAATGTGCTTTCTAAGAATCTAACTTCAGAGAACAATAAAAATGAGTAGAAGGAAACTTTTGCAATTACTTAATATTAATAATATTAAAGTGTAAAAAATGGGGAAGCAGGCAAAGCAAGGTGATAAATTTGGTCAACGTCAATAAAAAATGGATCAGCCATATCCGCATCATTAATGGCTAAGTAACATCCGCACAAGAAGAGATTGACATAAGCATATAAACATGATGGTTCCTGTAAAGCTAGAGTGATAAGCACTATGCATTTAAACAGAGCACCAACAATAAATTAGAGCAACATTGATATTATACTACAACCTCATCATCCTTGTAATCTTTGTTGTTGTTGTTATCAACAAGGAAAATCATATTGTAGTCAAACATATATGCCAAAATCGAAAAACCAAAGCACTACTTTTTCATGGTGAAATGGGTAAATCAAAATCTGTGGTTTACCATGAAAAACTAGACAAATCATAATCAGTGATTCCATTGGAGGTACCCTTCGTATGCCTGATGAAATTTGTTGAAGAGTTGACAGTACAATGAGAAACCCTTAAGAATGAATGATATTTTTTAGGGCAATACTCTTGCTTTTAAGAAATTGGGGGGAAATAGACCAACAGGGAAAAATATTAGTTTTTGGATAAAAAATTATTAGAATTAATATAGCACATTTATAAAGTGTTGTTTGAAGTGTTGAAAATACACCACACTTAAAAGTGTGATCATATGTATAAAAAAGTGTTGCCAATTTTTTTTATTATTCGGCAACGTTTATAATGTGCAGCCTATAATTATGAAGAGTACATTTTATAAGTGTTGCCAAAATTTCTGTGGCCAAAACCTCTATACAAAAGTTACGCCTTAAAAGTGTTCTCTTAGATATATTTGGCAACACTTTTTAAGCGTTGCCTCGAGTTGGTGTGGCCGTAGGCCATAGTTGGTGTAGTGTCAGGAAAGACTTCTGGAAACTCTCTTACTACTAGAATTGACTGAATAGGTGGTATCTCAACACTTGAGTTAATAACTCGGACTAAGTGATAGACACACCCCTTAGAAACTAACTTCCTTGCCTTAAGGTACGAAATAAAATGACCCTTAGGCAATGCTGAACTACTCTTCAACTCAATCACTGGTTCACTAGAAATTGGAAACTGGAACTTGACTACTTGAGTTCTAGAATCTGTTGATGCATAACAGGCATGAAGACAGTCGATACCTAGAATGACCTCAAACTCTACCATTTCTAGCGTAACTAAATCAACCATGATACTCTTGTGATTAATGGAAACAAAGCAATCACGATAGACTCTTTCTACTAGAATAGGCTCACCAACAAGTGTAGAAACACTAAGTGGTTCACTAAGTTGCTCAGGAATAACATCAGAATTCATAGCAACATATAGAGTTACAAAAGATAAGCTCGCTCTTGGATTCGCGTTGTGGATTTACTCCCCAAACTGACCATTTCTCATGATTAACTATCTAAAACTCATTTAATCATCATAACATCCTTCATATCATAAATCATAACCTTGAATTCATAATTCAAATTCAAGGTAGAGTTAATAGTCAAGTCTTGAGAGATATTCGAGTCATTTAAAAAAGTCATTTACAAATCTTTTAAACTTGTTTTAAGACTTGAGCATTTAAGTTTGAGGAAGAGTATAGTTGAGTTCATTTTCTTTAAAATGGTATATGGGAGTAGATCCCAGAGAAATGTTTTTACATTCAAGAAAAAGAGGAAACACCGATATCCAAAAGAATTCATTGTAGGCTTAGGGCATTACAAACTTGGTATCAGAGCACATAGTTCAAGAGTCCTAGGGTTTCTATGGAGTAGTGTCTGTAGAGTCCTAGTTATCGGTGTGAAGGGCGCTACATCTATAATTAGAAGGCTACGACATTTAGGAACTAACTCATTTTTTCCATACTCTTTTTGTGCGATAGAGTTTGTCTCTATAAGGTTTCTTCTAACTCGTTATTGCAATTATCTTTCAGATCATGCCTCCACGAAGAGCTTTTTGAGGTAGTCCTGCTAGGAGAAACGTTGAGGATCAAGGGGTACCCAATGCACCATAAGTGGAACCCCAAGGAGAGGTCACGAATGCTGAGTTCTGGGAAAATATCCAGATGCTAAGTTAAGTAGTGACCAACCAAGCTGTGAAACAAAGTGAGGTTTGATAGGATGTGACCGATACGTCCAGGATCTGGGAGTTCATAAGGATGAATTCTTCACCAATTCAGGTATCACTGAGGATTTGGAAAACACTATGGAAGAGCTACATAAGATTTTTGAGATTATGCATGTTGTTGATGCTGAGCGAGAAGAACTATATGCATATAACCTGAAGGGTGTCACTAGAATCTGATTTTACCAATGGAAGAATAATAGAGCTGAAGTTGTACCAATTGTGAGGAGGCGGTGTTACAAGAGGCCTTCTTGGGGCATTTCTTTTACTGTGAACTGAGAGAGTCCAAGGTAAGGAAATTCTTCATTCTTAAATTGGAATCTATGAGCGTACATGAGAATAACCTTAAGTTCACTAAATTATCCTGCTATGCCTCGAAGATGGTTGCTAACACGAGGAGCAGGATGAGTCTGTTCGTTGTTGGGTTGTCTCGTTTGTCTAGGAGGGAAAGGCAGCTATGTTGATAGGAGACTTATGATCCATGTGAAATAGGCTGAGGAAGATAAGCTAATAGGTAGAGAAGAGTTCTGAAACAAAAAAAAAACTAAGACAACAGGGAACGAGTCCGCACAACAGAAGAGTGATGAGAAGTAGTCATCTTTCCAACAACAACAAAATGGAATTGATGCATCGTGTGCTAGTACACATGTACAAATTAATACAGGTGAGTCCATGAATCAAAATTCTCAAACCTTTAGAGCTAGACCTGTACAATCTCAAGGTAGTGTGGCACAAGGAGGTAATGGGACTCCTGCATGTGTTAAGTGTGGTAGGAACCACCTAGGAGCGTGTCGTGAAGGCTCCATTGGTTTCTTCAAATGTGGTCAGAATGGCCATTTCATGAGACGGTACCCTAAGAACATGCAAGGAAATGGCATTGGAAAAATAGAGCCCAATCTTCTTCAGTGGCTCTGCCAGACAGAGCTAGACCAAAAGTAGCTACTTTAGGGATAGGCAGAGGAGAAAACCGTATGTATGCTATCACTAGTCATCAAGAGCAAGAGAATTTACCAGATCTTATCATTGTTATGATCTAAGTATTAACTTATAATGTTTATGCTTTGCCAGATCCAGATGCGAGTCTATCTTTTTTAAATCCTTATGTTGCTATGAATTTTGATATATTTCCTGAGTAATTTCTTAAGCCGTTCAGTGTTTCCACACCTGTTGGTGAGTTTATTCTAGCTGAGAGAGTGATGTGAATCGGTCGTATTTCCAATAAAAGGAAAATGGACTTGCTTCACCGTTTGCTAGTACACCTGCACCAATGAGCAGAGGTGAGTTCATGAATCAGAATTATCAAAACTTCAGAGCTAAACCTATACAGTCTCAAGGTAGTATGGCATAAGGAGGTAATGGGACTTTTGCATATGTTAAGTGTGGTAGGAACCACCCAGGAGCGTGTCGTGATGGCTCCACTGGCTGCTTCAAGTGTGGTCAGGATGGTCACTTCATGAGAGATTACCCTAAGAATAGGCGTGGAAATGGCAATGGGGGCAATAGTGCCCAATCTTCTTCAGTGGATCTGCTATACAGAGCTAGACTTAGAGGAGCTACTTCAGGGACAGGCAGATGAGAAAACCGTCTGTATGTTATCACCAGTCGTCTAGAGCAAGAGAATTCACCAGATGTTGTCACTGTTATGATCAAAGTCTTTACTTTTGATGTTTATGATTTGGTAGATCCAGGTGCAAGTCTATCTTTTGTAACTCCTTATGTTGCTATGAATTTTGTTATCCTTCCTGAGCAACATCTTAAGCCTTACAATGTTTTCACACCTGTTGGTGAGTCTATTCTAGCTGAGAGAGTTTATCATGATTGTTCCATTTCCGTAAATAACAAGGACACCATGGCTTAAGTAGTCGAGTTAGACTTGGTAGATTTTGATGTTATTCTAGGTATGGACTGGCTTCATGCCTATTATGCCTCAGCTGATTTTAGAACATGAGCAGTTAAGTTCAAGTTTCCTAGTGAACCATTTATACAATGGAGGAGTAGTTCAATAGTGCCTAAGGATTATTTTATTTCGTACATTAAGGCGAGAAAGTTAGTTTCCAAGGGGTGCACTATTAGTCTGAGTTAATGAATGTAGTGTTGAGACATCACCTATTCAGTCAGTTCTAGTTGTGAGTGAGTTTCCATAGGTCTTTCCAGATGATCTTCTCTAAGTCCCTCCTGAGAGAGAAATAGACTTCAGTATAGATATTTTTCCCGATACTCGTCCTTTCTCTATTTTGCCATATATAATGGCTCCAATCGAATTAGAAGAGTTAAAAGAGTAGTTGAAAGAACTTCTTGATAAAGTATTTATTCGACCATCGTCTCACCCTGAAGCACTCTAGTCTTATTTGTGAGGAAGAAAGATAGTTCTCTTAGAATGTCTATAGATTACCATCATTTGAATAAGGTTACTAACAAGAATAAGTATCCCCTTCTAAGAATTAATGATCTCTTCAACCAACTTCAGGGCTCCCCTTGTTTTTCTATGATAGACCTCAGATCAGGCTATTATTAGTTGAGAGTACGAGAAAGTTTCCCTAAGACAGCTTTCAGGACCCGCTATGGTCATTAAGAGTTTCTTGTTATGTCTTTTGGCCTAAATAATGCTTATGCAACATTTATGGATCTTATGAATAGAGTACTCAAGCCTTATCTAGATATGTTTTTTTTTATTGTATTCATTGATAACATTTTTAATTTATTCAAGGAATGATGAGGATCATGCTAGCCATCTCAGGTAGTTCTTCAAACTCTCAAGGATAAAGAGTTGTATGCCAAATTCTCTGAGTGTGAATTTTGGCTTGAGTCTATGCCATTCTTAGGCCACATTATTTCTAGTGATCGAATTCTAGTTGATACTCAAAAAATTGAGGCAGTGCAGAACTGGCCTAGACCCACATCTCCAACTGATATTAGGAGTTTCTTAGGATTGGCTGGTTATTATAGGAGGTTTTTCAAGGGGTTTTCATCTATTTCATCCCCGTTGACTAAGTTGACTCAGAAGGCATCAAAGTTTTAATGGTCTGAAGCTTGTGAGAAGAGCTTTCAGGAATTGAAAACTAGGTGGACTACTGCCCCACTATTAACCTTACTCGAAGTATGCAATGTTTTGTTTTATATTGTGATTCTCCCAAAGTTGGACTGGGTTGTGTATCAATGTAGAATGGTAAGGTTATAGCTTATGCCTCCAAACAGCTTAAGATTCATGAGAGGAATCACCCAACCTATGATCTAGAGGTGGTTGTTGTTGTATTTGTTTTGAAAATATGGCGTCACTATTTTTATGGTATTTATGTAGATGAGTTTACCGATCACAAGAGTCTCAATATGTATTTAGTCAGAAAGATCTTAATGTCATGACCCAAGGGTACTCCCTAGACGTAACACGACACATAGGACCTTGAAACGAACCATGTAAGCCACTTAGCGTATTATAACATAATTAAAGAACAGTGAAGAGTAAAAACACATTTTCAAGTCTTAAGAAATTTTTTCATAAAATCAAGCGGAAATCTAGACTTGTATCATAAATCCATCTATTACAATCGAAGTCTTAATTGCGGTCACAACCCTTAACAAGATATTTCTCAAATGAAAGTACAAGAAAGGAAACTAGAAAATCATCATCCGTCCTCAAACCATGAGGACTCACATATAAGCAAGGAGAATAGTCAATCCAAGTTGTTGCACAAGAGAGAGATAACCTCAAGGACCGGAACCTACAATTATAGAAAAATGTAGAAGAAATATGGGTTAGTACAAAAATGCACTAAGTATAATGGCCATGCAAGAAATCATTGAAAGCATGCTATAAAGGACATTTTGGTTGAAAAACATGCCTTTTACTAAGTTTGAACTCATCATGAATACAATTGGAAATCATAAGTCATAAGCCATATTGTCATGCATAGATCATTATATCACAATAGCAAAATATCATAAGTACTCTCAAAGTCTACTTGGGCAATGCATGATTAAGATCCCATACTCCTATCCATACTAACTAAAGCTTCTTGAGTAGCTATATGGTCTATAAATCATATTCTTGTCCATATTAACATATTAGGGAATAAGCCTTAACCGACATAGACCACGTGAGCTAACATTGAATCTAGTGTCTACCCCACACCGAAAAGAGGTGTCCTACTTGCCTAAGATAGAACAATACTCTTAGCTTAGGTGGATCTACTAGCTAAAGACCTATGAGAGCACACAGTTATGGGATAATGGGATTTCTACTAGAAACCCAACCTCAACTAATGGAAGAGCTTCCATTCCAAGATATTGGTATTAGGAAAACCAAACCTCAACTAACGGAAGAGCTCCAATCTCATATCAATATCCACTCGGTGCTAAGCATTTATTCCCACATTTTACATATTAAGCCTTGACTTAAGTTCATAATCATGGAAGGATGTCTTGATACTCAATCCAACATAATCATACTATAGCTCCTAAATTCATTAGGTGAGAGTAGTCATCCAACCTTAAAATCCATACATGTGACAAACCTTTTACATCATATCATATTCATACATAATTGTGCACATAAGGATCCTCATTGAAAAGTACAATAACTAGATCATAACATATTCACTTTACTCTCAAAGTGTTCATAAAACATATTCATAAACCTCATAGTCATGCATAATTCACATATATTGCCTTTCAAAGACTACAATCCATCAACACATATAGAATTAATACATTACACATGGATAATAACATGATTCAAGTAACCCAACTATAACAAGCCTAATCTCATATCATCCTTCTAAAATCAACAATTCACATCATAAGATCCAAATTTGGGAAATTAGGGATTTCATGGGTTCTTGGAGAAATTCATCATAAATCAACAATAAATCATCAATTTGATCAAAATCCATCATAAATCAACCATTAAAAATATTTTTGGAAAGAACCCACAAGATTGAAGTCAAACCCTATATTTAGGGAAATCACTAGATTTGACATTGAATTTTGAGGGACTCCTTGGATGGAAATTATCAAAGGATGAAAGACTACCATAACTTGGTAATTATTCTTCAAATAATTTGAGTGAAATAGCCTTGATTCATCAAGCCCTAGCTCCTATTTCACTCTTCTTCTTCCTTTAGTTCTAGAGAGAGAAATTTTGTGTAGAAGATGAACTCTGGGTTTTTGATTTGGGTCTTTGGAAAATATGAAGTAATAGGGTGTATTTTGACTTAAAAATCCTTATATAGTTGTATAAAAATAATACAAAATGACCTCACTTTGATAGGGCATAAAAAGGAAGTTCCCAAATTACCCCCTCATTAAAGTCACCTCCACAGGGACCACGAGGGGCCCCACTAGTCGTGCTCCCATCCGTGTTCTTGAGGCAGTGGCTTGGCACATTGTGCCTTTAGCCCACAAACCTGAGTAAATCCCATGAGGGGCACCACAAGCCGTGGAGCTAGCCACGGGTCGTGGTCCCTCTCGTGGACCTTGAGGAAGTGGCTAGGCCACTTGCTTGCCACCCTCACACCCCTAACTATCTTCCATGAGCCTTCCCACTAGCTTGATCATCACCACAAGCTGTGTAGTGGCTCATGAAGAGAGAGGGATGTTTATGGAAGATTTGGCAAGACTACTGCCTAGCCCTCCCACGAGTCTTGGTCTTGACCACAAGTTGTGGTGATAGGTGTTGTAGGTGGGGCAGTTCCAACACCAAAGGTAGCTACCTTAAACCACTCTTTTGGATCTTGCCCGCCATCCTTGATTCTAACCCTTTTTCCTTGAATTTTCCCCGACCTTTTAGCTATAGTTTAGGCTACTAATTTCCTGGGTGTTATATTATCTCTGTTAAACCCCATATATCTATTGACCTAAGCTAGAGCCTAACGTGTAGTCTAGTAGCCTAATGAAGTTAAAATGTAAGGTGAGAGTCTCAAAATAATTTCCCTAACTTGGTACTAAGGTCCTAGTACTTAAATTTCAAGGAATGGCTCCCACAAGGACCCCCAAGGGTCCTTGATGAGAGCCAAGGGGCTGATCTAAAAGCTACCAAAAGCATTATCATCCACGAAACAAAGAACCACGGTATGGATTGACTCATGCCCCATAGATGGAAGTCGTGAGTTAGGACTTAGTCTCCTCAATTGAGCCCCAAAACTTCCTAATCTCAGTCTCATTTAATGCCTGGATAGTACAATCTATGGAGCATACCATGCCTCGTAGGTGAGGGCTCATGGATGGGTCCTAGACCAATGCAAAAAGGCTAGCCTCAGACCCAAACCACGAGTGACCAGTATGGTCGGTGGTTCAGACTACGCCGCGTGGTTGGGGACTCGTGGATGGTGCCTGGGAAGGCTTTCTTAAGTCGGCTAAGTGGGGGTAGTTTGGTAACTTACTAATTAATTAAGTTAGGGTGGGGGACGATCATTATAAGTTGTTTTAAGTATATTAAAGAGTTTTTAACTATTAAACAAGTCTTTTAACTCTCTTAACTCACAAACTCAAAATCAAACCCACTTCCCTCTCAAAATATTCTCTCTCTAAACTTCATTGAAGAAGAAAGAAGAAGCTCAAGATTGGGGGTTCAAGCTCCAGGATTTTCACTCCAATTTCATGGGAAAACATTAACTAAGGTATGGGTACTTTGATTCATGGAACACTTTTCTCCATGAAGCCCTTCAACTCTTGATTTTGAAATTGGTAACTTGTTCATAAACTAGGGTTTCTATTCCAACCATGGGTTCTTCATTAAAATGATTTTATGATGATAATTGCATTATATTATGGATGATTTGATGTTAAATGGTGATTTTCACTGTAAAATTCCCCTTGGACCCATGAACACCTCTATGATACCTATTTCAAGTATTGTGATGGGTGTAGTGATGCAAGATGATTACTATGAATTGTTTCTATGTGAATTTAGTTATTTAATCTTGTTTTGTTCATGCCTTTTGTAGTATCTTTAGGTGTAATTGTGAGACATGATTCATGACCTTGAAAGGGGTAAATTGCTAGGGTTTGTACAAATTCATGAAAGTTGTGTATAACCTATTGATTTACCTAGAAAGTAAATCTCCTATGACAAATGTGTAAAGTATGGTATTGTTGAAAGCTTGTTCTTCCCTTACCCTTATACTGGATGATGCATGAATAGTATAGGATGATGATGATGTATTGTGTTGATTGAAAGACTATTTCTCATGAAAACACTACGAATGAAATGTGAAAGTCCTACTCACACACAAATGTTGATTCTAAGGTTGTAAGTGCATTCTCACCTTGAATGAATCTATGAGCTATTTTGATGGATTGAATTGAATGAGGGATAGAGCATTCCTTCACACATATAAATGAAATTCAAGACTTAAGTATGTATATTTAGGTAAATAATGCTTAGCACCGAGTGGATATGGACAATGAGGTAAAGGCCCTTACGCCAACGTAATAGGGAGGTTCATCCAAAGGGAACTCATGAGATAGAAGCCCCTCCGTCAATGCCCCTCTCTATCCCATAACTATGTGACAACATAGGACTTATCTAGTGGATCCACCTAGCCGCTAATACATTTAGTCCTACCTTAGGCAAGTAGGACACCATCTTTTGGTGTGGGGTTACATGACACCGGATTCCATGTAGCTAGCATGGTCTATGTCGGTTATGGCTATTCTTCCCTAAATGAAAGATAATGAATGAGACTTGAAATATACTATGACTTCTTGGCGAGTTACTTAGTAGGAGTGGGTGTATAGGACTTCACTTCTACATTACACAACTGGACTTATTAGGACGTTGTGGGATGGTTCCTTTATATTGTGATGAGATACATATGCATACATATGTCTTGAATGGCTAGTTCTTATGAATGACTTTCCTTGTATTCAAAGTAATTTTCTTGACTATTTATTTATTGGCGACTAATGATTATAATGAGGTCTAAAGATGATATGCATAACCAATGGAGCTTCAAGGGGGCACTTAGTAGGGTTGGTATTATGGGATGCCAACCATACTTTCACAAGTGTTCCTTATAGGTTGCTAAGGTATTGATATTACCATGTATTGAGTGTAAGTGTGATTATGGCTTGTGTTGTACATTGTAAATGCATGTTTGTTTCTAAACTTGAAAAAGGCATAATTTCATATAAAAATTCCCTTTTTATCATATTTAAGGATTTTATGCATGTTTCCATACTTAGTACATATTGTGTGCTAACCCCTTTATTCTTCTACATCTTAATGAGTGTAGGTTCTAGCTAGGTGACTTTCACTCTCCCTTCAAACAAGACTTGGATTGCTTATCTCCAAGTTGTGGTGAGTCCTTAAGTTCGAGGACGGGATTTCCTAATTCTTAGTTCTATTGTACTTCTCATGTTGAGACTTTTATTGATGTAAAGGGCTAAGTCCCAAACTTTGTGTTCCTATGGTTTTAGATGGTGTATAAGACTAAGTCTAGATTTCTAACGATATTCTTCTATGAAAAATGAAGTAGGACTTCTATTGTAGAAGTTTTAAATTTCCACATTATTTTCTATGTATTATGTAATGATGATGCTAGAGGCCTGTATGAGACCCCTTCGGGGTCAATTACGCCATGTCACATCTAGGTGGTACTCCCGGGTCGTGACAAACTTGAACATAAGGTTTTGGGAATAATATCTAGGTTAATGTCTCATGCACCACGTCTAGTAGAGTTTTGTTCATAAGTGTGAAGCTCGCCACACCTATGAATAAGAGGTGATAAGATGTTTAGGAACATTCCCTTATTTCATTACTCTTTAGTCGTGCTTTGGAGTTCTAACTCTATGAAGTCCTTTCTTCTAACCCTTTTCTTGTGATTATAAGAAATGAATATAAGAAGGGCAAGCTTAAGAAGAAGGGTAGAAGAGATAGTGAATGAGGGAGTTCCTCCTCATGATCCTCAAGACCTTCAAGATCCCCAAGCTCCTCAAGTTCCTAATGAAGAGGGAGCTATGACGAATGTGGAGATAAGGGCGGCTCTCCAAACCTTGACTCAACTTATGACAGTTCAAACTCAAGTTGTCACCACTCAAGCCCAAGAAAATAAGCTAGTTGGGCCCAAAGTGAATCCTAATGCAAGCACCATGGCTTCAAGGTTAAGAGATATTACTAGGATGAACCATCCTATTTTATTGGGTTCCAAGGTGAATGAAGATCCATAAGAGTTTTTGGAAGAGGTCTACAAGATAGTGGATGCTATGGGGGTAACCTCTATAGAGAAAGTCGAACTAACGAGGTATCAAAAGAAGGATGGGTTCCTTAGGATGTGTATTGATTACTACCAATTGAACAAGGTCACTATCAAGAATAAGTACCCTTTCCCTAGATTGACGATTTCTTTGACCAACTCCAAAGGGCGAGTTACTTTTCGAAGATTGACTTAAGGTCTGGCTACCACCAACTTAGGGTGAGAGAGGTTGACATTCCTAAGACGACCTTCCGAACAATATATGGTCACTATGAATTCCTTGTCATGTCTTTTGGTCTAACAAATGTCCCGGCGGCGTTCATGGATCTAATGAATAGGGTATTTAGGCATTATCTTCATTCGCTTGTGATTGCCTTTATTAACAATATTTTGATCTATTCGAGGAGTGAGGGTGATCATATGAAGCATTTGAGGATAGTATTGGAAGTCCTTAAAACCCACCAATTATATGCTAAGTTTAGCAAATGTGAGTTTTAGCTAAGGTCAATTGCTTTTCTTGGTCATATTATGTCGAGCATGGGTATAGAGGTTGATCCTAAGAAGACAGATGCAGTCAAGAGTTGGCCTAGACCTTTAGCTCCTACTGATATTAGAAGCTTTTTGGGTTTGGCAGGTTACAATAGGAGGTTTGTTGAGGGTTTATCCTTTATTGCTTCTCTATTAACGGCCTTAACTCAAAAGAAGGCAAAGTTTGTATGGTCAGAGGCTTGTGAAAAAAGCTTCAAAGAATTGAAAAATAGACTAACATCTGCTCCAGTGTTGACCTTATCGGAGGGTACCGATGAGTTCGTGGTATATTGTGACACTTCTCGAGTGGAATTGCAATGTGTCCTCATGCAATGGGGTAAAGTGATTGCCTATGCTTCAAGGCAACTCAAGGTACATGAAAAGAATTATCCAACTTATGATCTAGAACTAGCGGCGGTGGTGTTTGCTTTGAAAATATAGAGACATTATCTATATAGGGTACATGTAGATGTGTTTACCAATCACAAGAGCCTTTAATATGCTTTTAGCCAAAAAGATTTGAATCTCCGACAAAGAATGTGGTTACAACTTTTAAATGATTATGACATGAATATCCTTTACCACCCCGACAAAGCCAATGTAGTTGCGCATGCCTTGAGTAGAATTTCCATGGATAGTGTGGCTCATGTAGAAAATGAGAAGAAGGAATTGGTTAGTGATGTGCATAGGTTGGCCCGTGTAGGTGTCCAACTTGTGGATTCCACCATGGCTGGATTCATGGTTCATCATAGTTCTGAATCATCCTTTGAAGTTGATGTGATGTCTAAACAGCATATTGACCCTATTCTAATGGAATTGAAAAAGTTAGTTCTCAATAAGTCCATTGAGGTTTTGTGCCAAGGGGGAGATGTGGTGCTTAGGTACCAAGGTAGGTTGTGTGTTTCGGATGTTGATGGTTTGAGGGAGAAAATATTAGAAGAGGCTCATGGTTTGTGATATTCTATTCATCCGTGAGCCTACGGGAAGTCTATTGGTGGAATGGAATGAAGAAGGATATAGCGGGTTTTGTGTCCAAGTGCCTGAATTGTCAACAAGTCAAGGCCAAACACATGAAACCGAGATGTTTTCTCCAAGATATAAAGATTCCCACTTGGAAGTGGGAGGGGGTGAATATGGATTTTGTTGTAGGTTTGCCTCATACTTGAAGGCAACACGATTCTATTTGGATCATTGTTGTTAGGATGATGAAATAATGTGAACCATGAAGCATCAAATACCATATGAACTGGGGCCAACCCAAATCTAACTCATAGGCCACTTTCCCTATACGTTTCAAAATTTGATATGGGCCCACATACCGGGGACTAAGTTTCCCTTTCTTGCCAAACCTCATCACACCTTTCATAGGTGAGATTTTCAAATAGACCCAATCATTAATTGCTAATTCTAATTCCCTCCTTCTAACATTGGCATAAGACTTTTGCCTACTTTGATCTGTTCTCAACCTCTCTCTAATGAGCTAAACTTTCTCAATTGCCTCATAAACCGATTTGGGACCAATAAGATCAATCTAACCTACCTCAAACCAACCAGCCGGAGACCTACATCTCCTACCATTCAAGGCTTCAAAAGGAGCCATACCAATACTTAGTGGTGATTATAATTGTAGGCAAACTTTATTAATGGCAAGTGGTCATTCCAATTGCCTTTAAAATCTATAACACATGTCCTCAACATGTCTTCGAAAGTTTGAATGGTGTGTTCCGTTTAACCATCCTCTAAGGGTGGAAAGTGGTGCTAAGCTTCACCTTAGTACCAAGCCCTTTTTGGAATGACTTCCAAAGGTGTGAAGTAAATTGAGTACCTCAATCCGAAAAAGAAACCCCATGTAACTTCACTATTTCCTTTATGTACAAATTGGCATAAACCTCCTCTGAATGAAAAACTTTGATGGGAATAAAGTAGACTGATTTTTTCATCCTATCAGTAATGACCCAAATAGAATCATATTGCCTTCGGGTACGAGGCAAACCCACAGTAAAATCCATATTCACTTTTTCCCACTTCCAAGTGGGAATTGGTATATCTTGCAAAAAGTCTCTAGACCTTTGGTGCTCAACCTTAACTTGTTAATAATTAGGACATTTGGCTACAAATCCCACAATATCCTTTTTCTTACCATTCCACCAATACACTTCCCGTAGATCACGGTACATCTTGGTGGCTCCCGGATGAATAGAATACCGAGAACTATGAGCTTCCTGTAAAATTTTCTCTCTCAAACTATCAACATCCGAAACACATAATTGAACTTGGTACCTAAGTACCTTATCTCCCCATTGGGATAAAGCTTCAACTGACTTGTTGAATACTTACTCTTTCTACTCAACCAATAAAGGATCAAGATCTTGTTTAGACTTCACATCCACCACAAAGGACTATTCGGAGCCATTATGAACTGTGAAACCACCCTTGGTGGAATTCACTAGTTGGACACCTTGCCAGGCCAATCTATGCACCACATGGACTAACTCTTTCTTTTCATCTTCTATATGAGCCACACTACCCATGAGAAATCTACTAAGTGCATCCGCAACAACATTAGCTTTGCTGGGTGGTAAAGGACACTAATGTCATAATCCTTCAAAAGTTCTAACCACCTTGTTTGTCGCAGATTCAAGTCCTTTTGGCTCAACACATATGGGAGGCTCTTGTGATCAATGAAGACATCCACATAGACCCTATAAAGTAATGCCTCCATATTTTCAAAGAAAACACAACCGCCGCTAATTCAAGATCATAGGTTGAATAATTCTTCTCATGCACTTTAAGTTGCCTTGAAGCATAGGCAATCACCTTACCATGTTTCATAATCACACATCCTAACCCCACTCTAGAGGTGTCACAATATACCACAAAACCATCGGTGCCCTCCAGTAAGGTCAATACCATAGCGAAAGTAAGTTTATCTTTCAACTCTTGGAAGCTTCTCTCACAAGCCTCTGACCACTCAAACATAGCTTTCTTTTGAGTCAAAGTCATCAATGGAGAAGCAATAGAGGAAAAACCCTCAACAAACCTACTATAGTAACCGACTAAATCCAAAAAGCTTCTAATGTCGGATGGAGTTAGAGGTCTAGGCCAACTATTGACCGCATCCGTCTTCTTAGGATCTACCTCAATACCCTCACTTGACATAATATGACCAAGGAAAGCTATGGACCTTAACCAAAATTCACACTTGCTAAACTTTATGAAAAGTTGTTGGTCCTTAAGAACTTGCAATACAATTCTCAAATGATCCACATGTTCATTCTCACTCCTTGAGTAGATCAAGATATCATGAATAAACACAATCACAAACTTATTATGGTATTGTCTAAACACCCTATATATATTCATCATATTCATAAATGCCCCTGGGGCATTTGTCAACCCAAATGATATAACCACAAATTCATAGTGATCATATCGGGTCTTAAAGGCCGTCTTGGGGACATCAAATTCGAAGACTTGCTCCCTAACAGGGAAATTTCTCTTTCAGCGTTGCGAAGAGAATGTGGACTCCACTGTTTCAAAAAATTTTTCGCGACCAAATATTGTAATTCATTTTCGCATCGCTGACTTACTCCGTATTTAGTGTTTTTCAACCATTTCTCATGATTAACTATCTAAAGCACATTTAATCATCACAATATCCTTCATATCTTATATCATAACCTTGAATTCATAATTCAAATTCAAGGTAGAGTTAAGAGTCAAGTCTTGAGAGTTCTTCGGGTGATTTTAAGAAGTCTTTTACAAATCATTTAAACTTGTATTAAGACTTGAGCATTTGAGTTTGATGAAGAGTAAAGTTAAGTTAATTTTCTTTAAAATGATATATGGGAACAAAGTATTCCCCATATAAATGTTTTTACATTCAACAAAAAGAGGAAACACCCGATTTCCAAAATAATTCATGAGCACTATCTCTTTTAAGAGAAAACTTTTCAAGTAATAATCTCAAAGTTGAGGAAGAGGAAATGTTTTCTTTAAACCATAATGATCTAAGTTATATATTGCGAGTAGTATTGAGCAGTAATATGGGGGAGAGTTCTAACAACTCACAGACCTCATAAACTATTTAGCCAACATGTGTAGAAAGGGTCATGCTTTCTAGATGATTCCTTATTCATTTTAAGCATAGACTATTATATACACATAGTTAGGGAGTTATATACCCCAACAAATTATAAGACAGTTCTGGCAAGGTGGGCTAGACGTTGTATCATCACATAGCTCATAGTGATGGTTGTCGGTTATAGAATCTCCCAAACAGAGTTTACTTTGTATTTTAACATATAAAAAAGTTAATATTTTATTTTCTAATACATCAAGTTGTTATATACTATTTTAAAGCTTTTATTTATACTGCATTATTTCTATTGCTTTATATTGAAATGAAGTTGAGTTGAGTTGAGATGAGGTAAGTGTTTCTTCAGTTCTAGTTCAAGCTTAGGTCTTGTTTTAGATTTCCCCTTGCATGCTCATACATTCGATGTACTGACGCTATTTGGCCTGCATCTTTTATGATGCAGATACACGTAACCAAGATCAACATCCAGTGCTTCGTTGATCTAGTTGAGTTCCATAGTTATTAGGTGAGCCTCATTGCTTCCGAGGGATCCTTTTATTATGATTTATCATTTCAATTTTGTTAGAATGATCGGCCATCTTGTCCTGATGTCCCTTATAGTATTAGAGGCCTCATATATAAATAGACATTAGTTTATGAGTCTTTTTATTTCTCATTGTTTATGTTGAGACTTGAGTTGCCTCTTTAGCCAGTTGAATGTTCCTGTACAACATTCTGAGTTTATTACATGAGTTTATCTTTTGAGTTCTTTTAAATGTTAAGTAAAGTCTTCCACTGATTAGTGAGCTATGCCAAGGGTTCGCTTGGGGCCAGCAATGGTTCTTGAGTGCCGGCCACACCCAAGGTGTAGGCTTAGGGTGTGACAGAATCTACGAGAGTTCGGAAGAAATCAATCAATTGTAGGTGAATTAGGACCAAAAATCAAGAAAAAAATTCCTTATAATATTTTCGAAAAGGGCTGGGGCGGCGTGCCCCCGATGCACCAGAAAGGTTGGCACCATGTGCCTATAGTGCGCCGAAAACTAGCCCCAGTAAATGGAGGGCTGCCGCGGTGTGCTAATGATGCACCAGGAGTGTTAGTCTAGCTTCCCTTCCGTTGTTCGGTCCGTAGTTGTTCCTTTGAGTTGAACTTTCATTCCCTTATTAACCCTAAATATCTAAATCTTCATAAATCATTGAAAGATCATACATATATCCTAATCATTTCTCTGAATTTTACTTTTCAAATTAAAGTAAAAATTAAGAGTAATGCTTGAGAAAGTCTTTTGAGTCCTTTTGAGAAGTCTTCCACAATTATTTCTAATTTGTTATAAGACTTGAGTAATTGAGTATGAGGATAGGGAGAGTTGAGTTCATTTTTCAAAATGTTTAAATCCACATAGTGATGTATATTTGACACAAGGAGCGTGATAAAAGTGTTATATTTCACTTCATCAATGTTTTAGTGTCGTTTAAACTTTAAATAAGACAATTGATTAGCAGTAACTGAATCGTCCAATAAGAAGTTTTTGAACTTTTGTAGCAAATCTAGATTCTCTTTGAGAAGTACGACAACCTACACATAAAAGAAATAGTACATATAAATATGAACACAAGGAGTTGTCTATAATATTAATGTACTCAAATTATAAATGTTTGTCACCTTATCTTATACCTCTTCGGAGTTTTTGCACCCCTTTTTGAACATGGAAAAATATTTATGAGCTCACGATAATTTTCTATCAGTTCTTGCAAAGAGTTATGAGGCAAAAAGTTAGGAGTAAAGTTTTTAAATGAATAAAAAAGGTAGAAGTTATATTTATTAAATGATACGATACCATAAATGTTCCAAGAAATATATTTTTATATCTTCGTCATCCATGATTATTTCATAGCCCTTGGGTAAAAAATGATTTAAACCAAGGAGAAAACTAGGATGATCTTTAAATAGTTCTTTCACTTTTTCTATGACTCCAACGGTTTAAATTCTTGGAGAAATATGAAAGACATAGTCCCATATGAATCATCAAATTAGAATAGAAATTAATGACAATTGACTATAGGAAAATTGTAGTATCAAACCTTTTCTCTTAAAGTCCATCATAACAACAAGGCACGTGATATACTGCTCCCTTTGATTTGGAAACTTTTCCTTAACTTAGTTCAAATAAGAGAATGCATCATCAATTGGCATCTTTGGCTTATTAGAACTAGCTCTATCAACACCGCTATCATAACTTGTATTACCCTGAAAACTTTATGAAATTTATGATTGACTAAGACACATAGAACCTTAGCTTAAATTTGGTAGTAAAATTTATTTTTCCAATAGATTAATATGAAGTGATGTTATACTCTCATCCACTTTAAACCAATGCTTATTTTAGGATAATAGAAAGAACTTTTAATAGTTCATTCAAAATCAAAAAATCATTTGATATAATACAACCAAATAAATAGTGGTTTTGCTGCTATGTTGGAGTCTTTAAACAAAGAATTACCAGAAAAATAAAAATCAATCTAGATCAACCCTATTAAATGCAACGTAGGTAAAGATTCAATATTTATGTTTAATTGTGCCTGATAAGTTTGAGTAGTAGAAAATAAATTGATATAACATTCTCTAAGTTGTTAATTTATGAAAAGAAAAAAAAAAGGCATCTAACATGTCTTAATCACTAAGGTACACAGACCATACATCATAAAGGAATTAAAAATAACTAATATATCAATAATTCATATGGACAAGTCATGTACATACAGAATCAGTTAAAGTGGTACAACATCTGCCACTATCTTTTATTTTACTAAGTCTATACTATGTCTATAATTTAGCTTTCAGTTGGCATTTGTTTTCTTTTATCTCGTGATCGTTTTTCCTATTTTATACTATTGCAGAAAAATGTTTCTAATATTTAGGTGAATTGGTTCGGTGGAATTATATTAATTGTCTCGTGAGGATATGATTCCATAATATGTAAACCGACATAAGGCATCAAAGCCTATTGAATAATATATCCAGTAACTCTCTCTGCCAACAAATCTTGTTTCTTTTCTATTTCACTGTTATTTCCTTTTTCAACTGTTGGCTTCTCTATCCTGTTGTGTTCTTCATTTGGTGTCACTGCTACCTTTGAAGGAGAAAAAGACAAACCACATATAACATATACACTAGCTATTCTGTTATTTTGCGATGAATGATTTACAAGTCATAGTTGGAGTTAAGAAACTCAACCATTAAAATTACAAAACATGGATGGCATGTGCGACTTCCTAATCGGAAGGTAAAGATCTTTGGAAGGTCGTTAATGGAAGTGAAGTCAAATCAGGGGATGAAGAACTGAATGGCACATTGAAAAAATGGAAGATTAAAGTAGGAAAAGCATTATTTTCCCTCAAGACCACCATCGAAGAAGAAGTGTTGGAAAATATACGAGATTTTAGAACACCAAAGGAAGTTTGGGACACACTGGTTGCACTCTTTTCAAAGAAGAACAACGCATGAATGCAAATTTTGGAATGTGAGCTATTATCAGTAGCTCAAATGATATGAGCAGTGCAAAATACTTTCACAAAGAGAAATCGAATATCATAAAATTTCAGAATTGGAACCCATAGCTCTAATTGGGGAAACCATGATGAAAAGAATAATCATTTATGATTTGAAATTTGATTATAGAAACTTTTTTAATTCAATGCATGGATGGCAAATTCAACCATCAATTGGTGAGTTTGAGAATATGCTTGCTCGCCAAGAAGCCATGGCTAAGCAAATGGGTGGAGTTTCACAAAAAAGTGAAGAGGAAGCACTCTATATCAACAAAATTAGAGACAAATCCAACCAGTACAATGCAAGTGAGTCGAAAAGAAATGATGATAAGGCAAAACAAAATCATCAAGGAGAGGGGAATTATAGTGCTTGGGGAGATTCAAAGAACTATTGGGGGAAGAATAAGAGGTTTGAAGGAACCACCATCACTGCAGAAAGAAGGGCCATAAAGCCATGATTTTCTGGTTTAATAACAGGGCTGTTAAGAGCAACTCTACTGCCAGTATAAGTCAAAAGTAAAAGAGTAAAGTTAATTTGGATTTTGAAGATTTCTTTGTTGTAGAACAAGAAGAGTTATCTCTTACAATAAAAACCTCTAAACAAACTGACTATGAGAATGACTTGATTATCGACTCAGTATGCTCAAACCATATGAATGGTGACAAAGAGAAGATGCAAAATCTAACCAAGTACAATGGAAGTCGTGAGGCTCATATCGGTAAGGCTATAATGTCTCCAAATAGATCATGTCCCAAGTAAGAAGAAAAATCTTCTTTCATTAGCACAGTTAACATTTATAGGTAATTTTATTCAATTTGGTATGTAAGATATAATGATATATCATGATATTTAGATTAAAGAAGAGCCAGTAATGAAGAGACAAAAACTGAATTTCGTCTATGTAATTTTGGCAGAATCTGCATATATTGATAGGACAAGGAAGAATGAAACTGTAGACTTATGGCATATGCGGTTGAGTTATGATTAGTCCACAAATTGGACTCATTTAGGCTATGTTTTAATAGAATTAGTGTCCTCAAATGCATATTTTGTCTCAATATCTGATGAAAACCCTTAAGTTTCAAGTATTTGGAGTTTAAGGGAAAGCATGGACACTACTTAGCGAAAAAGGAACAAAGGCAGCTGAAAGAATGAAGAAATGAAGATCTGAGAATCGTCGAACCCGTTTGGCAAGTTGCCAAAAGGTCTTATCCTCGCCTTTTGTTCCAGTGTGCTGAGCCCTAAAGGAAATGATCAAATCGGTGGTGAAATGTAGTAGTCGGTGTGGCGCCAAGAAGTTTCATGAATCAATACTATACCGCCCAATGATCCAGGATGCGAAGATGCTGAAGGCAAAAGTTGAAAGGCGATGAAGCAGACCAAAGGGCAAATCGCCGAGTGTATTGGCGATCCCAATTAACTCCACCGAATGGCTCCTTTGCTGTAAATTTTCTGAAAAGTATAAATACTAGTTCCATTTTTATTCTTAGTAGTCATTTTTAGTTGTATTAAGTTTAGAATACAACTTTGAGAGACAATATTCTCTCTAAGTTTGGAGAGAGTTTTGAAGAACTTGAAGATTGAAAGGGTTTCCACTCCAAGATTTTGGACTTGGGTCTTGTGGATTCTTCACTCTTGACTTGTTTTAAGACTTAATCTTGCATTCCCATTGATGGAAACTGAGATTGGTATAATTTTTTTTTATCTATTTTACATATCTAGCTAAACCCCCAATTCTTGGGGTGTGATTTTGTGAATATGGGTTAGATTATCTTTTGGGCCTTGCTTGTTGAAGGTTTATTTGTTGTTTAGATGTGGTTACGTTTAGTAGTTGTGGTGGAACTTGATGAAATTTTAGTTGCAAATATGATATCACCTTTGTGTTTTCGGCTTGCTTGAGAGAAAGGTCGTAAAATTAAGACTACTAAATTGATGGCCCGTGGGATTGGGTTGACATGAGGTTTAGTTCGAGAGAGTGAACTTTAGTACTTCTCCCACACTCTTAACTCGAGAGAGTGAGTGGACTAAGGTGGAGGTTGTGCCTAAAGCGACAATCCGGTGTTAGAGAGAAACCGGGTTTATTCGAGGTAAGTTGCTCGATATAGAATTTACCCTCATATAGTCTAGCCTCATCACAAATATTAAATGAATTTACTGTCAAAAGCATGTACCCAATAGTCTAGTTTAGCCCATTTTCCTATCACATACCAAGAATCCCGTCTCCATATTCATATCTCTCTTTATTTTTTTGATTTTGCTCTTCACTTGTTTACTAAACCCCCATTGATAATTGACACTCATGCCAAACCCTTTAATTTTTCATGTCTTCATTCAATAAATTATTTAGCTACGGTTAGCTTTAGCACTTTCAGGCTTAACCACTTATTTTCAGGAACCGCTCCCTTGAGGCTCGACCCCAACCCTTTGTTGGGTTACTTTACTATTGTACAATCGTAGACACTTGCATTGGAAGTTGTGTCTTGATTACGCAAACATCAAAATGGTGCTGCTACTGGGGAGTGGTGTTACGTGAAAATTCTTGGTTAAAACAAAATGTATTATTGATAGATGTAGTTTACTAACTTTATTTGTAGTTTTGTTTTCGTAGTGTTGAAGTTATAAGCAGCTAAATTGAAACTGGCTTATGTAGATTGTGGCAAAGTGGACCTCATGTTGGCCACACTGGTGACTCAGCTGAACAATTTAGCCACCAAAATATTAGAGGTGGAAGTCTGGTGCATAAGCCAAGGGAGGTACATGCCTCCTCATAAGAAGAAAAACTCTACAGACAATGAGAGTAGACGTGTTGAGGATAATCTATTACTCATTCTCCAAAAGGTCATTGAGCAAGATAGAGTGTTGGAAGAGATGAAGGATGGCATTAAAGTGTTAAATCAGATGGTTGGCTGTCACTCCAGATCTATTCAGCTGCTTGAGAACCTTGTGACTTATGAGTTGCCTTATCTTTACCCAACTAAGCAAGAGGGGTCACCTAGTTGTACTAAGGTTGACCCCAAAAATATAATGTGAATGAGGACATGCATCGTGCCACGACGTTAAATAAGGCGTTGTTTGGGAGGCAACCCAAAAATGTTTTAGTTTGCTTTTATGAATAATAGTGTGTTAGTGGTGTAGGTTTAAATGCTGGAAGTGTTTGGAAAATACAGATTGGCGAGTAAACTAGTTAGTCGGCAAATCACTGAAGAGATCGGCATGCCCGATTTGTAAAGCGGTTTGACTCAACCAAGTCTAAATTGGAGTATGTAAAACTCGATGACTCCTGGAGCAACTTGGTGACTCGCCGACCTGTTGGCATTCCCGATGAAGACCACTGTTTGGACCCTCACTTTGACTGAAGGTCCTGTAAATCTCAGCGAGCAAAGTGACCACTCTGCATGTCACCGAGTGGATCGGCGAGTGCGACTAATGTCGACAAATGGGCACGAACTGGACACTTTATAATAACCAAAAGTCTTAGAATATGAAATCTTTCACTTTCCCTCGCTTTTAAACTTCACAAATTCACACCAAGGTATTATCTTCAATATTTTTATATTCCATAAGTATTTTAGTTGTTGATTGGTGCTCAAAACTAGGATTTCTTTGCCGCCTAGCTATTCAATCGTGTTTTAATTGGCATATAAGGTTGGTTTCTGAATCCCATGTTTACATTGAAAAATTTTGTACTCAATTGCAATGATTATACCATGTTGATGTGTGTCAGGCCTCTTTGATAGAATTAGAATGCTTAAATGCCATTTTTAATTTGAAAATCTTGCCCGTATTATTTTGATCGTCAAATGCCCGTAATTTTGGTGCTTTTAAATTAATGTAATTGTATTGGTTTGTGGTTACGTGTTGTTTAGATTGATTGGCTAAAGTTTAAGTAGCCCATATTTGTGCTAAATGATGAAATCTGCTCAATGATAGAGCGCGTAACACCACTCTTAAGAGCAAATATCATCAAATGGCCAAATTTGGCAAAATTGGGAAAAATCTGAGTATCCCGGGGTGATGGGTAGTATGGATCTTTTTTTAATTCCATCAATGCATGCTTTGATTTTGTTTTAGGTGGTTGCGGGGTTGAATTCGTGAAGGTGGATTGAAAATGGGCACATTGGGCCATTCGGCGAGCTAGGTCGAGCTCGCCAGATTACTTGGCGTTTCACATAATTTCTTCATCTTTCTTTTAATTTCGTGTTAAATTGGTGGTTTCAGTCTATAACTTTCGGTGAGAAGCCTGAGGTCGCCAAAAGCACTCTGTGACTCGGCGAAAGTACTCTTGATCGCTCTTTATTTATACCCCTAAAACCCTTGTTGCACTGTACCTTTCGGCGGACAAACCTTTGCTCCCCAAAAGTAGTCGGTGATTCTCTGAAGGGCCTTCCTATCACTAACTTGCCATAATCTTTAAGCCATCCCTTCAGTGAGCCCGACTTAGCTTGCCAAAGAGGTTCAGTGACTCTGCGAATGGATCGGCGAGTCTGTCTACAGTAGATTTTATGTGGTTATGTTTGATTTTCACCTAATTTGTTTCAATCTTCTGTAGATTTGTTACTTACAAATCTAACCACACAACCTCAGAAGAAAGCAAAGGGCATAACCATAAACGAGCGGGGTCAAAACCTCCAAAGAGGAAAGGAAAAGAACTCCCACCGGGAGATGAAGGAAAAAGAAAGAAGCACATAGCTAGGAAAGGAGTAGATATTAAAACACGTGTGGAATTTTCTAAACTAGAAGACGAGGAGCCTTTGACTCATCCAAGGAGTAGATAGAAGGCTAGATCTAAATCCTCGCCTATTAGAGTTCCCACAGCTTCCACCCCTCCTGAAATAGATTCAGTGCCAGCTCAGCCACCTCCACTAGCCCCTGCACCCCCTATCATTCCTCCACCTAGAGTGCTAAACAGATTGAAAGGAGATAGGGTACGGACAATCCTAGAGGAGAAACTATTATCTACAGAGTGCCTGCAAGGCAAGTATCTCAACGTGATTGACACCCTCCGATACCATGAGTTTGAGCAGTTCACAAGGCCCAGAGGCCCTTACATTCCATCTTAGGTTAGGGAATCTTACACAGCTTATGGGGAGTTGGTGCCCAAGAACAAGAAGAAAGCAAGCAAGTTTAGACGGGTAAAATCGGTCATGGTCAGAAGCAAAGTAGATGAGTGCCACGGCGAGTATATTAACATTGTATTGGGTAGACCGATGTACTCTGTACTTCCTTACGAGGGGTTGCCTATTGCTTAGTCCCTAGATGATTTGAAGGGTTGGTTAACTCCTTTGATTTCTGGCACCACCCCGAGGTTGATCAGGGTAGGAGCCTCTATTGAGAAGTGGGACTTGAACATTGCTGCCAGGTTCTGGTTTGGCTTAATCTGCAGCACCACAATGCCATCCCAGAATGAGTGTTTTTTGTGCCATCCTAAGGCAGCTTGCCTTGGTTCTATCATGTCTAGGAGATGCATTGACCTGGGACTGCTGATTTCACAGGAGATGGCCATGAGAGCCAAATAGAAGCTGACTTATCCGCCATTTCTAGTCTTGATCACCGAGTTGTGCCAGCGTGCTGGAGTACCTTGGGACACTACGATGGATACTGAGTTTACCCCGTCTTCCTCCACTGACATCTAGCATATTGAGGTTGATTACACACAAGAGGAGGTTGACATGAGGAGAGCAGCTCTGGCAGATACTTCCTAGAGGTCGATGTTGACATGTTACAAGAAGAGGCATCTTCACCGACTTCGGCCTCTAAACTTGCAGGTATACCTACCCCTTCCTCTTATTCATAGGTCCCAGGTGTTTCATCATCCTCCCAGACCACCAAGATTACTCAGGCAATGATCATGAAAATGGTAATCTGACCTATTCACATGATGTGAGGGCAACTCGACTTAAGAGATCCACCATAGGGATGATTGACAGTGCTATCTTGGCTGCACTAACCCCCCTTAGGGCCTGTGTTGATGATCTGGCTAATAGAGTCACTGATTGTGAGAGAAGACAGGGGGAGACATCGGAGGTTTCGACTTTGAAAGCTGAAATAGCAGACATGACAAGGGACGTAGACCATTTGAAGTCTATCGACTTCACTTCATTGATTCAGGGTACAGATGACAAGGATTCTCCTGAAACCTCGGAGATTGCTCCGGCTACCACCAGAGAAGTGCAGAGGGATAGCACAATATATGAGGATTCAGATGGAGAGACCGATGAGAAGTTGATAGCAACACACGATAGGTAGATGAGAGATAACCGAGATAAGAGCATATTCAAAGATTTGGCAGATCTTGTACAGACGGTTATGTAGTGACTGACCTAAACATCGCTGACTGAGACTTCCTCAACAGCTCCTACTGGATTTGGCACTGCTATTCCTTCTAAGATTACTCCGGGCACTGATGTCCATATTCAGAGCACTATACCAGGCACTGAGGCCCAGACAGATGGAGTGACTGTGTAGACAGGACCTTTCTTTACCTCCTTCTCTATCTTACTTACTTTTACTTTTGGATACTTTCATTCGCATTTGAGTACAAATGATTTTTGTTTGTGGTGGGGTGAGGCCCACCTTTGTGTATATTTATTTTGATCATATATTTTGGGTTATGAGCTATTACTGTGTTATTACACTTCTTTTTTTGTGGATGTTTGAGCTTTTGGCTTCATATTTTAAATTGCAAATGATTTTGACACTTCCAAAAAAAAAAAATTTGCACCCCTTGTGTAATTGAATGTGGTTGCTCTTTTGCAAAATTTGAGTTTCAGTTTCAATTAATACTGATGACTTGAATAGTGCTCTTAATCGAACGAACATGAATGTGCGACTACGATAAGGCCAAATGAAGTTGCATAGACAATATGTGAATTCTTTGCATCTCGTTATGACTAGCCTAGTATCGATTTGAGTCTTTTGTGATGATCATTGCACACTAACGAAAGTGTGGAGTCTTGGATGACTATATTGTCAATGTCTAGTGGGATGAGCTTACTATGAAACATCCATGGTAGATCCTAGAATTTGCCCCGTTGGTCCGGTCGACTAAGTAAGGCTATCTCTTGATATGATCTTAGGCAGCTTTAAAGAGTGTGAGCCAATTTGACATATAGCTCTTTGTGGCCTATCTTCTGAGCTTGTGTGAACCTATTTTTAACACCTCTTAAACCTTACATTTCTTTGGAAGAAACTTGATGCAAATATAACCTTTCTTTATCCATTACCCATAATCCTCATGAAATTGTGGTTAGTTGAATAGCCAACTTAGGCCAAACGCCTAAGTTGGGGGAGGGGGGGGGGTGAAAAGAAAGGGTAAATCAAGAAGTGCAAGAAAGTCCCTCTTACCCATGCTTTTGAGAAAAATGGAACCCCTCAATTAAAAAAAAAAAAAAAAAAGAGAGCAAAGAAAGAAAGAAAAAGAAAAAAATGAAGAAGTTGAGGAATGAAGTGTGAAAATATAAAGAAAATGGGGTTTCCAAGAAAAATTAAAGATAAAATAAAATATCCACGTGAAGTGAATAATGGGATGATTTATGAGCACTAGCAAAAATGATGAAGGAAAAGGAAAGAAAGTGTTGTGAGTACCACATTTCATGAGGATAAAAGTCACTGAGCCTAAATGACCATACATTTGCACTCTGGCCCATTACAAGCCTTGCAAAGTCCTTTTTGATCTTGAATGAGCCGAAACAAATGTTGATTGGAAAATACGGGCAAACCTATGGGTAAAAGTATGCATCGTGTTCATCTTTGTGAGTGTGAGCATTACATTTGATTCTAAAGGTTTAAATTGCAAACCATTGTGTATGAATATGGAATCATTGCTTGTGTGAAGGCATTTGAACACTTTGGTTGAGCTTGAACTTGCATTTGAAGCAAGTATCGTGAACATGAGATTCTTTGATATTTATGAGTCACAACTTGAATCTTTCAGTGCACATTTGATCTTTGCATAAGTAAATCGAGTCTTATTGTGTGCATTCATGGTTGAGTCTTGTGCAGCACTGTTTGAGACACCCTTTTTGAACGACTGAACTTGAGTTTGCTTGAGGACAAGCAAAAGTTTAAGTTGGGGGTGTTGATGAGTCCACAAATTGTACTCATTTAAGGCTATGTTTTGATATAATTAGTGTCCTCAAATGCATATTTTGTCTCAATATCTGATGAAAACCCTTAAGTTTCAGGTATTTTGAGTTTGAGGGAAAGCATGGACACTACATAGTAAAAAGGAAACAAAGGCATCTCAAAGAACGAAGAAATGAAGATCTGAGAATTGCCTAACCCTTTCAATGAGTCGCCACAAGGTTCTATCCTCGCCTTTTATTCCAGTGTGCTGAGTCCTGAAGGAAAATATCAAATCGGCAGTGAAATGGAGCAGTCAGCGCGGCGCCGAGTGGTTCCGCGAAACAGTACTATACCGCCCAATGATCTAGGATGTGAAGATGCTGAAGGCAAGAGCTGAAAGGCAATGAAGCAGACAAAAGGGCAGATCGCAGAGTGTATCAGCGATCCAGACTAACTGCACAGAATGGGTCCTTCGCAGCACATTTTCTGACAACTATAAATACCAGTTCAATTTTTATTTTTAGTTGTATTAAGTTTAGAATACAAATTTGAGAGACAATATTCTCTCTATGTTTAGAGAGGATTTTGAATAATTTAAAGATTCAAAGGGTTTCCACTCCAAGATTTTGGACTTAGGTCTTATGGATTCTTCACTCTTTGACTTATTTTAAGACTTAATCCTACATACCCATTGATGGAAACTAAAATTGGTATATTTTTTTTTTTATCTCTTTTACATGTCTAGCTAAAACCCCAATTCTTGGGGTGTGCTTTTGTAAATATGGGTTAGATTATCTGTTGGGTCTTGCATCTTGATGGTTTATTTGTTGTTTAGATATGATTTCGTTTAGTAGTTGTGATGGAACTTAATGAAATTGTAGTTGCAAAAACGATTTCACCTTTGTGTTTTCGGCTTGCTCGAGAGAGAGGTCATAAAACTAAGACTACTAAATTGATGGCTGATGGGATCGGATCGACAGAGGTTCCGCTCGAGAGAGTGAACACTAGTCCTTCTCCCACACACTTAGTTCGAGAGAGTGAGTGGTCTATGGTGGAGGTTGTGCTTAAAACAGAAACCCGGTGTTCTAGAGAAACCGAGTTGATTCGGGGTAAGTTTCTCGAGAGAGAATTTACCCCCACTATAATCTAGCCTAGTCACAAATATTCAATGAATTTACTATCAAAAGCATGTTCCCAATAGTCTAGTTTAACCCGTATTCCTATCACATCCCAAGAATCCTGTCTCCATATTCGTATCTCTCTTTAGTTTTGTTCATTTTTCCCTTCCATTGATAATTGACATTCATGTCAAACCCTTTAATTTGTCATGTCTTTATTCGACAAAGTCTTTAGCTATAGTTAGCTTTAGCACTTTCACGCTTAACCACTAATTTTTAGGAACCGCTCCCTTGGGACTCAACCCCAACCCTTGGTTGGGTTACTTTACTATTGTACGATCGTAGACACTTTCATTGGAAGTAGTGTCTTGATTACGCAAACATCAAGTCATGTTAGCTACTCTAAACTTAGTGTCATGATGGAAAAGACAATGTTGAAGGGTCTTCCAAAACTTTTATTAAGGATTGCTTTAATATGTGTAGGTTGTTAGTATAGTAATGTGCCTCAATTGTCGTATCAGGAGTAAAAATATAAAGCCAAGGAACCATTAGAGTTAATTCACTCTGATGTATCGGACCTTTCAAGAAACTCTCAATTAGTGGTATGAAAAATATGTTAACTTTCATTGATGATTTTTCCAGGTATGAATGGATTTATTTTTTGAAGGAAAAGTCAGATACATTTTAAAAATTTAAAGAATTCATGAAGGTTGCTGAAGCAAAAGTTGGCAAGAAAATTCTTTGCCGGCAAACTGACAATAGCGCCAAATACACCTCATATGAGTTATCTAAATTCCTTCGAAAGTATAAAAAATATTTTCAGTTCGCATGTCCAAATACGCCACAACAAAATGGCGTAATAGAAGGGAAGAATAAACACCTAGAAGAAATTTGTCGCAACTTGCTTAACGCGAAAAAATATTCGGGGACAATTTTGGGCAGAAGCTATGAAAACTGTAGCATTTGTAATCAATAGATTCCTCTACAAAGGTTAAGTTCTTTTCACCTTTTGAAAGTTATGGACTATGAGAACTTCTATTAGCTATTTTCATGTTTTTGGATGTGTATGCTATGCATTAGTACCTAACAATTTACGTACATAGATGGATACAAGGGTTATCTGTCACATCCTGAGTCTACACCCTGGATGTCAGCAATACTCGAGAACCATTAATGATCCCCAAGAAAACCCTCATCTTTGCTGACTACAAGCAGAAGACTAACTCAAGCATACATAAGCTTAAAATTGAATTAAATGCATTAACTCAAATACTAAACTTTAAAAAAAAATATTTGAGCAATATTCATTAGATATCATCATAGTCTATAAAACAACTTCAAAGAATGTAAATACTAAAAACACTCATCAACTATGTCTAGCTATGAGACCTCCACTATTACAGAAGGATATCGGGACAAGACCCACCACATCTCAAAGATACTAACTATAAGGTAAAGGTAAAGTCCTCCAGAATATAAGAAGGCTCACAAAATCTAACCAGAATGCCATATGCCCAAAACAAAATGCCTATTGATGATCCTAAAAAGTTGTATCTACATCATAGAATGATGCAGGCCAAATGGTGTTAGTGCATTGAATGTACGAGCAAGTAAGGGGAACTCTAAAAAATAAATATAAGCTTGAACTAATAAAAAGAAAGACATACTCACCTTGTATTAACTCAAGAATACTCAACTAAACTCAAAAATACTCAACTAAACTAAATAATAGTCAACTCAACTAAACAATACTCAACTGAACATGAAAGCAATGATAATAAGATGCAATATATAAAGTTTTGTAAAAGCAGACAAGAACTCAAAATGTATCATAATACAATAATAAACTCTTTACTCTTATTTCAGAGATTCTCCAACCGACAACCATCACTATGAACTACGTCATGATACAGCGTCTCGCCCATGTTGCCAAACCTATCATATACCTTGTCAGATTATAGAACATCCTAAAATAAGTGGATCCACTAAGCTCTGCTCGCAAACCCTTAGGATTCATCTAAAAAGTATGATCATGTACCCATGTTGGCATACATAATTTATAAGGAATGTGAGTTGTCTGAACTCATCCACATATTGGTGCTCAATATTACTCCCAATAATAAATACCTCAGGCTCATATATTTAAAGCATAACTCTTCCTCTGGTTTGAGGTAGTTTCTAAAGTTACCCTCTTGAAAGAGTTAATGGCTCTTCAAATTTCTTTTTGAACTCATAAGTCATTTAGAAATCAAACTTTCTTTCTTCTCAAAATAATATTATCTTTCTTCATGTAAAAATGAAACAATTGAGAAATACGTAGTTCCCTTATACTTTTTGTCGTACTCTTCTTTATTTCCTCAAAACTCAATTTAAAACTAAACTATTGGCTTTTAAAAAGCTCCTCAAAATTTATAACTCAATTGATAGGGTTCATGCGAAATTAAGGACATGAACGACTCAACTCAAGGATCTCAATAGCAATATGGAAACTCAATACTCCGAATTCAAGAAATCAAGAACACCAGGACTCCAACACTCGAAACTCAAAACTCAATGATACCACTTCTCTCAAGAATACTCAATTCATAGAGTTCATGCGGAATTATGGGCACAAACCACTCAATTCAAGGATCTTAATAGAAATGTAGACTCATGAATTCAAATACTCTCATTCTTATACTTACTTCCTTAAGACTTAGCTAAAAACATTGGTTTGACAAAAGACTCTTCAAAATGAGTCAAAAGGACCTCTTGGGCTTTCTTCTTAACTTTACTTTAATTTGAAATTTGAATTAAAGAGCTATGATTTAGATATAGGATCTCTTAATGATAATTGAAAGCTTAGATCGTTAGTACTAAGAAGAGAGTGATGACACGAATTGGAAAGAACTCGAAAGATGCGGAGAAGGATTTTATTTTTGGTTGCGAAATAATGTTTGCGACAAAGGACTATGTATCATCTGTGTGATGTGAAAGGGGGTTCTCAACAGGGTACTGAAAATCTTAAGGGCCTCCGTGATGCGAATCTAGGTGCAAATATTTTCCCGATCTTTTTTGGCTCTGCCAAACCCAACTCAATTAATACCCAATGCAATTCCATTGCCCAATTTCATGAATTTCATAAAATCGGAAAGTTTTCAATGAAACCCGATCAAATTTATTCAAGAATAACACTTATTCACAAGATTTCTTACCTCAAAAACTCAACAACACTCCATTATTAAACAATGAAGCTTAAACCTCAAAAACATCATCAAGAATTTCAATCAATAAACTTTAAGAACGAATATATGGACAAAATTTACATGATTGGTGGGAGGGAGAACAAACCCAACACTATGAAACCTTACATACCTGGAAGAACAATGTTCTTGAAGAAACTTGAAGGATAATCTTGGAAGATGAACCCTAGCCTTAGTGTTTCTTGAAGTTTCTTGAGTGTAGAAATTTAGGACTGAATGAGAGGATTTGATTATCTAAACTGATTTTTCTACACGTTTAGGGTAATTTAGATAACCTACTAAGGGTTTTTAGGACTAAAACACCCTTAAAAAATAAATTAAACGAGTTGGAAGTTGGAAGATTTTTCCAGTGGGCAGTAACACAGAGATATCACGGTGCTGCTGCCAGATTAGAGCACATCTAGTAAATCACTCAAAACTTTTTACTCAGAGCTTGTGTTGTGAAGAATTTGGTGGCATCGGAATGAGGACTCAAAGACCTTTAATTTCATAGGTTATGGGTCAGCTACTTTTATGTGCTAAAAGATATGGTCGTTTGAAGTTAACCCAAAACTTAAGAAAATTGATGGGTGACTTGAGCGAAGTTCTCTTTAGATTCTTTTAGAACTAGCGGTGTTACACTTAACACCTAAGAAAATTTAAAATCACTCAGAAAAATTCCGTTCTCAATGAAGAAGGGTTCGAATCTTGACTTAGAAATTTTCGAAGTGTTACATTGTCTCCCCCTTGGGATCATTCGTCCTCGAATAACGGTTGGACTGGGAAATTGAACGAGGTTACTCTTACTATTTTCAAACTTAACCTAAAATCATAAGGTTTGGGTTTTATACTTCTATAGGAAATCTCATCCCAAGAATATTACTTTTTACCAGTACATTCAACCAACCTTGGGCTCATATCAATAATCACCTAAAGTTTAACAATATCACATTAACGCTTATAACCTTAACTACTCCATGGACTCATACTAATCAACTTTCTATGAATTTCTCATTCTCTCATCATCTCTACCAACTGAAATTCCACCCATTACTATCACAACACCACTCTTAACTAAAAGGATCACTAAGCGAGCTTTAAGGCGAAAGATCATAAGCATGATTCATTTGACAATTCTGATATAGGAATACTTATGACATAGCATTATATTGCTAACCATGGATAGTAATCATGAATTTGTGAGACTGAACATACTTTGAGACATGAATGCTTATATGAGTAGGTTCATATCATGAGGCTAATATCTATAACTTTATGGAGTAAGATTGAGATCAATGGGCTAAAGACTTTTCCCTCATTGTGGAAATTGAGCATAGATTTGAATCTATCTGAAGTGTATGAGCATAGGTCATAGACACAATTCTCATATTAGAACCATCAATAAGACGTTATAATAACTGAACTTGAGGAATACAATAGATTATGAATGGATGGGTATCTCTCTAAAACTCTTTCTGAGCACATCTCTGTTTCTCAAAACGTAACTTGACTTTTCATCTTATCATCTCCCCCTTAGGTGTAAAGCCAACACTTGAAAGCTGTGGATCTATTCTCATTATCTCTAATTCCATTAACTCTAATACTCGAGAAAGGCTTATCTCATAGCTACTGAACTCTCCATAATCAGGTGCTAATACTCCTTCTAAGACTTTTTCTATGATACTTCTCTCAAACTTTTCTCAATGACTTATAAGGCTGCTTCATCAAGCTCTTAAGGGAAAAAAATTAATGCTTACATCAGCCTATTCCACACTAATAGCTCATTTATACTACCTAGGCATGCATGAAAAAATTATTAACTTAATTGGAACCTCGTATAATTACATTCAATCCTAGAGTTACACCTCTTAATTCTCTTGTTACTCTTATGACATAGCCAAACTTCACTGCTCTTATCTAAAAGTTAGGATCTCATACATGTACTACTCACATTCACTCACAGTCATCTTAAATTCAAGCTTATTGTCTATTATTAACACAAATATCAATATGATTGCTCACTTACTATACTAACTTACAACTACAAGATAAATTAAGAAACATTCGCCCACAAAGTCCTCATGACGAGTAATGAATATTTATTTCCTAGTCTTCATACTTACAATTCACCGTCACACTTCATTTCATAACGTAAAGTACTATTTGCCCACTCACAACACATAATTGGCTAACTAGTTCTATACATTCTGAATATCATGGGATCTCTCAAAAATCATAAGTCTAGCTTATATCTATCACCTCATGAATAATCTACTCTTCTATTCAACACCTACACTTGGTCATTACTAACACAATGAAACCTCATCATAAACTCCTTTCTAGTTAAAGTATACTCTAAGCCAGCCTGACTATTAACTATTCTTGTACATTCTATCAGGAACAGTACACAAACTCATCACTTCTTAGTCTACCCATAAGGGAAAATCCTCATTAATAAGTTACTAGTTGCATGACTATACTAACATAGCTTGCCTCATCACTGTCTCTCTTTCATAGATTACTTAACCTCTGCATACATTCTTCTAATTTAAGGGCATTTTTACTAGTACTACTCATAATTTCGTACTCATACTACATTTTCAGGGGCACATACTACCAAAGCTCTACAACACACATCCTCATAAGGGTCCCAATTAAAACAAGGTTTAGAGAAGAGAGTACATCATACTTTTAGCTTGAATGCACAATTCACATGAATAAGAGTGCATTCTTTCAAAACTCAACACTTAAACTCACTTATGGGCTTCTCTGAAGCCCATCTGCAGTCTCATGATTTTCTCAAGATTTTTGCTGAGAGTTACTCATCGAAAAGGATTTGACTTTTTTTTTCAACCACCTTTAGTATACGGGGTAGTCCAATTGATATGACAGATGCACGAGTTAGAATAATTTCATTATGACACAGTTCTATTGCATGATTTAGATTAAGAAAGAAAAGAAAAACTTTTCTTAAATGTCTCTAGTCCATCATTTATAGAAGTGGGGCCCTCACAACCATAAACAAGATCCTAGTGACACGACTTCATAGACACCCTAGGCCACCTGAACTCTATGCTCTAAAACCAAGTTTGTCACAACCCGAGTCTACACCCTGGACATGGCCGGCACTCGAGAACTATTGCTGGTCCCCAAGTGAACACTCACCATTGCTCACTATAAGTGGATGACTAACTCAACCATACATAAGCTTAAAATTAAATTAAATTCATTAACTCAAATACTCAACATTAAAAAGAGTATGAACAATACTCATTAAATATCTTCATAGTTTGTAAAAACAACTTAAAAGAAAGTAAATACTGAAAATCTCCTTAACTCTGTCTCACCTGTATATGCATCATAAAAGGATGTAGGCCGAATGACATCAGTACATTGAATGTACGATCATGTAAAAGGAATTCTGACACATAAATATATGCTTGAACTAATAAAAAGGAAGACATACTCACCTTGTCTCAACTAAAGAATACTCAACATAAAAACAATGATAATAAGATGCAATATATAAAACTTTGTAACAGTAGACAAGAACTCAAAATGTATAATAATACAATAATAAACTATTTACTCTTATTTAGGAGATTCTCTAACTGACAACCGTCACTATTAGCTACGTGATGATACAACATCTCACCCACACAGCCAGAACTATCCTATACCTTTTAGAACATCCTCAACTAAGTGCATCTACTAAACTCTGCATGAAGGCACTTAGGATTCATCAAAAAAGTAAGATCATGTACCCATGTTGGCAAACATAGTTTATAAGGAACGTGAGTTGTCTGAACTCATCCCCATATCGATGCTCAATAATACTCCCAATAAAATAAACCTTTTGCTCATATGATTAAAAACATAACTCTTCCTTTGTTTGAGATAATTTAACAAACTACCTTTTAAAAGAGTGAACTACTCTTCAAATGTGTTTGAACTTATAACTCATTTAGAAATCAAAGTTTCTTTTTTCGCAAAATAATATTCTCTTTGTTCATGTAAAAATAAAACAATTGGGAACTATATTGTTCCCTCATACTGTTTCTCAAACTCCTCTTTACTTCCTCAAAACTTTAGATTAAAACTAAACATTGGCTTTTAAAAAGATCCTCAAAATCTATAATTCAATTCATAGGGTTCATGCAGAATTATGAACATGAATGACACAACTTCGAGATATTAATTGCAATATGACAGCCAATACTCAAAACTCATGAACTCAAGAACTCGGAACTCAGAACTCAACGATACTACTCCTTTCAAAAATACTCAATTCATAGAGTTCATGCAAAATTATGGGCATGAACGAGTTAGCTCAAAGATCTTAATAGCAATGTAGAATCATGAATACATTTCTTCTTATTCTCATACTTACTTCCTCAAGAATTAGCTCAAAACTATGGTTGATTACAAAAAGACTTCTCAAAAGGATCTCTTGGACTTACTTCTTAATTTTACTTTAATTTTAAATGTGAATTAAAGAATTATGATTTGGATATAGGATATCTCAATGATAAATGAAACCTTAGATATTTAGTAACAAGAAGAGAGCGATGATAGAAATTTTAAACCACTGGCGTAACACAGAGAAGCATTTTACTTTTGGTCGCGAAATAATGTTTGAAACAAAGGACTCTATATCCTCTCCACGACGTCGAGAGGGGGTGCTCGACTAGATACTAAAAATCTTAAGCTCCTACGCGACATGGACCTGGGCACAAATATTTGCCCAATTTTTTCTTCCTCTCCAAAACCCAATTCAATTCATACCCAATGCGGTTCCATTGCCCAATTTCACAAATTTTATAAACCCAAAATGTTTTCAATGAAACCCACCCAAAGTTCGTCAAGAATAACACTCATACCCAAGACCCCTTACATCAAGAACTCAATAACACTCCATTATTAAAGAATGAAGCTAAAACCTCAAGAACTTCATCAAGAATCTCAATCAATAAACTTTAAGAACTAATTTATGGATGAAATTCACATAATTGGTGTGAGGGTGAACAAACCTAACACTATGAAAGCTTAAATATCTGGAAGAATAATGTTCTTGAAGAAACTTGAAGGATAATCTTGAAAGATGAACCCTATCCTTAGTATTTCTTGAAGTTTCTTAAGCGTAGAAATTGAGTGAATGAGAGCATTTGAATATCAAAAATTATTTTTCTACATGTTTAGGGTAATTTAGATGACTTCCTAAGGGTTTTTAAGACTAAAATACCCTTAAAGAAATAAATAAAATGAGTTAGAAGGCGGAATATTTTTCCAGCAGAAAGTGAGGTCCGTAATCACTCTGTAAGGCAGAGTCATCGCATAGCTACTGCCAAGTTAGAGCGTCTCTGGTAAATATGTCATAAGATTTTACTCAAAGCTCTAATTGAGGCAAACTTGGTGGCATTTGAAAGTGGACTTGAAGGCCTTTAATTTGATAAGTAATGGGTCACCTAAATCTTTATATATGTTGCTCCTAATTGCACACGCAAGTGTACACAGTCACATAAGTAATATAGTGGCTCTTAATTGAACCTGATTATCGAACCCAAAGGACTAGTCGATTAACTATTTACTAAATTATACTAGTATAATTATTTATTTAAGAGTGCAAAAAGTGTTTGATTTTTATTTATAAAGAACAGAATGCAAGATTTAAATAATAAGATTACTCACAATGGTTGGAAAATTTCAGGGCTGCAACATGCATTGGATTTCATGTATTGTATCTCAAGTAATTAACTAATATAGGTTATCAAGCTACTGATTTACAGGGATAATTATATGAGTAGGGTCTCTCGAACAATTGTCGCCTACTACAAAGTAACACCTCAGGACCTATCAGACCAAAACACCAGAAAAATGGGTGAACCACAACTGGGTTCACAGAACGTGAATTGACCCACGGTTCATCGACCTTTCTGTGGATTCAAACCCAGCCTAGAAATGGTGTACCACAAGACCCTTCACAGGCCATGGACCACCACATGGGCCATGACGAAGCTCATGAAAGCCAGTCAGAACCTACCCCAAATCAGGCCCCAGGCCACGAACCCTACCATGGGTTATGGTACCTTTGACGAGTTGTAGACGGGTCTGTCATCTAGGATCAGTAGGCTCCTAGCCCAAGTGAAGGATCACGGTCATCTTTACGGTGCGTGATCCTTCACACGGTCTGTGAAGTAGATCGTAAGTGGGAGCGCCAGAACCAGTAGCCACCCACCAGCAGACCAAGACCCTTACGACAGACCATTGTCCTAGTGACGGTCCGTCGTTGCATCCATCGTCGGGCCCCACCAAATTTTAAGTGGGGTCATTTTGGTCTTTTTTCCTATGCGTTGAGCACCTAAACTACGTCATTTTTGTCATTTTAAGCCTAGTAACTTGATCAAAACTTACCCTAATTGATCAGCCACCTAATTTCACCAAAACTAGAGCAAAAAGTAGAGAATTCATGCATTAGCATCCTCAAGAACAACAAGGTTTTCTTCAGTTCCAGCCTTGAAATTGAAAGATTTCTCCGTGAAATTAGTCACCAGGTATGTTCACTAGTGGATTCCTTTAACCCATTAGGACCCTAGAATTCAGTCAGATTATTGATTCCCTTCCTATTATCAAGACCTAGGGTTTCTATAACTTCAGATAATTTCTATGATTTAGTTGTTGTAACGTTCTTAATCAGATTAGCATGTCTTAGTAACCTTTTTGCGTAGATTCATGCATGACACTCAAAACCGTAGTTTTGTAGTTCTTTTAGTTAATGAATTACACTAGCTAGGACAGATAAATAGATATACATAACTTAGTTTTCAAATGCTTCATTATCAGTACTTAATGTTGTGTTTTAAGTTAGCATGTCAGAATCTTGAGCTATCCAGTTTATATCTAGTATGTTGTATTGTACACATTCTAAGTTGGAAGTACACTTAATACTGAGTTGGACTAGGGTCAGTCACCATCATAGTCCCTGAGCTATGTGCCCCCGTAGGTTATAAGTCCCTTCTATGTGAATCATATTTAGTGATCACGCCTGTCATGCCTTTGTACCCCTAGAAGGGTATATTCGGTCCTCTCGATGGGGTGTATACATCAGACCCCACGTTTAACTCACGTGGCTTTATGTCGATTATTATTAGCTCCCACAATTAGATCTTTGCATTGAGCAGGTTATCAGTTACATTTCAGTAATCAGTTTCAGCATGTTATGAATTTGGTCATTCAGTTTAGTTCATATTCATTATTTTTAGTATATTTATCACCTTCATTTTATATCATTGCTCAATATTCTTTGTTCATTTATGTATATTGTTCAACTTTATTTTATCCTGCATGCTCAGTACCTTTCAAGTGTTGACACATTCTTTGTGCTACATCTTCTCATGATGTAGGTTTAGGTCCTCAGCACTCAGATCACGTGTAGATCGGTTCTCGATCTGTATTCAACAACATCAGTGGTGAGTCTTCATTCTTCGAGGACGATTGACATGTTTTCTATTTAGTCTTTCCATTTAAGTTGTAGTTTTACTAAAGCTAGCTGGGGCATGTCCCAGCATCTGTAGTGAGTTAGAGGCTTTTATTCAAATATAGTTAGATTCAATTTTTTATTTGAGTTTGATCTTCCAGTTGTTATTTAACTCTTAGTACAATATATATATATATATATATATATATATATATATATATATATATTCAGACAGTGTTGGGTATTTCCCATTTCAGTTTATATCCTGTTTAAAGCTTCCGCACAATATTTCTTACTTTAGTTTATCTAGTATGATTAGGATATGTCAGCTCAGGTTTAGCTTGGAGTCACTCGTGATCCTAAGTCCCGTGTTTACGTCAACGGGGTAGCCTCGGGGCGTGACATACAATTAGCTGTCCAACTACATCGTTGAGCAATGATAAGCAGTCCTAATTGGCAAGCATTTATATTTCATCTTGTTTTGTAACCAAGCTAGGTGTTCGTCCAGATGTCAGTCCTGAACATAATCAAGTCAATGGAAGATCATCATTTTTACATTCTTTTATCTATCTACCTTATCCTCTTTCTATTTTAAGAATGGATATATGGCCAGTCAAGAAATACTAAAACAAGAATATGAAAGTAACTTAAAACGATAACCAAAAATTAATTCAAAAACCTTCAATATTCAATAATCAATCTGTAGCTATAGCCTCAGAACAAGGGCGTTTAGCCACTAATCTTTAAAAAAAGAAGAAGAAGAAAACAATCCTAAAAAATATTGACGACTTTCTACTTGATGCTCTATGATTGATCCCCCCATAATAATTATTTCTATGGATTATTTATAGATATAGAAAATCCCAAATAAAATAATTGAATCCAAATCAAATTACGAACCTAAAAAAGAAAAAAAAAAAAAAGAATTGGATTCCTTTTCTTTTCCGCGTGGACCACCTCAAAAGTTGAGGAGCTTTCATTGGTTGCCATGTGGCAGCATGCTCCTTTTCAATTTGACCGCTGCAACTTTAAATTTTATATATAATTATATTAAATTTCATTCATTTAGTTGTTGCTTGATTTTCTTCTTCAACCTTCCGTCTTTAATTCATTTTAGCTTCAAACTTCTTCAACTTTAATATTAATTTATTTCTACAAATAAAATACACTATTTAGCACAATTGATAAAATTCATGCTCAAAAAGGGCAGACATAAATATTAAATGTGAGACAAATAATGATGAAAATATATATTTTTGATCTCACATCAACACCCCACACTTACACTTTTGTTCGTCCTCGAGCAAACATTAAAGCTCATCTCAAAAAATCATACTAGCAACGTCATCACTTTGGTTCATATAAACAATTAGGCCATATACCGATTTCAAAACATCAAGTAGACTTCTCAATCATTATGCAAGGCATCCAAATAAACAACAAACCTCTGACCTCCTAACCTCAAGGAAGGACTTTGAATTCATCAAATTTAAGATTACTCACCTACTCTCATCAAAGAAAGCTAATAAAATGATCTATTTTTCATGAAACAAGTTCCCTCACAAAAAGAAATAGTCCACATACTCAATTCACAAGATTGAATATAAATTAAGGACTTCATATCAAGAACAACTCTCACACTCACAAATAAAATTCATATGTATGCACAAAAAACCATAGGCTTGCCCATTATATACATCTCCACTAATTAAGCATGTTTGAATAAAATCAAATAAGACTTTAATGGGTTGTAATGTAGGCTAGGGGACGGGTAGAAAAACTACATAATAGTGACTGCACTTCCTAAAGCACTTTGCAATTTTAGACTTCATCACCCATTATTTTCTTCTCTTTATTTTCAACCCTCTCATCAACAATTATTTCACAAGTAATTATCATCAACTCAAGAATGTTTCATTTTTTTTCTTTTCTTTTTTTTCTTTTTTTTTATGTTTTCCTTCATAATAACCACTCTCAACTTACGTATTTTACATGTGTTAAGGTGCACAATGTCCTTGGAGGGAGTAGGACCATCATCAAGGTAACTTCTGAAGTAGCCACCCTCAACTTAGACTTTCGGACTGAGTTAAAGTGCACAATGTCCAAGGAAGGACAGGGGCCAAAACAAAGTTTTACAAATTTCCTAGGGAAACGTGAGATGTGTGGATATCAATCATGGGTCATCTTATTTTTTACCTCTTCTTTTTCTATTAGTACACACCAAACATTTCCACCTTTTCTACTTCTACCATTATTCGCATTTTTTTTTCTTACATAGTGCATTAAGGATATCCTTTCGGATCAAATAGAATTATGGTATCAATAAAAAGGGATTCAGCTCGATCATGTGGTTTACAAGAAAAATAGAGGTTAAAAGGCTCAAAAGGGTTAACTAGTGATATAATACCTGAAAAGACTAAAATTTACTAGACAAATGAAAGAAAGCATATTATCATCTCCAAAATAAAGCAACACTTTTTATTTTGCTTAAATAACATGTAGGGCATGTTCTAAACTAAGATGCAAAACATGGAATAAACAAATTCTCACCACACATGGCACAAGTATCAATCAAGATGGATCAATTTCATTTCTAAGAGAGACAGAATCATTACAAATTACAAAATAAAATAAGCTATATACAAAGTCACAACCATGAGCTTAGGTGTCAAAGAGTGCAATTTCCTTATCAATCAAGCATTCACAAGAAAGTACTACTCAAAAATTAGGCGTAAATAACAAGTATCACACCACTCAAATGAGTTTTTTCTTTTCTCTCAAAAGAAATTAAAAGAAAACTTATTCCTACAAATATAAAAGACACTCGGTTTGAAGGGACTATTCTTGGAAAAAAAAACCGAAAATAAAAGTCAAGGAACTGATCCTAAAAAAGAAAAGACTCAATAAAACATTAAAAACTAGGAATTCATTCCTCCACCCCACACTTAAAAAGATGCTATGTCGCCAAAGCAGCAAATAAACTTTAAAACAGAGGTTAGGAAAACTCCCTGAGGCCTTTAGGCCAAGCTAGTAGCATGTTCTCTTAATTTTCATCAAGGCACTTAAGCTCAAACGTGCTCCTTAGCTCCAAATTTGTGGGTATTCAGACTTCCACTAATATGCAAAAACAAGACCAAAAGAAAAAAGTGACACTAATAAAATAAAAATAAAATAAAATAAGAATTCACTCTACTAATTAGGTTGCCTCCCAATAAGCGCCTAATTTAACGCCGTGGCACCACAAAAGTAAGTTCACCACTTTTCTTTCCATTTTGAACTTACGAATTTTACCCCCTAACTTTGCATCAATTTTTCTGCTCCTCTCTAGGGGCAGTGGTATGAAGATAAAGGAACCAAGTACTATATGTCGCATCTTACACTTCTGGGCCCTTTTTTGTCTACGTGACTAAAAAACATTAGGATGTAAGGACCTTGTACATCATCTATACATTGATCCATTAGTTCATATGATATAGAAAAGTGTTTTGAATGAGATTTAAGTTCCCTCAACTCCAAAGTAGCATTATTTACAACATTCTCACTTTTGTACTCTTTCACAACATCGACATTAAGGAATAAGGTATAGTTGAATGGTTGAAATTCCCTTTTTTGCTCATCTAGTTGGTCATCATCCACGACAATTGGTAATTGGGCTTCAGACACCTCAATCTTTTTGTTCAAGTGAGACTCTAAGTAATTAATATTTGAGCCAAATTGATCTATTTCTTCTGTGAGCTCAACTCTTCCTTCAATCAGTTGGGTTGTCATGTATATGAAACCATCACGGATAGATCTTGAAACTTAAGAAGTTGAGTTTGTTCTTGTAGCCAAGATTGACTCACTATCTCCATTTCTTCATAACTATCTCCTTGTTGGGCATCAATATCTTCTAATTTAGCTAGGGCAATAATTTCTAATTGAATAGCGTCAAGCTTATCTAGTAATTTAATGATTTTTTGTGCTCTTTCGTGCATTCAAATATTTGTTCGGTTATTTTTGAATGAACTTTATCCAGCATGTTTGTACATTCCATAAGTGAATTCACATTGCGCGCCTCTTGTTTTGCATTTTCCACTTCATCGCCCCTAACAACATCACAAATAACAGAAGAATCATAATAGGGGTTTCAGGGAAAGGAATAAGAATTCGGAGAACCATTCCAATGAGTATATTGATGACCACATAAATGACATAGAGGACATTCATCACCCAACCACGATTTATCCCAATCATCCATATCAATAAGAGTACCAAATTATTCAAAGAAAAAAATAATAATTAATTGTTAAGAAAAAAACAAATTAAAAAAATAAAAGTAAATAAAAAGAAAGAGTATAACCTAGAAGAGTAGTTAATTTCTAAGTCCCCGATAGCGGCGCCAAAAATTTGTTGCTCCCAATTGCACACGCAAGTGTACGCGGTTGTGCAATTAATATAGTGGCTCTTAAAAGAACCAGATTATCGAACCCAAAGGACTTGTCGATTAACTATTTACTAAATTATACTAGTCTAATTATTTATTTAAGAGTGCAAAAAGTGTGTGATATTTATTTAAAAGAAAAGAATGCAAGATCTAAATAATAAGACTACTCACAATGGTTGGAAAATTCTAGGGTTGCAGCATGCATTGAATTTCATATATCGTATCTCAAGATCTCAAGTAATGAACTAATCTAGGTTATCAAGTTACTGATTTACAGGGTTAATTATATGAGTAGGGTCTCTCGACCTCTACTCGCCTACTCCAATTAGCTGTCTAACTACATCGTTGAGTGGGGATAGACAGTCCTAATTGGCGAGCATTGATATTTCATCTGTTTCATAACCAAGCTAGCTGTTCATCCAGGCATCACTCCTAAACACAAATCAACTCAATGGAAGATCAAGCTTTTTATATTCTTTGATCTATGTACCTTATCCTCTCTCAATTTTAAGAATAGACACGAGATTTATCTCTATGATGGCTAGTCAAGAAATATTAAACCTAAACGATAACCAAAAATTAATTCAAAAACCTTCGATATTCAACAATCAATTCATAGTTACAGCTCCAGAATAAGGGCGTTTAACCACTAATCTCTCTGAAAAGAAGAAGAAAAAGAAAAGAACCCTAAAAATATTGACGATTTTCTACTTGATGCCCTATAATTGATCCCCATAATAATTATTTCTATGAACTATTTATAGATATTGAAACCCCTAAATAAAATAACCGAATCCAAAACCAAAAAGGAATTGGATTCCTTTTCTTTTCGGCGTGAACCGCCTCAAAATGTGAGGGGCTTTCATTGTGTGCCTCGTGGCAGCATCCTCCTTTTCAATTTGAACACTGCAGCTTTATATTTTATATATTATAATATTACATTTAATATATTTAGTTGCATGCTTAATTTTCTTCTTCTAACATTACATTTTTAATTCGTTTTATATTCAAACTTCAACTTTAACATCAATTTACACTATAAAAAATGCTTAATTTATGACGGTTAATTTGAGGGAGTTCTTAAAATCTCCACTATTAATATATTTTGTAGCTTTTTTTCTAACTCCCACAATATAAATTTTTTTGTGGTAATTTTATTAATGAGGTTAGAGAATTGTCATAAGCTGGAATAGTTTGTGGGGATGATCAATCCCCAAAAATTTATTTTGTTACTTTTCAAAATTTTATATATATATATATATTCAAATTATATGATATATAATAATTAATGTTGAAAGTTAATTTCATTATCTATATACACATTCTTCTTTTTTATTTCAATTTGATTATAATCTTTGATCCTTTATTTTTTTTAAAATCTATTACGATAAGCTTGAATATTTTTTCTACTTTGTTTATCCACTTTCACTTAAACGTTTTATCTTATTGATAGTAGTACTATAATTTGTATTAAGATATCTTATATAGTCATATTCATTTATATTTATTTTTGCTTAAATTTTAACCTTAATTGAGCTTTTTTAATACTAATGTCAAATTAACTAATTAGTTACTTGTTAATAAACATTAAAAAGAAAAAACTGGTTATGTGCATAAAAAATAAATAGTAATTATTTTTCCCTCCAAAACATTAAAAATAGACTTAAAACCATCCCCACTAATTCCCTTAAAATTTTCAAATCAACCAAACAACTACCCCCCCCCCCCCCTTCCCACGTAACACTCCCACACCCAAATCCCATATCATTTTCCCTCTTAAGTTATTACTTTTCTGTCACCCTCTCCTCTTTCCCTTTACATCTAATTCTTTTTTTACTTCATTTTCAGGTAATTTTTGGGTGAGTGTGATTTTTATGCTTTTGTAATTAATTTTTTCTCTTGTAGGTTTTGCACAATGAAATAGACGGTAAATACTTTTTTGCATATAAATATTGATCTTAATTTTTTAAATGTAAATATTGATCTTCGAAAGGTGAATTTGATGATCCACATTAGAATTATTAGCATTATTTAATTTGTAGATAGTTTGTATATTACAAGTTGTTAAACCTAATGAATTAGTGCCTTTACATATTTCAGGATTTGTTTAAATTCTCACCACATCATAAGTTATTCATAGCCAACCTTTAATTGATTTCAGGTAAGCTTCAGTTTTATTTTTGTTTAGTTAAATATCCCGTAATAATTTTATTATTGATTGGATTTGACTATTGCAAATTAAAGGATAATTTTGCATATGAGATTGTGATCAATATAAGTATAACTTAAAAATATGAATTTTCCTATTCGTACACCTAGCTTTTGTTTTGGTAGAAATAATCATGAAATCATTGTTATTCTCAATAGTGTGTATGAAAGAACATCAAAATAAATTTCTCTCATTCATAATTTTATAATTTTTTTCAAACCAAAGTTTTGTATGAATTTGCTTTTGGAATGAACTAAACTTTGATTATTTTTTTCAAGACTTACAAAAAAAATATATGTATCACTATATATTAATCTAATTACATATAGTTTTTTTTATTTTTTTATTGTTTCAGCTTGATGCGGGGATTGAGCGTACTTCATCTTGAATAAGAGATTGTGTGACAACAACCTAAATCACCAAACAAATGCTAAAGAATTTTTTAATATTTATTTGTTGTGAATTTCTTATGATTTGAAATGTAATGTTCAAGTTATTATACACAAGTTTGTATTACTTTTATTTCACGTGAGTTTGAACTTGTGAAACTTATAAATATAAATTTGTTTAATAAAATTTTATTTGCATTAAGTGTGTTATTCAATAAAATTATTTATATATATTATTTTAAGGCTTAATGTAAAACAAATTTTATTTTTATTATTAAAATAATAATAATTTTGTAAGACTCTACAAATTAAATTATGTAAATATTGATCTTATATCACAAAAATTTTAAATCCACAAAAATAAAAATTTAAAATATTGGGATCATATAGTGACGGTTTTAAACGGACACAAATTGATACTAGAAAACCTCCACAAATTTATTAGTTATTTTGTGGGGGGGCGTCGTGGAGGTTTACAAAAACCGCTACAAATATGCTCGTGGCAAGAGTAATTGTAGCGTTTTTAAAGATCGCCACAATTTAATTTGTGGGGTCCCTAAAACGCCACAAATTGACAAAATGATCCCCATAAATTAAACTTTTTTTTTTGTAGTGTTACTCCTACAAATAAAATACAATATTTGGCACACTTCATAAAATTCATGCTCAAAAAGGGCAAATATAAATAATAAATGTGAGGTAAATAATAATTAAAATATATATTTTTCGCCTCACATCAATATTCTAAAAGATATGGTCGTTTAAATTTGATCCAAACCTTAAGAAAATGGATGGATGACTTGAACGAATTTCTCTTTAGTTCATTTTTGAACTAGAGGTTTTACATCTAGTGACCTCAACACCTAAGAAAATTTAAAATCACTTAGAAAAATTCCGTTCACAGTGAAGAAGGGTTCGAGTCTTGACTTAGCAATTTTAGGGGTGTTACACTATTAGGTGTATCTTTGTAGGGTGTGACAGTTAACGAAAACGATGGCGATGTTATGACCCAAGCACGGGAAAGTGTTACACATCTCGGAATGTGATATTTGATGAAGCTTGTTCATGGTGGTCTTCAAATAAGGAGATCCTTCCAAATTCAAACGTTCTCAAAGATATATTGGGCTCTTCTCACATCCAGTTGAGTCTAGATGAAGATGAAGATGAAGCTAATGAAGATACTGCTAAAGAAGGTATGACTCAAAGTCCTTGGTGAACAGCTTTGTACTAACAATGAAGTGAAGAAGACAGGTTTAATTGAGAAAACCCATCCCTGTCTCTTAGAAGGTCATCAAGGATCAGAAATTAGCTTAATCCGAAGTGTGCCAATGTTGCCATAGTAGAAAAGGAAATGAAAAAGATCTAGAGAATTTTTAGGAAGCATTCCAATATTCGAATTGGATTAAAGCAATGGAGGAGGAAATTGTTGCGATGGAATTGAATCAATCTTCGGAGCTCGTAGTAAATTTAATAGATGGCAAACATATTTCTTGTAAATGGATTTACAAGATAAAGCATCACACAAATGGGTCGATTGAAAGGTACGAAGCTCATCTTGTAGGCTGCGACCTTTCTAAACAATATGGACTAGATTATGATGATGCATTTAGTTGAGTGGGTAAGATTACAATTGTTAGGATCATACTTGCACTTGCAGCCAGTAAAAATTGGAACTTATGACAGATGGACGTAAAGAAAGCCTTTTTGCACGAAGAAGTGGATCGAGAGATCTATATGTGTCACCCAATCGATTTCAGAGTCAAGATCATCCTGAGTATGTATGTAAGCTTCTAAAAGTGCTATATGGGTTAAAGCAAGAGACAAGGGCAGTGTATGATAAGATTTCTGAATTTCTTCATCATAGTTGTTATATTGTAGCACTGGTAGATTCCAACCTATTTGTGAAATTTATTGGAAAGGAAACTAGTTATTGTGCTAGAATATGTGGATGATCTAATCCTAATAGGGGATTGTGAAGAAGAAATTCTTCTAACAAAGAAGAATTTGTCAGTTCGTTTCCAGATGAAGGAACTTGGACAACTCAACCATTTTCTTGACTTGGAGGTTTATCGTAATGAATAAGTAGGCTTTTTGCATCAGAAAAAATATTTTAAAGATTTTTTGAAGAAGTTTGGAATGTTTAATTCCAAAGCAATATCAATACCTTTGGAGCCAAATGCTAAGATGTGTGCACATGAAGGAAAAGTCTTAGCAGTTATGATGATGTAGCGACAATTACAAGGTAGTTTCATTTATTTAACTCAGACTAGGCCTAATATTTATTTTGCAGATCGTCTGATGAGGCGCTATATGCACAATCCAAAGAGGCACCATATGGAGGCTATTCAGTGTATACTAAGATATGTGAAAAGTACAACTGATTATTGTCTTTTGTATAAGAAAAGTGAAGAAAGCAGGTTGGTCAGATATTGTGATTCTAACTATGCATTGGATCATGATACTCATCGTTCAACTACTAGTTATGTGCTTATGCTCGGAGTTGGAGCAATTTCTTTGTGCTGGAAAAGGTAACCAATTGTGTCGTTGTTAACAACAGAAGCAGAGTATAAGGTAGCAACAATTGCAGCTCAAAAAAGTACGTGGCATATGCAGTTGATGAATGATTTACACAAACCATTTGGCTAGTCAGTTACCTTGTACTGTGACAATCAGTCAGCGATTTTCTTAGCTGAAGCTCTTATTTTTCATGCAAGGAATAAGCACGTGGAAATATATTACCACTTCATCAAGGAAAATTTGTTTCAAGGAGATATTTACTTGGAGTTTATGTTAAAAATTGAACAACAAATTGCAAATGTGTTCACAAAAGGTTTAAATGTCAATAAGATAGAAAGCTTATGTCAACAACTAGGCATGGTTATGATTTTAGCTAATGCCGAGAGGAGATATTAAAGTGGTACAATTTCAACCACTATTTTTTAGTTGGACTGCGTCTACAAAATGGCTATATTTTATCTTTCAGTTGGCATTTGTTTTATTTTATCTCGTGATAGTTTTTCCTAATTTTTAGTACTGCAAAAATATGTTCCTAATGTTTAGGTGAATTTGTTCAGTAGAATTGCTTTCTCTTCTATTTTCCTGTTATTTCTTTTTTCAACTATTAGCTTTTCTATCCAGTTGGGTTCTTCAAATGAAAAGAAAGCAAAGATCTTACAAATTTCTATCATGAACTCTACACAAACTCATCACTTCTTAGTATACGCATAAAGGAAAACTCCTCATTAATAACTTACTAGTTGCATGACAATACTAACATAACTTGCCTCATCACTATCTCTCTTTCATAGATTATTGAACATCTGCATGCATTCTTCTAATTTAAGGGCACTTTAACTATTACTGCGCATAACCTCCCAATAATATTGTAACACCCCGTATTCTAGACAGACTAGAAATGCAGATTTCAAAAGTTGCAAGCGCCACCTATGGAACATCTTCAGCTCCTTCCCAGAACCCATGAAAAATTTAGCCAAGTTTGGACCTACGCCAGGATCTACAGACGGTAAGTGGGACCATGATCCATGGTTCAGACTCCCACATTCCATCTCTCTGAATCCAAACAACACCCTGCCAGGACAGACCATAGGTCAGTCAACGGTCCGTCGGTCAGTAAATGGTCCGTCAATCAGCGGCCGTCAGTGGCTTTAGGAGGCTTTAAGTGAGGGCCATTTGGTATTTTCCCCTATGTGTTGGAAACCTAAACTACATAGTTTAACCCCTAAACTACATCACTTTTATCAATTTTTGCCTAGTAACTTAATCAGACTTTACCCAAATCAATTCATTTATTAAAATTTAGCAAACTTAGAGCGAAAGGGGAGAAAGAATCGACCAAACCCTCCCCAAGAACACAACAATGTTTCCTCTAGTTCCAGCCCCAAAATCAAAAGATTTATCCCTAAAATTCATCACCATGTATATGGGATTTCACTAGTGGGTTCCTTTCACCCATTAGGTCCCAAAAATTCAGTCAGATTCTTAATTATCTATATCATGCTTAGACCTAGGGTTTTCTTGAACTTTAGAAAAGTGTTGTGATCTAGTTGTTATACTAATCCAAATCATATTATCATGTTTATGAGGAATTTTTGCGTAGATTCTTGCATGAAACTCAGAACCCTAGTTGTGTAGATTCGTTTAGTTCATGAATTACACTTCCTAGGTCAGTTTATTCAAATATACATGCCCAAGTTAAGAATGTTTCATTATCAGTACTTTAATGCTGCATTTTTAGTTAGCATGCCAGTATTTTGAGCAATTTAGTATTTCAAAAATTCAGTTATAATGTGTTACTTACATATTCAATTGAGAGTAGGCTGAATACCGAGTGGAGTAGGGTCAATCACCCTCGTACTCCCAAAACTACGTGCCCCCGTAGGTTAAGTCCCCTCTGTGGGCATAATTTTTATTAATCTCTCCATTCATGCCTTTATACCCCTAGAAAGGTATATTGGGTCCTCTCGATGGGGCGTAAACATCGGACACTACGGATAACTCTCATGATTTTATGTCAATTAATAGTATCTCCCACAGTCAGACTCTATGTATTGACCAAGTTACGGTTCAATATTTGGTCTCATCATGTTATGTACTTGTTCATTGCATTCAGTTAGCTCAGTATTCAGTATAATTCAGTATTTACATTTACTTCAGATAATATTATTGCCCTTATTGCTTTGTTGAGTTATGTTTATGTTGTTTAGTTTTATCATATCCTGCATGCTCAATACCTTTCAATTACTAATGCAAACTCTATGCTACATCTTCTCGTAATGTAGGTTCACGTCCTAAACATTCAGATCACACATAGACCGGTTCTCAACCTCCAGTTTAGCAGTATTAGTGATGAGTCCTCATTCTTCGAGGATGATTGACATATTTTTTATTCAGTCTTTCTTTGTTATAGTTTTAGTTTTGTTACAGTTATCTGAGGGCATGTCCCAGCTTCTCTATTCAATTAGAGGCTTATTTCAGACATAGTTAGATTTAGTTTTAGATTTGAGTTTGATCTTCAGTTGTTATTGAACTCTCTGTCTTTGTATATTAAGACATAGAATGGGCATTCCCCCATCATTTCACTTTATATCATGTTTAAGCTTCTGCACAATACTTCTATTTTCAGTAAATCTTTAAGTATGCTTATGATATGACAGTTCAGGGTTAACTTGAGGTAACTCGTGATCCTAGGTTCCGTGTTACGTCAAAGGGGTAGCCTCGAGGCACATACTACCAAAGCTCTACAACACACCTCCTCATAAGGGTCTCTATTAAAAGAAGATATAGAGAAGAGAGTATTTAGCTTTTAGCTTGAATGAGCGATTCACATGAATATCAGTGCATTCTTTTGAAACTCAACAGTTAAACTCATTGACGGGCTTCTCGCAAGCCTTTCTGCAGTCTCATGACTTTCACAAGATTTTTTCTGAGAGTTAATCATTGATATAGATCTAACTTTGTTTTTCAACTACCTTGAGTATGAAGGGTAGTCGAATGCATATGACAGACACACTGGTTAGAATATGTTCATTATGACATAGTTTTATTGCATTATTTAGATTATGAAAGGACGAAAAACTTTTCTTAAATGGCTTCATAGAAGGACACCTGAGCGTTGTGCTATGATATCAAGTTTGTCAAAACACGAGTCTACACCCTAGACGTGGCCAGCTCTCGAGAACAATTGGTGGTCACCAAGCTAACCCTCATCCTGGGATAAAACTGAATTAAATTCATTCATTCAAACACTCAACTTTAAAAAAAGTCTGAATAATAATCATTAGATATCCTCATAGTTTTTAAAACAACTAAAAAAAATTAAATACTGAAAAACTCCTCAACTCTGTCTATCTATGAAGCCTCTACTATTACAGAAGGATATCGGGACAAGACCCAGGACATCTCAAAGCTACTAATCGTTAGGTACAGGTGAAGTCCTCTGGAATATAAGAAGGCTCACCAAAGATGAGTAAAATGTCACATGAACTCAACAAAATGCTTGTTGATGATCTTCAACACCTGTGTCTGCATCATTAAACAATGCAGGCTGAATGACGACAATACATTGAATGTACGAGCATATAAGGGGAACTCTGAAACATAATATAAGCTTGAACTAATAAAAAGGAATACATAGTCACCTCGTCTCAACTAAATAGTACTCAACTCAAGAATAATCAACCCAACTAAACATGAAAGCAATGATAATAAGATGCAATATATAAAGATTTGTAACAGTAGAAAAGAACTTAAAATGCATGATAACACAATAATAAACTCTTAACTCTTATTTGGGAGATTCTCTAACCAAAAACAATCACTATGAGCTACATGACGATACAATATCTTGCCCACGCAGCCAAAATTGTCCTATACCTTGCCGTAGTAAAGAAGATCATCAACTAAGTGGATCCACTAAGATCTGCCCGAATTCACTTAGAATTCATCTAAAAAGTATGATCATGTATTCATGTTGGCAAACATGGTTTATGAGGAATGTGAGTTGTCTAAACTCATCCTCATATCAGTGCTCAATAATACTCCCAATAATATATACCTCCTGCTTGTATGTTTAAAATCATAACTCTTCCTTTGTTTGAGATAATTGCTGAAACTACCCTCTTAGAAGAGATAACTACTCTTAAAATCTGTTTGAAGTCATAACTCAATTAGAAATCACAGTTTCTTTTTTTGCAAAATAATATTCTTATTGTTTTTTTAGAAAAAAATGAGGTAGCACAAATTGATTGAAAATGCCTCTCAATGGACTGAAATGACTTTCAATAGCTTTCAATAATATTATTAAACATTAAGGGGCTTTAAATAGCCAATAGAAAAATATAATCTACATAATTTGAAATTTAAAACAACCTAAAATATCTCAGCAATTCAAACAACCTAACTAAAAATTTCAAATTCAAAATCATCTTAAACTAATTAACTTATTTTGCTAAAAACTACTACAGTAACTAAAAGAAAACTTCAACACTCCTCTTTTGCTGTAGATACTGCAATTTTAAAAAGTTGCTCCTTCTCGATTTCTACTTCTACAACTTGTGCTTGTATATTCTTCTTCAGTTTGCATACTTTCGTAACATGACCGTCTTGTTTGCAATTTCAACATATTGTATCAGGTCTCCACCAACAATTTTTTTGCAAGTGTGTGTTTCTTTTGCAGTATTTGCAAAGAGAATAACCTTTTTCTTTTATGTTTTGTGCATAAAAGGCACTCTCAATAACATTATCTTTCCTGAAGGCTCTTCTCTGCTCTTGTGCTTAAAGAGCACTTATTAGTTCTTCAAAAGAAATAGTAGATAGATCTTTAGACTCTTCTACAGATGAAATTTTAGATTAGAATTTCTCTAGAATTGTCACAAGATTTTTTCTGCTATTTTGTCATCAATATAATCCTCGCCAAGCAACCTAATTTTATTAACAATTAAAGAAATCTTGTCAGAATATTTAACAATAGTTTCATTCTCTTGCATCCTTAGAGATTCAAAATATCTTTTCAAATTCAAAATTTGCATTTGCCTGACTCGGTCGCTTCCTTGATAATCTTTTTAAAATTATTCCCAAGCTTCTTTTGCCGTCTCACAAGCAATGATTTTAGAAAGAATTGAATCCATAACTGAATTTTGAATTACAGTTTTGGCTTTGAATTATTTGATTTTTTTAATCTGAATGAGATTTAATTTGAGCAAGGGTAGGATTTGTAGGGAGAGGTTGTAAGGGTATATATTCCATTACAACTTCCCACAAATTATAGGCTTCAAGATATGATTTCATTTTCACTGACCAAATCTGATAGTTTTCACGAGTGAAAATTTTTGGGGCATTCAAAGAGAGACTACTATTTGCCATTATTTTTGGTTAAAACTTGGTTTAAAAAAGCCTATGCGTTGAAATAAGCACGGTTGAAAAGGTAGCCTTGATGGATTAAAATGGGTAGCCCTGATGGGTTAAAAAGGTAGCCCTTACAAGTTAAAAAATGGGACAGAACAAAAGGATTGAAAATGTCTCTCAATTGATTGAAATGAATTTCAGTAACTTTCAATAATTTTATTAAATATTGAGGGCTTTAAATAGCCAACATAAAAATATAATTTACATAATTTAAAATTTAAAACAACCTAAAATATCTCAATAATTCAAACAACCTAACTAAAAATTCAAAATTTAAATTCACCTTAAGCTAACAACTCATTTTGCTAAAAAATACTGAAGTAACTAAAAGGAAACTTCAACAATCTCTTTGTTCATGTAAAAATAAAACAATTGGAAAATATATAGTTCTCTTATACTCTTTCTCAAATTTCTCTTTACTTCCTCAAAACTCAGTTTAAAACTCAAATATTGGCTTTTATAAAGCTCCTCAAAATTTATAAATTCATAGGGTTCATGCAGAATTATAGACATGAACGACTCAATTCAAAGATCTTAATAGCAATATTAAAGCTCAATACTCAAAACTCATGAACTCAAGAACTCAAGGACTCAAGAACTCAGAACTCAGCACTTAACGATACTACTCCTCTCAAGAATACTCAATTCATGGAGTTCATACAGAATTATGGGCATGAATGACTTGGCTCAAGGATCTTAATAGAAATGTAGACTCATGAATGCAACTCTTCTCATTCTCATACTTGCTTCCTAAAGACTTAGCTCAAAACTATGGTTGATTACAAAAGACTTCTCAAAAGGATCTCTTGGACTTTATTCTTAAATTTACATTAATTTTAAATGTGAATTAAAGAGATAAGATTTTTATATAGGATAGCTCAATGATTAATGAAAGATTATATAGTTAGAAACAAGAAGAGAGGGATGACACGAATTGGAAAGCACTGACGCGACGGAGAGAAGGATTTTATTTTTGGTTGTAAAATAATGTTTGAGACACAGGACTCCATATCCTTTCCACAATGCAGAGTGGGGGTGCTTGACTGGATGCTGAAAATTTTAAGCTCCTCCGCGACACAGACATGGGTGCAAATTTTTGCCTGATATTTCTTCCTCTCCAAAACTGATTCAACACATACCCAATGCAATTACATTTACTAATTTCATGACTTTCATAAAATCAGAATGTTTAATGAAACCCACTCAAAGTTCATCAAGAATAATACTCATTCCCAAGACCCCTTACCTTAAGAACTTAACAACACTCTAATTTTTGAAGAATGAAGCTAAAACCTCGAGAACTTCATCAAGAATCTCAATCAATAAACTTTAAGAATGAATTTATGGATGAAATTCAAATGATTGGCGTGAGGGTGAACAAACTCAACACTATAAAAATTTACATATCTGGAAGAACAATGTTCTTGAAGAAACTTGAAGGATAATTATGGAAGATGAACTGTAGCCTTAGCGTTTCTTGAAGTTTCTTGAGCGTAGAAATTTAGGAGTGTATGAGAGGGTTAGATTATCAAAACTTATTTTTCTACACGTTTAGGGTAATAAAGATTACCTCCTAAGTGTTTTTATTACTAAAATACCCTTAAAGATATAAATAAAACAAGTTAGAAGTTGGAATATTTTTCCAGTGGGCAGCAAAGTCTGTAATCACTCCATAACGCAGAGCCACCACAGAGTTGCTGCCAGGTTAGAGCATCCCTAGTAAATTTGTCATAACTCTTGACTCAAAGAGCTCTGATTGAGGAGAACTTGGTGGCGTTGGAAAGAGGACTGAAAGACCTTTAATTTGATCAGAAATGGGCCACCTAACTCTTTATATGCTAAAAGATATGCTCATTTAAAGTTGATCCAAACCTTAAGAAAACTCATGGGTGACTTGGACAAATTTCTCTTTACTTGTTTTTTTAACTAGAGGTGTTACATCCAGTGACCTTACCAACAAAGAAAATTTAAAATCACTCAAAAAACTTCCATTCACAATGAAGAAGTGTTCTGGTCTTGACTTAGAAATTTTTGAGGTATTACACTATTAGGTGTATCTTTGTTGAGTATGAAAATGAAAGAAAAATATGGTGATGTTATGACCCAACCAAGGGAATGTTCTACACTTCTCGAAATGTGATATTTCATGAAGATTCTTCATGGTAGTTTTCAAATAAGGATCTGCTGCCAAATTCAAATGTTCTCAAAGATGTATGACTCATCTCATATCCAACTGAGCCTAAATGAAATTGAAGATGAATCTAATGAAGATATTATTGAAGAAGATGTGACTCAAAGTCCTTGGCGAACTGGTTTGTACTAACAACCAAGTGAATAAGATGGGATTAATGGAGAATATACACCCACGTCTCTAAGAAGGTCATCAAGGATTAAAAAGCTTAATCCAAAGTGTGCAATGCTGCCATAGTAGAAGAGGAAAATGAAAATGAGCCAGAAAATTTGAGGAAACATTCCAAAATTAGAAGTGGATTAAACCAATGTAGGAGGAAATTGATGAGCTGGAAATAAATCAAACTTCGGAGCTCGTGGTAAGTCCAATAGATGACAAACATATTTTATATAAATGGATTTACATGATCAAACGTCACACAAATTGGTCGATTGGAAGGTACAAAGATCATCTTGTGGCCTGGGGCTTTTCTCACCAATATGAACTAGATTATGATGAAACATGTAGTCCAGTGGGTAAGATTACTAAAGTCTGGATCATACTTGCACTTGCAGCCAGTAAATATTGGAACCTATGGTAGATGGACGTAAAGAAAGCCTTTTTGCATGGAGAGTTGGATCGGGAGATATACATGTGTCAACCAATGGGATTTAAGAATCAAGATCATCCTGAGTATACATGTAAGCTTCTTAAAGCTCTATATGGGTTAAAGCAAGTGTCAAGGTCATGATATGATAAGATTTCTGAATTACTTACTCATAGTTATTATGTAGCACCGGTAGATTCTAGCCTGTTTGTGAAAGTTGTTGGAAGGAAACTAGTTATTGTGCTAGAATATGTGGATGATCTAATCCAAACAGGAGAGTGTGAAGAAGAAATTCTTCTAACAAAGAAGAATTTGTCAGTTCATTTTCGGATGAAGGAACATGGACAACTCAACCATTTTCTTGGCTTGGAGGTCAATTGTAATGAAGAAGTAATTTGTTTGCATCAGAAAAATTATTTAAAGATCTTTTGAAGAAATTTGGAATGTTTTATGCCAAAAAGAAATCAATACCATTGGAGCCAAATGCTAAAATGTGTGCGCATGAAGAAAGTCTTAGGAGATGTGATGATGTATCGACAATTTGTAGGGAGTTTCATTTATTTAACTCAGACTAGGCCTGATATTAATTTTGCAGCTCGTGTGATGATGCGCTACATGCACAATCCAAAGAGGCACCATATAGAAGCTATTCAAAGAATACTAAGATATGTGAAAAGTACAACTGATTATTGTCTTTTGTACAAGAAAGGTGAAGAATGCTAGTTCATCAAATATTGTGACTCTGACTATGCACGGGATCATGATACCCTTCGTTCAACTACTGGCTATGCGTTTAAACTCTAAGTTGGAGTTATTTGTTGGTGCAACCAAAGGAAACCAAGTGTGTCATTGTTAACAATAGAAGTAGAGTATAGGGCAACAACAGTTGTAGTTCAAGAAAGTATGTGACTTATGCAATTGATGAATGATTAACACAGACCAGTTGGCTAGTTAGTTACCTTGTAGTGTGACAATCAATCAACAATTTTCTTAACTGAAAGTCTTGTTTTTCATGCAAAGACTATCCATATGGAAATACATTACGGCTTCTTTAGGGAAAAAGTGTTTCAAAGAGAGATTGCCTTGGAGTATGTTAAAAATTGAGTAGAAAATTGCTGATGTGTCCATAAAAGGTTTAAATGTCAAAAAGGTTGAAAGCTTACGTCAACAACTAGGCATGGTTAAGATTAGAGCTGATGTCAAGAGGGGATGTTAAAACGGTACAACATCAACCACTATTTTTTAGTTTGACTAAGTCTGTAGAATGGCTTTATTTTATCTTTTAGGTGGCATTTTGTTTTCTTTTATCTCGTGATAGTTTTTCCTATTTTTTAGTACTACAGAAATATAGTCCTAATGTTTAGGTGAATTGGTTCAGTGGAATTACATTAGTGGTTTAGTGGGAATATGATTTCATAATATATAAACCTATATAAGGCTTCAAAATCTATTGAATAATATATCCAATAACACTCTATGTAAACAAATCTTGTTTCTCTTCTATTTTCCTATTATTTCCTTTTTAAACTATTGGCTTCTCTATCCAGTTTGGTTCTTCAAATGAACAGAAATTAAAGATTTTACAAATTTCTTTGTAATAACTAAATGGAGAGTCATCTCTCAATCTGTTCATGCTGCAAAAACAAAACGACAACAATGTAACACCCAGGACTCTAAACGAGGCAAAATAGCAATTTTAAAAATTTGCCATCCACGAGGACCCAACCACGGCCGTAGGTGGGTCGAGCTACGAGCCCTAGGTGCGGCGTTGGAGAGGGCCACCAAAGATGTATCCAAGCATAGACCATGGAGGGACCTACGGATCGTAGATGGGTCCACACCTCGTGGTCCCCGAAACTGTCGATTGGCCAAAACTCAATGACCATGAACGACGACTGCTTGGATGGACCATAGGGTCCATTCACGGTCCATCAGTCGTGGTCTCATGGGTGAGGCCTGGACGGTTATTTTAGGAGCATATGGGTCTTTTCCAATTTTAATTAAATCAATGTGGTGTTGTTTTGCCTAAATCTAGACCACATATATAAGTATTTGAGCCCCCAAAACCCCTCATTTAAGTCATTTTCTCATATCCCAAAATAAAACCCAAATGAATATAGACTAAAAGGCTTATGTAATTGATGAGGCTAGAGGCGATTACCCTTGACCTCCATATGTAAGGATATGAGGAGATTCCCATACTCCTTAGAATTGAAAAAGAGATGATTCCCACGTTCTTACTTTGATGAATGAACATGGAGGCGAGTACCCATGCTCCTTCTGAAATGATGTGGAGGAGATTACCCATGTCATATGATGTGATTGTGGAGGTGAGTACCCACGATCTAAAAGTATGTAAGGCGAGAGGCGAATACCTATTAGCCTTTGTAAGTTGGGCAAAGAGGCAAATCCCCATGTCTTTACAAGTAGGTATGAATGATGTAAATAATGTTGTGAAGAATGAATAGCTTGGAATGTTGCTTGATATGCCTTCGATGAGGTAAGTTGACTAGAGGCGGATGACCCAAGTCTTGAAGGTCTAAGGGTGCTGGATAAGTACTCCTTTATTATTATGATGTTGATTTATTCACATTGATTATGCTTATGGTCTGTATTGACTAACCATGATGTTTATGTTGTTTATGCTAGCTATCATATTTAGTACTTGATTTTACTAACGCATACTCTTGTCTATATTCTTATCAAATGCAGGGTCCGGTGATATAGGTCCTTCCACTCGTGGCTATCTTCATTGTTGATCAAGGAAGTGAAGATTTGGTGAGTCTTCATTGTGTTCGAGGATATGATCACCACTTTCTTTTATGTCTTGGACTATTGTATGGGTTGTGACCCACCACTTTATTCATGTTGTTTAGATGTTTTGAGACAATTATGTCAGACTTCCGCTCATTTTATAAAAGACTTTGATTGTATTAAAAAGTTTTAAATTCTCGCTCATTTCTATTACTTTATGTTATGATTTGCTAAGTGGCTTGTATGAGGCCTCTACGGGGTCTTATACGCCTTACTACATCTAGGGACTACTCCTGGGTCATGACAAACTAGGTAATGAGAGCACAAGGTTTAGAATGGTTCTAGGATGTCTCAAACCACGTCTAGTAGAGTCTTGTTTATATGTGTGAAGCACGCCACATTTATGAATGAGAGGCCATTAGATGTTTAGGAAATTTCACTTCTTCATTCTCTAAGGGTATTTATCCTTGTCCGTGCATGATTGTTTTCAGGATATGACTATTAGAAAGGCTACAAAAAGGATGGTGGGAGACAATGTTGATCAAGAGGTTCCTCCTCAAGTTCTTCCCCAAGCTCTCCCGCAATCTTTGATTGACCCACTGAATGAAAATATAGGAAATACAAAAGTTTAGGTCGGCATTCCAAATGTTGGCTCAAGTCATGACAGTACAAGCCAATAGAGAGGTGGTAGTCCCCGTGAACCCAAATGTGAGTATGGCGGCATCAAGAGTGAGGGGTTTTACAAGAATGAACCCTCTAAAATTTTATGGCTCCAAAGTTGAGGAAGACCCTCAAGAGTTTATCGACAAGGTCTACAAGGTACTTGCTATTATGGGTGTGAATGCAGTAGAGAAGGCGAAACTAGCCACATACCAACTCAAAGGGGCTTTTCATATTTGGTTCAATCAGTGGAAAGAGGCAGGGCCGGTGGAAGAGGGTCCTATAGAATGGGAAAGGTTCAAAAGTGATTGCTTGGCAGATTCTTCCCTCGTGAGATGAGAGAGGCCAAGGTACTTGAGTTCATCAACCTTAGGCAAGTAAATATGAGTGTAAGGGAGTACACTTTTGGGTTCACTCAACTATCCAAGTATGTTCCTTCCATTGTGGCGGATCGTACGGCCAAGATGAGTAAGTTTGTGTCGGGTGTGTCCGACATTGTAGTCAAAGAGTGTCGCACCATTATGCTTGTCCATGACATGGACATTTCTCGTCTTATGTTGTATACCCAACAGATTGAGAAAGAAAATCTCAAGGAAAGATCTAGAGAGGTAAAGAGAGCAAGGGGGATGATTATAACTATTCACATCCTAGGTTCGGTGGATGGGGTCATTCAAGGTTTCGGAAAAATTTCTCCGGGCAAGTTTCTTTTGGTGCTCCTTCAAGGCCTAATAATGAAAGGGTGTGTAACACAAAACCTCAATGAGATGGTAATAGGTATTCGATGCCTACTTGTGATAAATGTGGGAGAAATCAAGAAGGGAAGTGCCTAGCTGGTTCTAAAGCTTGCTTTGGTTTTGGAAAGATGGATCACAAAATAAGGAATTGTCCTTAAGTTGCTAAGAATGATGGAGATGGTCGTCGTAGGGCTCAACCCTACCCTTCATCCGGTCCAAGTGGTTCGGGTGGGAATGCTCCTAAGTGAATCGTTTCTATGCTCTCCAAACTAGAGGTAATCAAGAGAGTCCCCCGGATGTGGTGACTAGTATGTTAAAAGTTTTCCATATAGATGTGTATGCTTTACTTGATCAAAGTGCTAATTTGTCCTTTGTGACACCTTATGTAACTATGATATTTGATATGCTTCCCGATGTATTGTTAGAACCTTTTTCTATCTTTACCCGTGTTAGTGATTCTGTGGTGGAAAAAATGGTCTATATGAGATGTCCCGTTTCCTTATCCCATAGAGTTACTCTTGTTGATTTGATAGAGCTTGACATGCTAGATTTTGATGTTATCTATGGTATGGATTGGTTGCATTCCTGTTATGCCTCTATTGATTGTATGACTAGAGTAGTCAAATTTCAGTTTCCAAATGAGCCTATCCTTGAGTGGAAGGGGGAAATTCTATGCCTAGAGGTCAATTTGATTATTACCTAAAATCTAGGAAAATGATTTATAAGGGTTATTTTTACCATATCGTGAGGGTGAGGGATATGGAATCTGAAACTCCTATTCTTGAGTCGGTCCTAGTTGTAAAAGAGTTTTCAGAAGTTTTACCCGATGATTTACCCAGTATTACTCCAGAAAGGGAAATAGACTTCAGGATTGACCTTCTCCCCAATGCCAAACCTATCTTTATTCCTCCTTATAGAATGGCTCCGGCGGAACTACAAGAGTTGAAGGATCAGTTAAAGGACTTATTGGATAAGGGTTTCATCCGATCGAGTATCGCTCCATGGGGTGCTACTGTAACACCCCTACATGCTAATAAGAATTTGTATATTGATTTACCTTCACTAAACTACTTCAATATGGTTTATTCACATTTTGGGAACTTGAAATTTTGTGATATTTGCAAACTTGCTTAACATAGATTGTAATCGTAATTTATAGGATTGTATGGGGGTATTTACGTAAGAGTTTATTTAGAATTTTGTATGATTGTAAAAAGAAGGTGAAGGATATATATATGTGTGTATATGTGTGCATTTTGGGCAGCACACAACACTATTAGGGCAGCTCGAAGGACAGTTGTCCAAAGTGATAAATATCACCTTGTGTGGCTATATATTTTAAGACTTATCTAGTGAATTTCGTGGCTTTTGAAGACTTGGAACATTAGAACTTTAATTAACCATTTCTTCATCAAAATCACAAGAAAAAAAACCTTGGTCTTTTGGCTGAAATTCAAGAGACAAACTGCCTTGTTGGTAAGTGCTGGAATTTGTTTCTGAGCTGGGTAGTGTTTGATAATTTGTGTATTTCTTGTGTTTTAGAACTCCGTTTTGGGTGAATAAATATGTTTTAGAAAGCTAATTCATGTATCTACAACTCTTATGTTTATGTAAAAGTCTAATTTACCTGTTATGGATGCGAAAACCGGGACGCCACACAGGACAAGTTCAGTCCAGATTTCTCTGTTGTTGTAGCTGAGTAGGTTGTATTATGTTTAGAACATCTCGTTCTGTATGACTCCGTTTTGGGTGAATAAATATATTTTGGAAAGATGATTCATGTATCTACAACTCTTATGTTTATGTCAAAGTCTAATCTAGCTGTTATGGATGTGAAAATTTGGACGCAACACAGGACAAGTTTTGTCCAGACTTTAAATTTAGAAACCCGGTAGGAACCACTGTTAGTGTATTGATGATATCTTATTGTAAAAAATGTATTTTTTGTTGATTCTTGTTGAGTTGCAATATTAAGATATGTATCTACATCTTTCATGAAGGTTAAAAAGTCTAGTTTTGCCATTTTCCTGTTCAAATCTAAGTTACAATATGGGGTACTGAACTGGCCAGAATCACTGTTTTAGGAACAAAGTTGTATTTGTGCGGGCTGAGCTTACTTGTGATGATAACACTGTTTTATTTCAACATTATTGAGATATTAGGAATTAAAGAAGTTATTTAATTGTCCTTTTAAGGTTATATATATATACTTGTGAACAAGTTGAAGAACTTGATACGTTGGTTGGTCTCCGGTTTGAGCTTGCGAAGTTGGTTGGACTGTTGCTACGCTATAGTATTAAGGTTTTTGTATAAACTTGTACTTGCACTCTTGTAACGGCTGGTATATGTGAAATTTGATCTTGATACCTCAGCTACCTCTTGTCACTTTGCATTGTCGTGTTGGTATGATGCTTGTGTAACTCGCCCACTTGTACGGATTGTTTGATCACTTGGCACTCTTGTTGGGACCATGTCCTTCTTGTGGCTATGGCTTTGTCACTATTGGCAAGCCTCTTGTTTCGGATCAATTGCCATGTTGACTTTGGATTTGTAGTTCGTTTTAGGAATGGAAGTTATCCACTTTAAGTACGAACTAGAAAGCCATTTTTAATATGGTTCTTAGCTCTCTTGATATAGGGCTTCGGTCCTTCTTGATACAGCGCTTCGGTCCTTCTTGATACAGGGCTTCAATCCTTCTTGATACTGGGCAGCGACCCTTCTTGATACTTGCTTGTGTCGGGTATGACGACATGAAGTATATATGGGGCGAGCCTTGCTATTGAAATTCTTGGAAAATAGTGCTATGAGCTTCTTGACATTTGTATCTTTGAATATAGAACTTGATACTTGTTATATATTGTTACTTGATTTATTTATTATGTTTCAAGTATGATGCTCATTGACTTGGAAAAGGTAGCTTGGTGAATTTTGAGGATTTCGACCCTATAGTTTTTACACCACTAAGCTATATGCTTAGCGATAGTTGTTTCTATCGTAGGGGCTGATCGAGAGGAGGCATGAAGATGGCCATGGGAGATGAAAATTTTGAGAACTTTTAAGAAGATCACATTTGCATATAGGCATATATATTTTGTATAAATTTTGGTACTTATACACGATCTATGTAATGTATATTTGCATTCGATTTTGAAACCTAACCATATCATGTCCATGGGTTGTAATCTAAGTATGGCTATATGTTTGGTTTATTTGGGTGTGTACGCCCAAGTTTGTAATATATTACATGTCCTACTTGTTTGGAATGATCGTATGAAGCATGAACCCAATTATTTTGGGTACTCGGAAGTTGATGATAAATTTTTATTATCATTATTTACTTGCATGAGGACAATATATGCATAAAAATATCTTGTGATTTATTTGCATATGGTAATTGGAAAAGGTCGTTACAATTTTGGTATTAGAGCCTAGGTTTGTGGTTCTAGGACTTTAGCTGTAAAGTACTTGTATACTTGTTTGTTTCAGAGACAAAAGTTATATGGATTATTTGTTTACTTGCATGGTTCATAATACTTTTATCGCATGTAGAGTGCACGTGCATCATATACATGTCCATAATGCAATGTGATCTTCCCTTTTGAAGGAATTAAATTATGGCCTCTTCTGCTGACCGACCTATAGAAGCTGCTTGTGAAGGTTCTGGTGCCTCTGTTTCCCAACCTAATGCACTTGAAGAGGTTGGAGAACCATTATCGGATCATTATATTCCCCACACTAGTGGGTCTGAAGTGGGAAACCAGCAGGGTGCCAGAGATGGTTCACGTCCTCACATAAGTCGTGGTACTCAAGCTATAAATCCTCCTTTTCAACAAATGGCTGAATTCTTCCACCACATGGCGAAAGCTATCCATGATCCTAATGTGCTTAACTTTGAGAAAATGAGGAAAATGGGTGGAGTGGAATTTGAAGGCATCGTTGATCCCACGGATGCGGAACAATGGCTGGAGCGCATGGAAAGTGTATTTGAGCAGTTAGAGTGTTCCGATGTTGCCAAATTTAAGCATGCTATTTCACTCCTACAAAAAGATGCTTATAATTGGTGGGTAAGTGTTCCAAATGCCAAGGTAAAACCTCATGTTCTTACTTGGGATGATTTTCTTAGGGAATTTCGTATGAAGTATGTCCCACCTGCTTATTGTGATGCAAAGAGAAAAGAGTTTTTAAATTTTAGGCAACGAGGCATGTCTATTGCTGAGTATCAACAGAAGTTTCTACGGCTCTCTCGTTATGCTGGAGGTATTATTAAAGAAAAAAAAGACAAGTGTCGAAAATTTGAAAATGGCTTAAATGATTCCATTAGGAAGAATGTGGCGATCTTGTAACATGAGAACTTTTGTAAGTTGGTGTCTGCTGCTTTTACTTGGGAACGACTTGATAAAGAAGAAGCTAGTCGAAATGAAAACAAATTTCGAAAGCCAAGATCAGATTTTGGAGGTCTATCCAAAAGGGGAAGGTTTGATGATTCTAAAGCTGGTGGTGTTAACAGGCCACCTCAGCAAAACCAAAGCATATCAGAATTTTCTACTGCTAGCACTCCAAATTATAGCCAATGCAGGTCTCGTGTCCCCACTTGTCCACAATGTGGAAAAAATCATTATGGTACTTGCAGGAGAGCTTTTGGTGCATGCTTCAATTATGGGAGCTTTGATCATAAAGTGAAGGATTGTACTAATCCTAATAATGTTCGTTTCTTGAGAACTGAAGGCTCAATTCATAAGCCTTCTATTAGTCCTAGTCGAACTAATGAAGGTTCAAGACCTAAAAATACACAAGCAACAGGTGCAAGTGGAGTTAATAAAGCTAGTGGACCACGGGCTACTGCACACACTTATGCTATGAGGCAGAGGGAGGATCAAGATGGACAAGACGTGGTTATCGGTAAATTTCACTTATATGGCTTATGTGTGTTTACATTGTTTGATCCCGGTTCTACACATTCCTATCTTTGTTCATCACTTTCTCTTCAAAAAAATGTGAAATCTGTGAGACTTAATTTTGATGTGTTGGTTAAAAGTCCTTTGGGTTATCAGGTTGTGTGTAATCGAGTCTATCTAGATTGTCCCTTCATGATTCAAAATCTAGTATTCCCTGCTGATTTGATTGAAATGCCCTTCAAGGATTTTGATGTTATTATCGGGATGGATTGGCTTTATAAATATCATGCAATTGTAGATTGTAGGTCTAAGCAGGTGACTTTTAAAGATCCTACATTTTCACACATCATTGTACAAGGAAAAAGATCATTGACAGCTAGTATTATCTCGGCGGCCTTGGCAAGAAAGTTGATGCATCAAGGTTGTGAGGCATACCTTGCTCACATAGTTGATTCATGGGTAGAAAGTCTTGGTATCAAGGACATCCCTGCTGTGCATGATTTTCCAGAAGTCTTCCCAAAAAATCTTTCGGGATTGCCCCCGGAAAGAGAGGTTGAATTTCCTATCGAGCTTATTCCTGGATCTACCCCTATTCTATTACTCCTTATAGAATGGCTCTGGAAGAATTAAGAGAATTGAAATCTCAATTGCAAGAACTTCTTGAGAAGGGTTTTATTCGACCTAGTGTTTTTCCTTGGGGAGCCTCGGTGTTATTCGTAAAGAAGAAAGATGGCACTCTCAGGCTTTGTATTGACTACAGACAATTGAATAGAATCACAATCAAGAATAAATATCCACTACCAAGGATCGATGATTTATTTGACCAACTGAAGGGTGCTAAAGTATTCTCGAAGATTGATTTAAGGTCTGGATATCACCAACTGCGTGTTAGAGAGAAGGATATTCCTAAAACTGCTTTTAGAACTCGGTATGGTCATTATGAATTTTTGGTGATGCCATTCAGGTTGACAAATGCTCCTGCGGTATTCATGGATCTAATGAATCGAGTATTCAAGCCTTATCTTGATTAGTTTGTGGTTGTTTTTATAGATGACATTTTAATATTTTCCAGAAGTAGTGAAGATCATGATAAACACCTCCAGATCATTTTGCAAATTTTAAAGGAGAAAGAACTTTATGCTAAACTTTCCAAGTGTGAATTTTGGCTTGATGAGGTGAAGTTTTTGGGACATGTTGTATCGGCCGAAGGCGTCAAGGTAGATCCTAGCAAGATACAAGCAGTCATTGAGTGGAGACCTCCCAAAAGTCAAACCGAAGTAAGAAGTTTCTTGGGTTTAGCAGGATATTACAGAAGATTTGTGAAAGGCTTTTCTATTATCGCCTCTCCATTGACTAAACTATTGCAGAAGGAAGTGAAGTTTACTTGGAATGACAAATGCCAAGAAAGCTTTGAAACTCTCAAATCCTTGCTGACTCAGGCACCTATACTTACTTTACCTACTGAAGGGAAGGAGTATGTAGTATATAGCGATGCTTCTCACAATGGTCTCGGATGTGTTTTGATGCAAGACGGGAAGGTTATTTCTTATGCTTCTCGGAAATTAAAACCGCATGAATTAAATTATCCTACTCATGATCTGGAACTTGCCGCAGTAGTGTTTGCTTTAAAAATATGGCAGCATTATTTGTATGGAGAGTAATGTCATATATTCACTGATCACAAGAGCTTAAAGTGCTTGGGTACTCAGAAGGAGTTGAACCTCCGACAGCGTAGATGGCTTGAACTTATTAAGGATTATGACTGTACAATTGATTATCATCCAGGTAAAGCTAATGTGGTTACAGATGCCTTAAGCAGAAAATCCTTCGCAAGTATTTCTCTGAGGCCTTTGCCCTTGCTTCTTGAATTGAGAGCCATGAATGTTTGTTTCACACTTGATTCAAAGGGTACAGTGGTTGCTAATTTGCAAGTAAAGCCAATATTACTTGAACAGGTGAAAGAAGCACAAAAGTTGGATGAGAAACTTGTCAAAGTGACCCGAGAAGTTCAAAACAGGGAAAAACTTGATTTTACATTATCAGAGGATGGTGTCTTATTTTATCAAGATAAACTTTGTGTCCCTAATGATGACAATTTGAAGAAGGAGATACTGAATGAAGCCCATACCTCATCATTGCAATGCATCCTGGAGTTACAAAGATGTACCAAACCATCAAAGTAAATTATTGGTGGAACGGTACGAAGAAAGACATTGTGGAGTTCGTTTCTAAATGTTTGGTTTGTCAACAAGTAAAGGTAGAGCGTCAGATTCCAGTTGGGTTGCTACAGCCCTTGTCGATACCGGAATGGAAATGGGAGAGAATAACTATGGACTTTGTTTCTGGACTTCCTCGCACCCAAAGAAATCATGATGCAATATGGGTGATTGTGGATAGACTAGCCAAGTGTGCGCACTTCTTAGCAATCAGGATGGGTTACTCACTTGAGCGATTAGCTGAATTGTACATTAATGAGATCGTAAGATTACATGGGATTCCGATGTCTATTGTATCTGACCGAGACCCACGATTTACATCTAGATTTTGGGGAAGCTTGTAGGAAGCTCTGGGTACTAAGCTGAAATCTAGCACTTCGTTCCATCCTCAGACAGACGGTCAGTCAGAAAGGGTGATACAAGTTTTGGAGGATATGCTTCGGGCTTGCATTATAGAGTTTGAGTGTAGTTGGGACAAACATTTTGCTTTGATAAAATTTGCTTATAATAATAGTTACCAATTGAGTATTGGAATGCCTCCCTATGAAGCTTTGTACGGAAGAAAGTGTTGGACCCCTCTTTGTTGGAATGAAGTTGGTGACAGGAATCTTATTGGTCCTGAAATTGTGCAACAAACAGAAGACAAGGTAAAAATTATCAAGGATCGTCTAAAGATTTCTTCAGATAGACAAAAGTCGTATTCTGATCTTCAAAGGCGGGACATCGAATATCAAGTGGGAGATAAAGTATTTTTACAGGTGTCTCCATGGAAAAAGATTATGCGATTTGGCAAATAGGGAAAACTTAGTCCTCGATTTATTGGACCATATGAGATACTTGAAAGGGTTGGACCGGTTGCATATAAATTGGCTTTGCCACCTGAGTTAGACAAGATACACAATGTATTCCATGTTTCTATGCTCAGAAGATATTGTTCTGATCCATCTCATGTTCTTCCAGTTGAATCTATTGAGGTTAATCCTGACTTGACGTATAATGAAGAACTTATTTTAATTCAAGCTCGGGAAGTGAAGCAACTTAGAAACAAGAAAATCCCCTCAGTAAAGGTACTTTGGAGGAACCACTCGGTTAAAGAAGCTACATGGGAGAGACAAGAAGACATGAGGACCCAATATCCGCACTTGTTTCGGGACTATGGCAAGGTAAATTTCAAGACGAAATTTATTTAAAGGGGAGAGAGTTGTAACACCCCTACATGCTAATAAGAATTTGTATATTGATTTACCTTCGCTAAACTACTTCAATATGGTTTATTCACATTTTGGGAACTTGAAATTTTGTGATATTTGCAAACTTGCTTAACATAGATTGTAATCGTAATTTATAGGATTATATGGGGGTATTTACGTAAGAGTTTATTTAGAATTTTGTATGATTGTAAAAGGAAGGTGAAGGATATATATATATATATGTGTGTATATGTGTGCATTTTGGGCAGCACACAACACTATTTGGGCAGCTCGAAGGACAGTTGTCCAAAGTGATAAATATCACCTTGTGTGGCTATATATTTTAAGACTTATCTAGTGAATTTCATGGCTTTTGAAGACTTGGAACATTAGAACTTTAATTAACCCTTTCTTCATCAAAATCACAAGAAAAAAAACCTTGGTATTTTGGCTGAAATTCAAGAGACAAACTGCCTTGTTGGTAAGTGCTGGAATTTGTTTCTGAGCTGGGTAGTGTTTGATAATTTGTATATTTCCTGTGTTTTAGAACTCCGTTTTGGGTGAATAAATATGTTTTAGAAAGCTGATTCATGTATCTACAACTCTTATGTTTATGTAAAAGTCTAATTTAGCTGTTCTGGATGTGAAAACTGGGACGCAACACAGGACAAGTTCTGTCCAGATTTCTCTGTTGTTGTATCTGAGCAGGTTGTATTATGTTTAGAATATCTCGTTCTATATAAGTCCGTTTTGGGTGAATAAATATATTTTGGAAAGATGATTCATGTATCTACAACTCTTAAGTTTATGTCAAAGTCTAATCTAGCTGTTATGGATGTGAAATTTTGGACGCAACACAGGACAAGTTTTGTCCAGACTTTAAATTTAGAAACCCGGTAGGAACCACTGTTAGTGTATTGATGATATCTTATTGTAAAAAATGTATTTTTTTGTTGATTATTATTGAGTTGCAATATTAAGATATGTATCTACATCTTTCATAAAGGTTAAAAAGTCTAGTTTTGCCGTTTTCCTGTTCAAATCTAAGTTACAATATGGGGTACTGAACTGGCCAGAATCACTGTTTTAGGAACAAAGTTGTATTTGTGTGGGCTGAGCTTACTTGTGATGATAACACTATTTTATTTCAACATTATTGAGATATTAGGAATTAAAGAAGTTATTTAATTGTCCTTTTAAGGTTATATATATACATATATACTTGTGAACAAGTTGAAGACCTTGATACGTTGGTTGGTCTCCGGTTTGAGCTTGCGAAGTTGGTTGGACTGTTGCTACGCTATAGTATTGAGGTTTTTGTATAAACTTGTACTTGCACTCTTGTAACGGCTGGTATATGTGAAATTTGATCTTGATACCTCAGCTACCTCTTGTCACTTTGCATTGTCGTGTTGGTATGATGCTTGTGTAACTCGCCCACTTGTACGGATTGTTTGATCACTTGGCACTCTTGTTGGGACCATGTCCTTCTTGTGGCTGTGGCTTTGGCACTATTGGCAAGCCTCTTGTTTCGGATCATTTTCCATCTTAACTTTGGATTTGTAGTTCGTCTTAGGAATGGAAATTATCCATTTTAAGTACGAACTAGAAAGCCATTTTTAATATGGTTCTTGGTTCTCTTGATAGAGGGCTTCGGTCCTTCTTGATACAGCACTTCGGTCCTTATTGATACAGGGCTTCGGTCCTTCTTGATACAGGGCTGCGACCCTTCTTGATACTTGCTTGTGCCGGGTGTGGCGACATGAAGCATATATTGGGCGAGCCTTGCTATTGAAATTCTTGGAAAATGGTGCTATGAGCTTCTTGACATTTGTATCTTTGAATATAGAACTTGATACTTGTTATATATTGTTACTTGATTTATTTATTATGTTTCAAGTATGATGCTCATTGACTTGGAAAAGGTAGCTTGGTGAATTTTGAGGATTTCGACCCAATAGTTTTTACACCACTAAGCTATATGCTTAGCGATAGTTGTTTTTATCGTAGGGGCTGATCAAGAGGAGGCATGAAGATGGCCATGGGAGATGAAAATTTTGAGAACTTTTAAGAAGATCACATTTGCATATAGGTATATATATTTTGTATAAATTTTGGTACTTATACGCGATCTATGTGATGTATATTTGCATTCGATTTTGAAACCTAACCGTATCATGTCCATGGGTTGTAATATAAGTATGGCTATATGTTTGGTTTATTTGGGTGGGTACGCCCAAGTTTGTAATATATTACATGTCCTACTTGTTTGGAATGATCGTATGAAGCATGAACCTAATTATTTTGGGTACTCGGAAGTTGATGATAAATTTTTATTATCATTATTTACTTGCATGAGGACAATATATGCATAAAAATATCTTGTGATTTATTTGCATATGGTAATTGGAAAAGGTCATTACAGCTACGGTGTTTTTTGTGAGGAAGAATGATGGTTTGGTTTGTATGTGTGTTAATTATCAGCAGTTGAACAAAGAGACCATTAAGAACCTATATCCTTTCCCAAGAATAGATGACTTACTTGATAAACTTCAATGGGCAAGTTGTTTCTCTAAAATTGATCTCTTGTTGGGTTATCACCAATTGAGGGTGAAAGAAGAAGATATTCCAAAAACAGTTTTTAGAACTCGATATGGTGATTATGAGTTTTTGGTTATGTCCTTTTATTTGACTAATGCCCCGGCGGCGTTTATGGATTCGATGAATAGGGTGTTTAGACAATACCTTGATATGTTCATAATTGTGTTCATAGATGATGTTTTGATCTATTCAAGAAGTGAGAATGAGCATATTGATCATTTGAGGATTGTATTACGAATTCTCAAGGACTAACAACTCTATGCAAAGTTTAGTAAATGTGAGTTTTGGTTAAGGTTTGTAGCTTTTCTTGGCCATATAGTTTCAAGCAAGGATATTGAGGTAGATCCAAAGAACACAGATGTGGTCAACCATTGACCTAGACCTCTATCATCGACATATATTAGAAGTTTCTTAGGTTTGGCCGGTTATTGCAAAAGACTTGTTGAGGGGATTTCCTCCATTACTTCTCCATTGATGACTTTTATCAAAAGAAGGCCAAGTTTATATGGTCCGAAGCTTGTGAGAAAAGTTTCCAAGAGTTGAAAGATAGACTTACTTCCTCTCCGGTGTTGACCATACCGAAAAGGACAAATGGTTTTGTCGTTTATTGTGATGGCTCTCGAGTTGGGTTGGGATGTGTGGTTATGCAAAATCATAAGGTGATTGCCTATGCTCTATGATTTAAGGGAACTAAAGGTTCATGAGAAGAACTACCCTACCCACGACATTGAATTAGTGACGGTGGTATTTTCCCTAAAGATTTGGAGGAATTATTTGTATGGTGTCCATGTGGATGTTTTCACCGACTACAAGAGCTTGCAATATGTGTTTACCCTAAAAGATATGAATCTTCTCCAAAGAAGGTGGCTTGAGTTATTGAATGATTATGATATAAGTGTTCTCGATCACCTCGGTAAAGAAAATGTGGTGGCGGATGCCCTTAATCAATTTTTTCTATGGGTAATGTTGCACATGTTGATGATGAGAGAAAAGAGTTGGTTCGAGATGTTCATAGGTTGGCCCGATTGGTAGTTCAACTAGTGGATTCCACCAAGGGTGGTGTTATGGTCCATAATGGTTCCGAGTCTGATGTTTGCATAATCAAGACACAATTTCCAATGTAAGTGTCTATGATTGTACAATAGTAAAGTAACCCAACTAAGGGTTGGGATCGGTCCCACACGGAGTGGTTTTGAGAATTAGTAGAAAAGTAAATTAAGTTCTAATTAGTCATAGCTGAAAACATTGTCGAATACAAACATACTAAATCTAAGGGGTGACATAAAAGTGTCAATTAACGTTGGGGTTTTGTCACAAGTAAGCAAAAACTGCAAAAATGCAAAGAGTACTAATCAAGGAGATAGGGTTCTTGAGATGTGATAGGAATATGGGATAAACTAAACTATTAGGTACATGCTTTTGATTATAAATATGTTGAATATTTGTGACTAGGTTAGACTATAGGGGGGGTAAATTCTCTCTCGAGAAACTTACCCGAATCAAATGGGTTCCTCTCGGACACACCCTTGCCACATAAAGAACAGCCTCCGCCTTTGCCCACTCACTCTCTCAAGCTGAGTGTGTGGGAGAAGGACTAGGGTTCACTCTCTCGAGTTGAACCTCATGTCGACCCAATCCCACCGGCCATCAATGTAGTAGTCTTAGTTTTACGACCTCTCTCTCGAGCAAGCCAAAAATATAAAGGTGAAATCATATTTGCACCTACAATTTCATTAAGTTCCACCATAACTACTAAACAAAATCACATCTAAACATCAAATAAATCATCAATAAGTAAGACCCAACAGATAATCTAACCCCTATTCACAAAATCACACCCCAAGAATTGGGATTTTAGCTAGATATGTAAAAGAGATAAAAATTTATACCAAAATGAGTTTGCATTCAAATGGGTATGAAGATTTCAGTCTCAAAACAAGTCAATATTGAAAAATCCACAAGACCCAAGTCCAAAATCTTAGAGTTGAAACCCTTTGAACCTTCAAGTTCTTCAAAACCATCTCAAAACTTAGAACTCAGAAATAGAAGCAAAGTTTGAAATATTACTGTTCAAAGCTAAAAAATTGATTTTAGAATAATAATTCTCAATGAGTTTTTATAGTTTTCAAAAATCATTGCTGGAGTGGCTCATTCAGCGTCATTAGTAGAGATCACCGATCAACTCGGTGATTCGCCCTTTGGTAGGTTTCATCGTTGTCTTGCTCTATCCTTTAGCATCATCGTGTTTTGGATCATTAGACGACATAGTACTGCTTCACGGAACTTCTCGGCGACATACCAACTGCTCATTTTAACCACCGATTTGATCCTTTCCTTCAGGGCTCAGCACACTGGAATAAAAGGCGAGGATAAGACCTTTTGGCGACTTGGCGAACGGGTTCGGCGATTTTCAGATCTTTATTTCTTCACTCTTTCAGCTACTTTTGTTTCATTTTGCTAAGTAGTGTCCATGCTTTCCCTCAAACTTCAAATACCTGAAACTTAAGGGTTTTCATCAGATATTGAGACAAAATATGCATTTGAGGACACTAATTCTATCAAAATATAGCCCTAAATGAGTCTAATTTGTGGACTCATCATCGTGGCTGATGTTAAAGCAACTCAATGCCTTAATCCGACCTTAGTTGAATTTAAAGAGGCGGTTCTAAAGAAGTCCATAGAGGCTTTCTCCCAAGGAACATGTAACACCTTAGATATGGAAAAAGAAGGAAAATATGTTTTTTGGGTAGCAAGTTGTGTCTACGGTTGCCATTTACGAACCGTAGAAGCTTCTACGGGTCATAGATGACAAGCGTAGGAAGGGGGGAAATAACTTTTTTTCAAAATCAAGTCCCAATTCCTTTCTACCGTTCACCAGGACGGTTCGTCAAACATTTCACGAGTTATAGAAAGGATCCTTAGAAACAATCTAGACTTAGTGAAATTTTAAAGTCCAAGTTGAGTTCCACGATTAGGGTCTACGGACTGTAGGAAGTCCTACGGACCGTAGAAGGGTTCCGTCAAAGTTGGGTAAATTTTAAAGTTCCAGTACATGGTCTACGGTTGAACAGTACGGGCTATAGAAAGTCTACGGTCCGTAGGTCTAACCCGTAGACCAGTTCGACAATTATTTTTTAGGGGCTTTTAAGTCTTTTCCCTAATCATTTAAAATAAAAATTATGTCATTTTTCCTTCTACCCTAAGTCCTATATAAGGTTTTTAGGACCTAAAAACTACCCATTCAAACCTCATTCTCCTAACTCCTAAATGTAACCAAGTTCATCCTTCCAAAATTCTCTCAACCTATGGAAGAAGAAGATAAGCTAGGGTCCCATTCAAGTCTCCAAATCACTATATTTCTTGGGCTTTGAATAGAAAGGTATGTTAGTATTCACCTATGGAGTCCTATCCTCCATAGGGTTTCTAAAATTCTCCAATCTTACAAGTTAGATTCTCCAATCAAAGTTAGGGTTTTATTCAATCTTCATGGTTTCTTTTCAATTATGATTCAATTGAATGTTTTCTATCATTTTATGCGTGAATTGAAGTAATTAGATGTTTTAAAATTGAATTCACATGAAACCATGCATGATTCATGATTTGTAAAATATGACCTATAATGAATATTATGAACTAAGAAAGACGAATTTATGAAAATATGCATGTTCTTTTATGAAATTGACCTAATTGATTTAAGGTTACTTTTAGAGTAAAGCATTAAAGCTATTGTTATTGTGAAAGGATTTTCTCACCAACCTATAAAAACATTATTTTTAAAGGGCTTCTCATAGCTTGGATTGGTTGCTTAATTGGGTCTCATGTCCCGACCAAGTTTTACTACTCTTGGAGGCTTGCAGACTAGTGTGTTAGGTTGTATAGCCACGTTATTGTCCATGTTGGCTTATTTTGTTGGTTGGCTGAAGTTTGGTGATGGTTTGGTTTATTGTCTTGATACATAGCATTTCTTAGCCTCTCTATAGAGATCATGGCGGCTTTGACATCCCATATAGCATTTACATTTTCCAAGATGTCATGATGGCCTCGACGATCCAAATAGGATTTATATGCTAGCTGATTTTTTTTCATGAACCGTGGGAGTAGTTATATCCTTTATAGAGTTGTTGACAAGGGCCTTGCCAACCAAGGGCTTATTTTTAAGTCGAGATATACTCGTTTATTTTCTTACCTACGTGTGTCTTTTATGTTCTATTAGCAAATGGTTAGCAGAGTCGTCTCAGACCCAAGTTTTGGCATTAGTGTCAGTTGCACCCCTTGAGTTTGGGGCATGACGTGGGGTTTCTAAACTTCTCCAATTTTGCTACTTATATTCTCCAATCAAAGTTAGGGTTTTATTCAATCTTCATGGGTTCTTTTCAATTATGATTCAATGGAGTGTTTTCTATCTTTTTATGCATGAATTGAAGTAATTTTATGTTTTTAAGTTGAATTCACATGAACCCATGCATGATCCATGATTTGTTGACTTTGATCCTATGATGAAGATTATGAATTAAGAAAGTTGAATTTATGTAAATATGCATGTTCTTTTATGAAATTGATCTAAATGATTTAAGGGTGCTTTAAGAGCAAGGCCTCATTTGTTTTCATTAAGATTAAGAGGTCTGAATTTGAATGCATATATGAATATTAAGACTAGCATTAAGATTAAGATGTCAGAATCCGAATGCTTGTCTGAATATTAAGATGTAGTTACTAGGTTTGAACATTAAATCATTAAGATTGTTTGTTTTCAATATTTGAATGTGCATAATATTTTTTTAAATTAGGAATTAAACACTATATCAATAAAAGTTATAATCCAAACAAAGAATAGTTCTTCCAAAAATTTGTTTCAAGAATAAGATTATAACCCACCCTAGAAAAAAGATGATTTGTTTTTTTCCTCAAACAATATTTTCTCAAGAAACAATGATTACTTCTTTCAAAGAAGTTTTGACGACAAACGAATTGTGACAAGAAGAGTTCTTCATAAATATCAATTCACCCAAGAATATTGTATATATTAAAAATATTAGATAAATACTTGCAAAAGATTATGAAAACTTACTTATTCAAAAGAAAAAAAATGGTTTTTGGTTGGAAAAGGAGAGGAAGAAACTTCAAACTTGTCAAGATTTCTTGCGATCATTGAGGATTTTCACCAAGAATTCGATTCTTTCGAGGTATGTAAGCTTTCATAATGTTGGGTTTGTTTGACCTCATGCCAATCATGTATAATTTTACCCATGAATTCATTCTTGAGGTTGATTATTGAGTTCTTGAGTTGAACTAATAAATGAGGTCTTTGAAATACTAGAAGTGAAGTTTTTGCGAAATATTTGTCTCTTAATTGAGTTTTGTGTGGGTCCGCATCGTGGAGGCACTTAAAAAATTCAGATAATAACCCCTATTGCATCGCGCTGAGGATATAGAGTCCTCTATCTCGAAATTTATTTTGCGACCAAAAATAATAATTCCTCTCCATGTCACGTCAGTGTTTCCCCAATTTGTGTCTTCGCTCGTTTCTTTTATTAACTATCCAAACTTCATTCAAATCATTGAGAAATCCTATATATCCAAATCAAAACTCTTGAATTCACATTTCAAATTCAAGTAAAGACTAAGAGTAAATTTTGAGGAAGTCTTTGGGTCATTTTTGAGAAGTCTTTTACAATCTGTTAAGACTTGAGTACTTGAGTATGAGGATGAGGAGATTTGTGTTCATTTTTTCAAAATGATTTATAAGGGAACTAAATATTCCCAAGAGTATATACTTTTACAATTAACATGAGAGGGAACCTTGATTTCCAAATGAGTTCATGAGGAGTTTTTGAGCATAATCTCTTTTAAGAGAACATTTTGAGTAATAATCTCAAAGTTTGAGGATGAGGAAATGTTTTTAAACATATGAGTATGAGTTATATTATTGGGAGTAGTATTGAGCACCGATATGGGGACGAGTTCAAACAACTCAAAGTCCTCATAAACCATGTATTCCTACATGGGCAAAGTATCATACTTTTTAGATGATTCCTTATTAATTTTTAAGCATATCTTAGTGGATCCACTTGGTTAAGGATTGTTGACACCCAATTTTGACCGACATATAACTCTTTCGGAAGTGCTATTCGATTAAATACGTATTTTTAAAACATATCTCGAGTTTTAAAATTTTAATCAATTTTGTCTAAAAATTAGATATTTTAGTATGCATGATTTTAAAAATTATTGTAATTATTTTCAAATTATTTTATTAAATTATATTTATCGATAGTTAAACTCGAAATAATTACTTTACTTAAATATTTTTAAATCTTAGATGTATTTAATTATATAAAAATATTTTAATATGTGTAGTATTTTATTAATTGAATAGCATTTTCTAAATTTTCTTCAAAATCATTTAAATCATTGCCTAATCTATTCAAAGTTACTTCATATCTAGCCCCTCAGAATTCAATTCATTTCAATCCTAGCATTTTTCAATTCCAATCATATTTAAATCATAGCCTTCCAATCCATTTAAACTGTAGACTCTTTAAATTCAAATTCAGACCCAAATTCTTATTTTAATCTCATACATCCATTCTAATCCATCTAACATCAAAATTAATCTCGGCCTTTCATTCCATCTAATCCAACGGTCCAGATCAAACTTCCTATTTTAATACTCAAGAGACCAAATCCCTAATTCATTCTTCTCTTTTCTCTGTGGAGTCGTTGCCCACTCTCTTCTCCTCTCTTCTATCTCACCAGTGAAGACGAGCCCATCAACAACAACAGCTCCGGCGAGGTGCACCAAGCAGCGCCACCCTCTTCCTCCTCTTTCTCTTCCCTTCTCCCTCACTCTTCTTTTTTTCCTCTTCAGGCGAGGCAAATGACAGCAACAACAACAGCTCAACGAGGACCACCATTAGCAGCCCCAACCTACAGCTGGCCACCAGCTCCAAGCAGCAACAGCAACCACTGGACAGCAGCAGCAGCCGGCGAAAAGCACAGCTACAATCGGCGACAACCCACGACAACAACGTCAATGACTCTAGAAAAACCAACAGCTCGGCGAGGCCACCACGAAAACAACAACATCAGCACCGGACCAGCGAGGCAACAAGCTCCGACGAGGCTCGAAGTTCTAGAATTTTTCACTAAGACGGATCTAGATAGATCCATCTAGGTTTGTCTTTGTTAAATTATTATCCGTCTTCTTACAATTAGCATAAATTTGAGTATGATTTTCTGCTATATGTTATGAATATATACTCAAAATCGATAATAGTTGTCAATCTTGTTTTAAGCATGATGTTTGAATTTCTTGATTATTGAGTTGATTCAAATACTGCCCAAAGCTTTCATGTTTTTCCATATGCTTGATTTTATTTGATGTTAATGGTCGATTATGACTGAAATTGATAGCTTTCGAACCTGCACCTATTTCAACTTGGATCGTTTAGAGATCATTTGGAGGTTCGCTAATTTATTTCAAAAGTCTGTCTCCAAAATCTACCCGTTAATACCTAAGTTTGATCTTTGCATATTTTCCTCCCTTAATCGATAATTTGTGAATCTAGCTTGCTTAATTATAGGGTAGACTATCTGATAATGGATCAATTTAATTTTAAATTTTATTTTTGATAGTTCAATATATTTAATGTCGTGATTTTTGTTAGTATATTGTTATTTATAGTTATCCTTTACTGACTTCTATTAATGGTTTATATATGGTAAAAATATGGTATTACTATACAGACAGTATAGGTGCTTAATTATGTGTATAAAATTGTGTTGGCTTTTTTATATATATATTTATCTTCTTAACTTATATCCCATTACCTTAATTAAATCGTATTGATGTTTACTTTTGGTAAAGGCACCGGTTAAGGTAAATAATTTTGATGATTTTTTTGATTGGTTAAGGAAATAAAATTTCAAAATTGCTCTTAATTTATTGTATTTCCCTATTTGTGCCCCCTCACATGCTATATAAGTCAGACCCTCTGCCCTTTATTGGATCACTCTGACACTCACAATCTGAAACATTTTAAACACTTAAACAAGAGCATAAATTTTTCCTAGCTACTCATAAAGGAAAAAATAAGAATTCTTGTAATCTCTGGGGCATTCTTTTCTTTGGTTTGCTGTGTTGATGTTCTGGTTGGATATTTCTGCAAATACTTCATTGCTGATAATATAATCTGCTCACCTGATTAGTTTTCTCTGTTAGTTAATTTCTTTTTTGCATTAGAACTATTAAATTGTGCAATTCTCTATGAGGATTTTAAGGAAAGCATCCGGGTCAGTTTCGTTCTTCCCTCTCTGTGTGACATTATTGTTGTTATGCTTACTTGTTCAAATGCTTGTTTGTCTGGTGTATGAAATAAATGTGTGTATGATGAATTTATCCATAATTGGTATTCTTTTACTTATATTTTATTGTTTTATATGCTATATTTGTGTCTCACTTACTTTAGCAGGTTCGGACTTGGTTTCAAGTTTGAAGAGTCAGAAGAGTTACTGGGCAAGATTTAATTTTATTCATAATATTTGTATTATTTGCTATTTTGGTTTTTGTAGTTATTTTATAGTAACTCACTACTAAAAAACAGCAAAAAAACGACGGAAGAAAAAGCGACGGACAGCGTCGCTCCAAAAAGTGACGGACTCAGCGATGCCGTCCGTTGCTTTTTAAATTAAAATTTTTTTTTTTTTAAAGCGACGGACAGCATTGCTGAGTCCGTCGTTTTTTAAATTTTAAATTTTAAATTTTTTAATTTTAATTTTTTTTAAAAGCGACAGACGGCATCGCAGAGTCCGTCGCTTCTAAATGTTTTTATTTTTATTTTTTATTATTTTTTAAAACCGACGGACTGCATCGCCAAGTCCGTCGCTTTTTAATTTAATTTTTTTTAATTTTAATTTATTTTTAAAAAAAATTTTAAAAGCGACGGACTACATTGCCGAGTCCGTCGCTTTTTCAATAATTTTTTTACAGCACTGCATCGCTGAGTCCGTCGCTTTCTTCGCGGAATTTACAACATTATTTAATATATATCGATAGAGATGTAGTCCGTCGCTTTTTATTGATTTTAATTGTTTAATTATTTTTTAAATTATCGATGGATAGCATCTTTATGTATGTTGCTTCTTGGTCAAAATATGTGGTAAAATATTTTAAAAAAGCGACGGACAATGTTTCTTTGTCCGTCACTTTTTGGTGAAAAGGTCATCAAACTTTTTTCAAAAAGAGCGATGGACATAGAGACTCTGAGGTCCGACCTCATGATATCGGTATATTTTATTAAATCTAATTACTTTTAATAAAAGTGACATTTGGAGGTCGATTTGTTTAAAATATTCCTATAAATCATAATTTTGCTATTGTGCATAATACTAAAATTTCATTTACACCTATAATTAATTGTTCAAAAAGTGTAACAATTTTGTATACGTAATTTATAAAAAAAATGTTAGAATTCGTGGAATAAATAAAAAAATATCTATAATCCATATTTAGAATATGAAACTACGTTGATATGAATTAGGAGAAAATTAACTTGATGGATAAATTAATTAAATTTATTAAATTAAAATTTTGTTGATGTGTAGTTAAATTATATATATATATATAATTTTAATTAATAAAACTAATTTCTCTCACTTCTTTCTCACTCCCTCTCTTCTGCACTCACTCTCGTGATTTCGAAGGACGGTAGGCAGCAACTCCGACCGGCGCCACCGCAGCAACTCCGACCGGCGCCACCGCAGCAACCCCGACCGGCGCCACGCCACCAGCCCAGCAGCGAAAGTTCGCGGGCATGCAGTAGATCGATCAGCCGCGGCAGTGCAGCTCACACCAGCAACAGGTCGACCACGCCGACGCCACGTCAATCCTGACCGATGCCGCCTCCATCCCAACCGGCGCGCCTCTATCCCAACCCATTGTCCTTCTCCTTTAATTCAAGGTTAGGGTTTTATAATATTATTTTTAATTTCTTTCAATTTGAGTATTTAATTTGTTAATTAGTATATTGAATTAGTTTTTAATTGATTGATTGTTAGTTAGTAAGGGAATGATTTAGGGTTTTTGATTGTTAGTTTGAGTTAGGGATTATTTGATTGTTAGTTTATGTTTGTTGATTGTGAATTGAAATTTTAATGTTAGGGTTAGTTTAAATTAGGGTATCTTAGAATTTGTTTGAAATTTGGTATTTCTTCAGTTAATTAGTTTGATTTTGGAATTGCATGTAAGATTAGATTGAATTAGGGTATTTAAGGAGTTGTTTGAATTTGGGTATTATTTGAGTTAGTTTGAATTATTATTGAGATTTTAAGACTAATAGTTTGAATTTGGGATTAGGAATAGCTAGCTAGTTGAATTTAGGATTTTAGCACTAGTTAGATTTTGGGATTTTAGGACTAGTTTGAATTTGTGATTTTAAGACTAGTTTGAAATTTGAATTTATGACTAGTTTGAATTTATTATTGAGATTTTAGGACTACTAATAGTTTGAATTTGGGATTTTAGCACTATAGTTTGAATTTGAAATTTTAGAGATTTGAATTAAAACTTAATTAAAACTTATAATTAATTAGAACTTGAATTTACTTTAAATTGAACTTAATTAGGAATATGAACTTGAAATTAGATTGGGGTAGTTGGAACTAATTAGCTTGAATAAATAACTAATTAAGTTTAATTAGAAATTAGATATGAACTTAATTGAAACTTCAACTTATTAAAACTTAATTATATATATATATATATATATATATATATATATATATATATATATATATATATATATATATATATATATATATAAAAAAAAAACTAATATTCTTGGATTTGAAGTTTATATTTAACTAATTTAAGGACTTTTTGTGCTAGGCAACTGAGGAAGCTCAACATCAAAAAAAGTTGATACAAGACTATATTGCTTCTTTCACAAAGTGGAGATAAGGTTGGTGCTTCTAAGTTTCTTAAGTTCAAGTACAACTGCATGTTTTCAATAATGTGTTTGTGTCCTTCTAGTATTAATACTTAGCTTTAATTTTGTGATAATGTGTTTGTTAAGCATAAGTACCAACACTAGTTGATCCTATTGATGACAAAATTGCTTTTTCTTGCAAGATCGATTTGTGTCCATCTAGTGTTAACACTTAGCTTTAATTTTGTGATAATATGTTTGTTAAGCATAAGTACCAACACTAGTTGATCCTATTGATGAAAAAATTGATTTTCTTGCAAGATCGATTTGTATCCATCTAGTGTTGACACTTAGCTTTAATTTTGTGATAATGTGTTTGTTAAGCATAAGTACCAACACTAGTTGATCCTATTGATGACAAAATTGATTTTCTTGCAAGATCGATTTGTGTCCATCTAGTGTTGACACTTAGCTTTAATTTTGTGATAATGTGTTTGTTAAGCATAAGTACCAACACTAGTTGATCCTATTGATGACATAATTGATTTTCTTGCAAGATCGATTTGTGTCCATCTAGTGTTGACACTTAGCTTTAATTTTGTGATAATGTGTTTGTTAAGCATAAGTACCAACACTAGTTGATCCTATTGATAACAAAATTGATTTTCTTGCAAAATCGATTTGTGTCCATCTAGTGTTGACACTTAGCTTTAATTTTGTGATAATGTGTTTGTTAAGTTGTGTGATTATGTTAATATAAATAATGTGGTTTAGTTGGTGGATTGGTTGTTGTTTTAAGTTTAAACTAAACTAGTTTAGGTTGTTAAGTTGTGTGAATATGTTAAGATAAATAATGTGGTTTAGTTGGTGGATTGGTTGTTGTTTTAAGTCTAAACTAAACTAGTTTAGGTTGTTAAGTTGTGTGAATATGCTAAGATAAATAATGTGGTTTAGTTGGTGGATTGGTTGTTGGTTTAAGTTTAAACTAAACTAGTTTAGGTTGTTAAGTTGTGTGAATATGCTAAGATAAATAATGTGGTTTAGTTGGTGGATTGGTTGTTTGTTTAAGTCTAAACTAAACTAGTTTAGGTTGTTAAGATGTGTGAATATGCTAAGATAAATAATGTGGTTTAGTTGGTAGAATGGTTGTTGGTTTAAGTCTAAACTAAACTAGTTTAGGTTGTTAAGTTATGTGAATATGCTAAGATAAATAATGTGGTTTAGTTGGTGGAATGGTTGTTGCTTTAGGTCTAAACGAAACTAGTTTAGGTTGTTAAGATGTGTGAATATGCTAAGATAAATAATGTGGTTTAGTTGGTGGATTGGTTGTTGTTTTAAGTCTAAACAAAACTAGTTTAGGTTGTTAAGTTGTGTGAATATACTAAGATAAATAATGTGGTTTAGTTGGTGGATTGGTTGTTGGTTTAAGTTTAAACTAAACTAGTTTAGGTTGTTAAGTTGTGTGAATATGCTAAGATAAATAATGTGGTTTAGTTGGTGGATTGGTTATTGTTTTAAGTCTAAACTAAACTAGTTTAGGTTGTTAAGTTGTGTGATATGCTAAGATAAATAATGTGGTTTAGTTGGTGGATTGGTTGTTGGTTTAAGTCTAAACTAAACTAGTTTAGGTTGTTAAGTTGTGTGAATATGCTAAGATAAATAATGTGATTTAGTTGGTGGATTGGTTGTTGTTTTAAGTCTAAACTAAACTAGTTTGGGTTGTTAAGTTGTGTGAATATGCTAAGATAAATAATGTGGTTTAGTTGGTGGATTGGTTGTTGGTTTAAGTCTAAACTAAGATAGTAAATTGTTATATTGTTTAAACAAGTTAAAATAAATAATTATTTATAATATAATTGAATATCTATATTTTTGTAGATGGATCATCGTTTGTGGATGTATAATATGCATTATGAAAATGGTGCTGGATTGAAACCTGAGTTTATTGACGGTGTTGGAAATTTTATTGAACATACAATGACACTTGACATTTTCAAGAATAATGGATTGGTTAGGTGTCCTAGTAGTGCATGTAAGTGCTTAAAATATTTTAAACTAGATACTGTTATGGTTCATCTGTACCGTAATGGATTTAAGCCTAGATATTTTGTATGAATTGATCATGGAGAAAGTGATGGATTGGATGGTATGTTTTATAATTCGATGCTTGTGGATGTATATAATATGGTTGCACCAGATGGCCAAATTAGGGTTGAACAGGTTAGGGTTGAACACGATAGGGTTGAACGTGATAGGGTTCATGAAATGATCAATGATGCTTTCGGAGTTCAAGGTGGGATGGAACCGGAACAATATTTTGATGAAGCTCCTAATGAAGAAGCAAGACGCTTTTATGATCAATTAGAAGAGTCTAGTCGTCCACTATGCGAAGGGAGACTGCATTCTGCTTTGTCAGTTGCAGTTAGATTAATGAATATTAAATCAGATTTGAATGTTCCTAATGCTGCTATGGACTCAATGGTTGATCTTTTGGGTGAACTAGTTAATCCGGAGTTTAACATACCAAAGAACTTCTATCAGGCAAAGAGTTTGGTGTCCAAGTTAGGATTGACGTATGATAGAATTCATTGTTGTGTTAATGACTGCATGTTGTTTTACAAGACTGATAATGAATTAGAAAATTGTAAGTTTTGTGGACATGCTCGTTATAAGAGGACTCCGGCTGGAAAGATGGTTCCAGTTCAAGCGATGCATTATCTACCTCTCATTCCTAGGTTAAAGAGGTTGTATGCATCGATGAGGTCTACTCCACATATGAGATAGCATCGTGAATATAGAAGGTCGCCGGGTATCTTGTCTCATCCATCTGATGGTGAAGCATGGAAGCATTTTGATAATATATATCCTGATTTTGCTAGTGAACCAAGAAATGTTAGATTGGGGTTGTGTTCAGATGGCTTCACACCATTCTCTAATAATGCTTCGCCTTATTCATGTTGGCCGGTATTTCTTACTTCGTATAATCTACCTCCTGAAATGTGCATGACCAGTCCCTACATCTTTCTAAGTTGTGTTATTCCAGGTCCCCGTAATCCAAAAAGTTTGATTGATGTCTATCTACAACCATTGATAGATGAGCTCAAACAATTGTGGTTTGAAGGTGTTTTGACTTATGATATATCAACTAAGCAGAATTTCGTTATGCATGCTTCTTTAATGTGGACTATTAATGATTTTCCTGCATACGGGATGTTGTCTGGTTGGATGACAGCTGGAAAGCTAGCATGTCCGTATTGCATGGAAAATAGCAAGGCATTCACTTTAAAGCATGGTAGAAAAAATACATGGTTTGATTGTCATTGCCAGTTCTTGCCAATGGACCATGACTTTAGAAAGATAAAAAATGCATTTAGGAAAAATAAGGTTGAAAGTGACCCCCCACCTCCAGTACTTACAAGGCATCAAATTTGGGAGAGAGTTTCTCAATTACCTAAAGTTACACAAGCTCCACTTTCTAGACTTCCTGGATATGGTGTTGAACATAATTGGACCAAACAAAGCATATTTTGGGAGTTATCGTATTGGAAGGACAATCTGCTACGACATAATCTAGATGTGATGCACATTGAAAAAAATTACTTTGACAATTTGTTTAACACGGTGATGGATGTTAAGGGTAAGACAAAAGACAATTCAAAAGCTAGAATGGACATAAAGGAATATTGTCGGGGAAAAGAGTTATGGCTGCAGGAATTACAGAATGGTAAAATAGTTAAGCCCAAAGCCAGCTTTTCATTCACATTGGATGAGAAACGTGAAATTATTCAGGGGGTTAAAAATTTGAGGATGCCTGAGGGCTATGCTTCGAATTTAGGAAAGCGGGCAGATATGAATGAAGGAAAATTGATAGGTATGAAAAGTTATGATTGTCATGTGTTCATGGAAACTTTAATTCCTATCCCTTTTAGCCATCTACCCGAAAGGATATGGAAACCAATCACAGAAATAAGTCTTTTTTTTAAAGATTTATGTTCTGGAAAGTTGTTGGAGAGTAGTTTAGACAGGATGGAGGAAAATATTCTTGTTACTACTGCTAAATTGGAGAAGATATTCCCATGTGGTTTCTTTGATGTGATGGAGCATCTTCCAATTCACCTTATACAAGAGGCTCGCCTCGGAGGTCCGGTTCAAACAAGATGGATGTATCCATTTGAGAGGTATCCATTTGAAATATTCACTAAGTTATATATATTCACCAAGTCTTTTATATATTAACATATATATACATATATACATGCAGAAAAATTGGTAGTTCGAAGCAAACGATTAAACAAAAGGGAAGGATCGAAGGATCATTTGTTCAAGGTCATATTGGGAGAGAAACTGCTAATTTTTATTCTTATTACTTTGGTCATGATGTGTTATGTAGGAGAAACAGGCCTAATCGCAATGATGAAGGCGATAGTGATCCTTTATTTCCACCGATATCAATTTTTAATCAAAATGGTAGAGGATCTAAAAAGCGTGAAAAGCGAGGCTTCACTGATATGGAAATGCAATCAGCTGTGACACATGTTTTGCTTAATTGTCCAGAGATTAAATCATATGTCAAATAAGTGTTAAAAATATGTTATTAAATTACATACTAATAAGTGATCATTAATTAACGAAACACTTGAATGTAAAATGATCAGCTTGTTCGTAAACACATGGGGTAATGAAGACATCTATACAGAATTTTCCAAATGGCTAAGGAACTATGTAAGTGTGCAATCACTAAGTATTTAATAATATATTCATGTTATACTAAATTATATTACTTGAAATAACAATCATGTAGGTTTACGATGAATACTCAAGTGTCCAACATTTGCAATTAGTGAAAGAAGTAGCACTTGGACCTGAATCTCAAGTGTTTTAAGTTTCAAACTGAAGAAGTTTCTAGGAATAAGAAAACAAATAATAGCGGTGTCTACATACAAGGTGATGTTGATGGTACTGGTCAAACTATTGAATATTATGATGTCATTCAAGAGATTATTGAACTGAGGTATTTAGGTTTGCCTAACAAGAAGATTGTATTGTTTCGGTGTGGGTGGTTTGACCCATCACATAGAGGCACAAAGATGGACCATCGACATAATATAATTGAAGTTAAGCACACTAGGAAATACAAAAGTTATGATCCTTTTATTATTGCACAAAATGCTAAACAAGTGTATTACGCTTCATATCCATTGCGTAGAGACAAAGCTGATTGGTGGGTTGTTATTAAAAGTAAGCCTGTAGGAAGAATAGAAACTGACAATGTCTTAGATGTGGCATATCAAAATGATGTTGCAATTGTTCAACAAGAAGTTGATGTTGAATTGGAAACCACACTACAACATCCTCAACACATATTAGAAGAAGTATCTGATGATGACATACTGAATGTTGGGGAAGAAATATTCGAGAATGGGGAAAATGAATCATTTGATGACAAAGAATGGGAAAATGATGGAATTGAAACAAGCAAGAAGGAATAGTGTAGAATGAAAGCTAGCTAGTATATATGTAAGTGTATTTTGCTAATTTTATTTAATTTATCATTTTTATATATATTATACATGTAAATTTGTATACAGATGTCATCAAGCGGTGACAATGATAGACATCAGCAGAATCTTCGAGTTAGCCAGACTAACAGGCTAAGAAGAAGAAGTCTAGGAGGCCGATAGATTCGGAGGATATTGCAGGATCTATTTCTTCTGCGCCAGAGCGCATCAGCCATGATACTCATTTATTTGCTATTCCGTTTGGTATGGCTGATCATTGGCAATATTATCCTAATTATCGTCGACCACTCGGACTTCATCTACTTCACAGCCATTGCCTGCACAACGCTATGAGGACCTACCTTTACAGGCTATTCGTCGAGCACGACCCTTATCGGCTGGTACTCTATCTCCCACAAGTACATCTTCTCAGCTATCTACCATGAGGCTTGGAGATTCTAGTAGTGAGTAGTCAGATGCTATGGCCGATACCCCTCCATTGACTCAGCGTTTTGTGCATCCTGACATATGACCCTCGTCTACAGCTACAACTAGTGTTACACCACATGAGATGTCTGCTCTAGCTCCTGGCCAAAAGGACAGACTTGGTAGAGTCATGATTGAGCCCGATGGATCATCGTAAGTTTGTTTTGTTATCTATTTGTTAGTTTATTTTATTTATTTCTTATACTTTAATATATTATTCATGAACTAACATATTTATTATGTGTTTTTCAGGTGGTATCCTGCAAAGGATGCTGCCCGGGCTTTAAAAAAATGTGTTAGAAGACTCTATACACAGGCTTATCACTCTTGGACCGAGATTCCAAACAGTATATGCCAGGCGATGTTTAATAACTTTAAGGTATATATTTTTTAGTTAAGTTTAGTATACTTTACTTTTTTTTACTATCGATATAATTAACGTTATTCAATTTTTTTTCAGACTATGTGTACTTGGGAGTCGCGGTAAAATTTGGTCATTGCGACCACATTTGAGAGGAAGGCATCCACCAGACTGTCTGCCTGGCTAAAGAGTGTTCGGGATAGTGTTGTACGTCCCGGTTGGATGTTGCCTAATGTTTTTGATGAATTAAGTGTGTATTGGAAAACAGACTAGTTTAAGGCAATATCAGATCAAGCCACAAAGGCTAGAGGCAGTCTTAAAGGTGGCTCGTTGCACACCGGAGGTGCAAAGATGGTTGGAACAATTGCACGAGAGATGGTAAGTTCTTATTTAAACTTTTAAATAAATAATTAGTTGATTCATATATATCGTTATAAATTTCAGTTTTTTTTTATAGGAAAATGAATTGGGACGCCCTCCCATTGAACCAGAGGTTTTCAAGAAGACTCATGTAAGGAAGAAAGAAAATGAGTCGGATCCGGATGTGTGGGTGGAGCAAAGGGCTGAACGAACTTTTGTAAGTTATTTAATATGAATAATATATATATTAATAGTGAATAAATAATATGTATATATTTAATGTCAATTTTTACATTTAATATGCAGAATGACTTTCAGCACTACGTCGCTGAGAATCTAGATAGTTCGATCCAATTGACCTCTGAACTGTCCACCTAAATTTGGAAAGAAAAAGTGGGGGGACACACAAGGATAGATGATATGGTCTAGGCTCTCGAAATGATGTTAGACGACTCCTGTCAGGCTTAGAAGGTATTGAATCATCACGTCAAGCCGAGGCACTTGACGCTGTTCAAATTGCTGCTATGTCAGATCAAATAGCTAAACTTGCAGCAGCACTAGCAGAGTCGAAGTGAAGAAGAGTAGCTGAACAAAAAAGCATGAATGAGACTGTTCAGCAAATCAAAGAACAAGTGATGAACCTCGCTCATCGACCTAATACTTCGGCTCCTGATGACACCGACGACGAGAGTGATGAGGATGATTATGTAGATCTCACTCTCTAGTTTATATCTTTGGACATTTATAAACTTTTTTAAACAAATATTGACAGATTTTATAATTTTATAATTTATGATTTATGTACTTTTGAATGTTATTTTATATTTTGTTTAGATTGTTATAATTGTGTGTTTGATTGGGCTGAATACTGTAGTATTGAATTGAATTGAATTCAATTGAATTTTATTTGCAGGTGGGCAGCAGAAACTCTACTGTCAAAAATAAAGTAAGAAAAGCGACGGACTGCGTGGTTTTGTCCGTCGCTTTTCTGGGTTTTATTTTTTACAAAATTCCAGAAAAGCGACGGACTGCGTGGTTATGTCCGTCACTTTTCTGGATTTTTTTTTAAAAATTCCCATAAAAGAGACGGACAAAACCACGCAGTCTGTCGCTTTTCTCGAATTTAAAAAAAAAAAATCCGGAAAAGCGACGGGCAGCGTCTCAATTTAGAAATAAAAAAAAAATTAAAACAAAAGAGACGGAGTCCCTCGCTTTTTTGAAAAAATTAAAACATATCAAATTTCCAAAAATAGACGTTGTCCGTCGCATTTTTGCGACGCTATCCATCGCTTTTTAGCGACGCAGCCCGTCGCTTTTTGAAAAGCGTCGAGCTAAAAAGCGACGGAATTGATTGCGTCGCTTTTCCATCGATTTTGACGCGAAGAGCGACGTAGTCCGTCGCTTTTTGGCGCCTTTTTTTGAAATTTTTTTAGTAGTGACTCTCACTCTATATATATATATATATATATATATATATATATATATATATATATATATATATATGAAATATATTCGGGGGATCGCCTAAAGGGCGTGGGGAATATGTGCTAATTGTTTACTTTTTTTTGTTTATGTTACTACTTGTGATCATTGAATATAATATGTATATATCTATTAACCACATAAAACTAAAAAATAAGTTATATTATTTCCTAAAATAATTGGTTTAAAATCAATCTTTGATTGTCGATGTGTCTTGTATTTGGTAGTCAACTAGCATGTGTTAAAATTATTATTTTTTAAATTGTGGACTGATTTGGTACAGTAACTGTGTTAAAATCCATAATTTATTCATCTTATATCTAGCACTAGATAGCATGTTCATGTGTTAAATTTGACTCCAGCATGTTCACACTTAGAATCTATGGCTATAGGACTCAAAACAATATAATCAATATTAATTAATCAATTTAAATAATTTGTGCATGTTTTAATAACTTAAGCATGTTAGTTAATAAATCAAGTCTTAATCAACTTTAGGTTGCTAATAAAATTTCAACATGATAATCATTTGTTAATCACTTAGATATCATGTCTATAGGCTCTTAACATTTTTCTGCATTAAAAGAACTAAAAATTGTCTTAATTGCTGGCTGCCTCAATTAAATTTTGACTGATAATTATTTGCTACACTTGAACATTTTCCTGCCATTTAAAAATCAATCATTTCTACATGAATCTGCTACTTTAAAATACTGCTCTAATTCAAATATGCTTGAAATAAGTAACTTTTGCATTAACAAACTGTTTTTGCTTAAAAATAAACTAATGGTTCACTTCAGCATGTTAGTTAATAATAATGTAATCAGCTCTAAAAATTATTTTCTGCATCTGTAATCACTCTTCTGCCCTCCTTAAAATTAAATATGAATATTTATGCATTTTTAATAATTTTTTGTCCTCTAACTTAATTATATTGTTGTAATATCTATTGTATGCCACACACTTCGCATGTGACCTTTCACCATTATGTGTGTTTGCAAGCATGTTAATAAAAATCTAGAGGTTGACTTGAGATCTATGTGTTAAATTCTCATACTATTTGTTTTGCTTGGTGTCTAGGGGGCCTAATTAGAAACATATATTTTATTTTAGTCTAAATCCACCCTAATTGTAGTCCAATGCCTCTTGAACATTAAGCAGGGCACTAGGCACCTTTTAAGATAAAATGCATGTGGAAAGTGGGGTAGGGATAGTTAGGCTCTACGGAGATGATGACAATCGACTCAAGCTTAAAAAGAAAAGCATTGGTTTAGTCTGTCCAAATGTATAAGCTGACTGAAAAATAAAAAGTCGAGCCCCGATCCGTAAAATCTGTGGGTTCTGAAGTCTCCCTTTCCCTTTTTCCCCCTATGTTTTTTTTTTAATTTTATTTATTTGGGGTAGTTTAATAAAAATAAAAATTGATTCACCTATCTGATTGTGCAATTTCTGTCTCCTCGCTTATCTCTTTATTAATTGTTTGGTATTTGTTTGTTATTATGTTATCACTTAGTTTTGCATGCTTAACTAATTAATTAAAATAACTAAAGTGCCCTTAATTGTTTAATATTATGTTATCACCTAGTTTTGCATGTTTAATTAATTAAATAAATAAATGAAGTAATCTTAATTGTTAAATATTATGTTATCACCTAGTTTTGCATGCTTAATTAATTAAATAAATAAATAAAGTGATCTTAATTGTTAAATGTTAGTTATCACCTAGTAAGCATGTTTAAATTAAATAACCAATAAATAAAGTGACCTTAAATGTTACTTGTAACCCCCACATAAAATCGCATGAGATACGGTCAGGATCCATATTTGTGGACCTCGAGGGATGCTTAACACCTTCCCCTCGAGGTAATTTGAACCCTTACCCAATCTCTGGTTCGTTGACCTCTAGTTAGACTAGTTAGGTTAGATAGGTGCCCTAACGCGTCTTAATTTGTTAGGTGGCGACTCTTCAATCAATCAAATCCAAAAGAGTTGTTAGGTCGTGCACGAAAAACCCATTTTGAAAAAAAGGGGGCGCGACAAGGATGTTCTATACTCCGGCAAGGTATAGGACAGTTCTGGCAACATGGGCGAGACGTTGTATCATCATACAGCTCATAGTGATGATTGTCGGTCAGAGAATCTTCCAAATAAGAGTAAAAGAGTTATTATTGTATGTTTAAATACATTGCGTTATTATCTACTCTTTTAAAAGATTTCTTTATAATGCATCTTTATTGTTGCTTTTATATTAAACTGAGTCGAGTATCTTTGAATTTCCTCGAGTTAAGTTGAGTTGAGTTTAGATGAGGTGAGTATGTTATTCATTTTTATCAGTTCAAGCTTATTTATGTGCTTTTGAATTCCCCTTGCATGCTCGTACATTTCATGTACTGACACCATTTGGTTTGCATCTTTCATGATGTACATATAGGTAACCAAGGTCATCAACAGACACTCCGTTGATACCACTTGCAGTTCTAGAGTTTCTTTGATGAGCATCCTTACTTCAGAGGGTTCCACATCTATTTTCAATATTGTTAGGAGGTCGTGGGTCTTATACCGAATTCCCTCATAGTTATTAGAAGCTTCATAGACAGTAGTGTTTTGAGAAGTTTGTTTCATTTTCAATTGTTAATATTCAAGACTTAAGTTGCCTATTTTGTCCAATTGAACATTTTTAAATATGATGAGTATTTATTTTGAGACTTTTGAGAAACCTTTACTTTTGAGTTCATATATTGTTGAGTAAGTCTTCCGCTAAGTATTGAGTCAGGCTAAGGGTTCACTTGGGGACCAGTAATGGTTATCGAGTGTCGGCCACGTCCACAGTGTTGACTCAGGATGTGACAAAAGGATTCAAAAGGTGGAAAGGTTTTCTCACCTAAGTTGAATGAAGGTTAAGGAGCTATTCTAAATGAACTTTAGCTTGAATTGGTTGCTTAACTATACTTTTCCATAGATGATGAAATGAATAAGACTAATGACTATTCAGTGGGATTTTTGCATAGTACCGAGAGGATATTGAGATGGACGCTCTCCCGTTAGTAGAAGTTGGGTCTCTAGTAGAAATCTCCTTATCTCATAACTATGTGCCACCATAGGATGATTCTGTTAGATAGACATTAGCTCGTGGATCCACTTTAGTTCAAATGTATGGCTCTTACCTTGGCAAGTAAGGGTATCCCATTTCGATGTGGAGAAAACACTTGACTCTATGTTATAGCTCATATGATTTATGTCAGTTAATGGTAAACTTTCCACAATAATGAGCGAAGGTTAATTATAAAGTATCTCACAACTGATTTAAAGATGTTTAGCTTGCAGTGACTATGACTAGGATTTATGTTTTTAACTCATGTTATCCTACAATTTAGCTTGGTCTTGCATGTCATGTAAATTTATTTTAGCATGATTTCATAACTCTTATGCATGGCTATCAACTTAGTATACTCTACGTATTAATGCATACTTGTGCCTACATTGTTTCACTAATGTAGGGTCTGACGCTCCTACATCACATACTCCTGGCTAGTTGATCCTTTTTGGGCTTCTAAAGATTGGTGAGTCCTCGTGTTTCGAGGACCTAGAATCTTGTATTTCAGTTTTTAGATTTTCATGTGATGTGTGGGTTACGTTCCAATCACTTTCCTTATGATGTATTAGATGACTTTGAGACTTATGTTAGACTTTCGCTTTTATCAAACTCTTCATGATATAAAACTTTATTTTGAATTCTTTAAATTATATTATCTTGTATGATGTATGCTAAGGGGCTTGTGTAGGGTGTCTCGGGGTCATATATGTCATGTTACACCTAGGGTATACTTTGGGTCGTGACAGAACTAAAATTTACAAACCGAATCGGATCGATCGAACACCCAACCCTACTTGTACACGTGACAACCATGTTTTTAGGGGTATTTATGAGTTTGATTGAGTTATCCACATTTAAGTCATTAAAGTTTTAATTTCCCCATATCTATCGCCATGTTTTGGATTTTAGGCCAACTTTTTTTGGTGGGATAAGACAAATGTCATCATGTCCATTTTTGGGTTGTGACAAATATCTATGATAAATATTTTATAAAAAAGTATTTTTATTAAATTAAAATGTACATATTCAATTTTCAATCGATAGTATACATGGATGAATAAAAATATATATTAAATATTGATATAATATTAACATGATGATTTAAATATAATTAAAAATATCAAGCAGAATAAATTTAACAATCATTTCACAAATTAAATCACTACATACAAAAAAAACTCAACACAAAAAGTATTAAATATATATTTGAGACGTATTGGTAAATATGTATATATATGGGATATTTTGATCTTAGAATAAATAATTTTCTGTTTCTGCTTCTACAACTTTTAGAAGAAGAAAATTTTAGCTTCTTCCCAACAACAGAAAAATTGCTTATGTTTCCATTTAAAAGCAATTTTACTAATTAGTCATACACCTTATTTCCAAAATAAGTATTTTTTACTCAAGATAAATGTTTTTGACCTCACAACAGCAATGTCAAATAGGTTCTTATTTAAGCTTTAGAAATGGGTGAAAAATACCCCTGAACTATAAAAAAAGGTTTTAAAATAACCTTTATCCATCTTTTTTTTTCTAAAAATACCCTTCTACTCATTTTTTTGGTCTAACAATACCCTTCCATTCACTTTTTTGGTTCACTTATATCCTTGAAACTAACAATTCTCTCTTTATTTTATTTTTATAAAGCATATTTATTATGTGTCATTCTCTTATTGGATGAAATAAATCTCCATCTCAACTAGATTTTTTCCCATACTTTATCCAACCCAAAAGAATATATTTATTCAAGACCACAATTATTTTTATATTTTTTAAGAAAAAATCTAATAGTTTTTGTATTTATCGTAGCTTTTTATGTTTTAGTATTTTTTTTTTTTGGATCGGGCTTCTCCATTTTTTCCTCTATTTTCTCCAAGTTCTTAATTGGATTGAAGAGACATGGAATAAGAAAAAATTAATGGCTAAGATTTAATTAATCAAATTAAAAATCTAAATATGATATAAATAATTAATATTTCCTCAACAAATTAATAATATCATGATCATAATATTATTATCTTATCCGTAATACATTATATTTTTTTGGGAAAATGGTTCAAATATATCTGAATTTTGACCGAAATTGATGTAACAATCCCAAACTCTGGGCAGGATATATTACCTTCATGCACTATTTAATAGTGTATTTTTAAGATGTGTAGGTGTCTACATGGACATCATAAATATTGCATCATTATAAATAATAACTTATCCAGTAATTTCGATCAAAGTGCGGATATATTTCAACTTTTTTCCCTATTTTTTTTTCTCTCTTTTTCTATTTTTATTTTCCCTACGGCTACGCGCATCTATATTCTTTTTCTTCCTTTCTCTTTGAAATTGGTTGTTACAAAGAATATTAGGAAAATAAAAATAAATGATCATTTTAAAAAATAGACTTTGTTTAGAATTTATGATAATATAATATGTCCCTGTTGCATTAGTAATATTTTTTAAAATATATTAATTATCTAAAATATCATTTTAAAAAAAGCTTTAGAAAATACAAATTACTAGATTTACAAAAATATTTTTTGGGGTGTTGAAGAGGTATACTGTTTTGATTTGGATAAATTATGGGGAAAAACTAATAGAGGTGGATTTTTATTTCATCCAATAGGAAAATGACACATAATAAGTAATTTTAAAAATGGGGAAATTACGCGCATAAGCAAACATATACTAGTTTATTAGCTAACATAGCTATAGTTTTAATCAATTATGGCTCGCAGGTTAATTTTAGCTATAATTACGTCGCTTCCCTTTTTTATACATATACAAATACAATATATATATATATATATATATATATATATATATATGCACACACAAAAAATTAAATGATAGATATACAAATACAATTAGCCTCTCCACTCTCTGTCCTCTCTCGCTCGCCTCTCTCCTCTCTCTCCCAATCTAGCTCGCCTCTCGCTTCCCTTTCCCAATCTCGCACATTAGATATAGAAATGCATATGTATTTCAGTTACATATATGCAATTATTTGACACATATACATATATAGTTCACCTTTCTCCACTTTCTGTCCTCTCTTGCTCACCTCTCTCCTCCATCTCCCAATTATGCTCGCCTCTCTCCCCCTCTCCCAATCTCGCTCGCTAAATATATAAATACATACTTATATCAGTTACATATATATAATTATTTGACGGATATACATATACAATTTGACATATATACATACACAATTAGTCTTTCATCACTCTTTGCCCTCTCTCACTCGCCTCTCTCCTTCCTCTCCCAATCTCACTTGCCTCTCTTCTCCCTCTCTCAATCTCGCTCGCCTCTCTCCTCCCTCTCCCAATCTCCCTTGCCTCTCTCCTCCCTCTCTCAATCTCACTCGCCTCTCTCCTCCCTCTCCACTACTAAAAAATTATCAAAAACAAACGGTAAAAAGTGACGGACTACGTCACTTTTTGGGTCACAATCGACGGAAAAGCGGCCAGTCACTTTCGTCGCTTTTTAACTTGATGCTTTTCAAAAAGCGACGGACAGTGTCACAAAAAGCGATGGACTGCGTCGCAAAAAGCGACGGACTGCGTCTCTTTTTGTAAATTTTTTTTAAAAATTTTTTCATAAAAGCGACGGACTCCGTCTCTTTTATTTTAATTTTCATTTCTTTTATTCCTAAAATACGACCCTGTCCGTCGCTTTTCTGGAAATTTTATTTTTAAAAAATCCAAAAAAAAATGACGGACAGAACGACGCAATTCGTCGTTTTTCTAGGATCTTAAAAAATAAAACCCAGAAAAAGCGATGGACAAAACCACGAATTTCATTGCTTTTCTGGGATTTTAAAAAAATAAAATCTAGAAAAGCGACAGATAAAATCACGCAGTCCATCGCTTTTCCTGCATTATTTTTGGCAGCAGAAACTGGGAGTTTCTACTGGCTACCTGCAAATGCAATTCAATTCAATTCAATTCTACACTATTTAGCCAATCAAACACACAATTATAAACAATCTAAACAAAACATAAAATAACATTCAAAAGTATCAAAATCATAAATTAAAGAATTATAAAATCTTTCAAAATTCATTTAAAAAAGTTCATAAATGTCCAGAGATCTAAACTAGGGAGTGAAATCTACATAATCATCCTCATCACTCTCGTCGTCAATGTCATCGGGAGCCGAAGTATTAGGTTGACGAGCGCGGTTCATCACTTGTTCTTTGATTTGCTGAACGGTGTCATTCATGCTTTCTTGTTCAGCTACTCTTCTCCGCTCCGACTCTGCTAGTGCCGCTGTAAGTTTAGCTATTTGATCCGACATAACAGCAATTTGAACAGCGTCAAGTGCCTCGGCTTGACGTGACGATCCAATACCTTCTAAGCCTGACTGGAGTTGTCTAACATCATTTCGAGAGCCTAGACCATAGCATCTACCCTTGTGTGTCCCCCCTACCAATTTTTCTTTCCAAATCTGGGTGGACAGTTCAGGTGTCAATTGGACTGAACCATCTAGATTTTGAGTGACATAATGTTGAAAGTCATTCTGCATATTAAATATAAAAATTGACATAAATAAATATGCATATCATATATTCACTATTAATATATAGTATTCATATTAAATAACTTACAAAAATTCGTTCGGCCCTTTCCTCCACCCACACATCCGGATCCGACTCATTTTCTTTCTTCCTTACATCAGACTTCTTGAAAACCCCTGGTTCAATGGGAGTGCGTCCCAATTCTTTTTCCTATAAATAAAAACTGAAATTTATAACGATATATATGAATCAACTAATTATTTATTTAAAAGTTTGAATAAAAACTTACCATCTCTCGTGCAATTGTTTCAACCATCTTTGCACCTCTGGTGTGCAACGAGCCATCTTTAAGACTGCCTCTAGACTTTGTGGCCTGATCTGATATTGCCTTAAACTTGTCTGTTTTCCAATACAGACCCAATTCATCAAAAACATTAGGCAAATTTCAACCGGGACATACACCATTATCCCGAACATTCTTTAGCCAGCTAGATAGTCTGGCGGATGCCTTCCTCTCAAATGTGGTCGCAATGACCAAATTGTACCTTGACTCCAAAGTACACATAGTCTGAAAAAAAATTGAATAATATTAATTAGATTGATAGTAAAAAAAAGTAAAGTATACTAAACTTAACTAAAAAATATATACCTTAAAGTTATTAAACATCGCCTAGCATATATTGTTTGAAATCTCGCTCCAAGAGTGATAAGCCTGTGTATAGAGTCTTCTAACACATTCTTTTAAAGCCTGGGTAGCATCCTTTGCAAGATACCACCTGCAAAACACATAATAAATATGTTAGTTCATGAATAATATATTAAAGTATAAGAAATAAATAAAATAAACTAACAAATAGATAACAAAACAAATTTACGATGATCCATCCGGCTCAACCATGACTCTACCAAGTCTGTCTTTCTGGCCAGGAGCTAGAGCAAACATCGTATCATCTGGTGTAGCACTAGGTGTAGCTGTAGACGAGGGTGGTACGTTAGGATGCACAAAACGCTGAGTCAATGAAGGGGTACCGGCCAAAGCATCTGACTACTCGTTACTAGAATCTCCAAGCCTCATGGTAGATAACTGAGGAGATGTACTTGTGGGAGATGGAGTACCGGCCGATAAGGGTCGTGCTCGACGAATAGCCTGTAAAGGTAGGTCCTTGTAGCGTTGTGCAGGCAATGGCTGTGAAGTAGATGAAGTACAGAGTGGTCGACGATAATTAGGATAATATTACCGAGGATCCACCGTACCAAACGGAACAGCAAATAAATGAGTATCATGGCTGATTCACTCTAGTGCAGAAGAAATAGATCCTACAATATCCTCAGGATCTTTCGGTCTCCAAGACTTCTTCTTCTTAGCTTGTTTAGTCTGACTAACTCCAAGATTCTGGCGATGTCTATCACTGTCACTGCCTGATGACATTTGTATGCAAATTTACATGTACAACATATATAAAAATTATAAATTAAATAAAATTAGCAAAATACACTTACATATATACTAGCTAGCTTTCATTCTACACTATTCCCCCTCGCTTGTTTCAATTTCATCATTCTCCCATTCTTTCTCCTCAATTGTTTCATTTTCATTATCGTCCCATTATTCTTCATCAAATGATTCACTTTCCTCATTCTCAGATATTTCTTCCTCAACATTCAATATGTCATCATCAGATACTTCTTCTAATGTGTGTTGAGGATGTTGTAGTGTGGTTTCCATTTCAACATCAGCTTCTTGTTGAACAATTGCAACATCATTTTGATATGCTACATCTAAGACATTGTCAATTTCAATTCTTCCCACATGCTTACTTTTTATAACAACACACCACTCAGCTTTGTCTCTATGCAATGGATACGAAGCGCAACACACTTGTTTAGCATTTTGTGCAATAATAAAAGAATCATAACTTCTGTATTTCCTAGTATTATGTTGATAGTCCATCTTTGTGCCTCTATGTGATGGGTCAAACCACTCACACCGAAACAATACAATCTTCTTCTTAGGCCAATCTGAATACCTCACTTCAATAATCTCTTGAATGACACCATAATTTTCCATAGTTTGACCAGTAATTGCAAATGTTGGACACTTGAGTATTCATCGTAAACCTACGTGATTGTTATTTCAAGTAATATAATTTAGTATAACATGAATATATTATTAAATACTTAGTGATTGCACACTTACATAGTTCCTCAGCTATTTGGAAAATTCTGTATAGATGACTTCATTACCCCATGTGTTTACGAACAAGCTGATTATTTTACATTCAAGTATTTCGTTAGTTAATGATCACTTATTAGTATGTAATTTAATAACTTATTTTTAACACTTACTTGACATTTGATTGAATCTCTGGACGATTAAGCAAAACATGTGTCACAGCTGATTGCATTTCCATATCAGTGAAGCCTCGTTTTCCACGCTTTTTAGATCCTCGACCATTTTGATTAAAAATTGATATCGGTGGAAATAAAGGATCACTATCGCCTTCATCATTGAGATTGGGCCTATTTCTCCTTCATAACACATCATGACCAAAGTAATAAGAATAAAAATCACCAGTTTCTCTCCCAATATGACCTTGAACAAATAATCCTTCAATCCTTCCCCTTTTCTTAATCGCTTGCTTCGAACTACCAATTTTTTTGCATGTATATATGTATATATATGTTAATATATAAAAGACTTGGTGAATATATATAACTTAGTGAATATTTCAAATTGATACCTCTCAAATGGATACATCTATCTTGTTTGAACCGGACCTCCGAGGCTAGCATCTTGTACAAGGTAAATTGGAAGATGCTCCATCACATCAATGAAACCACATGGAAATATCTTCTCCAACTCAGTAGTAGTAACAAGATATTTTCCTCCATCCTATCTAAACTACTCTCCAACAACTTTCCAGAACACAAATCTTTAAAAAAAAAGGCTTATCTCTGTGACTGGTTTCCATATCCTTTCGGGTAGATGGCTAAAAGCGATAGGAATTAAAGTTTCCATAAACACATGACAATCATGACTTTTCATACCTATCAATTTTCCTTCATTCATATCTGCCCGCTTTCCTAAATTCAAAGCATAGCCCTCCGGCATCCTCAAATTTTTAACCCACTGAATAATTTCACGTTTCTCATTCGATGTGAATGAAAAGCTGGCTTTGGGCTTAACTATTTTACCATTCTGTAATTCCTGCAGCCATAACTCTTTTCTCCTACAATATTCCTTTATGTCCATTCTAGCTTTTGGATTGTCTTTTGTCTTACCCTTAACATCCATCACCGTGTTAAACAAATTGTCAAATTAATTTTTTTCAATGTGCATCACATCTAGATTATGTCGTAGCAGATTGTCCTTACAATATGACAACTCCCAAAATATGCTTTGTTTGGTCCAATTATGTTCAACACTATATCCAGGAAGTCTAGAAGGTGAAGCTTATGTAACTTTAGGTAATTGAGAAACTCTCTCCCAAATTTGATGCCCTGTGAGTAATGGAGGTGGGGGGGTCACTTTCAACCTTATTTTTCCTAAATGCATTTTTCATTTTTCTAAAGTCATGGTCCATTGGCAAGAACTGGCGATGACAATCAAACCATGTATTTTTTCTACCATGCTTTAAAGTGAATGCCTTACTATTTTCCATGCAATACGGACATGCTAGCTTTCCAGCTGTCATCTAACCAGACAACATCCCATATGCAGGAAAATCATTTATAGTCCACATCAAAGAAGCACGCATAACGAAATTCTACTTAGTTGATATATCATAAGTCAAAATGCCTTCAAACCACAATTGTTTGAGCTCATCTATCAATGGTTGTAGATAGACATCAATCAAACTTTTTGGATTACGGGGACCTGGAATAACACAACTTAGAAAGATATAGGGACTGGTCATGCACATTTCAGGAGGAAGATTATACGGAGTAAGAAATACCGGCTAGCATAAATAAGGCGAAGCATTATTAGAGAATGGTGTGAAGCCATCTGAACACAACCCCAATATAACATTTCTTGGTTCACTAGCAAAATCAGGATATACATTATCAAAATGCTTCTATGCTTCACCATCCGATGGATGAGACAAGACACCCGGCGACCTTCTATATTCACTATGCCATCTCATATGTGGGGCAGACCTCATCGATGCATACAACCTCTTTAACCTAGGAATGAGAGGTAGATAATGCATTGCTTGAACTGGGACCATCTTTCCAGCCAGAGTCCTCTTATAACGAGCATGTCTACAAAACTTACAATTTTCTAATTCATTATCAGTCTTGTAAAACAACATGCAGCCATTAACACAATAATGAATTCTATCATACGTCAATCCTAACTTGGACACCAAACGCCTTGCCTGATAGAAGTTCTTTGGTATGTTAAACTCCGGATTAACTAGTTCACCCAAAAGATCAACCATTGAGTCCATAGCAACATTAGGAACATTCAAATCTGATTTAATATTCATTAATCTAACTGCAACTGACAAAGCAGAATGCAGTCTCCCTTCGCATAGTGGACGACTAGACTCTTCTATTTGATCATAAAAGCGTCTTGCTTCTTCATTAGAAGCTTCATCAAAATATTGTTCTGGTTCCATCCCACCTTGAACCCCGAAAGCATCATTGATCATTTCATGAAACTTATCATGTTCAACCCTATCATGTTCAACCCTAATTTGGCCATGTGCTTCAACCATGTTATATACATCCACAGGCATCGAATTATAAAACATACCATCCAATCCATCACTTTCTCCATGATCAATCCATACAAAATATCTAGGCTTAAATCCATTACGGTACAAATGAACCATAACTCTATCTGGTTTTAAAAAAATTTAAGCACTTATGTGCTCTACAAGGACACCTAACCAATCCATTATTCTTGAAAATATCAAGTGTCATTGTATGTTCAATAAAATTTCTAACACCATCAATAAACTCAGGCTTCAAACCAGTACCAGTTTCATAATGCATATTATACATCCACAAACGATGATCCATCTGCAAAAATATAGATATTCAATTATATTATAAATAATTATTTAGTTTAACTTATTTACACAACTTAACAACTTTAACTAGTTTAGTTTTGACTTAATACAACAACCAAATCCACCAACTAAACCACATTTTTTATTTTAACTTATTTACACAACATAACAACTTTAACTAGTTCAGTTTTAACTTAATACAACGACCAAATCCACCAACTAAACCACATTATCTATTTTAACTTACTTACACAACTTTACAACTTTAACTAGTTTAGTTTCGACTTAATACAATAACCAAATCCACCAACTAAACCACATTATTTATTTTAACCTATTTACACAGCTTTACAACTTTAACTAGTTTAGTTTTAACTTTATACAACAACCAAATCCACCAACTAAACCACATTATTTATTTTAACTTATTTACACAACTTTACAACTTTAACTAGTTTAATTTCGACTTAATACAACAACCAAATCCACTAACTAAACCACATTATTTATTTTAACTTATTTACACAACTTTAGAACTTTAACTAGTTTAGTTTCGACTTAATACAACAACCAAATCCACCAACTAAACCACATTATTTATCTTAACTTATTTAAACAACATAACAACTTTAACTAGTTTAGTTTTGACTTAATACAACAACCAAATCCACCAACTAAACCACATTATCTATTTTAACCTATTTAAACAACATAACAACCTTAACTAGTTTAGTTTTGAATTAATACAACAACCAAATCCACCAACTAAACCACATTATCTATTTTAACTTATTTAAACAACATAACAACTTTAACTAGTTTAGTTTTGACTTAATACAACAACAAAATATACCAACTAAACCACATTATTTATTTTAACTTATTTACACAACTTAACAACTTTAACTAGTTTAGTTTTGATTTAATACAACAACCAAATCCACCAACTAAACCACATTTTTTAGTTTAACTTATTTACACAACATAACAACTTTAGCTAGTTTACTTTTAACTTCATACAACAACCAAATCCACCAACTAAACGACATTATTTATTTTAACTTATTTACACAACTTTAACTAGTTTAGTTTCGACTTAATACAACAACCAAATCCACCAACTAAGCCACATTATTTATTTTAACTTATTTACAAAACTTTACAACTTTAACTAGTTTAGTTTTGACTTAATACAACAACCAAATTCACCAACTAAACCACATTATTTATTTTAACTTATTTACACAACTTTACAACTTTAACTAGTTTAGTTTTGACTTAATACAACAGCCAAATCCACCAACTAGACCACATTTTTTATTTTAACTTATTTACACAACATAACAACTTTAAATAGTTTAGTTTTAACTTAATACAACAACCAAATCCACCAACTAAACCACATTATCTATTTTAACTTACTTACACAACTTAACAACTTTAACTAGTTTAGTTTCGACTTAATACAACAACCAAATCCACCAACTAAACCACATTATTTATTTTAACCTATGTACACAACTTTACAACTTTAACTAGTTTAGTTTTAACTTAATACAACAACCAAATCCACCAACTAAACCACATTATTTATTTTAACTTATTTACACAACTTTACAACTTTAACTAGTTTAGTTTCGACTTAATACAACAACCTAATCCACTAACTAAACCACATTATTTATTTTAACTTATTTACACAGCTTTAGAACTTTAACTAGTTTAGTTTTGACTTAATACAACAACCAAATCCACCAACTAAACCACATTATTTATCTTAACTTATTTAAACAACATAACAACTTTAACTAGTTTAGTTTTGACTTAATACAACAACCAAATCGACCAACTAAACCACATTATTTATCTTAACATATTTAAACAACTTAACAACTTTAACTAGTTTAGTTTAGTTTTTACTTAATACAACAACTAAATCCACCAACTAAACCACATTACTTATTTTAACTTATTTAAACAACTTAAGTGTCAACAACTTAACAAACACATTATTCCTAAATTAAAGCTAAGTGTCAACACTAGATGGACACAAATCGATCGTGCAAGAAAATCAATTTTGTCATCAATAGGATCAACTACTTATGCTTAACAAACACATTATCACAAAATTAAAGCTAAGTGTCAACACTAGATGGACACAAATTGATCTTGCAAGAAAATCAATTTTGTCTTCAATAGGATCAACTAGTGTTTGTACTTATGCTTAACAAACACATTATCACAAAATTAAAGCTAAGTTTCAACACTAGATGGACACAAATCGATCTTGCAAGAAAATCAATTTTGTCTTCAATAGGATCAACTAGTGTTGGTACTTATGCTTAACAAACACATTATCACAAAATTAAAGCTAAGTGTCAACACTAGATGGACACAAATCGATCTTGTAAGAAAATCAATTTTGTCATCAATAGGATCAGCTAGTGTTGGAACTTAAGCTTAACAAACACATTATCACAAAATTAAAGCTAAGTGTCAACACTAGATGGACACAAATCGATCTTGCAAGAAAATCAATTTTGTCATCAATAGGATCAATTAGTGTTGGTACTTATGCTTAACAAACACATTATCACAAAATTAAAGCTAAGTGTCAACACTAGATGGACACAAATCGATCTTGCAAGAAAATCTATTTTGTCATCAATAGGATCAACTAGTGTTGGTACTTATGCTTAACAAACACATTATCACAAAATTAAAGCTAAGTATTAATACTAGAGGGACACAAACACATTATTGAAAACATGCATTTGTACTTGAACTTAAGAAACTTAGAAGCAACAACCTTATCTCCAACTTTGTCAAAGAAGCAATATAGTCTTGTATCAACTTTTTTTGATGTTGAGCTTCCTCAGTTTCCTAGCACGAAAAGTTCTTAAATTAGTTAAATATAAACTTCAAATCCAAGAATATTAGTTTTATATATATATATATATTGAAGTTTTAATAAGTTGAAGTTTCAATTCAAGTTCATATCTAATTTCTAATTAAACTTAATTAGTTATATATTCAAGCTAATTAGTTCCAACTACCCCCAATCTAATTTCAAGTTCATATTCTTAATTAAGTTCAATTTATAGTAAATTCAAGTTCTAATTAATTTTAAGTTTTAATTAAGTTGTAATTAAAATCCCTAAAATTCTAAGTTCAAACTATAGCGCTAAAATCCTAAATTCAAACTATTAGTAGTCCTAAAATCTCAATAATAAATTCAAAATAGTCCTAAATTCAAAATTCAAACTAGTCTTAAAATCACAAATTCAAACTAGTCCTAAAATCCCAAAATCTAACTAGTGCTAAAATCCTAAATTCAACTGGCTAGCTATTCCTAATCCCAAATTCAAACTATTAGTCCTAAAAATCTCAATAATAATTCAAACTAACTCAAATAATACCCAAATTCAAACAACTCCTTAAATACCCTAATTCAATCTAATCTTACATGCAATTCCAAAATCAAACTAATTAACTCAACAAATACCAAATTTCAAACAAATCCTAAGATACCCTAATTTAAACTAACCCTAACATTAAAATTTTCAATTCACAATCAACAAACACAAACTAACAATCAAATAATTCCTAATTTAAACTAACAATCAAAAACCCTAAATCATTCCCTTACTAACTAACAATCAATCAATTAAATCAATACACTAATTAACAAATTCAATACTCAAATTGAAAGAAATTAAAAATAATATTATGAAACCCTAACCTTGAATTAAAGGAGAAAGGCAATGGGTCGGGATGGAGGCGGCACCGGTCGGGATGGAGGCGGCGCCGGGCGTGACCTCGATCTACTGCTGGTGCGATGTGCCACAGCGTGACCTCGATTTGTTGTTGCGCGCGAACTGCCGCTGGTGCGATGGTGGCGTGGCGCCGGTCAGGGTTGCTGGCGTGGCGCCGGTCAGGGTTGTTGTCGTGGCGCCGGTGGGAGTCGCGGATGAGAGAGAGTGAGAGAAATTGATTTTGATTTTATTAATTAAAATTATATATATATATAAAATTTAACTACACAACAACAGAAGTTTAATTTAATAAATTTAATTTATCGATCAAGTTAATTTTATAAATTTAAATTATATACCTTCTAATTATATAAATTTAATTTTATTGATCAACAAAAATTTATCAATATCAAATTTAATATATAAATCTCCTTGAATTGATCATACGTATTTCTTTAATTGATAATGTATTTCATATCTGAACCACTAGTTTATAAGACTTGATTTGTTAAAATAACAAAGAGACATTGTCCATTGCTTTTTTAAAATATTTGACCAGATATTTTGACCAAGAAGCGACAGACATAAAGATGCTATCCATCGCTAATTTAAAAAATAATTAAACAATTAAAATTAATAAAAAGCGACGGACGGCATGGCTTTTTTTAAATTAATAAATAATTATTTTTAATAAAAAGTGACAGACTGCATCTCTATCAATATAAAATAATTAATTATATATTATATATATTGTTGGTGCAAAATTCCGCGAAAAATAGTGACGGACTAGGCAATGCAGTCCGTCGCTTTTAAAAATTTTTTTACAAAAATTTTCATTAAAAAGCGACGAACTCAGCGATGCAGTCCTTCGCTTTAGAAAAACTTTTAAAAAAATTAAAAATTTTAATTGAAAAGCGACGGACTTGGCGTGCAGTCCGTCGCTTTTTAAAAAAAATAAATAAAAAATTAATTAAAAAGCGACGGACGGCATCGCTTAGTCCATCGCCGTCCGTCGCTTTTACTTCTGTCATTTTTTTAGCAGTTTTTTAGTAGTGCTCCCAATCTCGCTTGCCTCTCTCCTCCCTCTCTCAATCTCACTCGCCTCTCTCCTCCTTCTCCCAATCTCTCTTGCCTCTCTCCTCCCTTTAACATGTAGTTACGAATCGTAATTAACAAATTACACATATGGAGCATAATTAAGTTATTATTGAGTGGCAATATGTGAAAATGCCCCTTAAAAACAAAATAAAGAGAGAGTTAGTTTTAAGGGTATAAGTGATCGCCAAAAAGGTGAATGGAAGGGTATTATTAGATCAAAAAGATGAGTAGAAGGGTATTTTTAGAACAAAAGATGGATGAAGGTTATTTTTAGACATTTTCCTATAGTTCATGACTATTTTTGGCCATTTTTCATTTAAGTTTCAACTTGTTTAAATATTTTTTTAGGGCAAGTCCTAGTCTGTGTTTTGGACTCATTGTGGACCTGTTGACTCCTTTATTTATTTTTTGAGTAAATTTTATGAATAAAAAAGATAAAAATCATTTTAGCGCTCTATAACTACAATTTTGTTATTTGCACTGCATAGCCAAATTACGTTTGCTATGGAGTATCTGATATGTATAAAATCGCGATGATTTGTATAAATCGGACGTCTGTGTCTATGAAAATTGTGTTTGTATATGTATATGTTCTCTGTGTTACGCTAGAGTGGCGAGCGAGATTAGGAGAGAGAGGAGAGAGGAGAGCGAGATTAGGAGTGAGAGGAGAGAGGCGAGCGAGAGAGGGCAAAGAGGTGAATTATATATGTATATTAGTTAGATAAGTATATATATGTAACTACTATGTATATGTATTAATGATTGTGTGTGTATATCTATATAAAATTTGAAATCATATATAATTGAATCAAGTTAAAACATTTGTATTTGTATATCAAATCTCTCTCGCTTTATACAAACACAAATTATACATTGTATTTATATAATTTGTGTTTATATAAAGCGAGAGAGAAAGTCAAACGAGAACTGGCAAAGGAAGATTTGTATTTGTATAATTATAAGTATATAGGACAGAGATATGTATTTGTATTTGTATATATAGTTCCTCTCGTTTTATACAAATACAAACACAAATTAGACATTCATATTGGTATAAAGTGAGAGGGACGAAGGAGAGATGTCTGAGAGTGGAGAGTGAGATTCCATAGAGAGGGGAGAGAGGCGAATGATAAGAAGTTTGTTACGAATTGAAATTCAATGAAACTGTAAATATAACATTTATTTGAACTAGTAGTTTGCTATAATGCACAATTTTTCCTTAATTGTTTTTTTGGCAATATGAATCTATAAGATTATACTCTCATCCGTCCCATTTTATATGTCTTCTCTTTCTATAAATAGTTGGTTCATAATATTTGTCATTTCATAAAATCAACGCATAAATTATCATATTCTTCCTTTTTTACCATTGTGAGTTATTAGCCTTGAAAATATACATTTGACTAACTTAGAAAAGCTAAGCAAATGATTCATGTTCATTGGTTAAATTAATTAATCAAAATAAATTAATTCATATTCATTGACTAAAAGCTTGAGTTCCAAAAAAATTAAATAGGGATAGAAGGGTAAAGTTATATCATTTCTTAATGTAAGTGCAAAGTAAAAATGCAACATATAAAATGGGATGGAGGGAGTAATAAAAAAGTTATTTTTCTTTTCGATGAATATAATATTGATTATTTTTTTTATTGGAAATGCGTGTTGAATTGAGAGGTCAAATGGAATGAAAAACTATGATAACTAGTTGAATAAGTGCATTTGCAAGAAAGGCGCGGAATAAATTAGAATAGCAATAGTACTTTCACACTTTAAAATTTATGAATTTAATAATTAAAATTTGGAGCTGCTAATTTTTACTCGTTCCTTTTTATTTGTCAACACTAAAAAATAATTGTTTAATAATATTTATCTAATTTGTAAAAAAATAATTTTTTTTATAAATTTTATCCTTACTATTAATTGGTTTTGAATATTTAATACATTTTTTAAAATATTAAATTTAATATATTTAAAAAATAATATAATAATATTATCTTTATTATTTATTATTTCTTAAGGCACGTGTTAATGGACAACAACTATTCGGAAGAGAATATAATTTAGTGATTTGTTGCACATAAATTTATGTTCCACAATAAAAGTATTACTACTAATTTATTGTTATGCTACATCTATCCCTGTAGCTTATTGTTCCCTTTATTTACTTTTCTTCGTTTATATTCTCTCCGTCTATTTTTATTAGCTATTATAATTTATATTAAAATTAGTTGTCTAATAATATTTATTTAATTTAGAAAATTAAAAGATAATTTCTTTTTATGTCTATTTTATGTTTATTATTAAATATTATTAAATATCTAATAAATTTTTTAAAACATTAAGTTTGATATGTTTAAAGGGTAATGTAGTTAATATTATTCCTATTATTTATTGTTTTTTAAAGTGTGTTGTCAAGTCAATAATGGACAACTATTGTTGAACAGAAGCAATATATATTTACACATTTCAAAAAAATAATAATACACACACACACACACACACACACACACACACACACATATATATATATATATATATAAATTTTATCTATTTCATAATAGTTGATCATCTTACTAAAAAATAGTTATCTCATATTAGTTGACCAGCTTACTATGAAAAAAAGCATTAATTAATTTTTTCCTATATTATTCTTGCAATAAATTCTTTTTATAATGTTCACAATTATTTGTAAAATTTTGAAGAAATTGATGTAAATTATTAAAACTATTATGTTATTTATGATTTCTTAATATACATATAAAAATACCAAGGAAGGAATATTTATTATAATATTGATATTAATTACTAGAGTTTGGCAGTTAGCAAATAGCAATGGTAGTGGTGGGGCTCCTAGAAGATTTAATTACTTGACCAACGACTTATGACCAACTAGTGAAGTAGTTGGGCGGCTTTTAGGAGTTCGGCTATGAATTGTTTTTTACTTTTTTTTTGAAATTAAATTTTGGTGAATATATTTAGTTATAAAATTTAGAAATTCAATACCAAGTTAAATTTGAGAACTATCAAAAATTTGAATACACCAAAAAGATTGTATCACTTCTTTCACTTTAAATTACTCATAAAAAATAAAAATAAAAATTTTATAATCAAATACAATTTCAATTTTTATATATAGTATTTTCAATTTAAAATTATTTTTTTCCTAAATCTTACAATGAAAAATGATGAAAGGTCCAATTTAATTTAATGAGTGAAGGATTAAAAACACGCCTAGATTATCTTCTTTTTAGTTTCATACTAAACTATTGAAAGTCGAATTTCATAACTGAACTATGAGTTATCAGTTTGAGAAACATACATGTCTCTTTCATTACATCCATTGATGGTGTGTACACTATACTCTATTTTATTTTAAAAGATTAATACACTACACTTTATATGGACAAAATATTTCATTTTGGTAACAAATAAATAAATTATTAGTATTAGTTAAAATTTAAAGTATTATAAAAAAAATATAAATTATTTTTCAAAAAATGAAATTTAAAATATTTTTCTTATCTCACTCCACCACCCCATCTCATCGTACACACCCCCAACACCCATTTTTTTTTAAAAAAAAAAAAAAAAAAGACTTAAAATTTCTTTTATAATTTTTTTTTTAAAAAAAAAAATTCTTACTTCATCCCTCTCTTTCCATTTTTTTTTTTAAAAAAAAAGAATTAAAAAAATCCTACATCACCCCATTATCCAAGTGGAATTTTACACATAGATGTGTTTTCAAATAATAATTTAGATATAAAATTACGTTCTAAATAGATCATGTTTGGATTTGCATAAAAATTGGTTAAATCCATTTTTAAGTCACTTTTAGCTTTTGATATTGTTTAACAAAGTTAAAAATAACTTTAAAAAATTTTTATAAAAAAAATTAAAAACCAAAAGTAGAACTTCCCTACTTTTTTGTTTTTTAACTTAAAAACTATTTTTATTCAGCTTATCCAAACAACTCTTAATCTTCCTTTTTCAGCTTGTGTTGAAGTATATGGAAAGGCTATATAAATGATGGTGTTTCTTATAAGAAACCATATGAGTAGCAACACAAATCAGCAATGAGTGATAAGATTTTCTTCCTTGGTCCTTTATTCGTCGTGTTAATATTCATCCAGAAAATCAATGCTGTGGATTACTCTGTGACCAACACGGCGGCAAACACCCCTGGCGGTGCCCGTTTCAATCGAGATATCGGAGCTCAATATAGCCAGCAAACACTGGCTGCTGCCACTTCCTACATATGGAATACCTTCCAGCAGCAGAATTCTCCAGCTGACCGTAAAAACGTACCAAAAGTAAGCTTGTTCGTCGATGACATGAGCGGAGTAGCTTTTGCCATCAACAATGAGATTCATGTTAGTGCAAGGTACACATAAATAAGCCCTCATGAATGCATGTCTCAAACTTACATATAAAAAAATAAGTGATACATGCACATTTATGATATATATATATATATATATATATATATATATAGATATGTCAAATCTTATTTTATGTTATCTATTACATTCTGAACACTCTTAGTTATAGCTCAGTAGAAAAGATGTGCACAAAGGTGTATGATGTCCATGTTTATTACTATTAGGGGTCGTTTGGTAAGGAGTATTAAGAGAAATAGTTCAAGTATTATGTTTGGTATTTTTTAGTACTATGTTTGGTAGGAATTTTGGGTCTATGTATAATCAATCCATGGATTAGTTATACACCCTACATGGTTTTTTAGGATGTATAACTAATACCTTCCATTTGGAGGTATTAGTTCTAAATTCTAATACCATCGGACTAATCTAGGTAAAGACAAAAATACCCCCTCAAACCTTTTTAATCATTTTGTTTATTTTCTTGATTTTATGTTTTATATTTATACTAATAAATTTATTTAAATAAATTAGCTTACAAATTTTATTATTTAGATATAATTTTTTGTTTCTAAAATATGAGTTATTTAATCTATTTATTATTAATATAAAATATTATAATCCGACTAATATGCTAATGTTGATGTATGAATTTAAGAACAATTCATAAGTCAAATATTGCCTCTTAATGGAAGTCCATTAAACATTACACAAGTAGTCTAAAACAAGAGCATATATATATAAAACATCTCGAGTATAAAAATAGTTTAATTTATTTTGCTATACTTATTATTTATTTTTATTTTATTTTATTTTATGATAAAGAGTTTTTTTTTAATTTATTGATACAAAACAAAGTTCAATAAATTTTCTCTATAAATTATTATAGTTGCGTGACCTTTTGAGATATTAACTCCAATTTATTAAGATGACAATTATTTACTCTCAAATAATTTAAGTGAGAAAATAGTGAACATGACAATAAATTTTTTATTCTCCTAGCTAGTTAAAATGCTATAAAAAAATAAAATTAACCGCCAATTATCTACCTTGACCCAATTACATGAAATAGAAAATCCCATAATAACTCAAGGGTATAATTGGAAAGAATTTTTTTTGTAGAGTTTTAAACCACACACAAAACTAGGTAAGAAACAATGAACCAAACACTTGATAAAAATAATCCCTGCATTACTAATCCATGCATTATCAATCCCTACATTACTAATCCCTGCATTATTGATCCTTGTACCAAACGACCCCTTAAGTTTGTAGGCAGAGGCGGACCCACACTAAGATGTGCACAAAGTTGTATGATGTCCAAGTTTATTACTATTAAGTTTGTAGGCAGAGGCGGACCCACACTTGTAGTGAGTGTACGTGCACATGTTAATTTCGAAAAAAATCATGTATATATATTTTGAAAAATTAATGAAAACTAAAATATAATTAACAGTGCACCCATAAAAAACATATGAGTGTCCTTGTGCTATTGGTATAAACTAGAGGAACTGTCATGAGACTAAGGTTTGAATCTTTCTAAAGCCTTTTTTCACTGTTTTTATTTTAAGTAGTTGAAAACATAATACTCCTAGATTCACCTCTGTTTTTAGGTCACTCACGTTCGATTCCCATATCCTCATTTTTGTTATATGATATATGATTTGCCTATTTTATTTTAAATCTTTGCTAAGCTCTAATTTCGTTAAAAAAAAAAAAAAAAGGTCATATTAATTCAAAAGTATAATTATAAAATAATTTTTCTTTTTGCTTAGTTTGATTACTTCCTCCGTTTCACAAAGAATGACCTACTTTAACTTGGCACGGAATTTAAGAAAATAAAAAAGACTTTTGAATCTTGCAGTCTTAAATTAAATTTGCGTCAAATGTACAAAATTGTTCTTTAATCTTGTGGCATTAAACATGTCACGTGGAAAGTTAAAATTAAAATATTTCCCAAAAGGAAAAGAGGTCATTCTTTTTTAAACAGATTAAAAATGAAAGGAGGTCATTATTTTTGAAACGGAGGGAGTATTATTTTTTGTTAGTGCATCCAATATCATGGATAAAAAATAATTCGTTTACTATTCAAAATTTGAACGTTACATTTTTGTTTTCAGGTATATCCAAGGTTACTCTGGGGACGTTAAGAGAGAGATCACTGGTGTATTATACCACGAAAGTGCTCATATTTGGCAGTGGAATGGGAATGGTAAGGCTCCTGGAGGATTAATTGAAGGGATTGCTGATTATGTGAGGCTCAAAGCTGGGCTTGGTCCAAGCCATTGGGTGAAACCAGGTCAGGGAGATCGTTGGGACCAAGGCTATGATGTGACTGCTCAATTTCTTAGTTACTGCAACAGTTTAAGAAATGGATTTGTGGCACAACTTAACAAAAAAATGAGAAATGGTTATAGTAATCAGTTCTTTGTTGACTTACTAGGAAAGACAGTCGATCAACTTTGGAGTGATTATAAAGCTAAGTATCGCAATTAACTTTACCTATATATTTACCAATATTACAAGGCTATGCATGTGTGTCATGGCTTTCTTGAGGATATTTAAGTGACAACAATAATATAATAAAAATAAGCTTTCAAGGGGTTAATTTTACAACTTATTTCATTTGTGTGACTAATGGATCCGGCTCCTCTCCATTTCTTTTCTCTTCATTTTTTCCAAGTTCTAGCTTGGATAGGAGACACATGTATAGTTTAAAATTAATAGTTGAGATCTAATTGATTAAAGTACAGTCATAATCATAGTTATTTACTTTCATATATTTGCTTCTTAAATATTTTTGCAATCTATTATATTTTTCCTAAATATATTTAAAAAAGAATTATTTACTGCCCTGCATACATACATAAAACTTTTACCAAATATTTTTATTTTTTTGAAAAAAATTATAGTAAAGCAAAACCGTTTCTAATAGAGTATTAAGAGTTACAATGTCTATAGAGCAATATGGACTCCATTTAGGGAGTAAGAAAGAATTTAAAGTTGAGTGACAAAATTTATTTTACTCCTAAAATTAGAAAAAAAAAAAACGTTAGGTCACAATTTTTTATTTTTTATTTGGCAAATATTATTTGAGAAATGGCAAACGTTAGGGAAAAAAAAATAAAAATCAGCAAAAAAATTACTCAAGCAATTAAGAAAAGAAATTCTTTTAAATATATTTAGGAAAAATATAATATAAATCTAGAATTGTTGGATTGGAAAAATATTTATTAAACAAATATATGAAAGTAAACAACTATGATTAGGACTTTGCTTTAACTAATTAGATCTCAACCATTAATTCTAAACTATGACATGTGTCTCCAATCCAAGCTAGAACTTGAATAAAATGGAAAAAAGAGAAATGAAGAGGAGTCGAATCCATGACTAATTGGTTAGCAATTCCAGTGCAAGCATCCAAATATATATATTTGTTGAAATTAGGGTAAGAAATATTCTTAAATTATGTGAAATTGAACAAAAATATCATTACTTAATAGTTTGTTTAAAAGTATCCTTATAGTTAATAGTTTGATTAAAAAATGTCTCTATTGTTACTTGCTAAGTCAAAAATGTCCTTTTTTCTCAAATATATTATTTCCTTTTCATTTTTTTAACATGAAATGTTTCTAATGATAATTCTTTTTGTTAGTAAATGCTTAGTTCAAAAAATATTAAGAAATAAAATATTTCTTATTATCGTTATCTAAATGAAAATTAATGATTGAATTACTATGATCTTAAATATATGACTTTCAATTAAGAAGGTACATGTAGTTATTCTATTTTTAATTGATCAAATGAGATCAAGAAGAAAACGAAAAATGTTTCCTATTTATTTATTAGTTATTCTATTTTTAATTGATAAAATGAGATTAAGAAGAAAACAAAAAATGTTTCCTATTTATTTATTAGTTATTCTATTTTTAATTGATAAAATGAGATTAAGAAGAAAACAAAAATGTTTTCTATTTATTTATTAGTTAAATTGATTTTAAAAAGAAAAGAAACAAAATAAAAATTTTAAAATAATATTTTTTATTAGGAATAACATGTGCTTAAAAAGAAAAAAAATATTTATCAGGAAAAGGAATATTTTTATTTTTGACTCATTAAATAGCAAAAAGAGTCTTCTTAGATCAAACTATTAGGGACAAGAATATTTTTGAACCTAACTATTGATAACAGAAATATTTTTACACTAAACTATTAATTGAATACATTTTTATTCCATATCATATAGTTTAAGGACAATTTTTGCTTTTTTTCGTTTATGATTTGTTAGTCAATTTAGATTGGTTTATGTTGAAATTATTTATTTGTGTTGCGCTTAAAGTTTTGGTTTAATATAGAAGCAACAAGTTATCTTTAAATTCTTCAATTATATATATGTGATTTTAATTTAGTTTATGATTACCTCTTTTTTCAATTCGTAAGTAAAAACTTTGCTCTTTTGTAAACAAAATAAATGAAACACTAGGACAAAATAATATTCTTAAATTTCTTTAAGTTGGCAAAATTTTGAATTGATTAAGTAGAATATCTGGCTAAAGTCGACTTTAATTATGTATATTTAAAAGGGAAAGTTTAAAGATGGTACTTATCCATAACTAGGGACTAGCTCATCATATTCATCCCGCAAGTTTCTTACTCTAGACTCTAGAGAAATAGATAATGGCTGTTAAAGTTATTTTTATTGAGCAAAAGTGACACAAATTAGATTAATAATTAATGAGTTGAAATTCATTTTTTGACTTCTTGTTGAGTTCTTTCCTTTCATGTTTTTTTTTTCCTTTTCATTTTGACCCATGTTATATAAATTTCTAATTATCTAAAATAGGGGTGAAAAGAAGTGGGAATAACCATCGCGACAGTCGATATTGGCGTAACAAGATGTCAATCAATCCATGCCCACAATAATATCAAAGTATAGTATCTCTGGCTCTATCAGATCTGTAGAGGTTTGACGACCAACAATCTCTACTATACAACCTCGGTAAACCCTCTTAGCAAGTAGTGGCAATAATTGAGTCGTCAACTAGAGTAGATACAACAAAAGGTCATTGCAATGACTCTGGTACTATAGAAACAATTCCAACAATAAATGGAGTAACATACTATAATACAGAGTTCGGATCTATCAAGGAATAAATAAAACGAGAATAAAAGGTCAGTATACTTGTCAATGCATAAATGGGATTCTGGCTACTTCTAGAACTAGATGCTTCCCCTTTGCCTCGACCTCTACTTGAGGAAGATTGTGGCCGTCTCTCTGCAAAACGTAATAAAGCATATATATGACCATATTATTGATTCGACCCTCTGTCCTGAACCCTTTTGGCCCTTGAATGGACTATATATTTTTATATAAACCTACTGATCATAAGAATAGCATGTTGTGGAGTCATAACAACATCTTTCAATATGTGATCTACTGCAAATATCACAATGTAACACAACTGATCTTGACTGCTCTAGGCGGCGATACTGCTGCAAGTATGACGCTCGTGAGCTTTCATCCGAACCTAACTGCCCCTAGGGATCTAACCTGATACCTTTAGATTGATGTGGTCAGGAACTAGGTGGTTTCTTTGTATACCAATGTTGGGACCACCGTGAGTGCTTGTTTGAAGCTGCGTAGGACTATTATTGTTTTGCTACTCTCTCTTGACCATCTCAGCCATAAATTGTTGAAGTCAGAGCCCATCTCTGTTCTATATAATGGCCTAAATCTGTGAGGTTTCTATGTCATTATTAAGTGCAACTATAGTGCAAGTCCCATAACATTTGTAATCCAAAGAGCTCGATCCTTATGACTTAGCTCTAGAAGATGATTTGAGCAAGTGAAAGGTAACTTTCCTGAATGATGTATGTAGCTTCCTACGTATAGAATGAGGTGCACAATACATTTATAAGCAAGATTGTACTTGCATAGCTTGCTGACTTCCTAGGATACGACGTTGCTTTGATACCAAGTTTATTACGCCACAAACTCAAGAGGGGCAATTGGTACCTAATGTCAAAAATTAGGCTACAGATACAAATGATAGAGTAATAAATGAGATTGACTTAAGTATAGATTCAAGTACAACACCGGTACAAGTAGACCTATAACTACAGTGACTAGGGAGGGAGCTTTGTGTGATTAAAATCTAGAAAAATATCAGAATTACTAGTCATATGATTTATGGCACCTAAATCAATCACCCATTTATTTAAACAGGTGATAAGACACGTTTCATCTGACTTAGCAAATGCAGAAGCTGAAGTAAACTTCTTCAATGATTCTGGATATTGAGATAGTTTTGTAAATTCATGTGTTGGAATCAAAATCATTTTATCAAAAGATGAACGGTTAGTAGTAGCAAAACTCATTCTCTTATTGGTCATTCTTTTCGTGAAGTAGCAGCAGCACTTATCCCCCAACACATATTTTTGAAAGAAACCAATTCAGTATTCAGTAATGGAACTCCTTATTAGAGAGCAAACAGAACCTGGATGTAATAAAGGTCAAATATAGATCTTTGGCCAATGGAACAAAACCTTGTACTTTCACAATTTATGGCTGGAACTTCAAGTGCAAACTGCATATTGGTGTGACATTTTAATATTAATAAAAATATATTATATGTCACATTATGTATCATGTTATGTCTATTGGTTGACATTACATTTGTGCTTTTGTAATCTCATCAATTGTGGAATAAAGTGATCATTAGTTGTTATTTACTTGTGTAACCACCAACTCTTCATTTCATCTATTATTCTATCTTTATGTCTTATAACTTATGTAACATTTGAGCCATTCATTTGGCAAATTTACTACCCACTATCTTCCTATTCATCGCAAGAAAGAATTCATCACCTATGAATAATGTGGTCTTCGTTTGTGTTGGATATAAGAAGAAACAAGAAGAGAAATAACGACGAGAAGTTTATAATGAGGTTAGTGTAGTGAAAAAGAGTTGAGACAAAGAAAAATATTTTAAGTCTTCAACTATCTATTTATATTTAATAGGAGAAGAAAAAGTGTCATATGACAACATCACAATTTTTTTAAATTTTAAGTAAAAGAATAAATTAATTAAAAACTATAATTTTCGATAATATAAAACATTTGCAGAAAAGCAACCAAAAAAAGCCTAAGTGGCTTACTAATAACTTTCCACATGGCATATTAACTGTTTTTAACTTTTGACTTTTTAATTTGAAATTTAATAAAACAATTCAAAATAAAGTGCAGATTTGAGAAAATGCAATTGTAACTTCTAGGAATTAGAAAAGGCACGCTCTTGCTTCCTACTCTGTAAATGGTTCCAAAAAAATCTCAAACAAAACATGAATTTAGTTTGATTTTTCAATCTGGCTAGCAGTTCATTTCCCGAGTTTCAATTGGTTTCAAATCTTCTCACTTGCCTTCTATATCTGATTATTTATTGTGAATGTCAATGAAGTTTTGACTACAATAACTTGGTGAAAGAGAAATGATTATAGTTAGATGGTTTAATTCTTGAAAATTGCTTTGTGCACCAACTGATAAAAATATTAGATATATGGAATTGCGATTTATTAAAAATTGATGTCCTATATATATTTTAACTTGATTTGGTACAAATTTTTTAATTAGTCTAACAAGACATTTTGTAGGTATATCCTTAATAGAAAACAATACAAGTTTATTGGATAAACTACTTTGAGCAAACTGATGGCTTGTGGATCATTCTGATCTGACAAGGCTAGATGCCTGCAGATACTTTTGAAGAAGAAAGGTATATATTACGTTGATAATATATGTTTTGTCAAACACGTCATATTTTTTTAAAAAAGAGCTTTACTACAGGATGTGGTGTTTTCTAATGTCTCTTTTTTATTATGTTTGTGGCGAGTGAATATGTTGTTTCTATCTCTTAGTTGTGACTATGACAAATGAAGGAGAAATACTGACATATAAATTATAGTAAGTTGCCATTTAATGTATCTAGCTTTATTGGATCGTATGGAGAACGCAGGGTTTAAAGACTTGTGTTCAACCGTTAGAAGAGAGATTGAAGCAGGAAGAAAAATCAAGTTTGTTCCGATTTTAGATTTTACTCATGACTCTCTCTCACTATTCAATTTTGTTGAAAAGAATTATGAGGACTTGAGATGATTATATTATAGTTCAATCCATAAAGTATTTTACATAATGGGAAGTACAGATCAAATTAAATAAAAATTTGGGAAATAAAATTATATAGATGATCGTGATGATAATGGGTACTATGTGTGTCAGCGTGTGTAGATTTTTATCAAAATAATTATACACTAAAACTTTAAAGTTACATGATAGTATATTATTTTTTGTCAAATAGCAACACAATTAATGATATTGTGTTTCAAATATTCCTTCATTTTTAAATATAATAATTAAAGTTGAGCTACATCTTTCTATTCAGTTCTTCGACTCAAAAATATAGCACGACTAAAATTTAAAGTTTCATACGATTGATCTAATTAGTATTGAGCATTTCAGATTATTCATTTAATTATATATATATATATATATATAATATAAAATATTTAGGTAATGATATATTAAATTGTGCAACTTTACATTGATAGAATTTGATGTTATTATATGACTTTTTTATTGAAGTAATTAACATATATTTGTTTAATTATTACTCCCTTACATTACTATTTATTTTAAAGTAATATTATATTTCAATTGATTTGTATCACTAACTATATTGAATTGCTTATGAAATCAACTCTTGAAAATTTCTAAGAATTATTTTTTTAAAATTAAATTTTATTGCACATAATATAAGATCTTACAAAAATTTAAGTCAAGTGACTGTCTTTTTTCTTGGACTATTTGTTAGATTATGATAATCTTCCGATAAAAGCAGAACAATAGCATTTTAAATAAATTGAAATAAATGAAAAATAAAAATATAAAGTTATAAATTTAATTTATTATTATTATATTTCAAAATATTCGTGCAACGCACGGGCACGAATACTAGTATTTACTATACAAAAGAGAATATTTATATGTTGAAGAAATGTGTTCTTTTTGTGGAGCATTGAACTCTTCAACTAATCCGAAGTTACTTGAGTTGTACGACGTTGTTGGGTTGTTGTATCCTGAAGGGGACAAGTCAAGAGACATACTGCTGGATTGGTGTATATTATGTCACGGTGGGCTTTAATCTCCTTAAAGGGAGCGAGATATCTTCGCCTCAGCCTAAATACTTATTTATTCATTTTTTGTCATTTTTATTTTCAACTATAATTTATTGTATTTGTGGTATATTACACCAACAATTTTAAGGAGATTCATGTTTTGTTACAGTTTGAAAAAGTGCGGATATCAAGATAGGGATCTCAACATAATTTCGCTCAACATTGCTCTCTTCAAGAGAAGGAAGAGAAGAGGTGTACGGTAAAGTGTTTTTCTACTTGCTCAATTCAAGTGGAGAAATGGTAAAGGAAAAAAAAAAAAAACTTTTTACATAATATTCCATGAAAAATGATGTTTAAATTCTTAAAATAATGGGGGTTCATGAAATGGAAAAAAATCATTGTGAACTCGTGATTTTTGCATCTTTGAGAAAAGCTCTAAAAAAGAGTATTATAAGTGCATTTATTTATTGTGGAATAAACCACATGTTATTGTTTGGCTATAATGTGATGACTTTTGGCTCTAACATGAGAGTTATAAGCAAATTATGAAAATCATGTTGAGTAGTCATTTAACATGAAATGCTTTGATGAGATAAAGTTCATTCTTGGAATGAAAAAAATACCATAAAACATGTGATTAAATTTTCCTTGTCAAGTTACATGATATTGAAATGATTGTGAAATACAATTTAGTTGGTTGTGTGAGTTTTGCAACTCTTATTGGTTCAATTGTGTGAGAAAGTGTTGGGTTTTAGCAAGGTGTGAATGAGAAATAAGAATGAATGAGAAATTGGGAAATGTGGGGGAACCAATTTGGAGGTAAAATGAAAAGTTATTTCGAATGGAAAGTCTTTGAAAATGAAAAGTCATTTCTCCCATATTGGTAGAAGAAAGGAATAGTGATATCCTAATATTAGGAAACACTTTCATTAGCTCTTAAAGTGTTAAGTAGAAATCCCCCCTCGCTCCATCGTCGTCAGTAACTCGACTTTGTCTTTGACAAGTGATTGATTAATAAATTTTTAGGTAAAATTTATTTAATCAATCTCATTAATTAATTTTTTTCTTTCTTAAAAATTAATTCAAAATGTTAATTAATTAACATAATTAATTTCGCTTAACAGAATTATTTGAAAATTCGCACGTAACGGTAAAGTCGTTCTAAAGGGACCTGTTCCTTCCGAACAGACATTATTTTTCTTAAAAGACACAATGCTCTGGAAAGACATGTCTGAACAGATGCGTTCATACCATTGTCCGAACAAATGCATTTCTTGCTGCAATTGACTAAAGATAGAGTAGTTTTTCTCATTTTTCAAACACTGAAAATTTTCTCTCTTCTTCATACATTTTCTTACAAATTAAATTGTCTATCGACTGAGTTTGTGTGTGGTCTCGTTGCTATTCTTGAGTTCACTGAAATTATTGAAGTTTGAGGTACTGCTACTTCTTTAATAGTTAATTAGTTTTATCTTGGGAGAAATTAATCTACAACTTTAGGTACTTGAGAAGATTAAATTTCTTAAGGAAATACAGTGGGTTCTGTGGACTCGAATTATTTGTTTTATGTCTGTTTCATCTTTTTCTGTTTCCTTTTTTCCTAATTTGAATATAAGAGATAACAAGCTTAAGATATTTAATTTGGTTTTAGGATTTGAGGTTTTTGGAGATTAAAACCTTTCTGGTTTTCTAATCTGTTTGAATTTAAAATTCATTCGATTAACGATTAGAAGAATATAAAAACTTCATCGTTAAATCAGCAACAAGTTGTATAAAGATTTATTCTTTACTACTAGTATTTCACATACTAAATTGTCTGTCATTTGTGACTATAAAATTGGCAAATTCAAGTCAAGTAAATGTTGGAATAGTGAGTGTTGCAATAGAGTCAGTTGCACATAATCGTTCAACTGCTGCCCTTGCACCGATTGAGAAATCTACAAAGTTTTCTGGAGTCGACTTCAAGAGATGACAGTAGAAGATGTTCTTCTATCTAACTAAGTTGAGTCCACAAAGGTTCATTAGTGAGAACGTTCCTATTCTATCGGATGAAACTCTGGACGAAGAATCATTCTTGGTAATAGAAGCATGGGAGCATTTATATTTTTTGTGTTAAAATTATATTCTGAGTGACTTGCAAGATGATCTATACAATGTGTACAGTAGTATGAAGACCTCAAAAGAACTCTGGAATGCTTTAGAAAAGAAGTACAAAACAGAGGATGCTGGAATTAAGAAGTTCATGGACTATAAGATGATAGACAGTAAGACTGTCGTCACCCAAGTTCAAGAATTACACGTCATAATCCATGATCTCCTTGCTGAAGGTATACATTTATATTTAATACCTATGTTGAACATATTAAGTTTGTTCTTAATACTCACATAATCTTTGATGTAGGATTGATTGTTACTGATGCTTTTCAAGTGGCAACCATTATGAGAAGTTACCTCCGCTGTAGAAGGACTTCAAAAACTACTTGAAACATAAACGCAAGGAGATGATTGTTGAAGATCTCATGGTAAGGTTGAGAATGGAGGATGATAAAAAGGTCACAGAGAAGAGGTCATGTTGTAATTCAATAATATCTGGAGTAAATATTATTGAAGAAAATCCCACAAAATCAAAGAAAAGAAAGAAATCATCTTGAGCAAAGAGCAATCCTCCTAAGAAGAAATTCAATGAAAACTGCTTTAATTGCGACAAACGTGGTTATAGGGCTACTGAATGTCGAGGTCCTAAGAAGGAAACGAAGAAGGATCAAGCAAATTTGACTGAATCCAAAAAATAGACGGACGATCTCTGTGCAATGCTTTCAGAATGCAACTTGTTTGGAAATCCAAGAAAATGGTGGATAGATTTTGGTGCCTCATGTCATGTTTGTGCCAACAAAGACTTATTTGGATCATATACTCCATTCCCATTAGACGGGAATTTGTTTATGGAAAACTCCGCTTCTTCAAAGGCTGAGAAACTGGCAAGTTCTACTTAAAGATGACCTCGAGCAAGGTGGTGAATTTGAACATGGTCCTGTATTTTTCAGAATTGCGAAAGAACCTAGTTTCTATAGAAGTTCTGACCAAGAACAGATTTGAATGTGTATTTGTTTCTGATAAAGTTGTAGTGAGTAAGAATGAGATGTATGTAGGAAAAGGTTACCTTACGAGGGCCTCTTCAAACTCAATGTAATTGCAGTTGATATGAATAAAGATTCTACTTCTTCTTACTTGCTTGAGTCAAAATGTTTATGGCATGAACGTTTGGGACATATATATCAATAACAAAACCTTGTGAAAATTGATTAACTTAAATGTTTTGCTAACTTTGAGTGCAATAAATCAAAATCTCAAGTCTGTGTTGAATCTAAGTATGCTAAGCATCCATATAAATCTGTTGAAAGAAATTCATACCCCTTAGAAATGATTCACACTGACATTTGTGATATGAAGTCAACACCATCACATGATGAGAAAAAGTATTTCATAACTTTTATTGACGATTGCACTATATATTGTTATGTCTATTTGCTAAATGGTAAGAATGAAGCAATAAATGCATTTAGGCAATATAAAACTGAAGTTGAAAATCAGTTGGATAAAAAGATCAAAATAATGAAAAGTGATAGAGGTGGAGAATATAAATCTCCATTTGCAGAAATATGTCTGAAAAATGGAATCATCCATCAAACTACTGCTCCTTACTCGCCTCAATCTAATGGAATTGTAGAAAGAAAAAACCAAACTTTAAAGGAAATGATGAATGTCTTACTTGTAAGTTCAGGTTTACCACAAAGCTTGTGGGGGAAAGCTATCTTTACAAAAAATCAAATACTCAATAGAGTGCCTCACAACAAGACAAATGTTATTCCATATGTGAAATGGAAAGGTAGAAAACCAGGTTGAAATATTTTAAAGTGTGGGGGGTGTCTAGCCAAAGCCTAGGTTCCTATACGTAAGAGGGTAAAAATAAGACTTAAGACTGTGGATTGTGTATTCATTGGAGATACCACAAAGAATAAGGCATGTCAATTTGTAGATCATAAGTCCGAACATCCGGATATTCATGACAATACAATAATGGAATCAAATAATGTTGAATTCTTTGAACATATATATCCGTATAAAACTAGAGTTGACTTATATAGAGGAGGGTCTAACCAACCTTGAGAAGAACCAAAAGAGAATGTACCGAATTAATAGAGTCCAAGGCGCAGTAAACGTCAAAGGACAACTACTTTATTTGAATCTAGCTTTGTAGCATTCCTTCTTGAAAGTGAGCCTTAAACATTCAAGGAAGCTATGTTGTCTACCGACTCAACCTTTTGGAAGGAGGTTGTTGATTAACATTTCAAGCATACCTCATTCAATTCTAGGTGCAAATGATCGTTAACTAGTATACAACCCAACAAAGAGTTGGGGTTGAACCCATAGGGAGCGGTACGTGTTCAAACCAAGTATGAAGTATAAACGCGATCTAATCAGTTATAGGAATAGAAATTATCAAAAAAGACATGTGAACAAGTCTAAGGGGGTTGAAACGAATGTCATATGGGGAGTTTTGGCTTGCAACTATCAGCTACAACACAATCAAAACAAGGGAAAAATAACAATATAAAGATGAATTCTCGGGATGTGATCGATTATAGGAAAATTTCACTATATGGATAATTGAAACTACTAATAAATAGCTAAATATCAGTGGGTAGGCTCGACTATGAGTGAAATAGTTTTATCTCGAACAACTGTCACGCTTCAAGTGATTTCTTTCGAACATCAACAAGCTCAACAAATAAGAACAACCCACAACTTTAATACATCCTCTCTCTCGAGCAAGATGAGTAGGATTGGATTTAGGATTCACTCTTTCGAGCTGAACCCATATCAACCCAACACCTACAAACCATTAATCAAAAGCTTTGGTTCCAAAACCTCTCTCTTAAGCAAGATAAGAACTCAAAATTAGAATTGCATTTGCAACAACAGTTTATAGATTAAAACACAACTAATGATTAAACCCACTTCAGTATAACATTTAAATTGGCAATTAACAATACCCATAAGCTAATTCAACCCATAATCACATGATCACACCCCAAGAATTGGGGTTTTATCTAAACATTATAAAAAGATAAAAACAATTACCAACTCGATTAGCCATCAACTGGGTAATAGTCTCCAAGCCTTTACAATGTGCTCCAAAGGTTAAATTCAATGACCCACTTGCAAATCTTCAAGTTTGAGCCTCAAAAAGCTTCAAAGTCGATAATGGAACTCTAAAAATAAAAAGAAAACTCTACTCAATGATCATATGATTGTAATATAATAAATTTACAGTTCAAAACTAAATATATAGTTGCCTAAAATTTGGCCTGAAAAGCCATTGGGAGAGATAAGTCGGGCTCACCGAGTGGTTCAACGATCCACCCTTTGCTCTCTTCCATCGCCAAATTGCATTAGTTCTCAGCATCCCAAGTCCTGTAATTTTGGGAGATCCAGTGTGTTGTCGCGAAATCGATCAACAATTTGCCGACTGCCCATTTCTGTCACCGACTTGGTTTGTTCCCCACATTTGGCACATTAAATCATTAGGCGAGCTGAAGAGGAACTCCGCAGTTCACTAAGTGGTCTTGACGATCACCAGGATTGTTTTTTATCCACTTCTTCAACTTGTTTTGCTCCTTTTTGCATAGTAGTGTCCTTGCCTTGATCCTTAGCTCATATACCTGAAAATCAAGGCTTTAATATCAGTTTATAGCACAAATTATGCATTTAAGGACATTAAAATTATCAAAACAAAGCCCTAAATGAGCCCAAATCTTTGACTCATCAACTGTCAATAGTGAGATTGAGTCAATCTTAATCAATCATACTTGGGAGTTGGTTGATCTTCCTCCAAGAAACAAACTTTTTGGTTCAAAATGGATTTTAAAAAGGAAGCCGTAAGATGATGGAACTATTGACAAATACAAAGAAAGGTTTGTTGTTAAAGGCTTCATACACAAAAAATTCTTGATTATTTTGACACATACTCGCCACTTACTAGGATTACATCAATTCTGATGTTAATTGCCCTACCTGCAATATATAGTCTTGAAATCCATAAAATGGTTGTGAAAATCGCCTTCTTAAATAGAGAGTGTTGATTTGAAGTCCTTTGGTTCTATAATCCGGCTTGAAAAAGTCACTGTACTACTTGAGTGACCACGTGCACTTGCATGTGTGTTGGACGCAACAAGTTTTTTGAAATTACGATCATGGTCTCCCGACCTCTAATTGCCTACCACCATTGACAGATTAACTACATCATTGAGTGGGGATAGACATGAATCAATCGCGGAGCATTAAGATATCATCCTGTACATCAACCAAACGAGGCATATAGGTATACTTCTGTCCTATATATGAAACACTCTAAGTTTTACCCTAGAATGAACACGTTCCTCACATTCTTCGGTCTATCCCTCTGTTCGTCTTCCAATTTTAAGATAGGACAATGGATTTATTTTAATGTTGATCAATCATTAAAATAATTAAACAAGAATGCAAGCATAAATCATAAGAAAACTCATCTGATGCTAGAACTAAATACTATTATGTCATTAATCATAGCTACAACCCTAGAATAAGGGAATTTAGCTACTCATAAAATGAATCATCATCAAATAATGCGTAAGGATCATGAAAGTGTTTACCAAAATGAAAGAGTATAAGAAAAGCCCTAGAGATAGTCAGCAAAATTTCCCAAATCATGTTCTCTCGTTTTTCAAAAACTGAATAATAATAAAGTAACACAGCTGGGCTATTTATAATCCAAAATAAAAACATATGGTGAAAATATGGCGTCAAGGTCCGCATCGCAGACCTATTCCCTCACAGCATATAGTGAACAAATTGATCAACTCTGCGACGCGCTCCCGTCACACACTCCACTATTAAGCTAAATTTACTTTCCATATGCTGGCTTTAGCTCCGCGATGTGGAGTTGCTCCCTCGCAATGTAATTTTCTAGCTTCTTGGCCCTTCTCCTTAGCAACTTGGACTTCTATTCTCCGACCGTTTGCATGGTATTTTTTTTCGCACCTTTTTCCTTTCTTTACACCCTACAACATCTAATCATATTGGTTAGAGGAAACACAATCAATAGACTCTAAAATTTCAGTTCCAATTAGGAATTTGCTCTCAAACTTAGCTATATATATATGATATAAATTGTTATTAGGCGCATAAACACGCCTCAGATCAGAGAGATGGAAGAAGATATTTACATGGAACAGCCTGACGGCTTTGTAGTTCCTTGTAAGGAACAGAAAGTGTGGAAACTTGTTAAGTCACTCTATGGACTAAAACAAGCACCGAAACAATGGCATGCAAAGTTTGATCAAACCATGTTGGCAAATGAATTTAAGATCAATGAATGTGTTAAATGTGTCTACATTAAAGACGTTCCAAATCAAGAGGTCATTATGTGCCTATATGTGGATGACATTCTGATAATGAGCATAAAATTGCTAATGTAAAAGCTACTAAGCATATTGTCATGACATGCCACTTTGCCTTTCAAATTTGGCATAAAATAAGGAAGAAGAATCTAGAGTTATGGAGAGGTTAGTGGAAGACTCTAAAATTCCCTAAATCTTTCCTTAGAAGACTCTAGAATGCCTTAGAAAATATCTTAGAAACTCTTAGAATTCTCTAGACTAGTAGAGAATTCTAGAAGAGGGACTAGATATTTTCACGGAAGGCATTAGAATTCTCTAGAGTTGGAGAGATTCTAGAATATGGACTAAAGTGTAAATATGTAGGGGCTTATAAATTAAATATTATTTATACTTAGGCCGCTAGGATTGTAGTATAAATAAAGGGGCTCTCATTTGTAAATCATCTAACTAAGTGTAAAACAATCTTCTACAAAGCAATACAAAGTTTACTTTTAGAGCTCTCTTAGTCTTTCTTTACATTGTCTTGATGATCTTAGTATCAAAGGGCTTACTTGAGCTTACATGATCGTAAAAGAATCGTGAGTAAGTTGTCGAGTACCACATGGAGCTCTAGTGAAACTCTAAGTCCATGATAATATGGTATCAGAGCCAGGTTCATACTAAGGGAATGCCCAACGAAGGAGACCTAAATGCTGCTAGCACCACCAATGTCAGGTGATTAATTAACATTTCAAAGATACTTCATCCAATTATAAGCGTCAATGGTCGTTAATCAGTATATAGTCCAACTAAATGAGTTGGGGTCGAATCCCACAGAGAGCAGTACGTGTTTAAGATTCAATAGGGAAGTATGAACATGACCAAATCAGTCATAGGAATAAAATTATCGAATAAAGACATTATTCAAATCAGGGGGTGACACGTAAGTCAAATGGGGGGTTTTGGTTTGAACTTACCAACTACTAAAAGTGGCAAACAATACGAAATAATAATAACGAGACGAGTTCTTGGGATGTGATTCAATTATAGGCTAATATATACAAATGAGTAATTGCAACTATTAGAAAATAACTAGATGTTAGTGAGTAAGCTAGGCTATAGATGAGATAAACTTTCTCTCGAACAATTTACCCCAAATCAAGTTGATTTCTCTTGAACATCAACAAACACAAAATAAGAACAACCCACAACTTAGTCCATTCACTCTCTCGAGCTGAATGTGTGGGATTGGGTTTAGGATTTACTTTCTCGAGCTGAACCCAGGTCAACCCAATACCCACAGACCATCAATCAATAAGTTTACTTTTAAAACCTCTCTCTCGAGCAAGACAAAAACACAAGGGTAGAACTGCATTTGTAACTATCATTCTTAAATTAAACCACAATTAATGATTGAACCCACTTCTAAATAGCATTTAAACTAACAATCAACAATACCCATAAACTAAATCAGCCCATAATCACACACCCTAAGAATTGGGGTTTTAGCTATATATCATAAAAAGGTAAAAACAGTTACCAAATGAATTATCCATCAATTGGGTAAGTGTAGATTCGTCCTTACAATGCTCCAATTCGAAGAATCTCAAAGACCCACTGCCAATTTCTCAAAAGTGAAAAACTTCAATTCTTCAAAACTTAGGAAAAACTAGAGAAAAGTTTCTCACTAGTTCAAAACTCAATAATAGACTTAAAATATATTAGCTAAGATGAAATATTATGATATTCAATTCTAAATTAAATGTTCAAAATTGTACTTACAGTCACCAAAAATGTGTTGGGAAGAGTCACTTAGCAAAGTAAGTCGGGCTTGTGAACCACTCGGTGAGCCTCCCTTTGGTCATTTCCATCGCCCTTCTGCCTTGGAATTCAACATCCTCAAGGTCTGTAACTTTGGGCAATCCAACACTACATCATGGAACCATTCAGTGATCCACCGACTACTTCTTTCTCTCACCAACAAGGTTCTTTCCTTCAAGGTTTGACACACTAGAACTTTAGGCAGTCAAGTAGCCATTCGATGACTCGCCATTGGTCTTGGCGAGCACCAGACTTGCTTTTCTTCATTCTTTCAGCTAGCTTTGTTCCTTTTTGCTAATTAGTGTCCTTGTTTTGTTCCTCAATCCATATACCTGGAAATCAAGGGTTTTACATCAGTTATTGACATAAAATAAGAATTTGAGGATACTAAATCTATATAAATAAAGTCTTAAATGAGTCCAAATCTCTGACTCATCATCAGGCTGGATGGTGGAAGGAAGAACAGCAAGGGAAAGAAGCACCTTAAGAGTAGCGAGGAAATGTTGCTCAAACCTACACCAAGAGAGGCATTAACATCTCACCCATCTTCGACCACTGAAACAAGTGACAATGAAAGTGGCGAGGAGCTCGAGGAGCTCATTGACATCACACCCGGAGAGGAGTGGATCACAAGGGTTGAAATGACGAGGCAAACCAAGGAGATCTTAGGCAGACTCTTGAAAAAGGTCGATGGCAAGTTCAAAACTCTGGAGGAATTCACCCTTGAGGAGAATGACCACATCTACAAGGAGTTGAAGGGCCGCCAGATTGCCGAGTTGGAGATGAAAGAGGTTATCACTTCCTTGGAGTGTTGGCTCATAGAGGCATTAAGCAGAATTGAGACCATGAAGGTTGAGATGAAAGCACTCAAGGAGGGAGTGGAAGTTAGAGGATCATTATCGTTCGACCAAGATAGGGAGGCCAGGTTCGAGGCTCCCAAGCCACCTATGTTCAAAGGCGTATGTGGCATACAAGAGGTGGAGAATTTCTTATGGCTCTTGGAGAATTATTTCAAGTGTAACCGAGTGAAGAGCGATGAAAAAAAGATCAACACCTCTGTGTTGTATCTTTCAGAAATGGTCATGCTATGGTGGAGGCTTAAAGAGTCAGAAATAGGGTAGGGGCTTTGCACCATCAACACATGGGAGCAATTTCGAGTGGACAAGAAGAATTTCTTCCCTAACTACGTCATCTATGAAAGGAAGCACAAGTTTAGGGAGATGAAGTAGACGAGCAACATACACGCATATGTGAAGGAGTTCGCCACCCTCACACTTTAGATTTCCAAGCTCACGGATAAAGATATGTTGTTTCACTTCATGGATATATAGGCTATAAAATTGGGCTAGGATGGAGTTGGAATGCTGACAAGCCAGGAATATCGATGAAACCATCATGCAGGCTGAAGCTTTGACAGAATTTAGGCATGGAAAGCCCGATAGAGCCACAAGAGAGGAGATGAGAGGTAGTCATGACCAAGGTGGGGGAGATCATGGCTAAATTGTGGAGCAGCGGCCACGTCCCAAGAATGATGATACTTATAGGTATGATGAAAAGAAGTCTGGACGTCTTGGCGACATGGAGAAAAAGGTAGAAACTGCCAAAAAAATGGTTTCCACATATGCGGTGGATTGCATGGCTACGCAAGGTTCCACGAATTGAAGAGCCTTGGTGTTATCTTGCAAGAGAGGAAGGAGAAGGATGCACAGGAGCAAGGACAAGGTGCAGAGATAATGTAGTTGGGCTTGATAGGACTATGCGGAGCCATCACGAAGCAGCCAAGAGAATTAAAAGAATACGGTACGCAACATGTTGACATCACTATTAATGGAAGACCTACTCGTGATATGGTCGACACGGGTGCAAAGGCTTACATCGTGACTAAGACAACAACAATAAGGTTGGGGCTGAGTTACAATCCAAGTAATGCCCATCTCAAGACACTCAATCCTCCACCGACTCATGTGTATGGAGTCACGCATAGAGTAAGCATCACGTTAGGCGAGTGGCAAGGTAAAACCAACTTCACTATCACTCCTTTAGACCTCTTTGATATCATTCTAGGAAAGGAGTTCTTTGAAGAGTGTCACGTAGTGATTGATCCTTACCTCCAACGACTTCTGGTCATGGAGCAAGAAGGATGTATGGTGCCCCTAGTTAAGGTACCAAAGACGGAAGGACAAGTACGAATAACAATCATATAGCTCGTGAGAAGCCCTAAAAATAAGGATTCAGTGTTTATAGCCACCATTGCAAGTTCAAAAGAAGATAATTGTGATAATGAGTCCTTGCCACCATGAATGAAGAAGGTTTTAGAAGAGAACAATGACGTGATGCCAGAGAAGCCGCCAATCGCTTGCCTCCTAGGAAGGAGGTAGATCATAAGACCACTCTAGAAGAGATAAGGAAGCAATTGAGGTCATTGATCGAGTAAATAGACTACTGATCGCGCATACGAAAGACAAGACTTAGTTGTCCATGTACCAGCAATGCGACGCGATCGTTGCATCAATAGGTGTGGGAGAGTGTCATGACATGCCACTTTGCCTTTCAAATGTTGTATAAAATAAGGAGGAGTAATCTAGAGTTATGAAGAGGTTAGTGGAAGACTCAAAAATTTTCTAGATCTTCCCTTAGAAGACTCTAGAAGGCCTTAGAAAATATCTTAGAAGCCCTTATAATTCTCTATACTAGTAGAGAATTCTAGAAGATGGACTAAATATTTTTCCAAGAAGGCTTTAAAATTCTCTAGAGTTGGAGAGAATTCTAGAATATGGACTAAAGTGTAAATATGTAGGGACTTATAAAGTAAATATTATTTACTTTTAGGACCCTAGGATTGTAGTATAAATAGAGAGGCTCTGATTTGTAAATCATCCAACCAAGTGTAAAGCAATATTCCAGAAAGCAATGCAAAGCCTTCTTTCAGAGCTCTCTTAGTATTTATTTGCATTCTCTTAGGGATCTTAGTTGCAAAGGGTTTACTTGTACTTACATGATCGTGAAAGAATCGTGTGTAAGTTGTCCAGTGCGGCATGAAGCTCTAGTAAAACTCTAAATCAGTGACAGTATGCTCCCTAGTAAGTTTGATATGAAAGATCTAGGAGTTGCCGATTTGATGTTGGGAATGAAGATTCATAAAACTTCTCACGATCTAGAATTGTCTCAATCTCATTATATTTGAAAGGTACTTGAAAAGATCAAGTACTTGAATTTCAAAAGGGCAAAGACCCCAATTGATGTGAACCTTGATCTTGTTAAGAATAAAGGTGAAAGTCAGTCTCAATTAGATTATGTCATAGTATTGGGAAGTTTGATGTATGCCATTAACTGTACACGACCACACATAGCATGTGCAATAAGTAAACTGAGTCGATACACAAGTAATCCCAATCAAAATCATTCCATGACTATAAAGAGGGTTTTGGGGTACTTAGCTGACACTTAAAACTATGCTTTGAATTACAAAAAATATCTAGCAGATGTTGAAGGATATAGTGATTCAAATTGGATTACTGGTCAACTGAAACTAAATCCATGAGTGGATATGTTTTCATTGTTGGTGGAAGAGCAATATCTTGGAAATCATCCAAACAAACATGTATAGCTCGCTCTACAATGAACTGTGAATTCATCACCTAAGACAAGGCAGGTGCAAAAGATGAATGACTCCAAAATTTCTTAGAAAATATTCCGTTTTGGAACAAACCAATGACCCATATATGCATACATTATGATAGTCAAGCTGCAATAGGAAGTGCTGGAAGCATTATGTATAACGGCAAATCTCGTCACATATGACGAAGATACAAATATGTTAGACAACTACTCTCTAGTAGAATTAACATGATTGACTATGTAAATTCAAAGAGTAATGTATCAGATCCACTTACAAAAGGCCTAACTAGAGAGGGAGTTGAGAGATCAACGACGGGAATGAGACTATGGCCGAGGAAAAGTCACCGTGGCGGTAACTCTACCTAGAAGACTGGAGATCCAAGGATTTACGTTCAAGGAGATCAAAAAAAGTCATAGATGATGGTTCAATATTGTCAAAAATGATTTTATGGTCCATTCTCATGATGAGACAATGTTCAGTAACCAGGATAAAAACATTAGGACTTTTTGATGGTCTCTAAATTTTATACATGGTATATCCAATAGTGTATCTACGGTATAACACATTTAGAAACCACTTATTTAAGTGTGAAGTGTAAGTCGCTTTAAGGAGAATCTGGTAAGGCAAGTTCTCTAAGCATGTATTAACCAAGACGTGTTCATGGCTGAAACGAACAAAATAATGAGAACCAAAAATAGTTCAAGGGTGGATTGTGTGACTTATGTTGTCTAGGTATACAAACGGTTCAAACATATCAAATCTACTGATTAACTAAGTATATCTGATATATGTTCACTACGGAAAGTTCAAAAGAAAACCTACTTACGAGACACACAAGTTTTTCATGCATATATTTTAACAATAGTCATTCCCCATTCATATGGGGAATTTTTGGGTTTTAGCAAGGTGTGAATGGGAAATAAGAATGAATGAGAAATTAGGAAATGTGGGGAAACCAATTTTTAAAAATTCACGGCTAACAGTAAAGACGTTCAGAAGGGGCCTGTTCCTTCCGAACAAACATTTCTTTTTCCAAAAGACACAACCGTATTGGAAAGAAATGTCTGAACAGATGCATTCACACTCTTGTCCGAATAGACACTTTCCTTGATGCAATTGTCTATAAATAGAGAGATTTCTCTCATTTTTCAAAAACTGAAAACTTTTTTATTTTGCGTACATTTTCTTAAAATTCAAATTGTCGATCAACTGAGTCCGTGTGTGCTCTCGTTGCTATTCTTTGAGTTTGGTGAAATTATTGAAGTTTGAGGTACCGCTACTTCTTTAATAGTTAATCTGTTTTTATCTTGGAAGGAATTAATCTACAACCTAGGGTACTTGAGGGGATTAAATTCTTGAGGATACATAATTGGTTTTGTGGACTCGAATTATTTATTTTCTATCTATTTCATCTTTTCTATTTCTGTTTGTACTAACCTGAATACAGGAGATACCAGAAAGTTGTGACAAACATAAAAAGGAGTTTGCTAGCCTAATAAAAATATGAGTTATGTGACTAACATCCAGCCTTAATATTATGTATATAGAAAACGTACTTAGCTCATACAAGCTATAACGTCTCGCCAATTTGAAATAATTAGGAAGAAGTTAAGAATTGGAAATAACTATTTCTGGAAAGAATACAAAAAAAATCTGGAAATTGGTTAAGTATGTTAATGTGAGTTTTTGGTCAACTTCAAAAGACCATAACACCTAGCTCAGGATGAGTTAGGTGTGTTTCTAGATATCTTAGGAAAGATCTTGGAATAATCTTTCCAACGCCGCAGAGTTTTCGTGATTCTAAGTTTGTATAAGTGAGATATGCCCATCGGAAGTTGGACTGCTCAAATAAGGAGATGCCCAATCCGAATTTTAAAGGGTATTTTGGTCTTTTCCATGCCCTATTATTTTAATTCATTTTTAGGAGATTAATTGGGGTAAAATCAGATTTTATTCAATTTAGAAAAGTTGAAGTACACACTAGGGCTTGGAGAAAAGAGAAAGAAGAAGAAAGGAGAAGAAAGATCAAGATTTCGTCGTCTTTGTAAGGAATTTATTGCAGGTTTCATCAAGGATTAGGATCCTACAAGGTATATGATACTTTCATAACGTTGGGTTTGTTCACCCACGTGCCAAGCATGTTTGATTAAGCGTGAATTCGTTCTAAAAAGATTGGAATTTGAATGTTCTTGATAGTTGTTCTTGAATTACTTTCGTTCTTGAACACGAGTTGAAATTAAGGAGTTTATCAATGTTAAAGTGTTGATTCCATGAGTTGTTTGAGTTAGTTTTTGTTTATATGCCGTGGGTATCTGATTCTAAAGTGAATTTGAGAAAAGGAATCGAAAATAATCGAATTAAGGTCAGAAAATGAGTCAAAAAGTTCATCGGGTTTGCCTGGGAAGGGGCAAGCGCGACACGCCCCAGTAGCACCCAAAGGGCTGGTATGGCGCACCTACAGTGCGCCCAAAATGAGTCCCAGAAAACTGAGGCTGGTATGGCATGCCAAGGACGCACCCGAATTGTCATTTTCCACCCGTTTTTCGTCGCTTAGCCTATTTAAGTCCTTCTAAAGTGTATTCTAACTACTCTAAATGACTTCTAAACATGTAGAAATCATCCAAAAACATGAAGCATAACCTTGAATCCATATTTTCAAATTCAAGAAAAGTTAAGAGTCAAGTCTAGGAAGTTCTTAGAGTCTTTTCAAGAAGTTTTTCACAAATGTTTTAACTTTGTTTTAAGAATTAAGTTCCAAGTTAAGCAAAGAGTAAAGAGTTGAGTTCATTTCTCTAAAAGTTATAAGGGAACTAAGTATTCCCAAGAGTTAAAAAATATTTTCACATTTGAACAAGAAAGGGAAACACCGATTTCCAAGAGAGCTTTTAAGCTAAGTTTTGAGTAATTATCTTAAACCAAAGAAAGAAGTTTTGTTTTAAAAACATATGATCTAAGTATATTTTAGGAGTAGTATTGCGCACCGATATGGGGATGCGAGTTCATATTAACTCAAGTTTCCATAAACCATGTAGTCATCATGGGTAGTAAATGATCATACTTTTTAGATGATTCCTTAATTGCTTTTTAGCATAGACTAGTGGATCCACTTAGTTAAGGCATTATATATGATGGCAAAGTATAGGACAGTTCTGGCAGCGTGGGCAAGACGTTGTATCACTACTTAGGCTCATAGTGGTGATTATTGATTAGAGAATCTCCCACAGAAACTATATTACTTTGATATATGAGTAAAGTTGAATTTGCTATTGCATATCTTTAACAAGTTGAGTTGTTGTTTAATGTTCTAAATGCTTTGTATAAATTATACCATTATTGTACTTTTACACTGCATTTTAAGTTGAGTTATTCATGAGTTGAGTAAAGCCAAGGTAATCGTTCCTTTCAGATTCTTTTCAAGCATATGTTATATATAGCATTCCAACTCGCATACTCGTACATTCAATGTACTGATGACATTTGGCCTGCATCGTCTTATGATGCAGACACAAGTAACCAGGATCAGCATCTAGCACCTCGTTGATTAGGTTGAGCACTCAGAGTCAATTTGTGAGCCTCCTTATTTTTCGGAGGGTCCTTTTCGTAATTTATTAGCTTTTCAATTGTTAGGATGATCAGGGGTCCTGTCCCGACATTCCTCTTAGTTTTAGAGGCTTATTAGACAGTTAGTAGTTAAGTTGTCTTTACATTATCATTTCATATGTTAAGACTTGAGTTGCCATTTTTGCCAAGTTGAATATTGACTTTTAAGCATTCCAAGTTATTTTATTTAATAATTGAGTAACTGCATTTGATCATTGTAATAATGCTTAGAGTCTTCCGCTGAGTAAGTAAGTCAGGCCAAGGGTTTGCTTGGGGCCAACAATGGTTCTCAGGTGCCTGTCCCGCCCAGGGTGTAGGCTCGGGTCGTGACAAACTTGGTATTAGAGCACAGAGTCCACGAGTCCTAAGGAGTCTATGAAGTCGTGTCTATAGAGTCCTAGTTATCGGTGTGAAGCAAGCCACATCTATAATTAGGAGGCTACAATACTTAGGAAATTATATCTCTTCTTTCATTCTCATTTCGTGCGTTAGAGTTTGATCTCTAAAAAGTTTCTTTCTAATTCATGCTTGCGCGTGCTTTTCATTTAATCGTGCCTCCACGAAGAGCTTTCAGAGGTCGTCACACTAGGCGTAATGTTGAGGAGCAAGGGTTACCCAATGCACCTGAATTGCAACCCCAAGGGAAAGTCACTACATTGAGTTCAGGGAAGCAATAAGGATGCTAAGTCAATCTGTGACTAACCAGGTTGTGCAACAAAGAAGAGCTCGACAACTAGAGGCTGACACTTCGAGCATCCGCGAATTTTTGAGGATGAACCCTCCAAGTTTTGCTGGTTCAAGGACTACTGAGGATCGAGAGAACTTTATTAAGGAACTGAAGAAGGTATTTGATGTTATGCATGTTACTGATACTGAGCGAGTTGAACTAGCTGCATATCAATTGAAGGATGTTGCTAGGACTTGGTTTGACCAGTGAAAAAAGGGTAGAGCTGAGGGAGAACCACCTGCGAGTTGGGCATGTTTTGAGGAAGCTTTCTTGGGGCGTTTCTTCCCCCGATAACTAATATAGGCTAAGGTACGAGAGTTCCTCATACTCAAGCAAGATTCCCTAAGTGTTCATGAGTATGGGTTGAAGTTCACCCAACTATCTCTTTATGCTCCGGAGAAAGTTGCAAATATAAGGAGTAGAATGAGTCTATTTGTGGTTGGGTTGTCCTGTCTATCAAGCAAAGAGGGCAGGGAAGCGATGCTAATTGAGGATATGGATATATCGAGGTTAATGATATATGTGCAGCAGGTTGAGGAAGAGAAGTTGAGGGAGAGTAATTTCCCTAGATAGTCACCCATGTTTGGGAAATTACCTAGTAATATCACTTGTGTTTGTTTTAGGACTACAATATCACCCAAATTTATCTATCTTCCTCAAAATATACTTGACACAAAAAAAAAAAAAAAAACATTATCTCTCTCCTATTAGGATGCCATGTCACATTTTTTTAATTTATTAATAATATATTTTTAAATTCTTTAAGTGTTTGTGCCCCTGCTTTTCGATATTATTTATACAATGTTTAGACATTTTGTTGCTTATTTGTTTGTATTTCTCTGATTTGAAAAAATGATTTCGTTTGTTCTATTTTAACTTAGTTAGAGTTTAATTTTTCTGAAATTATGAAATCCATTGTAGCTATATTTTTTAGTTTTAAATTAATATTCTTTAGTTATAACTTTATTATTTTGGATGTCGGTAATATCTTGTAGCTACTTTGAGTATGAAATCAACGATCGATGACAGAAAATATTTTAATTATGGACATCTTAATGGACCTCTTCACATTAAATTTGTGCAAACAAAAAGTAACTAACAACTTAAAATATCTAAAATCATATTAAAATTTAATCAACTTTCTAAATTCTATCGAAATCACATAAATTAAAATAATAAATATTGTGCTCGTGCTAGCATAGACACATGTGTCTAGTTTTAAGCATACATGTAAGTTTTAAAATTTACTTCTTTAAAGTAGAGAGTTCTAAATCAATATTTTATATATTTTTTAATTATTTTAAAATCATAAATATAACAAAATTCTGTGTAACCGAAGGTTAGCTCCGCTCTCGATTTCTTGTGAGAATCGACATGATTTTATCTTTACGATTGACAAGGAGATTTTTTGTGTGAAGAAAATCACGCACATAATAAATATCACACGTATACTAATTAATTATATTTATAACATATTATTTTAAATATTATTTTCCACGAGTTTCATATTTTAATTATCTATTATTTCCTTTATCTATCTAAATTGTTTTTTCCTTTGCATTAAAATAAACCTTGATTTGTAATGGTGGCTAAATGTTTGAAATAAACAGACATGCAACACGGGCACAAACACTACATACGAGCAGGGGCACAAACACTTCAATTCCTAATGTAGGCATTCCACAACTAAACTACTTAGTATTAGGAGCCTACAAAAATTTAAAGAATTAAAAAAAATATTATTAATAAATTAAAAAAATGTGACATGGCATTCCATTAGGAGAGAGATAATGCTTTTTTTGTGTCAAGTATATTTTGAGGAAAATAGGTAAAGTTGAATGATATTGTAGTCCTAAAACAAACATAAGTGCTATTACTAGGTAATTTCTCAAACATGGGTGACTATCTAGGGAAATTACTCAGCTGAGGGATAGGGAGGAGTTTAGAAACAAGAAGGCTATGACAGGGAATGAGTCTGGGCAGTAGAAAAGTAATGTGAACCATTCGTCCTTTCAGCAAAAGTAAAAGGGACCTACACCATCATCTGCTAGAGCACTTGCACCCATAAACAAAGGTGAGTATAATGATCAGAATTTGCAGAACTTCAGAGCTAGACCTGCACAGTCTCAAGGTAGTGTGGCACAATGAGGTAAATGGGCTCCTGCATGCACTAAGAGTGGTAGAACCCACCCAGGTAAGTGTCGTAATGGCTCCACAGGTTGCTTCAAGTGTGGGCAAGAGGGTGACTTCTTGAAAGAGTGCCCTAAGAATCGACAAGGTAATATAAATCAAGGCAATAGAGCCCAATCTTCATCAGTTGCTCCACCAGACAGGGCTGTACCTAGAGGAGCTAATTTCGGTATTGGCAGAGGAGCAAACCGCCTTTACGCGATCACTAGTCGTCAAAAGCAAGAGAACTCTCCAGATATTGTCTCTGGTATGATTAAATTCTTTACTCTTGTTGTTTATGCTTTGCTAGACCCAGGAGCAAGTTTATCTTTTGTAACTCCTTATGTTGCAAATAATTTTGATGTTCTTCCTAAGAAACTCTATGAACCCTTTTGTTTTTCTACACCTGTTAGGGAGTCTGTTCTAGCTGAGCAAGTTTATCGTGATTATGTCATTTCCATCAACCACAATGACACCATGGATGATTTAATTAAGTTAGAAATGGTATATTTTGATGTCATTCTATGGACTGGCTTTATGATGCCTCAACAAATTGTAGAACTCGAGTTATCAAGTTCTAGATTCCTAATGAGCCAGTCATAGAGTGAAGTAGTAGTTCAGCAATGCCTAAGGGTCATTTAATTTCATACCTTAAGGCAAGAAAGTTAGTTTCTAAGGGTTGTGTCTATCACTTAGTTTGGGTTAATGAATCTAGTGTTAAGATACCTCCCATTCAGTCAGTTGCAATAGTAAAAGAGTTTCCAGAAGTCTTTCTAGATAATCTACCCGGAGTCCTTCCTAAGAGAGAAATAGACTTTTGGTATAAACATTCTTCCAGATACTCGTCCTATCTCTGTTCCTCCATATAGAATGGCACCAGTAGAGTTGAAAGAGCTAAAAGAACAGTTCAAAGATCTCCTTGATAAGGTCTTTATTCGACCAAGTGTCTCACCTTGGGGCACTCCGGTCTTATTTGTGAGAAAGAAAGATGGTTCCCTTAGGATGTGTATAGATTACCGTAAGTTGAAAAAGGTTACCATCATGAACAAGTACCTTTTTTCGAGAATTGATGACCTTTTCGATCAGCTTCAAGGTGCTTCTTTTTTTTTCAAAAATAGACCTCAGATCTGGCTACCATCAGTTGAAAGTAAGGGAGTTTGATATTCCCAAGACAACATTCAGGACCCGTTATAGTCATTATGAGTTTCTGGTCATGTCGTTCGGGTTAACCAATGCACCTACAATGTTCATAGACCTTATGAATAGTGTAGTCATGACTTATTTAAATATGTTTATTATCGTTTTCATTGATGACATTCTAATCTATTCAAGGAATGAGGAAGACCATGCTAGCCATCTCAGAATAGTTCTTTAGACTTTGAAAGATAAGGAGTTATATGCTAAGTTTATTATCGTTTTCATTGATGACATTCTAATCTATTCAAGGAATGAGGAAGACCATGCTAGCCATCTCAGAATAGTTCTTTAGACTTTGAAAGATAAGGAGTTATATGCTAAGTTTGCTAAATGTGAGTTTTTTCTTGAGTCTGTGGCGTTCTTAGGCCACATAATTTCAGGTGATGGAATTAGAGTTGATACCCAAAAGATAGAGGCAATGCAGAATTGTCTTAGACCCACATCTCCAACTAATATTACGAGTTTCTTGGGTTTGGCTGGCTATTATAGAAGGTTCGCAGAGAGTTTCTCATCTATCTCACCCCTTTGACCAAGTTGACTCAGAAGACAGTGAAATTTCAATGGTCTAAAGCTTGTGAGAAAAGTTTTCAAGAATTGAAAAAAGGTTGACTATTGCCCCAGTTTTGACGTTTCCAGAAGGTACGCAAGGTTTTATTGTCTATTGTGATATGTCTAGAGTTGCTCTGGGTTGTGTGTTTATGCAGAATGGCAAGGTTATAACTTATGCCTCCAGACAGTTGAAAGTTCATGAGAAGAACTACCCAACCCATGACTTAGACTTGGCTACCGTAGTATTTCCTTTGAAGATATGGAGTCATTATTTTTATAGTGTTCATGTTGATGTATTCACTGATCACAAGAGCCTTCAATATGTGTTTACTTAGAAAGAGCTTAATCTTAGACAAAGGAGGTGGTTAGAATTACTCAAGGATTATGACATGAGTAGTCTTTACCACCTAGGTAAGGCTAATGTTGTTGTTCATGCTTTAAGCAGGTTGTCTATAGGTAGTACCGCCCACGTTGAGGAAGAAAAGAGAGAGTTAGGGAAAGATTGCAAAGACTTGCATGCCTGGGAGTCTGACTAATGGATTCCACAGAGGGAGGATTAGTGGTGATGAATGGGGCTGAATCATCATTGGTGTCAGAAGTAAAAGAGAAGCAAGACCAAGATCCCATTTTACTTGAATTGAAGGCAAATGTTCATAAGCAAAAGTAATGGCTTTTGAATAAGAGGGAGATGGTGTATTGAGGTATCAAGGTAGATTGTGTGTACCAAGGGTGGATGAACTCTAAGAGAGGATCATGGAGGAAGCTCATAGCTCTAAATATTCCATTCATCCAGGTTCCACAAAGATGATTAGTATACCCAATCATCTACTTCAAACTCAAACTCTAACCCAATCATCTACACCCTTAGCCTAGTAAGAATAATCTCATTCGAGGACAAATGTTCCCAATGGGGAGATATTGTAACATCTCGCCAATTTGAAATAACTAGGAAGAAGTTAAGAATTGTAAATAACCATTTTTGGAAAGAATATTAAAAAATTTTGGAAATTGATATTGTAACATCTCGCCAATTTGAAATAACTAGGAAGAAGTTAAGAATTGTAAATAACCATTTTTGGAAAGAATATTAAAAAATTTTGGAAATTGGTTAAGTATGTTAATGTGAGTTTTTGGTCAACTTCAAAAGAACATAACTCCTAGCTCAGGATGATTTAGGTGTTTTTCCAGAAATCGTAGGAAAGAACCTGGAGTAATCTTTCTAACGCCACCTAGTTTGTGCTATTCCGAGTTCGTATGAGTGAGATATGCCTATCAGTTGTTGGGCTATTCAAATAAGAAAATGTCCAATCCAGATTTTAAAGGGTGTTTTATTCTTTTCCATGCCCTATTATTTTAATTCATTTTCAGAAGATTAATTGGGGTAAAATAAGATTTTAGTAAGTTTAGAAAAGTTGAATTTCATGCTAGAGCTTGGAGAAAAAAAGAAAGGAGAAGAAAGATCAAGATTTTGTCCTCTTTGTAAGGAATTGATTGCGGGTTTCATCAAGGATTTGATCCTACAAGGTATATGAGACTTTCATAACGTTGGGTTTGTTCACCCACATGCCAAGCATATTTGATTCAGCATGAATTCGTTCTAAAAAGATTGGGATTTGACTGTTCTTGATAGTTGTTCTTGAACATGAGTTGAGATTAAGGAGTTTCTCGATATTAAAGTGTTGATTCTATGAGTTGTTTGAGTTAGTTTTTGTGTATATGTCGTGGGTATCTGATTCTAAAGTGAATTTGAGAAAAGGAATCGAAAATAATCGAATCAAGTCCAGAAAAGTTTGTCGGGTTTGCCTGGGAAGGGACTGGCACGGCGCACCTACAGTGCGCCCAAAATGAGTCCCAGAAAGTTTGGGCTAGCGTGACGCACTAGGGACGTGCCCGGATCGTCGTTTTCCACTAGTTTTTCGTCGTTTAGCTTATTTAAGTCCTTCTAAAGTGTACTAACACTTTACATTGATTCTAACTACTCTAAACGACTTCTAAACACCTAGAAATCATCCAGAAACATTAATCATAACCTTGAATCCATAATTTCAAATTCAAGGAAAGTTAAGAGCCAAGTCTAGGAAGTGTTTTAGAGTCTTTTCAAGAAGTCTTTCACAAATGTTTCAACTTTGTTTTAAGACTTAAGTTTCAAATTAGCAAAGATTAAAGAGTTGAGTTCATTTCTCCAAAAGTTATAAGGGAACTAAGTATTCCCAAGAGTTTAAAAATGTTTTCACATTTGAACAAGAAAGAGAAACACCGATTTCTAAGAGAGATTTTAAGTTAAGTTTTGATTAATTATCTCAAACCAAAGAAAGAAGTTTTGTTTTAAAAACATATGAGCTAAGTATATTTTGGGAGTAGTATTGAGCACCGATATGGGGATACGAGTTCATATTAACTCAAGTCTCCATAAACCATGTAGTCATCATGGGTAGTAAAAGATCATACTTTTTAGATGATTCCTTAAGTGTTTTTTAGCATAGACTAGTGGATCCACTTAGTTAAGGTGTTCTATATGACGGCAAAGTATAGGACAGTTCTGGCAACATGGGCAAGACATTATATCACCACTTAGGCTCATAGTGGTAGTTGTCGGTTAGAGAATATCCCACAAAAACTATATTACATTGATATAAAAGTAAAGTTTAATTTGTTATTGAATATCTTTAACAAGTTGAGTTGTTGTTTAATGTTCTAAATGCTTTGTATAAATTGCACCATTATTGTTGTTTTACACTGCATTTTGAGTTGAGTAATGCCAAGGTAAGTGTTCCTTTCAGATTCTTTTCAAGCCTATGTTATGTATAGCATTCCAACTCGCATACTCGTACATGCAATGTACTGATGCCAATTGGCTTGCATCGTCTTATGATGCAGACACAGGTAACCAAGATCATCATCTTAGCACCTCGTTGATCAAGTTGAGCACTCAGAGTCAATTGGTGAGCCTCCTTGTTTTTCGGAGGGTCCTTTTCATAATTGATTAGCTTTTCAGTTGTTAGGATAATCGAAGGTGTTGTCCCGACATCCCTCTTTGTTTTAGAGGCTTCATAGATAGTTAGTAGTTCAATTGTCTTTACATTATCATTTCATATATTAAGACTTGAGTTGCCATTTTGGCCAAGTTGAATGTTGACTTTTAAACATTCTAAGTTGTTTTATTTAACAATTGAGTAAGTTCATTTGATCATTGTAATAATGCTTAGAGTCTTCCACTGAGTAAGTAAGACAGGCCAAGGGTTCACTTGGGATCAACAATGGTTCTCGAGTGCTAGTCTCGCCCAGGGTGTAGGCTCGAGACGCGACACAAGCAAACAAGATGAGAAAATTGGTGATATTCATTGGAAGTGAGAAAAGCAAATTATATTGCTTGCTTATCTATTATGGAGGTTGAAGTAAAAAAAATTAAACTTTAACAAGTGAAAAATTGAATTGATTTTACTATATCAAACACTTCATTTTGAGAAATTAATTTTTCAAGTTTTGATTAATTGTGATAGCACCAATATTATTGGTAGAGTACAAAATCATTATTAAAACGGTGAATTCAGACTCATAAGGAAAAAATACAATATTGTGAGATCATATTGATTACCGATATTCCATCAATATTAATTGTGTTAAAATTTTGTGACAATCTTACATATTTATAAACTAAGGCCTTAGCAAGATAAAGAGTTTGAAACACATCAAGGGGAGGGGGATGAATTGAGGCTCATAATTTTCTAAGTCATTTATGAGAAAACCAAACTTGGAGACTAGAGATCCTATAACCAAGTTCAATGGGAAGAACGAATCATATGATGACTTATTGTGAAATGCACTAATAATAATTTTATTCAATCCCTATGATGTAAGTGCATTCATCCTATAATGATTTGTGGAGGTTGAGTCTTTGAACTCTTAATGAAAGTCTGTATCTTTTATAAGTGGGGTGTCAAATTATAGGAGCAGTCTTGATAGATTTCACCTATGTGAGTGAGAAAGTAGGCCGCTTTCTATGATAATGAGCTTGTTCTCAAAAACACTCATGAAAATTGGGATAGCACAAGGCCGAAATGTGCTGGCTAAAAAAGCTTATGTCAACATCTTGATTGTTGTGTGTAAGCAATGATACTTTACTTCCTTAAGCATTTATAGTTCAAGTCTAGGACCACTACTGAAATAAAGATTATTGGTTTACTAAGTGAAGGTTCGATGCAGAGCACACCTTCATTATGCATAATAGTTTACCTTTAACTAAGTTGTGAACAACTATCTTATCTTAATATTAAAATGAGTGGGGGATTGTTGGTGTGACATTTAAATATTAATAAAAATATATTATTTATCACATTATGTATCATGTTATGTATATTGGTGGACATTACATTTGTGCTTCTTTACTCTCATTAATGTGGAATAAAGTGGTCATTAGTTCCACCAACTCTTCATTTCACCCATTATTCTATCTTTATGTCTTGTAACTTATGTAACATTTGAGTCATTCATTTGGCAAATTACTACCCAATATCTTCTTATTCATTGCAAGGAAGAATTCATCACCTATAAATAGTGTGGTCTTCCTTTGTGTTGGATATTAGAAGAAACAAGAAGAGAAATAATGTAAGTAAAGATGAGAAGTTGATATTGAGGTTAGTGTAGTGAAAGAGAGAGTTGAGACAAAGAAAAATATTCTTAGTTTCACCTACATTCACTATACAAAAGAGAGTATTTATATGTTGAAGGAAGATGTTCTTTTTTGTGGAGTGAACTCTTCAACTAATCCAGAGTTTCTTAAGTTGTACGACGTTATTGGGCTATTGTATCCTGGAGGGGACAAGTCAAGAGACATACTGTTGGATCGGTGTAGATATCTGCGCCTCAGCCTAAATACTTATTTATTCATTTTTTGTCATTTTATTTTGAACTGTAGTTTATTGTATTTGTGGTATATTACACCAACACTTCATAATAAAGATGGAACCCAAAAAACCAAATACTAATTGAAAGCATCATAAAATAATTTACCAAACTCCTCTAAATGTTGGTGGAAAAGGGAACGAGACAATAACCAAATTCTCGTAGCCGGAAATACGTGTCTTTCTCAATGGTGGTCTGTTGAACAAAGGCCACTAGCTCTTGATTGGAAATAACAATAGGTGTCGAAAAAGCAAGATCGACAGAAAGCAAAGTCGATCACGGCAGATATACTGCTTGCCCTCTCACATGTGCCAAAAAGTGTGATCTGAATGGAGTCACCAGAACATGAGACTCCTAGGTTAATTTTAATGCAACATTCACAAGAAAATTACTACTAACTTCTAACGAAAAACAGTGCCTCCCGGCTATGGAGATTACTCAACTCCAACTAGGCAAGCTAACTTAGTCGAAGTTACAAACTTGGCTCTTATATCATTTACAACACAAGTATGGAGTAATTTCAATGTATATTATTCAAAGAATATAATGATTTAAATATAGGTAAAGAAAGGCGAACTAAGGTAACTAGATGTCTAAATTCCTAAAAATCAGCTAGATTATTATATACAAGGAAACATATAATTTTATTATTTTCTAACACGCATGTTCTCCACCTTCCTATATTATGAATTCTCCCTCATTTTTTCATTCTAAGGGATCGTTTGGTAAGCCGCATTAGATGAAATAGTTTATGTATTTTGTATGGTATTATTTAGTACTATGTTTGGTAGGAATTTGGGCCTATGTATAAATAATCCGTTGATTAGTTGTACATCGTACATGGTATTATGGATGTATTACTAATACCTTCCATTTGGAGGTATTAGTAATACATATGATATTATACCATGGGATAAGTCTATGTAAAGACAAAAATATCTCTTAAATCATTTTTAAATGTTTTGTTTATTTTCTTAATCTTATGTTTTATATTTGTACTAGTAAATTTATTTAAATAAATTAGCTTACAAATTGTTTAGAGAGTTGTTTGTTACTAAATGAATCCAATTCAAATCAATACAAATTTGAAATGTGAGTTGTTTAACATTTACTAATTAAAAAGGCAAATATATCACTACATGACGTTTGTGATCTTAATTGAATGTGTGTGTGTGTCTATATATATATATATATATATATATATATATATATATATATATATACTACAACTTGCAATTTTTATGTGTAAATGTAGATGGTTTATTTAATTTTACCATTGTTGACCATCTTTTCGATTTTAAAAGTAGATGGTTTATTTTTTTTTAATTGAAAATTGACATTTTGTGAGTGATCAATTTATTAAGATGACAAATATTTATCCTCAAACAATTGAATTGAAAAAATAGCAACACATGACAACCAAATTGTCCTTCTCATAGCTAGTTAGAAGGCCATAAAAAATACTATTGTCCGACAATTATCTACCTTGACCCAATTACGTAATAATTCAAGGATATAATTGGAAAGAAGCTTTTTATAGAGTTTTAATTCAAACAATGAACCAAACACTTGATAAAAATAAACCCTGCATTATTACTAATCTATGCAATACTAAACCATACAATACTAATCCCTACGTTATTAATCTTTGTACCAAATGACACCTAAGTTTTTTTTTCTTTTTTGCTTTTACCGTGGAGTTCATCAACTGTAATAGTTCTTTTTAAAAAAATTCAAAACAGATAAATATGGTTCAAGATATCATTCTTATTTTACTTGGTTATTTTCCACAAAGTTGTGTGTTGCTAAACACTTTAGCCCTATACATACATGAACTATGATTCTCTAATCGTTACTACTTTTGGCTAGATAAAGATCCATGTCAACGAACCATTTTTTAAAGGAAAAAAGCAAAGAGTAAAAAATGAGGAATCTCTACCTTGAAGCTTGATTCCGGAGGAATCGTTGATTAGAAAGGCTCCGGAGTAGAGTAGAACTTGATGAACAATGCAAAAAATAAACAAGAAAAATATGTATAGATTGAAACTTTGTTGTGTAACTTGTGGAACAATTGTTAAGTAGATGATGTCACATGTCCTTTCAATCGTGAAGGTCTGATTCCCTTTTTAGGGGTGAATCCTCAGGGTTTTAATGCCCAACAAATAATTACCTCTTAATTTGCATTGAATGAGTAATTTAAATGGCATTTAATTGTAATGGAGTAACGACTGATGTTGTCCATTGACTCCTCCTTCGAGTGCTTGATCCTTTGTCTGGTTTTATCCCTTCGGGGTAGTGTTCCTTGTTCTTTCGGTATTTAGCTACTTCATACTTTATCCCTGCAATTAACTTGACCATGTGCCTGCAATTAACTTGACCATCTTGCCTATTTTTTCCCTACACTTCACTGAAGCGTGATGAATATGCTTGACCACATATATTGTTTGAAAGGAACACATCTCAATCGAAGCGTGATGAATATTCTTAATATGAAATAGTTCAAAACAGAACAAATCCCATATTGCTCTTCATAGTTTCATTTTATCACAAATTGCAGATAAACAAACTCTTCATGCCAAATCTAGCATTTAAATAGCCTGTATATTCATCATGTAAACATATATCTAATACAACTTTAATTATCGGAGACTCTGCTCTCATATTGTTAATGTTATTTCATACATGACTACTTCAAAGATTTAAAGAATCATCAATTTTTTCTATACGGCATCTAACCTGGATCACAGTCAGGGCTAAACTTTGAGGTATATATATGCAACTGAAACTTCCTAAGGATGACTGAACTAACAATACCACACTAGGATTTGAAATGAGCCAGATCGATTATCATTACAATGATATCATCTGAACTACCCCTTGATAAAATAAGGTTTCCAAGTTCTCTGCAAGCAGACATAAGAGCATTGGAATGTTGCTTCTTCTTCAAACCACTCATGTTTTCTTGACTTGGGCAATAAATTCTCGTATTCCTCTATGTTTGGTTCACAGTTGAAACTCGCCTTGCCTTTGCCGGAGGACTATCATTTTTGTTGCCAAATTCATCTTCACTTGTCATCCAGTTGTTAATTGTTTTCTTACAGCATGGAGAATGACTTTTCATTCTATTTGACTTGATTAGGGAAACTCGGAGAATGACTTTTTACTCTATTTGACTTGATTAGGGAAACTCGTCGTAACTTTGGTGAAGGACTTTTACTTACACAATCAATTTTGTCTTCTTCCTTTTCATTTGAAGTAGCCACTTGCATGCTCTTTTCCCTCAGACATGACTGCATTATGAGATCGATGGCTTCCTGATTTCCCACCTAAACAACAACTTACATCAGAATCATCAAACAAAATGAGTTGGTCTCATCAAAAGCTACACGAGAAGTTTTCGTTATCTAACCTGATCCCAAAGACCATCAGAAGCTAAAACAAGGTATTCCATATCCGGTGCCAAAATGAGTGTCTTGGTGTCAGGTTCAGCTGGTACCCAATCCTTCAAATGACCATCTCCAATTCTTCAAGGCACAGTAAGAACACCATGTACCCTCCAATCTCCTTTGTGAAGGTTCTACATATCCTCCTTGCATCACAAAATTGAAGTTACATACACAATCAAGAGAGACAAGAGATGTATCTTCAATCTCTTTTTGAATTCAAGTAATGCTACCTTATCGTCTATTCTTTTCCTCTCATCCTCCCTTTTAGCTCTATGATCTCTTGTGAGGGCTTCGGTGACTTCATTTCTACATAGAACAGCTCTACAGTCTCCCAAATTTGAAATTATAATCTCCTTTCCTTCAATTAACGCCGTCACATAGCAAGAACCACTGCCTACAACCTGTTATAAATCTCAGTAAGCATGTACATTATTAAATGAACAACAACTATGCCTCAAAATCCCAACCAGATTGAGTAATTCTTTATTTGGGCTTAGGGCGACAACGTGAGCAAGTCATAATACAGGTGGACAAAATGGAACAAAATTTTCGTTCATAGAAATTTAATGGATTCCAAATAAGTATTTTTTCCTCCAAGAAAAGTAATTGCTTATTTAGATAGTTCAAACTAGGGGCGGAGATAAGTGGTGGTTCGGACAAACCCAGTAGCTTTTCCATATATTCTGTATTTGTTTTAGAAAATTAAATATATATATATATATATATATATATATATATATATATCAACTTGTGAATACTCAGACAAAGCTGATTGACAATTAAGTAGTAAGGAATACACTTTCCACATTAAAGTTGTGGGTTTGAACCCCTATCAATAAAAGTTAAAGGAAGCTATTCAAAATGTTTGGTAGTTGGTACTATTGTATCTACTTAAGTTATAAAATCTAAAAAAGTAAAAGAAAAAGCTAGAATTTGCAAGGATTTTTGAATATAGAAGTTGCAGAAAGAATCTGAATTGTGGTTACCTGTTTCAAGAATTGATGATCAGTTTTGATATAAGCAGCCTCAATAGCTTTTTCTCTTGTCATAGTGGAACCATTATCAAGTGTTTCAAATATATAGGAATGCAAGTTGTCTGCCACAAATTGTGTAGCCATTCATCCCCCGTGTCCATCGTATATCCCAAAGAAACTCTACAATTTTCAAGAATCAGATCCATTTCATATATATATAATTAAAACACAGAATGAAGCTATAAATTAATACCCTTTTGTAATGTGAGGTAGAAATGATCTTGTGGGTATCCTCCATGAATGTTTTCTTGCCTTTGCGGCAGAAAAGGGCGACCCCATAACCAAAGAAACAATCAGTAGCAATATTGCTGAAAAAGGGCTCTTGAATCTCAGATAAGACATTGGTGGGGATGTGAATAGTGGGTGGTCTTTTCTGTGTCAACGAACACAAAAGAGAAGGTGAAGAGTGAATAGTTGCTATGTTATTGTTTTCTTTCATTCTTCAAAGATGTGATTTGAGGGTAGAGTCAAGAGTGAAGGCTCAAAGTAAATCAGATGCCTCCAACAGCTAGGAATATGTATTTGTACCGTTATAATTAAACAATTTATTTCAGAGCCGTTGTTGTGGCAACAACTTCTACATACTTGCCACTTACTATAGCTCTGGTTTTATTACTCCCTTACTTTCTTTTAAGTTGTGATGTTTCTTTGTTGAGAGTTAAATTATATGAATTTTGACTAATATTTGAATATGTATTTTTTTTCATCATATTGATATTAAAAAGATGCAATTTATTGTATTTTTTTATATAGTTTTTGAATATTTAAAATTTTATTTTAAAATATCGAATTAATGTAATCTAATTTAGCTTTAAAAATTAGTCAAAATTTTAAATTATCGAATTAATGTAATCTAATTTAGCTTTAAAAATTAGTCAAATTGATTCTAAAAAAACCAACATAACAACTAAAGAGTAACAGAGGGAGTAGGTGGATAAATTCTAGAGAAAATGACCATAATGGTCATTAATGTATGTGTAATGATTTATTTATGTCCTTAATGCATTTCACTTGATTGAAATGGCCCTTAATGTATAATAAAAGTGTTCAAATTGATCCTTAATATATCTTACTTGATTGAAATAGTCATTAATGTATGACAAAATGCGTTCATTTTGGTCCATTACTCTAAACCTAACATATTTATTGAAAACAACGGTTGAATTATACTATAGACCCTACATGGTTAACAAAATTCACCATTGATGTCTTCTTTGTTAGCTCCAAAGAAAAATCCCATGAAATCTAGCATCATTTTCTTTACTTTCTCTTACAAAATTTATTATTTTCTCTTGCTTAAACAGAAATGGGTATTACGTCAGTATGATAATATTTTAGAAAAGAGAAATAGTAAATGTTGTTGGAGAAACTAGAGAAAATGGTATTAGATTTTATGTAGTTCTTTCTTTGAAGCTAACAAAAAAAGACAATAATGATAAATTTTGTTAGCCATATAGGGTCAATAGTAAAATTTAACACTTTTTTTTTTTTAAAAAAAAATGTTAGGTTTAGGGTAAAGTAGCAAATGAATATTTTTTATCATACATTAAAGACCATTTCAATCAAATGAGATATATCAAAGACCAAAATGATCATTTTTGTTATACATCAAAACTATTTCAATCAAATGAAATACATTCAGAACAAAAATAAAACATTACTCATACATTAAGGATCATAATGTCACTCCTACGAGTATTTCAGTTTCATAAATTAGGAAAGTGACGTTACACGAAAAAGACAACAAAAAGATGCATAAGGTTAGGAAAGTGAAGGTTGGAGAAAATAGCCCAATGTAAAACCTCACATATTAGTTCATTACCAATTATGTGTTTATATGGGAGTCCTATTACGTACCTTTGTGAATTATATTAAAGTGAAATTAATTTCATCTTAAAACATCATGATTAGTCATGTCTTATGATAAAATACACACTTGACACACATATTTCATGAGAAAATGATTAAAATTATATTCCACTTGATGATTGAAATATTTTTTAAAGTATAATAAAATGTGTTCATTTTGATTCTTATTTTAAATATAATAGATTTATAAAAAACAAAGTATTAATTAAACTTAACTCTTACATAAATACAAAATTCACCATTATTATATTTTTTTTGTTAGCTCCAAAGAAAAACTCTATAAAATCTAACATTATTGTCTTTATTTTCTCTAACAATTTATTATTTTTTCTTTCTTAAAATTAGTTTTCCTAATAAACATATAATTTTTTTTACTCTTGCTGTAAGTTTTTATTTCTTTTGTCAGGGGAGTTGTTTCTTAGTAATTTGGGTTGCAAAAATGTATTGCTCTATCTACTATAAAAGTTGAGCTTATTGCTCCCGCCGAAACTTGTAAAGAGTTTTTTTGGATGAAGAGATTCTCTGGGGGATTTGGTTGTGCTCAGGAGAGATCTGTGCTTTATTGGCGATAGTCAAATTGCTTTTCATTTGAATAAGAATTCTGCATTTCATTATCGGTCTAAACATATTGATGTGAAATATCATTGAATTTGAGATGTGATGTGGGATCCTCTTTATGAAGATTCATACGGATGATAATGATTTTAATATGATAACCAAAACTTTGTCAAGAGGGGGAAGTTTGAAGAGTGTTGCATAATCACTAAAATTATGGTCCTCATTGTCAAGAGGGGGAGAATTAATGGATTTTGGTCTTTATCCATTCATATATGGATAAATAGAAGTCCAATTTGAACTACCACACTCTTTCCCATAAGCCCAATATCATGGATCTTATGTAAAACCTCTTTGGGTCTTATTTCATATAACACGAGCAAAATTTTCAGTAGCCATATAAAGATAAATAGAGAGATCAAAAGTGTAGCTTTTTGCATAGAATTTTCAGCCATAACAACCAACTTCAAATTGTGATACAATGTTTGTTCCTTGATCAGTTGAGCTAATTATTATATAATTTGGTTTTATCATCTTACTCTTTTGAGAACTAACATAAGTGAATTTGCAGTTCCGCAACTTTGAATTTCAGCTCATGAACAATAGTTGCATTTTAGTGATTTTGTTTTTTTTCTTCTTTAGTTTTTGATTCTATCTTTTAACTATTTTTACTCATTGTTTGACACCTTTTGATTTTCATTTTGGAGAACACTATTGTAACTTTAGTTGATTAGATGAAGCTTCATCCCATAATTTTTACTTTTTACACTATAATGCTTTTTCAAGTAAATTTAATGTCTCGTGTAAAAAATTGAATTTAAATATTCTTTCGATATTACCCTATGGTACACTTTGTTAGCGTTTGTTTTTTCCAACGTTGACATGAGCCAGTTCCAACTATAGGGAAAGATACAAAAAAAGAAAGAACAAAAAGAACACGACTAAAATATTTTAATTGCATAATGGGATGATATATAATGCCATGAAACTTCATGTACGTGCACAATATAAACTTTAATTCATAGTGTAATATATTATTATAAAAAAAGAAAAGAAAACATTAAACCAACACAATAACACCCAATAATTTATTTAATGCACATATATAATGTATGCACACTTTAGTTACAACTCCTAAAAAGATATATATATATATATATATATATATATATATATATATATATATATATATATATATATATATATAGAGAGAGAGAGAGAGAGAGAGAGAGAGCGCATGACTCATTATTCAATAAAAAGACTTGCTGGACATCAGTTTGGCAACTTCAAATTTACGGTGCATCGACTTAATGAAAGCTTCCGCTTCAACATTTATGTCTTCTGCTTTGTCTTCGTTAATGCTATAGTCCCATGCTGACTTCTCTTCTTCCCTCTCCCTAAGTGCCTCGAATCCACGAGACGTATAACGAATACTAGGATAAGGAGGAACATCTATCATTTTATGTATTTTCGGATCCTCATAAGTTATTTTCTTTGAAAATGACAACTCTTTTGCCTGTTGATTCTTCATGACCAATATGCTCTGAGGTTCTGTGTTACTTTTTTTTAAAAGAAAAAATTAATCTGTTAACAACTGCTATATTATATGTGTTATTTGCCATTATTTATTTATAGTTTTGTTTCCTTGTATTACACGAGAGAATTTGATACCTTTGTTTTTTCCAAGCTTTGAACTAGAAAAAAAGTCCAATAATTTGCCTAATTAATGTTTGGTGAAAAATGCTTTCTGAACCTCACACCTTTGACCCCTTTTATCTTCTTTCTAGAGCAAGAATATGCTCATGTGTAAATATTGACTAGTAATACGAAAAGTCATGTTACCTATAATTAAGGAGTGACAAATGAGTGAGTCGAGTCGAATATGAGTTGATCGAAAATGAGTCAAATAAAAATAGATAAAGTACTTGACTCGACTTACATTTTAAATGGGTAAAAACGAGTTACCCAAAGAATAATATGAATAAATATGGATACTCATATTATAATAAAAATCTTATTTAAAGTTTTAAAACAAATCTTTTTAAAGTTTTTTATCCCCCCCCCCCCCCACACACACCCCATCCTCCTATACCTATAACAAAAAATGTAAAAAAATAAATAAATTAAAAATTAGTTTTAAAAAAAAAAAAAAAAAAATCACCCAATCCCCCAACCAGCTCCCATCCCCCTACTAGCGCCCCTATATTCCACAAAAATATTAAAATCTTCTTTTACTCTCCACCCTACGCCCCCCCAATGCCCCCTACCCCCTACACCACCACCCCCAACCCCATCCACAAAATAAATGTTATTTTTTTATAAAAAAAATTAATGAAGTCTTTTCTACGAACCCCACCCCCTACCAGCCCCCCCTCCACACCCCATCCTAAAAAAGATCAACGAAATATTTAAATTTTTTTTATTAAAAATTTTTAAAAAAAAATTTCCTCACCCCAACCCCTACCAGGACCCACCCCCCTCCGCCACCCCACACCCCAATCCCAAAAAAAGAATTACCAAAATTTTAAAATTTTCAAAAAAAATTTCTTTGCCCCAGCCCCCCATGCTCCCTATCACAAAAAAAAAAAAATGAATTTATTTTTTAAAAAAGCCTTTTTACCACCCCACCCCCTTTTTTTTCTTTTTAATGAATGAACATCTTTTATCCATTTTTTTTATTTAACTATCCACTTTTAAATGGGTAATATGAATATTATTTGTTTTTATCCATTTTTAAATGAGTTGGATATTCAATCCATTTAAAATGGATAAATATAATTGAACTCATAGAAATTACCCATTCTGTCACCCATACGTATAATCATTATTATTGGTTATCATTCTCAATTGACTGACAAGTATAAGCGCACCAAAACCTGTTACATTCCAGAAGATGCACGCACCTTTATATGATTACAGTAGAATTTCTCTAAATTAATACTCATCAGTAAATTAATAAAAATTCTCTAAGATAATATTTTTATTTGATCCCAACTTGGGAGAGTTGGAGAAAATTACTAATTTCAATAAGATAGTATATTTTGGGAAGACCACCTATATAAATATATGCTCCCATTTATATTATAAATTAATAGTTTTTAAAACTATAAAAATATCTAATACAATTTAGTGAATTATGATTCTAGTGGTTTTTTTTTTGTTAAAATTTTAATCTAGTTAAAGCTCATATTTAACTTTTCTGATGTTGTCTTCTCGAACTACACCAAGAAATTGTGAAGATTTTTAGACGCGATAATCCATAACTAGTTTCATGATATTATATCATATTCAACTTCATCATCAACATTGTTTTCTCCGATGGTATCCATAACTTCTTCTAAGATCTGTACCTCTGAACATGTATCATTTTCAACTGGATAATCAAACAAGTTATTGACATTTATCTTATTGCGATAACCAAGATTATTAATTATGACCTCAAAATCATGAATGTTGTTTTCACAAATGCTTCATACCCCAAATAAAGAGTAGGTTAATTAAGAAATTAATCTCTTCGACTGGGTTCTTAGAGGCCCATTTAGTATGGATGCTAATGATTAAAGAGCGGGTTAAGTTTATAAATGATCCTTCGTTAGTTTTGATACTTTTGAGATAATATTTAAGATGATTACTCAATTATAATATTTTTTTCAAAAAGCCACTGAACTTTGGTTTTAACTATAAAGTCACTCAATTATAGATACATTTCTTAGAAAATCACTTAACTTTGATTTTTAACTCAAACATCACTCAACTATGAATATTTTACTTATAAAGTCACTCAACCAATTTAATTATTTTTTCATTAAAATTTACTAACATCAAATATTTACTTAAAATCAAAATATTAAAAACTAAATAAATATCCATTTAAATTATTTAATGACCCACCCACTTTATCGACCCAATAAAAATATAATATTGACCCTTTTATTTTTCCCTTATTCCCCTAAATTATTCTCTCTTGTCCCATTCTCTTTTTTTTTTTTTTTAACTAAATCGGACAAATCCATTTTATTGAAAAAAAATGATACAAAAAATTAACTTGAGTCCATAAGTAGCTCAAGTCCAATCTTACAAAACATAGATGAAACTAAAAACAACCAAAAAAGAAAAGAAGTGGACAATTTATTTTAAAGCGTGAATTTTGGCTGCCCTTGATGAGTCCACAAATTGGACTCATTTAGGGTTATATTTTAATAGAATTAATGTCCTCAAATGCATATTTTGTCTCAATATCTGATGAAAATCCTTAAGTTTCAGGTATCTAGAGTTTGAGGCAAAGCATGGACACTACTTGGAAAGAAGGAACAAGGCGGCTGAAAAGAATGAAGAAATGAAGGCCTGAAGATCGCCGAGCCCAGTTGGCGAGTCGTCGATCGGCCTGGTGATCACCTTTTATTCTAGTGCACTAAGCCCTAAAGGAAAAGGTCAAGCTGGCGATGAAATGGAGCAGTCGGTCGCCGAACAGTTCTGCGAAGCACTACCATATCGCCCAACGACTCAAAACGTGAAGAGGCTATAGGCTAAAGCAGGAAGGCGATGAAATCGACCAAACAGCGGATCGCCGAATGTATCTGCGATCTCGACTAACTTCACCGAAGGGTCCTTAGTAGCACATTTTGAAGCACTATAAATACTTTTTTAAATTTCTAGCTTAGTATCATATTACTATTATTCTTAGAACTTTTTACAGTTTTTTAGAGAGTCTAAGTTTTATAGGATTTTGGAGACTTTGTTCTAAGAACTTGAAGATTCAAAGGGTTCAACTCCAAGAAATTGGACTTGGGTCTTGAAGATTCTTCATTCTTGACGTATTTTAAGACTTAAATCTTCATATCCAGTTGATGGAAACTGATATTGGTATAAAGTTTTATCTATTTTACATGTCTAGCTAAAACCCCAATTCTTGGGGTGTGATTTTGTGAATATGGGCTAGATTATTTGTTGGGTCTTGCTTGTTGATGGTTTATTTGTTGTTTAAATGTGATTTCGTTTAGTAGTTGTGTATGAACTTAATGGAGTTGTAATTGCAAATACGATTTCATCTTAGTGTTTCGGCTTGCTCGAGAGAGGGATCGTAAAACTAAGACTACTAAATTGATTGCCAATGGTATTGGGTCGACATGGGTTCAGCTCAAGAGAGTGAATCCTAGTCCTTCTCCCACACATTCAGCTCGAGAAAGTGAATGGGCTAAGGCGGAGGTTGTGCTTAAAGCGGCAACTCGGTGTTCGAGAGAAACTGAGTCGATTTGGGGTAAGTTGTTCGAGAGAGAATTTACCCCCACTATAGTCTAGCCTAGTCACAAATACTCAACAATTTACTATCAAAAACATGTACCCGACAATTTAGTTTATCCCGTATTCCTATCACATCCCAAGAATCTCATCTCTTTATCTAGTTTTCGTATATTTTCGTTGTCTGTAGTTGTTAATTAATACAAAATCCTCTCATTGATAATTGATGCTTGCGTCACCCCCTTTAGATTTAGTATGTTTATATTCGATAATGTCTATAGCGATGACTAATTAGAATTAAATTTTATTTTTCTATTAATTCTCAAAACCACTCCCTTGGGACAACCCTTGGTTGGGTTACTTTACTATTGTACGATCGTAGACACTCGAATTGAAAGTTGCTTTCAGTTGCTTTATTTTGGGCTTGTGGTTTTGAAAGAAGGGGTAATGATAGACCCCCAAAAGATTGAGGCAATTAAGAATTGGGTCCGACCTAACTATGTGACAGAAGTTAGGATTTTTATGGATCTTACTAGCTAATAATGTAGGTTTATGAAAAAAAATTCTTCTATTGCTACGCATTTGACCAGGTTAACTCAAAAATAGGTACCATTCAAGTGGTCAGAGAAGTGTGAAGAGAGTTTTCAAAAGTTGAAGAACCTTTTGACTACAATGCTTATCCTGACATTGTCGGTGGAAGATAATTAGGATTTCATTATTTATTGTGATGATTCACATTCGGGCTTGGGTGTTGTGTTGATGCAGGACATGAAATAGATAACTTCAGGTCCATAAGAGGAACTACCCCACCCATGATTTAAAGTTGGCATAAATATTGTTTGCTCTCAATGTCTGGTGGCATTATCTTTATGGAGCTAAGTGTGAGGTACTCACTGATCATCACAATCTACAACATGTGTTCACTAAAAAAGATTTAAATCTGAAATAGAAGAGATGAATGGAATTTCTTAGGAATTATGATGTGATCATTTAGTATCATCTAAGGAAGGCCAACGTGGTAGCAAACACATTAAGCCAAAAAACGATTAGCAGGACACTTTGGCTTGCTTGGAAGTATCTAAGTGACCCTTGGCCAGAAAGATTCAGGCTTTGGAGTCTAAGTTCATGCGGTTGGGAAGTTTTGAGAAGGGTGGGGTGTTAGCCAGTATTGAGGTTAATCTCACATTTATGGAGAAAATTAAGGCTAAGCAATTTTGAGGATGGTGATTTGAATAAGCTCAGAAATAAGGTGGTTTATAGGAGACCCAAGATGTCACTCTCGATACAGGAGGTGTACTTAGTTTTAGAGGAAGGGTTTGTGTTCCTTGAGTTGGTAACTTGATCCAAAGTGTGTTGGCAGAGTCTCATAGTTTGTGGTACTCTATTCATCCAGATGTGACTAAGATGTACGCTTTACTGGTGGCTTGGGATGAAGAAGGACATTACTGGGTACGTTTCCAAGTTTCAGAACTTCAGTAGGTGAAGTATAAACATCAAAGGCATGCACGTTTACTTCAGAAAATGTCTATTCTTGAGTGGAAGTGGGAATTGATAAGCATGAATTTCATAGTGGGACTACCTAAGACTTCAAGAAAGTGTGACTCAATTTAGGTCATTATAGATAGGTTGACCAAATCAGCCCACTTTATTCCGGTCAAAGTGTCACGATCCAAAGTACACCCTAGACGTGACATGGCGTATAAGACCCCGAGAGGCTCTACACAAGCCACTTAGCATACATAATATAAGATAATAGAAAACCAAAAGAGGTTAAAATACATTTTTGAATCTTAAAGAGTTTGAAAAAAAATAGCGGAAGTCTAACATAAGTCTCAAAGCCATCTATTACATCATATAGAAGTGATTGGGATGTAAACCATACATCACATATAATATCTGAAGAGAAAAGAAATTAAAGCAATAAAAGAGTCTCGGTCCTACATGAGGACTCACCAATCTTCAATATCTATATGAGATCACTAGCCACGGGTATGGAAGGTAGGAGCGTCAAACCCTACATTAATGAAACAATGTAGGCAAAAGTATGTGTTAGTACATGGAATGTACCAAGTATGATAGCAATGCATAAGAGTTACGAAATAATGGTAAAAGGGACTTTACATGACATGCAATGACCAAGCTAAACATAAAATAACATATTAAAACATAAGTCATAATCATGGTCAATACAAGCTAAACATCTTTAAAACACATTTGAGATACTTTTAGAAAGTAGCCTTAGTTCATTATTGTGGGAGATTTACCTTTAACCGACATAGATCATGTATAAGATGGAATCCGATATCTATCCCACATCAAAAAGATATGTCCTTACTTGCCAAGGAAAGAAGCATGAATTTGAGCTAAAATGGATCCACTAGCTACTGTCTATCTAAGACAACCTATGGTGGCAAATAGTTTATGGGACATGGGTATTCGCCACTTGTCCACTCGGTGCTAAGCATAAATCCTATATAATAGTCATTAATCTTAACTTGTCTTATTATTAGAGGACATGGGTTATCGCTGCTTGTCTTATCATCCATGGAAGGGCACATCAAGTAGTCAATCAAAGCTAAATTTCATTGGAATAACTCCTTTAATATTGATTCATCTTAGGTGAGAAAACCTTTCAACCTTATGAATTCTTTATGTGAGAAAATCCTTTCACAATCATTTATGAGTAGTATGTGAGAAATCCTTTCACAATAACAACAACAACAACATTGATGCTGCACTCCCGAAGCAATCTTAATCATTTTCATCAATTTCATATAGAAACATGCATATCTTCATAAATTCATCTTTCATAATTCAAAAGTTTCATCATATGATCAAATCTAGAAATCATGGATCATGCATAGGTTCATGAAAATTCAACTTAAAAATAAGCAATCATTTCGATTCATGCATAAAAGATATAAAACAATCAATTATATCATCATTGAAAAGAACCCATGAGATTGAATAAAACTCTAATTTCAATTGGAGATTCTAACTTGTAAAATTGGAGAATTTAGGAACCCTATGAAAGAAAGGACTCCATAAGTGAATACTATCATACCTTGATGTCAAAAACTCGCAATTAATGATGAATTCGGAGACTTGACCTTGAAACCCTAGCCTTATTCTTCAAGCTTGAATAGTCATCTCCTGTAAGTATGATATCATCGACATACATTATTCCAATAGTTGTCTTTTCCTCAAGAGAATGTCGAATGAACATAGTATGATCTGTCACTTCCCTTTGAGTGTACCCTTGTTTTTTTGTACAATGGAGTAAACCTCTCATTTTATTCCTTTTTCATTGCTTTATGCTATCCTTAAAAAACTCTCATTCATCATTATAACATTCATTCATTCATCTAATTTTTTCCATAGGAAACCATCTCATTATTGTAAATAGTAACACCTCTCTTCTTGCCTAGTTTTCTACAATTTAATTGTTAACTCAAAAATTTAAGAGACATTTTCCACATCAGAATAGGTCTCTCTAACAATCTCACAAACATCCCAAGCAGAGAGAAGAACCAAGTATGGTTTACCAATGGAAGGTTTCATGGAGTTTAATAGCCAAATGATTACCATCGAGTTTTATGATCTCCAGGCATTCATTATTGTGTCTCTTTGTTCAGGCTTTCTCATTTCTCTAGTTAGGTAATTAAGTTTTCCTCAACCATCAAATTCCAAATGGACATATTGCGCCCATTTCAAATAATTCTTGCGATTCAACTTGTGAGAAGTAAGTTAAAAATACAAATGATAAGAATCATCGTCTCGATTCATTATTGTCTTGGTCAAAACTTTGTTGAACTCTCGGCTTTTATCAATGTTGTTGAGTGGTGTAGCCATAAATGTTTTTAATCATAAAAGACTCAAGAATAAAGTAGCTATAATACTATGTAAGTATTTGTACTAAAATTACTTGTAAGTGTTTGTACTAAAATTACGCATTCTTATTCATCCGTGGAGGTACAAATTAATAGTAGAGAGAAACAAAATAACTAGCAATCAAATCCCTAGATTCTAGGTGATTTAAGAATCAAGTGATTATTTTATTTAATATAATTTTCTAAAATAGCTAATAGCATAAATATGAATTTATCAGATCAATTAAGATCTTACAAAATTAGATCTTTTCATAGTCAGATATTCACAAATCAACACTCTCAAGAAATAATTTCTATTTATCTTTTACCTCTATTTTTTTTTTTTTTTTGCAATTTATCCCCTTTATTTTAGTATATGTGATACTATAACGGCCCAACCCATTAGTGATATTGTCTGCTCTAGGCCTAGGCCCGCACGAGCTTAAAATGTGTATTAGTTCGTAAGGCCTACTTACTTATATATCCAACATCTCTCCTGTGTTTTATCTATGTGAAACTTCTTATCTTAAGAGAGGGTGTCATATACACCCCCTCTATGGACTCAGCATGCTCGTTGAGGTTTGGCCCACCACATTAAAATTTGCCTAGACTAACACTACAGAAAAAATGTGAATTAAATGGGATTTTCCTAGAAATTAGTATGAAAATCCGCAGGTAACTTAGTTTCCTGCAAATTTTCATATTAATCCCCAGAAAAATCCCCATGTAATTCACCCTTTTCTTGTAGCGATAAGCACTGAAGTTTATCTCACCTTACCAGGATTGTCTAAAGTCAGTCAAACTCTAGCCCACATCGACAAGGTTGACCTAGGAGTGACTATAATACCATTAATTGTAACAGCCTAATCCGCTAGTGATAGTTTCCTCTCTGGGCCTAGGCTTGCACAACTTTAAAACGTGTCACTAGTTGATTAAATCTGCTTACTTATATATCCAACATCTCTCATATGTTTTGTTAATGCGAAACTTCTTATCTTAGGTTGGGATATCACAAATAGTTTAAATTTTTAGGTATATAAAGTCACCTCTTTAATTCTCTACAGAATTACACTTGTTGAAAATTCTAATATCCAATCCCAACAGTTGCTATTAAGGAAAAGAATGTTACTCAGAAATGACATTACTTTCTGGTTATGAATGGACAAATCCTTACATGAGCATATGTTTCTTGTCCTTCTTTCTCTTCTAACTGTTCTATTTTTTCTCTACATTAATTAATAATGTTTCTTCATTTCCCAATTTATATTTATTCTATATCTTGATAGTTATTACTATGTGTAACTAATATATAATGTTGTTTGATAATTTTGAGTTTCCTAATTGTTTCTCTAATGAATGGCTGAATTTTTAATTTTCTTATTCGTATGGATTACTTCTCTAGTTATTATTATTGAAGTTCAACATTTTAACCACTTGTAATTGTAGTAGTAAGATAAGTGAAAATAAAAAAATGTTAGATGTTGGACTTGAGTTAAAACATAGTGTTTGCGATAGGCATGAAGGTTCCATGTTCTACAATGTTACAGTAAGTTCTCCATTCTATTATTTGTTTTCCGGAAAGTAGGATACCTATAAGAGGTCATTGAGGCAGACAACTAAGGAATATAACACATTTATCGTTGATTCTTTTTCAGTTTTCCGAGGACATGACATTCGATAGGAGGGTGTGGGGATCGAGGATTAGGAAAGGGGGTCAATAATAAATAGTTTCATGTCTTATTTTTCCTACTAGTGCTATTAGTCTTATTTCAAGTATTTTGTTATTTTATTATTTCCATATTTTTTTTTATCTTAATTAGTTTTCTATTACTGCTTGTTGTCTCTTATACTTTTGGTTTTCTTACTATCGCATTGTTGTTATTGCTTATGTTTCCACAAATGTTGTGTTTTTTTTTTTTTTTTTTTGCTTTCCTTGAGCCAAGGGTCTATTGGAAACAACCCCTCCACCTGTACAAGGTAGGACTTAATCTATGTATACCTACACAATATAATTTCTAGAATTTCTGTACAATTAAAATTAAAACTAAAACTAAAATTAAAATTAAAATTAATTGTTTGTAATTAATTTAAATAAAAAATCTGAATTTTAAAAATTTAAAATTTCTTGCAAACGATCCGCTACATTGAATATCACTATCCATGTATACTTGTTTATACACCCATTTCATAAACTAAAAGTGAATGAAACACAAAATTTGGCAAGAACTAGTTTTTAGATTTGTAAATGTATCAGAGTTTTATATACATATATACACTATTTATACATTATAACAGTTCATCTTCCTCGACGGACTTTTATTTTTTTCCAATCCCGATCATCTATAATCTTCTCTAAATAGTATCAAATTCTAGGTACAAGCTCCTCTCGATGTTTCGAGTCTTTTGATATATTATGCACTACAAATGATTCATGTTTGCGATAGGTCAAATTTTAAAATTTGAGCGTAGAAGATCTTCAATGGAGGATTTCAATGTACATCAACTCAAATTATCCTCTAAAGAACTCATATTTTATATATGACCTTCTCTTGATATTTCAATTCTTTTGATATTTTATTTATTTAAAATGATTCATGTTTACGGCATGTTGAATGTTAAATTTGAGTTTCAAAACTTTTCAATGATTGATTTTAGACCTGATGATGACAAATTCGATGTTGGGTGAGGCTCAGAGTATAATTATAGTATTTCTTATTTAATTTAATATATTATGTTGATAGATTTTGGCATAATTGAATCAAATAAAAATAATGGACGACTCAATGAACTATCATATCTTATAAGGTGTTTTGGATGATATTTATTGTGTTAACATTGAATTTGAAAATGACAATTTTAAAATCACCTTCAAAATAATAAGATCTAACAATAGATAAGAGTTTACCGTAATGAAACATAAATTTTAAAAAGGCCTTTTTGCTTTTCTGATATGAATGCTGATAGATATTCTCTATTTTAATATAGATAATAAATAATTTTTTTAAAAAAAGATTAATTAAGAAATCACCAAAAATTTAAGGAAAACATAAATAAAAAGTATAATATTAATTAATCTCATAGTATTGAGAGATAATTACTTTATTTTTCAACTCTTTTCTAAATTACAAAAATTCCTTAAAAGCTATGGATTTAGGATACATCGCTAGACTTACAAATACATCAACAGACACATGGTAGTGATGTTTCTGATAGGGGATAAAAATGCATCAAAGAAAGGATGTGACATCCGGATACATAGGAAAGGTATGTATATGAGAGGGAATATGGATGTATCAACGAGAAAGGACTTTTGAATTTTTTTAAATGGTAGAAAATTTTAAAAATTATGATAAAATAAAATATGTATTTAAGTAATTTTTCTCAATAAAAAAGGTTTTATGTATATTTCATTTGCAAGTAGTTGGGCCTAGCCCATAAGACCATCACAGGTCGGTTTGGATCGGTTATTGGTCAAAATCAAAACCAAACCAACTTAATCGGTTTTAAAATTATCAAAACCAAATCAAACCAAATATAGTATATATTTATTGGTTTAGTTGTTATCGTTTTTGGTTCTGTCACCCCCCGAGCCTACACCCTAGGCGGGACTGGCACTTGAGAACCATTGCTGGCCCCAAGCAAACCCTTGGCCGGACTTACTTACTCAGTGGAAGACTTAAACACAAGAAACATAACTCATGCAATAACTTAAGACGTAATAATTTAGCCAAAATGGCAACTTAAGTCTTAAACGTATACAACTGAAATGAATAATACTAAAGAACTATAACTATCCGTCTATGAAGCCTCTAAACAATGAGGAATGTCGGGACAAGACCCCCAATCATCCTAACAACTGAAATTCTAGAAAAACAAAGTAAAAGGAGTCCTCCACAATGCAAGGAGGCTCACAGACTGACTCTGAGTGCTCAACTGGATCAATGGGACCCTACATGCTGATCCTGATTACCTTTGTCTGCATCATAATACGATGTAGGCCAAATGACATCAGTACATTGAATGTACGAGTATGCGAGGGGAATACTAAACATAACATAAGCTTGAAAGGAATCTGAAAGAAATACTTACCTTTGCTTTACTCAACTCATGAACAACTTAACTCAATATAAAGCAATAAAACGCATGCAATATGTAGAAAGCTTTAAAACAGTAGAAAGCAACTCAGTTCGTTAAAGAAATGCAATAACAAACTCAACTTTACTCATGTAATAAAGTAATATAGTTTCTGTGGGAGTCTCTCTAACCGAAAACCACCACTATGAGCCTAAGTGGTGATACAACGTCTTACAGACGCCTTAAATAAGTGGATCCACTAGTCTATGCTAAAAAGCACTAAGGAATCATCTAAAAAGTATGATCCTTTACTACCCATGATGGCTATATGGTTTATGGAGACTTGAGTTATTATGAACTTTCGTCCCCATATCGGTGCTCAATACTACTCCCAAAATGTACTTAAGTATGTTTTTAAAACAAAACTTCTTTCTTTGGTTTATGATAATTACTCAAAGCTTAGCTTAAAAGCTCTCTTGGAATTGATTTTCCCTTTCTTGCTCAAATGTGAAAATATTTCTATCTTTTGGGAATACTTAGTTTCCATATAATCTTTGAAGAAATGAACTTTACTCTTAATTCTTTAGTCAACTCGAAACTTAAGTCTTAAGACAAAGTTAAAACATTTGTGAAAGACTTTTGAAAACTTTATAAACTTCTCTTAAATTGACTCTTAACTTTCCTTAACTTGAATTATGGATTCAAGAATTGTGATTTGTGATAGGAATGATATCATGATGTTTATGAGTGTTTTTAGATAGTCAAACATGAGAAAAGATCAAGAAATCATTGTCTGAAAGCAAGTCCGCGACACGGAGATGTATTTAAATATTTGGTCACAAAAATAAATTTTGAGGCAGAATGGTATGTGACCGCTCCGTGACGTGAGGGAAATTTTCCTATTCTGAGGAACAAGTCCGCGTCGCGGACCTGGCATCCAGATTCGCCTGACAATTTTCCTTCTTTGTTTTCCAGCCCCAATTCACCTAAACTCGATTCTTTTTCCCAAATTCTTTTTAGATTCAGATACCCAGCAAATGTACCTAATTACCTAACTCAAAGCAACTCTATAATTTGACATAACGATCTCAGAAACTTCTCAATCTCAGCCTAATTCAAGAACGACATCAAATTCAAGAATACATATCAAGAACATCAAACTTTCAACCCTTTTAGGACGAATTCAAGCTGAAATAAACATGTTTGGCATGTGGGTGAACGAACCCAATGTTATGAAAGCGACACATACCTCGTAGGGATCACCCCTTAACGAAATCCACAATCTTAGCTTCGAGAATTTGACGATTCTTGTTTCTTCTCCTCTTTTCTCCTCTTTTTTTCTCTTCTCTAAAACCCTAACTCAATTTTCAAAAGCATAAACTAACCAAGTTCAGTTTATACCCCTAAGTAATTACCAAAAATGAATTAATTTAATTGGGTATGGTAAAGACCAAAATACCCTTCTAAAATCCAGTTTAGACTTTCCTTATTTGAACAACCCAACTTCAAATAGGCATATTTCACTCATACAAACTCAAAATCGCGCAAACTCGGCTGCGTTGGAAAGATAATTCCAAGATCTTTCCTAAGGTATATGGAAGAACACCTAAATCATCCTGAGCTAGGAGTTATGGTCATTTGAAGTTGACCAAAAACCCAACTTAAGATAACTTAACAAATTTCCAAACTTTTTATTCTTTCCTAAAATGACTATGCCTAATTCTAACTCTTTCTAGTTATTTCAATTAGCGAGATGTTAAAATATCTCTTCCTTGGGAACATTCGTCCTCGAATGAGATTACTCTTACTAGGCTAAGGGTGTAACATCTAATATTCAGCTCAAACATCTAACAAGAATGCAAATACAACATGCCAACTTATAAATTAAAGAGTACTAAGAAGAGAATTTAGTACCTTGATCTAGAATTTCTCCAATCTCAAAGAGATGTGGATATCTCTTTTTCATATCTTCCTCAGATTTTCAAGTAGCTTTCTTAACAAATTAGTTCCTCCAAAGAACTTTGACTGATGCTACCTCCTTAGTCCTCAACCTGCGAACTTGGCGATCTAGAATCTAAATCGGAATCTCTTCATAAGATAAGCTATCATTGATCCAAATATCTTCAGTTGGTATGAAAAGTGAAGGATCTCCCATGCACTTCTTCAACATGGAAATGTGAAATACCGGATTTACCGCTGCTAAACTCTTCTGATAGCTCTAACTCATAAGCTGCATTGCCAATCCTCTTAGATATTCGATAAGGACCAATATACCAAGTACTAAGCTTCTCCTTCTTACCAAATCCCATAACACCCTTCATGGGTGAAACTTTTAAATATACCCAATCATCTACTTCAAACTCTAACTCCCTTCTCCTAACATCAGTGTAGGATTTCTACGACTCTGCGTTGTTTGCAATCTCTCTCGAATGATTTTCACCTTCTCCAAAGCTTGAAGAACTAAGTCTGGTCCTATCAACTGAGCTTCACCAACATCAAACCATCAAATAAGAGATTTGCATCTTCTGCCATAAAGAGCTTCATAAGGAGTCATTTGGATGCTAGAGTGGTAACAATTGTTGTAAGAAAATTCAATAAGAGGTAGGTGATCATCCCAATTACCTTTGAAATTGTAACGACCTATTCCCATCGTTGTAGAAGATCCAACATGGGAAAATTTAGGGCCAGAATTTTTTTCTGTTGTATTTGGATTTTCCCAACTTAGTCTAAATTTGGACGAAATCGAAGACTTTAAGGTGTAGGGAAGTATGGTAACAATCGGGAGAATTATTTATGATTTTGATTCATGAGTATTTAGATAACTCATTGAGGAACTCGTATGACTTTACGCAATTGAATTCGGCCGAGTAGAACTCCCGGAATCGATCATAGTGTAAAGGCTATTTTCTGAGCATCGTTGGTTAGAGGTGTGTTGTGAAATGGAGATTTTGGAATTCTTTCAATAGATCTTTTTTTGGGGCAACCAGCTTTGGCGGGGCCGCTGTAGCGGGATAGTGGCCGCTGTGGCTGGCTCGACGCGACTTAAGGTCATTAATAAACCCCTAAACGACCTTATTTGGCACTTTTTGAGTTTTAGAGCTAAGGAACGAATCCCAAGCGACTCCTACTCGTTCTTCACTATTCTTGAGGGTATAGGTAAGTTTTTCACTCCTCGAATCCATTTTTCGATCCATAGAACGTAATAGAATGGGTGAATATTGATGGGGGAGGGTTTTGTTATAGATTTTATGGTGGAAACAACCCTAATTTGGATAATTGGGATCATGGGTTTGATCTAGGGTTCAGAGAATTGTTAGTAATTCGGGTAATTAGTGGTTGTTTATTGATTCTCGTATTTTATTGATTGTTTGTAGACCAAGAACAAGCAGAACGAATCCGGAAAGGTAAGGATCAAGTTTCTTAGGGTTTCAAAGCTTGTTTGGAGGTAGGTGATGATTGTGATTCTATGATTGTGTGATGTATGTTTTGTTCTTGCTTCATTATGATACATGTATGTATATAAATGTTGCATTATTGATCACACTTATTATAAATGAGATAGATCAATGATGGTTACCATGAAATCATAACTTAATTGTATGATCTTGAGGATATACTTGTGATTGTGATTGTGGTGTGTTGAATGGATCAGTTGCCACGTTTCGTCATAACTAACTTGGATCGGTTACCACGTTCCGGCATAAATATGGGATCGGTTGCCACGTTCTGACATAATTATTAGATTGTATATCACGTTCTGGTATGCTAACTGTTTGGGTTTGGGTTCCATGAGAGTACCAATGATTTGACATAACTATATAATTGAGAATTATGAAATGCTCTGTTTTTCTTAAATGTTGATAATATTGTATATGTTTGTTATATGTATGTGATTGTAATGTTGTATTGACTTGCTTATGTTACACTTAGTGGGATAGCCGCGTGATCCTACCAGTACACTGTGGTTATGTACTAATACTGCACTTGCTCTTATTTTTGTTGAGTATAGGGCATCTACAAGCGGCTACTGACAAATCTCGCTTAGAAGATGAGTGACCGTCGTTCGAATTCAAGGATGAGTCAATTCTTCTAGGCTACCATGAGTTCTCATTTCTTTTATGTCCACACTTCCAGACTTAGACAATTCTATTAGTTATTAGTATAGTAGATGGGGTTATATCCCTTCTTGTTTAGACTTGTTGAACTATAGATGTTTTGGTACATTGACTTTCAAGTTGTAGGTTATTTCTTCTGCATTGTTTAGTTCGTTGTTAGACTTTTATTGGAGTTTCTGGAACTCCTTATTTATTTTCTTAGTATTTAACTTGCTTCCGTAACTTAAATGCCTTAGTTTTTGTTTAGTTCCTTGGTTTGAGTTGTAGTAGTGGTTCTCCCAACGGAGAGTTAGTGTGGGTGCCAATCTCGATAGTCGGGGTCGTGACAAAGTTGGTATTAGAGTCTAGGTTCATTGATTGTGACACCCTGGAAATTAAAAGACTAAACTAAGGCCTTAAGCTAGGGTTCTAAGGTTTGATGTATGAGGAATAGAGTCATAGATGATACTTTATGTGCTTAGAATGATAGGGTTAGTGGTTGAACGTCAAGGTATGTGTTAGGTCCCGTAATTTAGAAGGTCATCTAAGGATTGGTATAGGGTTGCAAAGACAAAGGCCAAGGCCAAGGGGGCAAAGCCTTAGCTAAGGGCCAAGGCGTCCCAACCTTGGCAAAGTTCTGCCTCAAGACCACGACCACTTTCACAGCCAATGGTCTTGACCACAGACCGTGAAGTGGTCCGTAAAGTCTCCTTAGTTTGGTGGGAGCCAAGGTCCTTAGGCCTAGCTACTGCCTAAGGGACCACGACCATCACCACGACCAGTTGGCTTGACCACGGACCGAGGGAGGTCTCGTGGACTTCCCTTAGCCTCAAGTGAGGTTGCCAAGTGAAGGCAGGCCACTGGTCAATGGACCACTGGCATCACCACCGGCCGTGGTGCCCTTGACGAACCGTCCAAATGGGCGTTGTCCCTGAATAGGGCCTGCCAAGTTAGGATCAATTATGTAAATTCCTATTTAGTTAGTTTTATATGGGGGATCATTTTATATGGATTTTATACATATATATAAAGTCTTTTAAGTCATTAAACACCCCAAATAAGTCATTCTAAATCAAAACCCAATTCACTCCTCTCTTAAATATTTCTCTCTCCAAGAAAGACCTTCACTGAAACAGTAACTAGGGCTTCACGCTAAGGTCAAGAACAAAGGTTCCATTGCTAAAGGCTTGTGATAGGGCATTTATTAAGGTATGTTTATCTCTTCCTCTATGGATTCTTCCACCCATATAGCCCCCTTATTAATCCCCCAATTGTAGATCAAAAACCCAATTCTAACTAGGGTTCTTCTTACATTGTGGGTAGGATGTGGGTATGATTCCATTCTAGTGGATAATACCTAATTATGGTTGATTTAGCTTTGTTTAGTGATATTATGATGAATTTATGTGATTACTATGGTAAACCCTAGTCTAAATCGATGAATGTGATATTTGTGGGTTTATGCAATTAGAGGTCAAATTGAAGGTTCAAAAGTGATTTTCTTAAATCAATGACATGAGTAGTATTTGTTCAAGGTTAGGAACATACCATTATGAATTGAACTAGACTTTATTGAGTATGATGGATCTTGACTAGTAAAGATGGAATCGATTCTTTATGATGAATTATGACTAGGAATCACCTAGTAATGAGGAGTGTGATGAGAATTGCTTAAGATGAAGCTTATTACTTGAATGTATTGTAATCTAGATATGAATGATGATAGAATGAAGTAAATCTTTGAGAGTAAGGCTTGTAGTCATGAATGTTGAATCACTAAGGCTTTAAGTGTAGAGTCAATATGATGAATAGAAGTCTAATAGGTGGATTTGGGGTGAAAGGCCTATACTCACCTAATCTACCTTATGAATGCTTAAAGGTATGAAGTGATAGAATCACTTGAAAATGGATTGGTTTTCAAGGACATCCTTCCATGAGATATGAATGTTAAGCAAGGCTTAACAAGTAAACCTTAGGGTGTATGCTTGGCTCCAAGTGGATATTGTAGATGAGATGGAGTGTCACACAAGATAGGGTTAGGGCTCCAAGTAGAAAGGAGAACCACACCTAGTTGATGTAAGGACTATCCAAGAAAAAGGGGGAACTATTACGTAGTAAAGTGTGGTTTTCCCAAAGTTAGGTCTCATGAGATGGAAACCTTCACATAGTCGAGTTAAGGTTTCTAGTATCAATCTCCAAATCCAATGAACTTAGACATGCTTGAAGAAGCATCTCATAGTGTTCTAAATCATAATTGAACTAAGACTTACTTAATAAAGTACCTCGTAGTGCTCAAGAGTATGAATGGACTTAGACATGCTTAAGGTAGTATCTCATAGGGTCCATGTAGATGATGAACTAGACATGCTAAAAGTAGTATCTCATAGGGTTCAATCTAATAATGAACTAAGATGTACTTAAGAGAGTACCTCATAGTGTTCTAAAGTTAAAGATAGGAACTAGGCTCCAAATCAAGAAGTATTAGTATGAGGACCTAAAAATAGTACTTAGCATGGGTAGTATTATGGGGTGCTATTTGTGCATTGCACAAGTATGACTTAGGGTCATTCAAGAAAGAGTTCTTATGAGTGATGTATTTTAAGATAAGATTGTGCTATAGTAGCCATCCATGATATGTTTGACTAAGGATGGTAGTTCCCTTGTCTATATGAAGTAAGATAAAGAGAGAGACTATAAGAGGGTAAGTATGACTGTGTTGACTTCTAAGTGTTACACAAGTATGCCTTGAGGTTACTTAGGAGTATGATACCCTTATGGTAAAAAAGCTTAAGAGTTGACCATATATAGGCTATGATTAAGATGACTAAAAAGGGATACTTGGCTTGGGTGGTATTATGGGATGCTATTCTTACTTTGCACTTGTATGCTTTTGAGGTTACTTGAGAATGGTGCTATTATGGTATAGATGATTAAGAGTAAACTATGCTTATATGAATATGACTTATCTCCTATTCTCATTACTTATGTCTTATGTTGGCTTATGATTATATGATGTTTATGTTGGAGATTATGCTATGATTATGTTATTATCTCTTATGCTTATGTCTTATGTTGACTAACCATCTTGAGATGCTCTTATGATATTGTGCTAGCTTTCATACTTGGTACATTTTGTACTAATGCATATTGCCTACATTCTAACCAAATGTAGGGTTTCGGAGATTGAGTTGCTTTGGAGGCTAGTTTGCTAAGGTGAAAGAAGAGTTGAAGAATTGGTAAGTCCTCATAACTTCGAGGACAAACCCCTTATGTTTCCTTTATGTCATTTTCCTTATGTTTTAGACATTTATGTGGGCTACGTCCCAAGTCTTTTATTCAAGAGTTTTAATAGATAGTTTGAGACAAAGAGTTAGTAAAGACTTCTGCTTGTTTATGGATAGTGTTTTCGATTGTATGGTTAAAAGAAGTTTTAAATTTTACTGTATTTTCTATAATATTATGTTATGATTTTGCTAAGGTCTTGAATGCGACCCCTTCGGGGTCCAGTACGCCATGATGCGTCTAGGGGGTACCCCTGGCACAAGGTTTAGAATGGTTCTAAGATTGTATCAAAACATGTCTAGTAGAGTCTTGTTCATAAGTGTGAAGTGTGCCACATTTATGAATAGGAGGCTATTAGATGTTTAGGAAATCTCATTTCTTCATTGTCTAAAGTCGTGCCATCGAGTTTAGATCTAGTAGGTCTTTTATGCCTAACCTTTGCCCTTTGGTTTTTCAGGTTATGGCTAATACTAGGGCTAATGCTAGGAGGGATGATAAAGACAATAGAGAACAAGAGGTTCTTCCACAATTCCCAAACCAAGCTTCTCCTCAAGTTCCAAATGACCCTCCAATTGGGAATGTCACCCTAATGGATTTTAGGGCTTTTATGAAATTGTTAGATCAAACCTTGATGGTGCAAGCCAATAGAGATGTTATGGCTCCGGCAAACCCAATGAGGGGCATGGGTGTTTCTAGAGTAAGGGAGTTTTAGAGGATGAACCCTCCGAAGTTTTATGGGTCCAAGATGGAAGAAGATTCTCAAGGTTTTATAGATAAGGTGTATAAGGTGTTTGCCATCATGGGCTTGACTACGGTAGAGAAAGCGGAACTAGCCACTTATCAATTGAGGTATATAGCTCAAATATGGTATGAACAATGGAATGATAGTAGGCCGGTAGAAGCGGGCCCAATAGAGTGGGAAGGGTTTAAAGAAGCATTCCTAGATAGGTTCTTTCCCCTAGAGTTGAGGAAATTTAAGATGCAAGAATTCATTAACCTTTGTCAAGGAGGTATGAGTGTGGAGGAGTATGCTCTTAAGTTCACCCAACTATCCAAGTATGCTCCAACTTTAGTGGCCGACTCAAGGGCTAGAATGAATAAATTCATGATGGGAGTGTCTGAATTGGTAGAAAATGAGTGTCGTTCGGCAATGCTTATCCCTAGTATGAATATTTCAAGTCTCATGGTTCATGCCAAACAAATTGAGGAACAAAATCTTAAGAAGATGAATAGGGAGGGGAAAAGAGCGAGAACCAATGATAGGAATGTTCCCAATGCTAAGTCTGATGAGCAAGGTAGGTCTAAATCAAGACCAAAGTATTTTGGCTAAGAATCCTCATTTCCTAAGCCTAGTTTCACCAAGTGTGGGAGGAATCATTATGGTAAGTGCCTAGCCGGCATGGATGATTGCTATGGGTGTGGAAAGGATGGGCACAAAGTGAGATTTCCCGGTTCTTAAGGCCAAAGTAAGAGAGGGTAAGAAAGTTGTGTTGATAAGGATCCTCAAAAAAAGAATATGTTTTATGCTCTCCAATCTAGAGAAGATCAAGAGTGATCTCCTCATGTCCCTTCCGGTATGTGTTTTTGTTTTAGTAAATTTCTGGATTTATTGTCTTTTGTGACTTGTTATGATGGGCTTGAAGTTGTCTTTATTATGAGTAATGCTTCATTGTTGCCTTATGTTATGAATTATGTTTAGAAAAACTTGTGTAGGCTTACTCCCAAGGGGGAGATAGTGTGCCTATCTAAGGAGGTCATTTTGTGATTATGTGTTGCCATGAATTCCTTACATGCATGTTCATGAAAATGCTTAGGTCTTGTTAGAGATGACTTATATGCATTGTTTTCCTCATGTTGTAATGCATTGACTAGAGTTGCATATAGACTTCATGAGGTGAGTATTTGAGCATGCCTTAGTTTTGAAGTTGAAAGATTCCTCCTTGAAATGAATGCTTTTTAAGAGTAAATTGCATATGGGCTGCATGAGAGTATGTTCAGCATGATATGATTAGGAGATGGTAGTTCCTCCTTGAATATGACTAGTTATGAGAATGTCTTGCATAAATGGGTTGTCGATGAAGTTCTTACTTCCTTTTGGTGCATTGAGTATGTTGGTGGGAATTGAAGTTTTCCTCATTGGTTGTGTACATTTAGATGTATTGCATGCATGATGGGCTGCAAGTCTAGAGTCATTTCCTTTAAGAAGTGTTCAGAATCTTCATTTGAGGACAAATGTTCCTAAGAGGGAGATATTGTAATGCCCCAAAAATTAGTAGACTAAACTAGGGCCTTAAGCTAGGGTTCTAAGGTTTGATGTATGAGGAATAGAGTTGTAGATGAGACTCTTCGTTCTTAGAATGAGAGGGTTAGTGATTGAACATCAAGGTACGTGTTAGACCCCATAATTTAGAAGGTCATCTAAGGATTGGTATAGGGTTGAAAGGAAAAAGGCCAAGGCCAAGGGGGCAAAGCCTTAGCCAAAGGCCAAGGCCAAGGGGGCAAAGCCTTTGCCAAAGGCCAAGGCTGCCCAACCTTGGCCAAGTTCTTCCTCAAGACCACGACCACTTTCACGGCCAGTGATCTTGACCACAGACCGTGAAGTGGTCTGTGAAGTCTCCTTAGGTTGGTGGGAGCCAAGGTCCTTAGGACTAGCTACTGCCTAATAGGCCACGACCATCACCACAGCCCGTTGGCTTGACCATAGACCGTGGGAGGTCTCGTGGACTTCCCTTAGCCTTAAGGGAGGTTGTCAAGCTAAGAAGGGGCCACTAGTTAATGGACCATGGGCACCACTGCGGGCTGTTGTACCCTTGACGGACCGTCCAAGTGAGCATGGTCCCCGGACGGGGGCTGCCAAGTTAGGGTCAATTATGTAAATTCCTATTTAGTTAGTTTTATATGGGTTTTATACATATATATAAAGTCTTTCAAGTCATTAAACACCCCAATTAAGTCATTCTAAATCAAAACCCAAATCACTCCTCTCTTAAATATTGCTCTCTCTAAGAAAGACCTGTATTGAAGAAGAAGCTAAGGTCAAGAACAAAGGTTCTATTGCTAAAGGCTTGTGCTAGGGCATTGATTAAGGTATATTTATCTCTTCATCTATGGTTTCTTCCACCCATAGAGCCCCCTTAGTAATCCCCCAATTGTAGATCAAAAACCCAATTCAAACAAGGATTCTTCTTACATTGTGGGTAGGATGTGGGTATGATTCCATTCTAGTGGATAATACCTAATTATGGTTGATTTAGCTTTGTTTAGTTATATTATGATAAATTTATGTTATTTCTTTGGTAAACCCTAGTGTAAATCGATGAATGTGATATTTGTGGATGTATGCCATTAGAGGTCAAATTGAAGGTTCAAAAGTGATTCTCTTAAATCAATGACATGAGTAGTATTTTTTCAAGGTTAGGAATATATCATTATGAATTTAACTAGCCTTTATTGAATATGATGGACTTGTAAAGATGGAATTGAGTCTTTATGGTGAATTATGACGTGGAATCACCTAGTAATGAGGAGTGTGATGAGAATTGCTTGAGATAAAGCTTATTACTTGAATGTCTTGTAATCTAGATATGAATGATGATAGAATGAAGTAAATCTTTGAGAGTACGGCTTGTAGTCATGAATGTTGAATCACTAGGGCTTTGAGTGTAGAGTCAATATGATGAATAGAAGTCTAATAGGTGGATTTGGGGTGAAAGGCCTATACTCACCTAATCTACCTTATGAATGCTTGAAGGTATGAAGTGATAGAATCACTTGAAAATGGATTGGTTGTCAAGGACATCCTTCCATGAGATATGAATGTTAAGGAAGGCTTAACAAGTAAACCTTGGGGCATATGCTTGGTTCTAAGTGGATATTGTAGATGAGATGGAGCACAAGATAGGGTTCCGGCTCTAAGTATAAAGGAGAACAACACCTAGTTGATGTAAGGACTATCCAAGATAAAGGGGGAACTCTTACATAGTAGAGTGTTGGTTTTCCAAAAGTTAGGTCTCATGAGATGGAAGCCTTCGCATAGTTGAGTTAAGGTTTCAAGTAGCAATCTTCATATCCAATGAACTTAGACATGCTTGAAGAAGCACCTCAAAGTGTTCTAAAGTATAATTGAACTAAGACTTAATGAAGTACCTCATAGTGTTCAAGAGTGTGAATGGACTTAGACATGCTTAAGGTAGTATTTCATAGGGTCCATGTAGATGATGAACCTATACATGCTAAAAGTAGTTTCTCATAGGGTTCAATCTAATAATGAACTAAGATGTACTTAAGAAAGAACCTCATAGTTTTCTAAAGTTAAAGAGAGGAACTAGGTTCCAAATCAAGAAGTATTAGTATGAGGACCTAAAAGTAGTACTTAGCATATGTAGTATTATGGGGTGATATTCGTGCATTGCACAAGTATGACTTAGGGTAATTCAAGAAAGAGTTCTTATGAGTGATGTATTTTAAGATAAGGTTGTGCTATAGTGGCCTTCCATGATATGTTTGACTAAGGATGGTAGTTCCCTTGTCCATATGAAGTAACCTAAAGAGTGAGACTATAGGAGGGTAAGTATGATTGTGTTGACTGCTAGATGATACTAAGTGTGAATGGTATTATGGGATGCCTTTCATGCATTGAACAAGTGTGCCTTAAGGGTACTTAGGAGTATGATACCCTTATGGTAAAAAAGCTTAAGAGTTGACCATATATATAGACTATGATTAAGATGACTAAAAAAAGATACTTGGCTTGGGTGGTATTGTGGGATGCTATTCTTACTTTGCACTTGTATGCTTTTGAGGTTACTTGAGAATGGTGCTATTATGGTATAGATGATTAAGAGTAAACTATGCTTATATGAATATGACTTATCTCATATGCTCAGTACTTATGTCTTATGTTGGCTTATGATTATATGATGTTTATATTGGAGAATATGCTATGATTATGTTATTATCTCTTATGCTTATGTCTTATGTTGACTAACCATTTTGAGATGCTCTTATGATATTGTGCTAGCTTTCATACTTGGTATATTTTGTACTAATGCATATTGCCTACATTCTAACCAAATATAGGTTTTCGGAGATTGAGTTGCTTTGGAGGCTAGGTTGCTAAGGTGCAAGAAGAGTTGAAGAATTGGTGAGTCCTCATAGATTCGTGGACAAACCCTTTACGTTTCCTTTATGTCATTTTCCTTATGTTTTAGACATTTATGTGGGCTGCGTCCCAAGTCTTTTATTCAAGAGTTTTAATAGATGGTTTGAGACAAAGAATTAGTAAAGATATCTGCTTGTTTATGGATAGTGTTTTCGATTGTATGGTTGAAAGAAGGTTTAAATTTTCCCATAGCTTCTATGATCTTATGTTATTATTTTGCTAACAGCTTGTATGCAACCCCTTCGGGGTCAAGTACGCCATGTTACGTCTAGGGGGGTACCCCTGGGTCATGACATTAATCTCAATGTACCAAAACGAGTCTAGTAGAGTCTCGCGGAATGGTATAAGGACGCCTTTACTTTTCTTCGAAAGGCTATAGGACTTTAGGAAATCTCTCTATTTTCTCTTGTCTCTTTTCATGCTATGACTTGATTCTAATTGGTTTCTGACGATTGAAATTGGTATTTAACCTCCTTCACTCTCTATCCGCAGATGGTTAATACTAGATTCAACAGTGTTTGGCCCGTAGCTCCCATCAATGCTCTAGCTTTGGAATATGCACAATAGGTCGCGGTTGAGGCAACGGTATAGGAAAAGCTAGGGGTAAAGGTCGTGGAAGAGTAGCGCCTACTGGAAATGAAGCTCTTGTTGAGTATGCTCATGTGAATGAGAACCCTCATGCGCATCATAAAGAGTTTGAAGAGGAGAATGTTGAGGATGTGGGACAAGAAGAAGAGGTGCAGGCTGAGACTACCGATGTTCCCCCCCCCCCCCCCACCATTGACCCAGTGCTAGCTCGATAGATCATGTCATTCTTGAAGGGGTTAGTTGGTCCTGGAGTGCTTCCTTCTGCTCAAGCAACTAAAGCTCCTACAAATCCTCTTGTCGCTAGCACTGCGCTCAAGGTGGGTGGGACTGGAGGTAATGATGCTTTCTTCCATCCTTTGTTGGGTTCTGTTATGACTGGTAATGAGCATGAAATGTTGACTAAGTTTTTGAAGCTAAAGCCTTCTGTGTTTCTTGGTTCTGAGAATGAGGATGTTTATGAGTTCACCTTAGATAGTTATGAGAGGCTTCATAAGTTGGGAATTGTCCATCAGTATAGGGTTGAGTTTGTGTCCTTTCAACTTCAAGGTGAGGCTAAGCAGTGGTGGAGAGCTTATATGGAATGCAGATCTTCTACTTTACCTCCACTTACTTGGACCCAGTTTCATGCTCTGTTATTGGAGAAATATATGCCTAGGACTTTGAGGGATCGCAAGAAGGATGAGTTCATGGCTTTGGAGCAAGGTGGTATAACTGTGGCTGCTTATAAGGCAAAGTTCCATGCTTTGTCTAGATATGCTACTCAATTGGTGACTACTGAGAAAGAGAGAATCTGGTTATTTATTAGGGGATTAAATTATGAGTTGCAAGTATTATATGTTCATATGATTTCTATAGGGAGGAGCTTCAATGAGTTAACAGATGTGATAAGAAAGTGGAGAGGGTGAGGTGAGTCGGTCAAGCTAAGGCATGGGTAAAAAGGGCCAAGAACTCGGGTAACTTTCAAGGTTCTTATTCCAAGGGGTCCAGAAGGCCAACGCTTGCACCCAATCCAATTCAGTCCGCTATGCCCACCTCTGCAGGTAGTTACTCTGAAACTCCATCACATAATTTTTAGGATAGCCAGGGAGTCGCGCCTTCGACCAGTGGCAAAACATCTTTTAATCGTACTTATTACAACTGTGGAGAACCTGGGCATATGAGGAGATATTGTCCCCACCCACGTGTGTTTGAGTCCGTGCAATAGCAAACTAGAGAAGTGGTACCCACAGGAAATGCTAATAATGGTAGAGGGTGTCCATAAGTTAGGTGATGCTGTAATCAGCGAGGCCGTGGAGGTAGAGGAAATGGTAATGCAGGCAGGGGTAATGCGCAACCAGGTAGGGAACTGGTTCGTCAAGATGATAAGGCTCAGTGTTATGCCTTTCCGAGCAAGAATGAGGCAGAAGGCTCTGTGCGGTGATCACAGGTACTATTCTTGTCTGTGACCGAATGGCTAATGTGTTATTTGATTCGGGTTCTACTTATTCTTATGTATCTGTGCGATTTACCTGAGAGTTTCATATGATTTGTGATATACTTGATGCCCCTATCCATATTTCTACCCCAGTTGGAAAGTCAGTCATAGTTACCCGTGTCTATCGTGTTTGTCCTATTTTTTTAATGGGTTTCCAGACTTGGGCTGATTTGATGATTTTGGATATGACTGACTTTGACATAATCTTAGGTATGACTTGGTTGTCCCCCTGTTATGCCGTACTTAATTGTAATTCTAAGTCCGTAACTCTAGAAATTCTGGGAAGGGAAAAGTTATAGTGGGAAGGGGTATACAAGCCTAAGCGAATTAAGATCATATCCTCCATTCAGGCTAAAAAGTTGATAGGGCAAGGTTGTTTGGCTTATTTGGCTCATATTAGGGATGTTGAGATTGAGGCTCCATCCATTGGGTCTATTCCTATGGTGTTGAAATTTATAAAAGTGTTTCCTAATGATTTGTATGGTATGTCTTTGGATAGAAATATAGATTTTTGCATTGATTTAGAGCCTGGTATGTGTCCCATTTCTATCCCTCTGTATTGCATGGCTCCGACAAAACTAAGAGAGTTTAAGGCTCAAATCCAAGAACTTTTTGATAAATGATTTATTCATCCTAGTGCTTCCCCATGGGGTGCCCCAGTTTTGTTTGTTAAGAAAAAGGATGGTAGTATAAGAATGTGTATAGATTACCGACAATTGAATAGGGTCACTATTCTAAATAAGTATCCCTTGCCTCGAATAAATGATCTTTTTGACCAATTGCAAAGTCCATCAGTTTTATCTAAGATTGATCTAAGATCCAATTACCATCAATTGAAAATTAGGCTTGAGGATATGCCCAAGACGTCGTTTAGAACTCGCTATGCGCACTATGAGTTTTTGTTATGTCGTTTGGTTTGACCAATGCGCCTACAACTTTCATGAGTTTGATGAATGGGGTGTTCAAACCGTTCCTTGATTCATTTGTTATCGTGTTTATTGATGATATTTTGGTCTATTCAAAAAGTGAGAAAGAGCATGCCGACCATCTTTGTAGTGTTTTGGGTGTTCTTGGCAAGCAAAAGTTATATGCTAAATTTTCTAAGTGTGAATTTTGGTTGAAATTGGTTGCATTTTTGGGGAATGTAGTTTCAAAAGAAGGGGTAATGGTAGATCCCAAAAAGATTGAGGCGGTTAAGAATTGGGTTCAACCAAGTTCTGTGACTGAAGTTAGGATTTTTTTAAGGCTTGCTAGTTACGTAGATTTGTGAATAATTTTGTTTCCATTACCACTCACTTGACTAACTTGACCAAAAAGGAGGTACCTTTCGAATGGACTAAAAAGTGTGAAGTGTTTACTGATCTTCATAGTTTGAAGCATGTGTTCACTCAAAAGGATCTAAATTTGAGGCAGCGAATGTGGATGGAGTTACTTAAAGATTATGATGTAACATTCAATACCATTCGGGCAAGGCTAATGTGGTGGTAGACGCTTTGAGTCGAAAAGCGGTAAGTATGGGTAGTTTAGCTTGCTTGAATGTATCCAAGCGACCTTTGGCTAAGGAAATTCATACCTTAGAGTCTAAGTTCATGCAGCTGGGCATCTCATAAAGAGGTGGGGTGTTAGCTAGCATTGAAATGAGAGTCACATTCATTAAAGAGATCAAAGTCCAACAATTTAAGGATAAGAATTTGGAGAAGCTTATAAAGAAGACTGCGAATGGTAAAGCACAAAAGGCCACTCTTGATACGGATGGTGTGCTCAATTTTAAAGGAAGAATTTGTTTTCCTAGAGTAGATGACTTGATTGAGAAATTGTTGGCAGAGTCTCATGGTTCGCGATGTTCTATTCATCCAGGTGTAACCAAGATGTATAGAGATCTTAAGTGAAGTTATTAGTGGTTGGGCATGTAGAAGGACATAGCGGAGTTTGTGGCGAAGTGTCAAAATGGTCAACAAGTGAAGTATGAACATCAAAGGCCTGCAAGTTTGCTTCAGAGAATGCCAATTTCGGAATGGAAGTGGGAAAGAATAGCCATGGATTTTGTAGTTGGTCTTCCCAAGACTTTGGGGAAGTTTTATTTTATTTGGGTAGTGGTTGATAGATTGACTAAGTCAGCCTATTTTATTCCGATAAGAATAGATTATAATGCTAAGCAATTGGCTAAGGTTTATCTCATAGAAATAGTGAGGTTGCATGGGGTGCCCCTCTCTATCATCTCAGACTGTGGTATCCAATTCACATCCAAGTTTTGGAGGAAATTACATGATGAATTGGGAACACAGCTCACCTTTAGTATAGCCTTCCATCCACGAATAGACGACCAGTCAGAGAGGACTATCCAAGTGTTAGAAGACATGTTGAGGGCATGTGTGATTGATTTTTGAGGGCATTGGGACAAATTCATACCTTTGTGTGAGTTCTCCTATAATAATAATAGTTATCACTCTAGCATAAATATGGCACCATTTCAGAAACTCTATGAGAGGGAATGTAGATCACCCATAGGATGGTTCGAGGCTGGGGATATGAAACCTTTGGGGGTTGATTTAGTGAAGGATGCTCAAGATAAGGTGAGGAATATTCAAGCTAAGCTTTTAGCAGCTCAGAGTAGACAGAAGAAGTATGCGGATCATAAGGTAAGAGACATGGTGTTTCAAACTGGTGAGAATTTTATTCTTAAGGTATCACCCATGAAAGGGGTGATGAGATTTGGCAAGAAAGGTATGCTACGTCCGCAATACATTGGTCCATTTGAGATTCTTGAATGTGTGGGACGAATAGCGTACAAATTGGCTTTACCTCCTAATTTATCTGGAGTTCATCTGGTATTTCATGTGTCCATGTTGAAGAGATATCATGGTGACGGGGATTATATCATAAAGTTAGACTTAATTGTGTTAGACAAGGACCACCAATATGAGGAGGAACCGATTGCAATTCTTGATCGTGATGTGCATAAGTTGAGGACCAAGGAGATTAAGTCCGTGAAAGTTCAATGGAAGCATCGTCCAGTTGACGAAGCTACTTGGGAAATCAAGAGAGACATGCGAAACAAGTATCCCCAATTGTTCGTCGATTCAAGTACTACTTCATTCTTCCTTAGCTTATTTTTCCTAAGTTTTGTCATTCAAGGATGAGTGATGGGTAAGTTTTGTCATTCAGGGATGAGTGATGGGTAAATTGGTATCTATTGTAACGACTTGTTCTCATCGTTATAGAAAACCCAATGGGAGAAAATTTGGGGCCGGAAAAACTTTTTTGTAGTATTTGGATTTTCGCAACCTAGTTCAAATTTGGACGAAATCGTAGTATTTAAGGTTTAGGGATATCTGGTAACAATCGGGAGAATTATTTATGATTTTGATTACATGAGTAGTTAGATGACTTGTAAAGGAACCCGTACGACTTTACGGAATTGAATTCGAGCGAGTAGAACTCCCGAAATTGATCTTACCGTAAAGGGTATTTTCTGAGTGTCGTTGGTTAGAGGTGTGTTGTGAAATGGGGATTTTTGAATTCTTTAAATAACTCTCGTGCAACTCGATTTTGCAGGGCCGTTTTAGCGGGACGGTGGTCGTTGTGGCAGGCTCGACGCAAGTTAAGGTCGTTAATAAACCCCAAAACGACCTTATATGGCACTTTTCGATCTTTAGAGCTAAGGAACGAACCTCAAGCGACTCCTACTCATTTTTCACCATTATTGAGACTAAAGGTAAGATTTTCACTCCCAGAATCCATTTTTCGATTCGTAGAACTTAATATAATGGGTGAATATTGATGGGGAGGGTTTTGTTATAGATTCTATTGTGGAAACAACCCTAATTTGGTTAATTGGGATCATGGGTTTGATCTAAGGTTCATAGAATTGTTAGTAATTCGAGTAATTAGTGGTTGTTTATTGATTCTCGTATTCTATTGATTATTTGTAGACCAAGAACAAGCGGAATGAATCCGAAAAGGGAAGGATCAAGTTTCTTAGGGTTTGAAGCTTGTTTCGAGGTAGGTGATGGTTGTGATTTTATGATTGTGTGATGTATGTTTGTTCTTGCTTCATTATGATACATGTACGTATATGAATGTTGCATTATTGATCACACTTGTTGTAAATGAGATAGATAAATGATGGTTACCATGAAATCATGGCTTAATTGTATAATCTTGAGGATATACTTGTGATTGTGATTGTGGTGTGTTGAATGGATCGGATGCCACGTTCCGGCATAACTAACTTGGATCGGTTGCCACGTTCCGGCATAAATATGGGATTGGTTGCCACGTTCCGGCATAACTATTGGATCGGGTACCACGTTTCGGTATGCTAACTGTTTGGGTTTGGGTTCCATGAGAGGACCAATGATTTGACATAACTGTATAATTGAGAAGTGTGAAATGCTCTGTTGTTCTTAAATGTTCATAATATTGTACATGTTTGTTATATGCATGTGATTGTAATGTTGTATTGACTTTCTTTTGTTACACTTAGTGGGATAGCCGCGTGATCCTATCAGTACACTATGGTTGTATACTGATACTGTACTTGCTCTTATTTTTATTGAGTACATGGCATCTTTAAGAGGTTACTGACAGACCTCTCTTAGAAGATGAGTGATCGTCGTTCGAATTCAAGGGTGAGCCAATTCTTTCGGGCTGCCATGAGTTCTCATTTTGTTTATGTCCACATTTTTGGACTTCGACAGTTTATTTGTTATTAGTACATTAGATGGGGTTGTATCCCTTCTTGTTTAGCCTTGTTGAACTGTAGATGTTTTGGTACATTGACTTTCAGTTTCTAGGTTGTTTCTTCCGCATTGTTTAGTTCATTGTTAGACTTTTGTTGGAGTTTATGAGAACTCCCTATTTATTTCCTTAGTATTTAACTTTCTACCGTAACTTGTATGTCTTAATTTTGGTTTGAGTTGTAGTAGTGGTACTCCCACCGGAGAGTTAATGTGGGTGCCAATCACGACGATCGGGGTCGTGACAGGTGTAGTTATTATAATAATTATATAATTCAACAATAATATGCAAAAATCATTTTTCCAGTTGATAATGCACACGACATTAAGCAAAAATATTATTATTATTAACAATGATGATTTTAGAAAAATTTAAAATAGTTATTCACTCCTACGTGACAATCTAATGTCAAGGCACTTGGTAGTTTTAGAACAACGTTTAAACAAACGAATAAAAAACTTATAAACAACAAAATTAACTATTTGATTAGAAAATAAACTAAAAATTTCATGATAAAATTAAATAAAAAACCAAACAATTTATGAAAAAAGTAAGAAAAAGAAAACATTAATAAATAATTTGTTGAAAAACATAGATCAAATATTTTTAAGAAAATAAGATAAAAATCAGGAAAAAAGCTAACCTAAATCATTCCTAAACTTCCCTCACCGACTTACCTAACTGCCTAAATCTCTTAAAACTCAACTATATATGTTAATCTTCTACCTATACAATAGGAAAGACAAAAGTATCACATATCGTAATCATCAAAATAATCAAAATTTGAGTTTAAGAAAATAAATTTAAATATTCAAATCAGTATTTTGTAAATAGAAAAAACACATGTCATCAAAAGAAATGTTTTCGAATTATCATTTCTTAAAAAAATGAATTGAAAATATTATAAACCTGTATTTTACAAAATAGTGCCACGTGTCATCAAAATAATTCTCGAATTTTCAGGTTTATAAAAATAATTAACTCCAAAAAAATTTTAATTTTAATTTGATGAATGATTATGTAAAAATATGCCATATGAAACTTCTAAAAACAAAAATTAACAGTTATATATTATTAATAATTTGCAGACTTTCTAAAAAAATATTAATTAAAAAAATACTAAGAAATTACAAATCAGCTAAATGCAGGTAGTCTATTCTCTCATTTCCCTTCACTTCATGTAAACTTTACTTATTAATTAATTTGTAGATTTTTTTAAATCTTTTAAACTCACCAGCAAAAATAATAATTTTAACTTCCCTTTTTTGTTATATAGAGATAAAATGATTTGTAACTATCCTTGTTAATATCAACAACATTATTTTTCAGCGATAAGATGATATGTAAATACTCTTATTAATCTTAACATCAAATGATTTTTAAATTTTTTTTATATTGATAAATAATTTTGAACTTAAAATATACCGATCTCAATTTGTGGTGTAGTTATTATTTCTCTAGCAACCTAACATATTGAGAAGATTTTCATAAAATGGATGATGATTTGCAAAGTGCTATTTTCTTATTTTATTTTTTTATCAACTTTATCTTATCATTTCTATATTTTGTGATAGTGAAAAACTTACAAGATAACAAAAAATACAAGATTACAATTGAAAATAAAATTGAAGAAATAAATCCCTTCAGGCTGAGGCAAGGATATAATAAAATTGAAGAAATAAATCTCTTCAGGCTGAGGTGCGGATATCTCGCTCTCTTTAAGGAGATTCAAGCCCACTACAACAAATGTTTTCACCGGTCCAGCAGTAGTTCTTCTTGACTTGTCCCCTCCAGGATACAACAGCCTTATCACAATATATAACTCAACAACTCTTGACAAGAGTTGAGTCCAAAGCTCCACAAAAAAAACACCTCTTTCAACTAATAAGAACTCTCTTTTTTGACTAACTTTTATGCACTCTATCTTTTCTTGTGTGTTATATATCTCCCAAACCAAATGAAAACCACCACTATTTATACTAGAAGAAGTCTTCCTAGCAATGAATAGGAAGATAATGATCTTAGGAGTTACATATGTTACAAAGAATAATGGGAATAAAGAGTGAAATAAAGTATTGCATCCAATGCCACTAACGGGTAGAATGAAGAGTTGCTCAATGGCATAATAATGTCAGAAACGGCAGAATCAATGTAATTAAGCCTCATAATACATTGTTCCAAGGATGATGCAAAAGAGACTAACGTTCTAGAAATGAAATGTGCATCTTAGGTATAATTTTATAATATTAAAATGCTTCAAAACCAACATTTTCATTCTATCTTATAAAATTTCACCACGTGCATTTAAATCTACGATAAATATTGATATTATTATTTTCAAAATTTTGAATTAGAATTGATTTAAAATGAATTTTCATATATGTTTTCACTTTATACTCATAATATCTTGTTGGTGGTGCTTATAATAAACTTAATATAATTAATATTAGAAATAATATATTAATTATTTAAAATTATTTTAAAAGTTTTTAATACTAAAGTCTAAAATTATTTGTCATTGTTAAGTTAAACATATTTACTAAAGAATAAAATCTACACATATTTAGAAAAATTAAACAAATCTTAAAATCCATAAATAAAAGAAGAGACTTATAGTAAATCAAAGGAGTGGAAGATGATCCATTATTTACAGCTTTCAATTTTTTATTTACATTGAATATAATTTATTTTTATGTGGTATAGTATTAATTTGATAATTTATTTTTATGTGGTATATATTAATTTGATTATAGTATCTTTTATTTAATTGATCACTCAAATTCAGTATATTGTACGTTCTTATTTTATGAAATTGTATTGGATTAAATGAAAATCGTCTTATTTTGCAGAATTAAACGAGAGAAGAGTGTGCTAAAGAGGTTGCAACATATTTTGTAAATTATATTTAGATTTTAGCAAAAAGTAGATATGATTTTTTAAATACTACATTTTAGATTGATCTATGAATTTATAATTTAATTAATTAGCACAAATATCAATTGAACACATGCTACATATGCTATTAATCTTCATTATACCAGAAGGAGAAGTTAGAATAACATTTAGTGTCTTTGAAGAACATACACTCATTACACATAAATTAGGGTAAATTTTTGTTAGCATTAAATGTATATATAAAATTTAAAAATTATATATAATTATACATGCACTTTTGTTACTCAATAATAATAAGTATTAGTTATTTATAAATTTCAAAATTATTATATTTTTTACAATATCCGCACAACGCGCAGGTATGTATACTAGTTTATAAAATAATAATGACACTAAATACAATTGTACTTTAATTCTTTTAATGACCGCTCGACTATATATCGTATTATTTTGTTGTACTATTTGTTGTTTCTTATACTTCAATTATTTCTTTTTCTGGACTACTTTAAACTATTTTTCCTTGAGCCGAGGGTTTACCGGAAACAACCTCTCCACCTTTGAAGTAGCGATAAGATCTGTATACACCCTCCCGAACTACACTTGGTATGCCATTGGTTTTTTTAGTGACTGAACAAAGCGGGGGCAAGATCCTAGTAAAATAAAAAAGAAAGAACCAACGATGAACCATAAGTGCGTTCTAAGACTGTCTGGTGCTATACTTTTCTAGACTAACCTATTTTAAATAGTATGAAGGGGATACATCGGTTTTCCCTTCACTCTAATGGAAGACCAAATAGAGACATGTGACACAATCTTACAGAGGGACATGTGAGTGGTTATTTAAATTTTGGACAGGCAAATATGCTCTAATTTTTGAACGGCTTGGGCACCAATATCCCAAAAGTATGACAAAAGATAAAATCTGTATACCATTTACCATGATAGTTCGAAGGTATATTTGTTCTTTTTTCCTAAAATAAAATAATCTATATCTATATCTATATCTATCTATCTATCTATATCTATACTACCTTAAAATCATGAACTTCCAAACTTGAATGTTGAATTATTATAATACCCCCAATTAAAAATACTTAATTTATTTTATTTATTAATTTAATTAATTTTATTATATTGAAAGCTTTTCAAATTAAAGGATTATGACTTTTTCAATGAGTTGTGACTTTTTCAAAGGGTTGTGACTTTTTTGACGGGTTGTAATTTTTTCAATGAGTTGTGACTTTTCCGAAGGGTTGTGATTTTTTCGAAGAGTTGTGACTTTTCTAAAGGATTGTGCCTTTTCTGATGAGTTGTGCCTTTTTTAAAGGGTTGTGATTTTTCCGATAAGCAGTGACTTTTTCAAAAGGTTGTGACTTTTTGGATAAGACACAATTAACACCTATTCATCCTACTGTTTGGTAGCTATAAATAGAGGGGTTTCCTCACACTTTTGAACTTTTCTTTAAGTTATCAACTCTTCTTCTTCTTAAAAAATCTCAAGTGTTATTAGCCAAAATTGATTAAGTTCAAAATTCAACAAAATTTGAGGTACCTCATAAGAAAAAGTTGGTGAAAAAATTGTAGAAAATCATTCATCAATTTACACTCGTATTTTTTCTTATCATTTTTATGAGTTAACAGTGATGAAAAGTTGTGGGAGAGACAATAATATTAAACAGATATGAAAAAAGGCATATGATTTGGGTAAGATATTTCTTCTTTGTTTTTTCATTTTTTATTCTTTTCCCTAAAACTAAGGAGTTTCTTCCTAATTTTGCTAAAACAATGGTTATCAACGTAGTCCATTGAATTATAAGTTTTGATGTTAAATTCACTATTTCAAAAATAGATTTTCACTTTTACTTATAATATGATTACATAGCAATGATAATAAAATAGGAAAAAGGATTCGAAAAATACTCCAATTTTGGTCGAAATTGCTGTTACGATACCAAACTTTATGGAGGACCTTTTACCCCCCTTGCACTATTTAATAGTGTATTTTAAAGGTATATATGTGTCCATGTGGACACATTACTGTTTAAAATGATGCAATATTTATGATCTCCAAGTAGGCACATATATACATTTAAAATACATTATTAAATAGTACTGGGGGTAAAAGGTTCTTTCCAAAGTTTGGTATTGTAACAATAATTTTGACCAAAGTTGGAGTATTTTCAAACCCTTTTCCCTAAAAATTAATGGAAAAAGTAAAGTGTTGGTGGCAAGAGATTTAAATCAAATGGAACACTAGAGTGAATTTAGCATTTCGTCTTCCTTCTTCATTGGCTATGTATTGTTCCATATAATTTTTCTTTATATCACTACATACACTCCTTACTAGTTATATAAAAATAGATAACAAAATAGTGATTGATCATAAAATGATCTTAAATCAAATTAATGATCTATAAATAATACTTTAAATTTTATTCATCTATTAATCTATATTATTGAAAAATTTAAATATTTTATATCATGATACAACTTCTATAAGATACTAGATACTTTCATTAGACGACAACTATATGATATGTATGTGGCAGAAAAAAGGAGAAGACTACAATTTCACAAATATCAGGTAGAAACTTAGTGAAATGAAATATTTTTCACCATAGGCGATGTTATTCATAGTTTAAAATTAAATTATTCTACTGAAGTATATATAACCATCATTCATGATAACAACCAAGTACACTTTTTTGATAAAACTAGCTCTCTATGATAGCCTTACTCAAATATTAATTGAGTAATAGTATTTTGTAAGAGATATGTTGCATATAAAGCTATAATATTGAAATATTTATGGTAATCCTTATTAGTGTCATGCACATACTAAATTTTAAGTATGAATATTTAAGACAATATCTACTTAAATGTGTACATCATTTTTGTTCATAACCTAAAGAGGAAAGGCTATTGGTGACATTTTTTGAATGGATATTTTTTTTTTCTAATTTTGTTGGTTAGATTTGTTCACAAAATTGAGCAAAGTAAGAAATAATATTATTAAAGAAATGTCACTTTCTCACATAATTAAACTTTGAATGAATTATATTGAAATGTTTTAATGATATTTGGTCATTTTGATCTCAAAATACAAGTAGCTCTATGACAATATGTATTAATAATTTAAAAATACTTGTCCTATGTTTGTTCAAGTATAATTATTTACTAAAAAGCTTTAAGTTAGTTATATTAATTGATGAACTTTCGCATATAGCCACTCAAAAATAGCCTAATTATGCTCTATAGTTATAGCGTGTTAATTACGATTTGTAGCTACATGTTATAGGGAGGAGAGTGGCGAGTGAGACTGGGAGAAGGAGGAGAGAGGCAAGCGATAGAGGGCAGAGAGTGGGAGAGAGGTGATTAAATGTATATCGGTTGGATAATTGTATATTATACATATGTATTTGTATATTCTGGCGAGAGAGATTGTGAAAGGGAGGATAGAGGCGAGCGAGATTGGGAGAGGGAGGAGAGAGGCGAGTGAAATTGGGAGAGGGAGGAGAGAGGCGAGTGAGAGAGCACAATGATTGTATAATTCACATCTCATATGTATAATTCGCAGCTACGTTTATATAATTCACGTGTTTTTGTATAATTGAGTAATATAAAGTTGAAATTACACAAATATAATAAAACTCGAATTAACAAATTGATACAAATATAAACATATGAAATTTAAACAATTATACCAAATATATTATACAAATTACATTATATAAATTATATTATACAAAATCCAAAAATTACACGTTTATACAAACTTTAAAAAGTTATACACAAAAAGATTGAATGTATATGATGACAAAACTGAAAAACCAAAGGAAATCACCGTCATATACAAATACAAACAATTGTATACAAATACAAATCAAACAAAGAATTGTTAGGTACAAATTATACGATGTGGTGAATTACATATACAAATGTAACTAATTAAACAAACTTGAAGTCACCCCATGTAATTAATGTATAATGTTAGTCGCGAGTGATAATTATAACAAACTATAGCTATAATGAGTAATTAAGTAGTACAAGTTTGCTTAACCGCATAGTTTCATATATAAATACATGTGTCTCCAAAAAAACAAAAACATGTGCTTGTATGATATTATATGCTTTAATAGTACATAAATTATAGAATAAATTATATCATGTTTACTTCTCGTTCAAAGTTGAGCAATCAGTTTTATTTTTAATTTTTAAAACTTACGCTCATAATTGATAATTTCTTTTTATTCAATAGCTATTCAGGGTTTTTGTATTTAATTTTTTTTTTATGGAACTCGCTGGTAGGATGAGCTTAATAAGGGTAAGATCTTAAAGTAAAGGCTTATTTTGGTAATAAGCTTGAGCTAAGAGATATAAAGCATAAAAATTGCTAAATGTTTTACCTTTTATTTAAAAAAGAAAAAGAATTTTTTAATATGATAAGAAAATCATGATGACATAAATAGCGACGAGAAGATAATAATTATAACAACATATTACAAATAAAACAAACATAATGAAAAGGAAAAATTAAAATGATATATCATCAGAGTTTTGCGTCACGTACAAACATGAGAGCTTTGATATCGTAGTCACACTCAAATAATTGCATGGATCTTTCCTTCAAGTCCAATTGCACACCAACTTCAGTGTGACAATTCGTATCATATAATCAAAATATTTCCATATCTTTCAAACCAAAATATACTAAAGTTGGTTTTCCCAAACCTAAATCAATATCCTGCAAAGGGAACTTGCACACACTTGAACATGCCACTTTGTCAACTTCTTTATTACCTCCCCGTTCTGGTGATCTGACACTTCCATTATATATATTAACCAATGTTGACACTATTTCATCTGGTGAAGCTTTGGCACATAAAGCAATGACTTTATTCACAGTATTCCTAATTAATATTATGAAGTTGTGTAATTCCATCTTGGTCTTCCTGCAATGAATTTTATCGGAACATCGATTCTGAAATTTCTCATAGAGTTGTTTACTTGAGGTAAAGATGATTTAGAGCGCAAATTTTAATGGAAAGTCCATTAGAAAAGACCTGAAATATCCATTTCTAGCTACTGAAATGTGGATTAAAGCCCTCCATAGGGTTGCTGTAATAATTTCAACCCTTGAAGGTTGAAAATTCAAACCTCCATCGATCATCAATGCATTGTTTTCTGAGCCTTGATAGAGCAGCTTCATGGACGAAAAATCTCTTAACAACAATATTTTCTTCTGTATTTACTACATGGATTGGCTTGAAAAGACCTGATATATCTCTGATTGGGAAAATATTATCTAAATTGAAACTTAGAAAATTAATCTTATCGATGGGAGTTCCCAATCTACACACTTTTCCCCATCCAAATAGAAAATTTGATGTTGTGAAACCATCAATTGCAGGGTGTGAAACACTGAATCATAAAGCTAGGCCACCACATTCAAATTTGGTTACTTGTATGGTGACAATTGGTGATACCATAAAATTATTTTGATCCACATTCTTGTTTTCATATGGCCAAAATAAAGCTGCAAGACTAAGATCCTTGTGTGCTTTCTCTAAGAAATTATCCAACTTACAATTGACCTTGGTGTTAGTGTAGGAAACACCTTGATCAAGACAAAGAATTCAACATTCATCTTTGTGGTACCTTCCTGCTGCTGGTATCAAGATTTAGAAAATTGATTATAGATTTGAGTGAGTTTTTGTGTCAAGATTAAATATATAGTAATATATTGTGTACTTGATAGATTGGAAACGTTCTGAGGCATTGAGGAAAGGAAAAACATTGAAGAATTAGTTTGCTAAGTTTCAGTTCTTCTGTGGAGTAGGTTATGGTTTATTGTATGTAATAGATAGACTCTTAATAGTGATTGATAGTCATTGAGTGATATAGTGAATTTTTCTATGTACTTGGTTGTTGTGGTTTGGATAATTTATGTGTTGTTGTGATTGGTTTGTAATCCCAAATAATATTGAACTTATCCTATTAAAGTGATGTCTTGAATAAAAAGACTTAATGAAATAGTGGAAAGAGATGATAAAGAATGACAAATGAAGTAACTATATGGTTGGATCGGGTGCATGAACTGGCATAATATATTTGGATTGGGTGTCACATTCCAACACAGTATTATTGGATCGGGTGTCACATTTCGACTCGATATTATTAGATCGAGTGTCACATTACAACACAGTATTATTGGATCGGGTGTCACGTTCCGACTCGATATTATTGGATCGGGTGTCACGTTTCGACATGGTAACATTAAAGGAAAACATATTGAAATAACTTAATGCACTCAATCTCACAAAACTCATTTCCCAAATGAGCGTTGTGTGGAGGCATGAGTCCTCATCTGTATATTTGTTACTGTGACTAATTATTTCAGTGTTGTTGTCATTTGATCATATTGTTCGTTGTTTGTCACCTGCTAAGTGTTATAGTTGATTTCATGTTATTACTTTATGCATATCAGTTACTACTTTGAGTCGGCCGATGATATCTACTACGTACATGCTGCCTTGTACTGATCCCTACTTGTACTTTCTTCATTTTCTTTTTGTTGAGTGCAGCGAGTGTACCAGTGACTTCGATTCGCCCTCAGCTCTAGCCAGTCTCCAACACATCAGGTTCCAAGGTGAGCTATTCATCTGTTTCAAAATTATTTCTCCACTAAATATTATAATTCATATCCACATCTTGGACGTGCTCCGAGACAGTGTTTTTCAACCGTTTCTCATTAATAACTATCTAAAACTCATTTAATCATCAAGATATCCTTTCTATCACAAAGCATAACCTTGAATTCATAATTCAAATTTAAGGTAGAGTTAAAAGTCAAGTTTTGAGAGTTCTTCGAGTCAGTTTAAGAAGTCTTTTACAAATCTTTTAAACTTGTTTTGGGACTTGAGCATTCTAGTTTGAGGAATAGTAAAGTTGTGTTCATTTTCTTTAAAATAATATATGGGAACTAAGTATTCCCAATAGCAAATGTTTTTACATTTAAGAGGAGAGGAAACAATGATTTCCAAAGAGTTTTCATGAGTAGTTCTAAGAACCTTCTTTTTTAAGAGAAAGATTTTTGAGTAATAATCTCAAACCACAGAAAGAGTTATGTTTTTAAAAACATATGAGCTAGTATATTTTGGAAGTAGTATTGAGCACCGATATGGGAAAGAGTTCATACAACTCACAGCCCCAATAAACCATGTAGCCAACGTGGGTAGAAAGGGTCACACTTTTTAGATGATTCCTTAATGCTTTTTAGCATAGACTAGTGGATCCACTTAGTAGTACGTTCTATACCATGACAAAATATAGGACAGTTCTGGTAGTGTGGGCTAGACGCTATATCATCGCATAGCTCATAGTGATGGTTATCGGTTAGAGACTCTGCCACTGACTTATTTTGTATCTTTATATATACAAACTGAGTTATATTGTATTTTTAAATGCATTGAGTTTCTATCTACTGTTATAAAAGCTTTTCTTTATATTGCATCTTTATCACTATTTTATATCGAAATGAGTTGAGTTGAGTTGAGTCGAGATGAGGTAAGTTTTTTCTTTAATTCCAGTTCAAGCTTATGTCTTGTTTTATATTTCCCCTTACATGCTTGTACAATCCATATACTGATTGTTGACACCCAATTTTGACCGACCTATAATTTTGGAATGCTGTTCGATTAAAATACATTTTTTTAATTTTTTTTTTAGTTTAAAGTTTTATTCAATTTCGTCGTAAATTAGTATGCATGATTTCAAAATTATATAATTATTATCAAATTATTTTTATCAATAGTTAATGCGAAATAATTATTTTACTCAAATATCTTAAAATCATATTTACGCTCAATTTTATGAAAATATTTTAATACATGTATTATTTTATTAATTGAATAGCATTTCTTAATTTTCCCCTAATTTATTTAAATTTCGGCCCATTTCTATTTCAAATTTATTTCAATTCAAGCCATTCTTACTCAATTCATTTCGATTTTAACCACTTGAATTCAATTCCTTGTTTCAATTATAGCCACTTATTTCAAATCTAGCCAAATTCTATTTCAATCTGGGCCATTCCTATTCAACTCTCAAAGATTTTCATCTCAACCGTTCGTTCTATTCCGAATTAATCTCGACCATCCATCTCACTTGATCTCAATGGTTGAGATCAAGTCCCCCCACTTTCCTTCTTTTATCCAAAGAAGACCCCAAACCCTAACATTTTTCTCTTCTCCTCTTCCTCTCCGCCTCCTCTTCTCCCAATCCCTTTCGTCCCCTCCACTTTCCGGCAAGGATCGCCATTTCCGGCGAGACCAGCAGCCGCTAGTCGCCGCCATCCCTCTCTCTCTTCTCTTCCTCCCTCCGGCAGCATCTGCAACGACCAAACAGCGACCCGGCTCTGGTAAGCCGGTAGCCGCCGGCGGAGCAGCTACGACGAAGAAACAACAACAGCGACCAGGGGCCGCTCCGACCAAGATTCCGGCAAGCAGCCGGCGAGAATGAGAAAACATCAGCGCCAATAGTCGCTAAAACCAGCAGCAACTGCAAAAATCAGCTCCGGCCAGCTGCATCGACCGGCAACAGCAATTCCAGCGAGTGGAATGACGTATTGGATCTTATCTGCGCATCAACATTTGGTCGGTCTGAAGACGGATCTCGACAAATCCGGCCGAGTTAGTTAAAATTTATTTCTAGGATTGCCGTTTCAAAGGTTTGTTATTATTTTCAACCGGGTTTGTTAGAAATTTGAGCACCATTAGGCTACTGCGTTTTGATTTGCTTGAGTATTTCGTTGGTTGTGATTCATAGAAAATAGCATGTCTAAGTTGTGATCTCTCTGATGGGTTTCGTTGTTGCTTCTTCATACTGCACTGAATTTGCAGTGTTATTCTGCTGGTTGTTTAGTTTGTGTGTTCATCACACATTTACTTCTTAGAAAAAGCATTGTTTAAGTTGCAATTCTCTTATTCAACTCTTGTTCATTGCTATTGATCTGCCAAGCTTCAATATGTGAGTATTATGTTAGTATGCTTTGCTACAAAAGAGTCCCCTCTAACAGATGATTTGCACAATCTTTGCATTTTTTTTATATATTATTAGTCCATGATTTCCTCTGCTTAATTTCCACATGGAAAATTATATTTGGTCTTAGTGGTTTGAGAAGCATTTCGTTCTTCCTTAGAAATTATCTAAGTACCTTTGTTATTTTAATGTTGCTATTAGTTGAAATTTTGAATTGATTTTTTAGCATGAATGACGCCTCTATACATGTAGTTATTGGTTTGATAATTGTTCCTGTTAAAGATCCCTTAAATCTGTCAATTTAGTTAAATTTCCCTTTCACCGTGAGTTGGAATTCCTACACTATTAATTTTATTTGTTTTGCCTGCAATTCAGTCTGTATTTTCTGCTGGACCTCTCTGTCTATGGTAAGTTGAATTAATTAAAGCAGGTAATATATCCTTTGTAAATTTTATTTTTTAGTTTTTTTTAATATTAATTGATAGTGCATATTTATATTAATATCGTAACTTATGCTGCTGTTTACAGTAATGAAATAGTAAAATATTTGTTTTCCTCTTGTATGTTGACCATTTCTTGCTCTTAATCTTTGATTAATTTTGGGTATCCTTATTTGGTAGGAATCAGTTAAAATAAATCTTTTTTTTAGGCTCGTGTAAATTAAGGAAAATATCTAATTGATTCCTTTTTCCTTTTCCTTATTTACTCGTACTTAGTAACTATAAATAGGAGACTCCTCCCTTAGTTGTTCATTCATTCAGACCTTGGCTAAATATATAGACTTTGGCTTAGACTAAAATATTTGCTCCCTACTCTAAAAAGAATTCAATTCTTTCGTTACTTCAAAATCCTTCTGTTCCGCTGTTGCTGTTCTGCTGTGTTCGTGTCAAATTTTGGAAATCTCGTGTTGTCTTCATTGCTGATTTTTTTTTTAACTGGTTAGTGTATTTCTTATACGCATTTTATTTTTTTCACACTGTTACTTGCTTACTGTTATGCATAAATCCAAAAAATGGATTTTGATAAATAAAGGAAGCATCCGGGTCAGTTTCTCCTCCCATTTTCTATGTTTGATTATATGTGTGATTTATTGACTTACCTTGTCTGAGTGTGAATAGTTGCTATCATATATTTTGTATTGCTTGTGGCGTGATGTTCCTTTGTTTAGCAGGGTATATGGAACTTTGGGTATTTAGTCGGAAGAGTTGCCGGGGACAATTTCGGATGGGATTAATTTGTTTCAAGTTTATTTTCATTGTTCTTTTATTCAATTTGTGTAATAATCTTGTATTAACTCTCTAACTCTCTAAAATATATATGATATACCTTGGGGGATCGTCTAAAGGGGGGAGGGGAATATGTGCTAATTGTTTACTTTGTTTATTGTTTTATTTATTTACTTGTGATTGCTGAATATAATCTGTATATTTTTTTATCATAATTTCGAAATAAGCGGAAAGTGTTGTCTCCAAAATAATCAATCTAAAATCAAGCACTGATTTGTTTAAATTTCGTCATATCAAATTTGAAATCAATCATCATGTTGTTAAACAACTCAATGTTTTAAAACCAAGAACAGTGCTTACTTGATATTATTTGTTTATGTACTTTTGGTGAAAATTGTCTAGTACATGTTGCATGTTAAGAATTGAATAATTTGTTCAGCATATTCTGCCACGGAATGATTTTTCTGCAATTTGGAACAAACCAATAATTATTGCTTAAATGTTATAGTTAAATAAAATTAATGCATGGCTATTTTCAATTCGGTTAATGCTTAGGATAATAACTTAAATTGAAATCTGATTTTCTTTAAATGTTTACTTGCTTATGTTAATTGATCAATCTAAATAAATTGACTTGTTAATAATTTGTTCCCGTCACTTAACTAATCAAGTTTTAGTAAATTTGCAGCTTGATTTAGAAACCATGCCTAGATTTTCTGAATATCACTGTAATTGTCAGTGTTTGCATTTAGAAGTCACTCGCAAAGTTATTTTTATTTGATAATTTGGGGGTTTAGACAAGTCATACCTATAGGTTTAAAATAATTATTTTATACTTGAGATCATGCATACTAGATCAATAATAATTCTTCAGCATGTTGTACTTAGAAATCATGACCATATTGTTTATTTTGACTTGGCATACTTTGAGGTTTAGAAATCATGCTTATAGGTTTTTGAAATTTATTATAGATTCGATAATAATTCATGCTTTAGATATAATACATGTAGGTTTTTAACTAACATCAATAAAACAGCTTTCTAAATCATATTTCTAGCATGTTTAAATAACCAAAACAGTTTGTTGCTTGTTTCCGCTTCCTGTTAATTATTTTCTGCATTCGCAAATTGTTTTCTGCCAGTTAAACAGATTGATCAACCCATTTCGGCATGTTAATTTATTTCAATAATTGCTTCTCGGTTAAATGTTTGCCTGAATTAATAAATTTCTGCACTATTTCACTACTTAAAGTCAGCTATTAAATCAATTCCTGCACTAATAAACTGATCTGTAATAAAATAATTTTTTTTTGCAACTGTGATCACTTTTTTGCTATAACTAGTTAAAATCTGCATTCTTAAAATGTCTATTAATCAATCTGTCCGTTTAATCCATTACTGCTGACTTAATGCTTTTTATATGTGTACACACCCTAGCATGACTTTTCACTTTATTTGTGTTTGTAAGCATGTTTAAATAAAACTTAAAGAGGCCAATATGGAAATTTTATATGTTAAGTGTTGTCCAATTTGTTTTAACCTGGTGTCTAGGTGGGCCTATTAGGATTTTATTTGTCTAAAACCGAGCCAATAGTAGTCCAATGCCTCTTGGACATTAAGTAGGGACGCTAGACACATGTTAAGACGAGAAGCATGCGGTGGTAGGGTAGGGGTAGTTTAGGCCCTACGGATATGATGGCATCGACTCAGGCTTAACGACAAACTTTGGTTTTGTCTGTCACTACACGAAGGCCTATCGAAATAAAAAATGAAAAGTCGAGTGCTGATCCATAAAGTCCTTTCGAGGCTCCCTTACCTTTAAATCCTTGTTATGTGTTTATATTATATTATTTGGGGTAGTTAAAATAAGAATAAAATTTGATTACCTATTTATTTGTGCAATTTTTGTCTCCTCGCTTATCTATTTATTAATTGTTTAATATTTATTTATTATCACCTAGTCTCGCATGCAATTAATTAAAATAATAATAATCTTAATTGTTTAATATTTATCTATTATGTGATCACCTAGCGAGCATGTCTAAATTAAATAATAAATAAATGAAGTGACCATAATTACTATTTGTAACCCCCACATATTGCATGAGATACGGCCGGGACCCACCTTTGTGGACCTCGAGGGATGCCTAACACCTTCCCCTCAAGGTAACTTGAACCCTTACTCGATATCTAGTTCAATGACCTTTAAGTTAGATGTAGTTAGGTTAAATAGGTTCCCTAACACACCTTAACTCGTTAGGTGGCGACTCTTCAATCTCCCGAAACCCAAAAGAGTTGTTAGGTCGGGCACCAAAACCCGTTCTGAGAAAAATGGGGCGCGACACTGATGTCATTTGGCTTGCATCTTTTATGATGCAGATACAAGTAACGAGGATCAGCATTCAGCACTTCATCAACCCAGTTGAGTTCCAGAGTCATTTTGTGAGCCTCCTTGCTTCCGGAGGCCCCCTTTATTATGTTTTGTTATTCAGTTTTGTTAGGATGATCATGGGTCTTGTCCCAACATCCCTCATAGTAAATAGAGGCTTCATAGATAGATAGACATAGTTCATGAGTCTTGTTCATTTCATTTATTGATGTCTGAGACTTGAGTTGTCATTTTGGCTAGTTGAATGTTTATTTCTAAAACATTCTGAATTTATCTATTGAGATAGTTCAGTTAAAATTGTATTTCAATACATTTTATGTTGAGTAAAGTCTTCCACTAAGAGTTAAACCAGACCAAGGGTTCGCTTGGGGTCATCAATGGTTCTCAAGTGCCAGTCTCGGGGCGTGACAATGGTGGCACTGTACACTGCTCCTCCAACTCCCTACAACTATTTACGTAAAGGTTTCATAAAAAAAAAAAAAAAAAAATTTAGAAGTCATATCATCAAAATATTCATGGGCTAACACACACGAAAAATCCATAAAATCGTGCATTTTTGTATATTAGCACCTAAATGTCCAAAATGATGAAACTGTATGTACACTCCCTATGGAAGGTTCCATAAAAATTTCACAAAGAAATAATCCGGAATCCATATCACCAAAATATTTATGGATTAAAACACGTGAAAACTCTTTTAAAAAATTACCTAATTCTTGTAAATTGGCCCCTAAATATCCAAAAAAAATATGCAATTTTTGATGAACGCAGCACCATGGCAACTTAATTATTGTAGGTGTAAATCATAAAAAGCCTTTTCAAATTAAACAGCATGTATGTATATACCATCACTTAATTAATTAATGTGATTGCAGACACTTTATTATGATTTGACTAGTAATTTGTTTAGCCAAATTTCTGAAAGGTTGAAAGTATTTACCTTAAAATAAATTAATATAGAAAGCACACATTTTTAAAAAATTGTATATATATATATATATATATATATATATATAACCATTATAAATAAGATTAGGATGAATATTTATCATCATCAAGTGCTTATATAATATAAAAACATTATATGATTGGACACGCGCTACTAATACTCATTAATAATTCATATTATTTATTTTTAAGTTTAAAAAATTATTTCTCTTAAAATATCCGCACAACGTACGGGTATGTATACTAGTATATGTATAAAAGAGAACCTTAGGCCCGCCTACATGGGCCCACTACAAACCAAAATTTCCTTTTAATTTATTTATTTCCAAAACTAGCCTTCCCTTTTCATGAAAAGTTGTGACTTTTATGAAGAGTTGCGACTTCAATGAAGATTTGCGACTATTATGAAAAGTTGTAACTTTTATGAAAAGTTGCGACTTTAATGAATAGTTGCAATTTTTATGAAAAGTTGTGACTTTTATGAAAGGTTGTGACCTTTTCGAAGGGTTGCAACTTTTCCAAATAGTTGTAACATTTCTGATAAGGCATAATAAACATTTGTTCACACTATCTTTTGTTGTCTATAAATAGAGAGATTTCTTCTCATTTTAAAACAACGAAAATTCTGAACTTCTTCTTCTTTTTCTTCTTCTTCTTATTCTTTTGCTCGTGTTGAGTGATTTACTGACACCATTGTTTATGTTACAGATCCTGATATGCATTTTTTACAGTCATTAATTTATACTTATGTTATTAAAGATAAATGATAAGACGTAATAATTTTCATTTTCCTTTACATTATTAATGTTTGTTACTACTAATCTTGTATGTAAGATAATATTGTGTTTTAATTTTAATGACTGATAGGGTTTACGTATTATTTTATAAATTCCGTGATATTAAATTTCCACGTGAAGCGTGGGTAATTTTACTAGTACATATCATAACTACAATACATTACATTGACAAACTCATTAATTATGTGGTCCTGAATAAATTAATGTTTGTATATTGCTTAATTTTGTCTTAATTTATGTGTTACTTTTCAAATTTTTGAGATTCAATTAAGTTTTTTTTACCGCAATTTATTTTCTAAGTCTTTCAAAGACATTAAATTATCAAATATTGTAATTTTTTTAAAAAAAGTTCATGCCTGAATTCAAAGTTAAGATTAAATTATTTTACCCTCAAAATTTGAACTATGTAACATAATTGACAAAGACAGAGCACTTGCTAGCTATTCTCTTCAAGAAAACTAACATATAGTAATAATTAAAAAAAATAAAAACTAGAACCGGAAAGCACGATATTGTGTACACAAATTTTAGCTCTATTTTGTGAAGACAATTATTAAACAAAATGAAATAATACATATGTTTTCACACAAACACAACATTTAAGTGTAGGATTTCACATTTAGAGAGAATAAAATTTATCCTCTTGCATTTATTATGATCTTATTTTCCCGATAACAATCAACCAACAACATGATAATTCTAATAATCTTCCTATAAGGAATAACATAAATTATCAATCAAAGGTACCTACGATAAAATATTCTATACTTAGTCTCAAGTTAATTTTCAAGTTCTGCTTCTCTCTTCAAATAAAGAGTCTCACGTCTTGTTATCAATAAAGCCAACATTCCGGCCCTGCCTATTAATCTAGCCTCATGTATCTAAGCATCAATGCCCCTCAGATAATATCTCAAATTCTCCAACTCCGTGCAAATCTCGCGCTTCCTGTCACCGTTATCATCAGATGACAATGCCATTTTCACAGTAAATTAGTCACCGGACAACAAACAAAAAAATAACAAAAAGATTAGTTTTTACAGCCAACTTCTCTGTAATAACAATTTATGATAATAACAATTTTTTTAAAATAGATTTTTATGTTGAGCCTGTGGATATTTATAAGGGATTGTGGTCTTGATATTGTAAGTCACAAAATAGTTTAGTGTTACAATGCTAAATCTGGGGGGGAAAACTCTAAATTACCCTTATTTATGAAGAAAATGATTAAAAATTCATATTTCTTCAGTCAAATATATGAAAGTCACCAATTTAGATATTATCACATTTAATTTTTTGCACCAATTATTCAACAAACGTTATCTATCATTACTTTTATTAACTTTTTGTTGAAGAAACATAATATGAAAAATTAACAGTCAAAACTACACTTATTTTAAAGTGTTATGATTTTTTGAGTTTTATGCTTAAATTGTCTTGTGTGTGAGTTTACTACTTAAAACTATCATCAACATTTTATCATGACTAAAAAACAAACATGATATATTTGTAATTGGAAATGTATCTAGCTTCTTGTGATAATATATTCATACATTAATTTCGAATAGAAAATACATTAGAATTTTAACCGGCGCAAATTATAAGTTTAACCCCCGCAATTTAACCTTTTTTTTAGTACTAGATCAAGATTTTAAGTCAAAAGAAAGCTGGAAATTGCTATATTTACTATCTTTATATCAACAATCAATTTGAATATTTTATTTTAATATCGAATCTAAAAAAAATATTCAAACTATATAGTATATATATGACTTGAAACAAACACAACAAACTAGCTAGTTATTCAATATGTTATAAGAACTAATTGATCGAGTTTCAATATAAGATTAGCATAATAAGTTTTAATTTGGAGTTGAGATTTAGGTGTGAATTATATGTGTTGACTTATAGCCATTTTCATCGTCCTGGATCCAACACGAAATAATTATTTAAACTTGATATAAAATATATATTCGGTATGCTTTAATCTTTTTTGATTTATTTTTATAAAATTTAAATCTTACCTAGTTATTTGAGCACCGTTATAAATTTATGTAAGTCTTTGATTTTTATTTTTATAAGAAGAAACATAAAATCGATTCGGTAAAATTTAATTGCTCAGTAAATTTTTTTCTTTTAAATCATTGACATTCCTAAATTTACACACCTGCTCTATTTAATATCTCAACCTATTTTCACTCTATATTTTTATTATTATTATTTTAGAATAAATTTTGTGAATTATATAAATTTAATTCAAGTGGGTCACATGAATTGGGAAAAAAATACAAGTCTTTGTTAATGTTAAATAAAGGTCAAACCCATCGATTGCCCCCTAAAGTTGGCACTAAGTATCACTAAGACATCTCAACTGGGTGATGTTTAGTTTAGACACCTCATTTAGGGTCCCGTTGAGTGTGAATTACACTCAACAATATAGCGTGAAAGACTCAATTTAGCTTTTTTTTTATTTTATTTTCTCGTCTTCTTCTCCATTTTTTCAGCTACCACCTCCCACCATTTTTTGAAGCTTAAAATCCTTCAATGGAGGTCGAACATTTTTTATTCAAATCCTTTTTCAAGTCATTTTTCTTCTTCTTCATTGTATTACTTTTCTAAATCTACAATCACCTGGATCCACCTCCTTACCTTAAAAATGAATACTAACAGTCATATTTTATATTTATTCTCTTTCTTTCTTCCTCTCCCTCTTTTCTTCCCACAAAACAACACTAAAAGGAGAGGAGAAAAAAAGAGATCCGAAACAATTTAAAAAGTTGATTACAAAAAAATAAAAAAATTATTGGGTGTAGTAGAGAAGACAACTACCTTCGGAGTTTTAAAATTATTTTTAACTTAAAATTACACATGTAATCATTAATTGGTTGTTTGCAACGTCATCAACTAGTATATTGCACTCTCCTTCAGCTTTTTCCTTATTGTCAAAAAAGTGTCAAAATAACATAGCGAGACCCTATATAAGGTGTCTAAAATGAACATCGCTCAGTTGAGGTGTCTAAGTGAAACATTGTGCCAACTTTAGGAAGTCACCGATGGGTTTGACCTTAAATAAATGGTGTTATTTAACATAATTTAAATATATTTTTCACCCATATTGTGACCAATTTGAATTATTACATAAAATTAATTAGTTGTAGTGATTATCCACTTGAGTTACTAAACAGGACTTAGGAGTAATGGACTTAGGAGTAATAATTTCGAGGGTCAACTGAGAAACTTTTTAATCCATCTTTTTTTTTCTGCTGATTTAAAAATACAACTAGATGAAATTAGAATACAAGGATCAAGAGTTGACTGATTAATGAAGTAAGAGATAATGGTAAAAATAATAATACTAGATGTATTATTTTCTTTTGAGATTTTTTCTTGAACGATTACATAATGCGTTTTCTACCTAATCTATCATCAATATTTATCAAAACACATCTCAAAATTAATGAGTCAAATATGGCCACATGGATAAAATTTCATGAGTAAATTAAGTTGTCACACATTTTTTGCCGATTGTATTAAAATACTTGGTCTAATCAGATTTGAATTCAACATGTATTTTGATAAATAATTGATGAGACAGTTCAAATAAGAAATACAGACAGATACCTATTCAGGTACAAAATTCACAAGAATAATGATACTTCAAATATGTGTTTGATCATCAATTCCTTTATTTAATATTGAAAGGGGCGGAGTAAACTTAGGGTCAGATGAACCCCATTCGAATGAAAAATTATATTATTTATATATAGATAAAATTATTTTTTAATGTATACAGTATATATACATATAGTATAGTAGAAGTTGAACTTTCTTCGACTAGATCGCATACTTACTGCTTCAAATTTTAAATCTCCTTAATAAAAATCTTAGCATTGCTACTGAGCGTATCACATGCACCCTAGAATATAAAATGCAATAGGGTTTTGAATCTTATGAAGAAATAATTCTATAAATACTCACATCCATAGCACACAAAATCACACTTGAATTAGTATCTCTCTCTACAAAATATGATGGGGTTCTTCTACAACCATTTATTTCTGGCCATTTTCATGCTTCTCATGGTTGCAACCAACAAAGGTACTTATCCTTTTGAAATTATGAATACATGATTTAATATTAATATTTTTTCACATATATATTATGTTCTACGTCAAATCAGACTTGACTTTAATATCATGTTGAATTAAGATCTGACCTTAGTTCACACCTTAAAAGATGGTTAAAAAGGAGAAGAATTATCCAAATCTCATTAGAAATCCATTGTTCTCGTCTTTCAGTGATGCAAAATTCATTCCATTCATCAATATATATTACATGAACCTCTTCATCTAAAAAGAGGTTAATTATTAGTTATATATTATTTTAATCTGTCAATTTTTTAAAAAACTTATGATAATGAGAAGAGATGTGCGTTAAGGCAATAAATTGATGTGCCAAGTTCCTAGTCAACATGTAGCCCTATGTCCAGATTTTTGCAACAATGTTTGTCGTTACTATGAAGGCAGTGTCAGCGGGGAGTGCTTTGGCTATCAATGCTATTGCACTATTGCTTGTTAAGAGATGTAGGAGGCTTACATGACGGGCTATTAGATCAGTTGCTAGAGCGATGGTTGTCATGTTAAATAGAAGCACAAACAAGTTGTTAGCTTTATTTAATTTCTATTTACATTTCATGTATGTTCTTTAGTTTGATAAGTCAAACCGATAATACATAAAATCGAACAAAATTGATCGATGGTGTGAAGCTTTTAGAGAAATTGTGTAGGTAGCTCGATTCAAAATAAATAATAATATTATACCTTGTTAAGAGTATTTTTGTATTGTTTTATTCCAATATTTGATATCACGACTAACAATTTGATAAAGTGAATACAAAGATTGTGGAGTGACAATGTGGGGCTCATCTTAGTGCCTTTTCTCATTTACAGATCAGTTTATTGTCAATTTTGGAGACGCATAAACAAAAAAGTAGTTTGCAGTGTGTTTTAATAATCTTAAATACTCATATGATTTGGATGACACACAATTTATTAATCTATATACAGTAAAACCTCGATAAAGTAATATTCGATTAAGTAATAATCTCGCTAAATGAATATTTTTTTCTGGTCCCGACTTGGGCCAATTATATTAAAGTAATATTCTCGTTAAATGCATTAGATAATAATTAAAAATAAAGTATAAAAGGCCAAGAAAAAATATAAAGTAATAATTACTAGAATACATCAAGAATTTATATATATATAATCAGTCAATAATACTAGACCAATAACTATTTCTTTTTAAAATATGATTATATAGTTGATTGTTTTTTCTTCCCACCAAAACCAAAATTAGTCTCATCCTTAACTTTTTGAAGAGCAAACATAATTTCCGGAATATTTTGTTCGTGTTGTACCAAATAGTTTGACAATGTAGTCATTGCTTGAAATGCCTCCTTTGACGATACATGTGGGACAATGCTACTAGCATCTTGTTCAGGATCATTCTCATCATCATTATTCATTACAGATTGAATAATCTCTTCCTCTGTAGGTGATTCCATAACTGTATCATTCTCGTTAGGGTAGTTCAAAAGATGTTCAACATCCATCACATTTCTATAGGCTAAATTAGAGATGACATCATTTAATTCTTGGATACCTTCATCTAATTCACCAACTTCTTAGATACCTTCATCTAATTCACCAACTTGTGGTTCGGGAACGTTGCTTTCTTCAGACCGGATCTTGCAATGCCGAAAACAATTTGCAATTGTTATTTCTTTCACATCAAAATTTCAAGCCAAGTTAGCAAAATTAATAGCATTCAAAATATTAATTTTTTCAGTATTTGGTGCTTCAACCTCAAGGTCTTGTAAGATGCTGAAATAAAGACGACGACGATAATAAGTTTTGAATGCTCGAATAATCCCAGCATCACATGGTTGAATCTTAGACGTTGTGTTAGGAGGTAAGAAAAACAACTCTACATTTCTTAGGCCTTCAACTATCTTTGGATGAGCTGGACAATTGTCTACAATTAACAAAACATTCTTGCCATTCATTCTCTTATCAAACCACCAACATATTCTTGGAAAAGCAAGCCAGTCATCCAAGCTTTCTTGTTGGATCTATACATGCAATTAAGATTGTTCATGTTCACATTTTTAAAGCATCTAGGATTTGCAAACTTACCAATAATCCACAATGGTACTTTGTCAGATCCATCACCATTGTAACAAAGAGCAAGAGTAATTCTCTCTGTCTTTTTTGCGACCTTTAAGCTGCTTGGTAGCAAATGAATGATCAGCTTTCAATCGGTAAAATAGTCCAGTTTCATTCATATTATAAATATTCTTCAATTCAAACTGATCTAGTTTTGATCGTATGCTAGGCAATTCGTTTTCAATATTCTCCATGATAACTGAACCACTTTCACCAAAACGACTGTAAGACTTGATTCCATATCTTGACTTGAAACGTTCTAACCAACCAGAAGAAAAGCTGAATTCTGGATTAGTTTCACCATACATCTTCAGGAAAAGATCTTTTGCTTTTCCTTGGATAATTTCCCCTGACATGTTCACTTTCTCTTGCATTTGAAGAAACCACTCGTACAAAACTTTCTCTAAATCAGGGTATTTTGCTGGTTTATGCCTTTTGGCATCGGTATTTTTCATCTCATCTGACAAATACTCTGCCGACCTTTTGAGAGTGTGCGATATTGTTGATTGACTAATAGTCAAATCAAACTTTTGTTTCACCCATGCTTGCAAATCTTTTTGGCTAATAGTTGGATTCTCTTTCTTATGCTCACATATTGCGTTTCTTATTTTATTGGTTAAAGATGATTTTTGTACGCCTTTCAAATGATGAGAAGACATTATACTTGGATTGTGATATTTAAACATTTAGCTTTTTCCTTTTATAGTTAACATAAAATCTCTTCATATTCTATATACATGAATACAATTAGAAATATTAAACTTCACTAAATTCGTTTAGCTTTCCTAGATTTAAATAATAAATATGCAAAGACTACACTTTTTAGTTTCCTAGATTTAAACTTTTGAAAATCTTAATTCAAATATTTTTTTTTCCTTTCTTATGGCACATACTGCAAAATACTCTCTAAAATAATAAATATTTATTTATCGATAAATAAATATTTTATGCATTTATCGATAAACTAATAATCTCGATAAATGAATATTTTTTTTCGATCCCAAGCATATGCATTTATAGAGGTTTTACTGTACAATTCTATAAAGTGATGAGTCATGTATATGTAGAACTTAATTAGTTCGAAAGGGAGATGGTTAGGTAGGAATATATTATTAAATCTATATTGGTAAAAGTATAAAAAAAAAACATACATATTATAAGATGTAATAATATTTTCAATAATCTAAGACCTCTTTAAGAAAAATCATGTGAACTCAACTAAAGCAATTAATACCATATTAATTTAAAAGTATTTTCAATTTACTAAACCCACAAAAAGTGCCTCCCAAACAAGTAAACCTGTTTATATTTTTCAAATAATTAAGTTACAAATCTATACTCAAATAATAAAATAGCAAAATGTTCACCTTGTAATTCCCTCCTCAATTTCCCCTTCTCTTACACCTAACTTTTTTAAAAAAGTGAAATCTGTAAGTACAATAGTGTGTACACAAATCTTACATCTATATTGTGATGACAATTATTAGAAAAAATGAAAAACATACACATGCTTCAACACATCATATACGTATAGGATTTAAAATCTAGAGAGAATAAATTTATTCTCTTGCATATATTATAATTTCTTTCTCCCAACAACAATCAACCAACAATTCTTATAATCTTCCATAGGAAAGAAAATAAATTATCAAAGGTATCTACGATAAAATGTGTTATAATAAGTTTCCAGTTCATTTTCCAGCTCAATTTCTCTCCTTAAATAAGAATTACGTCTTGTTATCATTAAATTCATTACTCTAGTCTTGTCGCATAATCTAGCATCTTGTATCATAGCATTGATGTTTTTTAAATGATGTCTCAAATTCTCCAACTCCCTGCAAATATCCCGCCTTTTATTGCCGTCATCATTTTTTCCTAATCAAAGATGGGCTCTAAGGCCCTATTATAGAAAATCAACAACTATTTACAACGGCTGGTCCAAAAGTGACACAGCCCAAAATAAAGAAGAAAACAAACAAAATTAAGCTAAGAAAAATTAGGAAAGTGCAGATGGATATCACTGAAGGAATTGAAGGGACAAAGCGTGCTTGGATGAAGATTTCAAACAAGCTCAAATGCTGCCATCCACCTTCGATTTCGAGGCCAGCCTACCAAGATGAAGATCGTGTAATCCCAGATCGAAGAATCAGTGATCTAGTTTGGGGTTCATCTCCTCGGGCAATCAGCGACCTTTGGTTAGAAGCTGCAGACGAAGCTCCACCTATGAGATCTGTTCATCTGGAGGTTTGAGAGATGTTTCTGCCTCTTCTATAGCCAATAAGTGCTAACATTGATTAGAGATCCCACAAAGATTTCATCGTTAAAGTTGTGTCTTCTTGGTGACCCCGGCCTAAATTTGAAAATGACGCTTGTAGCTGACCCACAGTCGACTTGCTGATACCAGGTAAACTCCTAATAGTAGAAATTATTTCAATCTTAATATCTATACTTCACTGGACTGAATTCCACAGTTGGAATTAATACCACCAATAAAAGTTTAGATATTGCCATCGATAATAATTTCAAAACTGTTACAATCAGTGATATAAGTAATCTGAATCTAGCTAAGCTTATAGATAATTAACTATTTGAAAGTTTAAAGTCCTGATTTAGTACCATATGAACACCTCAAAGCTCTCACTAGGTGCAAGTACTGTCAACCAAACGAAATTGCTTCAGACTTAAAACATTCCCAATAATTTTAACATTTATAGCTTCACTTATGATTCAGATAGTAACATTGTCAGAATAATCCTAAAAAATCAGTCCCCTATTGAGCAGTACTGTTGATATGTTTTGTCCTAATGTAAGGTGTGTTTCCTTTGTCCATCATGATAATTTTCCTGACTTCACTAGGGACATCTTGATCTGAATTAATTTCATATGTACCTGCAAAATTGAAAACCAAGTTAGCAAAAAAATGAGCAAGAGTATTTCCCTTCCTTAAGGAGTGTTGTACTCTTACTGAAATGAGATCTCTTATTCTGTGAATTGAGCCAACCTCAAGACTCACACTCCAAGGAATTTTCCAGACTCCATTATTGATGTTAACCTTTGCCAAAGAATCGGTCTCAATAATAATGTTTAGAGTAATGATTCTCTAAACAATATTGTAACCCTTCACTTATAGCCTTAGCTTCAGCCACTAAAGTTGTGAAATCAATAATTTTCATCCCCTTTGCCCCCAAAAACCTGCCTTCATGATTTCTTAAGCAAAAAGCAGAAGCACTGACACCTGGGTTCCCTCTAGAGGCCCCATCAGTGTTACATTTCAGCCAACATATAGGAGGAGGAATCCATTTAACAATTTTAGAATGAACCACAGGTCTGAATCTTTCCAGAAGAACTACCATATGAGGCCAAGTATTAGGAATATGATCATAGTGAAAATGAGACCTAATAAACTTGTGGATAGTAGCATTGATATCCCAAATCACCTTGTTTCTAATATAGACCCCTCCATGTAAGATAATATTCCTCCTCTTCCATAGAAACCACAGAATAATGTTAGGAACCGCCTGAAAAACCATTCTCAGCCTAGTATTACCTTGTGCCACCCACCACTTTTTCATGGTATATTTTACTTGTACCCAAGGACCTAGTATACCAGCAGCCCTTGCATAATGATCCCAAATATAAGTTGCCACTTCACCTGAAAGAAAAAAGATGTTCAATAGTTTCTCTTACAGGACCCTGCAACACTGACATAAGGGAGAAATATTAGGATTCCATGAAGAAATGATATCAGCAACAGGAACTCTGTAAGTCCATACCCTCCAATCAAAGAAAGAAATTTTGAAAGGTAATCCCTTCACCCAAATTCTCTTAAAGTCTTCAGAAACTTCATCCCTACTTCTAAGAATCTCCCAGGCAGACTTTACAGTGAACTTGCCAGTACTAGATTTTATCCACCAAAGTTTATCCATTTGATTTGATTGTCTTACCCTGCTCATACTTTGTCTCACATGATCCACAATATGATTAGGTAAATACTCTTGCATAATATTATAATCCCATCCAGAATCCTTCAAAAAAGCCTCAGTATCATCCAAAGAATGGCAACCGTGCACTTCTGTAGGATGTAGAAACAAAGGACCAAGACTAGTCCAATTGTCAAACCAAATACTTGATGTTCCTCCTTTAGGTTCCCACCACAAGTTTTGTTCTATTATTTCTCTTTTTTCCAACATTTGTTTCCACACTTGTGAGCCACCTTTCCACTGAACAAGTGTGGGAATTTGCTTCTTACAATACTTGTTCCACATGAAATTTGCCCATAGTGAATTTTGAGTTCTAAATTTCCACCAAAGCTTAGCATGCATAGCTTTAGATACATCAATCATATATCTAAAACCCAAACCTCCTTCATTTTTTGGCAAGCACACTTTTTCCCATGCAACCCAATGTTTGCTTCTACATGTAAGCTTGTTACTCCAATAAATTTTTGCAAAAATTTTATGAAGCTCTTTCATCACACAATTAGGAGGGACAATAGCAGAAAGTACATGAATAGGAATGATCTGTAACACACTAGACAACAAAACTTCTTTTCCCCCAAAAGAAAGCATGTTACTTTTCCAAGCCTGAAGTTTGTCTTTCACTCTTCTGATGAGATCTGCATAATGCTCTTTTCTTTTCCTAGCATGAGTTATGGGACAACCTAGGTATTTTAAAGCGAAGTGACCCCTAGACATACCTGTACATTCCTCCACCATTACTCTCATATTTGTGGCAGTTCTTTGATGAAGATAAAATGCACTTTTCTCTTTATTAATTTGCTGTCTAGATTCACCTTCATATTCCTGCAAAGTTTCAACTATCCTATTCAATGAGTAATTATCAGTAGAGGCAAAAATGATGGTATCATCTGCATAAGCCAGGTGGTTAATATGTGCACTCCACGTTGGTAAACCATACCCTACATATTGCACATCATCAAACAAAGCATTCAAAGACCTAGATTAAACCTCCGCAGATAGAATAAACAATGTCGGAGATAGAGGATCTCCTTGTTTCACTGCTCTGGTTGAATGAAAAATGCCATGTGACTGTCCATTAATTAGTACAGAGTACCAATTATTGGAAATCAATCTCCAAATTATGTCAACCAAATCATTTGATAAGCCCATTTTTCTTAATACTTTCATTACAAAAAAACCATGATACTCTATCACAAGCTTTGGTCATATCAAGCTTAATTGCCACATTATCGGGCTTACCTCTTTTTCTAATATCTGTAACAATCTCTTGAGTCAGTAGAACATTTTCAATAATACTTATCCCTTTCACAAAACCAGATTGATTACTTGAAATCAACCTTGGAAGTAGAGACTCAAGTTTATCATGAACAATTCCAGAGATGACCTTATTAATAAAATTACTCAAACGGATTGGCCTCAAATCTGAAAAAGATTATACATTATCTTTCTTTGGTAATAGAATTAGGTTGGTATGAGTAATGGACTTAGGTAAAGAATTACCTTGAAAGAAATCATGTACCATTGCTAGATATTAGTGCCAACAATGTCCCAACAACTTTGGTAAAATCTCCCTGTTAAACCATCAGGACCACTAGCACTGTCTCCATTAAGCTTGAATACAACATTCTTTACCTCTTCTAATTCTGGCATTCTGCATAAAACTGAGTTTTCCTCCGCATTGATCAAAGTGGAAATATGCCTTAGTAAAGGAAAATCAGTAGCATCCCTCTCTTGTGTGAATTGCTTTTGATAAAAGTCAATGGATTCAACAGCTATAGCCTCTTCTTCTTCTAACCATACCCCTTGTCTGTTCTGAATTCTCTGCAAGTGTAGCCTCTTTCTTCTGCCCTTTACTATACTATGAAAGAATCTGGTATTTCTATCTCCATTATCAAACCATTCATAACAAGCTTTTTGTTGCCAATAGATTTCTTCAAAATGAAGATATCTTTTAAATTCAGCTTCAGCCTTCTGCAAAACTGCTCTATTAATTTCATTTGGCACATCTTCAAACAGTTTCTCTTTGATTTTCATTATATCCTCCCTAATGATTAATTGTTTGAAAATGTCTCCATATGTATCCTTGCTCCATCTAGTTAGAGCAGTTTTAACCCTTTTAATGTTCTCCTTAAAAGCTATAAAAGGAGTAATAGTATTAGTAACCCAATTTTGTCTCACGACCTCCTTAAAATCTTTGTGCTCTGTCCAGAATTTTAGGAACCTGAATGGTTTCTTCTTTATGGGGTTAGTTTCTTCACAAGTAATAAACATAGGGGCATGATCTGATCCATTCCTTGGTAAATGTTCCACCTCAATGTGATTGAACCAATTACCCATTTCTTGATTGATGAGTATTCTGTCCAACCTCTCAAATATAAAATCACTACCTGCTCTACCATTCCACCATGTAAATGGATTGGACTTTAGATAGTTCACAAGTTTCAATACAACAATCAAAATCCTCATGATCAATATCTTCTACCGGCAGACGCCCTATCTTTTCTTCAGCATTCAATACAATATTAAAATCTTCTCCAATAAGCCAAGAGCTATTCATGTCATCTGCCAAGTGATATATATCCTCCCACAATGATACTCTTTCAACAACACTACACTTGGCATACACAATAGTGACATAAAAGTTGGGTTGTTGAGTCTGGCGCTTTAACTTAAGAGTCAACTGTTGATTTGTGTTACTAACAACTATAATGTCAAAATCATGATTTGTAAAAACCCATATTTTTCCATTACAATTAGAAGTAGCAAAAGGCATTCTCAACCTCCTTCTATACTTGTTGATATGTCTACTGTCTTGAAATGGCTCTAGAAGAGCAATAAATGAGAAAAAATTGTGTAACATCTGAACCCTTTGAAATGCTTGTTGTGACTTCACTGACCTTATATTCCAAATAAATGATTTCATCATCTATTATAAGCTTTATATCTCTTTGGTTGCATTCTGATGGGTTGAGCACTATCTCCATTCCCTTGTTTCTTCTCTCTCCTTGCCGCCTTCAAGATTCTAGGAGATAAATCTGCCTCCTTGTCTATGTGAGCCAAAACATCATCATCATCATCCTTGTTTACTTTAGTAGTCACTCCTAGGCCTTCTATCTCTAACAATGCATTCTCCTCCACATTATGAGTAATAATATCATGGAGAACTTTATTTGCAGATTCCCTTATAGCAAGGATTTGTGCTTCTTCAATTTGACAATCTGTAGGATCGACTACTATTGCCAACTTATTATCAATATTCCCTCTATCTTCCCTTCTCTTTTCGATGCAGATTTGAGGAGTTTGACTGTTGTGTTTGTTATAAACTACCACTGCCCAACTATCTCTGCAGGTTTGTTGTTTATCTTCCATATTAACTGATTCATGATTTTCATTGCCATGCTCATTTTCATGTGTATTTTGTTACTGATTTTGATCCATATTGTCATGCTGCATAGGCATTGTAGATGTCGAGGCTTCTCCTTGCAAAACCTGTCCAAAGGACCCGGTCACCCATTCTTTTGCTGAAATGGGCTGCTCCTTTTCTACCCCCTTGTCTTGCTTTGTATTAATATTGGAATTGCTGCCTATGTTGAAATCTGCCTGTGTGATCTCTTGCGTGAGAGCATAAAAAGAGTTCTCTGTAGTGAGCGACTGTCATTTGATTATCATGTTTCTCCTTATTACTTATATTTTTTCTATTATCTCGCACCACAGTCCAGTGTCCAGGATCCCCTACTACTTTGCCGCTTGAGAGAACTTTAGCTTTCCCTTTTTGAAACGTGTGAACTGGACCAATTTCTCTTGAGCAACTTCTTTCGGTTGCTGATCATTGTTTTCTGTTTTTTTTTGTTTTGACATATTTGTGTTTCTACATTCCTCTTTGTTATGACTCTGCATCTTGCATTGTATACAGTATTGCGGAACGTAATCATAATTTATAGTAACCATATTAGTCCTTATTTCTCCAGTGACTTGATTTTCTATCTGCATCTCCACTGCCTTCGGAAAATCACCTTTTAAATCCACCATCACCTTCACACACGCATAACTTGGTCTCGTCTTATTAATGGTTGCTTGATCTAGTTGGATCGGTTTATCCACTGCTGATGCTAAAGAAAATAAACATTCTTTGACAAAAAAAGTGGGTAAATAGGTTAGGAAACGAGATCCATGCCATTGCCATTGATGTTTCCTCATTAACCTTAAACCTAGAGTCATAGATTAGTGTACGCATAAGATATGAATATCCATCTCTGCTTGTGATGTAGAAGGCCCCCTTTGATACCATATTAATAAAATCTTCTTGTTGAGTCAGACGTATAAGAACGTGTTTGCTGCGGAGTAATCCAATCTGACATCCTCCCCTAATTTCACGTTGTTGAGGAATAATTCTCCTCAGTTCCTCCAAGTCAGACCATTCATATGTAAACTTTCCGATCACTGCAAATTGTATTCAATTTGATTCATCCTTTCTACCTCTTCTTCTGTCCATTTTACTTGCGGTATTCCTCCAACTACTGAAACTTGGCGCAATGCTTCATTTGTTTTCTGTTCTGTTTGATTGAGAGAATTGGCAAATCGCCGTCATCATTTGACAACTTCATTTCAACAATAAATTAATTACTGGATAAAAAACAAAAAAATAAATAAGAAAAAGATTAATTTTTATAGTCACATCTCTCTAAAACAACAATTAATTAGGACCACCAATTGTGATAATAATTGAAAATCACTACACTTACTACCTTTATAGTGACACTTAATTCAAATATATTATGTTATTATCAAATATAAATAAATATTCAAACTATATAGTATATATATGACTTGATAGGCAAACACAACAAACTCTAAGTAGTATATCTCTAGGATACAATCAACAATGACATTTGCGTGCGTAAATATTTGACTATCTGACTCATATTATTGATCACTAATTTTCCAAAACATTTAGCCAATTGAACCTGGAAAGACTGAAATATTTCTCCATATTGAACACACCCTTATTTAGGAAGGAAAAAACAGTGGTGTTACTGCATGTTATAAAATATTGTTGTTACACGGAATAACTTCACTTCAGAGACTTTCCTCACACTAGTATTATTTGTAGTAGCCTGTATATGTGATTTAATCTACGATATTATGTGATTATCTATTTTGAAATATTACTCTTATAGATCAAATTTGATTGTATGCTTGAGGTAAATTAGTCAAGTTTGGTGATTTTCTAGGTTTTTAAAACTTAGAAATATAAATCATATTTAGAAAAAATACATTCAAATTCTAAAAGATTTTTGCAAAAACTATGGTCAAAACACAACTCCAACTTTGATATTTCAAATAAAGTGAATATATTTTTTTGTATATATTTTCATATCAAAATACCCACTCGATATTATCTGAGATGTATACACAGATCTTTCACCTATTTGTGAAGACCATAAATAAAGAAATTATAGAAATTAAACTTCGAAATACGTTAACATGAAATTAAATTTTATTCTCTTGTGCATATTATGTTCATTTCCTCCTAACATCAACCAACATAGCAATTTTTATTATATTCCTACAAAGGAAGAAAATAAAAATCGAAGATACCTATGATTAAAGAAATTGCTTTTTATGATACTTCTTTTATCATAAGTATCTTTGATTTTATTTTCTTCCCTATAGGAATATTATAAGAATTTCTATAGGTCGTTGTTAGGGTTAGGGCAGCGGTTGGGTCCTTCATTACATTGGGACATGGATTCAAATTTGGGGTTATAGTATTTGCAAAATTTATGTCTAAATATTTTTGGAATAATAAGTGTCATAGAGAGGTCTTACTACATTAACTAAAGAAAGCTTGGTCAAGTGGTTAGATAACATGGAAAATGGTGTCGTTGTCTAATGATGACATTGACAAGAGCGAAAGATTTGCACGAAGTTGGAGAATGTGCGACACCATATAAGAGGAATTGAAGCACAAATGCGAGATGCTATGTTATACATCCTTCCCTCGTAATCTAGCATCTTGCACTTGAGCATCAATTTATCTCAAGTAGTGTCTCACATTCTTCAACTCCATTCTCTCGCCTCCTATCAACATCATCATCAGAAAATGGTACCATTTTTATAGTTATTTAATAACAGGACCAAGAAAAGTAGATTTTTCTTTATTTAATATAGTTAGATATCTCTATATAGCAGTCATTTTTATAACAACAATTCACAATAACAATCAATTTTTTTGGGGAGCAAATTTTTTATGTTTTTTATAATAGCCCCCCAAAAAGACCACACAAACAATGCAAGTATAGAGAGATTTTACTGACCTATATAAAAACATTAATGTGAATAAATATAATAAGCAAAAGGAAATAATTAAACTAATTACCTTAGTGGGGGTGATGCTACTCTATGTAAAATGTGATGAAAACAAAATGTTAAGACCTTGAGTGGGGTGATGCTACTCTATGTGAAATGTGATGAAAATGAAATGTTAAGAACTTGGGTCTTTATAGAGGATTGTGATCCTAATTTCATATGATTTGTTAAAAAAATTGCCATAAAAAACATGGAAAGTTAAGATATGGAAGGAACTTTATTATTTATCCTTTTTTGCTTATAGAATTTAAAAGTTCGCCATAAAAAAACTTGAAAATTTAAGATATGGAAGGAACTTAATTATTTATCTTTTTTTGCTTATTGAAGTAGAAGGAACAAGACTGTAAAGACAAATTATATGAAGTTGGACATTTAAGATATGGAAGGTACTTAATTATTTATCCTTTTTTGCTTATAGAAGTATAATGAACGAGATGGTGAAGATAAATTATATGAAGAAGGCTTAAAAGTGTGTTAGGTATGAAGGAAAATATTTTTCTACATTACTTATTTTTTATGTTTGGTAAGTAAGGAGAAAATATTATCCCAAAATTATTTAGATTTAAACTATGCAAATACTATAACCCTAGATCTGCATGCTGTCCCAAGGGTTGGGGCCCAACCCAATGAAGTACCTGACCCTTGTTCCTAAAAATGACTTAAGAACTAACCCTAACCTTGAGACCCAACAGTTGCCCATTATTTGATCGAGTCTCTAAGTTGGGATTAAATCTCAGGTCAGGGGTTGAGGATTAGATCATGGTTCAGGGTTGAATTATGAGTCAAGTTCAGGTCCCATGTCAGGGAAGGTCTCAGATCGGGCGTTAGATCACGAATTAGGATTATGCTGGGAGGAATCTCGAGTCACCTAAATTGTCAGACAAGTCTCGAATTGAGCAATCTCAGTTTGAGTTCCAAATTGGTCAAGGGTGGGATATGGATCGCGTTACGAGGTGGTAGGTTGAGGGGATAGAGGTCAGGGCGCTTAGGTGGATTAGGTGGTGCAGTTGAAACAATATTTAAGAAGTCAATATTTTCCTTAAAATTGGAGGAAAGTAAATTAATTTGAAAAATATATTTCAAAATATTTAAACCAATTGAACATAAGAAAATCCGGAAAAAATCCTCCATACCTAACACATCCTTAATCAGGAAGAAAAATCAATGGTGCTAGTGCATATCATAAAATACTTTCTTTTATAAGGGATCATTTCATCCACAAACCCTAGATTTGATTCTATAACACAAATGCGATTTGCGATATTAAGCTTACTTTCCTTTTAATCCTTTTGTAACAATTCTTTTAGCATAATTATGTTATAAAATCAACCTAAAAATAGTTAGTACAAAAGTAAATAAGAAATATAAACAAAGCAAACAAAGAGAGTCAAGAAGAAAATGCTTAGAGATTTTCTCATTTTTTCAGGAGTATTTCAATTGTGAAGTTCACCGAATATGAGCTTTTATGCCTCTGTTTATAGTGTTCATAAAGACATACAAAAAGTTTTCATGATATAACATTAACAATAAGATCATCAATAAGGTTGAAGGATGCGAGAGTTATATCAATAATGGTGTGTGGAGTAGTGAAGGATTAACTCTACATCATGACGAAGATTAATAGTTGTCCATATTAATGCCTATAAAAATGGTGAGACTTTATGTATTGCCCCCCCAACTCCCTACAAATAGTTTTGTAAATGTTTCACATAGAAATCTTCCTAAAGTCACATCACCAAAATATTCATAGGCTAACACACGTGAAAAATTGATTTAAAAAATCAGCTAATTCTAGTAAATTGACCCTTAAATGCCCAAAATGACTATAAATGGTGAGACTGCTCCCCCAACTCCCCACTAAGGGTTTTGTAAAGGTTTCATAAAGAAATCACCCAGAAGCCATATCACCAAACTATTCATTGGCTACATACAAAAAAACTGAAAAAATTGTTTTTTTCTTTAAATTTCCCATAAATGTCCAAAAATAACTCTAAAAATGGTGAGATTGTACATACTGCTCTACCAATTCCATACGGAGGGTTCCCTAAATGTTACGCAAATAAATCGTCCTAAATCCATATCACCAAAATATTCATGGGCTAAAAAACACGAAAAACTAAAAAAATGTCTAATTCTTGTAAATTGGACCCTTAATGCTCAAAAATTACTCTAAAAGTGGTTGTAACACCTCGGTATTTGAAAGAACTAGAATTAGAAAGAACAATTTTTGAAAGAGTAAAAATTGGAAATTTTGGCAAGTTATGTTAAGTATGAGTTTTGGGTCAACTTCAAACGACCATAACTTTCGGTACAAGATGATTTAGGTGGCCCATAAGATATCAAATGAAAGGTCTTGGAATACTCTTTCCAACGCCACCAAGTTTGCTAATTTTCGAGCTCGTATGAAGGAGATATAACTGTTTAAAGTCGGACTGTCTATTTAAGGAAAGCTACCCAGATAAAAGATGGGTATTTTGGTCTTTTCCTTAACCTACCAGATTTAACTCATTTTTAATAATTAATTAGGGGTCTAAAGCGATTTGGTTTAGTTTACATAATCCTAATTTACGCTAGGGTTTTAGAAAAGAATTCAAGAAGAGAAAAGAGGAGAAAAATCAAGGCGTTCATCAAGTTTCTTGCGAAATCGAAGGTCGTTTCGCCAAGGGTTTGATCCCTAAGAGGTATGTAAGTTTCTCATAGTGTTGGATTCGTTAATCCACGCGCCAATCATGTTATTTTTCAGTAAAGTTTCGTTCTTGAAGTTGAAGGATTTGAGTTCTTGATTGTTTCTTGAAAGTGTTGTTTCCGTTGTTGAATTAGAATGGGTTTGATGAATTCTTGAGATAAAAGTTAGTGAATCGAGGGTGGTTTGGAGTAGATTATCGTGTACATAAGTTGAGTATTCGAATCTAAGTGATTGGGAAAGAAACCATTCGATTCTAGGAGAATTAGTGTCGAAAAACGAGTAATAAAAGATAGGGTAGAAAATAAGGTACCAGGTCTGCGTCACGGACCTGTTTCCCAGAGTGAAATTTCCCTCTCTGCGTTGCGGAGAGAATACGAACTCCACTATTTCAAAAATTATTTAGCGACGAAATATTATAATTCATCTCCGCATCGCAGACTTGCCCCCAGACAGTGTTTTTCAACCTTTTCTCATTATTAACTATCTAAAACTCATTTAATCATCATAATATGATTCCTATCACAAATCATAACCTTGAATTCATAATTCAAATTCAAAGTAGAATTAAGAGTCAAGTTTTGAGACTTCTTCGAGTCAGTTTAAGAAGCCTTTTACAAATCTTTTAAACTTGTTTTAAGACTTGAGCATCCGAGTTTGAGGAAGAGTAAAGTTGAGTTCATTTTATTTAAATATGATATATATGAACTAAGTATTTCCAAGAGCAAATGTTTTTACATTTAAGATGAGAGGAAACACCAATTTCCAAAAGAGTTTTCATGAGCAGTTCTGAGTACCATCTCTTTTAAGAGAAAGATTTTTGAGTAATAATCTCAAACTACAGAAATAGTTATTTTTTAAAAAACATATGAGCTAGTATATTGGGAGTAGTATTGAGCATCGATATGGGGGAGAGTTCATACAACTCACAACCCTCATAAACCATGTAGACAACGTGGGTAGAAGGGATCAAACTTTTTAGATGATTCCTTAATGCTATTTAGCATAGACCAGTGGATCCACTTAGTAGTAGGTTCTATACCCCAAAAAAGTATAGGACAATTTTGGCAGCAAGGGCTAGACGCTATATCATCACATAGATCATAGTGATGATTGTCAGTTATAGAATCTCCCACATACTTATTTTGTATCTTTATATATACAAACTGAGGTATATTGTATTTTGAAATGCATTGAGTTTCCGTCTACTGTTTAAAAGCTTTTCATTTATATTGCATCTTTATTACTGCTTTATATCGATATGAGTTAAGTTGAGTTGAGATGAGGTAAGTTGTTTCTTTAATTCCAGTTCAAACTTATGCCTTGTTTTAGATTTCTCCTTCCATGCTCGTACATTTCATGTACAGACGTCATTTGGCCTGCATCATCTATGATGCAGATACAGGTAACCAGGATCAACATCAAGTGCGTTGTTGATCTAGTCGAGTTCCAGAGTCATTTTGTGAGCTTCCTTACTTCCAGACGACCCCTTTATTATGTTTTGTTAGGATGATCAGAGGTCTTGTCCCGACATCCCTCATAGTATTTAGAAGCTTCATGGATATATAGACATAGTTCATGAGTCTTGTTCATTTCATTTATTGTTGTATGAGATTTGAGTTGCCATTTTGACTAGTTGAATGTTTATTTCTAAAATATTCTAAGTTTATCTATTGAGACAGTTCAGTTAAGATTGTATTTCAGTACATTTTATGTTGAGTAAAGTCTTCCGCTAAGAGTTAATTCAAGCCAAGGGTTCGCTTGGGGCCAACAATGGTTCTCGAGTGCCAATTGTGTCCAGGGTGTAGGCTCGGGGCGTGACAATGGTGACACTGTACACTGATCCTCCAACTCCCTACAATGGTTTACGTAAAGGTTACACAAAACAAAAAAAAAAATTCTTTCAGAAGCCATATCATCAAAATATTCATGTACTAACACACACGAAAAACTCATAAAATCGTGTATTTTTTATAAATTAGCACCTAAATGTACAAAATGATGAAACTGTACGCACTGCTCCGCAACTCCCCGCGGAAGGTTCCATAAAAGTTTCACAAAGAAATCATTCGAAATCCATATCAGCAAAATATTTATGGGTTAAAACATGTGAACAATTAATTTTTTTTACCAAATTCTTGTAAGTTTGCCCCTAAATACAAAAAAAAAATAAAAAATATGCAACTTTTGATGAATGCATCACAATCGCAACTTAATTATTCTAGGTGTAAAATCATGTATTATAACCAAATATAAAGAACCTTTTAAAATTAAACAACATGTATATATACCATTACTTAATTAATGTGATTGCAGACACTTTTATGGTTTGACTAATAATTTGTTTAGCGAAATTTCTGAAAGGTTGAAAATATTTTCCTTAAAATAAATTAATTTAGAAAACACACATTTAAAAATACAATATATATATATATATATATATATATATATATATATATATATATATATAACCAAGATATCAAAGAGAAATTAATACATATCATAACTACAATACATTACATTAACAAACTCATTAATTATGTATCCTGAATAAATTAATGTGTGTATAATTTTGTCTTAACTTATGTGTCATTTTTCTAATTTTTGAGATTCATTTAAGTTTATTTTACTGAAATTTATTTTCTAAGTTTTTCAAAGACCTTGAATTATCAAGTATTGCAATTATTGTATTTTTGACGTAGTTTTCGTTATATACAATGTTTTTTTTTAAAAAAAAGTTCATGCTTGAATTCAAAGTTAAAATTAAGTCATTTTTGTAATGACCCGAACCATCGTTAATAAGAAGATGAGTAACGTCTAAGGAAAACTGGGCCACCCTCCTGCCAGAGCGGGCCAGTTGCCGCTCCGGCGATGGCGCTCTAGCGGGGTAAGCTAACACCAAAGGAGGATAGGCGAGACAGAACGTAAATAACGTGAAATCTCATTTTCTCCTTCTTCCTAAAACACCAAATTTAGACGTAAACCACCCTAGAAACCCTCAAAAAGTTTCTCTAAGATTGGAAAGGAAGGAGAAGGAGATTTCTAGCGTAAGGAGGTCGATAGCTTGCGAATCCTTGGTCAAACTCCCCGTCACGAAGTTCGGAAACAAGAATTGAAGCAAAAATTCCATACCGCTGCTTAGTGTCGAAGTAGGCTATGTTTATTAATTAAGTAGTTATAAATCTGTGTTCACTGTGTAGTATATTGTTAATCAATGGTAAGAATTATGCATAGGCCTTCATGCATCGAATAAGAGTTGACTTAATTGTAGGAAGGAGCCTTAGACAATGAACTAGGGCTAGGTGCTGGTTGTGATTTCATGTGGTGTGATATATGTTTGTTCTTGTTTCATTATGATGCCTATATGTATGCGAACGTTGCAATATTGATCACATTAATCGTAATTAAGGATAGTTGAATAAGTGAATGCCATGAATCATGAATTGATTGTATGATTTTGAGAATGTACTTTGTGAATGTGATTGTGGCTTGTTGAATGGATCGGGTGTTGCATTCCGACACACTAAGTGGGATCAGTTGCCACGTACCGGCATAAACATTGGATCGATTGCCATGTACCGACATAAACATTGGAACGAGTGTCACGATCCAGCACGCTAACTTGGTACCGGTACCACGTACCGGTACACTAACATTTTAGGTTTGGGTTCCATGAGAGGACCATTGACTTGACATAATTTTATGATTGAGAATTGTGAAATTTGTACATTGTTCGTAAATGATAATTGATATTGTATTCCTACGGAATTATTAAATGATTATGAGGAATTATATCTAATTATTCTACTATGTTGAGTAAACTTGTTATGTATCTCGTAATTGAATGAACTGGGAATGGCAAGCCCAAATCAGGATGTGATACGATATGTGGGAAGGGCCAGGGGTTCAAGAGTTGCTAATGTTTGAGAGAAAGTTTGTCTGATGGAATGAAAGGGATTCGTGGTTAGTAGTTGGGAAGCCGTGATAGAAGGTGCCAGTGGTAAGGACTGGGTAAGATGAAGAGAAGGCAAAGGTAGCCGTAACAGTGGACTCTTCTATGAGTTAGAATGGTAGGCTATGACCAAGAACCTAGTAAGGAGGTTGACTGAGTTGTGAGTTAGTAGTAAGGGTGCTAATATGATTCTGAGGTCTTAGGAAGAGGGTAAAGGTGGAGAAACGCATGGTTTTATGGCATGATCTTGCTAGTTGAATTCTTATATTATGCGGTGGGCATCGGGTTGACCGATGATGCCTACTAGTACATGTGGTTTTGTACTGATACTACTCTTACTATGCCTTTTCGCATAGTCTGGATGCAGGATCGGAGGAGTTTCATTAGATGAAGACAAAGTAAATCTCCAGCAGCTTCTATTTTCCTTCCGCATGGTGGGAGCTGTGTCTTTTCATTATTATGTCTTGATCTGTACTTTTAGTAGCTCTTGTACCTGTTTATACTAGATCCTTGTGGGTGTTAATTACTTTACAAGTTTTAACTTGGAATTGTTTAAAAGTTCTTATTTATAAAAATCATATTATTTCATTTATCTCTATTTCCTTTAAAATTTTTTGCATGTTTTAACTATTGGGGTATGAGGGTTCTCCTACCTAGGTGTTGGAGTAAGTGCCCGCACGGCCCGGTGGGTTGGGTCGTGACAAATTGGTATCAGAGCTCAAGTTACTGGTCTCTCAGTACAAGAGCAAAATGTGGACTAGACTCCTACGGATTGGTGTGTTGATGTCCACATGTAATCTTTGGGAGGCTACAAAGCATTCTAGGAAGTTGTTCCACTTTTTCTCTCCTTTCGTGCGAGTGTTGCTTTTGGTATGAGTCGAGTCTAATTGTATCTCCCGATTTCAATTGGTATCTCAATAAAGTGAACCGGATGTCGTGGTCACGACTGAGAGGCCACAAGTAAAGCAAATTGGAACTGAGAAGGTTTCAATTGGTATCTGGCCTTAGAGATTATACAAGGGCATGGATGATCAGTAATGGTCATCTATGGATGCGAACTAACTTGTCTGTCAGTGGTAACTTGGAAACTGTGAATGTGTGCTTCTTGTTGTCTGCATTAACTTTGAACGTTAAGGTTATATTTGCTTGGATGTGATGATGTGATTATGTGCACAACAATGGCGTGTTCGAAATTTGATGTGTGCAATATGTTGGCTGAGTGGTTGAAATTATGCAAGTTATAACTGCTTGAGTGTCGTGAAACTCGTTGTGCTAAGAAGGTCATGACTAAGTTCGATGCAAGGGTCCAGATGAGTTACGAGGTGATTCGTAAGCAAAATCTGTACACATCTTATGCTTGACTAATAATCATGTGAGTGTCTGGGTGTATCCTTGGAATGTGTGGGTCGTGGTGTGAATTAAGGAGAATAAGTTAGATTGTGTATTTTTGATATTGACTCGGGGTAGACATCGACTATCCTAGTTTAGGGGATTACTCTAAAAATGCATGTGTTATAATTGGGAACCCTTGGGGAATTTAAGAAAGAAAAGAACCCCATAAAAATTTATTGCCCGGGTACTGTCTTCGTCTAAGCCGCTGGGGCGGGATTTTTCCCGCTAGCGCGAGGCCACCAAAGTGGAAATTTCCCCGCCAGAGCAGGACACGGCGAGACAGAACATCAGCCCTGTCTCCTCTGTTCTTTCTAGTCACAATTTGAGAACCAGAATTGTATACAAAGTAATCCCGACAAACCAATCAGTGTTCAACAATAGAAACAACAAGCTATAAACCTTATCATTTAATATTAACGGGGAAAAAAAAGTTAGAAAACCAACATCCATGTGCTACAAAAATTTAGGAAAAATGAAAAGATAAAATAAAGTATTATTCAATACATGCCCAAGAGGGGCAGAAAAACCCGATCAGTAACCTTGTGAATGGGAAGTATCGCTGTCGGACCCCATATCCTCTGGCGCTGTCTCACCAGCCCAAGCGTCACTCAACCAAGAAAACTCCCAGAAGTCCTCCGGCTCAAGCATGGAACTTCTATTGAGGGGCGAAGCAAGAGAAAATGACCTTAAGAGTCTTCCACATTTGGCCCAGCAAATGATATCTCTCCAAGTTCTTCTTATTCTCCCATCACAGTTGGAGGCAAAGCATCTCCAACTTAAGGGTGGTGGCGGGTGGAACTGCAGTCGAGGTACTAGCCCGGGAGCCCTAAAATTTTTGCTGGACGGCCGCAAGGTCCTCTTCCACATGAGCACTGGAAAGCGGGGGCTAGGACTGGGTGGGAAGAGCGGCGTCACATGCACCCTCGTCTCGTCCCTCCTCTTCCGCTTCCGCAATCGCCTGACTGCTGCTGTCCTCCTCTTCTTACTCCTGGAGGTAGAACCCTGCCTAATCAATAGAGGGTGAAAAGGGGGGTCCATGGGGAGTACCTCGTCAGTGTCTAGGAGTGGCACTCCCGCCCGCTTACACAACGCTGTCACCGGTCCAAGTAGGAAGAATACCTTTTTATTACTCAATAGAACACCTTCCATTCTGAAATGATTGGTGCGCCTACGTTCATCCCTATTCCCTGCAGCACACATGCCATAACTAAGGCCCGAGGAAATATCATATCAGTGCGGTTGCCCGAAGGGCGGATCCTCCTGGTAACCAAGTGTAGCCATCTTTTAGCATTCGGTGACCAGTTGGTGCTAGTGATACCCTATGTAGTAGCCGAGTAAACCCTATCCCTGTGCATAGGTTCCACCAGTGTATCCCATAACCAACCTAAGTCCATCTCCCACAGCCTGGCCTCGTACTCCGTGTTTGAGACCTTGGGCATCTCTAGTGCCTTATTACTGGCTGTGGCATTCAGGGGGATGTCAACTCCCTGGATGCAGATGACAGGGTGAGGATCGACCCATCGAACAGTAGATAGGACGGCATAGAACTCCCTTACCCAGGTGGAACGAGTAGTAGGGGGAGCCTCTGTTAGTGGGGCCCAGCCAAACTCCGTAAGCCGAGAGTGAAAGAGAGGCCCTTTCTCCTCCAAATTCTACAAGTGAAAACCCCGCTCGCAACAAAATTTAGTGTTTCGGTGGTCATGGTACCATTCCCGACTAGCAGCATCAGGAAATCGGATGAAGGGGAGATTTTCCTCGTTGATACCAGCCATTAGAGAAGCCTACAAAAAGTTAATAAGCACGTTAGAACATCGTGGGATTGGGAAATGTTTGTTTAAAGGAAAAGTAAATTTTGTATCTTTAAGGGATGCACACCACTGTTTTCCCATATCCCGCCACAACAGCCAAAATCCTGCTAGAGTGGGATAATGGAGGCCGCCATAGTGGGATGAAGGTCGCTAGAGCGACCTTCATCTGAGATGAATACCAGGCATGATCATGGCGCCTCTTTGTCCTAAAACCCCAATTTTTCACAGAATTTCAGAAGATCAAATTATATAAAGTACCCTAAAACCTAAATATGCAATTATTTTCACAAAATAACCCCTAAACAGTACCCAAATCCAAGTTTTACACCTAGAGACCTTTCAACTTCTCCCACCCGTTTGGTACCTATTCGACCGTATTTTTACAAAATCCTTATGCCCAGGACGTGTGGATCCGTTGGGGACGTAAGGGAAATGCCCATGCTACATTTTCTATCAAATAAGCAACCTATGCTCATTTTTGAAAACCACCCCCGAAAGCCTATTTTACCTAATCGATTAGTGTCATGCAATTGTTGTTAGTTAAGTATGGAAGTAAAGGGCGTAAGAAACAAGAACAATACCTTAGAATTGACATTCAGAGCAAAGCGATCAAGAGTGTTTTTGTAAGTTTTTGGGAGAGTTTAGAAAAAATGGGGGAAAATGATCTTTCCCCCTATGTATTGTTTTTCGATCTCCCACTATAGCGGGAGATCCCTCGCCACAGCAGCCCTGCCTCAGCGGAAGAGCTGCTACCCTGGAGAGGTTAGGCTGTGTGGATAGGACATGTTTGTTTCATTATGTATTGCCTCAAAGCCTCAAATTCCTAACCGACCTTTGAGTGTAGCACCTTTCATGTTTCAATTTGAAAAGTCACCATTCTTCGTGATTTCATAATGGATCGATTCGTTAGTTTAGAATTACTTTGAAGGAGGGCGCATGTTTATCCCTTCGCTAGTCGTTTGGGGACGAACAAGAGGTAAATTGGTATCTATTGTAACAACCCAAATCATTATTATTAGGAAGATGAGTACTGTCTATGGAAAATTGGGCCACCCTCCCACCAGAGCGAGCTAGCTGTCGCTACGGCGGTGGTGCTCTAGTGTGGTAAGCTGGCGCCAGAGTGGTATAGGCGAGACAAAATGTAAATAACGTGAAATCTTATTTTCTCCTTCTTCCTAAAACACCTAATTTAGATGTAGACCACCTTAGAAACCCTCAAAAATCTTCCCTAAGCTTAGGAAGGAAGGAGACAAAGATTTCTACCTTAAGGAGGTCAATAACTTGCGAATCCTTGGTCAAACCCCCCGTCACGAAGTTTGAAAACAAGAATCGAAGCTAAAATTCCGTACAACTTCTTGGCGCCCAGATAGGCTAGGTTTATTAGTTGAGTAGTTATAAATCTGTTCTCACTACGTAGTATAATGTTATTCAATGGTAAGAGTTATGTGTAGGCCTTCATGTACCAAATAAGAGTTGACTTAATTGTAGAAAGGAGCCTTAGATAATGAACTAGGGCTAGGTGATGGTCGTGATTTTATGTGGTGTGATATATGTTTATTCTTGTTTCATTATTATGCCTGCATTATATGTGTGCAAATCTTGCAGTATTGATCACACTAATCGTAATTAAGGATAGCTGAATAAGTGAATGCCATGAATCATGACTTTATTGTATGATTTTGAGAATGTACTTTGTGAATGTGATTGTGGATTTTTGAATAGATCGAGTGTTGTGTTCCGACACACTAATTGGGATCGATTGCCACGTATCGACATACATATTGGATCGGTTTCCACGTACCGGCATAAACATTGGACGACTGTCACGAACGGCACGTTAACTTGGAATGGGTACCATGTACTGTCACACTAATAGTTTGGGTTTGGAGTCCATAGAGGACCATTGACTTGACATAATTGTATGATTAGGAATTGTGAAATTGTACATTTTTCGTAAATGATAATTAATATTGTATTCCTCCCAAATTGTTAAATGATTATGAGGAATTATATCTTATTGTTTTACTATGTTGAGTAAACTTGTTATGTATCTCGTAGTTGAATGAATCGGGAAGGGAAAGCCCAAACCAAGATGTCATACGGTATGTGGGAAGGGGCAGGGGTTCAAGAGTTGCTAATGTTTGAGAGAAAGGTTTTTCGGTGGAATGAAAGGGATTCATGGTTAGTAGTTAGGAAGCCGTGATAGAAGGTGCCATGTGGTAAGGACTGGGTAAGATGAAGAGAAGACAAGGGTAGTCGTAATGATGGACTCTTCTATGAGTTAGAATGGTAGGCTATGACCAAGAACCTAGTAAGGAGGTTGACTGAGTCGTGAGTTAGTAGTAAGGGTGTCAATGTGATTCTGAGGTATCTGGAAGAGGGGAAAGGTGGAGAAGCGAGCGATTTTATTGCATGATCTTGCTAGTTGAATTCTTATATTATGCGGTGGGTGTCGGGTTGACCTATGATGCCTATCAGTATGTGTGGTTTTGTACTGATACTGCTCTTACTATGCCTTTTGGCATAGTCTGAATGTAGGATCGGTGGAGTTTCATTAGGTGAAGACAAAGTAAATCTCCAGCAACTTCTATTTTCCTTCCGCATGGTGGAAGTTGTGTCTTTTCATTATTATGTCTTGATTTGTACTCTTAGTAGCTCTTGTACCTGTTTAGACTAGATCCCTGGGGTGTTAATTACTTTACAAGTCTTAACCCGAAATTGTTTAAAAGTTCTTATTTATAAAAATCATGTTATTTCATTTATCTCTATTTCCTTTAAACTTTTTGCATGTTTTAACTATTGGGGTATGAGGGTTTTTCTATCAGGTGTTGGAGTAGATGCCCGCACGGCCCGGTGGGTTGTGTCGTAATAATTGTACTCTCAAAATTTGAACTATGCAACGTAATTGAGAAATAGAGAACACTTGCTAGCTATTCTCTTCAAGAAAACAAACATCATATATATGTAAATGAGAACCCTAGGCCCGCCTACGTTGCGCCACCACATACCAGGATTCCCTTTCAATTTATTTTATTTACAAAACTAGCCTTCTCCTTTCATCAAAAGTTGTGACTTTTATGAAAAAATGTGACTTTTATGGAAAGTTGCGACTTTTATGAACATTTGCAACTTTTATTAAAAGTTGCGACTTTTATGAAAGGTTGTCACTTTTATGAAAAGTTGTGACTTTTATGAAAAGTTGTGACCTTTCTGAAGGGTTGTAACTTTTACAAAGAGTTGTAACATTTTCGATAAGACACAATAAATATTTGTTCATATTACTTTTTGTTGTCTATAAATAGAGGAATTTCCTCTCTTTTTAAAACAACAAAAATTTTGAACTTTTTCTTCTGGACAATTAGATAATTGTGTACTTTGCTCCTCTTGAATGACTCACTGATACAATTGTTTTTGTATCAATACATTGGTGAATAGAATCATTATATCCTCAGAGGATCTATTCCTTTAAATCTAGGGTACTAGAGGGAATAATTTCCTTAAGGGGACACTGTGCATTAAATGGGCTCAATTTTTTCCATTCTATTTCATTCTATTGTTATAGATCCTAGTATATTTTTAGAGTCATTAATTTATGCTTATATTATTAATTGTTATTTTTGAGTACATGCTTTATATTTTGTTGTTTATGTTTCTGCAAAATTATTTTTACAAGTAGTTGTTAGTACAGATTAAATAACAAACGTTAATTGAGTATTCAAACAAGTTTTCTCTACTGGAATTATTGAAGGTACAAAAAAAACCCTTACAAACCTCTAATTTCTTCACCAACAATGTCGTTTCTTCACATACAAGGATGAAATTTTGTGTTCTTTAGAAAATCCTCTGAGAGTTAATAACTTTGCATGCCCATATTTTTTTGTTTTTATGTTGTTGTTATCTATTTTACTAAATTTTATCAGTGGATATTATGAGTACTTTAAGGAATGAAAGTTGATTGAAGTGTTAGTCAATTTTTTGAGGTATGTTATTCCAAAACATGAGAACTTTTCTGGTTAGAATGATTTGCTATCATCATTAGATATCTCATAGTTTACTCTCTTTGATGTATGTTTTTTTCTCGCTGTTTTGTTGTTTTCTTAAAATTGTATTGATTATTTTTCATTTGGTATGTATATGGTCTCACTTGGAAAAATCTTTCGTCCTTTTAATGTTTTCGTTTTTTCCTTCTCATTCAATTTTTTAAATTATTTTTGGTGTGAGTTATGACTATTTTCAGCAAGCTTATTTTGAAGAATCTGAAACAAAACCTGCTCTAAATAAAAGCAAAATCTTAAGCTACAAAAGATATGTCTAGAAAGGTTGTTCAAAAGCTTAGAAAGATTATTTATGCCTACGCGAAGCGCGGGTAAATTACCTAGTATAGTAATAAATATAAAAAATAAAACTAGAACTCGAAAGCACGATAGTGTGTACACAAATTTTATCTCTATTTTGTGAAGACAATTATTAAAAAAAAATGAAATAGTACATAAGTTTTAACACAAACACAACATTTAGGTGTAGGATTTCATATTTAGAGAGAATAAAATTTATCCTCTTACATATATTATGATCTTATTTTCTAGACAACAATCAACCAACAACATGATAATTCTAATAATCTTCCTATAAGGAAGAACATAAATTACCAATTAAAGGTACCTATGATAAATGATGCTATACGTAGTCTCAAGTTCATTTTCAAGTTCAGCTTCTCTCTTCAAATAAAGAATCTCGCGTCTTGTTATCAATAAAGACAACATTCTAGCACTACCTATTAATCTAGCCTGTCATGTATCTGAGCATCAATGTCCCTCAAATGATGTCTCAGATTCTCCAACTCCGTGCAAATCTCACACTTCTTGTCACTGTTATCATTAGATGACAATGCCATTTTCACAATAAATTAGTCACTGGACAACAAACAAAAAAACTAAGAAAAAGATTAGTTTTTACAGCCAACTTCTCTGTAATAACAATTCATGATAATAGCAAAGTTTTTTTTTTTTTTTTTTAAAATTGATTTTTATGTTGAGCCTCTGGATATTTATAAGGGATTGTGGTCTTGATATTGTAAGTCACAAAATAGGTTAGCGTTACAATGTTTAATCTAAGGAAAAAATCCTAATTACCCTTATTTATGAAGAAAATGATTAAAAATTCAAATTTCTTCAGTCAAATACATGAAAATCACCAATTTAGATATTATCACATTAAATTTTTTGCACCAATTATTCAACAAACGTTGTCTATCATTACTTTTATTAACTTTTTGTTGAAGAAACATAATATGACAAATTAACAATAAAAACTACACTTAATTTAAAGTGTCCTGATTTTTGGAGTTTTATGCCTAAATTGTCTTGTGTGTGAGTTTAGTACTTAAAACTATCATCAACATTTTATCATGACTAAAAATACAAATATGAAATATTTGTAATTTGGAAATGTATCTAGCTAGTTGTGACAATATATTCATACATTAATTTCGAATAGAAAATACACTAGAATTTTAACCGGCGCAAATTATAAGTTTAACACCCGCAATTTAACCTTTTTTTTTTTGGGAAAATGTACAAGTACCCCCCTAGATTATGATCGAAACTCCAGAGACACACCTTAACTAAACTAAGGTCCTATTACCCCCCTGAACCCATTTTTTTTGTAATTTTGTGCACCTTTTTGGCTTACATGGCATCCAAATATCTCTCACGCGCTTCAATTGCGTGGAGTCACATAGTGCGCCACGTAAGACAAAAGGTGTACCAAATTACAAAAGAAATAAGTTCAGGGGGGTAATAGGACCTTAGTTTAGTTAAGGTGTGTCTCTGAGATTTCGGTCATAGTCTAGGGGGGTACTTGTACCTTATCCCTTTTATTTTAGAACTAGATCAGGATTTTAAGTCGAAAGAAATCTAAAAATTGCTATATTTACTATCTTTATATCAACAATCAATTTGAATATTTTATCTTAACATCAAATCTAAAGAAATATTCAAACTATATAGTATATATATGACATGAAACAAACACAACAAACTAACTAGTTATTCAGTATGTTCTAAGAACTAATTGATCGAGTTTCAATATAAGAGTAGCATAATAAGTTTTAATTTGGAGTTGAGATTTAGGTGTGAATTATATGTGTTGACTTATAGCAATTTTCATCGTCCTGGACCCTCACGAAATAATTATTTAAATTTGATATAAAATATATATTCGGTATGCTTTAATCTTTTTTTGATTTATTCTTATAAAATTTAAATCTTACCTAGTTATTTGAGCACCGTTATAAATTTATATAAGTCTTTGCATTTCATTTTTATAAGAAGAAATATAAAATCGATTCAGTAACATTCAATTGCTCAGCAAATTGTTTTTTTTTTTTTAAATAATTGACATCCCTAAATTTACACACCTACTCTATTTAATATCTCAACCTATTTTCACTCTATATTTTTTTATTATTATTTTAGAAAAAAATTTGTGAATTACATAAATTTAATTCAAGTGGGTCACATGAATTGGGAAAAAAATAGGAGTCTTTGTTAAATGTGGTTATTTACCATAGTTTAAATCTATTTTTCACCCATATTGTGACCATTTGAATTATTAAATAAAATTAATTAGTTGTATTGACTATCCACTTGAATTACTAAATAGTACTTAGGAGTAATAATTTCGAGGGTCAAATACTAAGAATCTTTTTAATCCATATGTTTTTCTGCCGATTTAAAAATACAACTAGATGAAATTAAAATATAAGGATCAAGAGTTGACTAATTAATGAAGTAAGAGAAAATAGTAAAAATAATAATACTAGATGTATTATTTTCTTTCCAGATTTTTAGTTGAAGTATTACATAATGCGTTTTCTATCTAATCTATCATTAATTGTATTTATCAAAACACATCTCGAAACTAATGAGTCACATATGGCCATGTGGATAAATTTTATGAGTAAATTAAGTTGTCACACATTTTTTGCCGATTGTATTAAAATACTTGGTCTAATCAGATTTGAATTCAATACGTATTATGATAAATAATAGGTGAGATAGTTCAAATAAGAAATACAGACAGACACCTGATAGTACATGTACAAAATTCACAAAAAGAATGATACTTCAAATATGTTTTTGATCATCAATTCCTTTATTTGGTAATGAAATAATAGTGTATCTAGGGTTGGAGTAAACTTAGGGTCAGGATGAACCCCATTAGAACTAAAAATTATATTATTTATATATAGATAAAATTATTTTTTAATGTATATATAGACACATAGTATAGTAGACGTTGAACTTCCTTCGATAGGATGGCGTACTTACTATTTCAAATTTTAAATCTCCTTAATGAAAATCTTAGCTCCGCTACTAATTGTATCACATGCACCGTAGAATAGAAAATGCAGTTGGGTTTTGAATCTTATGAAGAAATAATTCTATAAATGCTCACATCCATAGCACACAAAATCACACTTGAATTAGTTTCTCTCTCTACAAAATATGATGGGGTTCTTCTATAACCATTTAAATTTGGTCATTTTCATACATCTCATGGTTGCAACCAACAAAGGTACGTACCCTTTTGAAATTATGAATACATGATATAATATTAATTATTTTTCACATATATATTATGTTTTACGTCAAATCGGACTTGACTTTAATATCACGTTGAATTGACCTTGGTTCACACCTTAAAAGATGGTTAAAAATGAGAAGAATTATCCAAATCTTATTAGAAATCCATAGTTATCGTCTTTCAGCTATGCGAAATACATTCCATTCATCAATATATTTTACATGAACCTCTTCATCTAAACAGAGATTAATTATTTGTAATATATTATTTTAATTTGTGTCAATTTTTTTTTCTAAAACTTATGATAATGAGAAGAGATGTGCGTTAAGGCAATAAATTGGTGCCAAGTTCTTAGCCAACATGTAGTCCTATGTCCATATTTTTGCAATGATGTTTGTCGTTACTATGAAGGCGGTGTCAGTGGTGAATACTTTGGCTATCAGTGCTATAACACCCCAGAAAATATTTGAACTAAGACTCGAACCATCCTTCGTTGTGAGTAGGATTTTGACCAAGGAATTTAAAATTTCTTAAGCATTAAGATCACTAAATATAGCACCTTGAGTTCCAAAAAGAATTAAAGAGATTTCATTCAAGTCATTCCTTAGTTCTTTTAAGTCTTGGGTCAACTTCAAACGACCATAACTTTCAGTACATGATGAGCTAGGAGACCCATAAGATATCAAACGAAAGATCTCTGAATCCTCTTTCCAACGCCACCGAGTTTCCTAATTTTTTAGCTTCTATGAGGGAGATATGCCATTTTAAAGTCATACTATACATTTAAGGAAAGTTACCCAAAAATAGGATGGATATTTTAATCTTTTCCTTACCCCCTCTTATTCTAAACGCGAATTACACCCAATTAAGGGTCTAAAATGATTAGAATCAGTTTCATTTATCCCTAAAAACATTTAGGGTTTTAGAGAGAAGATTCTAAAGGAGAAAATGGTTCAAAGTTTCAAGCGTTCGTTCAAGAAATTCAAGATTTCGCCAAGAACCAAGTTCTTTGAGAAATGTAAGCTTCCATAGTGTTGGGTTTGTTCACCCGCAAGCCAATCATGAGTTTCTTTTGTGAATCTATCCATAAATATTGAACAATTTAATTTCTTGATGATTTCCTGAAAAGTGTTCTTGAAGTTTCCTTATCGATTAAGTTTTGATATAAGATTCTACTTGGGTCAACTTCAAACGACCATATATCTTAGAATATAAAGAGTTACGTGGCCCATAACCTATCAAATTAAAGGTATCTGAATCTACTTTCCAACTCCACCAATTTTGTGTCAATCTAATTTCTTAGTAAAAAGTTATGACTATTTTAGTAACCTGATACAGTGCTGTTACGAATTAGCCGACGTGAAAACATTAAAAAGGGTCGTTTTTGTCTTTTTACCTCCAAAAAAACCCTAAACGAATTTTTTGACTAATAAAAGGCTCAAAACAATCAAATTTTTATCATTCTCTTCTCTCTCAAACCCTAGGGCAAAACCCTAAGGAAAAATCAAAATAGAAGACTCCATTCAAGATTCTTTCAATATTTTCCAAGATTCTTCTTCAAGGTAAGTCTTTCTACAAGAATTCCATTCTTCTCAACTCAAGTTCCTCCATACAATGGCGAATCACTAATGAAAATCATAATTCTTGGCCATAGAGCTTTCAAGAAACTAATTCCAGAATCTCAAGAAAGGTTTTCTTGATTGTTTACCTTTAAACTAGGGGTTTAAGGCTTCTAATCAAGTTCTTCTTCAAGATTCTTCAAGAACCTTGTTCTTCTAGGTATGTAACGCTATCATAGTGTTGTACTAGTTCGCCATCACGTCCTACATCTACTTTCAAATCAGTAAAAGAGTAATCTATGATACTTACCGTAGATTTGAGTATTCTTGAGATAAGTTGATTTTGAGTTCTTGAATACTTACCCTAGATTTGAGTATTCTTGAGATAAGTTGATTTTGAGTTCTTGAGTTCACATTTTTAAAAGTTCTATTCCTAGTTATCAAATTGTTATATTGTTATTGAGATCCTTCATATCATGAATCATAACTCTTGAATTCAAAATTCAAATTCAAGAAAGATTTAAGAGTAAAGTTCAAGAAAGTCTTTGAGTTTAATTGTGAATCCTTTGAGATCAACTGTCCATTTGAGCTAAGTTTTGAGGAAGTAAGTATGAGAATGAGAAGAGTCATATACCTGAGTTTCATATTGTTATTTATACCCTTGAGTCGAGTGGTTCATGCACCTAAATTCCGCATGAACTCCATCAGTTGAGTATCTTTGAGAGGAGTAGTATCTTCAAGTTCTAAGTCTTAAGTATTGATTTCCTAATCATTTTGGGATTATATTCTTAATCATGGGACTACTACATGTTACCCATGAAGGTTCTTTAGTTGAGTAGTTCATGCCCATAATTCCGCATGAACCTTATGAGTCGAGCAATCTTAAGATGAGAATTATCATTGAGCCCTTGAGTTGAGTAGTTCATGCCTACAATTTCGCATGAACCCTATGTAATGACCTAAACCATCGTTATTTAGGAAAGGAAAAACATCAGGGAAAAACTGGCCCATTATCCCGCCAGAGCGGGCTAGAAGCCGCTAGGAGGGCTGCGCTCCAGCGGGATAGTTCGTGCAGAGCGAGATGGACGGGACTAAACTAAAAAATAATGCAAAGTCTTATTTTCTTCTGTTTCCCAAAACACCAAAAATAGGTGAAGATTACCCCAGAAACCCTCAAAAGATTGCTCTAGGCTTGGGAAAGAAGGAGGAAGAGATTTATAGCACAAGGATGACAATAGCTTGCAGATTCTCGATTAAATCCACTGGCTCAAGGTCCAGAAACCAAAATTGGAGCCATAATCCCGTGTAGCTGCTTAGCGCCCAAGTAAGCTAGATTTATTTAATTGAATAGACTTAAATCCATGTTCACTACGTAGTATGTTGATAATTGATGGTAGAATTCATGCATAAGCATGGATCAACTATCATTCAGGGGTACCATACTGTTTCCTAACTTCCATAACAAGTAGACATGACATAACACAATTATCATGTCTACTTGTTATAGAAGTTGGGAAACAGTATGACGCCCCTGAATAATAGTTGATCCATGCTTTTTGTGTATGTATGTTAATAAGTTGTGTTTGCTTGTTATATATGTCTTGTTACTATATGAACTACAATGGTCAGGCCCAAATCAGAATGTGGTATAGTCAGTGGAGGCTGAGTTTCCAAGTGTTGCTATATATTCATACCTTAGGGAGGTGGTCTGTGTTTTTAAGTTGAGAATTGGGGTGGTGTTATGTTGTAAATGTCAAAAGGTAGTTATGATCTGGGGGGCAATAGTATTGAAACGGCTAACAAGCCTTGATAGAATGTGCTATGGAGTCAAGGGTTGAGTGGTGATGTGGAAGAAGTAAGGGTACGTCGCAAATAGTTGTCCTAACTGGTAGTGGTTGTATTCGGGAACTCTTCTAAGAGGTAGAATGGTTAAGTTATGATCAATAAAGGAGAGAGTAAAAGGGCTAGAGTCAAGCGTATTAGTATATGCTAAAGTATTCGAAAATGGAAAGGATATGAGGATATGAAGGTGGAGGAATGAATGGTCTTATTGCATGTTCCTACTAGTCAGTTTCTTATATTATGCGGTGGACATCGGGTTGACCGATGATGCCTACCAGTATGCATGGTTTGTACTGATACTACTCTTGCTATGCCTTTTGACATAGTCAGGTTGCAGGGTCAGTGATGTTTCATAGGTGAAGACGAAGACAATCTCCAACAACTCCTATTTTTCCTTCCATATGGTGGGAGTTGCGTCATTTGTTATTTTGTTATATGTCTTGTAAATCTTAGAAGCTCTTGTACTTGTTTAGACTAGATCCCTGGGGTTCTAATTAATTTACAAGTCTTACCTTGAATTGTTGACAAAACTCCTTATTTTATAAAAGTTCTCATGAATGTTATTTTATTCCTATTTTTATTAATCTTCCGCATGTCTTAAAACTGTTTGGGAATTGAGGGTTCTCCTATTTAGGCGTTAGAGTAGGCACCCACATGACCTGGTGGATTGGGTCGTGACACCCTCCTAGTCGAGCATTTTTTAGATGAGTAGTATCATTGACTCCTTGAGTTCTGCAGTTGTTGAGTTCCAAGTATTGAGTTTTATGCCTGGTTATTGAAAACCTTGAATTGAGCCATTCACGTCCATAATTCGGCATGAACCCTATTTTAAGAAGTCTTTTTACAAATTGCTTTAAAACTTGTTTTAAGACTTGAGCATATGAGTTTGAAGAAGAGTGGAGCTGAGTTCATTTTCTTTTAAATGATATATGGGAAGTAAGTATTCCCAAGAGTAAATGTTTTTACATTTAAGATGAGAGGAAACACCGATTTTCAAAAGAGTTTTCATGAGTAGTTTTAGTACCATCTCTTTTAAGAGAAAGATTTTGAGTAATAATCTCAAACCATAGAAAGAGTTATGTTTTTAAACATATGAGATAGTTACAATTTGGGAGTAGTATTGAGCACCGATATGGGGACGAGTTCAGATAACTCAAAGTCTCCATAAATCATGTAGCCAATGTGGGTAGAAAGGGTCATACTTTTTAGATTATTCCTTCATGCTTTTTAGCATAGACTAGTGGATCCACTTAGTTGAGGAGTTCTATACCTCGATAAGGTATAGGATAGTTCTGGCAGCATTGGTGAGACGTGTGTCATCACATAGCTCATAGTGATGGTTGTCGGTTAGAGAATCTCCCACAGAGTTTTATTGTATTTTTATGTACAAATTTATTTGTTATTGTATTCTTCAATACATTGAGTTGCTATCTATTGCTTTAAAATCTTTCCAAATATTGCATCTTTTATTGTTGCTTTATCTTGAGTTGAGTATCTTGAATTGAGTACCTTTGAGTTGAGTATCATATTTTTGAGTTGAGTATCTAATCTTTGAGTTGAGTATCTTATTCTTGAGTTGAGTTTAGTTGAGTGAGTTGAGAAGAGGTAAGTATGTTTCTTTTTTATCAAGTTCAAGCTTATGTTTATGCTTTAGAATTCCCCTTACATGCTCATACATTCCATGTATTGAGCCATTTGGCATGCATCGTTTCATGATGTAGATACAAGTATTCAAGATCATTAACAGACGCTTCGTTGATGTCATGTGATATTCCAGTCATCTTTGGTGATCCTTTTCATATCCCGAAGGACTTCACCTTTATCTTGTAGTTAGTAGTTCTGAGATGTCGTGGGTCTTGTCCCGATATCTTTCTGTAATAGTACATGCTTTATCGATAGAAAAAGTTGAGTAGTTTTCAGTATGCAGATTCTTTGAGTTGTTTTTACAAACTCTGAGTTTATCTATTATGTAGTTTTCAATTCTTTTTAAAGATTGAGTGTTTGAGTTATTGAACAAAATTTAGTTTTTAAGCTTTTGTATGCTTGAGTTAGTCTTCCGCCTTGTAGTCAGCCATGATGAGGGTTTGCTTAGAGACCACCAATGATTCTCGAGTGTCGGCCACATCAGGGGTGTAGACTCGGGTTGTGACAAGTGCTATTGCACAATTGCTTCTTAAGACATGTAGGAGGCTTACACAGCGGGCTATTAGATCAGTTAGTAGAGCGTCCCCTATCAAATGGTTATCATGTTAATTAGAAGCAGAAACAAATTGTTAGCTTTATTTAATTTCTATTTACATTCCATATATGTTCTTTAGTTTGATAAGCCAAACCGATAATACATGAAATCGAACAAAACCAATCGATGGTGTGAAACTCTTTAGAAAAATTGTGTAGTTAGCTCGACCCAAAATAAACAATAATATTATACCTTGTTAAGAGTATTTTTATATTGTTTTATTCCAATAATTGATATAACGACTAATGATTTGACAAAGTGAATACAAAGATTGTGGAGTGAAAATGTAGGGCTCATCTTAGTGCCTATTCTCATTTACGAATCGGTTTCTTATCAATTTTGGAGACGCATAAACAAAAAAGTAGTATGCAGTGTGCTTTGGTAATCTTAAATACTCGTATGATTTGGATGGCACACAATTTATTTATCTATATATAAGTCTATAAAGTGATGAGTCATGTATATGTAGAACTTAATTAGTTCGAAAAGGAGATGGTTAGGTAGAAGCATCTTATTAATTATATATTGGTTAAAGTATAAAAAAGAACATACATATCATAAGATGTAAAAATATTTTCAATAATCTAAGGTTAGTTTAAGAAAAATCGTGTGAACTCAATGATTACATCCAAATATACTTCTTGAAAAAAAATATAAACGATTGTATGCAATATATTTACCCAACTATGAGTCGGGGTCGATCCCACAGAGAATATGGAAGAATATTGTCAATAGCAAATATTTAACTCGATAGTCATTATATAAAAATGGAGGGATTTAAATTGAAATAAAATAAAAACAATAAAAATAGCTTTGAACTAAGTATTTACTTATATTCAGATTATTAGAAATAACTAGGAATGTGTTCCCATAAGCTCATAACGCGGTAATTCTAATAATAGTAGTCATATACTAGTGTATCACATGCAAAGTGGTCAGTTATGTATCTCTAAATCCTTGGTCCGGCAAATAGAGAATTTCACCCCGCACCTTGGTCCGACAACGTGTGTATAACTTACTAACCCTTACCTTTACCTCATATTAGCCATCACATCAATGTATGACTTAATTTTCACCCTCGCACTAATTGACATTAAACTATTAGATAGTATCACACTAAATCTATATTGATAATTCTTTTCTTATTAACTACCTCATTGGTCCGGCAGGTAGCAACAAGGCGAGTTATAACGTTTGCAACCGCTAAAAAGACTTATAGACGAAAGAATTATCAATGCATGCTTCAACACTATTAAAGAATTACTTAGTTATTATTCATACTTTGTTAATCGCTTATGGTTCCCAACCCTAGTTATGAAATTTAGCTATTCATTATCTCAAAAACACACTCAAAATTTATTAAAATAAATATGCTTGTGTTAATCATAAAAAGTTAAAAGAATAGCTAAACTATATTTTATTAATCACGAATATAAATGAACAATAAAGGAGAAGAAAAATAAACAACAATTCTCCAGCATCCACTACGGCTCTTCCGAAGTTTCTAAGTTATAAGAAAGTTTATATTGTGTATTGTTTCTTGATTCTTCCCCCCTAAAGAATAACTTTTCATGCCCTATTTATAAATATAGAAATCTTAAAATAAAATAATTGAGTGCAAATTAAATTAGGAATCCAAAACCAAAAGGAATTGAATTCCTTTTTTTTTTCCCGAGTGAACAATGGTACTGCCGCCTCAACATAATTCTGCACAATTCACTTGCTGCCACGTGGCAGCCGCAAGAAGCAAGCGTAAGAATTGAAATTCCACAATTTGCAGCCGCCATTTCCTTATATATATAAATATATTATTTTATTAAATTTAATCTATTAAGCTGCTTGCTTGATTTCGTTATTGAACATTCCATCTTTAATCATTTTAGCTCCAAACTTCTTTATTTTTTCACCAATTTAATTCTTCAAATAAAATATACCATTTAACACAATTCATAAAATTCATGCTCAAAAAGGACAAATATAAATAATAAATGTAAGACATATAATGATTAAAAATATGTATTTTGGCCTCACATCAACACCCCACACTTATAACTTTTGCTTGTCCTCGAGCAAGCATTAAAGCTCATCTCAAAAAAAATCATAGCAATGTTATCACTTTGGTTCATACAAACAATTAGGCCATATACCAATTTCAAAATATCAAGTATACTTCTCAATCATTATGCAAGACATCCAATAAACAACAAACCTTTAACCTCCTAACCTCAAGGAAGGACTTCGAACTCATCAAATTTAAGCTTGCTCACCTACTCTCATCAAAGAAAGTTAATAAAATCATCTATCTATCATGAAACAAGTGCCCTCACTAGAAGTAATAGTCCACACACTCAAATCAAAAGATTGAATATAAATTAAGGACTTAGCATCAAAGAACACTCTCACACTCGCAAAGAAAATTCACATGTATGCACAAAGAACCATATGCTTGCCCATTATGTACATCTCCACTAATTAAGCATGCTTGAATAGAATCAAATAGGACTTTAATGGGTTGTAATGTAGGCTAGGGGATGGGTAGGAAAACTATAGAATAGTGACTTACACTTCCTTAAGCATTTTGCAATTTTAGACTTCATCACCCATTATTTCTTCCCTTTATTTTCAATCCTCTCTTCAACAATTATTTCACAAGTAATTCTCATCATCTAAAGAATGTTTCAATTATTTTTTTTAAGTTTTCCTTCATAATAGCCACCCTCAACTTACGTATTTTACATGCATTAAGGTGCATGGTGTCCTTGGAAGGACCAGGGCCCTCATCAAGGTAACTTTTTTTTTTTTTTTTCATGTCACATTCTTTTGTTTTCTTTTTCACGTCATATTCTTTCAAAGAGGGCTTTTAAGCACTTTGTAGCTATCATCGATTACCTTTTCACTCAACTATCCCTTTTTCTCAGAATTGATAATTAGTAAAAGTCTATGCTACAATGCTCAAGGAACAAGGTGCAAAAATTAGGGATTCAACAAAATAGTCAAGGGCAAAATATGGCTACCAACAAAGGCTACAGGCTCAAAAGGGCTAACTAGTGATAAAATATCTGAAAAGGCTAAAATTTACCATACAAATCAAATAAAGCATATTATCATCTCCTAAAGAAAGCATCACCTTTTATTTCGCTTCAATAACATGCAGGACAAGTTCTAGACTAAGATGCAAAACATGGAATAAACAAAATCTCACCACACATGGCACAAGTATCAATTCAACATAGATCAATTCCACTTCTAAGAGAGACATGATCATAACAAACTACAAAATAAAATAATTTATATACAAAGTCAAAACCATGAACCTAGATGTCAAAAAGTTTGCAATTTTACTAGCAATCAAGTATTCACAAGAAAGTACCACTCAAAATTAGGCCCAAATAGTAAATATCGCATAACTCAAAAGGGTCTTTTCTTTTCTCTCCAAAAATAAATAAAAATAAAAATAAAAATAAAAATAAAATTTAAAATTTATTCCTAAAAAAATAAATAAAAGACACTCGGTTCAAAGGGACTATCCTTAGGAAAAGAACCGAAAGCAAAAGCCAAGGAACTTATTCTAAAAAAAAGACTCAATAAAACAGTAAAAACTAGGAATTCATTCCTCCACCCCATACTTAAAAAGATGCTATGCCTCCAAAGCATTGAATAAAATTTAAAACAAGGGTTAGGAAAACTCCCTGAGACCTTTAGGTCTAGCTAGTAGCATGTTCTCTTTATTTTCATCAAGGGTCGTCACCCCACACTTAAGCTCAAACATGCTCCTTTTTTTTTGGGTACTCAGACTTCCCCTAATTTGCAAAAAACAAGAAAAGAAAAAAAATGATACTAATAAAATAAAAATAAAATAAAATAAGAAATTACACTACTAATTGGGTTGCCTTCCAGTAAGCGCTTAATTTAACGTCGCGGCACAACACCATCAATTTTGCTATTTTTCCTTCCACTTTGAAGATATGAATTGCACCCCTAATTTCACATCAATTTTTCTATCATGCTCAAGGGGTGGTGGTATAAAAATAAAGGTCCCAAGCAATAGATATTGCATTATGCACTTCTTGGATCCTAAGTGAGGAATGTAATTCTCCGATGTAGGAACAATGAATACAACAATATAGACACAATTTTCCTCCTCCATACACTCTTCTATAGGCTTAGATGACTCGATTAATTTCTCATCATCTAAACATAATGTGGAAAAATGATTGGAATGAGGTCCAATGCGCCCTAACTTATGAATTATTTTACTATTTACACCCTTATATTTACACATACTAGAGTTTTTAAAAACATATTATCTACTTCATTACATAACTCGAGTATACTCTTCTTAACAATGACACCATCAATAAAAGTATGATCAAGCAATTGACCCTCAACTTTTAGCTCTTCAAGTTGACTTGTAAGTAATTTTTCTTCCTCACACATATTATTACTAAATTGTTGGGTGTCGTAAGATTTTATCTTTGCACTCAACTCACAATCTAAATAATAGAGATCAAATTCAAAGCTATCTTCAAGACTGCGCTTATATATTGATTTATAGCAAAATATTAACAAATCTTCCATGTACCCATATAACTTATCTTGTTGAGAAAAAATAAACCTATAAGAATCCATAATATCAGATGTACAAGAATTGCAAGAACACTTATCACCACACACTTTTTCAGATGACATCTCAAGAAGAGTAAAAGAAATATGATAATAATAAAAAAAAATGAATTTAAAACTAATCCTGAGAAACAAAAAAGGACTACAAGTCAAAATAAATACTAAAGACAATTTCGAAGCCACATTCCCCGGTAGCGGCACCATTCTTGATAACATCCAAATATACTTCTTCAAAAGAAATATAAATGATCGTATGCAATATATTTACCCAACTATGAGTCGTGATCGATCCCACAGAGAATATGGAAGAATATTGTCAATAGCAAATATTTAACTCGATAGTCGTTATATAAAAATAGGGGAATTTAAATTGAAATAAAATAAAAACAATAAAAATAGCTTTGAGCTTAGTATTTATTTATATTCAAATTATTAGAAATAACTAGGAATGTGTTCCGACAAGCTCATAACGTGGTAATCCTAATAATAGTAGTCCTATCCTAGTGTATCACATGCAAAGTGGTGAGTTATGTATCTCTAAATCCTTGGTCCGGCAAATAGAGAATTTCACCCCGCACCTTCTATGTGTGTATAATTTACTAACCCTTACCTTTACCTCATATTAGATATCACATCAATGTATGACTTAGTTTTCACTCTCGCACCAATTGACATTAGAGTATTAGTTAGTATCACACTAAATCTATATTGATAATTCTTTTCTTATTAACTTCCTCCTTGGTCCGGCAGGTAGCAACAAGGCGAGTTATAACGTTTGCAACCGCTAAAAAGACTTCTAGACGAAAGAATTATCAATGCATGCTTCAACACTATTCAAGAATTACTTAGTTATTATTCATACTTTGTTAATCGCTTATGGTTCCCACAACCCTAATTATGAAATTTAGCTATTCATTATTTCAAAAACACAATCAAAATTTATCAAAATAAATATGCTTGTGTTAATCATAAAAAGTTAAGAACAATAGCTAAACTATTTTTTATTAATCACGAATACAAATAAACAATAAAGGAGAAGAAATAATAAATCATAATTCTCCGGCATCCACGGCAGCTCTTCCAAAATTTCTAAGTTAGAAGAAAATTTATATTGTGTATTGTTTTTTGGTCCTTCACCACTTAAAGAATAACTTTTCATGCCCTATTTATAAATATAAAAATCCTAAAATAAAATAATTGAGTGCAAATTAAATTAGGAATCCAAAACCAAAAGGAACTGGATTTTTTCTTCCCGAATTGAACAATGGTACTGCCGCCTCAACATAATTCTGCACAATTCACTTGCTGCCACATGGCAGCAGCAAGAAGCAAGCGTAAGAATTGACATCCACAATTTGCAGCCGCCATTTCCTTATATATATAAATATATTATTTTATTAAATTTAATATATTAAGCTGTCTGCTTGATTTTCTTCTTCAACCTTCCATCTTTAATTCGTTTTAGCTCCAAACTTCTTTATTTTACCACCAATTTAATCCTATAAATAAAATATACCATTTAACATAATTCATAAAGTTCATGCTCAAAAAGAAAAAATATAAATAATAAATGTGAGGCATATAATAATTAAAAATATGTATTTTGGCTTCACATCACTCAACTAAAGCAATTAATACCATATTATGTTAAAAGTCTTTTCAATTTACTAACCCCACATAAAGTGCCTCCCAAACAAGTAAACCTGTTTATAGTTTTCAAATAATTAAGTTACAAATCTATAATCAAATAATAAAATAACAAAATGTTCACCTTGTAATTCCCTCCTCAATTTCCCCTTCTCTTATGCCTAACTTAAAAAAAAAAGTCGAATGTGGGTGTACGATAATGTGTGCACAAATCTTACATCTATCTTGCGAAGACAACTGTTAGAGAAAACGAAAAACATACACATGTTTCAACACATCATATAGGTATAGGATTTCAAATCTAGAGAGAATGAATTTATTCTTTTGCATATATTATAATTTCTTTCTCCCGACAACAATCAACCAACAACATAACTATTCTTATAAGGGAAGAAAATAAATTATCAAAGGCATCTACGATAAAAGGTGTTATAATAAGTCTCTAGTTCATTTTCTAGCTAAGTTTTTCTCCTTAAATAAGAATTACGTCTTGTTATCAGTAAATCCATCACTCCATTCTTGCCGCGTAATCTAGCATCTTGTATCATCACATTGATGTTTCTTAAATGATGTCTCAAATTCTCCAACTCCGTGTAAATCTTCCGCCTTCTATCGCCGTCATCATTTGACAATGTCATTTCCACGATAAATTAATTACTGTCAAATCTCTCTAAAACAACAATTAATTAGGACCACCAATTGTGATAATAATTGAAAATCACTACACTTACTACCTTTATATCAACACTTAATTCAAATATATTATGTTACTATCAAATATAAAGAAATATTCAAACTATATAGTATATATATGACTCGATAGACAAACACAACAAACTCTAAGGAATACATCTCTAGGGAGATAAAATCAACAACGACCTCTGCGTGCGTAAATATTTGACTATGCTTACTCATATTATTGATCACTAATTTTTCAAAACATTTAGCTAATTGAACCTGAAAAGACTGAAAAATATTTCTCCATATTGAACTCACCCTTATTTAGGAAGGAAAAAATAGTGGTGTTGTTGCATGTTATAAAGTATTTTTATTACATGGGATAACTTCACTTACTTCAGAGACTTTCCTCACACTAACATTATTTGTAGTAGCTCGTATATGTGATTTAATCTACGATATTATGTGATTATCTATTTTGAGATATTACTCTTATAGATCAAATTTGATTGTATGCTCGAGGTAAATTAGTTAAGTTTGGTGATTCTTTTAGGTTTTTAAAAATTGGAAATATAAATCATATTTAGAAAAAATACATTCAAATTCTGAAAGACCTTTGCAAAAATTATGATCAAACACAACTCCAACTCCAACTCCAACTCCAACTTTGAAATATAAAATAAAGTGAATACTTTTTTTTGTATATATTTTCATGTCAAAGTACCCACTTGATATTATCTCACAAGTGAAATTGAGATGTATACACATATCTTTCACCTATTTGTGAAGACCAAAAATAAAGAAATTACAGAAATTAAACATAAAAGACTCTAAAATGAAATTAATTTTTTTTCTCTTGTGCATATTATGTTCATTTCCTCCCAACAATTAACCAACATAGCAATTTTTATTATCTTCCTACAAGGAAGAAAATAAAAATTGAAGATACCTATGATTAAATAAGTTGCCATTTATGATACAACTTCTTTTATCATAAGTATCTTTGATTTTATTTTCTTTCATGTAGGAAGATTATATGAATTTCTATAGGTCATTGTTAAGGCTAGGGCCGGGGTTGGGTCCTTCATTAGATTGGGACATGGATTCAAATTTAGGGTTATAGTATTTTCAAAATTTATGTTTAAATGTTTTTGGAATAATAAGTGTCATAGAGTGGTCTTATTATATTAACTAAATAAAGCTTGGTCAAGTGATTAGATAATAGGGAAAATGGTGCAGTTGTCTGATGATGACATTGACAAGAGCGAAAGATCTACACGAAGCTGGAGAATATGAGACACCATATAAGAGGAATTGAAGCACAAATGCGAGATGCTATATTATACATCCTTGCCTCGTAATATAGCATCTTGCTCTTGAGCATCAATTTATCTCAAATAGTGTCTCATATTCTTCAACTCCATGCAAATCTCTCGCCTCCTATCAATATCATCATAAGAAAATGGCATCATTTTCGTTGATATTTAATAACTGGACTAAGAAAATAGAGTTTTCTTTATTTAATACAGTTAGATGTATATCTCTGTTGTGATATATACTATTAACCATGCGTTTAGATATAATATTTATTATAAAATAATTATTTATTCAATTTTAATAGATCATATATTCGTTTATGGTGTCTGTTTACTTATATAGTAGATGATTTAGTGTATAGAGTGTAAGCTTATATACAGAGGATTAAATCATCGGTTCTTATAAGTATAAAGTTTTTTCTGCTCACAATCTAAGATGGAAATTGGACATGCCATCGGTACAATTGTAGCATAAGATTATATGTAGTTTATCTTGATTATGGGAATGATATAGTTCCAACTTCTTGTGCTAGTGCATTTTGTATGTATTGAACGGGACCAAGTAGAGTTAGTTGCTTTAGACTGACTGACAAAAACATATTTTCTAAACTATTAAATGTACTTATATTCTTAATCCTGATATAGCTATTATGATTTGTATATGTTAATTATCGTTTTGATTTATTAAAAGGGGATATTTTAAGATGGGTCAATATGCCTAGTAGATTGGATGATAGTAATGTATATTGGTGAAATAGTGAGTTAGTTGACGGAATCCATGTCTCAATAAAGAGATTGATGATATGTCTTTTTGAGAAGCTTATAAGTTTTCATCGTGTCAAACCTTGCAAGTGGATTTATGAATCCGACACATGAAATAAGTAAAACAGTGCTCTAAAAGAAATTGATAATTGAATTAAATTCATCAGTAATTTAATTAATTGATTAGTATCTGTAATTTTAACATGGGGAATCACATATATGTTTAACAGAAAGTTTCATAGTAGCCACCAATGGAGCCACTCATGGACCGTAGGTCCAACGCGGGCTATGGATGGGCAGTCGTTGGTCCTGGTCTGGGAGTTGAGTTTTAATATTCAGTCCACGGAGTGCCAGGATGGACCGTAGTCCAGTCCATGGACCATAGGTGATACATCGTAGGTAGAAGATCAGGGAAGTCTGACCAAGTGTGGAACCACAGAGCAAACGACGAACCGTAGGTCGACCCACAGGTCATCCTGCACATCCATCGATGGAGATCAAAAAGTTTAAGGTTCTAGTACCTGATTAATTTTTCCAAGTGTTGAACCACGGAGGGGGACCTATGGACTGTAGGTCAGCCCACGGTCCGTGCCATCGACAGAAGCCGCGTTCCAGTAATTTATTTCCTTATTTTGTTCCTGTTTTATTTTGGGTTTGTTTTCTATAAATAGGAGTTCTAATCCTCATTTTTGGGGTTAGTCGTTACTGTAAACTTCTAGTTTTTGGTTTTTGGGAATTAATTTGCAAACTCTTAGCAATTTGATTTCTAGAATTCGTGTGATACAATTGTCACTTTGAATTTCAATTCAAGATTTGGGTTTTCATCTATTCTAGCTGTAAGTTCATAAATTATTTTAACCTAATTATGAATTGTAAACTGTCAAGCATGAGTAGCTAAATCCATAACTAGGGTTATGAATAATAATTAAGTAATTCTTGTATAGTGTTTATGCATGTTTTTTTAATCCTTTCGTTTAAAAGTCTTTTTAACAGTTGCAAAGGTTAGAACTAGCATCGTTCCTACTTGCCGAACCAAGGAGGCAATGAATGAGAAAAGGATTAAACAACAGAGATTTAGTGGATGCTATCTAATAGTCTAGTGTCAATTGGAATGAGGGTGAAAACAAAGCCATACATTGATATGATGACTAATCTAAGGTAAAGGTAAGGATTAGTAAAGCATACACTCGTAGCCGGACCAAGGTGCGTGGTAAAATTCCCTATTCGGAGGACCAATCACTTAGGGATACCTAACTTACCAACTTTGCATTTAAAACACTAGGAAAGGATTACTATTATTAGGATTATTGCGTTAAAAGCTTGTGGGGAACACATATGCCCGAATTTCTTTCTCATATTGATAAACCAAAGTTTGAATCTTGTCCACTTGTCACTTAAGCATTTAAATTTGTTACTTACTTAAAAAATCCCCCCTATTTACTTTTCTAAGAAATAGTTGGACTATACGGAGATAATAGTGAGTTAAGTTTAAGTCTGAACCATATTCCTCGTGGGATCGACCCCAACCTACAAGTTGGGTTCTTTATTTGACAACGATCGTTTATACTTCTTTAGTGAGGTGTAATTTGAGTGTATCAACTATCTCTTTTTAGAGAAAACCTTTTCAGTAATAATCTCAAAGTTGAGGAAGAGGAAATGTATCTTTTAAAACATAATGAGCTAAGTATATTTTGGGAGTAGTATTGTGCACCGATATGGGGGAGAGTTCTAACAACTCACAACCACCATAAACCATGTAGCCAACATAGGTATAAAAGGGTCATACTTTCTAGATGATTCCTTAATGTATTTTTAGCATAGACTAGAAGATCCACTTAGTTGAGGAGTTCTATACCCAGGAAAAGTATAGGATAGTTCTGGCAGCATCGACTAGACGTTGTATATCACATAGCTCATAGCGATGGTTGTTAGTTAGAGAATCTCCCAAAAAGAGTTTACTTTGAAATTTTTGTATACAAAAAAAGTTTATTTTGTATTTTCTAATACATTGCTATTATTTTAAAAGCTTTTATTTATATTTCATTACTGTTATTACTTTATATTGAATTGAGTTGAGGTTGCATTGAGTTGAGATGAGGTAAGTTGTTCCTTCACTTCGACTTCAAGCTTATGTTATATTTTAAATTTCCCCTCACATGATCATGCATTCAATGTACTGACGCCATTTGGTCTGCATCATTTTATGATGCAGATATAGGTAACCATGATTAGCAACCAACACTTCGTTGATCCAGTTGAGTTCTAGAGTTGTTTGGTGAGCCTTCTTGCTTTTGGAGGATTCCCTATTTACTTTAAGTTATTTCATTTTGTTATTAGGATGTCATGGGTCTTGTCCCAACGTTCATCTCAGTAAGTGGAGGCTTCATAGAGAGATACACAGTAGTTCATGAGTCTTTTCCATTTTTAGTTATAAATGTTTAAAGACTTGAGTTGCCTCTTTGGCTAGTTGAATGTTCCTTTACAACATTCTGAGTTTATTACATGACTTTAGTTTTTGAGTTCTTTTAATGTTGAGTAAGTCTTCCACTAAGAGTTAAGCCAGGCCAAGGATTTACTTGGGGCCAACAATGGCTCTCGAGTGTCGGCCACGTCTAGGGTGTAGGCTTGGGGCGTGACAAACATGATATCAGAGCAAAGAGTTCAAAAGTCTGAGGGTGTCTATGAAGCCGTGTCTGTAGAGTCCTAGTTATCAATGTGAGGCATGCCACATCTATAATTAAGAGGTTGCGACATTTAGGAACTTTCTCACTTATTTCATACTCTTTTCATGCGATAGAGTTCATCTCTATAAAAGCTTCTTTCTAACACGTGCTTGCGCGTATCTTTCGGATCATGCCTCTACGAAGAGTTGTCCGAGGTTATCTTGCTAGAAGGAATGTTGAGGATTAAGGGGTACCCAATGCAGAAGAAGTGTAACCCCAAAGAGAGGTCACTAATTTTGAGTTCAGGGATGCTATCTAGATGTTGAGTCAAGTGATGGACAACCAAGCTGGTCAGCAAAGAGGGGATCGATAGAATGCGTTAGATATATCCAGAGTCCGTGAGTTCTTAAGCATGAATCCTCCAAACTTCACCGGTTCAAGTGTCACCGAGGATCCGAAAAACTTTGTGGAAGAGTTGAATTTTTTTTTTTTGAGGTTATGCATGTTGCTGATGTTGAGTGAGTGGAACTAGATGCATACCAACTGAAGAGTGTTGTTAGAGTATGGTTTGATCAATGGAAGAAGGGTACAGATGAGGGTGCACCAATTGTGAGCTGGGCTGTGTTTGAAGAAGCCTTCATGGGGCGATTCTTTCCCTGTGAGCTAAGAGAGGCAACGGTAAGGGAATTCCTCACTCTTAAGTAGGAATCCATGAGTGTGCATGAGTACAACCTCAAGTTCACCCTACTTCCCATTACGCTCCCGAGATGGTTGCTGTTATGAGGAGCAGGAGGAGTTTATTTGTTCTAGGCTGTCTCGTCTATCAAGAAAAGAGGGTAAGGAAACTATGTTGATAAGAGAAATGGACATAGCAATAATTATGATCCATGTACATCAAGTTGATGAAGATAAGTTGAGAGATAGAGAAGAGTTCTGAAATAAGAAAGCTAAGACAACTAGGAATGAGTCCAAACAATAAAAGAGTAATGTGAACCAGTCTTCTTTCCAAATAAATAAAAATGGACTTGCTCCATCATCTGCTAGTGCACATGCACCAAGGAATAGAGGTGAGTTCAAGAATTAGAATTCGCAGAATTTCAGAGCTAGACCTGCATAGTCTTAGGGTAGTATGGCATAAAGAGGTAATCAGACTCCTGCATTTGCTAAGTGTGGTAGAAACTGATATACCATGATTTTATAACATTTTTGATTCATTTCACGTAGAGTTTGTGTGTGTCTTGGGTTATTTTGTTAGTAGAAATAATGTTTTCCGTATAATTCTTGCAGGAAATAGGCTTGGATGCAGTTGATGAAGATACGAGCTGGAAAGTGTAGAAGTGGCCCATGATGGAATAATCCACGGATCGTAGGTCTATCAATGGGCCATAGGTGGGTAGTCGTAGGTCCTAGTGTGGAAGTTGAGTTTCAGTATTCAAACCATGGACTGATAGGACGGATCGTAGTTCAATCCACAAATCGTAGGTACGCAAGCGTAGGTGGAAGATGAGGGAAGTCTGACCAAGTGTGGAACCACAGAGGCATTGATGGATCGTAAGTCGACCCACGAGCCGTCCTGCAAATCCATCGATTGAAGAGCTGAGAGTTGAGAGTTCCAGTACCTGATAATTTTTCAAGTGTTGAGTCATGGAAGAGGACCTACGGACTGTAGCTTGACCCATGGTCCATAGGTCAAGGCATCGATCGAAACCACGTTTGAGCAGTTTATTTCCTTATTTTGTTTTGTGTTTAATTTAGGATTTGTTTGCTATAAATTTGATTGGTAATCCTCATTTTTGGGGGTTAGATATTATTATAAACTTCTAGTTTTTGTTTTTTGGGAATTAATTTGCAAACTCTTAGCAATTTGATTTCTGGAATTCGTTGGATACAATTTTCACTTTGAATTTCAATTCAAGATTTGGATTTTCATCTATTCTAACTGTAAGTTCATGAGTTCTTTTAACCTAAATATGAATTGTGAACTCTCAAGCATGAGTAGCTAAGTCCACAACTAGGGTTGTGAGAACCATGAGCAATTAACAAAGTATGAATACTAATTAAGAAATTTTTGAATAGTATTTATGCATGTATTGCTAATCCTTTTATTTAGAAGTCTTTTTAACGAGTGCATGCATTAGAACTCACCTCGTTCTTACTTGTCGGACCAAGGATGTAATGAATGAGAAAAGGATTAAACAACAGATATTTAGTGGATGCTATCTAATAGTTTGATGCCAATTGGAGTGAGGGTGAAAAATAAGCTACATTGATATGGCGACTAATCTGGGGTAAAGGTAAGGGTTAGTAAACACCTATAGCCGGATCAAGGTGCGTGGTAAAATTCCCTACTTGGAGGACCAATCACTTAGGGATACCTAACTTACCACCTTTGCATATAAAACACTAGGAAATGATTACTATTATTAGGATTACTGAGTTAAAAGATTGTGGGGAACACATATACCCTAAGCATTCAAATCTGTTACTTACAAAATCCCCCCTATTTAATTTTTTCGGATATAGTTTGACTAAATGAAGATAATAGTGAGTTAAGTTTAAGTCTAAACCATATTCCTCATGGGACCGACTTCAACCTACAAGTTGGGTTCTTTATTTGACAACAATCGATTATACTTCTATAAGGAGATGTAATTTAGCATATCAAATTTTGGTGCCGCTGCCAGGGAATATGACTTTTAGATTAATTTTAACTACATTATTGAACTTTAGTCAAGTATTTTCTAATTTTATGCTTTTGTTTTCTACAGGTTCCTACTTTAGTGTATGCCAAGTATACGGAGTCGAGGCTAAACCTTGACCCCCTACGATCCTGAACTAAGATAGACTTTGAGAAATATGGAAAATCTAGGGTACATAATAATCCATCAGAGAGGATCATAAGGATGAAGATGAATTGCAGCCTCCAGGGGTGAATAGGTCGTTAATGTGCCCGCTCAAGTTCATGGTAGTAATCTAATCGGAGATTTAGAATGGGTACAAAATCCACCAGGACCTAGGTTGACTACAATACAGTTGAATCAGAAGGGCCTATTATTCTTCCTACTCTACCACCAGGGCATACATTTGTGGTGACCAGCAGTCTAATGCAAATGCTTACAATAAGAGGGTTGCTTTCTGGTCTAGCTTCAGAAGATCCACATGGCCACATGGCTAAATTGAAAAGTGTTTGTAAGAGTTGTGTGGGATGACTGGAATTGGATATAGATGTCATAGGTTTGAGAGTCTTCCCTTTGTCACTGATCAGTGATGCTACTGTGTGGTTTTATGAGCTTTTATACAGTTCGATTCATACATGGGACCAATTACATAGGGTGTTCATGGCGATGCATGTTTTGGTGTCTAAGAAGCTAAATCACAATGATAAACTGAATAATTTTGTAGCACTACTTGGAGAGTCTGTAAGCAGTTCACGGGATAGGTTCACTGCGTTCATAAAAAATGTTCCGAATCACCGCACAGATGATGAGTCACTGAAGGAGTACCTCTATAGAGGACATGATGACAATGGAAAGGATGTGTTAGATACTATTGCTGGAGGATCATATAGTGAGTGCACGTTTGAGGAGATCGCTGAAAAACTAGAGAATATTTCCCTATATAATAAGGCATGGAGCACTAGAAAGGCTAATACTGGAAGGAGCACGTTCGTTGTTCAATCTACACCTAGTTAATCCAATGATGACATTCATGAAGAGATGACTCAAATGAGGACAAAACTGGGCTTGATATTGACACATGTGAGTGAAAATGCAGAAAAGGTGAATGCAGTAAACTACTTAAGTAGAACTCCACCACCACCAGTTGAGGAATGTTACTATGCAGAGGATGCATATTTGGTTAGTGATCAGATGGGGGGTTTCCAAACCAACTTCCAAGGTTCTAACTCATATAATTGGCACCAAGGTCAGAACTATGGAAACTATAATCGAGAGGGAAACTATGTTCGGGATGGGAACTAGAATCGTGATAACAACTACAACTGAAACAACTATGGCAACATGAATGAGAGAGTTGGGCCCTATGTTCCACTTGGTAATAGAGAATTTGGTAATAGAGAGGGTTGTAGTAGTATGTCACACATTAAGTATATGATGCAAAAGATGGTGAAAAGGTTTGATGTAATTGATGAGAATTTGAAAGAGATGTGGAATGACCTGTCTAGAATCGATCAAAAAGTTGATGCCCATGCAGTGTTAATCAAGAAACTTGAGCAGCAGTTTAGTCAGTTTTCCACTACTCTGAACCCACGTCAGCCTAATACACTTCCTAGAAACACCATCCAAAATCTCAAAAATAATGGGCATTGTATGGCAGTCAGTACTCGCAAAGGTAAACAAATTATTCATCCCCCTATGTCGTCTAAGGTTGAAAGTATGGTAGAAAAAGATGCATATGAGATTGAGGTTACCGGAGAGTCAAAAAATTCTATAGAGGAGGAAGAAGAGGTGCCTAAAAATTCGTTCCCATGCTTAGATACACCTCCATTTCCACAAAGATTGGTGAAAAAGATTGAAGAAGGAAAATACCGCTGGTTCATAACTATGTTGAAACAACTTTCCATTAATGTTTCGTTGATAGAAGCTTTGGAGAAAATTCCTGGGTATGCAAAATTCATGAAGGACTTTGTGACCAAAAAGAGGGCTATCAGTTTTCAGGATGAAGAAAGGTTACAACATTGTAGTTCTATTGCTACGAGGTCACTAGTGCAAAAGAAAGAGGATCCTGGAGCAATTACTATTCCTTGTACCATTGGGATGTTGCACTTTGCAAAGGCTTTGTGTGATTTGGGTGCCAGTAGCGTTAATCTGATGCCATCATCACTCTATGAGAAGTTAGGTTTAGGGGCTCCAAAACTGATTGCAATGCATCTACTCATGGCTGATAGAACTGTGAAGAAGCCCATTGGTGTTCTCGAAGATGCCATTGTGAAAGTGGTGTCGTTCATTTTTTGAGCGAATTTTGTGATACTTGATTGTCAAGTTGATTTTGAGGTTCCCATCATCTTAGTGAGACCATTCCTTGCTACTGGGCATGCCTTAGTCGAAATGGAGAGAGGGTAAATGAAGTTTCGATTGAATAATAAGGAGGTAACTTTTAATATCTGTAGATATATGAAGCAGGAAAGTGATCTTAAGTCAATAACAGTGGTGAATCATATTATGGAGAGAGGTTTTGAAGTGTCTATTGAAGAGAGGTTGGGTGTTGTGCACTGACATCAGTTATGATGAATTTTGACAATGATAATGTTGAAGACTATGATGAATTAGTTACCGTACCTGATAGGTTTAAATTTTGTTCCAAACCAAAAATATTGGAGTTAGATATGAAGAATTGCGAGTATCCACCTGGAAAATTGTCTGTGGAAGAGCCTCCAAAACTAGAACTCAAGGCTCTACCATCTCATTTGAGGTATGTATCCTTAGGGAAAGATGGCATTTTAATGGTAATCATTCCTGGTGATTTGAGTGAGGAATAAGTAGAGGCATTGGTTTCTGTGTTGAACAGTAAGCCAAGTAGTGAGCACCAATAGAGACTTAATCCACATATGTAAGAGATAGTGAAAAAGGAAATTATTAAATGGTTGGATGCTGGAGTCATATACCCCATTATAGATAGTAGTTGGTCTGTCCTATTCTGTGTGTACCTAATAAAGGCAGTATTACTGCTGTTCCTAATGCGAAAAATGAGTTGGTTCCAATGAGGCAGTGATTGGATGGAGAGTATGCATGGACTACTACAAGCTAAATGCTTGGAAAGAAAAAGATCATTTCCTGATGCTGTTCATGGACTAGATACTGGATCATCTTGTTAGTAAGGGCTGATATTGTTTTCTAAATGGGTATTCAGGCTACAATCAAATTTCCATAACTTCGGAAGATCAAGATAAAACTACTTTCATTGGTCCATTTGGGACTTTTGCCTTCCAAAGGATGCCATTGGGGTTGTGTAGTGCTCCAGTGACTTTCCAGAGGTGTATGATGTCGATATTTTCAGACATGGTGGAGGACACGATTGAGGTATTGATGGATGATTTTTCTGTGGTAAGTGACTCATTTGATGGTTGTTTGATGCTTCTGGTCAAGGTATTAAAGCCATGTGAAGTGTGCAATCGTGTGTTTAATTGGAAAAAGTGCCACTTTATGGTAAAAGAGGGGATAATTCTGGGTCATCAAATTTTACAGAATGGTAATGAAGTTGATATAGCCAAAGTTGAGGTAATAGAAAGCTTCCACCACCTATATCAGTAAAAAATGTTCATAGTTTTCTTGGGCGTGCAGGTTTTTACCAAATGTTTATAAAAGATTTCTCAAAAATTGCACACCCATTATGCAAGCTACTCGAAAAGGAGTTTAATTAAGTTTGATTTTGAATATGCTTGTCTGAGAGAATTTAGAGAGTTGAAATAAAGGTTAGTATCAACACCTATCGTTATTTCACCGGATTGGGGGCAACCGTTTGAAGTAATGTGTGATGTAAGTGGTGGCGCTTGGTGAGGTATTGGGAAAGAGGTGAGAGAAGATTTTTTATCTGATTTACTATGCCAACAAAGATCTGAATGTGGCTCAAAAGAACTATACTATGACTGAACAAGAACTCCTTGCTGTGGTTTTCGCATTCGAGAAATTTTGATCCTACTTCCTTGGTACTAAGGTCATAGTGTATACTGACCATTCTGCATTGAGGTATTTGATGGCTAAAGAGAATGCAAAACTGAGGTTGATTAGATGGGTATTGTTGTTGTATGAGTTCGATTTTGAGGTTAAAGATAGAAAGGGAACAAAAAATCAGGTTGCCGACCATTTGTCCAGATTGGAGGAGGAAGCTATGCTCAAGTTGGGAGATGGGGCTAAGATTAGTGATGCATTCCCAGATGAGCAGGTATTGGCTGCTTCTTATGATCTTATCCCTTGGTTTGAAGATTTTGCTAACTACTTGGCAATTGATTTGGTTCCATCAGGTTTGTCATTTCACTGAAGGAAAAGTTTATGTTTGATGTGAAGAAGTTCTTTTAGGATGAGCCTTACTTGTTTCATGTTGGTGTTGATGGGATTATTTGTCACTGTGTGCTCGAGGTTGGGATGATGAGTATACAAAAGGCGTGTCATTCATCGCCTGTTGGTGGGCACCATAGTGGTATACAGACTGCTCATAAAATCTTGCAGTGTGGGTATTACTAGCCTACCATCTACCTAGATGCTCATGATTTTGCCAAGTCTTGTGATAGTTGCCAACGAGAAGGAGGAATTTCAAAGATGTAAGAACTACATATGAACCCGAAATTGGTGATTGAGCTATTTCATAACTGGGGTCTTGACTTCATAGGTCCGTTTGTGAGTTCGTATGGGATAAAGTAAATTCATGATGCAGTTGACTATGTATCAAAATGGGTGGAGGCAATTGCTCTTTCAAACATAGAGGGAAAAATGTCACTGCATTTTTGAAAAAGATATCTTCTCTAGATTTGGTACACCAAGGGCAATCATAAGAAACAAAGGTTCTTAGTTTTGTATCAAGTTGTTCAAGGCATTGCTAGAGAAATATGGTGTTCGTCATAATGTAGCCATTCCTTACCATCCGCAGTCTAGTGGCAAGTCGAGGTGTTGAATAGAGAGATAAAGAAAATCAATGCCAAGACTATGAATGCCAACAAAACAAATTGGTCAAGAAGGCTTGATGATGCTCTATGGGCCTATGGAACCGCATTCAAGACTCCCATAGGTATATCCCTCTACCAACTTGTATATGGGAAGTCATGTCATTTGCCGTAGACCTAGAGCATAAAGCAATGTGGGCGCTAAAGAAGTTGAATTTGAATTGGGATGCCACATCGAGTCAAACACTAAATGATATGAGTGAGCTTGATGAGTTTCGCCTAAGAGCATATGAGAGTTCAACCTTGTACAAGGCGAAGATGAAAATATACCAAGATTAGAAGATTGAAAAGTGTGACTTTGTTGTAGGTGATTTGGTGCTCTTATTCAATTCAAGGTTGTGCTTTTTTCCTGTCAAGCTCAAGTCAAAGTGGACCAGGCCATTTAGAGTAACTCAAGTATTTCCACATGAAGTGGTTGAGATCGAGAACAAGGAGGGGACGAGGTTCAAGGTAAACAGACAGGATAAATATTTACTTGGAGAAATCTGAGAGTGTACAAGAAGTGATAGAGGCTTATTATCTTGATGAAGTCTGAGTAATCAAGGTGTCTACGTCGTACCGCGACGTTAAATCAAGCGCTGCTTGGGAGGTAACCCAAGATGTACAGTCTAGCCAACTATAGCAGTTTCTTTTCGATATAGGAGTTTTTTTTTTTTTTTTTTATAAATTTTATATCTCTTTAGATAGGGGTTTATTTTTATAATTAGTGTTAGCTAGATATAGAATAGTGTTCGTGTCAAAACAGTGTCCAGAAAATGTAAAAAGAAAGTCTTAATGGTTGCTATGTGTGTTGGGATGAAAAGACAAAATCTGCAGAAACTAGCTGTGCAGTGGTCTACGGGCCCCATCGACGGTCCATTGGTATATCCACGGACCGTGGATGGCGTTCGTAGATCCTAGTTAAGTTTTCAAAATTTTCAAAGTGTCAACATGACCTACGGAACCCATCGATGGACCGTTGGTTGACCCACGGACCGTTGACAGGGTCTCCTGGGTCTATTTTAGGGTTTCTGCCTGACCCAACCTAGACCCTAAATTAATATAACCCTTCATTTTTAAAACCATTTCACACTTTTATTCTTCCCACAATCGTTACAAACAATTCATTACCCCCATTTTCAACTCTTAATCTCCCCAATTCACTCCTCCTTATCTTTCCCTTCCATTTCCTATTCCCCTGCCATTCGAAAGTTGAAAGAAACAGTCCATCACCCCCACTATACTTCCAAAAGCTTGCAAGGTTTGGGTTTGGTGTCACCATCAGTTTAGGAGCTTGTCTACTCGATCACACACTCACAATCATTGATTACTTGTAAGGTAAACTAATTTCTCCCAAACTTTGAATAATTCATTGTTTCAATTGAAATCACAACGATGAACTTGACCCTGGGTTGTTAAAATACTTGTTAAAATGTTGAGTTTAGTTTAGAAACACCCTTGAAATGATGGTACGTGAGTGTGTAATTAATCTAAATCAAATAAATAGGTTGATAGGTCTAAGTGCGAGCTTTGACTTAGGGTTTCGAGGTTTCTTTGTGTTGAACTTTGAATTGTGCATAATTTGGAACCCTATGAACAATGAACTACCACATTACTTGTTGAAATGCATGTTTAGGCTTAGTTTGGTTAAGTTTTTGTTGAAAATTTTGCCTGACTGTGAATTGAACTTCATGCCTGGCACAACACTGATACATGTCCACAACCGATGGACCGTAGGTCATGGCCCTTCACTTGACACTGCACTAAAATTTTGTTAAGTTCTGAACCACGGTGTGGACTACAGTCCTTCATTCCATCGACAAACCATTCTGCACATTCGTGATTCTAACATCTGAGACCAAAAAGTAGGCACCTAAGCTACGGAGGGGACCCATAGGCAGTCGTTCCATCGACGGACCATAGGTACCCATTGTGGGTCACAAGTTCAATTACTAACTGAAAATTTTTGAGTTTTCATCTGGGTCCAGATCTTGTTTTAAAATTATTCTATGAGTCTTATTGCCTTGTTTTGGTAGTAACTAGTCTTCCACAGGTACCATGGCCTCGAAACAAGCTCCTACCTATGCAAGAGGGGGAAAAAACAAATCAATCTCCCCTTCCCGACATATGATAGATGAGGACATCAAAACGGAGTACGTCCTAGACACTACACGAGGCTCTCCCATTGCACCCTGAGTCTCCAGGAACAAGGCCCAGCAGATTAGTTCCACGAGTGACACGGTCGAGGTTACTTCAGGCGAGTCGTAGTCTGGCTCTAGTTCTAGCGGCAGTCCTACTTATTCATCTGATACTCTTAGTTTAGGAGACATCACGATATATCCCAGAGCTGAGCTTGCCTCTAAAGTGGCTGAGCCAAACAGATGGTGCGTGGAGGGCCAGTACCAGTTATATGAAAATGGCACCATGCTCAATGACCACTGGAAGATGGCCAAGATAGTTATTGAGGAACATAGGGTTCTTACAGGCAGCCTCCACACTGTGCCCGTTATTGAGGAGCTATTTTGAAGGCACATATGTGAGTGGATGGCACGGGGCCAGGGAACTGCAGTGAGGAGATGACTTGGAAGTTTTATACTTCACACGCCGCCACGATCCGAAACGCCATATCCTAGAAGGCCAAGACACTGGCCCAACCTCCATTTCATTCCACACTGGTGCAGAATTTTCCAGTTGACATCTCCGAGGCCACCATTCGCGGTTTATATATGGCCCAACCCACACTCTGCCTATTAATACAGTAGGGTAGGACTATATAATGTGCATTATAAAGAGTAGGTCTTTTCAGAGAGATGCTGATAAGAGAGAGACATTACTTTGATGGATGGCACGTCATATTACTAAGGATGGGGAGCATACCGGGTGCACAACATGAGACAGCTTATTAGAAAGGCAACTCTAAGAATCGCTGCAAAGTTCTTTTGGTCTGTGGTTCATAATAGACTGTCCACTACACAGGCGGACAATGTTGTGACTTGAGAGTGGACCGTGATGCTAGCAACTATGATGGCGGGATTGGAGCTTGTTTCTCCCGCATTTTGATCGATGAGATCCAAGAGAGGGCCTTTCGGATGACCACTACTCTGCCCTTCCCATGTATGATATTCCATTTTTACAGGGTGGCTTCAGTGCCTATCTGGCATTATGACAGGTTGCTTGAGGTGACCAAGACAGTAGACATCAGCCTCATTGAGGATGATGCCAATATTGCTGCACCACGGAGAGAGCCATAAGACATACCGCCCTTGGATGCTGATCTTGCTACTGATGTGGAGAAAATCCAGGCTGATTACTCTACTATTCCAGCCTCTAATGATGCACATGATCCACCCTTTACAGCCACTAGCTAGGCCCCGAGCTCATCCCGAGCCACCCCCTCTTTAGGGTCCATTATCATTCCTTTAGCCAGAGTCCAGAAGTTGGAGACCCATATGGCTACCTTGCTATAGCATATGAGGCCGTGGATACATTATTCTGTTGATGAGTCTAAGGCTAGGATGGAGCTGATGATGAAGAGGAAGATTCAAGCTGTTCATAAGAGCCTGTATGTATTTGAGTTGCGAGTCTTGGAGAGGCATGACACTGCTACTGATCTCACCACCTTCCAGATAGAGTTGACTAGCCTCCGTGTCGATGTTGATGCCCTCTTGGCCCCTACTGATACTGTGCCAGAGTTTGCCCCTGCAGTACTAGAGGATGAGGTGGTGATGACTGCTCTATTAGGAGGTACTATGCCACTACTAGACTCTTCCCATGCTGCTGGAAGGCGCCACCGCTCCGACCACACTTTCAATACTGAGGAGGCTCGACAATTGAGGAAGAAGGAGCACTAGCCACTGGAGGCAGCCAAGAGGCAGTCTATCATTGATGAGGAGGTACGACAGAAGCGAGCCCGTGAGGTTGATGTTGGTCCTTCCGTTTCTAGGAGCACTACTAAGGGTGTTCCCATTATTGGTGAGGGGGCTACTGTTGGCGTTCCTAGTGCTGATCTAGTGGGTTCTGGGAAACCGTTTCCACCCACTTCTTGATGGGTCTTCGGCGCATTTGTGTCACATGTTTGCTTCACCCTATGCTTTCTTTTTATGTTGTGCATTGAGGGCAATTGCACCTTATTTTATTGGGAGTGGGGTAAATGGATTGTGAGTGGTAGGTTTAAATCTGAGTAACTCAACTCAGTATGAAAAGAGTTTTGTGTAAAATGAAAGGAAAGGAAAAGAAAAGATAGAAAAAGATGTGATTGAAGTCAAAAGAAACAAAAAAGTGGGCAATGAAAAAGAAAGATGCAGAAGAAAACAAAGAAAAAAAAGAAAGAGAAAAATAAGAGCGATAAAGTCAAAAGTCACATTTGTGTTGAAGAGAGTCAAGGAAAAGAGCAGAAAATAAAAAGATGTCAAGAATTGGATGAGAAAAGAGGTAATAAGCCAATGCATTGTCAAGGAGGGTAGCACTAAAAGTACCCAAATGTGCCCTACTTGACCCTGAACCTACGTTACAAGCTAAAAAATTCCTATAGTGATCCTCTTGACTAGTATGGAGAGTTTATGCAGCCAAAATAAGGGCAAGCCTATGGTATTTTGCACTAACTATACTTGAAGTCACTTTTGAGCGTGAGTGTTGAATGAATCCTTAAACTTGAAAGTCATATCTATTGTGTGTGGAAAAGGATTTCTTTTGAAGTGAGGGCACTAGTTATATTGTTGGAGAATTGGTACCTTGGTGATTGTGATAAGTGTATGTTGTGATGTTTATTGGTTGATCTATGCCATGTTTTGATCCGCATAAGTTAGCTTGTTGAACTGAGATAAAAAGATTTACACTAAGGGATGGAATTGATTGAGAAAGACATGTGATTGCTTGAGTTTGTATGTTTGCTTCTACATAAGTGCCGTTTAGAGTTTTAGTGTGTCATTTGAGGACAAACAACAAGTTTAAGTTGAGGGTGTTGATATACCGTGAGTTTACAATATTTTTGATGCATTTCACTTAGAGTTTTTGTGTGTCTTGGGCTATTTTGTTAGTAGAAATAATGTTTTATGTGTAATTCTTGCAGCAAATAGGCTTGGATGCGGTTGATGAAGATGCAAGCTGGAAAGTACAGAAGCGGCCCATGACGGAGCAATCCACGGACCGTAGGTCCATCAACGGGCCATTTGTGGGCAGTTGTAGATCATGATCTGGAATTTGAGTTTCAATATCCAAACCAAGGACTAATAGGATGGACCAAAGTCCAATCCATGGACCGTAGGTGGGCAAGCGTAGGTGGAGGATCAGGGAAGTTTGACTAAGTGTGGAACCACGGAGGCATAGATGGACCGTAGGTCGACCTATGGACCATCCTGCACATCTGTCAATTGAAGATTTGAGAGTTGAGAATTCCATTACCTAATTATTTTTCCAAGTGTTGAGCCATAGAAGGGGACCTACGGACCGTAGGTCAACCCACGGTCCGTAGGTAGAGGCATTAATCCAAACCGTATCTAAGCATTTTATTTCCTTTTTAAGTTAGGATTTGTTTTCTATAAATAGAAATGATAATCCACATTTTTTGGGGTTAGTCATTATTGTAAATTTCTAATTTTTGGTTTTTGGGAATTAATTTACAAATACTTAGCAATTTGATTTATGGATTTCATTGGATACAATTTTTACTTTGAATTTCAATTAAAGATTTGGGTTTTCATCTATTCAAACTGTAATCTCATGAATTATTTTGACCTAAATATGAATTGTGAACTCTCAAGCATGAGTAACTAAATCCACAACTAGGGTTGTGGGAACCATGATCAATTAACAAAGTATGAATAATAGCTAAGTAATTGTTGAATAGTGTTTATGCATGTATTGTTAATCCTTTCATTTGGAAATTTTTTTAACGAGTGCACACGTTAGAACTCACCTCGTTCTTACTTGCCGGACCAAGGAGGTAATGAATAAGAAGAGGATTAAACAACTAAGATTTAGTGGATTCTATCTAATAGATTGATGTCAATTGGAGTGAGGGTGAAAACTAAACTACACTGATATGATGACTAATCTGGGGTAAAGGGAAGGATTAGTAAAACATACACTCGTAGCCGGAGCAACGTGCATGGTGAAATTCCCTACTTGGAGGACCAATCACTTAGGGATACCTAACATACCAACTTTGCATGTAAAACAATAGAAAATGATTTCTATTATTAGGATTACTGCGTTAAGAGCTTTTGGGGAACATATATACCCTAGTTTCCTTCTCGTATTATTAAACCAAAGTTTGAATTTTGTTTACTTGTTACTTGAGCATTCAAATCTATTAATTACTTACAAAATCCCCCCTATTTACTTTCTCAAAAATAGTTTGACTAAACGAAGATAATAGTGAGTTAAGTTTAAGTCTGAACCATATTCCTCATCGGATTGATCCCAACCTACAAGTTGGGTTCTTCATTTGACAACGATGGCTTATACTTCTTTAGGCATGTGTAATTTGAGCGTATCAAAAACCACTCAGGAGTGTATCATGATGGACAATGGTTGCTTCAAGTGTGGTAAGAATGGTCACTTCATGAAAGATTGCCCTAAGAACATGTAGGGAAATGGTAATGTGGGAAATAAAGCCCAAAATCTCCTTCAATGGATCCACCAAATAGGGCTACACCTAGAGGAGCTACTTTAGGAACATGCGGAGGGGCAAACCGTCTATATGCTATCACCAATCACCAAGAGCAAGAGAATTATCCAGATGTTGCCACTCGTATGATCAAAGTCTTTACTTTTGATGTATATGCTTTGCTAGATCTAGAAGCGAGTCTATCTTTTGTGACTCATTATATTTCCATGAATTTTGATATTCTTATTGAGCAATTTCTTGATCCCTTTAGTGTTCTACAATAGTTGGTGAGTCTATTATAGCTGAGAGAGTTTATCATCTCTGTTAATCACAAGAAAACCACGGCAGACTTAGTCGAGTTAGACATGGTAGATTTTGATGTTATTCTAGGTATGGACTAGCTTTATGCCTGTTATGCCTCAGTTGATTGTAGAAATTGAGTAGTTAAGTGCCATTTTCCTAGTGTGCCAGTTTTAGAGTGAAGGAGTAGTTCAACAATGCCTAAGGGCCGTTTTATTTCGTACCTTAAGGCAAGAAAGTTAGTTTCCAAGGGGTGCATCTATCACTTAGTCCGAGTTAATGACTCTAGTGTTGAGAAACCACCTATTCAGTCAGTTTCAGTTGTAAGTGATTTTCCAGATGTGTTTCTAGATGATCATCTCGGAGTCCATTCTGAGAGAGAAATAGACTTCGGTATAGATATTCTTTCCCGATACTCATCCTATCTCTATTCCTCTATATGGAATAACTCCAACTAAGTTGAAAGAGTTAAAAGAACAACTAAAAGATCTTCTTGAGAAAGGTTTCATTCGACCAAGTTTCTCACCTTGGGGCTCTCCGGTCATATTTGAGAGGAAGAAAGATGCTTCTCTTAAAATATGTATAGATTACTGTCAGTTGAATAAGGTTAGTATAAGGAATAAGTATCCTCTTTCGAGAATTGATGATCTTTTCGATTAACTTAAGGGTGCTACATGTTTTTTCTAAGATATATCTCAGATCAGGCTATCATCAGTTGAGAGTAAGAGAAAGTGACATCCCTAAGATAGCTTTCAGAACCCACTATAGTCATTTTGAGTTTCTAGTAATGTCATTTGGTTTGACTATTGTTCATGCAATGTTCATGGATCTTATGAACATAGTGTTTAAGCCTTATCGAGATATGTCGTTATAGTATTCATTGAATACATTTTAATCTATTCGAGGAATAAGGAGGATCATGCTAGTCATCTCAGAGAAGTTCTTCAAACTCTCAAGGATTGAGAGTTGTGTGCTAAATTTTCCAAGTGAGAATTTTGGCTTGAGTTTGTGGCATTCTTAGGCCACATTTTTTTGGTGATGGAATTAGAGTTGACACTCAAAAGATACAGGTAATGCAGAACTGGCCTAGACCCACATCTCCAATTAGCTGGTTATTATAGAAGATTTGTCGAGGGGTTATCATCTATTTCATCCTCGTTGACCAAGTTGACTCAGAAAACAGTTAAGTTTCAATAGTCTGAAGCCTGTGAGAAAAGCTTTCAGGAATTGAAAACTAAGTTGACTACTACCCTATTGTTGACCTTATCAAAGGGTACGCAAGGTTTTTTAGTGTATTGTGATGCGTCTAAAGTTGGACTAGGTTATGTGTTAAGGTAGAATGACAAAGTTATAGCTTATTCCTTCAGACAACTTAAGATTCACGAGAGAAATTACCCAACCCATGATCTAGAGTTGGCTGTTGTAGTGTTTACTTTGAAAATATGGTGTCACTATCTTTATGGTGTTCATGTAGATGTATGATGAGTTCATGATTTGTACTCATTTAGGGCTTTATTTGGATATATTTAGTGTCCTCAAATGCCTATTTATTGCCAATAACTAATGTAAAATCCTTGTTTTCCAGGTATTTGAATTGAGGAACAAAGCATGGACACTAACGAGTAAAAAGGAATAAGATTAAGATGGACATGCACCTGATGCCCTAAAGGCCCGAGAGAACCAACATATAACCTATGCTTACTATGCATATAACTATGACAATTTTGTGACAAGTTCACATAGGATGCATCGATATGAACAAACATATGTAGATCCAAAACTTATATATAAAACTTGGCCGTTGAGGCCACAACTTGTTAAGACGCAACTGAACCATATACATAAGTCTACTAAGCCTCTAAAGATAGAAAACCTTAGAGTAGGTCAGGACAGACCCCGCCTTACCCTTAAATATGACATAGTACCAAAATGAATCTACGAAGGACTCCGTAAAGCTCCGAATCAACCTGAAGCTCACCAAAAGTAGCTGAGTGTCGTGTGCTCCTATTGAGGAGGTCTACTAACTGGAGTACCTGTGCCTGTAGCATGAAATGCAGCATCCCCCGCAAGGAACGTCAATATGAAAAAAAATGTACTGAATATGTAAGGAAATAACATATATAAAATAAGAGTTCGAATGAAACCAAGTATCAATAGATGTGTGCATAAATTTGAACAGAAGACAACCTTTGTTAACTCTTGTGGGATCGTGTTTGTTACATTCTTGTCTTTATCTTTCTGTATGTTATGATCTTTATAAGGCATGTGATACGAATGACCAGCTGATCAGTGGTAGAAGAGGATGGCCCATGCTAGGCATTTTAACCCCTGGGATGCGGTCCTCATAATTACACAAATTGGGATCGGCCCATGCTAGTCTTTCGCCCCTGAGCTGCCACCCTTCTATACCAATTGGGATCGGCCCATGCTAGGCTTTCGCCCCTGATCTGCCACTCTTAATTATACAGATTGCATCACTTAGATTCTTTAATCTTTGAGATTGTTGTTTTGGTGGTCATAATCAGTTTTTGATATTTGGAACTACGGACCAGTAGTAGAAGATATGAAAATAATACTTCAAAGCAGTAACAATGACATAAGAAGCTATGTAACATCAATGCATTACTTGTGAGCTTAAATGACACAGTTGACTTCAACTGACTAGGAGGAGGATTCACCAAACTTGCTTTTGCAAATACCATATCTATAGCAACACATAGGAGGATAATTACACAAGTATAGAGTAGTAGTAAACCTAAAATGAAATAGTTCTATACACTAAGGAGAGGAGGAAATATTGTTAGCTATTTAGGGATCGTACGCTGCCACTATGTTTCCTTTACTAGGAACAGAACTTAGGAAATTCATTCATTGTTATTCATCATAAATATCATATTTCATGCCGAAGAATATTGAATCCAATAGCCTTACATACCTTATCCTCTGATCAATACAACTACACAATTTAGCCTCCCCTTTCAGGTTTAAATCTTCCCTCTCTGCTCAATATATACATTATATATCCTTTTCCAAGATTACCCAAACTCAATTTCTTCAACTTTTCCTTATAACTTGAATTCCTCCAGAACTTCAACTTCCCTTCACACTTAAACCAAAGAAGAAGAGAAAAATATCTTAATAATTAAGGAAAGTGAGTAGTAGCTTGTGGGAACTTCTGCCTTGTACTTATAATTAATCATGAATAACATGTTTTCTAGTCTTCCATGGTAGAATTAGGCTAAATCCATAAGTGTTTCTCTTACCTTGGTTTGCAGATATGAGGGTTTCTTTAAGAACTCTAAAAGGAACTTTAAGGCTGCTAGTTTAAGCCTTGAGAGAAAAGGGAGAGAGAGCTGAAGTTAAATATGATTTTCCTTAATTGTTAAAATGAGTAAAAAGATCAGCTCATATTGGATTTATATGGAGCCTTTATGACCATTAAAAAAAATCCTCTAGAACCTCCCTTTTTTTCTCTATTTCAGCCATTAATTCGTCAAGTAGGTGATGCACCTGGTTATGTACATCAAGTAGCTCAAAAGGTCAAACTAGGTGATGCACCTATTTTCTTTCATTTGGGCTTAAATATATTGGGCATTGACAAATTTGGTTGCTGGGCCTTAATTTCATTTTCCTTTTATTAACTTAGTTTGGGCCTCAAGTGAGTTCATTAGCATAGGCCCAAATATGATCCAAAAACCTTGTCCTTTAGACTGGTCAATAAGTCAAAGTAAGTGATGCACTTACTTGTCACCTACTAGATTAGTTAAGTCAAGCTAGCAGCTCACTTATTTAATTCCATTTTCTAAATATTAAACCCTTTTGCTTTAACTTAGCACTTAACTTTCAATTTTAAGCTCAATTACCACCTTACTGTCTCGAGTTTAAATACTCTCGTTAGAGTTAACTTGCAGTACACATGCTGAAATGTGCAAGGCATCATCACCTTCCAATCTAGTTTAAACAAATGCTAGTCATATAAAAAACATGGTCCCTCACCTATACTGTAAGGCTATGTCAAGTATCACAAGAATAGAACAAACATATGCATAATACGAGTTGTTACATCCTTCCCCCCTTAAAATATTCATCCTCGAATGTTAGCATGGTTATCCAGCCCAAACAAGTTCAAGCCCAAGTTAGTACTAATATTAATCATATTGAACATATAGACTTATACTTACTTGTTAATGCCTCAACTCAACATTTCATCTTTCTCATCGGTTTGGAAGAGATGAGGATACTTCAATTTCATTGCTTCTTCAGCTTCCCATGCAACTTCTTCTACTTATTGGTTCCTCCATAATACTTTTACAGAAGCTACTTCTTTATTTCTTAACTTTCTAACTTGTCGATCCAGAACAACAATGGGTACTTCTTCATAAGTGAGATCTCCCGTAACCTATACATCTTCAGTAGGAGTAATACGGGATGGGTCACCTATGCATTTTTGAAGCATTGAGACATGAAACACTGGATGAACGGTTGAAAGCTCTTGAGGTAGCTCTAACTCATACGCAGCTTGGCCAATTCTTCAAATGATCTTATATGGCCCTATATAGCCTAGATTCAACTTTCCCTTTTTACCAAACCTCATTACCCCTTTCATTGGTGACACATTCAAGAAAACCCAATTCTCTATAAAAAATTCTAGTCCTCTCCTTCTAACACCTGCATATGATTTATGTCGACTTTGAGCTATTTCTAGCCGCTGCTGTATCACTTTGACTTTTTCCGTAGCTTGATGAACAAGGTCTGGCCCAAATAAGACAGTTTTACCTATTTCGAACCAGCCAATTGGGGATCTACATTTTCTACCATATAAAGCTTCATAAGGTGCCATTTTAATACTTGAACGGTAGTTATTTTTTAATGCAAACTCGATCAATGGAAAATGATCATCCTAACTAACTTTGAAGTCTAATATACAAGCTCGCAACATATCCTCAAGTGTTTGAATTGTATGCTCTGCCTGACCGTCTATTTGAGGGTGAAAGGCTTTACTTTAATTCACCTGTGCTCCTAAACTCTTCTGAAATGACTTCCCAAAATTTTCAGTGAATTGAGTTCCCCTATCCGATATAATAGAGATTGGCACTCTATGTAGCCGAACTATCTCTTTAATATACAACCTTGCATACTCTTCAACTGTATAAGTAGTCTTCACCGACAAGAAGTGTGCTAATTTGGTGAGTCTATCAACTATTACCCATATGGAGTCAAACTTTCAAAATGAGCAAGGCAAACCACTGAAAAAATCCATGTTAATCATGTCCCACTTCAAAATTGGAAGTTCTATACACTGCATATAACTTTCAGGCTTTTGGTGCTCTACTTTTACTTGTTGACAATTTGGACATTGAGCCACGAGTTCCACAATGTTCTTCTTTATGTCCCCCCACCAATACATTTCTTTTAAGTCATGATATTTTTTAGTTGACCCTGGATAGACAGAATATCTCGAACGATGTGCTAATCCTCTTTCTTAATTCATATACGTTAGGTACACACAATATGTTTTGACACCGAAGTACTCCCTCTTGCGTAAGCTCAAATTCCTTTGTCATACCCTACTATACATTCTCCTTAAGCTATAATAGAATAGGATCAGTGTACTGTTTCTCTTTCACTTCCACTACTAATGAGGATTCTGCCGCATTTTGCACAATAACCCCTTCGTCTGAAGATTCAAGAAGGCGAACCCCCAATCTAGCTAGTTGGCATAGATCCTTAGTTATTCCTTGTCTTTCCATAGACTGCCCATAAGTGCTTGCCATTATTTTATGGCTTAAAGCATCAACTACTATATTGGCTTTACCGGGATGATACAAGATATCAATGTCATAATCTTTAAATAGCTCAAGCCATCTTCGCCACCTCAGATTTAGGTCCTTTTTCTTAAAGATATATTGCAAACTCTTGTGATCAGTGTATATGTCAATATGAACTCCATACAAGTAGTGGCGACATATCTTCAAAGCAAACACAACTGCTGCTAGATCTAGGTCATGGGTTGGATAATTTTTCTCATGTGGCCGCAGATTCCTTTAGCCATAACCTATACCATGCTGCATCAATACATAACCTAAGCCTACTCCCGAAGCATCACAATACACTGCATAGCCTTCTGTGCCTTCTGGAAGTACCAATGCAGGTGTGGAAGTTAATTTATTCTTCAGCTCTTGGAAGCTTCTTTCACATTCACCATTCCACTGAAACTAAAGAACGAAGAAAAGAAGGCATGTTGATCGCCTAATCCATTGGTTGAATTGACGAGTGCTATTACCTCGCCTAAAGTTCCTGTGTGCCAAGCCATGAAGGAGAAAATCAAGTGGCGAGAGAAAGGAGCAGTTGGTGAGTTGCCGAACAGTTCTGCGATGCAGTGATTGGATCGTCCAAAGTTACATAACTTGAAGATGATGAAGGCCAAAGCAAAAAGGCGATGAAACTGACCAAAGGACAGATCACTGAGTTGATCGGCGATCCCGACTTATTGCACCGAATGGCCCTGCACAACATATTTTTGGTGACTATAAATACATTTTCAAACATTACGTTCAGTATCAAATTTTATTCTGAACATTCATTTTAGTAATTTTTGAGTTTGAACTTGGAGTATTGAGACAATATTTTCCTTAGCTTTGAAAAATTGAAGTTTTTCATTTTTGAGAAATTGGAAGTGCGTCTTTGAGATTTTTCAACCTTGACCTTTGTAAGAAGAAATTAATCTTACCCAGTTGATGGAAACATAATTTGGTAACGATTTTTATCTTTTTATGATGTCTAGCTAAAACCCCAATTCTTGCGGTGTAATTAAGGATTGATTTAGCTTGTGGGTATTGTTAATTGTTAGTGTAATTGCTATTTAAAAGTCATTTCAATCAGTAATTGTGGTTCAATTGAAAGTGTTGTAGTTGCAAATGCAACTCTACCTTCATGTTTTTGGCTTGCTCGAGAGAGAGGCTTTAAAACAAAGATTACTGATTTGATGGTCTTTGGGTATTGGATGGTCATAGCTTCAGCTCAAGAGAGTGAATCCTAAACCCTTTCTATACATTCAGCTCGAGAGAGTGAATGAACTAAAGCGTAGGTTGTTCTTAATTGCTGCTTGTTAGTGTTCGAGAGAAACCAACTTGATTCAGGGTAAATTATTTGAGAGAAAGTTTATCCCCACTAAAGTCTTGCTTATTCACTGATTTACAACTATTTACTAATATTTACAGCACCCACATATCTATATTAGCCTATAATCTAATTACATCCCAAGAACCCGTCTTATTACGTGTGATTTTGTGTTATTTACTGATGTCATAGTTGATAATTGCAATGAAAATCCCCTCTGTTATTTGACACTTGTGTCACCCTTAATTTGAACTATGCTTTTATTCGTAAATATCTTTACCTATGATTGACTAGAACATATTCAAACTTTGCTCTTGATTCTCAAACACGTACCACTCCCTATGGGATTCAACCTCAATTCATTTAGCTGGGTTATATGCTGACTAACAATCGTTGACTCTTAGAACTGGATTAAGTGTCTTTGGTAGCGTTATTTAATCAAAATGGTGCCGCTGCTGGGGAGTGATGTTGGTTGAGAATTTTTAGTTAAGTTGAATTTTGTTCTTGTTAGTCATAGTTGAACTTACTTAATTTTAGTTTTGTTTTGCTTGTTTGTGTTTTGAAAGAGGAAGTATGAGTGTGAACAGAAGCAATGGTAGCCAAGTAGGCCACCAAGATGACATTGGAAACATTAACGATGTCAACGAGGCTAATGCTAATGACCCCCATCTTATGGGTGGTATTGGTGCCATTCGCTTGCCTTCGGCCGAAGGGAATGCAGTGTTTCACATCACAAGTACTATATTGCAGCTCTTGCAATTGAAGAGTCTATTCAGTGGTTTGGCTCATGAGGATTCCCATGAGCATATTAGAAACTTTGTGGATATATGCTGACCGTTCTCCTTTAAGAACATATCCCAAGAGTCGGTCCAGTTAAGGTTGTTCCTATTCTCTTTGATGGGAGAAACATGTAAGTGGCTGACTGAATTGCCACGTGAATCAATCACTTCGTGGGAGGAGTTGGTCACCGCATTTCAAGTGCGATTTTTCCCTCCTTTGCAGATGATGACTCTTCAGGACAACATTCAAACCTTCGAGCGTCTAGAGGGTGAGGCAATTCATGAAACTTGGCTGCGATTCAAGAAGTTGGTGCTCCAATTCCCAACTCATGTCTTGCTTGACAATGTGTTGCTGCATTATTTTTATCGAAGTCTTGATTGTGTAAATAAGGGTGTTGCTGACCAACTTACTCCTGGAGGTTTGATGCAGTAACCTTATGTGATAGCAGCTCAGCTCTTGGATGACATGACTACAATCAATCAGCTTGGTACACCTGTGAAGATCAGGTCTCCCCTCTCACGTTTAAATTGACCAAGGAGCAGATGGAGAAAGACCAAGAGAGGGACCAGAACATGGCCAAGATCATGAAATAACTTGATATTTTGTCTAAAAATGTCATGGATAGTGCTTGAAGTGTCAATGTCGTGGGTATCGGGCCTGTTAATCCTGATGAGGCCAAGTTTGCAGCTTTGTACAATGAATAGGTGAATTTCCTAGCCAACCAAGGTGGTGGTTATTGTTAAAACTACCCGAGGCATGGTGGTAACCAAGGTTAGAACAGGGATGAAGGTTGAAATGATAGTAATCGAGAATGGAGGGATCAAAAATCAAATTGGAAGGATAGGGAGAAGGATAGGTATGTGCCTCCCCATGAGCATCAAAAGCCAAAGGATTCGCAAATTGGCCGGTCTAAGGATATGCTTTCTCGTATCCTCAACAAAGTTGAGCAGTCATACAAGATTTTGAAAGAAATGAAAGATGACGTGTCGACCCTTAGCCGGACTGTTACCTCCTATTCCATTTCGATCAAACAGTTGGAGACCCAAATGGGACATATCTTGTCTCAGTTAAACCCAAGACAACAAGGGGGATTGCCTAGTGATACTATGTCCAACCCCAAGAATCAGGTTTGAGTGTGGACTTGTGTCGTGCTGTGGCGTTAACTAAGGCACTACTTTAGAGGAAACCTAAGTTTGTAATTGCTTTTTCTTTTTTCTTTTTAAAAGTTTGAAATAATAGTGTGTTGATTGTGCATGTCAAAATGTGTGAAAAGTGCAGGTTGGTTAGCCAAAAGTCCAGTCGGCGCATCACTGAAGAGGTCGGGGTACCCGACTTGAATTGCTGTTTAACTCAAGACATTATCAATTTGGAGTTTGTAAAACTCGGCGAGCCCAAGAGAAATTGGTGAATTGCCAACCAGGTCAGTGATCACGACTTTGTCCACCGTTTGAACCCCAACATTAACTAGAGGTCCTGCAAAACTTGGTGAGGGAAGTGCCCACTCGGCATGTCACCGAGTGGGTCAGCAAGCAAGACTAATGTCGTCGAATGGGCGAGAATTGGACGGGTTTTTAAAGGTCAAAGGTTTAAACTTTCAGATTCTTTCACTTTCCCTCACTTTTGAACATCCCAAATTCACACCCACAATTTGGTATTCGATATTTTTTAATTTTTACTATATTTGAGTCGTTGATTGTGTGCTCGGAGTTGGATTTCTTTGCCGCTAGCATTTCAAATCTTGATTATTCGGATCTAAGGTTGGTTTTCCAAACCCGGAATTCAATTTTAGAAATTTTACTCATTTGCAATGATCTTATCTTAGTGATGTGTGCTGAGCCTGTCTGATCGTAACTGTATATGTGTGTGTCTATTTTAATTTGAACATTTTTCCCGTATTGCCTTTATTGTTGAATTCTCGTGGTTTTGTTCCTTAATAATTGGTTAAAACTGTGGGGTTGTGCTTGCATGTAGTTGGGTCTAGTCGGGTGAAGTCTTAGTAGCCCATATTTGTGCCAAATGACATATTTTGCCCAATGATGGAGCAGTTGACGTCTTTCTTAAGGGAAAATGTCATCAAATGGCCAAATTTGGCCAAACCGGACGAAGTCTGAGTATCCCGAGGGCATGGGTGTAATGGGTCTTGGTTTATTTTTATAGGTGCATATTTTTATTTTGTTTTTGGGGGTAGTGAGGTTAAATTTTGGAAGTTGGGTTGAAAGTAGGCACGTTGGGTCATTTGGAGAGCTCGATCGAGCTCACCGAACCACTCGGTGGTTCGTCGAAGTTCCCCTTATCGCCTTTAATTTCATGCTAAACTTGAAAAAGATTCTATAACTTTCGGTGAGAAGCCTGAGTTCGCCGAGTGCACACGGTGACTCGCTAAAGGTTCTCTTTGATCGCCCTTTGTCTACGCCCCTGACCCTTAATTGGACTGTAACTTTCGGCGGGCTAAGTCATGCTCGCCGAATGCTATCGGTGATTTGCCGAATGCTATCGGTGATTCACCGAAAGACCTTTCCCATAGCCAATAGGCTAGTTTTTTGTGCCATTTTGAGCCAATCCTTTCGGTAAGCCCGATCTAGCTCGCTATAGATATTCGGTGACTCACCGACTAGTTCGGCGAGTTTGTTTGCAATTATTTTTTTATGCATCTGATTGAATTGTTTCTAATTCTTTTTGATGTTTTTTCCAAACATGGCTAGACGAAAAGTTGCTGGTAGAAACATGTCGCCCCATAAGAGGGCCAAAGGGATAATTATCAATATGGATGCAGCTGCATCCAGGGGCAAGGCCATCAAACTTCCCACGACTGGTGGGAAAGGAAAGGGCAAAGGAAAGGCACCTGCTTCATCAGAGGCCAACTTCGACAGTGACGGTATCTACGCTGCTCACCTCACCACTTCTGAGAGTGAGGGTGAGAACCAGAAGCATCATGCAACCACATCTGAGCCTGAGGGTTAGTAGCAGCAAAGAGGGCATAGCTGCGTTCCAGAAAGATGAATGATCCTTCTAGGATCAAGATTCCTCAGGCCACCACTACTCCTCCTCCAGCTCCAGCACAGGCCGTGGTCTTAGCACCACCAATACAGGGTCCTCCTCCCAAGTCTATGAACAAACTAAAGACTGAGGGGCAAAGGACCATTATCGAGGAGAAGGGTCTGTCCACTGATGGAGTTATTGACAACTGCCCGAAGATAACGAGTTTCCTAAAGTCACACAACCTTCAACTCTTCACCAAGCCCCGTGGCCCTTACATTCCTAATTAGGTTTGGGAGTTCTATGTTGCCTGTGGAGCCTTAGTACCATAGAGAAAGAAGTAGGCAGCTGTAATCAAGCTGGTTGACTACGTAGTTGTTCGGGGAAAGAAGGCAAGTGTGACTGTGAGGCTATTAATGTTGTCTTGGGGTGTACTGATAATATCGATGACGAGTTCTAGCATCTGATCAGGTCAAAGACACTAGAAAATATGAAGAAGTGGTTGGCCCCGCTAATATTAGATTGTACTCCCAAGTGGTTGGAGATTGGAGCACAAATGAAAAGAAGGATCTAAATATAGCTGTAAGGTTCTAGATTGGCTTTATCATCAGCACTATCATGCCATCCCAGAACGAGTCGATTCTTTGCCTAGCCAAGGCAACCTGTTTAGGTTGCATTATTTATGAGACGAGGATAAATCTGGGGAAAACTATGGCATAGGAGATGGTCATGAGGGCCAAGTTGAGACAGACCTCCCTTCTATTTTTGGTGTTGATCACCTAACTGTGCAGACGGGCTCGGGTTCCTAGAGATGCGAAGAAGGATATGGAAGTGATTCCCACATTATTCGGAGAATTGAGGTGGAGTATTTGAAAGATGAGGCGGAGAAGAAGAAGAAGGCAGCCCCGGTGGACTCTTTCCCACTTGTGAACACATACTTATTACCTGCAGAGGCAGTTTGGCCTACTTCAGCCTTCGGGCCTTTAGGTACTTCCAGTTCTGTTCCTTCTGATATCCCTAGTTCCTCTAACTCTACATTGCCTCCTAGAGTTGCTGTTGTTGCTGTTACCCGATCCCCGCTCACTCTGGCTGCATTACTTCGGATGGGGTAGCTTTCCCATTCTGCCGATCGCCATGCCGCCAGAATTGAGGCCTTCATCCCGGGCATGATTCAAATAGCCCTTACTGATGCTGTGACTCCATTGAGAGCTACCATTGATGCCCTCGCGATTATGATAGCAGTGTGTGAGCGTGTCCAAGGGGCTACCGAGGTGGGGACGACTCTAAAGGCTGACATTGCTACACTGAGGAGAGATGTGGACCAACTAAAGTTCACCGACATGTCCATAATTTTTGGGACAGTGGAAAATCCAGATGTACCAATCGAGCCAGATATGCCTCCGACTACCACCATAAATGATATTACAGTTGAGGAGGTAGCTGATCCTGAGTTCAAGGCTGAGACAAATGAGGAGATGCTTGGGGTTGCTGAGGAGGCTTCTTATGAGGGCCTTACTGAGACTGAGGAAGCCATGGTAGATATGGCTGTGAAGGCTTCTTTGGCAGATACACCTTGGTTGACCCTAGTGGAGCTGGTGGCACTGTTGATGTGATTCCAGGCATTGATGCCCAAGATCAGAGCACTACATTGGGCACTGATGCCTAGACATATAGAGCGACTGTTTTCAAGGGTGAGACAGATGAGGAGATGCTTGGGGTTGCTGAGGAGGCTTCTTATGAGGGCCTTACTGAGACTGAGGAAGCCATGATAGATATGGCTGTGCAGGCTTCTTTGGCAGATACACCTTGGTTGACCCTAGTGGAGCTGGTGGCACTGTTGATGTGATTCCAGGCATTGATGCCCAAGATCAGAGCACTACATTGGGCACTGATGCCTAGACATATAGAGCAACTGTTTTGACAAGATTCCTCTTTACCTTTCTCTCTGTCTTATTTATTTGACTTTTGGATATTTTATCATTTGCATTTGAGGACAAATAACTTTTGTTTTGTGTTAGGGGTGAGGCCCACGTTGTGTGACTATTTTTCTATATATATATATTGGATTTTTGAGCTATAAATTGTGTTTAGCACTATATTTTGTGGATGATTGAGCTTGTGGCTCCTTGTTTTAATTGTAAATGATTTTTGACCCTCCCAAAAATGTTTGTGCCACCTCTTATTTATGTTTGAATGTGACTGTTCACGTGAGAATTTGATTATCGGTCTTGATCAATACCGATGACTTGAATAGCGCTCATAATCAAACAAAAATGAATGTGCGTCTACAATAAGGCCAAATGAAGTTGCATAGGCAATATGTGAACTTTTTGCATCTCGTTGTGACTAGCCAATTTTCAAATTGAGTCTCTTGTGATGAACATTGCACAGTAGCAAAAGTGTGGAGTCCTGTGTGACATTGGTGTCAATGCCTTGTGTGATGAGCTTATTGTGAACCATGTGTGATGACACCTAGAATTTGCCCCGTTGGTACGGTTGACTAAGTGATGCAACTTCTTGAAATTATCTTAGGCAACTTTGAAGAGTGTGAAACCATTTGACATTATACCTCTTTTTGTAGCCTACTTTGTGAGTGTGTGAACTTGGCTTGAACACCTTTTGAGCCTTACCCTTTTCTTTGAAGAAACTTGATGAAATTGTGACCTTTCTTGATCCATTACCCTTAATCCTCATGATTTGTGGTTTGTTTGAATATTCAACTTAGGCCAAAAGCCTAAGTTGGGGGTGTGGTGAAAAGAGAAGGTAAATCAAGAAATGCAAAGAAGTCCCCTTGACCTATGATTTGGAGAAAGATGGAACCCCTCCATACAGAAAAAAAAAGAGAAAAAGAAGAAAAGAATAAAAAGGAAAAAGAATAAAAGAGTTGTGGAATAAAATTGTGAAAATGCAAAAAGAAATGGGGTGTCCAATAGTCCATAGAAAATGAATAATGGGGTGACTTTTGAGCATGAATGTGAATGAGAAAGAGAAGGGAAGAAAGTGTTGTTCACAACATATTTCTTGAGGATTACAACCAATGAGCCTAAATGACCATTACTTTGCACTCAACCCCGTTTCAAGCCTTGAAAAGACCTTTGTGATCTTGAGTGAGCTGAAACAATTGTTGATTGGAAAATAAGGGCAAACCTATAGGTGGAATCATGCATTGTGTTCATCTTTGTGAGTGTGAGTGTTGATTGTGATTCCATAGCTATAACTTGTTGAACTATTGTGTGTGAATATGGAATCATTCTTTCTGTGAGGGCTTTAGAGTACCTTTGTTGAGCTTGAACTTGGATTTGAAGCAAGTATTGTGAACTTGAGATTCTTTGATAATGGTGAGTCACAACTTGAATCTTTGAGTGCATAATTTATCCTTGCATGAGTAGGTTGAATCTTTTTGTGTGCTTTCATGATTAAGTGTGTAGCACTATTTGAGACATCTATTTTGAACTACTAAACTTGAGTTTTACTTGAGGACAAGCAAAAGTTTAAGTTGGGGGTGTTGATGAGTCCATGATTTGGACTCATTTAGGGCTTTATTTGGATAGATTTAGTGTCCTCAAATGCTTATTTTGGGCCAATAACTGATTTAAAATCCTTGTTTTCTAGATATTTGGATTGAGGAACAAAGCATGGACACTAACGAGCAAAAAGGAGCAAGACAGCTGAAAGAACAAAGAAAAGAAAGCTTGTTGATCACCTAATCCATTGGGTGAATCGCTGAGTGGCTATTACCTCTCCTATAGATCCAGTGTGCCAAGCCCTGAAGGAGGAAATCAAGTCGGTGAGAGAAAGAAGCAGTCGGCGAGTTGCCGAATGGTTCCACGATGCAGTGATTAGATCGCCAAAAGTTACAGAACTTGAAGATACTGAAGGTGAAAGCAAAAAGGTGATGAAACTGACCAACGGGCAGATCACCGAGTTGATCGACGATCCCGACTTATTACCCGTATGGCCCTTCGTAGAATATTTTTGGTCACTATAAATACATTTTCAAACATTATGTTTGGTATCAAATTTTATACAGAACATTCATTAGAGAAAATTTGAGTTTGAACTGGGAGTATTGAGACAATATTTTCCTTAGCTTTGAAGAATTGAATTATTCCATTTTTGAGAAATTGGAAGTGGGTCTTTGAGATTTTTCAACATTGACCTTTGTAAAGACGAATTAATCTTACCCAGTTGATGGAAATACAATTTGGTAACGATTTTTTTAAATCTTTTTATGATATCTAGCTAAACCCCCAATTCTTAGGGTGTGATTATGGCTTGATTTAGATTGTGGATATTGTTAATTGTTAGTGTAATAGCGGTTTAAAAGTGATTTCAATCAGTAATTGTGGTTCAATTTAAATGGTTGTAGTTGCAAATGTAACTCTACCTTTGTGTTTTTGGGTTGCTCGAGAGAGAGGTTTTAAAATCAAGATTACTGATTTGATGGTCTGTGGGTATTGTATTGTCATGGGTTCAACTCGAGAGAGTGAATCCTAAACCCTTTTCCACACATTCAACTCGAGAGAGTGAATGGACTAAATCGCATGTTGTTTTTAATTGCTTCTTGTTGGTGTTCGAGAGAAACCAATTTGATTTGGGGTAAATTGTTCGAGAGAAAGTTTATCCCCACTGAAGTCTAGCTTATACATTGATTTATAGCTATTTACTAATAGTTACAATCACCCACATATCTATATTAGCCTATAATATAATCACACCCCAAAAACCCGTCTCATTACTTGTTAATTTGTGTTATTTGCTGCTGTCGTAGTTTATAATTGCAATCAAAATTCCCCCTATTATTTGACACTTGTGTCACCCTTAACTTGAACTATGCTTTTATTCGTAAATGTCTTTACCAATGATTGACTAAAACATGTTCGAACTTTGCTCTTGATTCTTAAACACGTACCACTCCATGTGGGATTTGACCCCAAATCATTTAGTTGGGTTATATGTTGACTAAGGATTATTGATTCTTAGAACTGGATTAGGTGTCTTTGATAGCGTTATTCAATCAATGTGTTGTTAGGCCCCGAGCCTACACCCTGGGTGGGATTGACACTCGAGAACCATTGTAGACCCCAAGCGAATCCCTAGTCTGGCTTAACTCTTAGCGGAAGACTTAACTCATGATAAAGGAAGGTACTAAAAATGCAATCGCACTAAACTGTCTCAATGAATAAGTTACAATGTATTTAAAGATCAACCTTCAACTGGACAAAATGGCAACTTAAGTCTCAACACAATAGAAAAGGAAATATAAAGACTCATGAACTAACCTCAACTAGATGTCTATGAGGACTCTAACAACTAAGATGGACGTCGGGACAAGACCAAAAAATCCTAACGAACTAAAATGATAAAGTAATAAAAAGGGGTCCTCCGGAAGCAAGGAGGCTCACCAACAACTTTGAAGGTCAACTAGAATATCGATGCACTGGATGTTGATCCTGGTTACCTATATCTGCATCATAAAAAGATGCAGACCAAATGGCATCAATACATTGAATCTACGAGCATGCGAGGGTAATTATAAAACAAGACATAAACTTAAAAGGATCTGAAAGAACATACCTGGGTTCAACTCAACTCATCTTAACTTATTTCAATATAAACCAATAATATGAATGCAATATAAATAAAAGCATTTAAAATATGGATAACAATTCTATGTATTGAGAAATACAATAGTAACTCAGTTTGTATGCAAGGGTACAATATAAACTCTATTTGTATATAAAATACAATTAAATCTGCATATATAAGAATACAAAATACTTCTGTGCGAGTTTCTCTAACTGACAACCTCACTTAAGAGCTATGTGATGATACAACATTTTGCCTCACGCTGCCAGGGTCGTCCTATACCTTGCCAGGAGTATATAACCTAACTACTAAGTGGATCCACTAGTCTATGCTAAAAAGCACTAAGGAATCACCTAAAAAAGTATGACCCTTTTCTACCCATGATGGCAACATGGTTTATGGGTCTGGGAGTTGTCTAAACTCTCTCATATTTCGGTGCTCAGTACTAATCCCAAAATATACTACCTCATATGTTTAAAAACATAACTCTTTCTGTGATTTGAGATAATTGCTCAAAAACTATCCCAATGGCTCTCTTGGAAATTAGAGTTTCCTTTCTTGCTTAATTGTGAAAGCATTTACTCTTTACTGAAAACTAGTTTAAAGGCTCTTTTGGAAATCGGTGTTTCCTTTCTTGTTTAAATGTGAAAACATTTACTCTTTGGGAATACATAGTCCCTATATACTCTTTTGAAGAAACTAACTTTACTCTTTACTCTTTACTTAACTCAAAACTCAAGTCTTAAAACAAGTTTAAAACATTTGCGAAAGACTTTTGAAAAGACTCTAGGAACTCTCTAGACTTGGCTTTTAACTTTCCTTGAATTTTATTTTATGGATTCAAGGTTATGATTCATGTTTATGGATGATTTCTATATGTTTAGAAGTCATTTAGAATAGTTATAATCGATAGGAAGTGTTAGTACACTTTAAGAGGATTTAGACAGGCTAAACGGTGAAAAAACGGGTGTGGAAGGATGACCCGGGCGCACCGCTGGCGCGGGGCGCCAACCCCTGAAGTTCAGAGACTGCTTTTTGGTGCACTGCTGGTGCACCATGCCAGCCCTACTGGTGTATCAATGGCGCGTCACGCCAGCTCCCCCCAGGTAAACCTGACGAATTTTTCTTCTCATTTTCTGGTTTTAACTCGACTAATTTCGATTCTTCTTCTCAATTTTTTTTTAGATTCAGATACCCAATATATTTACACAAGAATCTACTCAAACACAACCCAAAAGCAACATGATTTCCTTAAAAAGTCATCAATCTCATCCCAATCTAAAGAACAAAAGTCGATTTCAAGAACACAAATCAAGAACATTAACCTTCAACTTTCTAGAATGAATTTAACATTGAGATTAACATGATTGGCGTGTGGGTGAACAAACCCAATGCTATGTGAACTCACATACCTCATAGGATCGAATCCTTGGCAAAATCTACAATTAATTCCTCAAGAAATCGACGAATCTTGACATTTCTCTTCTTTTCGGCTCTTGAGTTCTTTTCTCTAAAACCCTAGTGTAATTTTGAGTGCGTAAGCTGAACCAATTCAGTTTAGACCCATACTTAATTACAAAAAATGAAATAAATTAATTGGGTATGGAAAAGTCCAAAATACCTCTTTAAAATCCGGTTAACTTCAAACAGGCATATCTCCCTCATACGAACTCAAAAATGACCAAACTAGGTGGTGTTGGAAAGATAATTCCAAGACCTTTAATTTAAAATCTTATTTTCCACCTAAATCATCCTGTACTAAGAGTTATGGTTGTTTGAAGTTGACCTAAAAACTCATACTTAACATAACTTAGCCAAATTCCAGATTTTTCATTATTTCCAAAAATGGTTCTTTCTAATTCTAGCTCTTTCAAACAGCGGGATGTTACAACATCCCCTATTGGGAACATTAGTCATCGAATGAGATTACTCTTAGTAGGCTAAGGGTGTAACATATAACATTTAGCTCAAACACCCAACAAGCAAATCTAACACATTGAGTATATCAATAAACGAGCACTAAGAAGAGAATTAGTACTTTGATCTGGAATATCTTTGGGCTCAAAGAGATATGGACATCTATTCTTCATATCCTCAAACACCCAACAAGCAAATCTAACACATTAAGTATATCAATTTGACTAATGCTACTTCCTTGGTTCTCAACTTGCGAGGCTAGCGATCTAGAATCTAAATTGGGATCTCCTCATAAGATAAGCTATCCTTAATGCTAATATACTCAATAGGTATGATAGGTGAAGGATCGTCCAAGCTCTTTTTCAACATGGAAATATGAAACACTGGATGAACTGCTGCTAACTCTTGCGGTAGCTCTAATGCATAAGCTACATTACCAATCCTCTTAGATATTTTGTAAGGACCAATATACTGGGGAATAAGCTTCCCCTTTTTACCAAATCTCATAACACCCTTCATGGGTGAAACCTTAAAGTATACACAATCATCTACTTCAAACTCTAAGTCTTTTCTCCTAACATCAGTGTACGATTTCTGACGACTCTGTGGTATTTTCAACCTTTCTTGGATAACTCTCACTTTCTCCATAGGTTAATAAACTAAGTTTGGTCCTATCAACCCAGCTTCACTAACTTCAAACCATCCAATTGGACATCTGCATCGCCTGCCATAAAGAGCCTCATAAGGGGCCATCTGAATGCTAGAGTGGTAACTATTGTTATAAGCAAACTCAATGAGAGGTAGGTGATCATCCCAATTACCTTTGAAATCAATCACACAAACCCTCAACATATCTTCTAAAGTGTGAATAGTGCGCACTGCTTGACCACTAATCTAAGGTGAAAATCAATACTCAAATTTACTTTCGAACCCAAACTTTTTTGGAAAGACTTCCACAATTGTGCACCTCTGTCTGCAATAATGGAAACTGGAACTCCATGAAGTCTTACTACCTCTTGAATATATACCTTGGCATAATCCTCAGCTGAACAGGTAGTCTTTACCAACAAAAATTGGGCTTATTTTGTCATTCGAATAATAATCACCAAAATAGAATCATGTTGCCTACGAGACCGTGGCAAGCCGGTAATGAAATCCATATTGATTATCTCCCACTTCTATTCTAAAATTTCTATATTCTGAGCCATACCACCGGACCTTTGGTGTTCTACTTTAACTTGTTGACAATTAAGGCATTTAGCAATGAACTCAGCAATACCTTTCTTCATACTATTCCACCAATATACTTCTCTCAAGTCACGATACATCTTTGTGGGACCTGGATAAATAGAATATCTGGAGCTATGAGCTTCCTCCATGATCATCTCTTGGAGTTCATCCACCATTGGTACACACAAACTACCTTGATACCTCAAAACACCATCTCCCCCTTGTTCAAAGGCCATTAATTTTTTCTTATGAACATTTGGCTTCAATTCAAGGAAAATAGGATCTTGGTGTTGTTTCTCTTTCACTTCTGACACTAAGGATGATTCAGCCCCATTCATCACCACCGCTCCTCCTTCATTGGAATTCATTAACCGAACTCCTAATCGTGCAAGTCTGTCCACATTTTTTGCTAACTCTCTCTTATCTTCTTCAACATGGGCGATACTACCCATGACAACCTGCTTATGGCATCAGCAACAACATTAGCCTTACCTCTTGAACACCCTTTGAGTCATACTTTTATTTGGAAGAACCTTGATGAACCCTAAACCTTACTTAACCCACTACCTATAATCCTTTTGATTTGTAGTCTAGTGTATAGCCAACTTATGCCAAAAGCCTAAGTTAGGGGTATGGTGAAAAGGAAAAGGAGAAGTCAAGAAGTGCAAGAAAAGTTTCCCTTAACCCATGGTGTTGCAAAACAATGGAAACCCTCCATGAAAAAAAAAGTTGTGGAATAAAACTACAAAAGAAATTAGGTTTCCAAGCAATCCTTGGAGGTGAATAAAAAGATGACTTAGAAGTACTAGAAAAAGAATTGGTAAAGGAAAAGAAGGGATTGCTTGAGAATACCACATCTCATGAGCAAAAAGTCATTGAGCCTAAATGACCATAACTTTGCACTCAACCCCATTACAAACCTTAGAAAGACCTTTTTGATCTTGAGTGAGCCGAATTGAAGATTGATTGGAAAATAAGGGCAAGCCTATAGGTGAAGAAATGCATTATGTTTCTCTTTTTGAGTGTGAGCGATGCATCTGATTCCTGATATTGAAATGATTAACCTCTGTGTTTATATATGGAATCATTCTTTATGTGAGGGCATTTAGATACTTTTTGTTGAGCGAGCTAGCATAAGTAGCAAGTATTGCGAGCATGAGAATCTTTGGTAATGGTGTTTCACAACTTGAATCTTTGAGTACACAATTGATCTTTGCATAAGTAAATTGAATCTTGTTGGGTGCATTCATGATTGAGTCTTGTGTAGCACTGTTTGAGACACCCTTTTTGAACATCTGAACTTTAGTTTGCTTGAGGACAAGCAAAAGTTTATGTTGGAGGTGTTGATGATTCCACTAATTGGACTTATTTAGGGTTATATTTTAATAGAAAATGTGTCCTCAAATATTGATTTTATCTCAACATCTGATGAAAACCCTTAAGTTTCAGGTATTTGAAATTTGAAGAAAAACATGGACACTACTTCGTAAAGGAACAAAAAGGCTGAAAAGAACGAGAAAATGACGGCCTAAGCATCGCCGAGTCCACTTGGCGAGTCACTGAAGGGTCTCACTTCGCCTTTTGTTCCAGTGTGCTAAGACTGAAAGAAATGATCAACTCGGCGGAAAATGGGAGCAGTCAGCGAATCGTCGAGCAGTTTCGTGAAGCAGTGCTATATCGCCCAATGACCCAGAGCACGACAATGCTGAAGGATGAAGCAAGACGGTGATGAACTAGACTAAAGGGTGAATCGCTAAGCTTATTGGCGATTCTGACTAATGTTGCCAAATGGTCCATTGCAGCACAGATCTTTGAAAACTATAAATACTCATGAGAGTTATAGCTTAGTATGAGATTTTAGTATCATAAGATTTTCAGTATATAACAATTAATATAATTTTAGTACTTTTTCTCTGAGTTTGAGAGGGTTTTAAAACTTGAAGAAGAAGAGGGTTTCATCTCCAAGGAATTGGACTTGGGTCTCTTGGATTCTTCATTCTTGGCTTGTAACAAGACTTAAATCTTTAAACCCATTTGAATTCAAGCTCATTTAGGTATAAATTTCTATCTCTTGATGTGTGATTCTTGGGGTGTGATTTAGCAAATATGTGTTGAGATTATTGTTGGGTTTTGCTTGCTAATAGGTTAGATGTATTTTAGTGGTGATTTCACCTAGCAGTTTTGGTTTAATTTAATGGGTTTGTAGTTTCAAATACAAAACCACCTATGTGTTTTTGGCTTGCTCGAGAGATGTTGTGAAACCAAGACTACTAGACTAATGGCCTAAGGATTGGGTCAACATGAGGTTCAGCCCGAGAGGGTGAGCCCTAGTCCCATATCCTAACACTCAGCTCAAGATAGTGAGTGGGGTAAGGCATAGGCTGGCCTTCATGTGGCAAATGGGTGTCCGAGAGGAACCCATTTGAAATGGGGTAAGTTGCCCGACAGGGAACTTATTTCCATCTAAAGCTTAGCCTAGTCACTATTAACAGACACAATGTGGCCTAAGAATTCCATAAACTCAAGCCCAAAACTCAAACTTAGAGAACTTGGCATACAACTCTCTATATTTTAAAGTTTGGAGAACTATTCTGAGATGACTAGCATGATCTTCTTTAATCCTTGAATAGAGTAGTATGTTATCAATGAAGACGATAACAAACATATCTAAATAAGGTTTGAATACTGTATTCATAAGTTCCATGAAAGCTGCAGGTGCATAGGTCAAACTAAAGGACATGGTCAAAAACTAATAATGATCATAACGGATCCTGAATATTGTCTTGGGAATATCACATTCCTATACTTTCAATTGATGGTAGCCAGATCTGAGGTCAATATTAGAAAAACTAGAAGCACCTTGAAGTTGATCGAAAATATCATCAATTCTTGGAAAAGGATACTTGTTCTTGATGGTAACCTTGTTCATTGGTGGTAATCTATACACATCATAAGGGAAGCATCTTTCTTTATCACTAACAAGACCGGAGCTCCCCAAGGTGAAACACTTGGTCGAATAAAACCTTTCTCTAAAAGATCTTTCAATTTTTTTTAACTCTTTCAACTCTACTAGTGCCATTCTATATGGCGGAATATAGATAGGACGAGTATTTGGAAGAACATCTATATCGAAGTCTATCTCTTTCTCAGGAGGGACTCCAGGAAGATCATCTGGGAAGACTTCTGGAAACTCTTTTACTACTGAAACTGACTGAATATGAGGTATCTCAGCATTAGAGTCATTAACATGGACTAAGTGATAGACACACCACTTGGAAACTAACTTTCTTGCCTTAAGGTACCAAAAAAATGACCCTTAGGCACTGCTAAACTGCTCTTCAACTCTATAATTGGTTCACTGGAAACTGGAACTTGACTACTTAAGTTCTACAATCTATTGATGCATAACATGCATGAATCCGGTCCATACCTAGAATGACATCAAAACCTACCATGTCGAACTCAACTAAATCAACCATGGTACTCTTTTGATTGACAGAAACGGAACAATCACGATAGACTCTTTCTGCTAGAATAGACTCACCATCACGTGTAGAAACACTGAAGGGCTCAAGAAGTTTCTCTAGGAAAAACATCAAAATTGAAGACTTGGATCATATCAATGACAACATCTGGCGAATTCTCTTACTCTCAGCAACTAGCGATAGTATAAAGATGGTTTCCTTCTCCGTCTGCCCTTGAAGTAGTTCATCTATATGCGTCTCTAACTGCTGGAGCAACTGAAGAAGATTGGGCTGTAACACCCCCATTACCATTACTCTGTCTGCTCTTAGGACACTCTCTCATAACATGACCATTCTAGCCACACATGAAGCAACTAGTGAAGCCATCATGACACACCCCAGAGTGGCTCCTACCACCCTTAGCATATGCAGGAGTCTTAGTACCCCCCTGTGCTTTACTACCTTGCGAATGTGCAGGTCTAGCTCTGAAGTTCTGAGAATTTTGACTATTGTACTCACATTTGTTCTTTGGTTCAGATGCACTAGCAGATGACGGAGCAGGTCCTTTCTGCTTATGTTGGAAAGAAGAATCGTTCACATTACTATTTTGCTGCCCGAATCCTTTCCCTGATGTCATAACCCTCTTATTCTTAAAATCTTTTCTATCCTTCAGTTGGTTTTTCTCAACTTGTTGCACATGGATCATCATCCTTGCTATGCCCTTGTAACATATTAGTATGGTTGTCTTACTTTCCTTACTTAGAGACGAGTTAACCCCACTACAAATAAACTCATCCTGCTCCTCATTTCATCAACCATCTCTTTGCTTCTCTTAGATCACGAGGAATGAAATGCCTCATGAAGGCACTCTCAACCATAGGCCATCTCAAAATCGATTACACATAAGCAAGAGTTAGAAATAGACTTTTATAGAGATACGCTCTATCGCACAAAGTGAGTATGAGAGAAGTGAAGGAATTCCTAAAATTATGTTGTGACCTCCTAATTATAGATATGGCGTACTTCACACCGATAAATAGGACTCTACAAACACAACTTCATAGACTCCCTAGGACTTTTGAACTCTGTGCTTTGATACCTAGTTTGTCACTCCCCGAGCCTACACCCTGGACGTGGCCGGCAGTCGAAAACCATTGCTGGCCCCAAGCTAACCCTTGGCCTGACTTACTTGCTCAGTGCAAGACTTTACTCAAGATAAATACTTTTAAAACAAGTAAACTAAACTACTCAAAATATAACTTAGAATGTATTACAATAACATTCACTGCCAAAGTGGCAACTCAAGTCTCAACTTAACTGAAAAGGAAAAGTAAAGACTCATGAACTAACATCAACTAACTCTTTATATGAAGCCTTTAAACAACTGAGATGGACGTCAGGATAAGACCCACGACATTCTAATGAACAAAAATACTAAAAGGAATAAAAGGATCTTCCAAAAAGCTAGGAGGCTCACCAACTGGCTCTGAGTGCTTAACTGGATCAACAAGGTGCTGGATGCTGATCTTGATTACCTTTATGTGCATCATAATAAGATGTAGGCCAATTGGCATCAGTACATTGAATATACGAGTATGTAAGTTGGAATGCTAAACATAACTTATGCTGGAAAAGAATCTGAAAGAAACACTTCCCTTGACTTTACTCAACTCCTGAATAACTTAACCCAATATAAAGCAATAAAACACATGCAATATGTAGAAAGCCTTTAAAACAGTAGAAAACAACTTAATTTGTTAAATAATATGCAATAACAAACTCAAATTTGCTCATATAATAAAGTAATATAGTTTTTGTGGGAGTTTCTCTAACTAATAACCACCACTACGAGCCTAAGTGGTGATACAGCGTCTTGCCCACACTCCCAGAATTGTCCTATACTTTGCTGTCATATAGAACACTTAACTAAGTGGATCCACTAGTCAATGCTAAAAACATCTTAAGGAGTCATCTAAAAAGTATGATCCTTTACTACCCATGATGGCTACATGGTTTATGGAGACGTGAGTTATCTGAACTCAAACTCGCTCCCGTATTGGTGCTCAATACTACTCCCAAAATATACTTAGCTCATATGTTTGTAAAAACAAAACTCTTTCTTTGGTTTGAGATAATTACTCAAAAACTTAGCTTAAAATCTCTCTTGGAAATATCAGTTTCCTTTATTGGTCAAATGTGAAAACATTTTAAACTCTTGGGAATACCTAGTTCCCGTATAATCTTTGACAAATGAACTTTACTCTTACTCTTTACTGAAAACTAGCTTAAAGGCTCTTTTGGAAATCTCAGTTTCCTTTCTTGTTTAAATGTGAAAACATTATTCTTTGGTATAGTCCCAATATACTCTTTTCAAAAAATGAACTTCAAATTTTACTCTTTACTCAACTCAAAACTGAAGACTTAAAATAAAGTTAAAACATTTGTGAAAGACTTTTGGAAACTTATGAACTTCTCTTAACTTGACTATTGACTTCTCTTGACTTGACTATTGACTTCTCTTGACTTGACTCTTAACTTCTCCTAACTTGACTCTTAACTTCTCTTGACTTGACTCTTATCTTCTATTGACTTGACTCTTAACTTTTCTTGACTTGACTCTTAACTTCTCTTGCCTTGACTCTCAACTTTTCTTGAATTGAATTATGAATTCAAGGATTGTGATTTCTGATAGAACATATCTAATGATGTTGAGGAATGATTTTAAATAGCTAAACATGAGAAATGATCAAGAAATCACTGCTTGAAAAATAGTCTGCGATGCGGAGGTACATTTAAATATTTGGTCGCGAAATAACTTTTGAGGCTGAGAGGTCCGTAACCACTCCACGACGCGAGGATGAATTTTTTGAAACTGAGGGGCAGGTTCGCGACGCGGCTTGGGGCACCAGATTTGCCTGACTTTTTCCTTCTTTCATTTTCCAATACCAATTCACCTAAAATCAACTATTCTTCTCAATTTTTCTTCAAATTCAGATACCCAACATGTATACACAAGAATCTAACTCAAACAACTCAAGGAAACAACATTTTAACCTCAAGGGACTCCTCAATCTCAACCTAACTCAAGGACAATGGTCACTTTCAAGAACACCATTCAAGATTCATCAACTTTCAACTTTCTAGAAGAAACTTCGCTGAAATAAAAATGATTGGCGTATGGATGAACAAACCCAATGCTATGAAACACTCACATATCTCTTTAGGGATGAACCCTGGCGAAATCCACAAGCTAAACCTTCAAGAACGATGAACTTTGCTCTTTCTCCTCTTTTCTCCTCTTGCGTTCTTTCTCCAAAAACCCTAGCATAAACTTCCAATTGTCTAAACTGAACCTATTCAGTTTAATTGCTAAAAAACAAATAAACTTAATTAGGTGGTGAAAAGACCATAATGCCCTTCTAAAATCCTAATTGGACTTTCCTTATTTGGACAACTCAACTTCCAATAGGCATAACTCACTCATACGAACTCGGAATCGTGCAAATTCAGTGGAGTTGGAAAGATTAGTGCATGATTTTTCTTACGATATCTGGAAATACACCTAACTTATAATGAGCTAGGAGTTATGGTTATTTGAAGTTGACCAAAAACTCAAACTTAACTTAACTTAACCAATTTTATAGATTTTTATTATTTCCAAAAATAACTCTTCTAATTCTCACTCTTTTTGCGAGAAGTAAAAATTAGGTATGCAACTAGTTCCACCCTCATAGCATCAACAATAATGTATAATCTTAATAATCTTCTAAAGATCTTCAACAAAGTTTTCTGGATCCTTAGTGATACTTGACCAAGTGAAGCTTAGAGAATTCATCTGTAAGAACTCACGAATCCTTGAAGTGTCAGCCATTTTCTTTCAATTCTCTCTTTGTCCAACTTGATTGGTTACAACTTGGCTCAACATTCAAATAGCTTCATGGAACTCAGTATTGGTGACCTCTCCTTGGGGTTGCACTTCTAGTGTATTAGGTACCCCTTGATCATGTGGTTCAACATTCCTTCTAGCGGGTCGACTTCTGACAACTCTTATTCATGGAGGCATGATCTGAAAGACACGCGCAAAAATGAATTAAAAGAAATTTGTAGAGATAAACTCTATTACACGAAATGAGTATGAAAGAAGTGAGATAGATCCTAAATGTGACATCCTCCTAATTATAGATGTGATATGCTTCACACTGATAACTAGAACTCTACACAAACAACTTCATAGACTCCCTAAGACTGTTGAACTATGTTCTTTGATACCATGTTTGTCATGCCCCGAGCCTATACCCTGGCCAGAACTGGCACTCGAGAACCATTGTTGGCCCCAAGAGAACCCCTGGCCTGACTTAACTCATGGTAAAAGAAGGTATTAAAAATACAATCATACTAAACTAACTCAATGAATAACATAGAATTTATTTAAAGATCACTATTCAACTAGCCAAAATGGCAACTCAAGTCTCAATACAACTTAAAAGGAAATGTAAAGACTCATGAACTAACATCAACTAGCTGTCTATGAAGCCTCTAACAACTGAGATGGACGTTTGGACAAGACCCACAACATCCTAATGAACTATAACTATAAAGTAATAAAAAGGGGTCCTCCGAAAGCAACGAGGCATACCAACAACTCTCAAACTCAACTAGAATCAATGATGCGCTGGATGCTGATCCTAGTTAGCTGTATCTACATCATAAAAATATGCAAGACAACTGGTATGCGAGGGGAATTCTAAAACAACACATAAGCTTGAAAGGAACTGAAAGAACATACATGGGCTCAACTAAACTCAACTTAACTCATTTCAATATAAATAAATAATATGAATGCAACAGAAAGAAAAGCTTTTAAAACATGGATAACAATTTTGTGTATTGAGAAATACAATAGTAACTCAGTTTGTATGCAAGGATACAATATAAACTTTGTATATAAAATACAATTAACTATGTGTATATAAGAATACAAAATACTTCTGTGGGAGTTTCTCTAACCAAAAATCCGTTACTTAAGAGCTATGTGATGATACAACATTTTGCCTCACGCTGCCAGGGCCGTGCTATACCTTGCCAGGGGTATATAACCTAATTACTAATTGAATCCACTAGTCTATGCTAAAAATCACATAGGAATCATCTAAAAAAGTATGACCCTTTTCTATCCATGATGGCCATATAGTTTATGGGGGCTAGGAGTTGTTTGAACTCTCCCCCATATCAGTGCTCAATACTACTCCCCAAATATACTAGCTCATATCTTTAAAAACATAGCTCTTTCTAAGATTTGAGATTATTGCTCAAAAACTATTTCAAAGGCTCTTTTGGAAATCTATGTTTCCTTTCTTGTTTAAATGTGAACAAATTTACTCATTTGGGATACATAGTCCCCATACACTCTTTTGAAGAAATGAAATTCACTCTTTACTTTTTACTTAACTCAAAACTCAAGTCTTAAAACAAGTTTAAAGCATTTGCGAAAGACTTTTGAAAAAACTCTAGGATCTCTCTAGACTTGGCTCTTAACTTTTCTTGAATTTGAATTTTTGGATTAAAGGTTATGATTCAGGTTTATGGATGATTTCAAGATGTTTAGAAGTCATTCAGAATAGTTAAAATCTCTAGGAAGTGTTAGTAAACTTTAAAAGGACTTAGACGGGATAAAAGAAGAAAAACGGGTGGGGGTAGACGACCCGAGTGCACTGTAGGCGTGAGGCGCCAACCCCTAAAGTTCAGAGACTGCTTTTTGGTGCACTGCTGGCATGCCACGCTAGCCCTGCTGGCAGATCAGTTGCGCGTCGCTCTAGCTCTCTCCCACGTAAACTCGACGAATCTTTCTTCTCATTTTCTTATCTTAACTCGACTAATTTTGATTCATTTTCTCGATTTCTTTTGAGATTCAGATACCCAATATATGTACACAAGAATCCTTGGTGAAATCCACAATTAATTCCTCAAGAAATCGATGAATCATGACCTTTCTCTTCTTTTCTCCACTTGAGTTCTTTTCTCTAAAACCCTAGCGTAATTTTGAGTGTGTAAACTAAACCAATTCATTTTAGAACCCTACTTAATTATTAAAAAAGAAATAAATTAATTGGATATGGAAAAGTCCAAAATACCCCTTTAAAATCTAGTTAACTTTCCTTGTCCAGACTGCCCACTTTAAATGGGTATATCTCCCTCATATGAACTTTAAATTGAGCAAACTTGGTGGCGTTGAAAAGATAATTCCAAGAACTTTCATTTAACATCTTATTTTCCACCTAAATCATCATATACTGAGAGTTATGGTTGTTTGAAGTTGCCCCAAAAACTCATACTTAACATAACTTAGCCAAATTCCAGATTTTTCATTATTTCCAAAAATGGTTTTTTCTAATTCTAGCTCTTTAAAATAGTGGGATGTAACATGTGTTTACCGATCACAAGAGTCTTCAGTATGTATTCCATAAGAAGAGCTTAATCTCAGACAGAGGAGGTGGTTGGAATTGCTCAAGGATTATGACATGAGTATTCTCTATCACCTAATTAAGGCTAATGTTGTTATTGATGCCTTGAACAGGTTTTCTATGGGCGGTACCTCCAATAATGAGGAGGACAAGAAAGAGTTAGCAAAAGATGTGCACAGACTTGCATGATCGGAGTCTGGTTAATGGATTCCAATGAAGGAGGGGTGATGGTGATGAATGGGGTTGAATCATCATTTGTGTATGAAGTTAAAGAGAAAAAAGACTCTATTTTTCTTGAATTAAAGGCAAATTTTCCTAAGAAAAAAGTGATGGTTTTTGAACAAGGAGGAAATGGTGTATTAAGGTATCACGGTAGACTGTGTATACCAAAGGTGGATGAAGATCAAGAAAGGATCATGGAGGAAGCTAAAAGCTCCAGATACTCTATCCATCCGGGTTCCAAAAATATGCATCGTGACTTGAGAGAAGTCCATTGGTGGAGTAGTATGAAGAGGGGCACTGCAGAGTTTGTTGCTAAGTGTCCCAATTGCCAACAAGTCAAGGTAGAGCACTAGAGGCCTGGTGGTATGGCTCAAAATATAGATCTTATGGAATGGACATGGGAGATGCTCAATATGGATTTTATTATTGGTCTACCATGATCTCGCAGACATTATGATTCGATTTGGGTGATTGTAGATTGAATGACTAAATCAGCCCATTTCTTACTAGTAAAGATTACATTTTCAACAGAAGATTGTGCTAAGTTATATATTTAAGAGATAGGGAGACTTCATGGAGTACCGGTCTTCATTATTTTATATAGAGGTGCCCAATTCCCCACATAATTTTGGACGTCTCTCTGGAAGGTTTTGGGTTTGAAGTTAAACCTTAGTACTGCTTTTCATCCACGTACAGATAGTTAAGCAAAGCATACAATTTAGACTTTAGAGGATATGTTGAGGGCGTGTGTGATCTATTTCACGGGTAATTGGGAGGATCACTCTACCATCCAAATGGTTTCATATGAGGCTTTTTATGGGAGAAGATGCAGATCTCCTATTGGATGTTTTGAAGTTCGTGAGTCTGGGTTAATAAGACAAGACTTGGTTCATCAAGCTATGGAGAAAGTGAAGACTATTCAAGAACTGTTGAAAACAACCAAGGTCGTCAGAAATCCTACACTAATGTTAGGAGAAAAGACTTAGAGTTTGAGGTAGATGATTGGGGTTACTTGAACATTTTATGAATGAAGGGTGTTATGAGGTTTGGCAACAAGGGGAAGCTTAGTCCCCAGTACATTGGCCCTTACAGGATATCTAAGAGGATTGGCAATGTAGCCTATGAGTTGGAGCTACCATCAGAATTAGAAGCAGTCCATCTAGTATTCCACATTTCAATGTTGAAGAAGTATATGGGGGATCCTTCACTTATTGTACAGACTAAAAACATTGGTAGTAAGGATAGCTTGTCCAATGAGGAGATTCCCATTCAGATTCTAGATCGTCAGGTTCACAAGTTGAGAACTAATGAGGTAGAATCAGTCAATGTCTTATGAAGGAATCACTTTTTTGAGGAAGCTACTTGGGAGGCTGAAGAGGATATAGAGAAGAGATACCCACATCTCTTTGAGTCTGGAGAAATTTCAAATTAAGGAACTAATCATTTTCTTGGCATTTATTTTAGTTGAAATGTTGTGTTACTTATTGAGTGTTAGGGCTGGGTGTTTATTTTACCACCATTAGTCTACTTAGAGTAATCTCATTCGAGGATGAATGTTCCCAAGGGGGAGATATTGTAATACCTCGGTATTTGAAGGAGCTAAAAATAGAAAGAACTAAATTGGAAATAGCAAAATATGAAATTTTGCAAGTTAGGCATAATTTATGAGTTTTAGGTCAACTTCAAACGACCATAACTTTTAGTACATGATGAGCTAGGTGGCCCACAAGATATCAAATGAAAGGTCTTGTAATCCTCTTGCCAACTCCACTGAGTTCGCTAATTTTTGAGCTCACATGAGGGATATATGATCATTTGAAGTTGGGCTGTCCAATTAAAGAAAATTACCCAAAATATTAGGGGTATTTTGGTCTTTTCCTTATCCAATATAATTAATTCAATTTTTAGTAATGTTTTGGGGTCAAATATGATTTGGGTCAGTTCATAAATCAAAATATGCTTATGGTTTTTAGAGGAGTTCGAGAAAAGGAGTAAAGGTCAAGGCCTCGTCAATATTCTTGAGTTTTGTTGCGGATTTCGCCAAGGGTTTGATCCCTAACAGGTATGTGAGTTCTCATAGTGTTGGTTTTCGTTCACAGACCAATCATGTTTTTTTTTAAGAAATTACGTTCTCAAAATTGAAGGAATTGAGTTCTTGATTAGTGTTCTTAAAGTATTGTGTTTGTTCTTGAATTAGGATGGGTTTGATGAGTGCTTGAGATAATCTAATTAAGTTTAAGAGTTTTTGTTGAGTATATTCTTGTGTACTTTTGTGGAATATTTGATTCTAAGTTATTGGGGAATAAACCATTCGATTCTAGGCGAATTAGGGTAAAAATCGAAGAGAAAAATTCATCAGGTTTTTTGAGCAGTGCCTGGGGCGACGAGCTACCAATGCACCAGGGGTGGGTGGCACACCGTGCCAGAAGTGTGCCAAGAATAGTTCTCTATAGTATAGAAAATATCCCAAATAGGGTTTACTTTTTATTTTGCATGCAAACATAGTTTATATTGTATTTTCTAATATATTGAGTTGTTATCTATTGTTTTAAAAGTTTTTTTTTTTTATATTGCATTACTGTTATTGCTTTATCTTGAATTGAGTTGAGGTTGAGTTGAGTTGAGATGAGGTAAGTTGTTCCTTCAATTCTAGTTCAAGCTTATGTCATGCTTTAGATTTCCCCTCATGTGCTCGTACATTCAATATACTGACACCATTTGGCCTGTATCATTTTATGATGCAGATGCATCTAACCAGGATCAACAACCAGCACTTTGTTGATCCAATTGAGTTCCAGAGTTGTTTGGTGAGCCTCCTTGCTTCTAGAGGATTCCCTATTTACTTTCAGTTATTTCATTTTGTTATTAGGATATCATGGGTCTTCTCCAAACATCCATCTCAGTTAGTAGAGACTTCATAGATAAATATGCAATAGTTCATGAGTCTTCCATTTTTAGTTTTAAATGTTTAAAGACTTGAGTTGCCTTTTTGGCTAGTTGAATGTTCCTTTACAACATTCTGACTTTATTACATGACTTTATCTTTTGAGTTCTTTTAATGTTGAGTAAGTCTTCCGCTAAGATTTAAGTCAGGCCAAAGGTTCGCTTGGGGACAACAATGGTTCTCGAGTGTCGGCCACGTCCTTGGCCTAGGCTTAGGGCGTGACAGATTGTGTGAGACTTTCTACAGATATTATGTGGGTAGCTTGATCCAAAATAAATAATAATAATAATAACAATAACAATAATAATAATAATAACAATAACAATAACAATAATAATAATAATAATAATAACAATAACAATAATAATAATAATAATAATAACAATAACAATAATAATAATAATAATAATAACAATAACAATAACAATAACAATAATAATAATAATAATAATAACAATAACAATAACAATAACAATAACAATAACAATAACAATAACAATAACAATAACAATAATAACAATAACAATAACAATAACAATAACAATAACAACAACAAGAACAATAACAACAAGAACAATAACAATAACAATAACAATAACAATAACAATAACAATAACAACAACAAGAACAATAACAACAAGAACAATAACAATAACAATAACAATAACAATAACAATAACAATAACAATAACAATAACAATAACAATAACAATAATAATAACAATAACAATAACAATAACAATAACAATAACAACAAGAATAATAATAATAATAATAACAACAATAATAACAACAATAATAACAACAATAATAACAACAACAACAACAATAATAATAATAATAATAATAATAATAATAACAATAACAATAACAATAACAATAACAATAACAATAACAACAAGAATAATAATAATAATAATAATAATAACAACAATAATAACAACAACAATAATAACAACAACAACAACAATAATAATAATAATAATAATAACAATAACAATAATAATAATAATAATAATAACAATAATAATAACAATAACAATAACAATAACAACAAGAATAATAATAATAATAATAATAATAATAATAATAACAACAATAATAACAACAATAATAACAACAATAATAACAACAATAATAACAATAATAACAATAATAATAATAATAATAATAATAATAATAATAATAATAATAATAATAATAATAATAATAATAATAATAATAATAATAATAATAACAATAATAACAACAATAATAACAACAATAATAACAACAATAATAACAACAATAATAACAACAACAACAATAATAACAACAATAATAACAACAACAACAACAACAACAATAATAATAATAATAATAATAATAATAATAATAATAATAATAATAATAATAATAATAATAATAATAATAATAAAAATAATAATAATAATAATAATAATAATAATAATAATAATAATAATAACAACAACAACAATAATAACAACAACAACAACAACAACAACAATAATAATAATAATAATAATAATAATAATAATAATAATAATACAACATAATAATAATAATAATAATAATAATAATCCTTGTTAGGAGTATATATTTTTCTATTGTTTTAGCCCAATAAATGATATCATGAATAACGGTTTCACAAGGTGAATACGAAGAGTGTGGAGTGACAGTGTAGGGCACATCTTAGTGCCTTTCTCATCTACAGATCAGTTTATTATCTTTACTAATAGTTTTGGAGATGCATAAACAAAAATAGTTTGTAGTGTGCTTGTTTTTGGTAATCTCAAATATTCATATGATTTGAATGACACACAATTTACTAATCTCTATATAAGTTTATAAAGTGATGAGTCATGTATATGGAAAAATTAATTCGTTCGAAAGGGATATGGTTAGGTACAAGCATATTAATTCAATATTGGTAAAAGTAAATGTTGCTCTCCAATATACACGCAAGTGTACGTGGTCACTTAAGTTATATAGATTCTTAAAGAAATGGTTATTGTTACCAAGGGACTTATGAGCAATTTATATCTAACACTTAACTACTACTATTACTAATTATGCAATAAATAAAAGTAGCTAAGATTGAATGATTTTAAGATGATATTTTAAGCAAGTAAAAGGCAATTCCAGGGCTGCAACATGCAATGAATCTCATGTATCATATCCTCGGCTTAGAACTAATTTCAGTTGTCAAGTTACTGGTTTACAGGGTTGATTGTATGAGTTGGGTATCAAACCTCTAGTCGCCTACTCCAGTTAGCTGTCTAACTACATCACTGAGCGGGGATAAATAGGCCTAACTGGTGAGCTTTTATATTTCATCCTATTTCGTAACCAAGCAAGTTGTTTATTCGGGCATCACTCATGAACAAAAATCACCTCAACTAAATGGATCGATTGAGCTCTCTATATTCTCTGGTCTATCTAATCCCTCCTCTCTAAATTTTAAGATTAGACAATAAATTTATCTTATGGTGATCAAGCATAAAATATTAAAACAAGAATATAGAAGTAACTTATAATGATAATCAAGAATTAACTCAAGAAGCCTTTAAATAATCGACAATCGATTCGTAGCTACAACCCCAGAACTAGGGTGTTAAGCCACTCATACTATTAGAAAACCACAAAATACAATTGTTCATGTGATTTCTGGAAAATTGAAGAATTAGAAGATCAAAATCTATTACAAAAGATGAATCTTGCTCTTGCACACCAAAATAATGTCGAACCCTCACAATCTAGCCCTAGGAGTCTATTTATTAGAGTAGAAAAATTAGAGCCAAAATCTACTTCAACTAGGAATTCTTTTTAATACAACTTAAGCTAAAAAAAATTGGAATTTTCTTGAGGTGTCGCGCCTACCATTGCACGTGGATTTTAACTCTGAACTTTTGGTGTTGGCGCGTCGCGTCTGGCAGTGCGCCAGGCAGCGTGGGTGATTTTTTGCCTTGGCGAGTCGCCTCTCTTAGTATACCTGAGAAGGATTTCTGAAGTTTGACCCTTGGCGCCTAGCAGTGCGCCAAGCCTTTTAGCTTCCAACCTTAGTCGTTTTTTCATGTTTCCTTGCTCCTTCTTTCTTCGTATCAACTCCAATCTCCTTGAAAGTTCCTGAAATGACTAATGATGTGTTTTAGTGCATAATCATCACAAGTTACACAAAAATCAACCTAATAACTAAAGATCATTCTTTAATTTAGTCAAACCTTGGGCAATTATTGACAACTTAGGCATATAAATATGCCTAAGATCGCCACCCCACACTTAATCCTTTGTTTGTCCTCAAACAATATTTAGACTATCAACTCCTTTTAATATACCTTGGACTTATCAATCCACCTTAAAATCAATCAAACATTTTTAATCATGATCTTGTAGTTCACAATGGATGCAACATTTCATCATCTAGACACCAAGTTACAACACATATGCTCAAAGAATGACTCTCTTACTATTTTTTCGGGCTAATGCAAACTCATACAAACATACCAATTAGATAATTCAAAAATATGCCACGAATTCCCTCACTCATTTGTGTTTAGTATAGCCTTTCACTCAAGCGATCATTAACAACAAGGCCTATTTTTCAACAATCAACTCACTCTCACAAATGAAGTTCTTACTTCTCTCAACATACCATAAGTTTGCCCATAGTGTATTCTCATTGTCGCATTGTATTTCTCAAGGAATCAAGAGGAATTTTATTTGGTTGTAATGTCGGATTAAGGTAAGGAAGGGAATATTTAGGACTCATATTAGTGACTACACCTCCCTAATGCACATGTCATTGCTTTGCCAACACACCTCCTATTTAGCTTTTCTTTATTCTTAGTACACACTTCAGGAATATTTACCCTTGCTCCATCTTTGCCCTTTATTCTCTTTTTTTTATACATGCCTTTGCACTAGCCACCCTCACTCGAGATTGAGGTACACAATATCCTTGGTAGGACCAGGGCCAATGTTTGGAGCATATTTCTGAAATAACCACCCTCAATTGAGTTGAGGTGCACAATGTCACTAAGGACCAGGGCCAAAACATAGTTTCACTTATTCTTTTCTTTTCCACATAGTTTAGCATTTCACCTTTTCTCATATAAACCAACATTTTCAACCCTTCTTCTTAACATAGTGCATTAAGGATTTTATTAGGATCAAAAAGTTTTGGTATCAAACAAACGGGTTTCGCTTATCATGTGGCTTATCAACAAACAAGGCTAAAGGCTCAATGGGGCTTCACTAGGGGCAATTTTTATGGATGGCATACAAGTAGAGTGAAGAATTGGCTTTTTGAAAGAAACGCCTCAATCACATTCCCTAAGTCATACAAGCTACTCATTCAACACACACCGGGCAAGTTCTAGATATCAATTGAAGCAAGAACTAACAACAACTCACCACATATGGCATCATTAAACACATAAGGATTCATCAAATAACATGCTCATACAACTTGCATTACGGTACTACTACACAATTAAGCCTATTCATTTTTCTTTTGAGTCAAAACTAAGAACACATGCTTGTTTCAAGGTTATCATTCTTTTGCATTTTTCCAATTATGACTACCCATGATGTCTGGTTAACTTTTTCGGACATAGTTTCAAAAGACCAAGGTTGGTTTCTCAATCCTACTCCTCTATATGACTAATTTTCCCTTAAGATGGTCGTCATCCATCCATCATTGGGACTATCCTTAGTAAAAGTACCGAAAACAAACGTTGAGGAACCCAAAAAAAAAATATTTCAAAAATTTAGGCATAAAACTAAAACTTAACTTAGAACTAAAGCTAGAATCAATAAAGCATTAAACATATATATATACAAAAGAGACATATTACCAACCCAACACTTCAAAATAAGCATTATTCTCAGTGCACAAATAAAACAAAGCATAGAGATAGGAATACTCCCTCACACCTCTGGGACTCGTTGTCATCACGACCACCATCAAAAACCATTAAGGAATTCTCCTCCTCATCAACAACATCCGCATCATCCTCCTCATCCATCGCCTTATCCGTTGTGGCCTTATCATCATCTAGAGGCTCCAGAAAGGCAAAACCAATCCTGCGTAACAATACTGCACTATTCGTCAATGGGTAGTGATCCTCCAAGGTCTCCGTCTCCTCATCAGTGATAGGACTTCCTCCTATTCGCAACTGTAATTTCGCCATCCCGAATATCCTAGCCATAACACTTTCATCTCGGACTTGTCGTTCTTGGGTTGACAAGACATGTCTATGGGACGTGTCCAGTGCCTTTGTCCTATTCACATCAACTATCTTACTCGTTAAGTAGGGGTAGAAAGCAACAGTCAGGTCCACCGCTTCCTCCTCAATTCCCTCAGCCCTCAGAAAATGGGTTATCAACCCTCTGTAACAAAACCTCCACCTCAAATTATTTATAAACTTCATCATGTTTTGCCTTAAAATTACCCCAACATTAATAGGCATTCAATACATCAACATACAAACCAGAACTACCCTATCTCGCATCACATCTTTAAGATGTTTAGCGGGCAACTACACACTACAAACTGTTTCAACCACACCCGAGCTACCTGATTAAAATTAGCAAAGTGAATGGTAGAGGGCCTCCTAATATCCTTGCTTCTGTCCAACCTCGCACTCAATTCTACCCTACACAAAGTATGACATATATCTTTATAAGGGGATTTTTCTTTCAACCTAATGAAATCATCAGCATCACAGTTCGGGGTACCCAAAACTCATTCAATATTCTAATAGAAAATTTCACATCCTTACCCCGAATTGGCACGGTTTTATACTTAGTCTCAGTAAGCCCGTTCACATAGAACTCCCTAACTAATGATAAGTTACAATCTCCCGGATGTTCAAAAATAAACTTCAACACCAAAGCAGTCACAGTATTATAGATTACGAGAAATTGTGATTGTAAGCTTACCTCATTCACATATTTTTCTCCCGTGTACTTAGCCTATTTCTGGCATTCAAACCACTCCCATCCATACCTTTCCACAACCTTCTTCCTGAAAATATGCACTGGTTCCCGACCACTAGAAGACCTAAAATCTTCCCCTTTCCGACTCCGCTTGGACCTTGCAACATATTTCACTTTAGGTGTCATTACTACCTGTTAAGAAGAAAAATAGAACAAAAGAAAAAAATTAAAAATTAGAGTTGGGGAGGGGGGGTCGGATGGCAGTTAGAAGGTGAATAAAGAAGAAAGAGAAAAGTGTAGAGAGAGAGAGAGTTGAGAGAAAGACTTGGAAGGTTGTGAGTATTTATAGAGAGTGTGGAAGAAGAAGAGTTCATTTTGGAAAAATGAAAGGCTTAGTGGTGGAATTGATGGGTGAACTTTGGGATTAATGGTGGAATGTGGGAATTTATAGAAGAAAAAGAAGAGGTTTAGGAAGAAACAGAAGAAGAGCTGGAGAAAATATAGGTTGTGGGTCGGTTGGTTTGAGAGAGAATGAGGGAAAGAATTTAGTTTTAGGGATTTTGAGGGGTTGGGTCAGTTTATCTGGGTCTAAACCTGATTTTTTTTAAATACTGCGCATTGGGGCGATAAGGGCGCGGCGCCCTAGCATCATGCCATAAAAGGCTCTATGCAATAGACTATCAGGCTCAACGCAGCCAGTGAGCTTGACTTCATTGATTTTAGGCTGAGGCGCGATAAAGGGGTGATGCGCCTACGTAGTGCCCCAAGAAGCTCTCTGAAAGTACGACTAACTATGTGCTTGTCATGCCACCTCTTTATCTTTTCTTTATAGAGCTTGGCATTCTCATATGCTTGGAGCTTGAACTCCTCAAGTTCATGTAGTCTATTTACTCTCTTTATACCGGATAGCTCTGGGTCCAAATTCAATATCTTAAATGCCTAATAAGCTTGGTGTTCTAATTCCACCAGAAGATGACATGCTTTAACAAACACTGTTTGATAGGGAGAAGTCTCTGTAGGTGTCTTATAAGCAGTCCTATACACAACGCATTATCTAACTTCTCAGACCAATCCTTCTTCTCCGCATTCATCATTTTTTGCAAAAATTACTTCACCTCTCTATTTGAAACTTCCACTTGGCCACTCATTTGAGGATGGTAAGCAGTAGCAACCTTCTGACGAATACCATACTTAGCTAGAAGATTTTCCACTAGATAGTTAATGAAATGCTTACCTCCATCACTTATGATTGCCCTTGGAGTGCCTAAGCGAGTAAAGATGTGCTTCTTGATGAACTTAATCACCACCCTTGCATCACTCGAAGGAAGAGTGACATCCTCAACCCATTTACTCACATAATCCACAACCACAAAAATGTATTGGTTTCCACTAGATGGCGGGAAGGGACCCATGAAGTCAATACCCCATACATAAAAAAATTCCACCTCCAAAGTATTACTTAGCGGCATCTCATGTCCTCTTGAAATAGCACCCAACCTTTGGCATTTATCACAACCCTTCACAAAAGCAATAGAATCTTTAAATAACAAGGGCCAAAAGAAACCAAATTGTAGTACCTTGTGTGTCATGTGCTCTCTTCCATGGTGGCCTCCATATGGGCTTGCATGACAAATTTCGAGCACTTTTTGAACCTCACACTCCAGAATGCATATTCTCACCACCCGATCCATACCTTTGCTTGAATAAGAACGATTCATCCCAGATGTAGAACTTAGCATCATGATTGAGCTTTTTGTTTTGTTGGGTGGTTGCACCCGGAGGATAGTCTCCATTTACTATCAAATTCACAATGTTTGCTTAAGAGATATCTAGTGCCATCAACTTTTCATCCATAAATTCTTCCCAGATTTGTTTACCTTCATTCACATGGGAAAAATCCTCCAACCTAGACAAGTGATCAGCTATTTTATTTTCAATACCTGTTCTATCCTTAATATCTAGGAGAAATTCTTGGAGAAGCAATATCCAACGAAATAGCCTTGGTTTCACATTCATCTTGTTGAATATGTACCTAATAGCTGCATGGTCAATGAAAACAATCACCTTAGTACCTACCAAATACAATACGAACTTGCCGAAGGCGAATAGTAGAGCTAGCATCTCCTTCTCAGTCACTGTGTAATTAGCTTATGTTGCATAATAGATCGAGTGGAACACCTTATCTTTTCTTTGTCCCAACACTACATCCATTGCTACATCGCTTGCATCACATATGAGTTCAAATGGTACTTCCCAATTAGGAGCAATTAAGTGGGAGCCTCAATTAAGTTCCTCTTCAACATCTCAGAAGCTTTCAAGCACATATCATCAAAATCAAATTTCACCTCCTTCTACAAAAGGTTGCACATAGTTCGTGCAATCTTGGAGAAATCCTTGATGAATCTCTGGTAAAAACCTGCATGACCTAGGAAACTTCACACCCCTTTTTTAGAAATGGGAGGGGGCAATTTTTCGATAACTTCTACATTGGCTTTATCAACCTCTAAACCCGACTTAGACACCTTATGTCCCAAAACTATCCCCACTTTAACAAAAAAATGACACTTTTCCCAGTTTAGCACTAAGTTAGTGTCCTCACACCTAGCAAGTGCCTTATCAAGATTCCGAAGACATACCTCAAAAGAATTCCCGAAGACAGAGAAATCATCCATGAACACCTATACAAAGTCTTTCACAATATCATGAAAAATGTCCATCATAAACCTTTGAAAAGTCACCGGTGCGTTGCAAAGTTTGAATGGCATGCGTTTGAAAGCATAGGTACCATAAGGACAAGTGAACGTGGTCTTTTCCTGATCCTCGGGTGCAATTAAGATCTGGTTGTAACCAGAATACCCATCTAAGAAATAATAGTACTCCTGCCCCATGAGTCAGTCAAGTATCTGATCAATGAAGGGAACCAGGTAGTGATCTTTCTGGGTGGCATCATTTAGTTTTCGGTAATCCATGCAAATTCTCCATCTGGTCACTATTCTAATAGGAATCAACTCATTCTTTTCATTCCTTACCACTGTCATACCTCCCTTCTTGGGAACACACTATACAGGACTTACCAACTTATTATCAGAGATCGGGTACACAATTCCAGCATCTAGCCACTTTATTACCTCCTTTCTCACTACTTCTTTTATCAAAGGATTTAGCCGACGTTGATATTGTGCACTTGGTTTGTGATCATCTTCCATGTAGATTTTGAGCATATATAACACCGGACTAATATATCAGCCATCTGCCATCCAATCGCTTTATTTCTCTGCTTGAGGACTCTCAGTACCGCATCAACTTGTATTTCAGGCAACTCTACAGAAAGTATAACATGCGAAGTTTCATTAGTACCTAAATAAGCATACCTTAGGTGAGTAGGCAGCATTTATAGCTCCAATTTAGGAGCTTCATCGATCGAGGGTTTGGGTAGAGGCCCTAACTCACGATCTAATGGCTCCACTCTATACTTGTGAGTCTCCACTTGAGCCAGATTCAAACATGTCTCTATCTATTGGGCCTGTATATCTCCATCCACCTCATGGCCTACTAGCTCTCTTTCTAATGGGTCTTTAGGTACTACTAACTGCGATTCTACTATGTTATCTACTACTGCAATAGCAGATAACTCTTCATAAATAGAATGCAATTTTAAAGCACGATAAACATCAAACACTTCAACCTTATCATGTGCCCTCATAGTTAATTGCCTAGCTGCTACATCAATCAATACCCTACCCGTGGCCAAAAATGGATGTCCCAAAATGAATGGGACTTCAAAATTGGGTTCAAAGTCTAAGACCACAAAATCCACCAGAAAAATCAAGGAACCTACTTGTACTAACACAACCTCTACCACCCTTTCTAGCCTAGTAATAGATCTATCAACGAGTTAGAGAATGATAGTGGTTCATTTTGGACTACCCAACCCAATCTTTTGATACAATGACAAGGGTATCAGATGTATACTTGCCCCCAAATCACGCAACCCCCGGGCATGAACACTTTGCCCAATTGTAATATGCATAGTAAAACTATCCGGATCTTTTAACTTTTTGGATAGTCTATATTGGATTCTGGAGTTGCACTCCTCAGTAACTGCTATGGTTTCGTACTCTTTGAGCCTCCTCTTGTTAGCCACTATCTCCTTCACGTATTTAGCATACTTTGGGATACCGTGCAAAATGTCAACCAACGGCAGATTAATGTGAACCTATTTAAGGAGAGAGAGAAACTTACCAAAGCATTCATCCTCATTCTGATTTCTGAGCCTTTGTGGAAATGGAGGTGGTAGTTTGTTTTGAGGAACGAGTATCTCAACATTGGAGCTCTTTACTACCTCTTCCACTTTCTTTTCTTTATTACTTGCTTCAATATCTCTCTTCTTTGGAGCTAGTTCCTCTAGTTGTAACCCACTTTTAGTACTTACCGCATTTAGTTACTTGGGGTTAGGTTCAGTATCACTGGGCAGCCTACCTTGGGGACGCAGTTTCAGAGAATTGGCTACTTGCGCAACTTGTTTCTTTAAACTCATTTGGGACATTTGGATGTTTTTGATGTTCTCATCCTACTTATCTATCCTAGCATTTATTTTTGTCCCTACTTCACCCATGATCTTTTGGAGCAGCTCCTTATTAGTCATCCCCCTTTTTAGTGCACTAGAATTTGTGTCTTAGTTAGGATTTTGGTATGGTTGCTCAGCCACTTGTGAATGGCATTGGTTAGCCCCTTGCGCCTGATTTTCGTTTTGGTTCCCACCCCATGAAAAGTTAGGATGGTTCCTCCAACTTAAGTTGTAAGTATTACCATAGTTTTGCTGACCTCCATCTCTTTGAGCATTACCCACATAGTTTACAGAATCCGAGCTTGCCTCACATTGCTCGGTTTCATGAGCTCCACTACCACATACTCCACACCAATTTGTTGCCTGCTGTACAATGTTTACCAATGCATGATTTAAGGCCATTAGTTTGAAATTCATATCTATATTGTGTTGCGTTGAATTCAGTTTGACATTTATGGCGATAACTTGATCTACATCTAAGATTCCCACGGCCTTTTGGGTTGTTGTCCTAGGAATTTCCCCTTCATAACCTGGGTTTCCTTCTGAGAGCCTATCGATTAAGTTGAATAAATCTTCATAGGTTTTTACTATATCTTGTCCACCTACTGCACTATTAAGAAGTACACGTGCATTATAATTTAAACCCTCAAAGAAAGTGTGAGCAAGTACCTCATTAGTTTGCATATTGTGCGGGCAGGCATTCAACATTTATTTAAAACAAGCCCATGCTTGGTGCATATCCTCCCCCTGGTTTTGGTTAAAGCTTAGTATCTCACTCCTCAACCGTGCGGTTTACTTGGATGGAAAGAATCGACTGAAGAACTTCTTTTCTAGATAGTCCCAGGTAGTGATGCAGTTTTGTGGCTCAGAATCTAATCAGCGACCGGCAACTCCTAACAATGAATATAGGAACAACGTCAGCCTCACATAGTCTGATGTGACTCCATTTGGGATGTATGTATCACTAATCTCTATAAAGTTCCTAAGGTGGATTTGGGGATCCTCATGGGGGAGACTGGTCAATTGCCCATTAGAATAAATGGGTTGTACCATGCCCTGTTTTAGTTCAAATCTACCCCCAGTGGAGGTTTCGTAATACTAGACACCGCATTGGCTGTGAGTGGGATTGCCACATCGCGGACTAGTCTTGCCGAAACGATAAGGGGTGCCTCTTGGTAATTCAAATTCTCTGGGTTATTCGCATTGTCTTGGTTATTGTTATCATTGTTTACATGAAGACCTAACCCCAATTCTTCTTGACGCTCTCAATTCATTTTTCTGCATTGGCGTAAGGCTCTTTCAAGTTCGTTATCCAGTTCAACAAGTTCTCCTTTTTGAGCCAGACTTGAGAGTCAAATGCCTACAATGAACAAGCTTAGATCAAGTTATTAACACCTAAGTATTCTAATTGTAGACTTGAGAAAATTGAATATAAATCAATTTCTATGTCCCCGACAGCGGCGCCAAAAAGTTGTTGCTCCCCAATATACACGCAAGTGTACGTGGTCACTCAAGTAACATAGATTCTTAAGGAAACGAGTAATCGTTCCCAAGGGACTTATGATCAACTTATATCTAACACTTAACTCTACAAATAAAATAAAAGTAACCATTTTCAGAAATGGTGATGATTGTTAACTACTACTATAAATTATGGAATAAATAAAAGTAACTAAGAGTGAACGACTTTAAGATGATGCTTCAAGCAAGTTAAAGGCAATTCTAGGGCTGCAACATGCAATGAATCTCATGTATCATATCCTCAGCTTAGAACTAATTTCAGTTGTCAAGTTACTGGTTTACAGGGTTAATTGTATGAGTCGGGTATCAAACCTCTGGTCGCCTACTCCAGTTAGCTGTCTAACTACATTGTTGAGTGGGGATAAATAGGCCTAACTGGCGAGCATTTATATTTTATCATATTTCGTAACCAAGCAACTTGTTCATCTGGGCATCACTCTTGAACACAAATCACCTCAACTAAATGGATCGATCGAGCTCTCTATATTCTCTGGTCTATCTAACCCCTCCTCTCTAGATTTTAAGATTAGACAATAAATTTATCTTATGGTGATCAAGCATAAAATAGTAAAACAAGAATATAGAAGTAACTTATAATGACAACCAAGAATTAATTCAAGAAGCCTTTAAATAATCAACAATCTATTCGTAGCAACAGCTCTAGATCTAGGGCGTTTAGCCATCATACTATTAGAAAACCACAAAATTCAATTGTTCATGTGATTTTTGAAAAATAGAAGAGTTAGAAGATAAAAACCTATTACAAAAGATGAATCTTGCTCTTGCAAACCAAAATAATGTCGAACCCTCACAATGTAGCCCTTGGGGTCTATTTATAAGAGTAGGAAAATTGGAGTCAAAATCTACTTCAACTAGGAATACTTTTTAATACATCTTAAGCTAAAAAAAAAGAAATGAAATTTCCATGGGGTGTCGCACTTGGATTTTAACTCTGAACTTTTGGTATTGGCGCGTTGCGCCTGGCAGTGTGCCAGGCAGCGTGGGTGACTTTTTGCCTTGGCACATCGACTCTCTCAGCGCACTTGAGAGGCACCCCAGTAATTCAGGCATTGGTGTGTCGCCTCTCTCAGCGCGCCTAAGAAGGATCTCTGAAGTTTTGCCCTTGGCGCCTTGGGCCTAGCACTGTGCCAAGCCCTGTAGCTTCCAGCCGTAGTCATTTTTCTTGTTTCCTTGCTCCTTCTTTATTTATATCAACTCCAAAATCCTTGAAAGTTCCTGAAACGACTAATCATGTGTTTTAGTGCACAATTATCACAAGTTACACAAAAATCAAGCTAATAACTAAAGATCATTCTTTAATTTAATCAAAACATGGGCAATTATCGACAACATAGGCATATAAATACGCCTAAGATCAGTAAACAAAAAAAAAATAAAAAACACACATATTAGATCTAAAAATGTTTTCTATAATCTAAGGCCTCTTTAAAAGAAATTATGCGACCTCAACTAAATCAATTAATATCATATTATATTTGAAGTATCTCCAATTTACAACCCCACATAAAAGGCCTCCAGAACAAGTAAGCTTGTTTATATTTCTTAAATAATTAAGTTACAAATCTCTATTCAAATAGCAAAATATTCACCTTGTAATTCCCTCCTCAATTTCCCCTTCTCTTACCCCCAACTTTAAAAAAAAAAAGTGAAATTTGGGAGTACGATGGTGTGTACACAAATCTTACATTTACCTTTTAAAGATAATTATTAAAGAAAATGAAAAACATATATATGCTTTAACACATCATATAGGTACAGGATTTCAAATCTAGAGAGAATAAAATTTATTCTCTTGCATATATTATAATTTTTTTCCCGCCAATAACCAACCAACAACATAAAAATTCTTATAATATTCTCATAGGGAAGAAAATAAATTATCAAAGGTATTTACGATAAAAGGTGTTATAATAAGTCTCTAGTTCATTTTCCAGCTCAACTTTTCTCCTCAAATAAGCATTACGTCTTGTTAATAGTAGTAAAACAAACAATATAATCCTAGAATCTTGTATCAAAGCATTGTTGTCTCTCAAATGTTGTCTCAAATTCTTCAACTTCATGCAGATCTCGTGCCTCCTATTACCACCATCATTAGATGACAATGTCATTTCCACAATAAATTAATTACTCGACAACAAAAAAAAAATAAGAAAAAGATTTATTTTTATAGTCAAACTTCTCTACAACAACAATTCTCGAGCACTAATTTCCAAAATATTTAGCCAACTGAACATGGAAAGACTAAAAAAACTCTCCTTATCAAACACATCCTTAATTAGGAAAGAAAGAGCACTGGTGTTACATTATGTTATAAAATATTTTTGTTATATGGGGTAACTTCAAAGTCTTTCCTAACACTAACATTATTTGCAGCAGCTCGTGTATGTAATTTAATCTACGACATTATGTGATTATCTATTTTGAGATATTACTCTTATAGATCAAATTTGACTGTATGCTTGAGTTACTTCCGTCAAGTTTGTTGATTTTTTAGGTTTTTAAAAATTTGAGATATAAATAATATTTAGAAAAAAATACATTCAAACTCTAAAAGATCTTTGCAAAAAGTATGGTCAAACACAACTCCTACTCCAACTTTGAAATTTAAAATAAAGTGAATATTTATGTTATATTTATTTTAATGTCCAAATACCCACTTGATATTATCCCACAAGTAAAATTGAGATGTATACACAGATCATACACCTATTTGTGAAGACCACAAAAAAATAAATTACATAAATTAAAGGGATAAGGGTTTGAAAAATACCCCAACTTTGGCTGAATTTGTTGTTACTATACCAAACGTTCATGAGGACCTATTACCCCCCTAGACTATTTAATACCGTATTTTAAACATATATATGTGCCCACGTAGACATAAAAAATATTGCATAATTATAAATAGTAATGTTTCCACGTGGGACCATGTATACCTTTAAAATACACTATTAAATGGTTCAGGGGGTAAAAGGTCCTCCATAAAGTTTGGTATCGTAACAGCAATTTTGGCCAATATTGGAGTATTTTTCAAACTCCTTTCCCTAAATTAAACTTAAAAAGACTTTAATGCGAAATTAAATTTTTTTCTCTCGTGTATATTATGATCATTTACTCCCAACAATCAATCAACCTAGCAATTTGTATTATCTTCATACAGGGAAGAAAATAAAAATCAAAGATACCTACGATAAAAGAAGTTGTCTTTAATCATACAACTTCTTTTATCATAAGTATCTTGGATTTTATTTGCTTCCCAATAAGAAAGAATTGCTATAGGTCGTTGTTAGGGCTAGGGTCGGGGTTGGGTCCTTCATTAGATTGGGACATGGATTTAGATTTGGGGTTATAGTATTTGCAGAATTTATATCTAAATGTTTTTGGAATAATAAGTGTTATAGGGACGTGTTACTTTATTAACTAAAGAAATCTTGGTCAAGTGATTAGATAACACGAAAAATGGCGTCGTTGTCTAATGATGACGTTGACAAGAGCAAAAGATATGCACAAAGTTGGAGAATGTGAGATACCATATAAGAGGAATTGAAGCACAAATGCGAGATGCTATATTATACATCCTTGCCTCATAATCTAGCATCTTGCACTTCAGCATCAATTTCTCTCAGATAGTGTCTCACATTCTTCAACTCCATACAAAACTCTCACCTCCTATCAACATCATCATCAGAAAATGGTACAATTTTCATTGTTATTTAATAACTGGACCAAGAAAATAGATTTTTCTTTATTTAATATAGTTAGATATCTCTATAAAAGTCATTTTTATAACAACAATTTACAATAACAATCAATTTTTTTTTGGAGCAGATTTTTTTATGTTTTCTATAATAGCCCGCCCAAAAATGCAAATATAGAGAGATTTTACTGACCTATTTAGAGACATTAATGTGAATAAATATAACAAGAAAAAGGAAATAATTAAACTGATTACCTCAGTGGGGGTGATGCTACTCTAATGTGATGAAAACAAAATGTTAAGACCTTGACTGGGTGATGCTACTCTATGTGAAATGTGATGAAAATGAAATATTAAGAACTTGGGTATTTATAGAGGATTGTGATCCTAATTTCATATGATTTGTTAAAAAAATTGCCATAAAAACATGGAAAGTTATGATATTGAAGGAACTTAATTATTTATCCTTTTTTGCTTATAGAATTAAAAAGTTTGCCATGAAAAAACTTGAAATTTAAGATATGGAAGGAACTTATTTATTTATTTATTTGCTTATTGAAGTAGAAGGAACAAGATTGTAAAGATAAATTATATGAAGTTGGACATTTAAGATATGGAAGGTACTTGATTACTTATCTCCTTTTTTTTTTCTTTTTTTTTTTTTTTTTTTGGTTATGGAAGTAGAAGGAACGAGATGGTGAAGATAAGTTAAATGAAAAAGACTTAAGAGTGTGATAGGTATGAAGGAATATATTTTTCTACATTACTTATTTTTTTTATGTTTGGTAAGTAAGGAGAAAATATTATCTCGAAATTAATTAGATTTAAACTAGCAAATACTATAACCCTAGATCTGTGTCCATGTCCCAACGGTTGGGGCCCAACCCAATGAAGTACCCAACCCCTGTCCCTAAAAATGACTTAAGAACTACTCCTAACCTTGAGACCCAAAAGTTTCCCATTATTTGGTCGAGTCTCTAAGTTGGGATTGAATCCCAGATCAGGGTTGAGGATTGGATCATGGTTCAGGGTAGAAATACGGGTCAAGTTCAAGTCCCATGTCGGTGAAGGTCTCAGATCGGGCGTTAGATCCCGAATTAGGATTATGGTGTAAGAATTATTATTAATTATTTCTTACTTATGGCCCAAGTTTACTTGTAACCCAAGTAATACTATAAATAATACTTAATAAGGAATAGATCTCGTCCGTACATGGTTACCTGATGGACGTATTAGATTAAGTCATAACCTCTATAAATTGGTCCTCCCTCCACCCATTAGGGTTTTCACATATTCTCTACAATAATTACATCGCTAACGGTTGTAGTAACATAAAGTTAGGGCAAGGAGGTAGAAACCAATATATGACTAACGATTCCGCTTCTCTCTGTGATTATGTCTTCCGCTTTAGGTATGTGCCCCTAATGATCTCTATGTAAGATTATTGTGTTCAAGATCTTGATATTATGTATTAAAGTATTTAATCTTACATGTGTCATCAAAGTCTGGATTGTTTGAACTAATAATTTTCATGTACAAAGCACGTGCATATAAAAACTTTTGTGACTAATTAAATTAATTAATCAGCACACAAAGACATAAAGATTATTGCATTGAATCTCTTGTTCCTATTTAAGTTTTCTTCACCGCATCAGTGAACCGGAATTTAGGGATACAAACAATAAATTCTCTTGTGTAAGGTTGTGTAAGTATTGTTTGAACTTTAAAGAATTTTTGTTATATAAGTCGGCAAAAATTGAACTAAAGTGTTATCCTGGAGTAATTTTAAGTGGTCAATATATCCTATTCGGTCTAATCGGTTAGAGCTTCAGTATTTGAGGAAACACTACTTTATTCTTCCCAATCATAATCTTCCTATAATGTACTAATTATGTTTTATTTTTAAATTGTGCAATAAATTAAAGTGGTAGTTATACTAAGCAATAAATATTATGTGTGAATTATGTATTTACATAGTTTGTAAGTCATCAAAGTGGCCAAACTAAAATGTATAAAATTATTCACATGCACAAAACTTTTACATTACGTGTGCATTTGTATTCATTAGTTTGCTAGTCACCAAAGTGGTCAAACTAGAGAAATTAACGTCTATACATATAATATTTATGATCACTTGACATATGTGGATTAGTACAATTCATTATTTATTGGCATATTCAATATTCCAAGAGAGACCGAGTCTTGTTTTTCACATGATGCATGTATTATGTTTCTATAATTTGTTAGTCACCAAAGTGGCCACACTAAAATGTATAAAATTATTCACATGCACAAAATTTTATGATATTATGTACAGATTTGTATTTATATAGTTTGTTAGTCACCAAAGTGGCCAAACTAGAGAAATTAGAGACTACATAAGGTATATGAATTTATATGAAACTTTTTCTATTGCTAGAATTTAAGAATTTACCCAAAGGTGAATCTATCATTCTAAGAATAGTGAAATTATGAGGTAAATTAATATTTTAGTCAAACATATATTGTATATCCAAAGATGTCGTATATGTTTGATAAAAAATATTGAATTGCCTATTAAAGATAAAAATGAAATTTAAATTATGATAATGTGTCGTAGTATCTACCCAAAGGAGAATTAGGATATATTTTTATCGTTTTACTAAATTCACATTATTTTCTAATTTGTGAGCATGTATTTCTATTTTGCAGTAATTCCTCTTCATTCGCATGCTTCGTCTGCTACTGTTTTCAATGGATTGAACTTCTCTGAATGGCATGAACAAGTTCAGTTCCACTTAAGTGTGATGGATCTTGACTTGGCTCCGCTAAATGACAAACCTACTGCCATTACTGATAAGAGTAGTGAGGATGAGAAGTCTTCATAAATCATGAGAGCGCTCTAATAGATTGAGTCTTATGTTAATGCGAATGATTGTTGCAAACAACATTAAGAATACTATTCCATAAACAGAAAGTGCCAGGGAATACCTGAAGTTTCTGGAAGAACGTTTTCATTATGCTGATAAGTCTCTCCCTGGTACACTGATGGCGGAACTCATGACCATGAAGTTTGATGGGTAGCTTAGTATGCAAAATCATATCATCGAGATGACCAATATTGCAGCAAGACTTCAGACCTTGGGGATGAAAGTGGATGACACGTTCTTGGTTCAGTTTATTCTGAACTCATTGTCTCTTGAGTATGGACCATTCCAAATTAACTATAACACTACTAATGATAAATGGGATGTTAATGAATCGTCCAGTATGCTTACTTAAGAGGAGTGAAGACTTAAGAAACAAGGAGGTCACTTCATTAACCTCATGGGTCAAGGAGCTGGTAAATGACTTAAAGTGAAGGCCAACAAGTTTAAGAAAAAGAAAGTGTTGGAAATCTTATGGAAAATACCTTCATCACGAACACTTGTATAGAATTCACCAAAGCTTATACTTCACCACGAACTCTTATAGGAAATTCTTCAAGCTTGAGGCATATTGAATGACACTGTACTTAAGGATATTTCACCCTGTATGGGTGTATCCCCCAGGAATCAACAAGCTCTTCTTCTAATCTAAAACTAGGAGCTAGAAACTAACAAAGATTCTTTAAAACAAAACCGAGCACAATAGAATATGAAAAGAGAAAGGAAGAAATTTCTTTTACTCTCAATTTCTAAGCACATATGATTAGATAATAATACATATAAAAGAAACAGATTATCATCTTATATGAATAACATTATGGCAATATTCAATAAACACATTCAAGAGCTACAAACGGCACAATCAACAATTAATGGAGGAGTAAATAGGCTAATTAATATTGTGATATAGCTGCCAATATTATAATTTATGGAAATAAAGATAACAACTACATTGACATAACATAATTATTATTTTCAAGTTTAATAAAATAATTCCTTTTCAGATACTAGAATCATTTTTCCAACAATCCCCTACATATCTCAAATGGAATATTAAGGAATACAATGGAATAAGAAGTTTTGTTGGGTTTTACATATGAGTCTAATGCATCGAATCTGGTGTCCGTAGACTATGAACCAGACCTAGATAAACTAAGATTAAACTTACAGAATAATTGGTGAAGTTTAGAACTTCTATGAACCAATAATTCTTTTGTAAGATCATCGTATTATTCTATCACATTATACTCACACAATCTTTGTCATTATCGTTGTTTTACGCTAAGAGGCGATGAGCGTGTCCTGGTATTCATGAGTGCTCTAGAAATCTATCACAATTTCATAGAAGCGGCACCACTTTACACTCATATAGGTCCAATCATCAAGTGTCTTATGTATAGCAATACACCACCTATAAAGGATATGACTTGGATTAACAGTCTAACTCAGCCTCACTTTGCCTTGCAGACTGTTGCACTATATTCACACATCATAGGAGCAACATACTTTTATAGTGCTTACTTGATCAACTAATGACTTGTTATTACCCATATGAACCTAATTCATGGGATCTCCAATCACATAGTTTGTGTTACCATCATTTTTGATCTTCTCAAATGACAAAAAGTCTTACTCCCCTCGATGCTTCTTTAGTCAGTGAATTGATTAGATTCATCTTCGACTACACATTATTTATTTAGGTAAATAATTCATCCCACTGCAGTATTTTCATCACATTGTGTCTCAAACACATGTATCTAATTTAGTCACATAAAAATTGGTTTTATTCCAATTGGAATACACAATAAGAGTTGTCTTAACTACTTAGTCTCATCACCAATCAACTCCACAACAACTAATTCTAATTAATTGTTTTTATATTATGACATTCACAAAAATGTGCCAACTTCTTTTACCTTTTTCAATCATATATTGTACCCTTCTGGTACAACAAAATATTCAATTTTATGTAGTATTATCGTACCTCTCATATATTACCAAAGACTCTTTTTAAGATAATGTATCAAAAAGCAATATAATCTTCAATAAGAACATGAGTAATATAATCACTTTTTTTTTAAAAATACCTCAACAAATTTTTTTTTTTCTTTTCTTTTTTCACTCTAACATTGCATTCAATCACATCACAATTGATTACCTAATATGCAATATTTATTAGCATGCAATCAAAAACTCAGATCCTATATTTTTCTTTCCTTTTCCTTTGGATCATGTAGCACAACCTTAACACCATACCCCTACACTTTCAAATATTTCATAATATATAGGGGTATAACCTTTTCAATGCTCATAAAGTTTTCAAATTAGTATGTAACATACAAATCTATACACTAAAACATAACAAAATTAAAATAAACAAAAAGAATTTACGTCTCATTCACTGAAGAAGCAAAACAGTTTGAGAATATAAACAAGCAAAAATTCAACAAAATGGATAAGCTTCCTAACCAATATTTAACAAAACATTTTATTTTTAACGTTTTGATAATTACTGAAGAATCTCAATTATCAAAAATATGTAGGAGTCATTCAACAATCAAATTTGAATCACTATTAAATGGTCTGTTATAGAATTTCACAATGTAATGAAATAATTTTGTCGAATAATTATCATACAAAAACTCATATACAAGATTAAACTAAATAGATTAGAAGTCTAACACATCAAGAATTATCTCAATCAGTCAAGTATAAAATACTCATTGTCCTAACAACATTTGTAAACACATTGTCAAACTCAAATAAAACCTTTATTCAATTATTTCTTTTTCCCCATAAATCCACAAGCATCAACCTGTACCATCTCAAATAATGCCAATACTTTCATATGTGAGTTTAATAAGAAGAACTTTTCCATTCTAAGAACTTGAGTAGTTCTAGAATCACCAACATATATAAATAAATCATTCTTCATCTTTCAATTTGGGTGTAGAACACAAAATAATGTTAGTTAGCACAAAAATGTTTTATAGCACTATAATTATTTAACACCTAATCTTTCACTTTCACTTATTAGCCACAAGATTTACTTGAGAAATGACCACAATAATTTATATCATCCGGTGACTCAAATTTATTTTTATTTAGTAGGATTATCATTTCTCCGAATCTTTTTCTCATTGAGGAATATAATGATTTACTTTTCCTAACACAAAATAACAATAATGATAATAATTCATGACTATGGGCTTAAAGTAACTATGTCAATCTTTCCATTAAAAATACAGAGAATTATAATATGTTACGTACCTTATTGAAATGCACTCAAAAGTCCAATTACTTGATAAACCTTACCGTCGCCAATCTCTTTTTTTTTTTTTTTTTTTTTTTTTCAATCGGCCACCAGTCACCCTTCTTGAAAAATTGAAAGGACAAAGTTTCTCTAGTTACCCAACCAAGTGCCGTTATTGCTTCTTATTCTTCATGATTTTATTATGTTCTTCTCTATTACTACTTCATCAATATTTAGTTTTAGAAAAACTAACTTCGTTGTTCTCCGCCAAAGCAAGTAGAATATCTCTTTGATATTATTTTGGGAAAAGGTGGGTAGTATTTTTCGTAAGAACAAAGTATAAAATATCCTTAAGATTGTTGAAAATCTTATAGAAAATACCTTCATCACGAATACTTGTACAAAATTCACCAAAGCTTATACTTCACCATGAACTCTTATAGGAAATTCTTCAAGCTTGAGGCTTGTCGAATGACACTGTCCTTAAGGATATTTCACCCGGCATGGGTGTATCCCCAGGATTCAACAAGCTCTTCTTCTAGTATAAAACTAGGAGCCAGACATTGACAAAGATTCTTTAAAACAAAACCCATCACAATAGAATATCAAAAGAGAAGGAAGAAATTTCTCTTACTCTCAATTTCTAACCACATACGATTAGATAATAATATATATATAAGAAATTGATTATCATCTTATATGAATAACATTATGGAAATATTCAATTACCACATTCAAGATCTGCAAACGGCACAATCAATAATTAATGGAGGAGTAAATAGGCAAATTAATATTGTGATATAGCTGCCAATATTAGAATATATGGAAATAAAGATAACAACTATATTGACATAACATAATTATTATTTTCAAGTATAATAAAATAATTCCTTTGAGATACTAGAATCAATTTTCCAACAGAAAGCACCTGCTAAATTTTGACAGGATGCTCATAAGGAACTCAAGGCTGATGTGTGTCGTTTCTTTAAAAAGGGAGGACACTATCAGAAAGATTGCCTGAAACATAAAGTTTAGTTTGAAAAGAAAGGTACATTTACTACTTTTATATGTTTCGAATCAAATTAAGTAGAAATTCCTAATAATACTTGGTGGCTTGATTCTGGTGAAACTACTCATGTATCCACTATATTGCAGGGATTCACTACGATCCAAAATACTAGTCCAAATAAGGATTTCTTGTTCATGGGAAATTGCATGAAGGCTAAAATTAATGGCATAGGGACTTATCATTTGATCTTGGAGAGTCGACATCACCTTGATCTATTATAGACTTTTTATGCTCCTACATTTTCTAGGAATTTGATTTCTCTTTCAAGACTTGATGTTTCTGGATTTGATTTTAAGTTTGGACATGGTTGTTTCAATTTATATAATAATACTATTTTTTATGGTTCTGGTGTTCTTATTGATGGTTTATATAGATTGAAACTCGATAATAAATAGATGTAGTTCACTAAATGAAAGTTCTGCTTATTTGTGGCATAAACATTTGGGTCATGTAGCCAAAGAAAGATTAACAAGGTTAGTAAAGAATGAGATTCTTCCAAATCTGAATTTTATTGATCTTGATATATGTTTGGATTGCATTAAAGGTAAGAAAATCAAGCATACCATGAAAGGTGCCAAAAGCAGCACTCAACTTCTTGAAAGTATACACTGATATTTGCGGACCCTTTGATGTTCCATCTTTAGGTGGAGAAAAATATTTTATCACCTTTATCGGTGATTTTTCATGTTATGGATTTATCTATTCGTTGAAAGAAAAATCTCAAGCAGCGGACGCTCTCAAAGTGTACATTAATGAGGTTGAAAGACAATTAGATAGGAAGTGAAAATCATTAGGTCCGATAGAGGTGGTGAATATTATGGCAAGTATAACAAATCAGAACAATGTCTAGGTCCATTTGCAAAATTCCTTGAGAATGGTGAAGTTAGTAGGAGTCTTGAACGACAAAGTATGGAAAGTAATGAGTTAAGGGTAAATATTTCATTGCCCATGAATGTACCTACTTCCGGACCAATCACAAATATTGTTCCTCTTGTTGAAGAACACATTAACAATGTTGAACAACATTTGGGTGAAACACTTCAAGAAGGAACTAATTCACAAGTATTTGACGCAAATGAAGCACAAACAGTGTCATTAAGAAAATCGGTCATTTCAAATGATTATGTGATTTATTTGCAAGAGTCAGATTTTGACATTGGAATTAATAAAGATCCGGTTTCATTTGCACATGTCATAGAAAGCACTAAGTCTGATAAATGAATTGATGCCATGAATGAAGAGTTAAAATCATTGGAATACAACAAAGTTTGGGATCTTGTTCAATTACCAAAAAGTTATAAAAGAATCAGGTGTAGATGGGTCTTCAAGACCAAACGTGATTTATGGTAATATTGAACGATATAAAGCCAGACTTGTTGACAAGGAATACACTCAAAAAGGAGGCATTGATTATAAAGAGACTTTTTCACCGGTCTCAAAGAAAGACTCATTAAGAATTGTTTTGGCTTTGGTAGCTCATTATGATTTAGAGTTACATCAAATGGATGTGAAAATTGTCTTTCTTAATGGAGACCCCGAGGAAGATGCTTATATGGACAAACTAGAGGGTTTTGAAATTAAAGGAAAAGATCAGATGGTGTGTAAGCTAAAGAAGTCTATTTATGGACTCAAACAAGCTTGAGGAGAATGATATATAAAGTTTAATGATACCATAACATCTTTTGGATTTAAGGAGATTACCGTTGATCGGTGTATATACCAAAAGATCAGTGGGAGTAAGTTTATATATTTAGTCTTGTATGTTAATGGCATTTTACTTGTTACTAATGATTTAGGCATATTGCGTGAGATGAAAGACTTTCTCCCTATGAACTTTGAAATGAAAGATATGGGTGAGGCATCCTATGTGATAGGGATAGAAATATTTCGTGATAGATCACAGGGATTATTGGGACTATCTAAAAAGGCTATATCGAAAGATTTCTAGAGAGATTTAACATGAACAACTGTTCAGCAGGAATAGTTCCTATTCAAAAAAGAGATAAATTTAATCTCATGCAATGCCCAAAGAATGATGTAGAATGAAAAGAAATGGAAATAATTCCTTGCTCTTCTATTGTTGGAAGTTTGATGTATGTTCAAACTTGCACAAGACCGGATATTAGTTTTGCAGTCGGAATGCTAGGAAGATATCAAAGTAACCCTGGAATTTATCACTGGATAGTTGTAAAGAAAGTCTTAAGGCACCTGAAAGGAATGAAGGATTACATGCTTATGTATAGGAGATCCAATCATTTAGAAATTACTGGATACTCGAATTCAGATTTTGCTAGATGTGTTGACACTAGAAAGTCCACATTTGGTTACTTGTTCCTATTAGCTAAAGGAGCAATATCGTGGAAGAGTGCTAAGCAATCTGTCATTGCTACATCCACAATGGAAGCAGAATTTGTGGTATGTTATGAAGCCACAATTCATGCATTATGTTTGCGAAACTTCATTTCAGGACTTGGGATTGTCCACACCATTACCAAGCCGTTGAAAATTTATTGTGATAATACTAGAGCAGTATTCTTTTCCAAGAACGATAATTATTCCAAAGGTGCTAAACATATGAAATTAAAGTACTTTAATGTCAAGGAAGAATTTCAAAAACAAAGAGTGTTTCTTGAGAATATTAGAATTGATCTCATGATTTCAGATCCGTTAACAAAAATCTTACAACCAAAGACATGTAAAGAACATGTTCAAATAATGAGTCATGGTTGTACTTATGATTGATACATTTATGATGTTTTTACACTCTGAGATCATATTATATGTTTCTGATATACATTAATGAATTTCTTGTTTCTCATAATGGTGTATGCATTATTGTTTTAGATATTACAAGATAAATCTCTATGAGACATTATTATGGACCATAATGTTGTATGTTTTATAGCTTATGAACCTAGTATGATGAGTTGCTAATGTAGTAGTATTTGGAAGGAAGTATGTAGCTCAAAATTTATATATAACCACCATAACTTGCATTAGTAGTTTGTATATTGTTGTATGTATGATGGACATTATAGAAGAGATTTATTAAATGCGCAACTAATGTTTATGAAATATTAATGTTATATGGTCATTGGGCCAAGTGGAAGAATGTAAGAATTATTATTAATTATTTCTTACTTATGGCTCAAGTTTACTTGTAAGCAAAGTAATATCATAAATAATATTTAATAAGGAATATATCTCGTCTGTACATTGGTTACTTGATGGACGTACCAGATTAAGTCATAACCTCTATAAATTGGTCCTCCCTCCACCCATTAGTGTTATCACATATTCTCTACAATAATTTCATCGCTGATGGTTGTGGTAACATAAAGTTAGGGCAAGGAGGTAGAAACCAATTTACGAATAGAATCTCAAATTAGGTCCTAAATTGTTGGACAAGTATCGAATCGGGAAATCCCATATTGAGTTACAAATTGGTCAAGGGCGGGATATGGATCGCGTTACAAGGTTGTAGGTTGAGGGGATAGAGGCTAGGGTGTTTAGGTGGATTATATGGTGGAGGTGGTGAAGTTGAAACAATATTTAAGAAGTCAATATTTTCCTTAAAATTGGAGGAAAATAAATTAATTTGAACAATATTTTTCAAAATTTTTAGCCAATTGAACATAAGAAAATCCAGAAGAAAATTCTCCATAACTAACACATCCTTAATCAGGAAGAAAAATCAATGGTGCTAGTGCATATCATAAAATACATTTTTTTAATAAGGTATCATTTCATCCACAAATCCTAGATTTGATTCTATAATACTAACACCCTATGTGGTTTGCGATACTAAGCTTACCTTCCTTTTAATCTTTTTGTAACAATTCTTTTAGCATAATTATGTTATAAAATAAACCTAAAAATAGTTAGTACAAAAGTAAATAAGAAACATAAACAGAGTAAACAATGAGAGTCAAGAAGAAAATGCTTAGAGATATTCTCATTTTTTCAAGAGTATTTGAATTGTTAAGTTTACCGAATGAGCTTTTATGTCTCTGTTTATAGTGTTCATAAAGGCATACAAAAAGTTGTCATGATATGGCATTAACAATAAGATCATCAATAAGGTTAAAGGATGCGAGAGTAATATCAATAGCGGTGTGTGGACTACTGAATGATTAACTAAACATCATGAAGAAGATTAATAGTCTTCCATATTAATTCCTATAAAAATGGTGAGACTTTATATTGCTCCCCCAACTCCCTAAGGAGTGTTTTGTAAATGTTTCGCATAGAAATCTTCCTAAAGCCACATCACCAAAATATTCATTGGCTAACACATATGAAAAATTGATAAAAAAAACCATCTAATTCTAGTCAATTGGATCTTAAATGCCTACAAATGACTCTATAAATGGTGAGACTGCTCCCCCAACTCCCCACTAAGGGTTTTGCAAAGGTTTCATAAAGAAGTCACCTAGAAGCCATAAAACCAAACTATTCATTGGCTATATACTAAAAAACTGAAAAAAAAAAATCGTCTTTTTCCTTTAAATTGTCCATAAATGTCAAAAAATAACTCTAAAAATGGTGACACTACAACGAAAACAACTTTTAGCGGCAATGATAGATACATTAATAAAGAGTGCTAAAGTCTTTACCGACATTAGTTAAGTGACATTAGATCCAGTGTCGCTAAAGGCTTTAGAGACATATACAAAGAATATTAATTGCAGCTAAAAATATATATTTAGCTGCAATTGAGTTATTGCTGTTAATTATTTGCTACTAAAGATCATTTTTGATGTCGTGTGAGATTGTACATACTAATCTACCAATTCCCTACGGAGGGTTCCCTAAATGTTTCACATAGAAATCATCCTGAAGCCATATCACCAAAATATTCATGGGCTAACAAACAAGAAAAAAAAGAAAAAATCATCTATTTCGTGTAAATTGGACCTTTAATGCTCAAAAATGACTCTAAAAATGGTTTTAACACCTCGGTATTTGAAAGAACTAGAATTAGGAATAATTATTTTGGATAGCGTAAAAATTGGAAATTTTTGCAAGTTATGCTAAGTATGAGTTTTGGGTCAACTTCAAACAATCATAACTTTTAGTACAGGTTGATCTTAGTGGCCCATAAGATATCAAATGAAAGGTCTTGTAATCCTCTTTCCAACGCCACCAAGTTTGCTAATATATGAGCTCATATGAGGGAGATGTGATTGTTTGAAGTCGGGCTGTCTATTTAAGGAAAGTTATCTAGATTTAAGTGGGGTATTTTTGTATATTCCTTATCCTATAAGATTTAACTCATTTTTCATCATTAATTAATGGTCTAAACTGATTTGGTTCAGTTTACACAATACTAATTTACGCTAGGGATTTAGAAAAAAATTCAACAAGAGAATAGAGGAGAAAAGTCAAGGCGTTCATCAAGTTTCTTGCAAAATTGACGGTTGTTTCGCCAAGGGTTTGATCCCTAAGAGGTATGTTAGTTTATCATAGTGTTGGATTCGGTCACCCACATGCCAATCATGTTACGTTCAGCGAAGTTTTGTTCTTGAAGTTGATGAATTTGAGTTCTTGATTTGTTTCTTGAAAGTGTTGTTTCCGTTCTTGAATTAGGATGGGTTTGATGAATTCTTTAGATAAAATTTAGTAAATTAATTATCGTGTACATAAGTTGAGTATTCGAATATAAGTGATTGGGAAAGAAACCATTCGATTCTAGGCAAATTAGGGTTGAAAAACGAGTAGGAAAAGATCAGGCAGAAAATAAGGATGCAGGCCTGTCCCCCAAAGTGAAATTTCCCTCTCCGTGTCATGGAGAGAACGCGAACTCCACTGTTTCAAAACCTATTTCGTGACCAAATATCATAATTCATCTTTGCATCACAAACTTTCTCCCCAGATAGTGTTTTTCAACCATTTCTCATTATTAACTATCTAAAACTCATTTAATCATCGCGATATCCTTCCTATCACAAATCATAACCTTGAATTCAGAATTCAAATTCAAGGTAGAGTTAAGAGTCTAGTTTTGAGAGTTCTTCGAGTTAGTTTACGAAGTCTTTTACAAATATTTTAAACTTGTTTTAAGACTTTAAGCATTCAAGTTTGAGAAAAAGTAAAGTTGAGTTCATTTTCTTTAAAATTATATATGGGAACTAAGTATTCTCAAAAGCAAATGTTTTTAAATTTAAGATGAGAGGAAACATTGATTTCCAAAAGAATTTTCATGAGCAGTTCTGAGTTCCATCTCTTTTAAGAGAAAGATTTTTGAGTAAAAATCTCAAACCACAGAAAGAGTTTTGTTTTTAAAAACATATGCGCTAGTATATTTTGGGAGTAGTATTGAGAATTGATACAGGGGAGAGTTAATACAGCTCACAGCCCCCATAAACGATGTAGCCAATGTGGGTAGAAAGGGTCATACTTTTTGGATGATTCCTTAAAGCTTTTTAGCTTAGACTAGTGGATCAAATTAGTAGTAGGTTGTATACGCTGGAAAAGTATAGGACAGTTCTGGCAGCGTGGGCAAGACGTTATATCATCACATAGCTCATAGTGATGGTTGTCGGTTAGAGAATCTCCCATAGACTTATTTTGTATCTTTATATATACAAACTAGGTTATATTGTATTTTGAAATGCATTGAGTTTCTTTCTACTGTTTTAAACGCTTTTCTTTATATTGCATCTTTATCACTGCTTTATATCGAAATGAGTTGAGTTGAGTCGAGGTAAGTTGTTTCTTTAATTCTAGTTGAAGCTTATGTTATGTTTTAGATTTCCCCTTACATGGTCATACATTCAATGTACTGATGCCATTTGTCCTGCATCTTTTATGATGTAGATATAGGTAACCAGATCTACATCCAGCGCTTCGTTGATCCAGTCGAGTTCTAGAGTCATTTAATGAGCCTCTTTGCTTTTGGAGGATCCCTTTATTATGTTTTGTTATTCAATTTTGTTAGGATGATTGAGAGTCTTGTTCCAACATCCCTCATAGTAATTAGAGGCTTCATATATAGATAGACATAGTTCATGAGTCTTGTTCATTTCATTTACTGATGTCTGAGACTTGAGTTCCCATTTTGGCTAGTTGAATGTTTATTTCTAAAACATTCTGAGTTTATCTATGGAGACAGTTCAGTTAAGATTGTTTTTCAATATATTTTATGTTGAGTAAAGACTTCTTCTAAAAGTTAGGCCAAGCCAAGGGTTCGCTTGAGGCCAACAATGTTTCTCGAGTGCCAGTCGCATCTAGGGTGTAGGCTCGGGGCGTGACAAACTTGGTATTAGAGCACAAAGTTCAAGAGTCCTAGGGTGTCTATGAACCCGTGTTTGTAGAGTCCTAGTTATTAACGTGAAACATGCAACATCTATAATTATGAGGTTGCAACATTTAGGAACTATCTCACTTTTTTCATACTCCGTTCATGCGATAGAGTTCATCTCTACAAAAGTCACTTTCTAACTCGTGCTTGTGCGTATCTTTTAGATTATGCCTCCACGAAGAGTCATATGTGGTCATCCTGATAGGAGGAATGTTGAGGATTAAGGGGTACCCAGTACACTAGAAGTGCAACCCTAAGGGGAGGTCATGAATGTTGTGTTTCGGGAAGCTATGCGGATGTTGAATTAAGTTGTGACCAACCAAGTTGGACAACATAGAGAGAATCGACAGAAGTGGTTGATATTTACAGGATCCCTGATTTCTTAAGGATGAATCCTCCAAGCTTCACTGGTTCAAGTGTCACTGAGGATCCGAAAAAATTTGTGGAACAATTGTAGAAAATTTTTGAGGTTATGCATGTTGATGATATTAAGAGACTGTAACTAGCTACATACTTACTGAAGGGTGCTGCTAGAATCTGGTTTGACTAATGGAAGAAGGGTAGAGCTGATGGTGCACGGATTGTGAGTTGGGCTGTGTTCGAGAGTTCCTTTATGGGGAATTTCTTTGCCCGTGAGCGAAGAGAGAAAAAGGTAAGAGAATTACTCACCCTTAAGCAGGATTCTATTAGTGTACATGAGTATAGCCTTAAGTTCATCCAACTGTCCCGTTATGCCCTGGAGATGATTGTTGATATGAGGAGCATGATGAGTCTGTTTGTTGCTGGGTTGTCTTTTCTGTCAAGTAAAGAGGGCAATACATCTATGCTAATAGGGGATGAGATAGGGAAGATTTCTGAAAGAAGAAAGCTAAAATGTAGGAAATGAGTTCGGACAGCATAAGAGTAATGCAAACCGGCCATCTTTCCAACAGAAGAAAAAGGGACCTGCTCCATCACCTACTAGTGCACCTGTACCAAGGAAGAGCAGTGAGTTCAATAATCATAATTCATAGAATTTCAAAGCTAGACCTAAACAGTCTCAAGGTAGTGTGGCACAAGGATAAAATGGGAATTACGCATGTGCTAAGTTTCGTAAGACCCACTTAAGGGTGTGTCGTGATGCCACCACTGATTGCTTCAAGTGTGGTCAAGATGGTCACTGCATGAAAGAGTGCCTTAAGAATAGGCAGGGTGGTGGAAATAGGGGCAATAGAGCACAATCTTCTTCAGTTTTTCCACCAGACAGAGCCGTACCTAGAGGAGCTACTTCAGGGTCAGGCGGAGGGGCAAACCATCTTTATGCAATCACCAATCGCCAAGAGTAAGAGAATTTTCCAGATGTTGTCACTCGTATGATCAAAGTATTTACTTTTGATGTTTATGATTTGTTATATCCAAGAGTGAGTCAATGTTTTGTGACTCCTTATATTGCCATGAATTTTAGTATCCTTCCTAAGCAACTTCTTGAGCCCTTCAATATTTCTACACCTGTTGGTGAGTCTATTCTAGATGAGAGAGTTTATCGTGAATTTACCATTTCCACCAATCACAAGGACACCATGGCCAACTTAGTTGAGTTAGATATGGTATATTTTGATGTCATTTTAGGTATGGATTGGATTCATGCTTGTTATGCCTCAGTTGATCGTAAAACTCGAGTTGTTAAGTTTCAGTTTCATTATGAGCCCATTATTGAGTGGATGAGTAGTTCAGCAGTGCCTAAAGGTAATTTTATTTCGTACCTTAAGGCCATAAAGTTTGTTTCCAAGGGGTGTATCTATCACTTAGTTTGAGTTAATGACTCTATTGATGAGACACCATCTATTCAGTCAGTTTCAGTTGTTAGTGAGTTTCCATGAGTCTTTCGAGACGATGTTCCCGAAGTCCCTCCATAGACAGAAATAGACTTCGGTATTGATATTCTTCTGTATACTCTTCCTATCTCTATTTTGCCATATAGAATGGCTCCCACTGAGTTCAAAGAGTTAAAATAGTAGTTGAAAGATCTTCTTGAGAAGGGTTTTATTCATCCAAGTGTCTCACCTTGGGGCGCACTGGTCTTATTTGTGAGGAAGAAAGATCGTTCTCTTAGAATGTGCATAAATTATTGTTAGTTGAACAATGTTACTATCAATAATAGGAACCCTTTTCCAAGAATTGATGATCTCTTCAAGCAACTTCAGGGTGCCACTTGTTTTTCTAAGATAGACCTCACATCTGGCTATCATCAGTTGAGAGTGAGCGAAATTGATATCCTTGAGACAACTTTTAGGACCCGCTATGGTCATTATGAGTTTCTGGCTATGTCTTATGGTCTAACTAATTCTCCTGCAACATTCCTGGATCTTATGAATAGAGTATTGAAGCCTTATTTAGATATGTTCATTATCGTATTTATTGATGACATTCTAATATATTAGAGGAATGAGGAGGATCATGTTAGTCATCTCAGAGTAGTTCGTTAAACTCTAAAGAATAGAGAGTTGTATGCTAAATTATCTAAGTGTGAATTTTGGGTTGAGTGTGTTGCGTTCTTAAGCAATATTGTTTTTGGTGATGGGATTCAAGTTGACACTCAAAAGATAGAAGTAGTTTAGAACTGGCCTAGACTCACATTTCTAACTGACCAACTTATAAATAATTACTAAGGAAGGATTAGTACCTTAATTCGGAACATCTTTGGATTCGAATAGATGTGGATATCTCTTCTTTATATCCTCCTCAGCTTCCCAAGTAGCTTCTTCAACAAATTGATTCCTCCAAAGTACTTTGACTGATGCTACCTCTTTTGTTCTCAACTTGCAAACTTGGTGATCTAGAATCTGAACCAGAATCTCTTCATAAGATAAGCTATCCTTGATCCCAATATCTTCAATTAGTATGGTAAGTGAAGGATATCCCATGCACTTTTTCAACATGGAAATATGAAATACTGAAAGAACCAATGCTAACTCTTGTGGTAGCTCTAACTCATAAGCTACATTGTTAATCCTCTTGGACATTTTGTAAGGACCAATATACCGGGGACTGACTGAATAAGAGGTATCTCAACACTCTAGAGTCATTAACTCGGACTAAGTGATAGACACACCCCTTATAAACTATCTTCCTTTCCTTAAGGTACGAAATAAAACTACCCTTAAGCACTGCTGAACTGCTTTTCCACTCTAATATTGGCTCATTTGGAAACTGAAACTCGACAACTTGAGTTCTACAATCAATTGAGGCATAACAAGCATGAAGCCAGTCCATACCAAGAATGACATCAAAATCTACCATGTCTAACTCAATTAAATCAGTCGTGGTACTCTTGTGATTAACGGATACGGGACAATCACGATAGACTCTCTCTACTAGAGTAGACTCACCAATAGGTGTATAAACACTGAATGGTTCACTAAGTTGCTCAGATATAACATCAAAATTCATAGCAACATACGGAGTTACAAAAGATAAACTAGCTTCTGGGTCTAGCAAAGCATAAACAGTAAAGTCAAAGACTTGGATCATAGCAGTGACAACATCTGGCGAATCCTCTTGCTATTGGCGACTATTGACAGCATACAAGTGGTTTCTTTCTCTGTCGGTACCAAAGTGGCCCCTCTAGGTGTAGTTCTGTCTGGTGGAGAAACTGAAGAAGACATGGCTCTATTGTTCCCATTACCATTACCCTACTTGTTCTATGGACATTCTCACATGAAATTCCCATTCTAACCACACTTGAAACAACCAGTGGAGCCCTCACAACATGTACCTCAGTGGTTCCTACCACACTTAGTGCAAGTAAGAGGCTTACTACCTCCTTGCGCCATGCTACCTGAGAATAGGCATGTTTAACTCTGAAATTCTAACTATTGTACTCACCTTCATTCTTAGATGCAGGTGCACTAGCAGATGATGGAGCAGGTCCCTTCTGTTTCTATTGGAAGGATGACCAGTTGGCATTACTCTTCTGCTGTCCGAACTCGTTCCCTGTCTTAGCTCTCTTGTTCTTAAACTCTTCTCTATCCCTTAGCTTCTCTTCCTCAACCTGCTGCACATAGACCATCAACCTTGAGATATCCATGTCACCTACAGCATTGCAGCCCTACCTTTCTTACTCAGCAGACGAGATAGCCCAACAACAAACAAGCTCATTCTACTCCTCATGTCCCCAATCATCTCTGGAACATAATGGGACAGTTGGGTGAACTTCAGCCCATACTCATGAAAACTTAAAGAATCTTGTTTAAGTGTCAGGAACTCTCGTACCTTAGCCTCTTTCAGTTCTCAGGGAAAGAAACTCCCCAAGAAAACCTCCTCATAACAAGCCCAACTCGCAGGTGGGGCATCTTCAACTCTACCTATTTTCCTCTTATCAAACCAAGTCCTAGCAACATTCTTCAGTTAATATGCAGCTAGTTCAACTCGTTCGGTATCAGCTACATGCATGACCTCAAATACATTCTTCAGTTCCTCAATAAAATTCTCTAGTAGTGCTTGAACTCGTGAAACTTTAAGGATTCATCCTCAAGAACTCTCAAATCCTAGAAGTAGCAAGCACTTCTTGTCCAGCTCCTCTTTCTTGCCCAACTTGGTTTGTCACAACTGGGCTCAACATCCGGATAGCCTCACGAAACTCAACATTCGTAACTTCTCCTTGAGGTTGCACTTGAGGTGCATTTTGTAACTCTTGTTCTTCAACGTTACATCTAGCAAGGTGACCTCTGACAGCACTTTGTGTAGGCATGATTATCTAAAAACATGCACAAGCACAAATTAGAAGGAATTTTTTAAGATATCAAACTCTAACGCACGAAATGAGTGTGAAAGAAGTGAGATAATTTTCCTAAGTGTTGTTACCTCCTAATTATAGATATGGCGCGCTTCACACCAATAACCAGGACTCTATAGACATGGCTTCATAGACTCCCTAGGACTCTTGAACTCTGTGCTCTAATACCAAGTTTTTCACTCCCGGAGTTGACACCCTGGACGTGGCCGGCACTCGAAAACCATTGTTGGCCCCAAGCGAACCCTTGGCCTAGCATACTTGCTTAGCTAAAGACTTAAATCATGAATAAAAATGCTTTTAAAAGTAAACTGAACTGCTTAATAAAACTTAGAATGTATCAAGATAACATTAACTGGCCAATACTGGCAACTCAAGTCTCAACCATAAAAAGAGGAAATTAGAAAACTCAAGAACTAACATCTGACTATCTATGAAGCCTCTAAAACAACTGAGATAGATGTCAGGACAGACCCCACGACATCCTAATGAACTAATAAAATAATTGAAAGCAATAAAAACGAGTCCTTCGAAATGCAAGGAGGCTCACCAACTGACTCTAGAGTGCTCACTGGATCAATGATGCACTGGATGCCGATCCTAGTTACCTGCGTCTGCTTCATAATAAGATGCAGCCAACTGGCATCAGTACATTGAATGTGCGAGTATGCGAGTTGGAATGCTAAACACAACATAGGCATGGAAAGAATTTGAAGAACTTACCTGGCTTAACTCAACTCAACATATTTGAACTCATTTCAATATAAAGCAGTCTAAAACAAGTGCAATATAAAGAAAAGATGTTTAAAACATGATGTCAAATATGTGTGTATGCAAATATACATATAACTCTGAAATGTATGTAAAAATACAATAAATTGTGTATATAAAAATACAATTACTTCTATGGGAGTTTCTCTAACCGACAACCATCATGTAAGAGCTATTGTGATGATACAACATTTTGCCTCACGCTGCCAAAGCCGTCCTATACCTTGCCGGGGGGTATTAAACCTGAACTACTAAGTGGATCCACTAGTCTATGCTAAAAAGGACTAAAGTAATCATCTATAAAGTATGACTCTTTTCTACCCATGATGGTTACATGGTTTATGAGGGATGTGAGTTATCTAAACTCTCCCCCATATCGGTGCTCAATACTACTCCCAAAAATATGATATTAGCTCTTATGTTTAAAACATACTTCTTTCTGTGATTTGAGACTAGTGCTCAAAAACTTAGCTCAAAGGCTATCTTGAAAATCAAAGTTTCCTATCTTGCTTCATTTAGAAAGCGATTACTCATTTCTGAAAACTAGACTGAAGGCTCTTGGAAATCGAGGTTTCCTTTCTTGTTTAAATGTGAAAACATATTAAACCCTTTGGGAATACATAGTCCCCATATACTTTTGAAGAAATGAACTTCAAAACTTTACTCTTTAATCTTTACTCAACTTGAACTTTAAGTCTTAAAACAAAGTTAAAACATTTGGAAAAGACTTTTTTGAAAACTTTAAAGAACTTCTCTTGACTTGATTCTTACCTTCTAACTTGACACTTAACTTTCCTTGAATCGAATTATGGATTCAAGGATTGTGATTTGTGATAGGAAAGATCTCATGATGTTTAGGAATGATTTTAGATTGATAAACATGAGAAAAGATCAAGAAGCATTTAAATTTTTTGTTTGAAAACAACTTTTGAGGCAGAACGGTCTGTGACTACTCCGCGACGCGAAACATTTTTTCCCAAATCTGGGGAGCTGGTCCACGACGCGAAGGCACTGCCCAAATTTTCGCGACGAAATTTCTTCTTTGATTTTTAGCTCTAAACCCTATAAACTCCATTGGTTCTTTCCCCAAACAGTTAGAATAGTCTATACTATCAAATAACATCAGATTCTACTTGAAAAACATAACTAAAAATGTGAATCAATCTCAAGAAAACTCCAACAACACAACCCACAAAGATTCAAATGAACTTCATCAAGAATCCAAGGAATTTACTTTCAAATCAATATACTTTGCTGAAATTGAATCAAGTTGGGCTCGTGGGTGAACTAACCCAACGCTATGTGATCTCACATACCTTGTAGGGATTACCCTCGACGAAATCCACAAGCTAAGCTCGATGATGTTGATGAATCTTGCTTCTCTTCTCCTTTCTTCTCTTCTTTTCTCTTTTCTCCAAGCTCTAGTGTATTTTGATAAAAGTGTAAACTGATCTAATTTTGATTAGAGCCTAACTTAATTACCAAAAACAAAATAAAATAATTGGGCATGGAAAAGACCAAACTACCCTTTCCAAATTCGGATTGGACTTTTCTTATTCCAATAGACCAATTTCCAAAGGGCATAACTCACTCATACGAATTCAAAATAGCGCAAACTCAGTGGCGTTGGAAAGATAATTCCAAGAGATTTCCTACCATATCTGGAAGTACACATAAATCATCCTGATCTAGGAGTTATGGCCGTTTGAAGTTGACCCAAAACCCACTTTTCCTAACTTAACAAAATTTCCAGATTTTCATTCTTTCCAAAAATGACTATTTCCAATTTTTAGTTTCTTCCTAGTTATTTCAGATTGCGAGATGTTACAGTTAAGATTTAATTGTTTTACTCTCAAAATTTGAAGTATGCACCATAATTGAGAAAGACGGAGCACTTGCTAGCTATTCTCTTCAAGAAAACTAACCCATAGTGATAAAAAAGAAAAATAAACAAGAACCTAAATGCGCGATAGTGTGTAAGCAAATTTTAGTTCTATTTTGTGAAGACAATTATTAAAGAAAACGAAATAATACATATGTTTTAACACAAACATAACATTTAGGTGTAGGATTTCACATTTAGAGAGAATAAAACTTATCCTCTTGCATATATTATGAACTTATTTTCTCGACAACAATCAACCGACGACATGATAATTCTAATAATTTTCCTATAAGTAAGAACATAAATTATCAATCGAAGGTACCTATGATAAAAGATTTTATACTTAGTCTCAAGTTCATTTTCAAATTCAGCTTCTCTCTTCAAATATAAAATCTCGCGTCTTGTTATTAATAAATCCAACATTCCACCCCTGCATATTAATCTTAGCCTCATGTATCTGAGCATCAATGTCCCTCAAAAGATGTCTCAAATTCTTCAACTTTGTGCAAATCTCGCGCTTCCTGTCACCGTTATCATCACATGAAAATGCCATTTTCACAGTACTTTAGTCACTGGACAACAAACCAAAAAAATAAGAAAAAGATTAGTTTTTACGGCCAACTTCTCTATAATAACAATTCATGATAATAGCAAAGTTTCTTATTAAAAAAATGAATTTTATGTTGAGCCTCTAGGTATTTATAAGGGATTGTGATCTTGAGATTGTAAGTCACAAAATAGGTTAGCATTATAATGTTAAATTTGGGGGAAAAAACTCTAAATTACCCTTATTTATAAAGAAAATGATTAAAAATTCAAATTTCTTCGGCCAAATACATGAAAATCACCAATTTAGATAGTATCACATTTAATTTTTGCACCAATTGTTCAACAAACATTACCTATCATTACTTTTATTAACTTTTAGTTGAAGAAATGTAATATGAAAAATTAACAGTCAAAATCACACTTAATTTAAAATGTTTCGATTTTTTGAGTTTCATGCTAAATTGTCTTGTGTGTGAGTTTACTACTTAAAACTATCATCAACATTTTATCATGACTAAAAAACAAACATGAAATATTGTAATTTGGAAATGTATCTAGCTAGTTGTGACAATATATTCATACATTTATTTCGAATAGAAAATACACTAGAATTTTAACCGGCACAAATTATATGTTTAACCCCCTGCAATTTAACCTTTTTTTAGTACTAGATCAGGATTTTAAGTCAAAAGAATTTCTATATTTACTATCTTTATATCAACAATCAATTGGAATATTTTATCTTCATATCGAATCTAAAGAAATATTCAAACTATATAGTATATATATGACTTGAAACAAACACAACAAACTAGCTAGTTATTCAATATGTTATAAGAACTAATTGATCGAGTTTTAATATAAGAGTGGCATAATAATTGTTAATTTGGAGTTGATATTTAGGTGTGAATTATATGTGTTGACTTAAAGCCATTTTCATCGTCCTGGACCCTATACAAAAAAATTATTTAAACTTGATATAAAATATATATTCAGTATGCTTTAATCTTTTTTGATTTAATTTTATAAAATTTAAATCTTACCTAGTTATTTCAGCACCATTATAAATTTATATAAGTCTTTGCTTTTTATTTTTATAAGAAGACACCTAAAATCGATTCAGTAAAATCCAATTGCTCAGCAAATTGTTTTGAAAAAACAAATCATTGACATCCCTAAATTTACACACCTACTCTATTTAATATCTCAGCCTATTTTCACTCTATATTTTTATTATTTTTATTTTGGAATAAATTTTGTGAATAATATAAATTTAATTCAAGTGGGTCACATGAATTAGGAAAAAATACGAGTCTTTGTTAATGTTAAATAAATGGTGTTATTTACTATAATTTAAATCTATTTTTCACCCATATTGTGACCAATTTGAATTATTAAATAAAATTAATTAGTTGTATTGATTATCCACTTAAATTTCTAACTAGGACTTAGGAGTAATAATTTCGAGGGTCAAATACTGAGAACATTTTTAATCCATCTTTTTTTTCTGCCGATTTAAAAATATAACTAGACGAAATTAAAATACAAGGATCAAGAGTTGACTAATTAATGAAGTAAGATAATGGTAAAAATAATAATACTAAATGTATTATTTTCTTTCGAGCTTTTTACCTTGAACTATTACATAATATGTTTTCTATCTAATATATCATCAATTATATTTATCAAAACACATCTCGAAACTAATGAGCCAAATATGGCCATGTGGGTAAAATTTTATAAGTAAATTAAGTTGTCACACATTTTTTACTGATTGTATAAAAATACTTGGTCTAATCGGATTTGAATTCAACATGTATTTTGATAAATAATTGATGAGATAGTTCAAATAAGAAATACAGATAGACACTTGATAGTTCAGGTACAAAGTTCACAAAAATAATGACACTTCAAATATGTTTTGGATCATCAATTCCTTTATTTGATAATGAAATAATAGTGTATCTAGGGGCAAAGTAAACTTAGGGTCAGGATGAATCCCATTCGAATGAAAAATTATATATAGATAAAATTATTTTTTAATGTATATATGGACATTTAGTATAGTAGACGTTGAACTTCCTTCCACTAGATCGCGTACTTACTGCTTCAAATTTTAAATCTCCTTAATAAAATCTTAGCTCCGCTACTGAGCGTATCACATGCACCATGGAATAGAAAATGCAGTAGGGTTTTGAATCTTATGAAGAAATAACTCTATAAATAGTCACATCCATAGCACCTAAAATACACTTGAATTAGTTTCTTTCTCTACAATATATGATGGGGTTCCTCTACAACCATTTATTTCTAGCCATTTTCATACTTCTCATGGTTGCAACCAACAAAGGTACTTTCCCTTTTGAAATTATGAAAACAGGATTTAATAATAATAATTTTCACATGTATATTATGTTCTATGTCAAATTGGACTTGACTTTAATATCGCGTTGAATTAAGATCAGACCTTAGTTCACACCTTAAAAGATAGTTAAAAATGAGAAGAATTATCCAAATCTTATTAGAAATCCATAGTTCTCGTCTTTCAGAGATGTGAAATTCATTCCATTCATCAATATCTATTACATGAACCTCTTCATCTAAAAAGAGGTTAATTATTTGTTATATATTATTTTAATTTGTGTCAGTTTGTTTAAAAAAACTTATGATAATGAGAAGATATGTGCATTAAGGCAATAAATTGATGCCAAGTTCCTAGCCAACACGTAGCCCTACGTCCAGATTTTCGCAATGATGTTTGTCGTTACTATGAAGGCGCTGTCAGTAGGGGAATGTTGTGGCTATTAGTCCTGTTGCACCATTGCTTGTTAAGACCTATAGGAGGCTTACACGACAGGCTATTAGATAAGTTGGTAGAGCGTCCCTATCAAATGGTTGTCATGTTAATTAGAAGCAGAAACAAGTTGTTAGCTTTATTTAATTTCTATTTACATTCCATGTATGTTCTTTAATTTGCTAAGTCAAACCGATAATATATAAAACCGAAAAAACCGATCGATGGTGTGAAATTTTTTAGAGAATTGTGTAGGTAGCTCAACCCAAAATAAATAATAATATTATACCTTGTTAAGAGTATTTTTATATTGTTTTATTCCAATAATTGATATCATGACTAACGATTTAACAATGTGAATACGAATATTGTGGAGTGATTGTGTGGGGCCCATCTTAGTGCCTTTCCTCATTTACAGATCAGTTTATTGTCAGTTTTGGAGACGCATAAACAAAAAAAGTAGTCCGCAGTGTGCTTCAGTAATCTTAAATACTCATATGATTTGGATGGCACACAATTTATTAATCTATATATAAGTCTGTAAAGTGATGAGTCATGTATATGTAGAACTTAATTAGTTTGAAAGGGAGATAGTTAGGTAGGAGCATATTATTAATTCTATATTGGTAAAAGTATAAAAAAAATATACATATCATAAAATGTAAAAATATTTTTAATAATCTAATGTCTCTTTAAGAAAAACCGTGTGAACTCAACTAAAGCAATTAATACCATATTATATATTAAAAGTATTTTTAATTTACTAACCCCACATAAAATGCCTCCCAAACAAGTAAACCTGTTTATATTTTTCAAATAATTAAGTTACAAATCTATACTCAAATAATAAAGTAGCAAAATGTTCACCTTGTAATTTCCTCCTCAATTTCCCCTTCTCTTACACCTAAGTTTATAAAAAAGTGGAATCGTGGAGTACGATAGTGTGTACACAAATATTACATCTATCTTTTGAAGAGAATTATTAGAGAAAATGAAAAACATACACATGATTCAACACATCATATAGGTATAGGATTTCAAATTTAGAGAGAATAAATTTATTCTCTTGCATATATTATAATTTCTTTCTTCCGACAACAATCAACCAACAACATAACAATTCTTATAATCTTCCCATCTGGAAGAAAATATATTATCAAAGGTATCTACAATGAAAGGTGTTGTAACAAGTCTACAGCTCATTTTCCAGCTCAATTTCTCTCCTCAAATAAGAATTATGCCATGTTATCAGTAAATCCACCACTCTAGTCTTGCCGCGTAATCTAGCATCTTGTATCATAGCATTGATGTTTCTTAAATGATATCTCAAATTCTCCAACTTCGTGCAAATCTCCCGCCTTCTATCGCCGTCATCATTTGACAACGTCATTTCCATGATAAATTAATCACTGGATAAAAAAAAAAAAAAAAAAGATTAATTTTTATAACTGTCAAATCTCTCTAAAACAACAATTAATTAGGTCCACCAATTGTGATAATAATTGAAAGTCACTACACTTACTACCTTTATATTGACACTTAATTCAAATATATTATGTTAGTATCAAATATAAAGAAATATTCAAACTATATAGTATATATATGACTCAATAGGTAAACACAACAAACTCTAAGGAGTACATCTGAGATGTAACATCTCTAGGGAGATACAATCAACAACGACATTTGCGTGCGCATATATTTGATTATGCTTACTCATATTATTGATCACAATTTTCCAAAACATTTAGCCAATTGAACCTGAAAAGACTAAAAAATATTTCTCCATATTGAACACGCCCTTATTTGGGAAGGAAAAAACAGTGGTGTTACTACATGTTGTAAAGTATTTTTGTTACATGGGATAACTTCATTTACTTCAGAGACTTTCCTCACACTAACATTACTTGTAGTAGCTCGTATATGTGATTTAATCTACGATATTATGTGCTTATCTATTTTGAAATATTACTCTTATAGATCAAATTTGATTGTATGCTTGAGGTAAATTAGTCGAGTTTTGTGATTTTCTAGGTTTTTAAAAATTGGAAATATAAATCATATTTAGAAAAAATACATTCAAATTTTAAAAGATCATTGCAAAAACTATGGTCAAATACGACTCCAACTCCAACTTTGAAATTTAAAATAAAGTGAATATTTTTTTGTATATATTTTCATGTCAAAATACCCACTTGATATTATCCCACAAGTGAAATTCAGATGAATACATAGATCTTTCACCTATTTGTGAAGACCATAAATAAAGAAATTACAGAAATTAAACTTAAAAAGACTTTAACATGAAATTAAATTTTATCTTTTGTGCATATTATGTTCATTTCCTCCCAACAATCAACCAACATAGAAATTTTTATGTCACACCTTGAGCCTACACCCTGTGCGGGATAGACACTCGAAACCATTGTTGGCCCCAAGCAAACCCTTGGTCTGACTTAACTCTTAGAGGAAGACTTACTCATAATAAAAATACTTTAAAAAGTAAAGAGAAATCTCAATAGATAACTTAGAATGTATAAAGAAACATTCACTTGCCAAAATGGCACTCAAGTCTCAAATATCAAAACTGGAATGGAAAGACTCAAGAACTAACATCAACTAACTATCTATGAAGCCTTTAACAACTGAGATGGACGTCGGGACAAGACACACGATATCCTAATGAACTAAAATGATAAAGTAATAAAAAGAGGTCCTCCGAAAGCAATGAGGCTCACCAAAAACTCTGAAGCTCAACTAGAATCAACGATGCGATGGATGTTGATCCTGGTTACCTGTATCTGCATCATAAAATGATACAAGCCAAATGGCATCAGTACATTAAATGTACGAGCATGCGAGGGGAATTCTAAAACAAAGCATAAGTTTGAAAGGAACTGAAAGAATATACATGGGCTCAACTCAACTCAACTTAACTCATTTCAATATAAAGCAATAATATGAATGTAATATAAAGAAAAACTTTTAAAACATGGATAACAATTTTGTGTATTGAGAAATACAATAGTAACTCAGGTTGTATGTAAAGATACAATATAAACTCTAATTGTATATAAAAATACAATTAGCACTGTGTATATACAAAATACTTCTGTGGGAATTTCTCTAACCGATAATCATCACTTAAGAGCTATGTTATGATATAACGTTTCGTCTCACGCTGCCAGGCGGTCCTATACCTTTCCATGGGTATAGAACCTAACTATTAAGTGGATCCACTAGTCTATGCTAAAAAGCACTAAGGAATCATCCAAAAAGTATGACCCTTTTCTAACCATGATGGCTACATGGTTTATGGGGGCTATGAGTTGTTTAAACTCTCCCCCATATCGGTGCTCAATATTACTTCCAAAATATATATATCTCATATGTTTAAAATGATAACTCTTTCTGTGGTTTGAGATAATAACTCAAAAACCATCCCAAAGGATATCTTGGAAATCAGTGTTTCCTCTTTTGTTTAATTGCGAAACCATTTACTCTTTGCTAAAAACTTGCTCAAATACTCTTTTGGAAATCGGTGTTTCCTTTGTTGTTTAAATGTGAAAACAATTTTGGGAATACATAGTCCCCATATACTCTTTTGAAGAAATTAACTTCACTCTTTACTCTTTACTCAACTCAACTCAAGTCTTAAAACAAGTTTAAAGCATTTGCAACATACTTTCAAAAAGACTATAAGAACTCTCTAGACTTGGCTCTTAACTTTCCTTGAATTTGAATCTATGGATTCAATGTTATGATTAATGTTTATGGATGATATCATGATGTTTAGACGTCCGTTAGAATGTAGAAATCAACTAGAAAACATAGGTACATTTCAAGGGAACTCAAACGGAAAGAAGTGGGAAAGGGTAGAGGACTTGGTGACCCTGGCATACTGAGTGGCGTCGGGCGCCAAACCTAAAACTACAGAAGCTAGGTTGGGGTGTTCTGAGTGGCGTTGAATCCTAGAGACCATACTACTGAACCTGATGTGGGCTGCTCTGAGTGGCGCGGTGCCCCACCCCCATTCCCCAAAATTTTGACTTTTTTTCTTACTCCTTTTTCGACCCTAATTCATCTAGATTCAATTGGTTCCTTTCCCAAACACTTAGATTCGAATACCCAACCAAAGTATACAAGAATCTACTCAAAACTAACTTCAAATCTCATGAAACTAACTCAAGAACTTCACAATCAAGAACCCAATTGAAACTTCAACAAAATCCATCAAGAACTCAATTACTCTACTTTCAATTATGTAAATACGCTGAAATAAATCATGATTGGTTCATGGGTGAATGAACCCAATGCTATGTGATATCACATAACTTGTAGGTATTAACCCTTAGCGAAATCCGTAAGCGAAAGCTCAGGAACGATAAATAACCTTGGCTTTTCTCCTCTTTTCTCTTCTCTCAAAGCCCTAGCGTAATTTTGTAAAGCGTAAACTGAACCAAATCAGTTTAGACCCTACTTAATTCACTAAAAAAGAATTAAGCCAATTGGTTATGGAAAAGACCAAAATACCCTTTTAAAATCTGGATAACTTTCCTTATCTAGATAGCCTAACTTCGAACGGGCATATCTCCCTCATACGAACTCGAAAATGAGAAAATTCAGTGGTGTTGGAAATATAATTCAATGACCTTTCATATAGTATCTTGTAGCCACCTAACTCATCATGTGCTGACAGTTATGGTCGTTTGAAGTTGACCAATAACTTATACATAGCTTAACTTGTCAAGATTTCCAAATTTGATTATTTTCAAAAATAGTTTCTTTCTAGTTCTAGTTCTTTAAAATAGCAGGATGTTACAATATCTCCCCCTTGGGAATATTCATCCTTGAATGAGATCGCTCAAATTAGACTAAAGGCATAATAGTTAATTTTTTTCTCAAACACCCAACAACCAAATCTAACACATTCAGTATATCAATTAACGAGTACTAAGAAGAGAATTAGTACCTTGATCTAGAAGTTCTCCGAACTCTAAGGGGTGTGCATATATCTTATTCATATCTTCCTTATCCTCCCAAGTAGCTTCCTCAACAAACTGATTTCTCCACAGAACTTTGCCTGATGCTACTTCCTTTTTCCTCAACCTGCGAACTTGACGATCTAGAATCTGAACATGAATCTCCTCATAAGATAAGCTATCCTTTATACTGATATCTTTAGTTGGTATGATTAGTGAAGGATCGCCCATGAACTTCTTTAACATGAAAATATGAAATACCAGATGGACCGCTGCTAACTCTTGCGGTAGCTCCAACTCATAGGCTACATTATTAATCCTTTTGGATATTCTGTAAGGACCAATATACTGGGGGAATAAGTTTCCCCTTCTTACCAAATCTCATAACACCCTTCATGGGTGAAACCTTCAAATATACCGAATCATCTACTTTAAACTCTAAGTCCCTTCTCCTAACATCAGTGTAGGATTTCTGACGACTCTGTACTGTTTTCAACCTATCTTGAATAACTCTCACCTTTTCCATAGTTTGATGAACTAAGTATGGACCTATCAACCCATCTTCAAAAACCTCAAACCATCCAATAGTAGATCTGCATCACCTCCCATAAAGAGCCACATAAGGAGCCATCTAGATGCTAGAGTGGTAACTATTGCTGTAAGAAAACTCAATGAGAGGTAGGTGATCATCCCAATTACCGTTGAGATCAATCACATAGGTCCTCAACATATCTTCTAAATTTTGTATAGTGTACTCTGCTTGACCATCTGTCTGAGGATGAAAAGCAGTCCTCAAGTTCACCTTTGAACCCAAACCTTTCTGGAATGACTTCCAAAATTGTGTAATAAATTGGATACCTCTAATAATAGACATTGGGACTCCATGAATTCTTACTACCTCTTGGATATATAACTTAGCATAATGTTTTGCTGAATGAGTAGTCTTTACCGACAAAAGTGGGCTGATTTTATCATTCGATCAACAATCACCCAAATAGATTCATGTTGCCTGCGAGACCGTGGCAAGCCAGTAATGAAGTCCATATTGATCATCTCCCATTTCCGTTATGGAATTTCTATATTCTGATCCATACCATCGGACCTTTGATGCTCTACTTTAACTTGTTGACAATTCGAGCATTTAGCAACGAACTCAGCAATACCTTTCTTCATACTATTCCACAAATATACTTTTATCAAAATACGATACATTTTTGTAGAACCTGGATGGATAGAATAGCTGGAGCTATGTGCTTCCTCCATGATTCTCTTAGAGTTCATCCACCCTTGGTACACACAACCTACATTGACACCTCAATACACCTTCTCCCCCTTGTTCAAAAGCCATTACTTTTTTCTTATGAACATTTGCCTTCAATTCAAACAAAATAGGATCTTGGTCTTGCTTCTCTTTCACTTTAGACACTTATGATGATTCAGCCCCATTCATCACCACTAATCCTCCTTCAGTGGAATCCATTAGTCTGACTCCTAATTGTGCAAGTTTGTTCACATCCTTTGCTAACTCTCTCTTTTCCACTTCAACATGGGCGGTACTACCCATAGACAACCTACTCAAGGCATCAACAACAACATTAGCCTTTCCTGGGTGATAGATAATACTCGGGTCATAATTTTTCAAAAAATCCAACCATCTCCTCTGCCTACGATTAAGCTCTTTCTGATTAAACACATAATGAACATATCTACAACACCATACATATGATGAATCATATTTTCAAAGAAAATACTATGGCAGCCAACTCTATATTATTGGTTGGGTAGTTCTTCTCGTGAGCTTTCAGCTTTCTGGAGACATAGGCAACAACTTTACCATTCTGCATTAACACACAACCCAATCCAACTCTCGACGCATCACAATATACAACAAAGCCTTGTGTACCCTCTAGTAAGGTTAATACTGGGTAGTAGTTAACCTAGTTTTCAATTTCTGAAAGCTTTTCACACAAACTTCAAACCATTAGAACTTAACTATTTTCTGAGTCAACTTGGTCAAAGGAGAAGAAATACATGAGAATCCCTCGATGAAACTTTTATAATATCCAGCCAACCCTAAGAAATTCCTAATATCAGTTGTAGATATGGGTCTAGGCCAATTTTGCACTGTCTCTATTTTCTGAGTATCAACTCTAATCCCATCGCCAAAAACAATGTGGCCTAGGAATGCCATAGACTCAAGCCAGAACTCACACTTAGAGAACTTGGCATACAACTATTCTAAGATGACTGGCATGATCTTCTTCATTCCTTGAATAGATTAGTACATCATCAATGAATACGATAATAAGCATATCTAAATAAGGCTTGAATACTCTATTCATAAGGTCCATGAACGATCTAGGGGCATTAGTTAAACTGAACAACATGACCAAAAACTCATACTAACCCTAACGGGTCTTGAACGCTGTCTTTGGAATGTCACATTCCCTTACTCTTAACTGATGGTAGCCAGATCTGAGGTCTATCTTAGAGAAACAAGTGGCACCTTGAAGTTGATTGAAACCATCATTAATTCTCGAAAGAGGATACTTATTCTTAGTAGTAACCTTGTTCAACTAACGATAATCTATATACATTCTAAGATAACCATCCTTCTTTCTCACAAATAAGACAAGAGTGCCCCAAGGTAAGACACTTGGTCAAATAAACCCTTCTCTAAGAGAACTTTCAACTGCTCTTTTAACTCTTTTAACTCTGCTAGTGTCATCCTATATGGAGGAATAGATAGAGCACGAGTATCAGGAAGAATATCTATACCAAAATTTATTTCTCTATCAAGAAGGACTCTGAGAAGATCATTTAGAAACTCTTTTACTACTGGAACTGACTGAATAACAAGTATCTCAAACCTAGAGTCATTACCTCGGACTAATTGATAGACACGCCCCTTGGAAACTAACTTTCTCGTCTTAAGGTACGAAATAAACCTACCTGTAAGCACTACTGAGCTACTCTTCCACTCTATAACTGGCTCATTAGGAAACTGGAACTTGACAACTCGAGTTCTACAATCAACTGAGGCATAACAGGTATGAATTTAGTCCATACCTAGAATGACATCAAAATCTACCATGTCTAACTCAACTAAGTCAGCCATGATGCTTTTGTGATTGACTAAAATGGTAAAATCATGATAGACTCTCTCTGCTAGAATAGATTCACCAATAGGTGCAGAAACACTAAGAAGCTCAAGAATTTTCTGAGGAAGAACATCAAAATTCATTGCAACATAAGGAATTACAGAGGATATACTCGCTCCTAGATCTAGGAAAGAATAAACATCAAAGTTAGAGATTTGGATCATACCAGTGACAACATTTGGTAAATCCTCTTGCTCTTGGCGACTAATGATAGCATAAAGACGGTTTCCTTCTCCTTCTAACCCTGAAGTAGCTCCTCTAGATGCAGCTCTGTCTGGTGGAACAACTGAAGAAGACTGGGTTCTATTGCACCCATTACCATTACACTGCCTGTTCTTAGGACACTCTCTCATAAAATGACCATTCTGACCACACTTGAAGCAACCAGTGGAGCCATCATGACACACCCCTGAGTGGCTTCTACCACACATAGCACATGTAGGTGTCTTAGTACCCCCTTATTCTATACTACCTTGAGAATACACAGGTCTAACTCTGAAATTCAAACTATTGTACTCACCTATGTTTCTTGGTTCATGTGGACTAGCAGATGATGGGGCAGGTCCCTCTTTATTTCTGTTGGAAAGATAACCAGTTGACATTACTCTTCTGTTGTTCGGACTCGTTCCCTGCCTAAGCTCTTTTGTTCGAAATTCCTCTCTATCTTTCAGCTTCACTTCCTCAACTTATTGTACATGGATCATCAGCCTTGCTATGTCCATATCTGTTATCAACATAGCTACCCTGCCTTCCCTATTAGATAAACGAGACAACCTAACAACAAATAAACTTATCCTGATTCTCATGTCAGTAACCACCTCCAGAGCATAGTGGGAAAGTGGTGTGAACTTTAGACTGTACTCAAGAACACTTTAAGAATCTTGCTTAAGAGTGAGGAACTCTTGTACCTTTGCTTCTCTTAGTTCTCAGGGAAAGAAACGCCCCAAGAAGGCCTTCTCAAACAAATCCCAAGTCACAAGTGGTGCACCCTCAGTTCAATTCTTCTTCCATTGATCAAACCAGATTCTAGCGACACCCTTCATTTGGTATGCAATAGTTCCACCCTAACATGCATAATCTCAAAAATATTTTGAAGCTCTTTTACAAAGTTTTTTGGGTCCTCAGTGGCACTTGAACCAGTGAAGCTTGGAGGATTCATCCTTAAGAACTCATAGATCCTTGAAATATCATCCACTTCATGCCGATTCTCACTCTGCCCAACTTGATTGGTCATAGCTTGGCTCAACATCCAGATAGCTTCCTGGAACTTAGCATTAGTGACCTCTGCTTGGGGTTGCACTTCAGGTGCATTAGGTACCCATTATTCCTGTGGTTTAACATTTCTTCTAGCGGGATGACCTCTGCCAGCTCTTCATGGAGGCATGATTTGAAATACACGTGCAGGCACGAATTAGAAGAAACTTTTGAAAGATAAAATCTATAGTGCGAAATGACTATGAAAGAAGTGAAATAGTTCCTAAGTGTTGCAGCCTCCTAATTATAGATGTGTCACTCTTCACACCGATAACTAGGACACTATTGACACCAATTCATAGACTCCCAAGGACTATTGAACTTTGTGCTTTGATACCAAGTTTGTCACACCCTGAGCCTACACCCTAGGCAGGACTAGCACTCTAAAAACATTGATGGACCTATGCGAACCCTTGTCTTGGCTTAACTCTTAGCGGAAGACTTACTCATGATAAAAATACTTTAAAAAGTAAATAGAAATCTCAATAGATAACTTAGAATGTATAAAGAAACATTCACTAGCCAAAACGACACTTAATTCTCAAACATCAAAACAAAAATGGAAAGACTTAAGAACTAACATTAACTAACTGTCTATGAAGCCTATAACAACTAAGATGGACATTGGGAGAAAACCCATGACTTTCTAATCAACTAAAATGATACTGTAATAAAAAGGGGTCCTCCAAAAGCAAGTAGGCTCACCAACTTTGAAGTTCAACTAGAATCAACGATAAACTGGATGTTGATCTTGGTTACCTGTATTTGTATCATAAAAAGATGCAGGCCAACTGGCATCAGTACATTAAATATACGAGCATGTGAGGGGAGTTCTAAAACAAGAAATAAACTTGAAAGGAACTGAAAGAACATACATGGGCTCAACTCAACTCAACTTAACTCATTTCATTATAAAGCAATAATACGAATGCAATATAAAGAAAAGCTTTTAAAATATGAATAACATTTTTATGTATTGAGAAATACAATAGTAACTCAGGTTGTATGCAAAGTTACAATATAAACTCTGATTCTATATAAAAATACAATTAACAATGTGTATATAAGAATACAAAATACTTTTCTGGGAGTTTCTCTAACCGACAACCATCACTTAAGAGCTATGTGATGAAATAACATTTTGCCTCACGCTGCGAAGGTCGTCCTATACCTTTCCAGGGGTATAAAACCTAAATACTAAGTGGATCCACTAGTCTATGCTAAAAAGCACTAAGGAATCATCTAAAACGTATGACCCCTTTTCTACCCATGATGGCTACATGGCTTATGGGAGATGTGAGTTATTTGAACTCTACCCCATATCCGTGCTCAATAATACTCCCAAAATATAACTAGTTCATATGTTTAAAACCATAACTATTTCTGTGGTTTGAGATAATTACTCAAAAACTAGCCCAAACGCTCTAGGAAATTAGTGTTCCCTCTCTTGCATAATTGCAAAAGCATTTACTCTTTGCTGAAAACTAACTCAAAGGCTCTTTTGAAAATCAGTGTTTCCTTTTTTGTTTAAATGTGAAAACATTTACTCTTTCCGAATACATAGTCCCCATATACTCTTTTGAAGAAAAGAATTCCAGTCTTTACTCTTTACTCAACTCAAAACTCAAGTCTTAAAATAAGTTCAAAGCATTTGCAATAGACTTTCAAAAAGACTTTAAAAACTCTCTAGACTTGGCTCTTAACTTTCTTTGAATTTGAATTTATGGATTCAAGGTTATGATTCATGTTTATGGATGATATAATGATGTTTAGACGTACCTTAGAGTGTAGAAATCAACTAGAAAACATAGGTACGTTTCCAGGGAACTCAAATGAAAAGAAATGGGAAAAGGTAGAGGACCTGGAGACCCTGGTGTACTGAGTAATGCCGGCCGCCTGACCTAAAACTACAGAAGCTAGGTTGTGGCACTCTGAGTGGCACAGCGCCCAGAGCCTATACTATAGAACCTGATGTGGGGCGCTCTGAGTGGTGTTGCACCCTAACCCCATTCCCTAAAATTTTGACAATTTTTCTTTTTCATTTTTCTCTAATTTGTCTATATTCGACTGGTTCCTTCCCCAAATACTTAGATTTGAAAACCCAACAAAAGTATACAAGAATCTACTCAAAAACTAACTTGAAATCTCATGAAACTAACTCAAGAACTTCTCAAGAACTCAACAATCAAGAACCCAATAAAAACTTCAACAAAATCCATCAAGAACTCAATTACTCTACTTTCAAGAACATAAATACGCTGAAATAAATCATAATTGGCATGTGGGTGAGCGAACTCAATGCTATGTGATCTCACATACCTCATAGGGATTAACCCTTGGTGAAATTCGCAAGCGAAACCTCAAGAACGATGAAGAACCATGGCTTTTCTCCTCTTTTCTCTTATCTCAAAGCCCTAGTGTAATTTTGTAAAGCGTAAACTGAATCAATTCAGTTTAGACCCTATTTAATTCATTAAAAATGAATTAAACCAATTGGATATGGAAAAGACCAAAATACCCTTTTAAAATCCGTATAAATTTTCTTATCTAGACAGCCCAACTTCGAACGGACATATCTCCCTCATACGAACTCAAAAATGAGAAAATTCGGTGGAGTTGGAAAGATAATTCAAAGAACTTTCATATAGTATCTTGTAGACCACCTACCACATCCTGTTCTAGGAGTTATGGTCATTTGAAGTTTATCCAAAACTTATACTTAACTTGTCAAAATTTCCAAATTTGATTATTTCCAAAAAATGGCTTTTATCTAATTCTAGTTCTTTCAAATAGCGGGATGTTACAAAAGAAGATAAAAATCGAAGATACCTACAATAAAAGAAGTTGCCTTTAATGATACAACTTCTTTTATCATAAGTATCTTTGATTTTATTTTCTTCCCTGTAGGAAAATTATAAGAATTTCTACAGGTCGTTGTTAGGGCTAGGGCCAGGATTGGCTCCTTCATTAGATTGGGACATGGATTCAGATTTGGTGTTATTGTATTTGAAAATTTTATGTCTAAATATTTTTGGAATAATAAGTGTCATAGAGAGGTCTTACAATATTAACTAAAGAAAGCTTGGTCAAGTGATTATATAACAGGGAAAATGGCATTATTTTCTGATGATGACATTGACAAGAGCGAAAGATCTGCACAAAGTTGGAGAATGTGTGACACCATATAAGAGGAATTGAAGCACAAATGCGAGATACTATATTATACATCCTTGCCTCGTAATCTAGCATCTTGCACTTGAGCATCAATTTCTCTCATATAATGTCTCGTATTCTTCAACTCCATACAAATCTCTCACCTCCTATCAACATCATCATCAGAAAATGGTACCATTTTCATTGTTGTTTAATACCTGGACCAAGAAAAATAGATTTTTCTTTATTTAATATAATTAGATATCTCTATAACAATCATTTTTATAACAACAATTCACAATAACAATCAAAAAAAATTTGGAGCAGATTTTTTATGTTTTCTATAATAGCCCCCCAAAAAAGAGCACCCAAACAATGCAAATATAGAGATATTTTACTGACCCATATAGTAACATTAATGTGAATAAATATAATAAGCAAAAGGAAATAATTAAACTAATTACATCAGTGGGGGGTGATGCTACTCTATATAAAATGTGATGAAAACAAAATGTTAAGACCTTGAGTGGGGTGATGCTACTCTATGTGAAATGTGATGAAAATGAAATGTTAAGAACTTGGGTATTTATAGAGGATTGTGATCCTAATTTAACAAGATTTGTTAAAAAAATTGTCATAAAAAACATGGAAAGTTAAGATATGGAATGAACTTTACTAATTAACCCTTTTTGCTTATAGAATTAAAACGTTTGCCATAAAAAACTTGGAAATTTAAGATATGGAAGGAACTTAATTATTTATATTTTTTTGCTTATTGAAGTAGAAGGAACAATATTGTAAAGACAAATTATATGAAGTTGGAAATTTAAGATATAGAAGGTACTTAATTATTTATCCTTTTTTGCTTATAGACGTAGAAGGAACGAGATGGTGAAGATAAATTATATGAAGAAGACTTAAGAGTGTGTTAGGTATGAAGCAAAATATTTTTCTACATTACTTATTTTCTATGTATGGTAAGTAAGGAGAAAATATTATCCCAAAATTATTTAGATTTAAACTCTGCAAATACTATAACCCTAAATTTGTATCCATGTCCCAACGGTTGGGGCCCAACCCAATGAAGTACCTAACCCCTATTCCTAAAAATGACTCAAGAACTAACCCTAACCTTCAGACCCAACAATTGCCCATTATTTTGTTGAGTCTCTAAGTTGGGATTGAATCTCAGGTCGGGGTTGAGGATTTAATCATGGTTCAAGGTTGATTATGGGTCAATTTCCGATCTCATGTCAGGGAAGGTCTCAGATCATGCGTAAGATCCTGAATTAGGATTATACTGGGTTGAATCTCGAGTCAGGTCCTAAATTGTCAGACAAGTCTTGAATCGGGCAATCTCAGATTGAGTTCCAAATTGGTCAAGGGCTGGATGTGGATCGCGTTATGAGGTGGTACGTTGAGGGGATAAAGGTCAGAATGTTTATGTGGATTAGGTGGTGGGGGTGGTGAAGTTGAAACAATATTTAGGAAGTCAATATTTTCCTTAAAATTGGTGGAAAATAAATTACTTTGAAAAATATTTTTCAAAATATTTAAGCCAATTGAACATAAGAAAATCTGGAAAAGAATCCTCCATACCTAACACATCCTAAATCAGGAAGAAAAGTCGGTGGTGTCAATGCATATCATAAAATGGTTTTTTTATATAAGGGATTATATTATCCACAAACCCAAGATTTGATTCTATAACACTAACACTCTATGTGGTTTGAGATATTTAGCTTACCTTCCTTTTAATATTTATGTAACAATTCTTTTAGCATAATTATGCTATAAAATCAACCTAAAAATTGTTAGTACAAAAGTAAATAAGAAACATAAACAAAGCAAACAAAGAGAGTCAAGAAGGAAATGCTTAGAGATTTTCTCATTTTTTCTGGAGTATTTCAATTGTTAAGTTTATCGAATATGAGCTTTTATGCCTCTATTTATTGTGTTCATAAAGGCATACAAAGATTTGCCATGATATAGCATTAACAATACGATCATCAATAAGGTTAAAGGATGCGGGAGTTATATCAATAATGGTTTGTGGAATAGTGAAGGATTAAATATACATCATGAAGAAGATTAATAGTCATCCATATTAATGCCTATAAAAATGGTGAGACTTTACGTATTATTCCCCCAACTCCCAACGGAGAGTTTTGTAAATGTTTTGCATAGAAATCTTCCTAAAGTCACATCACCAAAATATTTATGAGCTAACACACATGAAAAATTAATTTAAAAAATCACCTAATTCTAGTAAATTGACCCTTAAATGCCCAAAAATGACTTTATAAATGGTGAGACTGCTTCCCCAACTCCCTACTAAGGGTTCTGTAAAGGTTTCATAAACAAATCACCCAGAAGCCATATCAGCAAACTATTTATTGGCTACATACAAAAAAACTGAAAAAAAAATTCTTCTTTCTTTAAATTGCCCATAAAAGTCCATGAGACTGTACATACTGCTCTACCAATTCCCTATGGAGGATTCCCTAAATGTTCCACAGAGAAATCGTCCTAAAGCCATATCACCAAAATATTCATGGGCAAATAAACACTAAAAACTGAAAAAATCATCTAATTCTTGTAAATTGGACCTTTAATCCTGCAATATGACTCTAAAAATGGTTGTAAAACCTAGGTATTTGAAAGAACTAGAATTAGAAAGAATTATATCGGAAAGAGAAAATTGGAAATTTTGGCAAGTTATGCTAAGTATGAGTTTTAGGTCAACTTCAAAAAACCATAACTTTCGGTATAGGATGAGTTAGGTGGTCCATAAGATATCAACTGACAGGTCTTGGAATCCTCTTTCCAACGCCACTGAGTTTGCTAATTTTTGAGCTCCTATTAGGGAGATATGACTGTTTAAAGTTGGGTTGTCTATTTAAGGAAAGTTACCCGAATTTAAGAGGGGTATGTTGGTCTTTTCCTTACCCCATCAGATTTAACTCAGTTTTTAATAATTAATAGAGGTCTAAACTGATTTGGTTCAGTTTACACAATCCTAATTTATGCTAGGTTTTTAGAAAAGAATTCAGGAAGAGAAAAGAGGAGAAAAGTCAAGGCATTCATCAAGTTTCTTGCGAAATCGAAGGTTGTTTCACCAAAGATTTGATCCCTAAGAGGTATGCGAGTTTCTCATTCACCCACATGTCAATCATGTTATTTTCAGCGAAGTTTCGTTCTTGAAGTTGAAGAATCTGAGTTCTTGATTTGTTTCTTGAAAGTGTTATTTCTGTTCTTGAATTAGGATGAGTTTGATGAATTCTTGAGATAAAAGTTAGTGAATTGAGGGTGGTTTGGAGTAGATTATCATAAACATAAGTTGAGTATTTGAATCTAAGGGACTGGGAAAGAAACCATTCGATTCTAGGCAAATTAAGGTCAAAAACCGAGTAAGAAAAGATCGGGAAGAAAATAAGGTACCTGGTCCGTGTCGCGGACCTGTTCCCAGAGTGAAATTTCCATGTCCGCGTGGCTGATAAAACACCAACTCCATTATTTAAAAAATTATTTCCCGACCAAATATTATAATTCATCTGCGTGTCGTGGACTTGCTCCCCATATAGTGTTTTTCAACCATTTCTCATTATTAACTATCTAAAACTCATTTAATCATCATGATATCCTTCCTATCACAAATCATAACTTTGAATTCATAATTCAAATTCAAGGTAGAATTAAGAGTCAAGTTTTGAGAGTTCCTTGAGTCAGTTTAAGATGTGTTTTACAATTCTTTTAAACTTGTTTTAAGACTTGAGCATTCGAGTTTGAGGAAGAGTAAATTTGAGTTCATTTTCTTTGAAATGATAAATGGAAACCAAGTATTCTCAAGAGTAAATGTTTTTACATTTAAGATGAAAGGAAATATGGATTTTCAAAATAGTTTTCATGAGCAGTTCTGAGTACCATCTATTTTAAGAGAAAGATTTTTAAGTAATAATCTCAAACTACAGAAAGAGTTATGTTTTTAAAAACATATGAGCTAGTATATTTTGAGAGTAGTACTAAGCATCGATATGGGGGAGAGTTAATACAACTCACAGCCCCCATAAACCATGTAGCCAACATGGGTAGAAATGGTCATACTTTTTAGATGATTCTTTAATGATTTTTAGCATAAGCTAGTGGATCCACTTAATAGTATGTTCTATACCCTGGCAAAGTATAGGAGGGTTTTGACAGCATGGGCTACACATTGTATCATCACATAGCTCATAGTGATGGTTGTTGGTTAGAGAATCTCCCACAGACTTATTTTGTATCTTTATACATACAAATTGAGTTATATTGTATTTTGAAATGCATTGAGTTTCTATCTACTGTTTTAAAAGCTTTTCTTTATATTGCATCTTTATCACTGCTTTATATCAAAATGAGTTGAGTTGAGTTGAGACGAGGTAAGTTGTTTCTTTAATTCGAGTTCAAGTTTATATCTTGTTTAGATTTCCCCTTAAATGCTCGTACATTTCATGTACTGATGTCATTTGGCCTGCATCTTTTATGATGCAAATACAGGTAACCAGGATCAGCATTTAAGGCTTCATTGATCCAATCGAGTTCCAGAGTCATTTGGTGAGCCTCTTTGCTTCCGAAGGACCCTTTTATTATGTTTTGTGATTCAGTTTTGTTACAATGTGTAACACCCCATAGCTAACAAAAAACTAGAAAAAAGTTTAAAATTAGAAATAGTCATTTTTCGAAATAATATAAAAATCTGGAAATTTGTTAATATATGTTAAATTAGATTTTTGGTCAACTTCAAAAGACCATAACTCCTAGATCAATATGAGTTAGTGTGTTTCCACATATTGTAGGAAATATCTTGGAATAATCTTTCCAACGCCACTGAGTTTCCGCAATTCTGAGTTAATAAGAGTGAGATATGCCCATTGGAAGTAGGGTTGTTCAAATAAGGAAATGTCCAATCCGGATTTTAAAGGGTGTTTTGGTATTTTCCATGTCCTTTTATTTTAATTCATTTTTATGAGATTAATTGGGTTAAAATCAGATTTTAGTCAGTTTAGAAAAGTTGAAGTTCACGCTAGGGCTTCGAGAAAAGAGAAAGGAGAAGAAAGAAAAAGAAAGATCAAGATTTCGTCATCTTCGTAAGGAATTGGCTGCGGATTTCATCAAGGATTTGATCCTACAAGGTATGTGAGACTTTCATAACGTTGGGTTTGTTAACCCACATACCAAGCATGTTTGATTCAGCGAGAATTCGTTCTAAAAAGATTGGAATTTCAATGTTCTTGGTAATTGTTCTTGAATTGCTTTCGTTCTTCAACATAAGTAGAGAACAAGGAGTTTCTTGATATTAAATTGTTGTTTCCTTGAGTTTTTTAAGTTAGATTCTTGATTATATGTTTTGGGTACCTAAATCTACAGTGAATTTTAGAAAAGGAATAAAAATAATCTAATTAAGGTAAGAAAATGAGTCGAAAAGTTCGTTAGGTTTGCCTGGGAAGGGGCTGGCGCGACTCGCCCCCATAGCGCCCAAGGGGCTGGCATGGCATGTCTACAGTGCGCTTAAAATGAGTCCCAGAAAGTGGGGGCTGGCGCGGTGCACCCAGGATGCACCCAAATCGTCCTTTTTCACCAGTTTTTCGTCATTCAGTCTGTTTAAGTCTTGCTAAAGTGTTTCGACAATTCCTGTTGATTCTAACTACTCTAAATGACTTCTAAACAGCTACAAATCATTAAGAAACATAAATTATAACCTTGAATTCATAAATTTAAATTCAAGGAAAGTCAAGAGTCAAGTCTAGGAAGTTCTAAGAGTCTTTTCAAAAAGTCTTTCACAAATGCTTTTTACTTTTTTTAAGACTTAAAAGTTCAAGTTAAGTAAAGAGTAAAGATTGAAGTTCATTTCTTCAAAGAAGTATATAGGGACTATGTATTCCCAAAGAGTTTAAAATGTTTTCACATTTGAGAAAGAAAGGGAACATCGATTCCAAGAGAGTTTTTAAGCTAAGTTTTGAGTAATTATCTCAAACCAAAGAAAGATGTTTAGTTTAAAAACATATAAGCTAAGTATATTTTGGGAGTAGTATTGAGCACCGATATGGGGATACAAGTTCATATTAACTCAAGTCTCCATAGACCATGTAGCCATGATGTGTAGTAAATGATTCTACTTTTTAGATGACTCCTTAAGATGCTTTTAGCATAGATTAGTGGATCCACTTAATTCAAGCATTCTGTATGACGGCAAAGTATAGGATAGTTCTTGTAGCGTGGGTAAGACGCTGTACCACCACTTAGGCTCATAGTGGTGGTTGTTAGTTACAGAAACTCCCACAGAAAATATATTATTTTGATATATGAGTAAATTTGAATTTGTTATTGCATATCTTTAACAAATTGAGTTGTCATTTAATGTTCTAAATGCTTTGTATAAATTGCACTATTATTGTTGTTTTACACTGCATTTTGAGTTGAGTTAGTCATGAGTTGAGTAAAGCCTAGGTAAGTGTTCGTTTCAGATTATTTTCAAGCTTAAGTTATGTTTAGCATTCCAACTCTCATACCCGTACATTCAATGTACTGATGTCAGTTGGCCTGCATCGTCCTATGATGCCGACACATGTAATCAGGATCAGCATCCAGGGCCTCGTTGATCCAGTTTAGCACTCATAGTCAGTTGGTGTGCCTTCTTGCATTTCGGAGGACTCTCTTTATCATTTGTTTAGTTCAGTTTAGGATAATCGGGGGTCTTATCCCGACATCTCTCTTTGTTTTAGAGACTTCATAGACAGTTAGATAGTTAGATAGTTAGTAGTTCAGTTGTCTTACATTATCATTTCATATGTTAAGACTTGAGTTGCCATTTTGACCAAGTTGAATGTTGACTTTTAAACATTCTAAGTTATTTTATTTAAAAATTGAGTAAGTTCATTTGATCATTGTAATAATTCTTAGAGTCTTCCACTAAGTAAGTAAGCCAGGCCGAGGGTTTGCTTGGGGCCAGCAATGGTTCTCGAGTGCCAGTCCCGCCTAAGGTGTAGACTCGAGGTGTGACAAACTTGGTATCAGAGCCCAGAGTTTAAGAGTCCTAGGGAGTCTATGAAGTCGTGTTTGTAGAGTCCTAGTTATCAATGTGAAGCATGCCACATCTGTAATTAGGAGGCTCCAACACTTAGGAAAATTTCTCACTTCTTTCAGTCTCATTTCGTGCGTTAGAGTTTGATCTCTAAAAAGTTTCTTTCTAATTCGTGCTTGAGCATGTTTTTCAGTTAATCATGCCTCCACGAAGAGTTGTCAGAGGTCATCTTGCTAGGCGTAATATTGAGGAGCAAGGGGTACCCAATGCACCTGAAGTGCAACCCTAAGAGGAAGTCACTAATGATGAGTTCAGGGAAGCAATAAAGATGCTAAGTCAAGTTGTGACTAACCAGGTTGGGCAACAAAAAGGAGCTCGAAAAGAAGAGGCTGACACTTCGAGGATCCACAAATTCTTAAGGATGAACCCTCCAAGTTTCACTGGTTCAAGCACTATTGAGGATCCAGAGAACTTTATTGAGGAACTGAAGAAGGTATTTGATATTAAGCACATTGTCGTTACTGAGCTATTTGAACTAGCTGCATATCAATTGAAGGATGTTTCTAGGACTTGATTTGACCAGTGGAAGAAGGGTAAAGCTGAGGGAGCACCACCTGAGAGTTGGGCATGTTTTGAGGAAGCTTTCTTGGGGCGTTTCTTCCCCGGAGAACTGAAAGAGGCTAAGGTACGAGAGTTCCTCACACTCAAACAAGATTCCCTAAGTGTTCATGAGTATGGGTTGAAGTTCACCCAACTATCCCATTATGCTCCAGAGATGGTTGCAGATATGAGGAGTAGAATGAGTTTGTTTGTGGCTGGATTATCCAGTCTATCAAGCAAAGAGGGTAGGGCAGCGATGCTAATTGGGGATATGGATATATCGAGGTTAATGGTATATGTGCATCAGGTTGAGGAACAGAAGTTGAGGGATAGGGAGGAGTTTAAAAATAAGAAGGCTAAGACAGGGAATGAGTCTGGGCCGCAGAAAAGCAATGTGAGCTGTTTGTCCTTTCAGCAAAAGCAAAAGGGACCTGCTCCATCATCTGCTAGTGCACCTATACCCAAAAACAAAGGCGAGTATAATGTTCAGAATTCGCAGAACATTAGGGCTAGATCTGTGCGATCTCAGGTTAGTGTGGCACAAGGAGGTAATTGGGCTCCTGCATGTGCTAGGTTTTGTAGAAATCACCCATGTAAGTGTCGTGATGGCTAGTCAGGTTGTTTCAAGTATGGACAAGATGTTCACTTCATAAAGGAGTGCCCTAAAAGCAGGCAAGGTAGTGGAACTCAAGGAAATATATCCCAATCTTTATTAGTTGATCCACCAGACAGGGCTGCACGTAGAGGAGCTACATTTAGTATTGGCAGAGGAGAAAACTGCCTTTATGCGATCACTAGTCGTCAAGAGCAAGAGAACTCTCCAGATGTTGTCACTGATATGATCAAAGTCTTTACTTTTGATGTTTATGCTTTGTTAGATCCAGGAGCAAGTTTATCTTTTGTAAACTCCTATGTTACGAATAAGTTTGATGTTATTCTTGAGATACTCCTCTTTGAACCTTTTTACATTTCTACACCTGTTGGGGAGTCTATTCTAGCTGAGCAAATTTATCGTGATTTTGTCATTTCCATCAATCACAAAGACACCATGGCTAATTTAATTGTGTTAGACATTGTAGATTTCGACGTCATTCTAGGTATGGACTAATTTCATGTATGTTATGCCTCCATTGATTGTAGAAATCGAGTTGTTAAGTTCCAAATTCCTAATGAGCCAGTCTTAGAGTGGAGAAATAGTTCAGCAGTGCCTAAGGGTCATTTTATTTTGTACCTTAAGGCAAGAAAGTTGGTTTTTAAGGATTGTGTCTATTACTTAGTCTGAGTTAATGACTCTAGTTTTGAGATACCTCCCATGCAATTAGTTCCTATAATAAAAGAGTCTCCATAAGTCTTTCCAGATGATCTTCCCGGAGTCCCTCCTGAGAGAGAAATATACTTCATCATAGACATTATTCCCAATACTCGTCTTATCTCTATTCTGCCACATAGAATGGGACCAGTGAAGTTGAAAGAGCTAAAGGAACAGTTGAAAGATCTCCTTGATAATGGATTTATTCAACCAAGTGTCTCACATTAGGGGGCTCTGGTCTTATTTGTGAGAAAGAAAGATGGTTCCCTTAGGATGTGCATAGATTACCGTCAGTTGAACAAGGTTACCATCTAGAACAAGTACCCTCTTCTGAGAATTGATGACCATTTTCGATCAACTTCAGGGTGCTTCTTGTTTTTTGAAAATAGACATCAGATCTGACTACCATCAGTTGAAAGTAAGGGAGTGTGATATTCCTAAGACAGCATTCAGGACCCGTTATGGTCATTATGAGTTTATGGACATATCTTTCGGTTTAACCAATGCGCCTGCAACATTCATCGACCTTATGAATAGAGTATTCCAGCCTTAGTTAGATATGTTTGGTACGTTTTCATTGATGACATTCTAATCTATTCGAGGAATGAGTAAGATCATGCAAGCCATCTCAGAATAGTTCTTCAGACTTTGAAAGATAAGGAGTTTTATGCTAAGTTCTCTAAATGTGATTTTTGTCTTGAGTCTGTGGCGTTCTTGGGCCACATAATTTTCGGTGATGGAATTAGAGTTGATACCCAAAAGATAAAGGCAATGCAGAATTGGCCTAGACCCACATCTCCAACTGATATTAGGAGTTTGTTGGATTTGGCTGGCTATTATAAAAGGTTTGTAGAGGGGTTCTAACCTATCTCATCCCCTTTGACCAAATTAACTCAGAAGATAGTGAGATTTCAATAGTCTAAAGCTTGTGAGAAAAGCTTTCAGGAATTGAAAAAGAGGTAAACTACTGCCCCAGTATTGACCTTACTAGAAGGTACTCAAGGTTTTGTGGTGTATTGTGATGCATCTAGAGTTTGTTTCTGTTGCGTGTTAATGCAGAATAGCAAGGTTTAGCTTAGGCCTCCAGACAATTAAAAATTCATGAAGAACTACCCAACTCATGACTTAGAGGTGGCTGTTGTAGTATTTGCTTTGAAGATATGGCGTCATTATTTATATGATATTCATGGTGATGTATTCACTATCACAAGAGCCTTCAGTATGTGTTTACTCTTAAAGAGCTTAAGCTCAGACAAAGAAAGTGGTTAGAATTATTCAAGGATTATGACATGAGTACTCTTTATCACCTAAGTAAGGATAATGTTGTTGTTGATGCTTTAAGCAGGTTGTCTATGGGTAGCACCGCCCATGTTGAGAAAGAAAAGAGAGAGTTAGCAAAAGATGTGCATAGACTTGCACGCTGGAGTTCGACTAATGGATTTCACAGAAGGAGGAGTAGTGGTGATAAATGGGGCTGAATCATCATTAGTGTCAGAAGTAAAAGAAAATCAATACCAAGACCCAATTTTTCTTGAATTGAAGGAAAATGTTCATAAGAAGAAAGTTTTGACTTTTGAACAAAGGAGAGATAGCGTACTGAGATATCAAGTTATATTGTGTATGCCAAGGGTGGATGAACTCCAAGAGAGGATCATGAAAGAAGCTAATAGCTCCAGATAGTCCATTCATTCGGGTTCCACAAAGATTTATCCCGACTTGAGAGAAGTGTATTCGTGGAATAGCATGAAGAAGGGCATTGCAAAGTTTGTTGCAAAGTGTTCGAATTGCCAACAAGTTAAAGTAGAGCATCAAAGGTCCGGTGGTTCGGCCCAAAATATAGAACTTCTGAAATGGAAGTGGGAGATGATTAATATGGACTTCACCACAGGTTTAATAAGGTCTCGCAGGCAGCATGATTCTATATGGGTGATGTGGATCGAATGAAAAAATCAGCCCACTCTTTGTTGGTAAAGACTACCGATTCAGGATTGGATTATGCTAGGTTATATATTCTAGAGGTAGTAACACTTCATGGAGTCCCTATTTTGATTATATCAGATAGAGGTGCACAATTTACTACACAGTTTTGGAAGTCATTCCAAAAGGGCTTGGATTCAAAGGTGAACTTGAGTACTGCTTTTCATCCATAGACTGATGGTCAAGCATAATGCATCATTTAGACATTAGAAGATATATTGAGAGCTTGCGTGATTTATTTCAAAGGTAATTGGGATGATCATTTGCCTCTCATCATGTTCGCGTACAATAATAGTTATCACTCAAGCATCCAAATGGCTCCTTATGAAGATTAAAGGTGCAGATCTCCTATTGGATGGTTTCAAGTTGGTGAAGCTGGGTTGATGGGACCAGACTGAGTGCGCCAAGCTATGCAGAAAGTGAAAGTGATTCAAGAGAGGTTGAAAACGGCACAGAGTCGTCAGAAATCCTACACCAATGTTAGGAGGAAGGAGTTAGAGTTTGAAGTAGATGATTGGGTATACTTGAAAGTTTCACCCATGAAAGGTGTTATGTGATTTGGTAAGAAGGGGAAGCTTAGTCCCCGATATATTGGTCCTTACAGAATATCAAAAAAGGTGGGTAACGTAGCTTATGAGTTGGAGCTACCACAAGAGTTAATCGCGGTTCATCCGGTCTTTTCACTTCTCAATGTTAAAGAAGTTCACGGGCGATCCTTCATTGATCATACCAATTGAAGATATTGGCATCAAGGATAGCCTATGTTATGAAGAGATTTCGATTCAGATTCTGGATCACCAAGTTCGCAAGTTGAGGACTAAGGAAGTAGCATCAGCCAAAGTCCTTTGGAGGAACCAATTTATTGAGGAAGCTACTTGGGAAGCTGAGGAGGATATGAAGAAGAGATATTTACATCTGTTTGAATCCAAAGAAATTCCAGATCAAGGTACTAATTATCTTCTTAGTATTCTTTAATTAAGATTGCATGTTTTTTTGCATTTGCTTGTCGGGTGTTTGAACTGAATGATTGATAGTACACCCCTAGCCTAGTAAGGGTAATCTCATTCGAGGATGAAGTTCCCAAGGGGCAGATATTGTAACACCCCGTAACTATAAAAGAACTAGAAAGAAGTTAAAAAGTGGAAATAGTCATTTTTGGAAATAATGTAAAATTATGGAAATTTGTTAAGTATGCTAAGTTGGATTTTTGGTCAACTTCAAAAGACTATAACTCCAAGCTCAGGATAAGTTACGTGTATTTCCAAATACCGTAGAAAATATCTTGGAATAAACTTTGCAACGCCGAGTTAGCGCGATTTCGAGTTCGTATGAGTGAGATATGCCCATCGAAAGTTGGGATGTTCAAATAAGGAAATCTCCAATCCGGATTTTAAAGGGTGTTTTGGTCTTTCCCATGCCCTTTTATATTAATTCATTTTTATGAGATTAATTGGGGTAAAATTAGATTTTAATCAGTTTAGAAAAGATGAAGTTCACGCTAGGGCTTGGAGAAAAGAGAAAGGAGAAGAAAGATCAATATTTCCTCATCTTCATAAGGAATTGATTGCGGATTTCATCAAGGATTTGATCCTTCAAGGTATGTGAGACTTTCATAACGTTGGGTTTGTTCACCCACATGCCAAGCATGTTTGATTTAGTGTGAATTTGTTATAAAAAGATTGGAATTTCAATGTTCTTGGTAGTTGTTCTTTAATTGCTTTCGTTCTTCAACATGAGTTGAGAATAAGGAGTTTCTTGATATTAAATTATTGTGTCCTTGAGTTGTTTGAGTTATATTCTTGAGTATATGTTTTGGGTACGTGAATCTAAAGTGAATTTGAGAAAAGGAATCGAAAATAATCGAATTAAGGTCAGAAAACGAGTCAAAAAGTTCGTCAGGTTTGACTGGGAAGGGGCTGGCACGAGCCCCCGTAGCTCCCGAGGGGCTGGCGTGGTGTGCCAACAGTGCACCCAAAATGAATCCCAGAAATTTGGGGTTGGCGCGGCGCACCCAAGATGCACCTAAATCTTTGTTTTTCGCCAGTTTTTCGTCATTCAGTCCGTTCAAGTCTTTATAAAGTGTTTCAACACTCCCTATTGATTCTAACTATTCTAAATTACTTCTAAACACCTAGAAATCATCGAAAAATATAAATCATAACCTTGAATCCATAAATTCAAATTCAAGGAAAAGTCAAGAGTCAAGTCGAGGAAGTTCTAAAAGTCTTTTCAAGAAGTCTTTTGCAAATGCTTTTAACTTTGTTTTAAGACTTAAAGTTCAATATAAGTAAAGTGTAAGGATTGAAGTTCATTTCTTCAAAGAAGTATAGGGGGACTACGTATTCCCAAAGATTTTAAAATGTTTTCACATTGGAGAAAGAAAGGGAACATCGATTCCAAGAGAGCTTTTAATCTAAGTTTTGAGTAATTATCTCAAACCAAAGAAATAATTTTGTTTTAAAAGCATATGACCTAAGTATATTTTGGGAGTAGTATTGAGCACCGATATGGGGATGCGAGTTCATATTAACTCAAGTCTCCATAAACCATGTAGCCATAATGGGTAGTAAATGATCATACTTTTTAGATGACTCATGAAGATGCTTTTTGCATAGACTAGTGGATCCACTTAGTTAAGGCATTCTATATTATGGCAAAGTATAGGACAGTTCTAGCAGAGTGGGCAAGACGTTGTATCACCACTTAGGCTCATAGGGGTGGTTGTTGGTTAGAGAAACTCCCACAGAAACTATGTTACTTTGATATATGAGTAAAGTTGAGTTTGTTATTGCATATCTTTAACAAATTGAGTTTTTATTTAATGTTCTAAATGCTTTGTATAAATTGCACTATTATTGTTGTTTTACACTACATTTTGAGTTGAGTTATTCATGAGTTGAATAAAGTCAAGGTAAGTGTTCCTTTCAAACTTGTTTCAAGCTTACGTTATGTTTTGCATTTCAACTCGCATACTTGTACATTCAATGTACTGGTGTCAATTGGCTTGCAGCATCTTATGATATAGACGAAGCTAATCAGGATCAACATCCAGGGCCCTGTTGATCCAGTTAAGCACTTAGAGTCAGTTGTTGAGCCTCTTTGCATTCCAGAGGCCTCTCTTTATCATTTGTTTTAGTATTTCAGTTGTTAGGATGATCCCGACATCCCTCTTTGTTTTAGAGGCTTCATAGATAGTGAAACAGTTAAATAGTTAGACAATTAGTAGTTCAGTTGTCTTACACTATCATTTCATATGTTAAGACTTGAGTTACCATTTTGGCAAAGTTAAATGCTGACTTTTGAACATTCTAAATTATTTTATTTAACAATTGAGTAAGTGCATTTGATCATTTTAATAATGCTTAGAGTCTTCTGTTGAGTAAGTAAACCAAGCCAAGGGTTCACTTTGGGCCAGCAATGGTTCTTGAGTTCCAGTCCCACCCAGGGTATAGGCTCGGGGCGTGACATGATGATCGGGGGTCTTGTCCCGACATCCCTCATAGTATTTAGAGGCTTCATAGATAGATAGACATAGTTCATGAGTCTTGCTCATTTAATTATATATGTTTGTGACTTAAGTTGCCATTTTGACTAGTTGAATGTTTATTTCTAAAATATTTTTAGTTTATCTATTGTGACAGTTCAGTTCAGATTGTATTTCACTACATTTTATGTTAAGTAAGTATGCCGCTAAGAGTTAAGACATGACAAGGGTTTGCTTTAGGCCAACAATGGTTCTCGACTGCCAGTCGCGTCTAGGGTGTAGGCTCGGGGCATGACAATGGTGACATTGTACACTGCTCCTCCAACTCCCTACAATGGTTTATGTAAAGGTTTCACAAAAAAACTTTTCCATAAGCCATATCATCAAAATATTCATGGGCTAACACACATGAAAAACTCATAAAATCATATATTTTTGTAAATTAGTACCTAAATGTCCAAAATAATGAAATTGTACGCACTACTCCCCAACACCCTGCAGAAGGTTCCATAAAAGTTTGACAAATAAATCATCTGGAATCCAAATCACCATAATATTTATGGGTTAAAACACGTGAAAAAATAAAAAGAATTACTTTATTCTTGTAAATTTGCCCCTAAATACCCAAAATAATATGCAACTTTTGATGAACGCAACACCATGGCAGCTTAATTATTATAAGTGTAAATCATGTATTATAACCAATTATAATGAACCTTTTAAAATTATACAATATATATATATATATATATATATATATATATATATATAAAATTAATTAATTAATTAATGTGATTGCAGACACTTTATTATGGTTTGACTAATAATTTGTTTAGCCAAATTTCTGAAAGGTTGAAAGTATTTACCGTAAAATAAATTAAATAGAAAGCATACATTTTAAAAAAATAAAAATTTTGTGTGTGTGTGAGTTGTGACTTTTTCGATAAGTTGTGACTTTTTTCGAACGGTTGTGATTTTTCGATGAGTTGTGACTTTTCCAAAGAGTTGTGACTTTTCCAAAAAATTGTGACTTTTTCAATAAATTGTGACTTTCCAAAGGGTTGTGACTTCTCGAAAAGGTCATTACTTTTCAAATAAGACACAAAAAATATTTGTTCATACTACTCTTTGTTGACTATAAATAGAGGGCTTCCTCTCATTTTTCAACCACAATTATTTTAATCTTCTACTGTTCTTCTTCTTGCATTTTAATATTTTTTTTTTTTTTGTGATTTATTGTCGTTGAGTGAGTTCAAAGTTTAGCGGAATATGAGGTACCACTATTCTGACGAAGAAAGTCATTCTATCCTAAGAGGGTATATTTCATAACCCCGATGCCTTGAGGAAAATAATTTTGATGATATAATAATTATTATTTTTCATAATATTTACATTAGTATGCAATATTCCAATATATGAAGTTAACATGATGTAGTTTAAATTCATTCATTTTTGTTAACAATTTCTCTTGTGATGTAGATATATACTTCTGAATATTTTTTCCAAAATGTAGAGAATTGTCATGATTTGTTTTTGATGCTCAAGACAGAAGAATGACTTTATTTATCAATGCTACTTATGTGATTTAAATTCTCATGAAGTTTGCTTCAAAATGTTCATTAACATATAAACATTGCCCTTTCGTTTTACTTATTTACTATTTCTTAGTATTTTCAATATTTTAGATGAAGAAAAGTTTATATGACTTGAAATAATGCTAGTTGAAGTTTGTATTAGTTTAATTTTTATTATTTATTTAATAGTTAATTTTATGAGATAAATATTTTCATTAATGCAAATATATATTTATATTTGGGTTGGTATTTGTATTTAAATTAAAGTATTATATATGTCACAAATGTATTATCAAGTTAACAAGGTCTTCTAACTTCAAAATATATTATTTTAAAATGTTCCGTGTTTTTTAAAAAAAAAAAAAAAAAAAAAACTCACAAGAAATGTGAAAATATGTGATATATAAATGTAGTTGTTCTATTCACATGCTCTTATGACATCTAAGCAATTTAACATGGAATACACATGCAAAACACATATGGTTAGATGACAAGAAAAATACAAAGCAAATATTATCTATCAGGTAATATTAGTGAAATAAGACTGATTATATGATTGAACCTCATCAAATTGAATAAATATATACATTAATAGCATTTAACTAATAAAATTTTTCATTGACCATCTTCATAGGTTTGCGTGGATAAGAGATATATATGACGATCCACGTTGAACATTCACAAAAGAATTTGCAATATTATAATTTGCTATCTTATTATTCAAATATTCGCTTAAATAAGCAATACTATTTACTATAACATATATTTTATTTTATTACCTTAAAAGCATGAACTCTTAACTTGAATATTAAATTACTATAATATCCCTAAATTAGATTGTGACTTTTCCGATGAGTTGTGACTTTTTTGATAAGTTGTGACTTTTTTCAAAGGGTTGTGATTTTTGCGATGAGTTGTGATTTTGACAAAGTGTTGTGACTTTTTCACTAAGTTTTGACTTTTCCAAAGAGTTGTGACTTCTCGGAAAAGTCACGACTATTCAGATAAGACACAAAAAGCACTTGTTCATATTACCCTTTGTTGACTATAAATAGAGGGGCTTCCTCTCATTTTTCAACCACAATTTTTTTTTAATCTTCTACTCTTCTTCTTCTTGCATTTTCAAAAAAATCATGTGATTTATTGTCATTGTGTGGGTTCGAAGAATAGCTAAATATGAGGTACCACTATTCTAATGAAGTAAGTCATTTGTCACGACCCAGACCATGGTGATTGGCACCCACACTAACCATCCGGTGGTAGAACTATTTATACTAATTAGCTAACCAACTCTAATCAAATACCAAGGCATTAAGTTTCGGAAGCAAGTTAAATGCTAAGAAAAGAATAAAAATAGGAGTTCTCATACACTCCAACGAAAGTCTAACATCTAAACAAATGCAAAAATAATACCTAGAACCTGAAAGTCAATGTACCAAAACTCTTAATAAGATCCATAAGTCTAAATAAGAAGGGTCACAACCCCAAAATAATATACTAACAACTAACTAGAAAGTCTAAGTCCGAAATGTGGACATAGACAGAAAGATAACTCATGGCAGCCCGAAAGAACAGCTCACTCTCGAATTCGAACAACGATCACTGTTCTTCTAAGCGAGGTCTGTCAATAGCCACTTGAAGATTCCCTGTACTCAACAAAGAAAGAGCAAGTGCAGTATCAGTGCACAATCAAAGTGTACTGGTAGGATCACGCAGCTATCCCACTAAGTGAAACATACATAAGTCAATACAACAATACAATAACATGCATACACCATACACATACAATATCATAAACATTTACGAACAACGAACAGTTTCACAATTCTCAGGTATCACAATTATATCAAGTCATTGGTCCTCTCTTGGAACCCAAACCCAAATTGTTAGCATACCAGCACGAGGTACCTGATCTAATGGCTATGCCGAAATGTGGCAACCAATCCCATAATTATGCCAAAACGTGGCAATCGATCCAACTTAGTGTGTCGGAATGCAACACCCGATCTATTCAACAAGCCACAATCACAATCATAAGTATATTCTCATAATCATACAATCAAGTCATGATTCATAGCATTCATCATTCATATATCCTCATTTACAATTAATGTGATCAATAATAAAACATTCACATACATACATGTATTATAATGAAGCAAGAATAAACATATACCACACAATCATAACCGTCACCTACCATGAAACAAGCTTGAAACCCCTAAGAAACTTAGTTCTTCCCTTTTAAGATTCGTTCTGCTTGTTCTTGGTCTGTAACACAGAAATCAATAAACTATCAATAATTCCCCAAATTACTAACAATTATATCAACCCTAGATCATACCCATGATCCCCATATCAAAATTAGGGTTGTTTCCACTATAAATACCAGATCAAAACCCTTCCCCATCAATAATTACCCATTAGATTACGTTCTATGGATCGAAAAAAGGGATTCGGGGAGTGAAATTCTTGAATTTAGCCTCAAGAATGGTGGAAAAATGTTAAGAAAAGACCTGGGTTCGTTCCTTAGTACTCAAGTTCAAAAATTGCAATGTAAAACAATTTTGGAGTTTATTTCAAACTTTAAGTCATGTCTGCCCCGCTACAGTGGCCCCACCCTGGCAGCAGAAATCCCTGCCAGAGCGGCTTACACAGAACAGTGAGCAAAAATAATGAATCCAAGACCCCATTTAACAACACACCTTCAACCAACAACAATCAGAAACTACCCGTTCACACCAAGATCAGTTTCGTGAGTTCCACTCACCCAAATTCAATTTCGTAAAGTGGTATGGGTTCCTTAACGACTTACCTATCTACTCATTTGATTGAATTCATAATTAGATCATCCAATTGCTACCATATTTCCCTAGACGTCACAGACTCTGATTTCGTCCAAATCTAGACTAGGTTGGGAAATCTCAAGTTAAGAAAAAGTTTTCCGGCCCAAAATTTTTCCCGTTGGCTTTTCTATAACGACAGGAACAGGTCATTACATCATTATACCCAAAGAGAGTATATTTCTTAACCTCGAGTACTTGAGGAAAATAATTTTGATGATATAATAATTATTTTTTTGCTTAGTATATACATTAGTATGTATTGTTCCAATATATGAAGTAAAATGTTGTAGTCTAAATTCATTTGTTTTTATTAACAATTTCTCTTGTGATGTAGATATATGCTTCTGAATATCTTTGTCAAAATTTATTAAACTTCTCAAGAGTAAGAGAATTGTAACGATTTGTTTTTTTGATGCTCAAGATTAAAATAATTACTTTATTTATTAATGCTTCTTATGTCATTTAGATTGTCTAGTAGTTTGCATCAAAATAGTTATTACTATATAAACATCGTCCTTTTGTTTTATTGATTTACTATTTCTTAATATTTTAGTATTTTCGACGAAGAAAACTTCATATGACTTGTAATAACAACAGTTAAAGTTTGTATTAGTTTAATTTTTATTATTTATTTATGTAACATCTCGCAATTTGAAATAACTAGGAAGAAGCTACTAATAGGAAATAGCCATTTTTGGAAAGAATGAAACTCTGGAAAGTTGTTGAAGTTACGAAAAGTTGAGTTTTGGTCAACTTAAAACGGTCATAACTCCTAGCTCAGGATGAGTTTGGTGTACTTCCAGACATGGTTGGAAAGCTCTTGGGAATGATCTTTCCAACGCTACTAAGTATGTGCGATTCCGAGTTCGTATGAATAAGTTATGCCCTTTGGAAATTGGGCTACTGGATTAAGGAAAGTCTAATCCGGATTTTGGAATGGTAATTTATTTTTTTCCTTACTTAATTATTCTAATTCATTTTTAGGAGTTTAATTGGGGTAGATTCAAATTTTAGTTAGTTTTAGAAAAGTGAATTTTCACGCTAGGGCTTGGAGAAGAGGAGAAAAGAGGAGAAAAGAGAAGAGCGTTCAAGGTTCGTCGATTTCAACAAGGATTGCTTGTGGAATTCGACAGGGTATGTAAGATCACATAGCATTGGTTAGTTCACCAGCGCGCCAATCATGATTCAATTCAGCAAAATATGTGTGATTTGAAAGTAAATCCTTTGAGTTCTTGATGAAATTCGTTTGAATTCTTGTGGGTTGTTCTGTTGAAGTTTCTTGCGATTTGATTCATGTTTCCTAGTATAATTTTGGTTTGAGTCTATCATATATTGAGGGTATAAATGATCCTAAGTGTTTGGGGAAAGAAACATTGAATTTTAGAGGGTTTAGAGTTGAAAAATGGAGAAGAAAAGTCGTCAAACACCTAGGAAAGGGAGTGGGGCGTCGCGCGAGCCAGCGCACCCAAAGCAATCTCAGAATGTGGGGCTCTAGGGAGACATGCCAGCCAGAGCTCCCCAACTTAGTCCCTGAATCTCAAGGGCTGGCGCCCGCGCCTCTCAAAGCGCCAGGGACGCCAGTTCTTCGCATTCTTCCCTCATCCTTTCGTACTTGTTCCTTAGCAATGTACCTATATTTTCTGGTTGATTCCCAGTACTCTAAGGTACATCTAAACATCATGAAATCATCCATAAACATGAGATCATGAACCTTGAATCCATAATCCAATTCAAGGAAAGTTAAGATCAAAGTCAAGAGAAGTAAGAATCAAGTAAGAGAAGTTCCTAGAGTTTTCCAAAAGTCTTTTCCAAATGTTTTAACTTTGTTTTAAGATTTAAAGTTCAAGTTGAGTAAAGAGTAAAGAGTAAAGTTTGAAGTTCTTTTCTTCAAAGGTATATGGGGATTGTGTATTCCCAAAGGGTTTTAAATGCTTTTTCACATTCAAATATGAATGGAAACCTCGATTTCCGAAGAGCCTTCAGGTTGGTTTTCAAAAAAGAGTAATCGCTTTTTAAATGAAGCAAGAAGGAAACTTTGATTTCCAAGATAGTCTTTAAGCTAAGTTTTTGAACACTAATCTCAAATCACAGAAGAAGTATGTTTTTTAAAAAAATATAAGTGCTAATATATTTTGGGAGTAGTATTGAGCACCGAACTGGGGTCGAGCATGAGTTTAGATAACTCACGTCTCCATAAAACCATGTAGCCATCATGGGTAGAAAAGGGTCATACTTTTAAGATGAACCCTTTTCACAATAGACTAGTGGATACACTTAGTAGTTCAGGTCTTATACCTCTGGCCGGGTATAGGATACGCTGGCAGCGTGAGGTAGATCATTGTATCATCACTATAGCTCTTATGTGATGATTCTGGGTTAGAGGAACTCCTACAGAAGTTATTGTATTTTTATATACACAGTTATTTGTATTTTTACGTACACAATTATTTGTATTTTTACATACATTTCAGAGTTATGTTGTATCCTTGCATACACACAAAGTTGACAGCATGTTTTTAAATCGTTTGTTTCTTTATATTGCATTGTTTTAAATTTCTTTATATTGAAATGAGTTCAGTAATATTCAGTTAAGTGTTATTGATCATTATAAGTATGAATATTGTCTTCCGCTGAGTTAAGTAAGTCAGGCCAAGGGTTCTCTTGGGGCCAGCAATAGTCTTCGAGTGCCAGTCCCGCCTAGGGTGTAGGCTCAGGGCGTGACAAACTTGGTATTAGAGCCCAAAGTTCAAGAGTCCTATGGATTCTATGAAGCCATGTCTGTAGAGTCCTAGTTATCGGTGTGAAGCGTGCCACATCTATAATTAGGAGGCTCCAAAATTTAGGAACTATCTCACTTCTTTCGCTCTCATTTCGTGCGTTAGAGTTTGATCTCTAAAAGGTTTCCTTCTAATTCTTACTTGCGCGTTTTTTCAAATAGTAATGCCTCCATGAAGAGCTTTCAGAGGTCGCCCTACTAGGAGAAATGTTGAGGAACAAGAGTTACCTAATATACATGAAGTGCAACCTCAAGGAGAAGTTACTAATGTTAAGTTTAGAGAGGCAATTAGGATGCTGAGTCAAGCTGTGACTAACTAGGTTGGTCAGCAAAGGGGAGCTGACACTTCAAGGATTCAGGAGTTCTTGAGGATGAACCCTCCAAGCTTCACTGATTCAAGCACTACTGAGGATCTAGAGAACTTCATTGAGGAACTGAAAAGGTATTCGATGTGATAGATGTTGCTGATACTGGAAGAGTTGAGCTAGCTATATATCAACTAAACAATGTTGCTAGGACTTGGTTTAACTAATGGAAAGAGGGTAGAGCTAAGAATGCATCACCTACGAGTTGGGTTTGTATTGAAGAGGCTTTCTTAGGGCATTTCTTTCCCTGAGAACTGAAAGAGGCTAAGGTACGACAGTTCCTCACACTTAAGCAAGATTCTTTAAGTGTTCATGAGTATAGATTGAAATTCACCCAACTGTCTCGCTATGCTCCAGAAATGGTTACAGACATGAGGAGTAGGATGAGTCTGTTTTTTGTTGGGTTGTCCCGTCTATCAAGCAAAGAGGGTCGGGCAACAATGCTTATTGGGGACATGGACATTTCAAGGTTGATGGTCTATGTATAGCAAGTAGAGCTTAGAAGCTGAGGGATAGAGAGGAATTCAAGAACAAGAGGGCTAAGACAGGGAATAAGTCCGGGCAGCAGAAAAGTAATGACAACCGGTTATCCTTCCAACAGAAACAAAAGGGACCTGCTCAATCATCTGCTAGTACACCTGCACCTAGGAACAAAGGTGAGTACAATGGTCAGAATTCTAGAGTTAAGCCTGCCTATTCTCAGGGTAGTATGGCGCAAGGGGGTAGTAAGCCTCTTGCCTACGCCAAGTGTGGTAGGAACCACTCAGGTATTTGTTGTGAGGGCTCCACTGGTTGTTTCAAGTGTGGTTAGACTGGGTATTTCATACGAGAATGTCCAAACAACAAGCAGGGAAATGGTAATGGGGGCAATAAAAACCAGTCTTCTTCAATTGCTCCACTAGACAGAATTGCACCTAGAGAGGCTACTTTCGGTAATGGTGGAGGAACAGGCCACTTATATGTTATCGATAGTCGCCAAAAGCAAGAGGATTTGCCAGATGTTGTCACTGGTATCATCCAAATATTTGACTTTACTGTTTATGCTTTACTAGACCCAGGAGCGAGTTTATCTTTTGTAACTCCTTATATTGCTATGAATTTTGATGTTATTCCTAAGAAACTTAGTGAACCATTCAGTGTATCTATGCCTGTTAGTGAGTCTATTCTAGCAAAGAGAGTCTATCATTTTTGTCCCGTTTCCATCAATCAGAAGAGTACCATGGATAATTTAATTGACTTAGATATGGTAGATTTTGATGTCATTCTTGGTATGGAGTGGATTCATGCTTGTTATGCCTCAGTTGATTGTACAACTCGAGTAGTCAAGTTTTGGTTTCCAAATGAGCTAATCTAAGAGTGGAAAAGCAGTTCAGCAGTGCCTAAGGGTCGTTTTATTTCGTACCTTAAGGCAAGGAAGTTAATTTCTAAAGGTGTGTATATAACTTAGTCCAATTTAATGACTCAAGTGTTGAGGTACCTCCTATTCAGTCATTTTTAGTAGTAAAAGAGTTTCCAGAAGTCTTTCCAGATGATCTTCTCGGAATCCTTCCTGAGAGAGAGATAGACTTTGGTATAGATCTTCTTCCAAATACTCGTCTGATATCTATTCCGCCATACAGAATGGCACCAAAAGAGTTGAAAGAGCTTAAAGAGTAGTTAAAAGATTTGATAGATAAGGGTTTCATTTGACCAAGTGTGTCACCTTGGGGCACTTAGGTCTTGTTTGTGAGAAATAATAATGATTCCCTTAGGATGTGTATCGATTATCGTCAGTTGAATAAGGTTACCATCAAGAACAAGTATCCTCTCCCAAGGATTTATGATCTTTTCGATCAACTTCAGGGTGCTTTTTGTTTTTCATAGATAGACCTCAGATCAGGTTACCATCAATTGAGATTAAAGGAATGCGATATTCCAAAGACAGCATTCAGAACCCGTTATGGTCACTATGAGTCCGTTATGGTCACTATGAGTTTCTGGTCATATCCTTTAGTTTGACCAATGCGCCTGCAACATTCATGCACCTTGTAACTAGAGTATTCAAACCTTATTTAGATATGTTTGTTATAGTCTTCATTGATGACATACTAATCTATTCAAGGAATGAAGAATATCATGCTAGTCACCTTAGAATAGTTCTTCAGACTTTGAAAGATAGAGAATTGTATGCCAAGTTCTCCAAGTGTGAGTTTTGGCTTGAATCAATGGCATTCTTAGGCCACATTGTGTCTAGAGAGGGGATTAAAGTTGATACTCAGAAAATTAAGGCAGTGCAGAATTGGCCTAGACCCATATCTCCAATTGATATTTGGAGTTTCTTGGGTTTGGCTAGCTATTATAGAAGGTGTCTGGAGGGGTTCTCGTCTGTCTCATCCCCTTTAACCAAGTTGACTCAGAAGACTGTTAAGTTTCAATGGTCTGAAGCTTACGAGAAAATCTTTCAGGAATTGAAAAAGAGGTTGACTACTACCCCAATTTTAACCTTACCGAAAGGTACTCAAGGTTTTATGGTGTATTGTGATGCATCTAGAGTTGCTTTGGGTTGTGTGTTAATGCAGAATGGCAAAGTCATAGCTTATGCCTCCATACAGCTGAAAGTTCATGAGAAGAACTACCCAACCCATGATTTAGAATTGGCTGTTGTAGTATTTGCTTTGAAGGGTGTCCTTATTTGTATGGTGTTCATATTGATGTATTCACTCATCACAAGAGTCTTCAATATGTGTTCACTTAGAAATAGCTTAATCTCAGACAAAGGAGGTGGTTAGAATTACTCAAGGATTATGACAGGAGTATTCTTTATCACCAAGGTAAGGCTAATGTTGTTGCTGATGCTTTGAGCAAGTTGTCTATGGGTAGTACTGCTCATGTTGAGGAAGAAAAAAGAGAGTTACCGAAAGATGTGCATAGACTTCTATGCTTAAGGGTCCGACTAATGGATTCCACAAAAGGAGTGTGGTGGTGTTGAATGGGGTTGAATCTTCATTAGTGTTAGAAGTAAAAGAAAAGCAAGAGCAAGATCCCATTTTGCCTGAATCGAAGGCAAATGTTCATAAGCAAAAAGTATTTGCTTTTGAACAAGGGGGAGATGGTGTATTTAGATATCAAGGTAGATTGTGTGTACCTATGGTGGATGGACTCCAAGAGAGAATCATGGAGGAAACTCATAGATCCAGATATTCCATTCATGCGAGTTCCACAAATATGTATCGTGAGTTGAGAGAGGATTATTGGAGGAATAGCATGAGGAAGGGCATTGCAGAATTTGTCGCTAAGTGTCCGAATTGCCAACAAGTTAAAGTAGAGCATCAAAGGCCCGATGGTTTGGCTCAGAATATAGAACTTTCGAAATGGAAGTGGGAGATGATCAATATGGATTTCATCACAGGTTTACGAAGGTCTCACAGACAGCATGATTCTATTTAGGTGATTATCGATAGAATGACAAAATCAGCCCACTTTGTGCTGGTAAAGACTACCCATTCAGCAGAGGATTATGCCAGGTTATATATTTAGGAGGTGGTAAGACTTCATGGAGTCCCTATTTCGATTATTTTACATAGGGGTGCACAATTTTGGAAGTCATTCCAAAAAGGTAACTTAAGTACTATCTTTCATCCTTAGACTAATGGACAAGCAGGGCGCATTATTCAGACTTTAGAAGATATGTTGAGGGCTTGTGTGATTCATTTCAAAGGGAATTGGAATGATCACCTACCTCTCATTGAGTTTTCTTACAACAACAGTTACCACTCTAGCACCCAAATGGCTCCTTATGAAGGTCTTTATGGTAGAAGATGCAGATCTCCTATTGGATGATTTGAAGTTGGTGAAGCAGGGTATATAGGACCAGATTTAGTCTATCAAGCTATGGAGAAGGTGAAAGTGATACAAGAGAGGTTAAAAATGGCATAGAGTCGTCAGAAATCCTACACTGATTTTAGGAGAAGGGCGTTAGAGTTCAAAGTAGATGATTAGGTATATCTAAAAGTTTCACCCATGAAGGGTGTTATGAGGTTTGGTAAGAAGGGAAAACTTAGTCCCCGATATATTGGACCCTATAGTATAGCCAAGAGGATTGGCAAAGTAGCTTATGAGTTGGAGCTACCACAAGAGTTAGGAGCGATTCATCCAATATTTTACTTCTCCGTGTTGAAGAAGTGCATGGGCGATCCTTCATTGATCATACCAACTGAAGATAATGGGATCAAGGATAGCCTATCTTATAAAGAGATTTCGATTCAGATTCTAGATCGCCAAATTCGCAAGTTGAGGACTAAGGAAGTAGCATCAGTCAAAGTCCTTTGGAGGAACCAATTTGTTGACAAAACTACTTGGGAAGTTGGAGAGGATATGAAGAAAAGATATCCTCATCTCTTTGAGTCTGGAGAAAATGCAGACCAAGGTACTAATTCTCTTCTTAGTACTCTTTAAATTATGAGTTAGCATGTTGTTTGTTTGCATTTTCTTGTTGGGTGTTCGAACTTGATGTTACTTCCTGAACCTAGTAAGAATAATCTCATTTGAGGACGAATGTTCCCAAGGGAGAGATATTGTAACATCTCGCAATTTGAAATAACTAGGAAGAAGCTAATAATTGAAAATAGTCATTTTTGGAAAGAATGAAAATCTGGAAATTTGTTTAAGTTAGGAAAAGTTGAGTTTTGGTCAACTTAAAATGGCCATAAATCCTACCTCAAGATATGTTAGGTGTACTTCAAGACATGGTTGGAAAGCTCTTGGAATTATCTTTACAATGCCGCCGAGTTTGCACGATTCCGAATTCGTATAAATAAGTTACGCCCTTGGGAAGTTGGGCTGTTGGATTAAGGAAAGTCTAATCCGGATTTTGGAATGGTAATTTAGTCTTTTCCTTACCTAATTATTCTAATTCCTTTTTAGGAGTTTAATTGGGGTAAAGTCAGATTTTAGTCAATTTTAGAAAAGTTAATTTTCACGCTAGGGCTTGGAGAAGAGGAGAAAAGAGTAGAAAGGAGAAGAACGTTCAAGGTTCGTTGATTTCGTTGAGGATAGCTTGTGGAATTCGTCGGGGTAATCCCTACAAGGTATGTGAGATCACATAGCATTGGGTTAGTTCATCCACAAGCCAATCATGATTCAATTCAGCAAAATATGTGTGATTTGAAAGTAAATCCTTTGAGTTCTTGATGAAATTCGTTTGAATTCTTGTGGGTTGTTCTGTTGAAGTTTCTTGCGATTTGATTCATGTTTCTGTGGTGTAATTTCAGTTTGAATCTATCATATATTGAGGGTATAAATGATCCTAAGTGTTTGGTAAAGAAACATTGAATTTTAGAGTGTTTAGAGTTAAAAACAGAGAAGAAAAATCGTCAAACACCTAGGGAAGGGAGTGGGGCATCATGCTAGCCAGCGCACCCCAAAGCAGTCCCTGAATGTGGGCCTCTGGGGCGACACCCCAGCTAGAGCTCCCCAACTTGGTCCCTGAATCTTAAGGGCTGGCGCCCCGCTCCGCCAGGGATGCCAGTTCTTCCAATTCTTTCGTACTTGTTCCTTAGCAATGTACCTATGTTTTCTAGTTGATTCCAATACTCTAACGTACATCTATACATCATGAAATCATCCATAAACATGAACCTTGAATCCATAATCCAATTTAAGGAAAGTTAAGATCAAAGTCAAAAGAAGTAAGAGTCAAGTTAAGAGAAGTTCTTAGAGTTTTTCAGAAGTCTTTTCCAAATGTTTTAACTTTGTTTTAAGATTTAAAGCTCAAGTTGAGTAAAGAGTAAAGAGTATAGTTTGAAGTTCTTTTCTTCAAAGGTATATGGGGACTATGTATTCCCAAAGGGTTTTAAATTTTTTTTTTTTTTACATTTAAACAAGAATGGAAACCTCGATTGCCAAAAAGCCTTCGGGCTAGTTTTCATAAAAAGAGTAATCACTTTCTAAATTATGCAAGAGAGGAAACTTTGATTTCCAAGATAGCCTTTGTGCTAAGTTTTCGAGCACTAATCTCAAATCACTAAAGAAGTATGTTTTTTTAAAAAACATAAGAGCTAGTATATTTTGGGAGTAGTATTGAGCACCGAATTGGGGGCGAGCATGAGTTCAAATAACTCACGTCTCTATAAAACCATGTAGCCACCATGGATAGAAAAGGGTCATAATTTTTAGATGAACCTTTTTCACAATAGATTAGTGGATCCACTTAGTAGTTCAGGTCCTATACCTCTGGGCGGGTAAACTATGCGCTGGCAGCGTGAGGTAGATCATTTTATCATCACTATAGCTCTTATATGATGGTTGTCGGTTAGAGGAACTCCCACAGAAGTTATTGTATTCTTATATACACAGTTATTTGTATTTTTACATACATTTCAGAGTTATGTTGTATCCTTGTATACACACAGAGTTGACAGCATGTTTTTAAATAGTTTGTTTCTATTTATTGCACTATTTTAAATTGCTTTATCTTGAAATGAGTTCAGTCATGTTCAGTTAAGGGTATTGATAATTATAATTATGAATATTGTCTTCCACTGAGTTAAATAAGACAGGCCAAGGGTTCTCTTGGGGCCAGGAATGGTCTTCGAGTGCCAGTCCTGCCCAGGTTGTAGGCTCGGGGCATGACAATTTAATAGCTAATTTTAACAAGATAAATAAATAAATAAATAAATATTAATTATTAGCTATTAAATACACTCAACATTATTCACACTCTTTATCTTGAGCAGTTAACAAGATCTTCTAACTTCAAAATATATTATTTTAAAATGTTCCTAGCTTTTTTAGAAAAACTCACAACAAATGTGAAAATATATGAATATATATGAATAATTTAAAATTTATCATTAAAAATAATAAATTTATATTCAGTAATATAGAATAAACTTTTTCATTTTGTCCCTACACTAAATTAAAATCTAATAACTATAAAAAAAAATAGTAACATTGATTAAAAGACCTATTTATTTATGTAAGTATAAAATTTATTAAAAATTCATCTATTGCACATTAATTCTTTAGTTATAACATTATAAATTCTCTTAGTTATTACTAATTATTGTAAACATTATTCACACTCTTTTATATTCTTTAGCTAGAATATCATGAATTCTCATAGTTATTATAATAATGATTTATAACTTTTATCTTTCCTTAATAACGTTTGACCAATAATTTTTTTATATTATTATACTGTCTCTACATATGTGATAACATGGTGTTGTTACTTTTTCCTTGGATGAATCATGCTTGGTTGAATAAATTGAAAATCGTTTACAAGTATATAAACTATTGTTGGGTGTAAGATAAATAGTTGATTATATATATATAATATCACAGATAGAATATATTCTTTAATTTTACTTTTTAGTTTTTCTGAGAAAAAAAAGAAACATTTCTCAGTCAAATAACAATCTTTGATTTATATAGTCAATTGAGAAGTCAAATATGAGATCCAACAAAAAGAACATCTTCTATTATGTTATAACTTATAAAATAAAAATTAATATTCAAAAATAGTTCTAAAAAATAAAATGTATTTGTTCTCTACATATTCATATAATGTCTAAACAGATTAACGTAGAATACACGTGCAAAGCACATCTGGTTAGATAATAAGAAAAATACTCAACAAAAATTACATGATTGAACCTTATCAGATTGAAATAAATATATACATTATTCCATTTAACTAATAAAATTTTACATTGACCATCTTCATAGATTCGTCTGGATAAAAAATATATATGACTATCCACTTTGAACATTCACAAAATAATCTGCAATATTATTTTGTGTAAAACTTGTTATTCAAATTTTCGCTTAAATTTTCTAAATTGAAAATCACGTGCAACGCACATGTCGAAAAACTAGTATGTATATATATATATATATATATAACCAAGATGCCAAAGAAAGGTTAATACATATCATAACTACAATACATTACATTGATAAACTCATTAATTATGTAGTCCTGAATAAATTAATGTTTGTATACTGCTTAATTTTGTCTTCATTTATGTGTCATTTTTCAAAATTTTGAGATTCAATTATGTTTTTTTCTTTTTACTGAAATTTATTTTCTAAGTCTTTCAAAGACATTGAATTATCAAGTATTATAATTATTGTATTTTTGACGTAGTTTTCAATATAAACATTTTATTTTAAAAAAAAAGTTCATGCCTAAATTCAAAGTTAAAATTAAATTATTTTACTCTCAAAATTTGAACTATGCAACATAATTGAGAAAGACAGAGCACTTGCTAGTTTTCTCTTCAAGAAAACTAACATATAGTAATAAAAAGAAAAACAAAAACTAGAACCAGACAGCACGATAGTGCGTACACAAATTTTATCTCTATTTTGTGAAGACAATTATTAAAGAAAACGAAATAATACATATGTTTTAACACAGACACAACATTTAGGTGTAGGATTTCACATTTAGAGAGAATAAAATTTATCCTCTTGCATATATTATGATCTTATTTTCTCGATAACAATCAACCAACAACATGATAATTCTAATTATCTTCATATAAGAAAGAACATAAATTACCAACCAAAGGTACCTAAAATAAAAGATGATATACTTAGTCTCATTCATTTTCAAGTTCAGCTTCTCTCTTCAAATAAAGAATCTCGTATCTTGTTATCAATAAAGCCAACATTCCAGTCGTGCATATTAATCTTGCCTCCTGTATCTAAGCATCAATGTCCCTCAATGATGTCTCAAATTCTCCCACACCGTGCAAATCTAGCACTTTCTGTCTCCGTCAGATGACAATGTTATTTTCACAGTAAATTAGTCACTGGACAACAACAAAAAAATAAGAAAAAGTTTAGTTTTTACAGCCAACTTCTCTGTAATAACAATTCATGATAATAGCAAAGTGTTCTTTAAAAAAATGATTTTTATGTTGAGCCTCTGGTATTTATAAGGGATTGTGGTCTTGATATTGTAAGTTAAAAAATAGGTTAGCGTTACAATGTTAAATCCATGGGAAAAAAACTCTAAATTGCCCTGATTTATGAAGAAAATGATCAAAAATTCAAATTTCTTCAGTCAAATACATGAAAATCACCAATTTAGATATTATCACATTTAATTTCTTGCACCAATTATTCAGCAAACGTTATCTATCATTAAAATTTGTAAAGTGTTCTGATTTTTGGAGTTTTATTCCTAAACTGTATTGAGTGTGAGTTTACTACTTATAATTGTCATCAACATTTTATCATGACTAAAAAACAAACATGAAATATTTGAAAATTGGAAATGTATCTAGCTAGTTGTGACAATATATTCATACATTAATTTCGAATAGAACATACACTAGAATTTTAACAGGTGCAAATTATAAGTTTAACCCCCGCAATTTAACTTTTTTTAGTACTAGATTAGGATTTTAAGTCAAAAGAAAGCTGAAAATTGCTATATTTACCATCTTTATATCAACAATCAATTTAAATATTATATCTTAATATGGATCTAAAGAAATAATCAAACTATATAGTGTGTGTATATATATATATATATATATATATATACACACACATATGACTTGAAACAAACACAACAAACTGTTGGGTTTTAAAGGTGTGAACAGGATATGAAGGGTTGTGACTCTCCTGAAGAGTTGTGACTATGCCGAAGGGTTGTGACCTTTATGAAAGGTTGTGTTCTTTCTAAAGGGTTGTGACCGTTTGAAAGGTTATGCCTTTTCCAAAGTGTTGTAACCTTTCTCAAAAGGTTGTCTTCTTTCTAAAAGGTTGTCTTCTTTCCAAAGGGCTATGACCTTTACCATTTGTTGTCTATAAATAGAGAAGTTTTCTCTCATTTTTCTGCACTGAATTCTTCCCTTCTTTTGCATACATTTCTTACAAAACAAAATTGATCGATCGTATCTGTGTGTGTGATTCGTTGCTGTCATTTTGAGTTCGTTGAAATTATTGAAGTTTGAGGTACCGCTACTTCTTTAATGGTTAATCTATTTTATCTTGGGAGGAATTAATCTGCAACCTCGGGTACTTGAGGGTGTTAACAAAACTACTTTAATTGAAGAACAAGAGGCAAGAGTTATATTACAATATAATAGAATACGTCTCAATACAAAAAAGAATAGGAAGGCTATATATAAGCATCCATTAACTAAATCGAACCTAATAGGAATCCATTAACTAAACCTAACCTAATAGGAATCCATTAACTAAACCTAAATATAGTAGCATATGGACTAACATCCCCCCTCAAACTCACAATGCAATGGCAATAAACATTGAGAGTTTGTCACAAGAAAACTGAAACCGAGATGTCAATCTTCTTGTGATCCTTGTAGAACAGTCCCGCGTGTCATTGCAACACACCATCCATCATCTAGACCATACTGTTCCACAACAACTGAAACTGCAACTGCATCACCTCTTTCAACATGAGCACTGCATGCCAAAACACCAGGCACATAAACTTAGGCACCACGAAGAACTACTTCTACACACTTTCGGCTCACAATTACCTTCTTAGGAGGCTTGCCTGCGTTGTCCCCTTAATGAATTGCAACAAAACAAAAACCGAACCCTAGTTCAAACAAAAAAAAATAGAACCCTAGTTCGAACAAATCAAAAACCCAACCCTAGTTCGAACAAATCAAAAAACTAAACCCTAGTTTGAACAAATCAAAAAAACCAAACCTTAGTTCGAACAAATAAAAAAAACGAACCCTAGTTCAAGCAAATAAAAAAATGAACCACAAATCAAAAACCGAACCGAACAAATAAAAAACCAAACCGAACAAATCAGAAACCAAACCAAACAAATCAAAAACCAAATCGAACAAATCAAAAACCGAACCAAACAAATCAAAAACTAAACCAAACAAATCAAAAATCGAACCGAACTAATCAAAAACCGAACCGAACAAATCAAAAAAGTCGAACCGAACAAATCAAAAATCGAACCGAACAAATAAAAAAATGAACCGAACAAATCAAAAAATCCGCGCAACAGATGACCACTACCAAATCTTCAACTAACTAATCAAGGAGCATGGATCGATTTAACTGAAAACTTTTGCAAACATAATCATTGGCCAGACGGGCAGCATATATGGGTGCCACCCGCCAGCAGCAAAAGCTCTTTGATTGTTTACCAAGATCGTAGATGCTCTGATACGATGTTAACAGAACTACTTTAATTGAAGAACAAGAGGCAAGAGTTATATTACAATATAATAGAATTCGTCTCAATACAAAAAAGAATAGGAAGGCTATACATTAGCATCCATTAACTAAACCTAACCTAATAGGAATCCATTAACTAAACCTAAACATAGTAACATATGGACTAATAGAGGGGATTAGATTTCTTAAGGACACATAGTGGGTTCTGTGGACTCAGATAGTTCTTTGTTTTTCTTTTCATCTTTTATTATTTCTTGTTTGCTAATCTGAATATAGGAGATAACAAGCTTAAGAAATTTAATGTTGGTATTTTCTGTGGTAAGGAAATTACTTCTATTTTCTATGTTCTTTTTATTGGGGAAAGAAAAAGAAGAAAAAGAGAATTATTTTATCATATGATAAAAGAGATTTGGGATGAATTAGTACTACTTTAATATGTTTGAGTATATTTTTTGTAGTAAGTTTTCCTTGGATGGGTAACATTATTTTTATTTTCTTCCCAAGTGCATTCAAGCATTGCACCCCTTCAGTTTTCTTTTCAATGAGAAAAGTTATTTTGTGCATAAAGGCTAAGATGAGCACTTTAATTTTTTCCCTATATTCTTGGTTTTATATAACTATGAGAAGAAGTAAATGAACAAATGTTGTCTCCTAACAATATTTGAACATGAGTTTAGTTTCTTGTTGAAATTAAATGTTTTCTTGAGGAAAATAGGAATATGATGGAAACTGAGAAAAGGAAAAAAAAATTAGCAAGAAAATTGACTTGCATGGAATTATTGCTGACAGATAGAATGATTCAATGAGAGTAAAAATCAGGTTCTATCTTTATTTCCCTTGATTAGTATTTTCTTTTTCTATCTTTTATAAGTTATGAAATTTATTTCATAAATGTTAGGATAAAGTCATTATATGATGATCTCAGAATATGTCTTTATTATTATTAATATGTATTCTATTTAGAGGAGAGAAAAAAAACTTTGTAGTTTTCTACTACATGTGAAATTTAATTGTCTTTGACTTTCGGAGATTTTATTTTACTCCTTTGGTTTGAAGAATATAAGAACTTCACAAACAAATGAGATTGTGCATTGGTTTGAAGAATATAGAAACTTCACCAATTCGTTAAATACTCTGTTTGAATGAATATTCTGACTTGAAGAGTACAAAATCTTCGTCAAGAATATTAAGGCTAAATGATTGAAAAAGATAAAATCTTCATCGTTAGCTCGAAACAGTGTTGCATTTGAGGTTTCTGGAGATTAAAATGTTTTTGGTTTACTATTCTATCTGAATGTGAAACTAATTTGAAGAATATTAAAACTTCATCAGAATTCAAGGTTCATTCGGTTAACGATTAGAAGAATATAAACACTTCATCGTTAAACTAGAAACAAGTTGTATAAAGATTGAAACTTTATTGTTAGTATTCTAAATACTAAGTGGTTTGTCTAGTTGTGACAAAAAGGGGAAACAAAAAATACTAGTGACATAAAATTAGTGCTTTTTGTGCCTACAATGAGTGTTTATACGGATTAAATCTCCAAAAGAAGGCTTCGTGTTGCCAATGTGTAAGCATGGGAAAAAAAATATGTGGAAAATAATTTCAAATACTTGAAAAATATTTTTGAGAACATATTTAAAATGTGGGGGGTTCTTTACTTATGATAAAGAAAAAATTAGACTTACTATGTAATTTAAATTTGAAAGTACAAGATATGAAATTTAATGACAATCTTGTATTATATTAGACCCACAAAATTCTTGGAGTATATTTGATATTGTGGACGTTGAGTCTCTCTTTACTAGTATATGATATGACAAGTATAAAACCACAAAATTATATTACTCATTCAAAAGAGTTGTATTCTTTGATGAAAAAGTTTCACTTAAAATATTGTGATTTTTCATTAAAAAAAATATGTCTATTAAAATAATTTTTTTTATAGACATGAACATTGGTGAAAAGTGATCTGTTATATTTGTGTTGTAAAACAAATATTTGGGACATATTGCCCTTATTGGACCGATGAGACTATGATCATGGGTAATTCTATAACAAATTGAATGTTATGGAAAGGTCCTTCTAAATAGGACATATGGCAAGGTATTGACTCTAAAACAATGTTTGTATTTGAGAAAGTTATAAAAAGTAAAGAACAAAATATTTGTGGGAAAAGGTTACCTCACAGAAGGTTTTTTAAACTTAGTATTTATGTTTGTTCTTACTTGCTTGAATCAAATTGTTTGTGACATAAATGCTTGGGACATGTCAATTACAAAACCTTGCACAATCTGATCAACTTAGAAGTTTTGCCTAACTTCTAGTGCAATAAATCAAAATGTCAAGTATGTGTTGTTGAAAGGAAGTTTAATACCATAGAATTTCATAATGTTATTGACAATTGCACTAGATATTGTTATGTTTATTTGTTGAATGGTAAGGATGAAGAATAGAAACATATTGGCAATATAAAAATGAAGTTAAAAATCAGTTGGATAAGAAGATTGTCATGATTAGAAGTGGTAGATGTGGAGAATATGAATTTTCTTTTGTAGAAATATATTTGGAAAATGGAATCATCCATCAAATTACTGCACATTTTCACCTCAATCTAATGAAATTGTTGACAGGAAAAAACCAAACTTTGAAGGAAATCTTGAATGTCCTATTTATAAGTTCAGGTTTATCACAAAATTTGTGGGGGGTGCTATCATTATAGCAAAAGAGAACAACAAAAAATTTGTCTGTTTAGAAAGAGAGAAACAAAAAGTTTTGTTTGTTAGTAAAGGGAGTGACAAATAATTAAAAAAAAAAAACTTTTGTTTGTTAAGAAAGGGAGCAACAAAAAGTTGTGTTTGTTCAGGCTTTGTTGTATCCTAATAGAGAATTGTTTGTCGTCCCTTAAATTTTATACAAGCAATAACTCTTGAAATATAGTGATCAAACAATTTCCAATGCTGTCTATTTCATATGAGAAGTGGAAATGAGGGAACTATTCCCAAACGGGTCAAAATAGGACCAAAGACTTTGGATTGTATGTTCATTGGATGTGCTACAAATAGTAAAGCATGTCGATTTATGGTTCATAAGTCCAAACCGTAGGATAGTCAAGTGAAGGATCTAAACGACCTTGGAAAGAACCAAAGGAGAATGTACTTAATAAAGATATTCGGAGGCGTAGTAAATGTCAATGGACAAATTACTTCCTACGAGTTTGATTTTGTAACATTTCTTCTTGAAAATGAGTCTCATATATCGTAAAAGTTATGTTCTTTGTGGACTCATTCTCTTTGAGAAAAGGTTGTCAATAGTAAGATAGATTCAATCTTGAGCAACCATACTTGAGAGTTAGTTGATCTTCTTCCAGGAAATAAACTTTTGGGTTCAAAGTGGATCTACAAAAGGAAAAGAAAGTTGATAAAACTATTGACAAATACAAAGACAGGCTTGTTGTCATAGGTTTTAGACAATAAGAAAGCCTTGTTTGACAGATAATAGCACTAACTAGGATTACATCAATTCAGATGCTAATTGCGCTAGCTATGAAATATGGCCTTCAAATTCTTCAAAATGGATGTGTAAACATTTTTTTTAAAATAGAAAATTGGAGGAAAAAATTTACATGGAACAACCCAAGGGTTTTGTGGTTCTGGTAAAGAAAAGAAAGTCTGTAAACTTGTTAAGTCACTCTGTGGACTAAAAACAAGCGTCCAAATAATGATATGCGAAGTTTGACCAAACTATGTTGGCAGATGAATTTAAGATTAAAGAATGTGATAAATGTTTTTACATTAAAGACACTCCAAAACACAAGATCATTGTTTGTTTTTATGTTGATGACATGTTGATCATCAAAAGAGATATTTCTGACATAAATGTTACTAAGCATATGCTAGAAAGTAACTTCAATATGAAAGACATTAAAGTTACTGATGTGATTGAAAATGTACTTGACAAGTTCAAGCATTTGGATTTTAATATTGTCAAGACTCAAATATATGTGAGATTTGTACTTCAAAAGAATGAAGGAAAAAGTGACTCACAATTGGATTTTGCTAGAGTTTGAGAAGTATGATATATATCATGAAGTGTACTTGATCAGATATAGCATGTGCTATTAATAAACTAAGTCGGTTCACGAGTAATTTCAATCAAACTCATTGGATGACAATGAAAAGAGTTTTGGAGTATTTAAAACAAACTTAAAAAACTATTACTTTGCATTATAACTAATATTCAATAGTATTGGAAGAATATAGTGATGCAAATTGAATCACCTGGTCAAATGAACTTAAATCCACGAGTGAATATGTATTTACTCTTGGTGGAGGAGCAGTCTCTTGGAAATCTTCCAAACAGAGATGTATTGCTCGCTCTACTATGAAATCTGAGTTTATCACTCTAGATAAGACCGGTAAAGAAGTTGAATGACTCTAAAATTTCTTGAAAGATTTTTTGGCCTAAACCTTTTAGCTCCAGTATGCATACACTGTGAGAGTTAATTTGCAATAGGTAGGGCATGGAGCATGATGTATACTGGAAAGCCTCGTCATATATGCCGTAGACATAATATCGTTAGAGAATTACTCTCTAGTGGAATTATCATAATTGACTATGTAAAGTCAAAGGATAATGTGTCGGATCCACTTATAAAAGACCTAACTAGAGAGGGAGTTGATAGATTATCAAAGGGAATGGGACTATGGCCAAGAACAAGTCATTGTGGCGTTAACTCTACCTAGAAGATTGGAGATCCCAAGATCTAGGTTCAAGAAGATCAAATAAAGTCATTGATGACGGTTCAACATTGTCAAAATATTTTTTATGGTCCATTCTCATGATAAGACAATGTTCAGTAACAAGGATAAAGGCATTAGGACTTTTTAATGATTTCTAAGTTTGATACAAGGTATATCAAATGGTGTATCTACAAGATAACACATTTAAAAATCACTTATGTAAGTGTGAAGTGTAAGCCGCTTCAAGGAGAATCCGGTAAGGCCAGTTCTCTACGCATTTATAAATCAAGACGTGTTCATGGATGAAACGAACAAAACAATGAGAACCAAAAACAGTCAAGGGTTGATTGTGTGACTTATGTTGTCTAGGTATACACCAAAGCTCGACGGTTCAAAGATATCAAATCTACAGATTGATCGAGTATATCTGATATATGTTCATTATGGAAAGTTCAAAGGGAAACCCACTTATCCAGAGGCAATCAATCCTTAATTACGAATCACACAGTTTTTCATGCATATGTTTTAACAATAGTCATTCCCTATTCATGTGGGGGATTGTTGGGTTTTAAAGGTGTGAACAGGAAATGAACGGTTGTGACTCTCCTAAAGAGTTGTGACTATGTCGAAGGGTTGTGACCTTTATGAAAGGTTGTGTTCTTTCTAAAGGGTTGTGACCGTTTGAAAGGTTATGCCTTTTCCAAAGTGTTGTGACCTTTCTAAAAAGTTGTCTTCTTTCTGAAAGGTTGTCTTCTTTCCAAAGGGTTGTGACCTTTACCCTTTGTTGGCTATAAATAGAGAAGTTTTCTCTCATTTTTCTGCACTGAATTCTTCCCTTCTTTTGCATACATTTCTTACAAAACAAAATTGATCGATCGTGTCTATGTGTGTGATTCGTTGCTGTCATTTTGAGTTCGTTGATATTATTGAAGTTTGAGGTACCACTACTTCTTTAATGGTTAATCTGTTTTATCTTGGGAGAAATTAATCTGCAACCTCGGGTACTTGAGGGGATTAAATTTCTTAAGAACACATAGTGGATTCTGTGGACTCGGATAGTTCTTTGTTTTTCTTTTCATCTTTTATTATTTCTTGTTTACTAATCTGAATACAGGAGATAACACAAACTAGCTAGTTATTCAATATGTTATAAGAACTAATTGATCGAGTTTCAATATAAGAGTAGCATAATAAGTTTTTATTTGAAGTTGAGATTTTCATGTGAATTATATGTGTTGACTTATAGCCATTTTCATCATCCTGGACCCTACACAAAATAATTATTTAAACTTGATATAAAATATATATTAGGTATGCTTTAATCTTTTTTGATTTATTTTTATTAAATTTAAATCTTACCTAGTTATTTGAGCACTGTTATAAATTTATATAAGTCTTTGCTTTTTATTTTTATAAGAAGAAACATGAAATCAATTCGGTAAAAGTCAATTGCTCAGCAAACTGTTTTTTTTCTTAAATCACTGACATCCCTAAATTTACACACCTACTCTATCTAATATCTCAGCCTATTTTAACTCTATATTTTTATTATTATTATTTTGAAATAAATCTTGTGAATTCTATAAATTTAATTCAAGTGGGTCACATGAATTAGAAAAAGTACGACTGTTTATTAATGTTAAATAAATGGTGTTATTTACCATAATTTAAATCTATTTTTCTCCCATATTGTGACCACTTTGATTTATTAAATAAAATTAAATAGTTGTATTGATTATAGGACTTAGGAGTAATAGTTTCGAGGTTCAAATACTAAGAATCTTTTTAATCCATCTTTTTTTCTGCCGATTTAAAAATACAACTAGATGAAAGTAAAATGCAAGGATCAAGAGTTGACTAATTAATGAAGTAAGAGATAATGGTAAAAATAATAATACTAGATGTATTATTTTCTTTCTAGCTTTTTACTTGAACTATTACATAATGCGTTTTCTATCAAATCTATCATCAATCATATTTATCAAAACACAACTCGAAACTAATGAGTTAGATATGGTCATGTGGATAAAATTTTATGAGTAAATTAAGTTGCCACACATTTTGTTTGCCGATTGTATTAAAATACTTGGTCTAATCAGATTTGAATTCAACATGTATTTTGATAAATAATTGGTGAGATAGTTCAAATAAGAAATACAGACAAACACCTGATAGTTCAGGTACAAAATTCACAAATAAAGATACTTCAAATATATTTTTTATCATCAATTCCTATATTTGGTAATGAAATAATCGTGTATCTAGGGGCGGAGTATACTTAGGGTCAGGATGAACCCCATTAAAATGAAAAATTATATTATTTATATATAGATAAAATTATTTTTTTAATGTATATATAGACATATAGAAGTTGAACTTCCTTCGACTCGATAGCGTACTTACTGCTTCAAATTTTAAATCTCCATAATAAAAATCTTAGCTCCGCTACTGAGCATATCACATGCACCCTTGAATAGAAAATGCAGTAGAATTTTTAATATTATGAAGAAATACCTCTAAAAATACTCACACCCGTAGCACACAAAATCACACTTGAATTAGTTTCTCTCTCTACAAAATATGATGGGGTTCTTCTATAACCATTTATTTCTAGTCATTTTCATACTTCTCATGGTTGCAACCAACAAAGGTACGTACCCTTTTGAAATTATGAATACATGATTTAATATTAATAATTTTTCACATATATATTATGTTCTATGTCAAATTGGACTTGACTTTAATATCATGTTGAATTAAGATTTGACCTTAGTTCACACCTTAAAAGATGATTAAAAAGGAGAAGAATTATCCAAATCTTATTAAAAATTCATAGTTCTCGTCTTTCAGCGATGCGTAACTCATTCCATTCATCAATATATATTACATGAACCTCTTCATCTAAAAAGAAGCTAATTATTTGTTATATATTATTTTAATTTGTGTCAATTAGTTTTGAAACTTATGATAATGAGCAGAGATGTGTGTTAAGGCAATAAATTGGTGCCAAGTTCCTAGCCAACATATAGCCCTATGTCCAGATTTTTGCAACGATGTTTGTCGTTACTATGAAGGCGGTGTCAGTGGGGAATGCTTTGGCTATCAGTGTTATTGCACCATTGCTTCTTAAGACATGTAGGAGGCTTACACGACGGTCTATTAGATCAGTTGGTCGAGCGCCCCCTATCAAATGATTGTCATGTTAATTAAAAGCAGAAACAAGTTGTTAGATTTATTTAATTTCTCTATTTACATTCCATATATGTTCTTTAGTTTTATAAGTCAAATTGATAATACATAAAATCGAACAAAATCGATCGATGGTGTGAAACTTTTTAGAGAAATTGTGTAGGTAGCTCGACCAGAAATAAATAATAATATTATACCTTTATAACAACATTTTTTATATTGTTTTTTTCCAATAATTAATATCACGACTAACGATTTGACAAAGTGAATACGAAGATTGTGGAGTGACAATGTAGGGCCCGTCTTAGTACCTTTTCTCATTTACAGATCTGTTTATTATCAGTTTTGGATACGCACAAACAAAAAAGTAGTTGGAAGTGTGCTTTGGTATTCTTAAATACTCATATGATTTGGATGGAAGACAATTTATTAATATATATACAAGTCTATAAAGTGATGAGTCATGTATATATAGAATTTAATTAGTTCGAAAGGGAGATGGTTAGGTAGAAGCATATTATTAATTCTATATTGGTAAAAGTATAAAAAAAAAACATGCATATTATAAGATGTAAAAATATTTTCAATAATCTAAGGCCTCTTAAAGACAAATCGTGTTAACTCAACTAAAGCAATTAATACCATATTATGTTAAAAGTATTTTCAATTTACTAATCTCACATAAAGTGCCTCCCAAACAGTAAACATGTTTATATTTTTCAAATAATTAAGTTACAAATCTATACTCAAATAATAAAATAGCAAAATTTTCACCTTGTAATTTCCTCCTCAATTTTCCCTTCTCCTACACCTAACTTTAAAAAAAAAAAAAAAAGTCGAATTTGGGAGTACGATAGTGTGTACACAAATCTTACATCTATCTTGTAAAGACAATTAATAGAGAAAACAAAAAACATACACATACTTCAACACATCATATGGATATAGGATTTCAAATCTAGAGAGAATAAATTTTATTCTCTTGCATATATTATAATTTCTTTCTCCCGACGGCTAAGCTAAATTACAAAGGAGAACAGGTAGCCGCCAAATATGTGCCACGTGTTTGTTAGCTGAAGCAACATGATAGAACTATATTGGATAGGCAAGTTGATGCAAAAGTAAAATTACAAAGTTACAGTACACAAGTCCTCTGGTTGTCAGATCCAGATCCACATTTTACAAGTTAATTCAAGAGATAATGGAAATAAACACAGTTGATCAATTTCTTATTCGCAAGTTTCACACACGAACAATTGATTATTTTCCTTCTCTTTCCCTAACTGAACTATCACCATCTATGTATCATTCTTAATAGCTTTTTTGCGAGTTCCACACATAAACAATTTATTCTCCTTTTCTTTTCCAACTTGAACTATCACTATGTATTATAAAGGAAATAGTAATGTTTTTTATTTTCTTTTGGATGGCGCTGGACAGGTCAATTAATGCCTAAGACTAAGAGTCGAAGTGATGCACGGTGTTGCTTTTTCATTATTTTGAATAATGTCTTGGTAAAATTTGACAAACAGATCACTAGGAGTAACAACAATGTAAAAAACAGAGAAAACCGGGTAGAAGGGTACCAGTTCTGCATTCTTTAGTAACATTCAATATTTATCGCAGAAAAAATTGCTCTAGTTTTCCCCAATAGTTATCCTTGGCATGCTTCATATCAGCTAAACAATATTAGCTATAACAAAAGTTCAAGCTTAACAAGATTCTTTGCACAAAATCACAAAGAACTCTTCTGTTCCTGGACTTTGAAGATATGAATCACAAGCATCAAGGAAAAAGAAAGACACGAGCATATAATGTAAAATGTCATGGTCGTCTATTTGGTAACATAAAGACACTTGATCACAAGACAATTTTTGGAAATATGTCGTCAGTTCTTACTAACAGACAACAAAAGAACAATAAAAATAAGAGCAACAACAACACGAATAAAATCATATTCAGAAATGTCGGTTCTTGCTCATATAGACTAACCTAAGTCAAAGTAGTAACTGACTCATAATTCTTCCGAACAAAATCTTCAAAATGATGCAATTCTCTTGCAAAGTTGTGATCTTTTTACTCCCAGGTTAATTCAAGAGATCATGGAAAAAACATACTTGAACTATCACTTTTTCATGATTTTCATATGTGAAGAATTCTTTGTTCTCTTTTTCTTTTATTATCTGAACTATCACCATCTATGTATCATTCTTAATAACTTTTTTCGCGAGCTTCAGCTGTGAACAATTGGCTATTCTCTTTCTTTCCCTACATGAACTATCACCATATATGTATTATAACAGAAATAGTAACACTTTTTATGTTCTTTTGAATAGCGTTGCACATGTCAATTAATACCTGAGACTCGTAGTCGAAGTGATGGCCTAATAGACCAGAAAAGAGTGACAGGAACGTAGAAAACAGAGAGAACCAGAGGGTAGTTTTTTTATCGTAACTACTATGCAAAAGAACTAACGTATAATAATGTCTTAATTTGAATAGTTCATAAATTGTAAGTCATGCTTTCATCTAGGAATGATATCGCCACCTAAAATGACAACTTACTAAGAGCAAAACCTGGTGAACTCCACACCAAACCTCTTTTCATTATTACGCATACCTCCTTAAATTGATGGTGTAATATGCCACAAATACAATAAATATTACAGTTGAAAATAAAATGACAAAAATGAATAAATAAATCTTTAGGCTGAGGTGTGGATATCTCGCTCTCTTTAAGGATATTCAAGTCCATTAAGGCATAATCTACACCGATCCAGCAGTAATACTCTTGACTTCTCCCCTCCAGGATACAAGAGCCCAACAGTATCGTATAACTCAAACAACTCCGGATTAGTTGTAGAGTCCAAAGCTCTACAAAAGAACGCCTTCCTTCAATATATAAATATTCTCTTTTGTATATAGTGAATAGAGTTGAAGACTTAGAATGTTATTCATTGTCTCAACTCTCTCTTTCACTACAACATTAATCTCAATATAAACACAAGAAAATACTACTCATCTTTTTCACTCTATATTTTCCTGTACTTATCTTGTTTTTTCTTATATAACAACACAAAGGAAGACCATACTATTTATAGGTGATGAATTCTTCCTTGCAATGAATAGAAAGATAATAGGTAGTAAATTTGTCAAATGAATGACTCAAATGTTACCTAAGTTACAAGATTTAAAGATAGAATAATGGATGAAATGAAGAGTTGGTGGTTACATAATGACCACTTTCTTCCACAATTGATGAGAGTAAAGAGGCACAAATGTAATGTCCATCAATAGACATAACATAATATATAATGTGACATATAATATATTTTTATTAATATTAAAATGTCACACCAACAGTTTCAATAACAAATTTTCACCAATTTGAAATAATAATAGGTTTAAACTAAATGTATATTTTTGAAATTGTAAAACCCCATGCAGCTATGAACTTTGGATGGTTTCTTTTCCCCAATTCGAAATAACATTAGGTTTAAACTGAAGGTATCAATTAAAAGTAACAAATACAACATTGTACAGACACAATGATTCATTAGAAGGAGAAAACACAATGGAGACATCTTAACACAGCAGAGACAAAGGTATACCTTTTTGCTTGTTCGTAAAAGAGGACTTTTGAAGAGTTGATTTGAGTTGAATGAATGTGTTGGTTTCCCATGGAAATAAAGAAGCTTTCCAGAACCATAAAACACGTGGAAGTCAAAAACTTGCTGCAACTGAAGACGACACCCTTTAGGATGACTACAAGGGGAATGACGGATTTGCCCCTGGATGTCTGGAAAAACTACAAGGGAAAATGACGGGTTTGCCCTTGGAATGTCTGAAAAAACACTCCCATATTAAGAATGAAGCAAGCATGACCGATTGATATGCAAATTATTTTAGAAAGGACAGTTATTGATATGTAAAAATATCACAGCTCAAGAAGGGCCTAGCCATCATCAGTTACATTTTCCGGATTACTAAGTGACTAAAATCTATTGCAGGAAACAACTAATTAGTGACAAGAAAACATTGTATGGCATACCTTAGATATAACAACTTGAAGCTCTGAGAAGCTGTCTTCCGAGGACAAGTTATAAAGAGGCTCATTTTTCCCATAAAGCTAATGGAAAACTATATGCATATCGGAAGCATATCAGAATCTTACTGCTTACATAAATAATAAATAACCAATAATGTTTATGCTATAATACATAAACCTACTGAAATTTAACTCAGGAATTACCTCTTAAAACATGAGCAGATACCTTCAAGCAAATCCACTAGTTAGACAGACCTTCAAGCAAATCCATAAGAGAGACATCAGTTTTGCAGTCTTCTACAACGATCCCAAGTTCACATTCGAACTCTCGCAATACTTGAGTGGGCAAGTATGAATAGAAACCTTCAATCGTTTTTTAGGTTAGGAGAATCCCTATTTATAGAGATATATTCCCAATCCAAAGAGGAGAACAAAACACAGTCAATATTTTTTTTCAGAAGAACACACCTATTTTCTTTTAAAAGCAAACACACGCCTGACTCTCATTTTCCTCTTAGAAATAGGATTCTGAGTTCTAGGTATATATGGGCATTGTAGGGACCACAAAATTAATCACGGATGCTTCCTACTATGGAAATAATTTCAAGTAATTAATTTGAATTATTCTTACCATAATAAATTATAAAATCATTCCACTAGAAATTCATAATTGCACTCATCTATTTATATTTTGAAATTCCCTATTCAACAATTATGTAATTCTCAATGTTAAAATTACAGATACTAATCAATAAATTAAATTATTGATGAATTTAATTCAATGATTAATTTCTTTTAGAGTACTGCTTAACTTATTTCATGTGTCAGATTCAAAAATTCACTTGCAATGTTTGACACGATGGAAACTTATAAGCTTCTCGAAAAGGCATACCATCATTCTCTATATCGAGACATGGATTCCATCAACTAACTTATTATTTCATCAATATATATTATAATCATCCAATCTACCAGGCATAATGACTCATCTCAAAATCTCACCTTTTAATAAATCAAAACGATAATTAATATATACATATCATAATAGTTATATCAGGATTAAGAATATAAGTACAATTCTAAAGAAACTATCTCTACTCGGTCTCGCTTAATACATACAAAATGCACTAGCACAAGAAGTTGGAACTATACATTTCTCGTAATCAAGATAAATTATATATAATCTTATGATACTATTGTACCGATGACATATCCAATTTCCATCATCTTAGATTGTGAACAAAATCCTTTATACTTATAAGAACCGATGATTTAATATACACTAAATCATCTACTATATAAATGTCATGCCCTGAGGCTACCCCCTGGACACAACACGGGACCTAGGATTACGAGTGACCACAAGATATAATAATGAGCATACTAAAGATAAACTAAACAATAAAACTGTGCGGAAGCTAAATCATAGTAAAACTGAAGTGATGGGGAATACCCAAATACTAAATCTGAATATATGAAAAATGTGAGTTCGAGTACAAATGGAAAATCAAACTCTAACACTATAGCTGAATCTAACTATGTCTGAAATAAAGTCTCTACTGACTAGAAATGTTAAGACATGCCCCAGCCAGATCTAGCAAAACAGAAACTAAAGCTAAAAGCGATAAAGATAGTCATGTCATTAGCCCTCGAAGAATGAGGACTCACCACTGATGCTGCTGAACTGAAGATCGGGAACCAATCTATGAGTGATCTAACTGCTAAGGACCTAAACCTATATCACGAGAAGATGTAGCACAAAGTATGCGTCAGTACTTGAAAGGTATTGAGCATGCAGGATAGAATAAAGCTAAACAACAATCATAACTGAACAAAGCATAACAACTGAGCAATGATATGATATAAGCATGATACTAAATTGAGAATACTGAACATGAAATACTGAATGCAATGACCAAGTTTATAACATGCTGAGACTGAGTACTGAATTATACTGATAACATGGTCAATGCAATAGAGTCTGACTGAACTGTAAGGGAGCTAATAATAACCGACATAAAACCACATGAGCTAAATGTGGAGTCTAATGTATACGCCCCATCGAGAGGACCCAATATACCCTTCCAGAGGTATAGAGGCATATTGGCGTGATCACTAAAATAATGCCCATAAAGGGGAATTACAACCTATGGGGCATGTAGTTCTGGGATTTGAGGGTGACTAGCACTAGTCCACTCGGTATTAAGCTACCCATAAGAATAAGCAAGTAACACTTTATGACTATCGTGATGTAATACTGGATAGCTCAAAACTAACATTCAAACTGAAAATGTAACATTTATATACTGATAATAATGCATTTGAAAACTCAGGCATGTTTATATGTAACTGTAATAACTGACCTAGCATATGTAATTCATGAACAAAAGGAACTACATAGCTAGGGTTCTGAATTTATGCATGAATCTGGGCAAAACAATACTATAATGTGATAATATGATTTGGATCGTTCTAACAACTGAAAACCCAACAATTCTAACTTTCATGAAACCCTAAATCTACATAATATTAAGGGGATCAAGATTCTGACTGAAATCTAGGGACCTAATGGGTGAAAGGAACCCACTAGTGAAATCCCACATACCAGGTGACGAATTTCATAGAGAAATCTTTCGATTTTGGGGCTGGATCTGGTGGAACCTTGCTGCGTTCTTGAACTAGGGTTCGGTCGCCTCTTTCTTCTCTCTACGCTCTAAGTTTCTAAGTTTTGATGAAAGATCTGACTTAAGTAAATTCTAGTTAAGTTTCTAAGCTAAAATTGACAAAAACCACGTAGTTTAGGGTTTAAATAATGTAGTTTAGGTTCCCAACGAATAGGGGAAAAGATCAAAATAACCCTACTTAAAAATCTGACAGGGCTAGCCACGGTCACTCTCACAAATCGTGAAAGAGACCACGGACCGTGGAGCTGGTCGTGATCTTGGTCCAGTAGCTGGTGGTTTCTGCGGTCTTGTCCACAAGCCCCTACCACGGCCCGTATGGAGGACCACGAACCGCGAAGGTCCCCGTGGTCCTCACTTGGGCTGAGGTCTGGAGGCCTACGGGATAGCTTTCACAGATCCTACCATAGCCATATGGAGGACCACGGACCGTGAAGGTCCTCGTGGTCCTCACTTAGGCTTGGGAGGTTTGAGGCTAGGATAGAGGGCCCACTGGTTCTGACTATACAGACGCCACAAAAGTCCGTTGTCAAGACCATGGCCTATGGAGGGTCCCGTGGTCTGATGTATGAGCTTGGTAGAGTTTAACTCCAGACTACGGGCAAGTCAACGGACCGTGGACCTTATCACGGTCCGTGAACCCTACCGTGGTTCACTGCTTCAAGTGAATTTCTGCAAAAAAAATTCTAGGTTCTGGTTTTTGAGGTGTTACGAATCTCCCCCTTAGGAACATTCATCCTTGAATGAAGATTGATCTAGCTGAAATGGAGGGACTGAGCTGCACCCTACCACAAAGTTTCAATAAACTGATTTCTGATTGAACTAAGTTCCAAGAACACGCAAATATGCTGAAAATGTAACTACAAACTAAAGGAACAAGATGCTAAGACTGAAACTGCGTATGAATGACTGAAAAACTGAAGAGGAACTATTACCTCAAGCTGGAATGGAATTGGAAGGAAAGTGGTGAGGATACTTGGCTTTCATGGTTACTTCTGCTTGACAATTAACTCTCTCTACAGAATGACTCCTCCACAACCTTCGAACCTGACGATCAAAGATTTCAACTGGTACCTCTTCATAAGTGAGACTATCCTTCACAGCCACACTTTCCAAAGGCACAATAGCCGCTAGGTCTCCCACACACTTCTTCAACAACGAAATGTGGGAAACCGGATAGAGTGCTGCTAGTTCTGTTGGCAACTCCAACTCATAAGCCACTTTACCAATCCTTTTCAAGATCTTGTAAGAGACTACATATCTAGGACTGAGCTTCCCTTGCTTGTCAAATCTCATCACCCATTTCATAGGCGACATTTTCAAGAAAACTCAATCATCAACTTGGAACTCTATTTCCCTTCCCCTTACATCTACATAAGACTTCTGGTGACTCTGGGCTGTCTTAAGTCTATCCTTGATGAGTTTCACTTTCTCCATAGCATCATGAACTAAATCTGGTCCTATCAAGACTGCTTCACCTACTTCAAACCAACCAACTAGAGATCTACATCTACGCCCATACAATGCCTCATAAAGGGCTATCTGAATGCTGGAATGGTAACAATTATTGTAGGCGAAATCTATAAGAGGAAGGTGATCATCCCAACTACCCTTGAAATCGATCACACAAACTCTCAACATGTCCTCTAATGTCTGAATGGTACGCTTTTCCTGACTATCCGTCTGCGGATGAAATGTTGTGCTAAGGTTAACCTGAGTACCAAGACCTTTCTGAAATGACATCCAGAAATAAGAGGTAAACTGAGGACCTTTATCTGAGATGATAGATAAAGGAACCTCATGCAACCTAACTATCTCATTAATGTAAAGCTTGGCGTAGTCCTCCGCCAAATCTGTAGTCTTGACCGCCAAAAAGCATGAAGACTTAGTAACTCTATCAACTATCACCTAAATGGAGTCATGTTGTCTGCAAGTACTAGGTAAACCTATGATGAAATCCATGTTGATCACTTCCCACTTCCAAGTAGGAATGTCGATCTCTTAAGTCATAAATCCTAGTTTCTGATGTTCTACCTTGACTTGCTGGCAATTGGGGCACTTGGACACAAAATCTAATATATTCCGTTTCATACTATTCCACTAATAAACTTCCTGTAGATCACGGTACATCTTAGTGGTGACTGGATGAATAGAATATCTGGAGTTATGGCTTTTGCAAGAATATGTTGTCTCAACTCACCCACCTTAGGAACACATATTCGACCCTGATAGCGAAGCATACTATCTCCCCCTTGGGAGAAAACCTCAACTTTCTGCTAATGGACTGCACCCTTAAGTTTAAGCAATATCGGATCACTGCCTTGCTTTCCTTAACCTCTACTACCAGCGAAGATTTTGACCCATTCTGAACTATTACACCACCATCTGATATGCTCATAAGACAAACTCCTAATCAAGCAAGTCTATGAACATCCCTTGCTAATTCCTTTCTTTCTTCCTCAATATGTGCTATACTACCCATAGATAGTCTACTAAGAGCATCTGCTACTACATTAGCCTTACCAGGATGGTAATACACACTCATATCATAATCCTTGAGGAATTCAAGCCATCTCATCTGGCGAAGATTCAACTCTTTCTGGGTGAACACATACTGAAGGCTCTTGTGGTCTATGAGCACATCTACGTGAACACAATATAAATAATTCCTCCAAATCTTAAGCGCAAACACCATTGCTGCAAGCTCGAGGTCATGAGTTGGATAGTTCTTCTCATGCACCTTTAGCTGTCTAGATGCATAAGTTATAACCTTACCTCGCTGCATTAATACACACTCTAGGCTGACTCTGGAAGCATCACAATATATAGCATAACTATAGTCAACCTAGTTTTCAATTCTGCAAAGTTCTTCTCACAATCACCTGACCACTAAAATTTGACTTTCTTGTGAGTCAACTTAGTCAATGGAGAGGCTATGGATGAAAACCCTTCCACAAACCTTCTGTAATAACCTGCTAGACCCAAGAAACTACTGATATATGTAGGAGAGACAGGTCTGGGCCATAGTTTCACTGCTTTTATCTTCTGAAAATCAACTCGAATCCTTTTGTTGGACACAATATGCCCAAGGAAAGCAACTTCTTGCAACCAAAACTCACATTTACTAAAGTTAGCGAATAACTGGCGATCTTTGAGAGTTTACAGAACAACCCTCAAATGATTCACATGTTCGTTCTCATTCCTAGAGTAAATGAGAATATCATCAATAAAGACGATAACAAACAAGTCCAAATACTGCTTGAACACTTTGTTCATCAAATCCATGAAAGTTATAGGAGCATTGGTTAGTCCAAATGACATAACTACAAATTCATAATGACCATACCGAGTTCTGAAGGCTGTCTTCAGAATGTCACTATCTTTGACTTTGAGCTGATGATAACCCAATGTGAGGTCTATCTTTGAGAAATGACTAGCACCCTGAAGTTGGTCAAACAAGTTATCAACCCTGGGGATGGGATACTTATTCCTGATTGTGACTTTGTTCAACTACTTATAATTGATCCACATCTTGAGAGAATCATCTTTCTTCTTCACGAACAACACTGGTGTACCCCATGAAGAGATACTGGTCTAATGAAGCCCTTATCTAAAAGGTCTTTCAACTGCTCTTTCAACTCCTTAAGCTCTGTTGTAGCCATTCTGTAAGGAGGAATAGAAATGGGCTGGGCATTTGAAAGGATATCAATTCCAAAGTCGATTTCCCTTTCAGGAGGAACCCCGGGAAGATCTTCTACAACACTTCTGAAAACTGATTGACTACGAGAACTAACTCAAGATTTGGGTTTTTGGAGCTTAAATCCTTAACCCGAACTAGATGATAGAGATACCCCTTAGAAATCATCTTTCTGGCCTTAAGGTAAGAAATGAATCGACCCATAGGCGCTAAGCTACTACCCTTCCATTCTAGGATTGGTTCGTCTAGAAACTGAAAATGAACAATCCTAGTTCTACAATCGACTGAGGCATAACAGAAATGTAACTAATCCATGCCTAAAATGATATCAAAGTCTACCATTTCTAACTCTACAAGATCTGCTGAGGTGACTTTCTGGGAGACTGTGACAGGGAAATTTCTGTATACCCGTTTAGCTATAACTAGTTCATCGACTAGAGTAGAGACTGAGAAAGGTTCTGAGAGAGTTTCTTGACTAACATCAAACTTGACTTCTATAAAAGGAGTTACAAAGGAAAGAGTAGCCCCTGGTTCTAACAATGTATAAACATCAAGGTCAAGGACTCGTAACACACCAGTGACTACATCAGGACAATCTTTCTGATCCTGGCGAGCCTGGAGAGAATACAACTTGTTTTGGCGCTGACCGCCACCTGTACCTAATGAATTACCCTGCTCTGTCGGGTAACCTGTGTGTGCTGCTGAAGTTGTGAACTGAGCTCTACCATTGTTACCCCCTTGACCTTGCTTAGAAGGACAACCCTTTAACCTGTGACCAGACTGACCACACCCAAAGCATCCTTCCTTTCCTGCGAGACAATCACCTGGATGATTCTTACCACACTTCTAACAAGTTGGGTAGGTTCTGGTGCATGAAACACTACCTTGAGTCTTAGAGCCTGGCACCTTACCTTTTTGATCAATACGAAACTTGAAGGTTGGAACACTAGCTGATGAAGGTGCTGGAGTTGAAGATTTCTAGTGATACTTTAAGTGATTTCCACCACCTAATTTCTGTTAAGAATAGTCATAGTTGCCTGTCGTAGCTTTCTTATTCTCCTTGGCCTATTCCTTAAGCTTATAACGCTTAACCTGCTGAGCATGAGTCAAGAGCCTACAGATGTTCATATCTTCAAGTAACATGGCATTCGTACATTTTGTCTTTACTAAATCGAATACCCCATACATGAACTTGTTCATTTGAGCCTTGGAATCAGCAACCATATGAGAAGCATCCCTGGGTGAACTTGAGTCCATACACTTAGACCGTCATCGAACCCTACCTCAAATTCATAAACTCCTAAGTTTTTGCCTCCCTCAACTCTCTTGGGAAGAACCTGTCTAGAAAAGTCTCACTAAAGCATTCCCAAAGTGATAGGAGTGGCATTTGTATCCCTATTCTCTTTCCACTGAATGTACTAGATATGAGTTATATCCTTTAGCGGGTAAGATGCCAACTCAACCCGATCATTCCCAGTTACCTGCATCACTCCAAAAACCTTCTTGACCTCATCAATGAAGCTTTGAGGATCCTCACTAGTCTGTAATCCTAAGAACTCAGACGGATTCATCCTAATGAAATCACGAACTCTAGCTGTAGCTGACCCAACATTAGCATTTACCAGAATTGGAACCCGCTGATTGTTCTGGTTGGTCACACTCTGAGCCAACAACTAGATAGCATTCCAAAATTTAGCATTCAAAACTTTCTGATCTGGGACTGGAGGAGTTGTACTAATATTGCATGTGTTTGCACCCCTTTCATAAGCTCTACGAGGAGGCATGATCTGAAATGCAAAACGACGAGTCAGAACGAGGAATTAGATCATACCTTATGCAGGATAAGAGTAACAAAGAAATTGATGATTTTCCTAAATCACTTCGTAGCCTCCCTCTCATTAGATGTGGTGCACTTCACACCTATGAAAATGACTCTAGTTAGTGTGGCTTTTCAAACATCCTAGGACTCTTAAACCTAAAGCTCTCAAACCAAGTTTTTCATGTCTCGAGGCTACCCCCAAGATACAACACGGGACCTAGGACCACGAGTGACCCTAAGCTAACCCTGTTGGCATAATCATGAGCATACTAAAGATAAACAGAGTAATAAAACTGTGTGAAATATAAATCATAGTAAAACTGAAGTGATATGGAATACCCATATACTAAATCTTAATATATGAAAACTGTGAGCTTGAATACAAATTGAAAATCAAACTTTAACACTACAGCTGAATCTAACTATGTTTGAAATAAAGCCTCTACTGACTAGAAATAGTGGGACATGCCCCAGCTAGATCTAGAAAAACTGAAACTAAAGCTAAAAGCGATAAAGATAGTAGTGTCATTAGTCCTTGAAGAATGAGGACTCACCACTGATGTTGCCAAACTGAAGATCGGGAACCGATCTAAATGTGATCTAATTGCTGAGGACCTGAACCTACATCACGAGAAGATGTAGCGCAGAGTATACGTAAGTACTTGAAAGGTACTGAGCATGTAGGATATAATAAAGCTGAAAAACAATCATAACTGAACAAAGCATAACAACTGAGCAATGATATAATATAAGTATGTTGCTAAACTGAGAATACTGAACATGAAATACTGAATGCAATGACCAAGTTTATAACATGTTAAGACTGAGTATTGAATTATACTAATAACATGGTCAATGCAATAGAGTCTGACTGAACTGTAAGGGAGCTACTCATAACCGACATGAAACCACATGAGCTAAATGTGGAGTCCTATATATACACCCTATCGAGAGGACCCAATATACCCTGCCAGAGGTATAGAGGCATGTTGGCGTTATCACTAAAATGATGCCCACAGAGGGAACTTACAACCTACGGGGAACGTAGTAATGGGACTCGAGGGTGACTGACCCTAGTCCACTTGGTATTAAGCTTCCCATAAGGTTAAGTAACAAAGCCATGATGTAATACTAGATAGCTCAAAATTGACATGCAAACAAAGAATGCAACATTTATATATTGATAATAATGCACTCAAACACTGAGGCATGTTTATATGTAACTGAAATTACTGACCTAACATATGTAATTCATGAACTAAATGAACTACATAGTTAGGGTTCTGATTTTATGCATGAATCTGGGTAAAACAATACTATAACGTGATAATATGATTTGGATTGTTCTAACAACCGAAAACCCAACAATTCTAACATTCAAGAAACCTTAAATCTACATAATATTAAGGGGATCAAGATTCTGACTGAAATATAAGGACCCAATAGGTGAAAGGAACTCACTAGTGAAATCCCACATATATGGTGACAAATTCCCTATAGAAATCTTTCAATTTCAGGGCTGGAACTAGTGGAACCTTGTTGTGTTCTTGAACTAGGGTTCAGTCATCTCTTTCTTCTATCTACACTCTAAGTTTCTATGTTTTGATGAAAGATCTAACTTAGGCAAGTTCTAGTTATGTTTCTAAGCTAAAACGGACAAAAACCATGTAGTTTAGGGTTTAAACGATGTAGTTAGGTGCCCAACGAATAGTGGAAAACACCAAAATAACCCTACTTAAAAATCTAATAGGGTTGGCCACGACCACTCTCACGAACCGTGAAAGGGACCACAAACCGTGGAGCTGGTCGTGGTCTTGGTCCAGTAGCTAGTGGTTTCTAGGGTCTTTTTCTCGATCTCCTACCTCAGCCCGTGTGGAGGACCACGGACCGTGAAGGTCCCCGTGGTCCTCACTTGGGCTGAGGTCTGGAGGCTCAGGTTTGGGGGCTTACTGGATAGCCTTAATGAATCCTACCACGGCCCATATGGAGGACCACGAACCATGAAGGTCCTCGTGGTCCTCACTTAGGCTTGGGGGGTTTGCGGCTAGGATAGGGGGCCACTGGTTCTAACTATACGACGCCACCACGGTCCATCATCACGACCACGGCCCATTGAGGGTTCATCATCTGGGTTTGGTGGAGTTTAACTCCAGACTATTGGGAGGTCAACGGACCGTGGACCCTACCACGGTCTGTGAACCCTACCATGGTTCACTGCTTCAAGTGAATTTTCGCAAAAACTTTTCTAGGTTCTGGTTTTCAAGGTGTTACAATAAATAAATAGACACCATAAACGAATATATGATCTATTAAAACTGAATAAATAAATATTATATCTAACCATATGGTTAATAGTATATATCTCAATAATCTCTCACTTAGACTTTTAACCATCACGATTATTATAATGTACGATATCTAAATGCATGATTAATAGTATATACCCTAAAAATTTCACACTTAGATGTTTAATCTAGAGTAATTTTACAATACTATGCCTAAACACATAATTAATAGTATATACCCTCACAATCTACCACTTAGACTCTTAACTATGAATTTACAACTTTCACATGCATTCATTTATTTCTTATTGAAAGAATTTTACCAAGTTGTTTTCTCATGCAATTTCGCCTAGTAGTGCTTCATCATAACCAATAGATTTTGTACTAGATATAGAGGGACCTTATCATGAAACCCTACAAGAGTGTACTACTTTTCAAGAGCTCTATCATGAAAGTTCTCTCACACATACAAAACAAATCAATCTTCGTTACGATTTTCCTACTACTTGAGGTAGTAGTTTTCTTATGTATAGTAACTATAATGACTTGACCAAGATGAAGCGAACGATTTTTTATTAATAAGTTATAAATTGAACTATATACATAAGCAAACTAATAGAGTCCCTCCTACGGTGGAAACTATAACACCCTGACTTTTCAAAACGTCTAAATTAACTCGTACCTTTGTGGAAAGACAAAGAGGGTGAGTAATAAATTAATAAAAAATTGATTTGAAGGTCTACGAGTCTAGTTTCCAACGCATCAAACTATTTGTTCGTACAACTTCAGAATAGAGAGATATTTGCATTTTTGCGAGACTGCTCAAGCAGGCACGTAAGGTGGGTCTCCTAGGTTGGTGGAAGCTTATAAGATAGCATACTCTTCATTTTTATTCATTTCAACTCGTAAGAAACCCACAAAAATCAGAGAATTACTCTTCAAATCATCCTTTTGTGTTCATGATCTCTTCTTGGCTCCTTATCAAAAATTGCCCTACGTCGTGAGCTCATCCTTTTGGTATAATTTTCATGGTGAATTGAGCGGTGTAGCTTCGTGGAGGTTGTAGCAGCAGGCTTTTTTTAGTGTTTTGATTTACTCAAGTGTTCTAGGTATGTAAAGAAAGGTAGGAACCATCTTTTTAGCAATTTATGAATACCTTAGGTTTGGGATAGCAATTTACGATAGGAATCCATATCGATTGTCGAATTATCGTCCTAGTTTCCTTAGAGCATGGGAGTGATATAGTAGGGTAGTTAATATTGGTGATCTTGTAGATGTAATTGTGAGTGGTTGGCTGATTGAGTGGATAAAAACCCTCATTATAGGGACTCATAATCTGTTAAGAACGACCCTAAGTTAGGAACGACTTGGAAACTATATATATATATATATATATATATATATATATATATATATATATATATATTGTTTATAGCTAAATTGCTCACCTTTAGCTTATTCAATTGTTTCTTGTTAGCCTTGGGGCTATTGTGGTAAGCTATTGAGCTATGAACTACCTATGGGGGCTATGATGTTGTCTAATAGGACTATGTTATTGCCTAAGAAGGCTATGTGTTGCCCACGGGGCTATATTTATTCCAAAGAGTGTTGTGTGTTTCCTACATGGCTATTTTGACGCCAAAGAGGGCTATGTGTTGCCTACAGGGATATGTTGGTGCAAAAGAGGGCTACATGCAGCCCATAAAGCTATGATGTTGCCTAAAAGGGCTATGCGCTGCCTACAAGGCTATATCGTTACCAAAAAGGGCTATGTGCTGCCTACAAGGCTATATCATTACCAAAAAGGGCTATGTGACTTCTTACAAAGACAAAGGGCTACTGATAGGGTTATATAGATTGATTTGGCATCTTCTGGGCTTATGAGGGCCTACATAAGTGGTATGTTGTTTGTACCTACCAAGCTTATAGGGGCTTGGTTAGGTTGTTGTTTAATCATTTTTGTATTTTTTAGATTCAATAGTGGGTTAGCATATTTATCTAAATTTTGATTTCCTTACCTGATTGCTTTTGGTATATTATGATACTTTCTCATTTAACCTATAGCCTTTCACACTCTATACATTATTTTGTGCAGACACCCCATTTCCTGAGGACGCTGCATTCATATATGTGGTCCCGAGAGATGGCCCAGTAGACCTCCTCAGTAACAGGATTGACTCATATCTTATTGGCTAGCCCCTTTCCTATGGAGCTGCCAGAACTGGGAGGTTTGTTAGCTTTTATTGTATATATTTTTATGGGTAGGCTGGGGCTCTGTCCCACCAATCTTTACTACTCGTAGAGGCTTGCAAACTAGTGTGTGAGGAGTATAGCTACATTATGGCCATGCTGGCCTAGTTTGTTGATTTGCTGAAGCTTGTGAGTTGTTTGATGTATTGTTTTAATATATAGCTGCTTTTAATTTTTGTATAAAGATCATAGTGGCCTCGACGGCCCAATAAGGCCTTCTGTGCTATTTGGCTATTTCTTTATATAAACTCTTAGGAGTAACTGTTTCTTTTATAGATCTGTTGACAGGGGCCTTGTCAGCCGATGGCTTAGTTTTAAGCTGAGATATACTTGTTTGTTTTCTTGATTGCGTGTGGCTTTCATACGTTACTAGCAAATGGTTCAGTAGGGTCAACTCGAGTAAGTTTTGGCTTCAAGATTCAGTTGCGCCTCTTGAGTTTGGGGAGTGACAAACTTGGTATCAGAGCAATGTTGTATCCTAGGGAGTCTGCAGGCCATGTCTAATCGAGTCTTGTTTATAAATGTGTTGTACACCACATTCGATAAGCAAGAAGCTATTGGGCATGTTAGAATTACTTTTCTTTTTTTGCTCACTTCGTGCTATAGAACGGTGTCTTAAGAATTAAGGTTGCTGGCTTATAATTGATATTTTATGCAGATAGAGATGGTTGACACCAAACAGACAACAGCTAGCTAGGGGCTAGATACAACTGTAGGCGAGGGTACTGGCAAGGTGCCACAGGTGGAGGTAGTCCATTGTGAGACCCAGGGAGAGACATCTTCTCAGCCCCCTATAGCTTCTCCACCGCTTCAGGAGCCTCCTAGGGCTACAGGACCCCTGACTCCACCACCAGTACCATATCTAGTTCCTTCTATTCCATCTAACCAGGATTTCAAGAGTGCAGTATATATGTTAGCATAATTAGTAGCTGCACAGCGCCAGCTAGTTGCATCAGATATTTCCAGAGACCTTCTGAAGGGCCCGAAAGTTCAGAGTTTGTGAATTTCTTTCCTTGAATCCTCTATAGTTTACAGGGACAGATCGTATAGAGGACCCTCAAAGCATTGTTGATCAGCTTCATAGGATCTTCAGAGTCATGCATGCCTAAGCAACTAAGTCTGTTGAATTAGTAGCATTTCGATTGCGTGATCTTGCAGTATTGTGGTACGAAAGTTGGGAGAGATCTAGGGGAAAAGATACACCTCTACCCACTTGGGATAGCTTTACAGAAGCTTTCATAGATCACTATTTGCCTCGAGAGACTAGGGATGACCAGGTAGACCAGTTTATGAACCTCCTACAGGGTAGCATGAGTGTCCGAGAGTATGGACTGAGATTTGATTCATTGGCTAGATATGCACTAGCATTTATTAATACGATGCATAATAGGGTATGTAGTTTGTGGGAGGGCTTGACTCAGACTATATCGACGCTTGCTCTACCGCAGAACTAAATGATAATATGGATACCTCATGAATTTTTGCTTTTGCATAAGGAATAGAGGATCGCCGACATCTATAGTATATGAGTGAGAGAGTCGAGAGAGAGAGAGAGAGAGAGAAGAAGGCTAGGCCCACTAGTTCACCGAGAGATTTTCAGAGTGGTCCCAGAACTCGATATTCTAGTTGGTCACCTAGTCCTCCACTACAGCAGTTCCAGGGTAGTAGATTTGATTGTCAGGGATAGTCAGCCACAGGTGAGGGTTCATGAGCATCAGGCTCTCAGCAGTAGAGGGTTTCGGTCCAGGCTAGGATAGTACCGCCGCGTTGCACTATTTACAATAGAATGCATTTTGGGAAATGCAGGTAGGGTTCCATAGGTTTTTGTTCTTGTGGACAGTAGGGGCATGAGGGAGGAACTGCCCGACCATAGGTCAGGGTGGTATAGGTCAGTCGATCGGGTGAATAGTAGGTTCCTCCTCATCAACACAGTCTATAAGGCGTGGACCCTAGACTTCAGTAGGTTAAGGCAAAGGCAGAGGCATAGAGGAAGCATCTAGTTCTGGTAGTGGCCAGAACCGTACATATTCACTAGCCGGTCGATAGGTCTCAGAGTGATCACCAGATGTTATGACAGGTGCAATAATTGTTTGCTCGCATTGTGTTTATACTTTGATAAATCCTGGTTCTACTCTATCTTGTGTTACCCCATTTATTGCGGGAAAGTTATTATAATAGCAAAGTTATTAGATTGACCCTTTATTGTATCTACACCAGTTAGTAAGTTTATTATTACCAAGAGAGTCTATCGAGGTTGCATGGTAGAAATTATCGATCGTCAAACCTTTGTAGACCTGGTAGAGTTAGAGATGGTCGATTTCGACGTTATTTTGGGTATGGGCTGGTTAGCGTCTTATTATGCTAATGTTGAGTGCCAAACAAAGATTGTTAGATTCCACTTTCCAGGAGAGGTAGTTCTGGAATGGAAAGGCGATACAGCAATGCCGAAAGGTAGGTTTATTTCCTATCTTAAGGCGAGGAGGATGATTACTAAGGGTTGTATTTATCATCTTGTTTGTGTTCATAATATAAATGCAGAATCACCGACTCTTTAGTATATTCCAGTAGTTAATGAGTTTCTAGATGTATTTCCAGACGAGCTTCCTGGTATCCTTCCAGAATGGGAAATTGATTTTGCTATTGATATTCTACTAGGTACACAACCCATATTTATCCCTCCTTATAGAATGGCTCCTGCTGAGCTGAAGGAGTTGAAGGACCAACTGAAAGTTTTTCTTGATAAAGGCTTTATTAGGCCTAGTTTTTCACATGGGGTGCACCAGTATTATTTGTGAGAGAAAAGGATGGCTTGCTGAGGATGTGTATCGATTATTGACAGCTGAACAATGTTACTATAAAGAATAGATATCCCCTTCCGAGGATCGATGACTTGTTTGATCAACTAAAAGGTGATAAGTATTTCTCGAAGATTGATTGGTACCATCAGGTACGAGTTCGGGGGAAAGATATTTCGAAGACAACTTTTAGAACTAGATATGGGCATTTTAAGTTTTTGGTTATATCTTTTGGATTAACCAATGCCCCGACAGTGTTTATGGACCTGATGAATAGTATATTCAGGACGTATCTAGATACATTTGTGAATGTATTTATTAACGATATTTTGGTCTATTCGCATTCAAAAGTTGAGCATGCAGATCATTTGCGAGCAGTCCTTCAGGTTCTTCAAGAGTAGTAACTTTACGCAAAGTTCTCTAAGTATGAGTTCTGGTTGAGCTTTGTGGCTTTCCTAGGCCATATTGTATCATATACAGGCATTACGGTTGATACACAAAAGAATGAGTCCTTAAAGACTTGGCCCAGACCCATGACTCCGACTAAGGTTAGTATACAGAAGGTTTATAGAGGGGTTTTCTTTACTTTCAGCACTATTAACAAAGCTGACTTAAAAAGCAGCTAAGTTCTAGTGGAATGAGGCTTTCGAGCATAGTTTCCAGGAGCTGAAGGACATGATAACATTAGCACCAGTTCTAGCATTGCCAGAGGGTTCACAGGGCTATGCGGTGTACTGCGATGCTTCTGATGTTGGGTTGGGATGTGTTCTAATGCAACATGGTAAGGTTATCACAGATGCTTCAAGGCAGTTGAGGAAGCATGAGAAGAACTATCCGACCCAAGATTTAGAGTTGGCTGCAGTTGTGCATGCGATAAGGATCTGGAGGCACAATTTGTATGGCGTTCATGTTGACATCTTCATAGATCATAAGAGCCTTTAATATATCTTTAGACAGAAGGAGTTAAATCTACAACAATGTCGGTGGCTTGAGTTACTGAAAGAATACGACATGGATATTTTATATCATCCAAAAAAGGCAAATGTGGTAGCCGATGCCCTCAGTCGAAGATCTATGGGTATTTTATCATATTTAGGTGTTGAGAAACATGATCGCAAGAGCTACATCAGTTAGCTAGCTTGGGAGTCAGATTGTTAGAGGTAGACAATAGTGGGGTCACAATTCAGGACACAGTCGTATCATCTTTAGTTGTAGAGGTAAAAGCATGACAACAGGAGGATTCTAGCTTAGAGAAGCTCAGAGCCAAGGCTCGAGATCAGCAGTCTTTAGCATTTGATATAGGAGGAGATGGAGTCCTCAAATAGAGCGGTCGATTATGTGTTCCAGATGTTGCAAGTCTTTGACATCAGAATATGGAAGAGGAACATCATTCCCATTATTCTGTTCACTCTGGTTCGATGAAGATGTACCATGATATTAAGGAGATCTATTGGTGGCACGGGATGAAGAACGATGTTGTTGAGTTTGTGGCACAGTGTCCTAACTACCAATAGGTGAAGGTTGAGCACCAAAAACCTGTTGGGCTAGTCCAGGAGATAGCCATTCCTTTGTGGAAGTGGGAAGTAATCAATATGGACTTTATTACAGGGTTAACTCTATCGCGTCGTAACTTTGACTCTATTTGGGTAATTGTTGATAAACTAACAAAATCAGCCCACTTCTTACCAGTCAATACTACTTTCACAGCTGAAGATTATGCAGGGCATTACATCCGAGAGATTGTTATGTCGCACAGCGTCCCAATATCTATTATCTCGGATAGAGGAGCACAATTTACAACTAACTTCTGGAAGTATTTCCAGAAAGAATTAGGGATGCAAATAATCTCAGTACCGCCTTTCACCCTCAGACAGATGGCCAAGCTGAACGCACTATTTTAACACTTGAGGACATGCTATGAGCATGCATGCTGGACTTTAATGGAAGTTGGGATAACCACTTACCTCTTATTGAGTTTGCATACAATAATAATTATTATTCCAACATCGAGATGGCACGTTATGAGGCTTTGTATAGTCAAAAATGTAGATCCCCCATTGGATGGTTTGAGGTAGGTGAGTCAGGGTTAATTGGACCTGATTTAGTACAGCACACAGTGGATCAGGTTAAGATCATTCAGGAGAGGTTGCTAACAGCTCAAAGCTGACATAAGTCATACTCAGATGTGCGATGAAGGGACTTAGAATTTTGTGTCGATGACTGGGTATTCTTAAAAGTCTCGCCTATGAAAGGTGTTATGAGATTTGGCAAGAAAGGAAAGCTTATTCCAAGATTCATTGGGTCATAGCGGATCCTTTTGAAGGTAGGACGAGTGGCTTATGAGTTAGAATTGCCTTTGGGGCTAGAATCTGTTCATCCAATTTTCCATGTATCGATGCTACGAAAGTGCGTAAGAGACCCTTCTCGGGTTGTCCCAATTGAGGATGTTCAGATCACAGAGGAGTTGTCCTACGAGGAAACTCCAGTTGCCATATTAGATCGACAAGTCCATAAATTGGGTACCAAAGAGGTAGCTTCGGTTAAAGCATTGCGGAGAAACAAGAATAAAGAAGAGGTGACTTGGGAAGCTGAGGATGCATGAGGTTCAAATATCCTCACTTGTTGCATACCCAAGAGTGATGGCATATCAATTTATATTAGTGTAGTGAGATGGGATACCTATCTGATTTTTATATTATTGCTTATTATTATGGTTGTTATCGTTGTATTTTGCTCGCACTGTTAGGTAAGTCGCAAAATAAAAGTTGGTGAAGGTTATCGTAAGTTTCTTTTTAAAGATTTCTCTGAAATTTGGGTCAAATATCTTGGAGGTTCACTCCCAATCTATAAAGAGTTATGGGGCCCACAACCTATTGAATTGAAAATCTACGAGTCTAGTTTCCAACGCATCAAACAGTTTGTTCATACTACTTCAGAATACAGAGATATTCACATTTTTGCAAGACTGTACAAGCAAGCATTTGAGGTGGGTCCCCTAGGTCGGTGGAAGCTTATAAGATAGCATCTTCTTCATTTTTCTTCATTCCAACTCGTAAGAAACCCACAAAAATCAGAGAATTACTCCTCAAGTCATCCTTTTGTATTTATGATATCTTCTTGGCTCCTTATCGAAAATTGCCCTACATCACGAGCTCAAAGTTATGGTATAATTTTCACGGTGAATTGAGAGCTGTAGCTCCATGGAGGTTGTGGCAACAGGGTTTTTTTTAGTCTTTTGATTTATTCAAGTGTTGTGGGTGTGTAAAGAAAGGTAGGACCCATCTTTTTAGAAGTTTACAGATACCTTAGGTCTTGGATAGCAATTTACGATAGGAATTCGTATCGATTGTCAAATTGTCGTAGTAATTTTATCCTTAATTACTCATTGATTTTACCTTTTTCTTTAGTGTTGTAGTGGTGCGGACAGAGGCATTTTCATTATAAATTATAAAGGAGAGTATGTTAAGGCTATTCCCTTCGTTCGGCATGGTTTCTTAGAGCTTGGGAGTGATATAGTTGGGTAGTTAATGTTGGTAATCTTGTAGATGTAATTGTGAGTGGTTAGCTGATTGAGTGGTTATAAAACCTCATTATAGGGTTTCATAATTTGTTAAAACCGGCCATAATTTATATATATATATATATATATATATATATATATATATATATATATATATATTGTATATAGCTAAATTGCTCGCCTTTAGCTTATTCAATTGTTTGTTGTCGCCCTTGGGGCTATTGTGGTTAGTTTTTGAGCTATGAACTGCCTATGGGGGCTATTATGTTATTTAATAGGAGTATGTTATTGCCTAAGAGGGCTATGTGTTGCCCACGGGGCGATATTGATGCCAAAGAGTGTTATGTTTTGCCTACGGGGCTATTTTGACGCCAAAGAGGACTATGTCTTGCCTACAGGGCTATGTTGATGCAAAAGAGGGATACGTGCAGGCCACAGAGCTATGATGTTGCGTAAAAGATCTATGTGCTGCCTACGGGGCTATATCGTTGCCAAAAAAGGCTATGTGACTTCTTACAAAGACAAAGGGCTACCGATAGGCTTATGTAGATTGATTTGGCACCTTCTAGGCTTATGGGGGCCTACATAGGTGGTGTGTTATTTGTACCTACTGAGCTTATGGGGGCTTTGTTAGGTTGTTGTTTGATCATTTTTGTATTTTTTAGATTCAGTAGTGGGTTAGCATGCTTATCTAAATTTTGATTTCCTTGCCTGATTGCTTTTGGTATATTATGATACTTGCTCATTCAGCCTATAACCTTTCATACGCTGTACATTATTTTGTAGTAACACCCCATTGTCTGGGGGTGTTGCATTCATGTATACAGGTCCCGACAGATGACCCAGTAGACCTCCTCGGGTTGGTTAGCCCCTTTCCTTCGGAGCTGCCAGAGTTGGGAGGTTTGTTAGCTTTTGGTGTATATATTTTTATGGGTAGGCTGGGGCCCTCTCCCACCAATCATTACTACAATTAGAGGCTTCCAGAATAGTGTGTGAGGTGTATAGCTACGTTATGGCCATGCTGGCCTAGTTTGTTAGTTTGTTGAAGCTTGTGAGTTGTTTGATGTATTGTCTTGATATATAGCTTATTTTAATTTTGGTATAGAGATCATGGTGGCCTCGATAACCCAATCAGGACTTCTGTGCTAGTTGGCTATTTCTTTATGTGAACTCTTAGGAGTAGCTATTTCTTTTATTGATCTGTTGACTGGGGCCTTGCCGGCCGAGGACTTAGTTTTAAGCCGAGATATACTTGTTTGTTTTCTTGATTTCATGTTGCTGCCATGCACTAGTAGCAATTGGTTCAACAGGGTCGGCTCGGGCCTTAGTTCTGGCATTAGGAGCCAGTTGCACCCCTTGAGTTTGGGTGTGACAGAAACTATCCAGAGATCAAGGAAAATAAAATATTAGACTCCTGGAATAGTGGAAACAGAATAACTAATAATACAGTAAAATAATCTACTTATACAACAGTAACTATAAGAATTAAGCAGTAATAAATAATGTTTTAATACACCCCCTCAAGCTAGATGGACTGGAACAACACCTAGCTTGGACAAATGACGATGATATGAGGTTCTTGGAAGTGGCATGGTGAGCGAATCAGCTAACTGGTCAGAACTAGGAATATGCTTGAATGTAAGGCGTTTATCGTTAACCTATTGGCAAACATAGTGGAAGTGAACAGCGATATGCTTTATGTGGCTATGCAGATTATTGTTCTCACTCAAGTAGCTGACACCAAGGTTGTCATAGAAAATGGTAGGTGGTGTGAGAATTTTGACATGAAGTTCCTTGAGAAGATTTTTCACCCAAGTGGTCTCATCAACTGCACTAGCAATAGCTCGGTACTCTACTTCAGTGAATGAGCAGGCAATGTTACATTGTTTTTTTGATGACCAACTAACTAGAGTAAGCCCAAGAAAAACAATATAACCTGTGGTGGAACTGCGATTAAAGAGGTTTCCATCCCAGTCAGCATCAGAAAACACAGAGAGGTTAAGACTGCTGCTTTGAGTAATTCTAATGTCATAATTAGTAGGCTTTTGAGATATCGAATGGGGCATTTAACAGCTCTCCAGTGGGCATGCATAAATTGAGACAATTTATTCACTTAGTAAGAAACATCAGGCCTAGTAAAAGACAAGTATTGCAACTTTCCGTTGAACTTTTTGTATTTAGTAGCATCATGTGATGGAGTACCATCATTTAGCATAAGACTTTTACAAGAGCTCATGGGTGTGGAAACACCATTACAGTCTTGCATCAATAGGTCATAAAGAAGATCTGAAACATATTTTGCTTGTGACAATAGAAGTCCTTTAATTTGCTGTCTCGATGAACCTCAACTCCAAGAAAGTAGGATAGTGGACCAAGATCTTTAAGGGAAAAAGGGGAAGCCAAAGAAGAGATAACCTGATGAACTAGTGAAGAACTGTTTCCGATGAGGATGGTGTCATCAACATAGACTAAAATATACACAACACCATATAAGTCATTGCGAACAAAGAGAGAAGGATCAGAGTGAAACTTGATCAATCACAAACAGAAAAGATAGGATGTCAGTTCATTGTACCAAGCACGAGGTGCTTTCTTGATACCATAAATAGCCTTACGCAAATGATAAACATGTGAGGGATGAGATGCATTCTCAAATCCAGGTGGTTGTTTCATGAAAACCACTTCTTCAAGTGTGCTTTGCAAAAAAACATTGTTGATGTCCAGTTGATGTAAAACCCAATTGTGTCGAGCTGCAAGTGTAAGAACAATACGAATTGTCATAGGTTTGACAACCGAACTGAATGTGCAGCGGTAGTCAAGACGTGGACGCTGAGTGAACCCTTTAGCAACCAACCGAGCTTTGTACCTATCAACAAAGCCATCGACTTTCTTTTTTATTCTATAAATCCACTTACAATCAACAACATTCTTATTAGAATCTTTAGGAACCAATTCCCATGTTTTATTTTGAATTAACGCATCAAATTCAGCTTTCATAGCTTCCCTCCACTCTAATTGTTTAAGAGCCTGCTTGAAGGTATGAGGGGCAACATTGGCAGGAAGTTGGATAAGGCAAGTAAATGGTTTTTTGGGGAAAAATTATTGTTTTGTGATCGGGTTGTTGGGCTGGTTGGAGGAGGTGGTGGTGGTGGAGGATGTGGGGGCGGAGGAGGTGATTAGGTTACAGGATTTGAAGGCAAGTTTGCTGGTTGTGTAGGATAGGTTGTAGAAGTAGGTGACAAAATTTGTGTTTTGTTTTGGCGCTGGTAGGTGATAAGATTAGGGGCTGTATTATGGGGTTGTTGCAAAGAAGCAGGGGAAACTGAATTACCTGAACTTGAGGGATGCGCATGATTATGGTCAGTGGAGATGGGCTCACAAGCTTGGCCACTAGTAGAAATGTCTCGAACAGGAAGAGGAGAAGGAAGTGGTGAAATAACAAGTGAAAGAGTTTGATTTTGAGAATCTATAGGTGTGCCAACAACTTCCCACACAAGCGAAAAAGATTTAGTTTTAAGATGTGAGAATATTGAGTGAAAAGGAAAAATATTTTCAAAAAACTTTACATTGCGTGAGATGAACAATTTTGAGTTAATAGGATCAAAACACTGGTGTGCATAATGAACTTGGGAGAATCCCAGATAGACACATGGAATGGACCTAGGCTCAAGCTTATGGTTGGCATAAGGCTTAAGCCATGGGTAACATAGACAACCAAAAGTCACCGAACAATTTTCATATAGAGATGTATTGTTTAAAAGTTGGGTGGGCAATCGATTAATAAGATAAGCAGCATGTTGACAAGTAAACAACTAAAAATTTGAAGAGAGGGATGCCTCGTGTAAATTGTTTTGGCAGTTTCAATAATGTGGCGATGATGACTCTTCGCGGGCCACTCTTTATGTATGAGGAGGTGATACACTGTGTTCAATTTCATTTAAACTGAGATATGGATCAAGACCTTTATATTCACCTCCTCCATCAGTATATAGAGAGACAATTTTTTCCTTAAAATAGTTTTCCACTAAGGGATGAAACTTAGAAAATATGTCTTGAACCTCATGTTTGTTTTTAAAAGTGCACAACCAAATATACTTGGTGTACTAATCAATGAACACACACTAATATCATTTTTTATCATTTGAAAGGACAGGCGATGGACCCCATAAATCACTAAAAAGGAGTTGCAGTGGAGTAGTACTAATTAGAGATAAGCAATTGAATGGAAAACGGTGAACTTTATTTGAACAACAAGAATTACAGAAAGTAAACTTGTTTGGGGATGAAACTGGAAGAGAAAACTTATTCAAAACAAAATTCAAAATTCTTGAATGGGGATGGCCAAGGCAACGGTGCCAGACTTAACAAGGAACTGTTGTACTGGTAACTTGAACAGTAGGTTTATTAACAGTGAAATTGGGCCACTCATAGAGTCCATTCCTATTCCGATCGGAGACCAGTGGCGCCCGCATTTTCAAGTCCTTCACAAAGAAAGAAAATGGGAAAAATTCAATAGATGTCAGATTATCTTGACAAATTTTGTATACCAAAAGAATGTTTTGTTTGATAGCAGTTGCACATAAAGTATCAGTTAGTTTAAAAGAATTATTTGATGCAACTAATTCAGTTGAACCATGATAAGTAATTGAAATTCTTTTATTGTCGCCCATATCTATGCCTTCTGAACCATGATATTCATCTAGATTGGTAGACTCTTTTGAGACATGATGAGTAGCACTGGAGTCAACAATCCATTGATTTTCTGCAACTTGGTTACCTCAAAGAAAATTGGCCTTTGCCTCTAAATGATTGTGAGACTGTGACCGATAAACATTAGCAATATGACCCTGTTTATTGCATAACTAACATTGAACAGGGTTATTGATGTAACGCCCTTGCGCAGGAGAAGTTGTATGATTGTTGGAATGCCATTGTGATGTGTTATTAGAATTGATGGATTTGTTGTGAGTTACCATAGCAGCAATTATGGCACTGTTTTCTTTCTTCACTTCCTCATGTTTGAGAAAGAGCTCATAATCAATTAGTTTCGCATACAAATCATCATAAGAGATGATAGAATCTCTTACTCGAATTGCAGTGGAAATCTCACGAAAATGGGACCCAAGACCACTCAGAATTTTCACCACCAGTTCATCATTGGTGATTGTAGCTCTAGCAGTAGTGAGCTCGTTATAGAGAGAACGCACTAGATGGCGATAATCAGCTATTGGGCAGGAGTCCTTTAGTAGACGCGTGAACTGGTCATGAAGTCTAAATATTTGTGTTTGGGACTTGTTGGCATAAGTAAGATGCAGAGAGCCCCAAGAAAGTTTAGCAGAAGAGGCAGCAACTACAATTGCAGCAATTGTCGGATCAACAGAAACCATGATGGCATTCTGGATCAATTGATCTTGACGGAACCAAAGGCTATAGGCTGGGTTCGCGACATCTCTATTGTTTTGTGTGATAGTTGTGGAAGGAGCTGGGGAAGAGCCATCAAGATGACCAAACAAATGAGCATAGAAATCTGGGCCTTCCAAGTAGAAAAGTTATGGTTGCCAACAAGCTTTATTAGCAGCTGGGACACATGATTAAATTGAACAACAACGTTAGAGTTGTTGCTAGTGGTGGAGTCTGCATTCTTGACGTTCTCAGGCATGTTAAGAGAGATTTTGTGGTGGTAGTCAGAAGATCGGGAAAAAAATATCGGAAGAGTTAAGACGAGCACTTTGAAATCATATAATGACTTGAGCAAGATGAAGCAAACGATAGGAAACTATCCAAAGATCAGAGAAAATAAAATATTAGACTCCTAGAATAGTGGAAACAGAATAACTAATAATACAGTAAAATAATCTACCTATACAACAGTAACTATAAGAATTAAGTAGTAATTAATAATGTTCTAATAATAACGTTTCTCCCACTACTTAAATGCAATGGAACATCAATTTTGACATACCTATTAGATGTTCTTGAGCGTCTGAATTTACAATTGACTCATTTGTTATTTTTTTGTTCGATTCTTGTAAAATTAGTTTACTTCTAGGAGTGTGGTTTACTAAATGATCCATTTCTAAAAAATCGGACAATGTGTTAACAATTGCCTTATTTTCTTTAGGATAGTAAAATAAACCTTCTTTCATTCTTTTGAATATCCAATTAACACATATACACATCTAATTCTTAATTTCAATTTTTTTGTTCTACCTCTCAGCACATATGTTGGACAATCATATACATGAACTTGTCATAGATTAGACTAACGTCAAATCCACACTAGTTCTATAGTTATCCAAAGTACTGATTTGGAAAGGAATTAAATTCAGAATGTGATTTGTAGTTCGTAGAACATATCCCAGAAAGAAACAAAACAACTACAAATAAGTCAATCATTAATCTTATCATCTTCGTAAGAGTCTATTTCTTTTCTCTTTTACACCAATCTATAATAGAATGTTTGGTGTAAACAATTGAAATGTAATTATTCTATCAGATAAGTGACTAATCATATTTGTAGAGAGGTATACGTCACTACAATCATATTGCAAAGACTTTATATACTTTTCACGATGCTATTTTCATTTGTCATAAATATTTTGATTGGTTTATCAAGACATTCAGACTTACAAAACATCAAAAAAAAATATTCATATCATGAGTAACCTTTTGTGGAAATCTCAGAACACTCAAAGTCATGTCTTGCCTGAATGTTCATTTACCACACAAATCAAAATAGAATAATTTTAACTTATCACTACCTCTATTTCCTTCTTAAGAGGAAAAGTCTCTTGGTCATTTTCCCTTCTAATCAGGAGTTACACGTTGGTAGTGATTCACTTTCAATGAACCGTTATGTACGTCCTTTAACCAACCTTGAAGTTCTATTCAGAATAAATGACTTAGACGCTAGTGTACAGATAAATTTCATTCAATTTTAAAAATCCTTATGAGACAAATTAATATAATTCAATTAATGAGAGATAATACTAATAAAAAATTCACGCATCAATATATTACAAGAGATAAAATATTCATCAAACTCAATAATATGAGAGAAAGAAAAATAAGTATCCACCTCTTATCTAGTTAGAAATCGAAAATAATTCCTTCTAACATAAGATATGTACAATGCATTCTTTGAATTAATATCTAATCTCTATGGAAAGAAATTCTTGAGTAGTATTAAGTGGGTCTACATAGTCTATTGAAAATTTGAGATATAATATATTAAATAGATCATGATATGTCGAATAATTCGAAATAACAAAATTCAAGGCTCATTTAATTTATACATATATATCCATGCATCACGAATAGTCAATCGATGGAATTGGAGAACTACTCATGCAATACACATGTACACTGATTGATTATTCACTCTATAAACTTATACAAACCTAACTCAGATGGAGAGTCTACTGTTAGTTTAAGTCAAGTGAAAATCGCCTCTAGTTAATCCAATCATATATTACTCAGTTTAAGAGAGTTAATACAGATTACAAAAACTAGACAATTAAATACATAGTAACTTGTATTAATTTCATCCTATATAGAGGAAGGTCTAAGCCAGCACATGATATTAATACTTCACTATTATTTAATCAAATTGACCAAAACATCATATAATGATCTGAAAAAATAAATTTCTTACTAGGTCGTTCTAATGAATCTACCAAATTTCATATCAATCAGAGTTTTGTGCCTTTTTTTTCTTTTTTTTTTTTGAATTTCAAAACTCTGATCAATTTGGTTGAAAATGTTGTTTGGCCAAAATAGAATTTTAAGATATTTCCGCTCAACAATTCTTATCATATATCATCATTTGTGAAATAGATACACGAATTAAGAATAAAGAACAAAATTCTAAAACTATTTACTTATTTAAGTACTATTTTCCAAAAAAAAAAATCAACACATTTATGTATACATTGAATATTAAAATTCAAAACACACCTCATAGATATGAATGCATTTTGAACAATAAATTTTTGATGAAAAATTGACTACTCATTCAACATATCACTCCAACAAATTTAGAACAAAAGCTAACTCAGATGGAGAGTATATGTAAATTTATGTCAAGGGAATATCATTATCTCTAGATCCATTGATCCAATTAAATATTACTCAGATAGGGAGATTCAATACAGATCATCAAAACAAGAGATTAAATTTTAATGACTTGTATTAATTTCATCTGATATGGAAGAAGGTCTAAGCCAACACACGAATTTAATACTTCACTAAATTTAGTCACGAAGACCATAGAAAACAATCTCTATCACCACTATCATAGTCAAGTAATTTTCATTAAAATTAATTTTCAAGATACAAAAAAGTCCAAAAACATCATCTGACAGACCTCAAATTACAAATCACTACATTTCTGATGAACCTACCAAATTTCAGATCAATCAGAGTTCAAAAATAATATTTATCTCCAAAGCTATGATAAAATTCAGATTCAAATAATTTAAGGAAATATAATTAGATTTTTATCCTCATCCTATATCAATTCATGTTAAATCATCGTGTGTAATCATGTACCACATTTAACATAAATAATATCGATATAAAGGATTATTTTAATACGAAAGAATAACTTTAAAATCATTTTAACGACCTCAAAAACCATAACCGCATAGCAATGAGTATTTCTTCCTAGTCCGTTTCCAATGAACTTATGAAATTTCAGGTTAATTGGGGTGTATAAAATAAATTATTTCCAAAGTTATGACCAAATTCAAATTCAAGTGATTTAAGCATCTTTAGGAAGTAAAACAATATGACCTACATTCTTATCACACATCAATTCATGTTAAATAACCATGCACAATCATATTCACAATTTAACATAAGTATAACTGACATAAAGAATGATCTTATCATATTCAAAATCAAAAACTTAATCTGTCAAACTATCTAAAACCCATCTAAAACGATTTTAAATAGAATCATCAAATTTCAAGTCAACCAAAGATAAAAAATTCATGACCACCTAAACTATGCCCAAATTTAAAAATTAACCTGTATTTTAGACATAGTGAAAGATTAAAATAACCTGATTCAGATGTTATTCTCCTTTAATAATTTTTTCATGAGTATAAGGCATACGTTGTGTCCTTCCTTTGTCTAAGACACAACATTTTCTTATATCATATTGTCCTCTTGTATAATGCATCTTAGAATTCAAGATATAGGTTTTCTCCTTCTGAGTGAAAATGTCAATACCTTTTTTCGTGAATTAATTAAGCATTACTAAGGCAAATCTCTATTCAAGAAAAGAAATATTCACCACTAGTATTCACTTAGGACAATTTATACATGATACGTTAAAAGATATTCCAAGATTCAAATAAATGGATCACTTTTGTAGATCCTATTTTCTAATCAAAATTTTCAATTAATGTATTAGTATAATTTTCAATTAAGAATTTCTAAGTGATCTCAAACAAATAGATCATTTAATAGAAACACTATTTATTAGTCACAAACTCTTGATTCATATGTAAATTATACACACATGAAAAAAATGGTGTCATCATGTAATATAGGCAATGCCCAAATAATTCAAAAGAAAATTAAATCCTGGCCAATCAAAAAGAGCAGGAACATGAAGCTAAACTTTTGTCAGTAGTTTGACTAAAAATTACATAAAATCACTATGAAAACAAATAAAGGAAAATCCTTTTGGCCAGAAAATTTGGTCTGAATAGTAAAATAATATGTTTTATACTATGATATTTTATTTTTTTGAACATTTTTACTCTTTTAATTTTAGTACCTTTTAATTAAAAAATGAAAAATAGATCAGTTTATTTTAAAATAAAAAATATATTATAGACTTTTTAAATTTCTGACAAAATTCAGACCAAAATTTCTGGTCATTTAGCACTACCCAACAAACAATACCCAACTGGTATAATTGCTGCTGCCGACACGTGCAAAATTACACTTCTTTCAAAATTGCACTTCATAATTCAAAGTTGCAAGTAAAACCCACCTAAATAAAACAAGATTAATTACATTACTCATTGCCACTTCCTTATTGATTTCTGGTTCTCCAACATGATAATGCCTATTTTAATAATTACCAAAAAAAACTTGCGTCAAGTAAAGAACTATCCCACTTAATAAGAATATCCTCACTGCCGCCACCAATTCTTTTTAATATAATCAACCTTTATTATTAAAAACTCTCACATGATCACTTTAATAATCAACCAGTCACATAGCTATAAATTGTCTTTAGAGGTCAAGACTATTGCCACCAAAATAATTTAACTCGACACCAATTTAGTATTGGAGTAAGCGGCATCTCGACAATTCTTTACATGAAACATATACAATCGTGTGTATATGAACGCACGTTTATTCCCTATTGTTTTCATAAAATTTGTACATACCTAATTTTATATCTTCAAATCCACGTTTCCAAAGACCGTTATTTTTATAGAATTATTCTACCAAGTATGTGTTTAGTCAAACACAACAATATCATCTAATTTTAACACAATTTTAGTTATTACTCTCACTATTCCTTTTTAGTTGTCATATTGCGCTTTTTGAGAGTCAATTTTACTAATTTTTAAATTTAATTTTGATTACACTAATTTGATATTTTGAAATAAGAATTTAGATATTCAAAAACTATACATAAATTTGAAAATGTTAGTTAAAGCTTATATCGTTTGACTATTAAAAAGAAAATAGTAACAGCTAAAAAAGAAAGGAGGGAATAGTTCACGAAATAGGAAAATGTTGAACTATATAAAACTAATTAAGATAATATAACATCTAACATTATCGGAGTTGCTGACATAGAATTAGCGTTGATACTTATAATATTAAAAGAATGATTAAAACACCTAAATAGGACTAACTTACTTTTTGCCAACCAAAAAAAGACATAAGTATATAAATAATGATGTACTACATTCGAGACAACCATGCTATTCCATGTATACAAGTCCAGTAACTCCATCACGTTATCTTTAGGTTTATTCTAAAGTATGTAATTTTAATTTGGTTAAAAAATGCAACATGAAAATAACAAAAAACTTCATTTCATACACCAAATACCTATTCATGAAGCAACATATATTAGGCAACTAGGATTACATCCTCATGTTGGTTCACTACTAAATCATCAAAAGCTCAATTCTGCTAAATCATGATCATAACTTCTAAAGTCTTCCTGAATGGAGAAATGAATGAAAAGGTAAGGTATATTTTATTAGAAAAATAAATTCTTGATTGATTAAATGTACATTGACATTTCAAAATTTAATATTGCAATAAATATGGGAAGATGAAGTAATTCAAGATTGACATTAAATAAACATAATTAAGTACTAAAGAAGTGATACAAAGTTTGGGAAATAGTAAATACACATTATTAAGTCTATGAAAATTCAAAATACATGTTTCACGAACTATAAGAAGAAACCTAAAAATCCAAGTTATTCATATATTAATGACATACGGTTAAATGTATATAATCTCTTACTATTAACTGATGTATTAATTGTATGAATAGTATTTACTACAACTTTTGGATTTTCTAGTGTTGCATACTATAATATTATATAATTACTATCTAAATACAATTAAATAAATATTTTATAACATTTTAATTTAGAGTAATTTTTTTAAATAGCATTATTGTTGTAACTCAATTTTATAGAGATATTTTGGTATTTCAACTTTCATATATATATATATATATATATATATATAACTATATGCACAACGGAAGCATACCAGAATCTTACTGTTTACATGAATAATATATAGATAACCAATAACATTTATGCTAAAACACATAAACTTGCTGAAATTTAACTCAAGAATTACCTCTTGAAGCGTGAGTAGATATCTTCAAGCGAATCTACTAGTTAGACAGACCTTCAAGCGAATCCACAAGATAGACATCAGTTTTGCAGTCTTCTACGTACAATGATCTCAAGTTCACATCCGAACTCTCTCAATACATGGGTAGACAAGTATGAATAGAAACCTTCAATCTTTTTCTAGGTTAAGAGAATCCCTACTTATAGAGATTTCTTCCCAATCCAAAGAGGAGAACAAAACGCAGTCTATATTTTTTTTCCCCAAAAGAACACGCCTGTTTTCTTTTAAAAGCAAACACACGCCTGACTCCCCTTTACCCCTTAGAAATATGATTTTGAGTTCTAGTTAAATACGGGAATTGTAGGGACCACAAAATTAACTATTGAGGTTCCTATTATGGAAATAATTTTAAATAATTAATTTGAATTATCCTTACCATAATAAATTACAGATCATTCAACTAGAAATTAAATTTGTAATTGCACTCCTCTATTTATATTTCGAAATTCCCTATTAAACACTTATGTAATTCTTCATGTTAAGATTACAGATACTAATTAATAAATTAAATTACTGACGAATTTAATTCAATCATTAATTTCCTTTAGAGAATTGCTTAACTTATTTCACGTGTCGGAGTCATAAATCCACTTGCAAGGTTTGACACAATGAAAACTTATAAGCTTTTCAAAAACGCATACTATAATTCTCTATATCGAGACATGTATTCCATCAACTAACTTATTATTTCACCAATATATATTATTATCATCCAATCTACCAGGCATATTAAATCTCACCTTTTAATAAATCAGAACGCTAATTAATATATACAAATCATAATAGTTATATCAGGATTAAGAATATAAGTACATTTAAGAGTTTAGAGAATATAGCTAGTCAGTCTAAAGCAACTATCTCTACTTGATCCCGTTCAATACATAAAAAATGCACTAGCAGAAGAAGTTGGAACTATACCGTTTCCATAATCAAGATAAATTATATATAATCTTGTGCTACAACTGTACCGATGACATGTCCAATTTTCATCTTAGATTGTGAACAAAAACATTTATACTTATAAGAACCGATGATTTAATCTTCTGTGTATAAGCTAAAACTCTATACAATAAATCATCTACTATATAAATAAACAGATACCATAAACAAATATATGATCTATTAAAATTGAATAAATAATTATTCTATAATGTATGATCTATTAAAACTGAATAAATAATTATTCTATAATAAACATTATATCTACCCATACGGTTAATAGTATATATCCCAACAAAAGCTTCATCTCATCAACGCTTACGCCTTTTTCAAGTAATACCGGCAAATTAAAAATGGATACTATGAATCACCTGATTATTGACATGGCAATTTGATGGGAATGTTCCTCCATTGCTGCTTGAACTGAACCTCTGCAATTTGTAGGTTCAAGTTATGGATTTAATGTGTAGCTTATACGTAAATACATACACAAACATGTAGATTATACATACATACACAACATACAATTGACTTACTAAAAACAAGATATGAACATGCAGTAATATTTAAGAAAAATGTGTATAGTTAAGGCAAGCTCCAATAGGAGTTGTCATTTAACACCTGTGAATCACATTGTTTATCTTCTTTTTTCACGATGGTGTCAATTGAAGACCTGCACATGCTACTACCAATGTTAAATGCAAAATGTACACTACTTTTTTTCAAAAAAAAAATTTGTTAAGGATTGATAAAGAAATGAATATTGGATCAAACTTAACACTAAAACCTAGCTCAAGAACGATATGGGAGACTCAGCACCCCTGCCTGCCAACCGGAGTTTGAAGAATATAAATAGCCCCCCACATAAGTGAAACAAAGAATCGGGATGGGTTCAAATGGAGTCCCTAAGGCAAAAGCAGAGGAAGAACGATTTTGTACATAATTGATCCATTCGAGATGTTATAACTATTTTTTCCTATCACGTTGTAAAAATGATTCTAATATCTCAAAAGGAAGTATTCATTTCATTATATATATTCATTGTATTAAATGTGTGTTGATGCCTTTCTAATTATCTTATAAATTAATATTCTTTTTAGTCAAAATATAGTCGTTGCCAACATTAATTTCTTGAAATAAATTGTCTTCAATTCACTATGTCTTCAATGCCTTTAAGGTTTTGGTATTTCAACCGCTGGCAGAGGATTAGAGACGGTCTTTGTTTTCTATATAAATGTTCTAATACTAATGGTGGAGAGCGGAAAGAGGGAGGGCAGTTCTTCTTTTTATTCTTTCATTGGATTTATATTATTGAATCTTTGTTAGTTTCTGGATCCTAGTTTTATAGTAGAAGAGTTTGTTGTATCTTGAGAAATACATCTATACCGGGTGAAAGATGGTTAAGGACAATGTCTGACACGCCTCAAGCTTTGAAGAACTCCGTACAAGTGTTCGTGAAGAAGATATTTTTCGTAAGAGTCCAATAATCTTAAGGATATCTTTACTATGTTCTTATGGAAGATACTGTTGGGTTTTAAAATGTGTGAATGGAAAATGAAGAGTTGCAGCTTTTATGAAGAGTTGTGACTTTTATGAAAAGTTGCAACTTTTATGAATAGTTGTGACTTTTATGAAAAGTTATAACTTTTATGAAAAGTTGTGACTTTTATGAAAGGTTGTGACCTTTCCGAAAGATTGTGACTTTTCCAAAGGTTTGTGACCTTTCCAGTAAGGCACAATAAGAATATTTTCACACTACCCTTTTCTTTCTATAAATTGAGGGATTTCCTCTCATTTTTGTTGAACGAATTTTTCTGGACTTCTTATACTACTACTAAATCTAGTATTCTAAGTATACTTTACTACCGTTGAGTGATTCGCTGACATCGTGGTTTTAGGTACCGATACATCGGTGAGTAAGATCATTCTATCATGGGAGAATATATTCCATTAACCTCGGGTACTTGAGGGAATAATTTCCTTAAGGGGACACTGTGCATTCAGTGGGCCCGATTTTTTTTCTTTGAGAAAAATATTTTAATATTGTTTCTAATCTGCTTCTGATTCTAGTTTCTCTACTAGTTTTAATTTTCTAGTTTGAAAATACTCTTTAAACTTTGTTGTTTTTTACCAAGTTCTTCAAAGTTTTTTCTAAGTATCTTAGGAATACAAGATGAACAACAATCTTAAGGAAATTATTATACTATTGGTATTTCTTGTATTCTACTGATTGAGAGAAATAGATCATGGAAATAGAAGATTATTGTATTACTTCTCCAGAATTCGGTGCTTTGTTTGGCAAGGTCAAAGTGAGAATGTACTAGAAGAATTGGTGGTATTTCGATTAAAGATTACACTAGGTAACCTTCTTATTATTTATCTAAGGAGAAAAATAGTTTCTAAAAGTTAACAATTTTGATATTTATTATGTATGTCTTTGGAAAAAGATCTACAAACCATATGATTTTTGAATGAATTTTCCTTGGCAAAAAGTGTTGCCTTTAAAATTCTTTAGTTTGAAGAATGAGAGATGCACATTTTTGTTTGATAAAATAGTATGTCAAAATGTCCTAGTTGGAAGGCTATTTAAGAAGAAAACCACATCTATGTGATAATCTAAAAATATGTTTAATTCTGTTTGGAGACAAAAAAATCTTTTTTTTGTAGTTTTGTACTCCATGTGAAATTTGATTGTGTCTGATTTTTGTAGACTAAAAACTTTTGTAGTTTTCTACTCTGAATAAATTAGACTATGCTATTGGTTTGAAGAATATGAAAACTTCACATAACAAGCCAATGTTGTAGTTTTGACTTTCTATAAACTTCACTGTTATATAGAAATAAATTGTACAAAATTTTTTGTCTTTCTTATTAGTATTCTAAATACGAAGTGGTACGTCTAATTGTGATAGAGAAAAAAATACCATTGACTTAGAGTTTGTGAATTTGTGCCTCTATGGAATAAACTTTGACATTGTGTAAAGATTGTCAAAGAGAATTGAACCACTATAATTCTTTTGTAGAATAATATTTTCAAAAGAGGTTTCATGTTGCCAATGACACTTTGATAGTATGAGAAAAAAAATATGTGGAAAAACTATTTTTAAATACTTGAAAAATATTTTTGAGATCATACTTAAAATGTGGGGGGTTCTATGCTTATGACAAAGATAAAATTAGACTTAGTGTTTTAATTAAATTTGGAGCACAAGATATGAAATTCAATGATACTTTTTTGTATTATGTTAGATCCACAAAATTCTTGGAGTATATTTGATATTGTGGTCATTGAGTTTCTCTTTTACTAGTATATGATATGACTAGTATGAAACTACCAAATTGTATGTATACTTGTTCAAAATGATTGAGTCTTTATGAAAAAACGTCACTTAAAATGTTGTGACTTTTCATGAAAAGATGTCTATTAAATATAACTATTTATATAGACATGAATGTTGGTGAATAGTCATTTGTCATGTTTTGTAAAAGAAGCATTTGGATTATATTGCCTTTATTGGACCCAATGAAACTATGTTCAAGGGAACAATCCAATTGAAAGTTATGGAAATGTCCTTTCGAAAAGGTCATTTAACAAGGTGATGACTCTAAACAATATTTGAATCACACAAAATTGTAAGAAATAGGAACAAAATATTTGTGAGAAAAAGCTACCTCGCAGAGAGCTTTTCAAACTCAATATTTTTATTTGTTCCTACTTGCTTGAGTCAAACTGCTTGTGATATGAACACTTGGGACATGTCAATTACAAAACCTTGTCAGAAAAGCTGATCAACTTAGAAGTTTTGTCTAACTTTGAGTGCAATAAATAAAAATATCAAGTTCTTTGAGTGCAATAAATAAAAATGTCAAGTTTGTGTGGAATCTAAGTATTCTGAACATTCTTATAAATCTGTTGAAAGGATTCTAATCCCTTAGAGTTGATTTACACTAACATTTGTGATATGAAGTCAACACCATCTCGTGGTGGAAAAAAGTATCTCATAACTTTCATCTACAATTGCATTAGAAACGACTATGTCTATTTGCTGAATGGTAAGGATGAAGCAATAGAAATGTCTAGACAATATAATATTGAAGTTGAAAATCAGTTGGGAAAAAGATAAGAAGTGATAGGGATGGAGATACTACTAAAAAGTTGTCAAAAACCGACGGCTAAAAGCGACGGACTGCGTCTCTTTTTTGGTCAAAATTGACGAAAAAGTGATGCAATCACCTTAGTCGCTTTTTAACTCGATGCTTTTCAGAAAGGGAGGGACTACATCGCTAAAAAGTGATGCAATCACCTTAGTCTCTTTTTAACGGATTGCGTCGCTAAAAAGCGACGGACAACGTCACTTTTTATGATTTTTTTTTTTGAATTTTTTTAACAAAAGCAATGGACTCCATCGCTTTATTTTAATTTTCATTTTTTTTATTTCTAAAAGGCAACGGAGTCCGTCGCTTTTCTGGAAATTTTATTTTTGAAAATCTCAGAAAAGCGATAATGTCCATCGCTTTTCTTGATTTTTAAAAAAATTAAAACCCAAAAAAGTGACGGACTAAACCACATTGTCCTTCACTTTTCTGGGTTTATAAAAAAATTAAAACCCAGAAAAGCGATGGACTAAACCACGATGTCCATCATTTTTTCTACAATATTTTTGACAGCAGAAGCTGGCAGTTTCTGCTACCCACCTGCAAATGCAATTCAATTCAATTCTACACTATTCAACCCAATCAAACACACACAATTATAAACAATCTAAACAAAACATAAAACAACAAACTTAAAATAACATTCAGAAGTATCTAAATCATAAATTAAAGACTTATAAAGTCATACAATATTCGTTTCAAAATTTCAAAAAGTTCATAAATGTCCAAAGATCTAAACTAGGGAGTGAGATCTACATAATCATCCTTATCACTCTTGTCGTCGGTGTCATCGGAAGCCAAAGTAGTAGGTCAACGAGCGAGGTTCATCACTTGCTCTTTGATTTGCTGAACGGTCTCACTCATGCTTTCTTGTTCAGCTACTCTTCTCCACTCCGACTCTGCTAGTGCCGCTGTAAGTTTAGCTATTTGATCCGACATATCGGCAATCTGAACACCGTTAAGTGCCTCGACTTGACGTGACGATCCAATACCTTCTAAGACTGACTGGAGTCGTCTAACATCGTTTTGAGAGCATAGATCATAGCATCTGCCCTTGTGTCTCCCCCCTACCACTTTTTCTTTCCAAATCTGGGTGGACAATTCAGGTGTCAATTGGACCGAATTATCTAGATTCTCAGCGACGTACTGATGAAAGTTAATTTTGCCTATTAAATATAAAAAATTGACATCAATATATATATATATATATATATATATATATATATATATATATATATATATATATATATAAACATATTCACTATTAATATATATTTTTCATATTAAATAACTTACAAAAATTCGTTCAGCCCTTTCCTCCACCCACGCATCCAGATCCGAGTCATTTTCTTTCTTTTTGACATGAGTCTTCTTGAAAACCTCTGGTTCAATGAGAGTGCGTCCCAATTCTTTTTCCTATAAATAAAAACTGAAATTTATAATGATATATATGAATCAACTAATTATTTATTTAAAAGTTTGAATTAGAATTTATCATCTCTCGTGCAATTGTTCCAATCGTCTTTGCACCTCCGGTGTGCAACGAGCTACCTTTAAGACTGCCTCTAGCCTGTTTGGCTTGATCTGATATTGCCTTGAACTTGTCTATGTTCCAATATTGACCCAATTCATCAAAAACATGAGGCAACATCCAACCGGGACGTTCACCACTATCCCAAACTTTCTTTAGCCAGCTAGACAGTCTGACAGTTATCTTCCTCTCAAATGTGGTCCTAATGACCAGATTGTACCTCGACTCCCAAGTACAAATAGTCTAAAAAAATTGAATAACATTAATTAGATCGATAGTAAAAAAAAAGTAAAGTGTACTAAACTTAACTAAAAAATATATATCTTAAAGTTATTAAACATCGACTAGCATATACTGTTTGGAATCTCGCTCCAAGAGTGATAAGCCTTTGTATAGAGTCTTCTGACACAGTCTTGTAAAGCCTGGGCAGCATCCTTTGCAGGATTCCACCTGCAAAACACATAATAAATATGTTAGTTCATGAATAATATATTAAATTATAAGAAATAAATAAAATAAACTAACAAATAGATAACAAAACAAACTTACGATGATCCATATGACTCAATCATGACTCTACCAAGTCTGTCCTTCTGGCCAGGAGCTAGAGCAGACATCGTATCATGTGGTGTAGCACTAGGTGTAGCTGTAGACAAGGGTGAGACATTAGGATGCACAAAACATTGAGTCAATGGAGGCGTACCGGCCATAGCATCTGACTGCTCGCTACTAGAATCTCCAAGCCTCATGGCAGATAACTGAGGAGATGTACCTATGGGAGATGGAGTATCTACCAATAAGGGTCGTGCTCGATGAATTGCCTGTAAAGATAGCTCTTCGTAGTGTCGTGAAGGCAATGCCTGTGAAGTAGATGAAGCACCAAGTGGTCGACGGTAATTAGGATAATATTGCCGAGGATCCGCCGTATCAAATGGAACAATAAATAAATGAGTATTATGGCTGATGCGCTCTGGCGCAGAAGAAATAGATCCGGCAATATCCTCATGGTCTATAGGTCTCCTAGACTTCTTCTTCTTAGCCTATTTAGTCTGGCTAACTCCAAGATGATCGCGATGTCTATCATCGTCACCACTTGATGACATCTGTATGCAAATTTACATGTATAATATATATAAAAATCATAAATTAAATAAAATTAGTAAAATACACTTACATATATACTAGCTAGCTTTCATTCTACACTACTCCTCCTCGCTTGTTTCAATTCCATCATTCTCCCATTCTTCCTCCTCAGTTGTTTCATTTTCATTATCGTCCCATTCTTCATCATCAAATGATTCATTTTCCTTATTCTCGCATATTTCTTCCTCAACATTTAGTATCTCATCATCATATACTTCTTCTAATAAGTATTGAGGATGTTGTAGTGTGGTTTCCAATTCAACATCAACTTGTTGTTGAACAATTGCAACATCATTTTGATACGCCACATCTAAGACATTGTCAATTTCAATTATTCCCACAGACTTACTTTTTATAACAACCCACCAATCATCTTTGTCTCTATGCAATGGATATGAAGCGTAATACACTTGTTTAGCATTTTGTGTAATAATAAAAGGATCATAACTTATGTATTTCCTGATGTGCTTAACTTCAATTATATTATGTTGATGGTCCACCTTTGTGCCTCTATGTGATGGGTCAAATCACTTACACCGAAATAGTACAATCTTTTTCTTAGGCCAACCTGAATACCTCACTTCAATAATCTCTTGAATGACACCGTAATATTCAATGGTTTGACCAGTACCATCAACATCACCTTGTATGTAGAACCGCTATTATATTTTTTCTTGTTCCTAGAAACTTCTTCAGTTTGAAACTTAAAACCATTGACACAATACTTATTCATTGTCAGTACTTGAGATTCAGGTCCAAGTGCTACTTTTTTCACTAATTACAAATGTTGGACACTTGAGTATTCATGGCAAACCTATGTGATTGTTATTTAAGTAATATAACTTAGTATAACATGAATATATTATTAAATACTTAGTAATTGCACACTTACATAGTTCCTCAGCCATTTGGAAAATCTCTATAGATGGCTTCATTACCCTATATGTTTACGAACAAGCTGATCATTTTACATTCAAGTATTTCATTAGTTAATGATCACTTATTAGTATGTAATTTAATAACATATTTTTAACACTTACTTGACATATGATTGAATCTCTAGACAATTAAGCAAAATATGTTTCACAGCTGATTGCATTTCCATATCAGTGAAGCCTCACTTTCCACGCTTTTTAGATCCTCAACCATTTTGATTAAAAATTGATATTGGTGAAAATAAAGGATCAATATCGCCTTCATCATTGCGATTGGGCCTGTTTCTCCTACATGACACATCATCACCAAAGTAATAAGAATAAAAATCACCAGTTTCTCTCCCAATATGACCTTGAACAAATTATCCTTCCCTTTTGCTTAATCGTTTGCTTCGAACTACCAATTTTTCTGCATGTATATATGTATATATATATGTTAATATATAAAAGACTTGGTGAATATATATATATATAACTTAGTAAATATTTCAAATGGATACATCCATCTTGTTTGAACCGGACCTCCGAGGCCGGCCTCTTGTACAAGGTGAATTGAAAGATGCTCCATCACATCAAAGAAACCACATGGAAATATCTTCTCCAACTTAGTAGTAGTAACAAGAATATTTTCCTCCATCCTGTCTAAACTACTCTCCAACAACTTTTTAGAACACAAATCTTTAAAAAAAAAACTTATCTCTGTGATTGATTTTCATATCCATTCGGGTAGATGGCTAAAAGCGATATGAATTAAAGTTTCCATGAACACATGACAATCATGACATTTGATACTTATCAATTTTCCTTTATTCATATCTGTCTGCTTTCCTAAATTTGAATCATAGCCCTCCGCCATCCTCAAATTTTTAACCCACACAATAATTTCACGTTTCTCATCCAATGTGAATGAAAAGTTGTCTTTGGGCTTAACTATTTTACCATTCTATAATTCATACAACCATAACTCTTTTCTCCTACAATATTCCTTTATGTCCATTCTAGCTTTTGGATTGTTTTTGTCTTACCCTTAACATCCATCACTGTGTTAAAGAAATTGTCAAAGTAATTTTTTTCAATGTGCATCACATCTAGATTATGTCGTAGCAGATTGTCTTTCCAATACGGCAACTACCAAACTATGCTTTGTTTGGTCCAACTATGTTCAACATCATATCCAGGAAGTCTAGAAGGTGAATCTTCTGTAACTTTAGGTAATTAAGAAACTCTCTCCCAAATTTGATGCCCTGTGAGTAATGGAGGTGGGGGGTCACTTTCAACCTTATTTTTTCTAAATGCATTTTTCATCTTTCTAAACTCATGGTCCATTGGCAAGAACTGGCAATGACAATCAAACCGTGTATTTTTTCTACCATGCTTTAAAGTGAATGCCTTACTATTTTTCATGCAATACAGAGATGCTAGCTTTCCAGCTGTCATCTAATCAGACAACATCCCGTATGCTGGAAAATCATTAATAGTCCATATTAAAGAAGCATGCATAACGAAATTCTACTTAGTTGATATATCATAAGTCAAAATGCCTTCAAACCACAATTGTTTGAGCTCATCTATCAATGGTTGTAGAAAGACATCAATCAAACTTTTTGGATTACGGGGACCTGGAATAAAACAACTTAGAAAGATGTAGGGACTGGCACATTTCAGGAGGAAAATTATACAGAGTAAGAAATATTGGCCAGTATGAATAAGGCGAAGCATTATTAGAGAATGGTGTGAAACCATCTAAACACAACCCCAATCTAACATTTCTTGGTTCACTAGAAAAATCAAGATATACATTATCAAAATGCTTCCATGCTTCACCATTAGATGGATGAGACAAGATACGCGGCGACCTTCTATATTCACAATGCCATCTCATATTTGGGGCAGAACTCATCGATGCATAAAACCTCTTTTACCTAGGAATGAGAGGTAGATAATGCATAGCCTAAACTAGGACCATCTTTTTAGCCGGAGTCCTCTTATAACGATCATGTCCACAAAACTTACAATTTTCTAATTCACTATCAGTCTTGTAAAACAACATGCAGCCATTAACACAACAATGAATTCTATCATTCGTCAATCCTAACTTGGACAACAATCGCTTTGCCTGATAGAAGTTCTTTGGTATGCTAAACTCCGAATTAACTAGTTCACCCAAAAGATCAACCATTGAGTCCATAGCAGCATTAGGAACATTTCAATTTGATTTAATATTCATTAATCTAACTGCAACTGACAAGGCATAATGTGGACTCCTTATACATAGTGGATGACTAGACTCTTCTAATTGATCATAAAAGCATCTTGCTTCTTCATTAGGAGCTTCATCAAAATATTGTTCCGGTTCGATCCCACCTTGAACCCCAAAAGCATCATTGATCATTTCATGAACCCTATCATGTTCAACCCTAACATGTTCAACCCTAATTTTGTCATGTGGTGCAACCACATTATATACATCCACATGCATCGAATTATGAAACATCTCATCCAATCCATCACTTTCTCCGTGGTCAATTCATACAAAATATCTAGGTTTAAATCCATTACGGCACAAATGAACCATAACTCTATTTGGTTTAAAAAACTTTAAGAATTTACATGCACTACAAGGACACCTAACCAATCCATTATTCTTGAAAATGTCAAGTGCCATTGTATGTTTAGTAAAATTTCTAACACCGTCAATAAACTCAGGTTTCAAACCAACACTAGTTTCATAATGCATATTATACATCCACAAACGATGATCCATCTACAAAAATATAGATATTCAATTATATTAAAAATAAAATTTAATAATAATTTTACTAGTAGTAGTCCTCAAACTAGTTTAGTATTGACTTAACCACATTATTTACTTTAACTTATTTAAACAACTTAAAAACTTTAACTAGTTTAGTTTCGACTTAATAAAACAACTAAATCCATCAACAAAACCACATTATTTAATTTAACTTATTTAAACAACTTTATAACTTTAACTAGTTTAGTATTGACTTAATTCAAACAACTAAATCCACCAATTTACTAAATCACATTATTTATTTTAACTTATTTAAACAACATAACAACTTTAACTAAATCCACCAATTAACTAAATTAATACGATCAACTAGTGTTGGTACTTATGTTTAACAAATATATTATTTCTAAATTTAAAGCTAAAGTATCAACACTAGATGGACACAAATCGATCTTGCAAGAAAATCAATTTTGTCATCAATAGGATCAACTAGTGTTGGTACTTATGCTTAACAAATATATTATTTCTAAATTTAAAGTTAAGTGTCAACACTAGATGGACACAAATCGATCTTGCAAGAGAATTAATTTTGTCATCAATAGGATCAACTAGTGTTGATACTTATGCTTAACAAATATATTATTTCTAAATTTAAAGCTATGTGTCAACACTAGATGGACACAAATCGATCTTGCAAGAAAATCAATTTTGTCATCAATAGGTTCAACTAGTGTTGGTACTTATGCTTAACAAACAATGGATGGACACAAAAAAAATTATCACAAAAGTAAAGCTAAGTATCAATACTAGATGGACAGAAACACATTATTGAAAACAATTCTACTTAAACTTGAGAAATTTAGAAGCACCAACCTTATCTCCTACTTTGATGAAAGAAGCAATACAGTCTTGTATCAACTTTTTTAGATGTTGAACTTCCTTAGTTGCCTAGCACGAAAAGTTCTAAAATTAGTTAAATATAAACTTCAAATCCAAGAATATATATATATATATATATATTCAAGTTTTAATAAGTTCAAGTTTACAATTCAAGTTCTAATTTCTAAAATTAATTAGTTATATATTCAAGCTAATTAGTTCCAAGCTCAAGTTCAATTCTAAGTTCAACTTCAAATTCTAAGTTCATGTTCTAAGGTTAAGTTCAAGTTCTAATTTCAAGTTCAAGTTCAAATTCTAATTTCAAGTTCAAATTTCAAGTTCAAGTTCAAATTCTAATTTTAAGTTCTAAGTTCAAGTTCAAATTCTACGTTCAAGTTCTAATTTCAAGTTCAAGTTATAAGTTCAAGTTCAAGTTCAAGTTCTAAGTTCAACTTCAAGTTCAAGTTCAAGTTCTAATTTCAAGTTCAAGTTCTAAGTTCAAGTTCACATTCTAAGTTCAAGTTCAAGTTCTAAGTTCAAGTTCTAATTTCAAGTTCAAATTCTAAGTTTAACTTCAAACTCTAAGTTCAAGTTCAAGTTGAAGTTCTAATTTCAAGTTCAAGTTCTAAGTTCACGTTCAAATTCTAAGTTCAACTTCAAATTCTAAGTTCAAGTTCAAGTTCTAAATTCAAGTTCAAGTTCTAATTTCAAGTTCAAGTTCAAGTTCAAATTCGATGTTCAAGTTCAAGTTCTAAGTTCAAGTTCAAGTTCTAAGTTCATGACATTCAAACATTCATCATCTAAATTCATGACATTAAAACATTCATCATCTACTCATAACACTTCAATTACTAATTTCTAACTTCAAATTAACACTTTACTAACTAGTCCTAAAATCAAATCCAAAAAAATCCCAATTCAACCTCAAATTACATATTCTCAAGTTTAAACTAGTCCTAAAGTACAAAAATACTAATTCTTTACTAACTAACAATGGCCAATTTAAAAATGCCCAATTTTTTTTTAAAAAAAACCCTAAAATAAAAATCTTCAATTATCTATACCTAACTAACAATAATCAAATCAAATTAACAATTGAATAACACAACCCAACAAACAAAAACAATAATATACTAACAAACAATCAATTATAATCACTAGAATTAAAGCTAAGTATCAATACTAGATAGACACAAATACATTATTGAAAACAATTGTACTTGAACTTTAGAAATTTAGAAGCACCAACCTTATCACCTACTTTGATGAAAGAAGCAATACAGTGTTGTATCAATTTTTTTAGATGTTGAGCTTCCTCAGTTGCCTAGCACGAAAAGTTCTAAAACTAGTAAAATATAAACTTCATATCTAATTTCTAAACTTAATTAGTTATATGTTAAAGATAATTAGTTCCAAGTTCAAGTTCTAATTTCAAGTTCAAGTCTAAGTTCAACTTCAAATTCTAAGTTCATGTTCAAAGTTCAATTTCAAGTTCTAATTTCAAGTTCAAGTTCTACGTTCAAGTTCTAGTTCTAAGTTCAAGTTCAAATTCTAATTTCAAATTTAAGTTCTAAGTTCAAGTTCAAATTCTAATTTCAAGTTCAAATTTCAAGTTCAAGTTCAAATTCTAATTTTAAGTTCTAAGTTCAAGTTCAAATTCTACGTTCAAGTTCTAATTTCAAGTTCAAGTTCTAAATTTAAGTTCAAATTCTAAGTTCAAGTTCAAGTTCAAATTTTATATTAAAGTTCAAGTTCTAAATTCAAGTTCTAAGTTCAATTTCAAGTTCAAGTTCTAAGTTCAAGTTCAAGTTCAAGTTCTAATTTCAAGTTCAAGTTCTAAGTTCAAGTTCACATTCTAAGTTCAAGTTCAAGTTCTAAGTTCAAGTTCTAAGTTCAAGTTCTAATTTCAAGTTCAAGTTCTAAGTTTAACTTCATATTCTAAGTTCAAGTTCAAGTTCAAGTTCTAAGTTCGTGTTCAAATTCTAAGTTCAACTTCGAATTATAAGTTCAAGTTCAAGTTGAAGTTCTAATTTCAAGTTCAAGTTCTAATTTCAAGTTCAAGTTCTAAATTCACGTTCAAATTCTAAGTTCAAGTTCAAATTCTAAGTTCAAGTTCAAGTTCTAAGTTCATGACATTCAAACATTCATCATCTAAATTCATGAAATTCAAACATTCATCATCTACTCATAACACTTCAATTACTAATTTCTAACTTCAAATTAACACTTTACTAACTAGTCCTAAAATCAAATCCAAAAAAATCCCAATTCAACCTCAAATTACATATTCTCAAGTTTAAACTAGTCCTAAAATACAAAAATGCTAATTCTTTACTAACTAACAATGCCCAATTTTAAAATGCCCAATTTTTTTTTTTAAAAGAAAAACCTAAAATAAAAATCTTCAATTATCTATACCTAACTAACAATAATCAAATCAAATTAACAATTGAATAACACAACCCAACAAACAAAAACAATAATATACTAACAAACAATCAAATTTAGTCACTAGAATTGAAAAAAAAAAACTAAAATTTAACCCCAGCCTTAACAAGGAGAGGCAGCAGCACTGTAACGACGCCGATCGAAGAAGGCGGCAGGCGACAGGGAAGGGCAACACTTGGTCAACGACCGGCGACGGCGACTGCTACGGGGAGGGAGATCGATATAGAGAGAAGGGAGAGAATAAAAATTAAGAGAGAGAGAGAGAGAGAGAGAAAAATAAGAAAATCGCGATATGTCTTTTAGATATTTAATAAAAAGCAACGGACAGCGTCTCTATGTCCGTCGCTTTTTTTAAATATAGTTGACCAACATTTTGATCAAAAAGCGACGGACTAAGAGACACTGTCCGTCACTTTTTAAAAATAGTTGACCATATATTTTGACCAACAAGCGACGGACATAAAGATGTCGTCCATCGCTATAATAAAAAAATTATTGATAAAATAAAATAAATTAAAAGTGACGGATAGCATCATTAATTTTTAATTTATATAAAATTATTTTTAATAAAAACGACGGACGGCGTCGCCATATATATTAAATAAATAATTATAAATTATTTATATATTTGGCGCAAAAATCCGCGAAAAAAAAGCGACGGACTGAGAGATGTCGTCCGTCACTTTTTGTAAAATAATTTTTTAAAAAAATTATTTTTATTAAAAAGTGACTAACAGTGTGGCAAAAGGCGTCGCTTTTTGGAACGACGCCATCCGTCGCTTTTCTGTCCATCGTTTTTAAGTAATTTTTTAGTAGTGAGAATATAAATCTCCTTTTGCAGAAATATGTTTGGAAAATGGATTTATCCATCAAACTACTGTCCTATTCACCTAAATCTAATGGAATTGCAGAATGTAAAAAAAAAAATAACTGAACTTTGAAGAAAATGATGGTTGCATTACTTATAAGCTCAGGTTTACTACAAGACTTGTGTGGAGGAACTATCCTTATTGCAAAAGGGAACAAAAAAAAGTTGTGTTTTCAGAAAGAAAGCAATTTTGTTTGTTGAGGACACAATCTATTCCATATGAGGAATGGAAAGGAAGGAAATCCAACTTGAAATACTTCAAAGTGTGGGGGTGTCTAGCAAAAGTCCAAGTTGCTATTCCTAAAAGGATTAAAATAGGACCTATGATTGTGGACTGTAAAATTAGACTTGAGTAGTCTAGTGAAGTGTCTAAAAGACCTTGGAAAGAAAAAAATAGAATGTACTTAATAAAGAGATTTAGAGGCGTTGTAAATGTCAAAGGACATCTACTAACTTCAAATATGATTTTGTAACATTTCTTGTGTCTTCTGTAGACTCATCCTTCTGGAAGATGGTGTCAATAGTGAGATTGATGCAATCTTGAGCAATCATATTAGAAGTTAATTGATCTTCTTGCAGAAAATAAACCTTTGGGTTCAAAGTGAATCTTCAGAAGGAAAATGAAAGTCGATGGAACTGTTGACAAATATAAATCAAGACTTTTTGTCAAAGGCTTTAGACAAAAACAAGGTCTTGATCTTGTCAATATATACTCGTCAGTAACTAGAATTACATCCATTGGGATGTTAATATTATTAGTTGCGGAATATGACCTCCAAATTCATCAAATGAATGTGGAAACAACTTTCTTAAATGGAGAATTGGAGGAAGAAATTTACATGGAACAAACTGAGGGTTTTGTGGTTCCTGGTAAAGAAAGGAAAATGTGCGAACTTGTTAAGTCACTTTATGGACTAAAACAAGCACCCAAACAATGACGTAAGAAATTTGACCAAACCATGTTGGCAATGGATTTAAGAATGATGGAAGTGATAAATGTGTTTACAAATCACAAGGTCATTGTTTGTTTGTATATTGATGATATGTTGATCATCAGTAGAGACACTAATGACATAAATGCTACTAAATGTATGCTAGAAAGCAAGTTTGATATGAAAGATCTGGGAGTTGCTGATGCAATCTTAGGTATAAAAATCCAAGAACTCCATAATGTTTAGCATTTCACGGTCTCATTGCATCGAAAAGGTACTTGACTAGTTCAAATATTTGGATTTCAATATTATCAAGACTCCAATAAATGTGAGCTTTGCATTTCAAATAAGTGAAGGCGAAAGTGACTAACAATTGGATTGTGCTAGAGTATTGGGAAGTATGATGTATATCAAGAAGTGTATGCAATCAGATATATTATGTGGTATTAATAAACTAAGTCGGTTCATGATTGATCCCAATCGAACTCATTATATAACAATGAAAAGTGTTTTGGGGTATTTAAAACATACTCAAAACTATGTCGTGTATTATAACAAATATCCAGCAGCATTGAAAGGATATAGTGATGCAAATTGAATCACTGGGATCAAATTAAGTAAAATCCACGAGTGGATATGTATTTACTCTTGGTAGAGGAGCAATATCTTGGAAATATTCCAAAAAGACATGCATCGCTAGCTCTACAATGATCTCTGAGCTAGGTGCTCTAGATAAGGCCGGTGAATAAGTTGAAAGACTCTGGAATTTCTTGATAGATATTCTTTTTTGGCTCAAACCATTGGCATCAATATGCATACACTTTGATAGTCAAGATGCAATAGGTAAGGCATGGAGCATGATGTCTAATGGAAAGTCTTGTCATATAAGACATAGACATTATATCGTTAGAAAGCAACTACTCTCTAGTGGAATTATCATAATCAACTATGTAAAGTCAAATGATAATGTGTCGGATCCACTTACCAAAAGGCCTAACTAGAGAGAAAGTTGAAAAATCATCTAAGAAAATGGGTTTACGGCTTAGGACAAGTCATCATGGTGGTAACTCTATCTAGCAGACTGGAGATCCCAAGAGCTAGATTCAAGGAGAAAAACAATGTTGTGACTGACGGTTCGACATTGTCAATCAACTCAATCCATTCTCATGATGAAGACAATGTATAGGAACGAGGTTAAAACAATAAGGCTTGTTAATGAGTTAATAAAGCTTAAAGTTTTTAATGATTTGCTAAGTTTGGCAGACTTGACCAAATAGTGTATCTACGTGATGACAAGGTTAGAAATCACCTATGTGAGTGTGAAGTGTAAGCCGCTTCAAAGAGAATTATTGTCAAAAGCCTGTTCTCTATACACTCATGAAACCAGGAGGCATTCAAGGCTGAAATGAACACAACCGTAAGAACCATAAACGGTAAAGGGTTAATTGTGTGACATATGGTTGTCTAGGTATACACCAAAGCTCGATGGTTCAAAGATATTGCATCTACTGATTGACCGAGTATATCCGACATACGTTCACTACAGAAAGTCCAAGGGGAAACCTACTTATCCAGATGCAAATAATTCTTACTTGTAAAGTACACATACTTGTCCATTTCTGTCTTGGAGTCATTCCCCATTCATGCGGGGAATTGTTGGGTTTTAAAAGGTGTGAATGAAAAATGAAGAGTTGTGACTATTATGAAAAGTTGTGACTTTTATGAAAGGTTGTGACATTTCCGAAAGATTGTGATATTTTCAAAGGTTTGTGACCTTTCCAGTAAGGCACAATAAGAACATTTTCACACTACCCTTTGTTTTTTATAAATTGAGAGAAACGAATTTTTCTAGATTTCTTCTACTACTACTAATTCTAGTATTCTAAGTGTACTTTACTGCCGTTGAGTGGTTCGCTGACATCGTGGTTTTAGGTACCGATACACCGGTAAATAAGATCGTTCTATCCTGGGAGGATATATTCCATTAACTTTGGGTACTTGAGGGGAATAATTTCATTAAGGGTACATTGTGCATTCAATGGACTTGATTTTTTTTCTTTGAGAAAAATATTTTTATATTGTTTCTAAGATTCTATTTTCTAGTTTGAAAATACTCTTTAAACTTTGTTGTTTCTTACCAAGTTCTTCAAAATTTTGTTCTAAGTATCTTAGGAATACAAGATGAACAACAAATACTTGAGGTTCTACTCGAGAAAAAGAAAAGGAATCTAAAGTGGAATTTGAAAGCTAACAAAGAGATGGATCTCCTTTTCCCGCTGATGGAATATCTATTAAAGATAAGTCTTAATATTAAATTCCTGTGAGAAATATATTTTATTTGCTTAATTTTGCTAGCATAACTAAAATTATTACGTAAATTAAAGGTCAGAGTCATTTTTGAGAATCTTCGGTGGAAAACGTAGTGTGAAAAAAACAAAAGAAGGGAATGTTAGTAGCAAACCAGTTTTGAAGGTAAGCTTCAAACTCAATTGGAATACTACGCAAAAATTGACATGGATGTTTGGTTTGTGTTCTCCAAATTTGCTAGTGTGCAATAAAACAGGTGCGTTGTCATTCGATTTCAATATTAATTTTAATGGGAAAATTGTAGCTTCAAGCTTAGAGTTATTAAGAAAATTTCAATCAAAATAATTTTAGTTTGTGTGTGGAAATTAAGTAATCATGTTGTTTTATTTAAAAGGAAACGGGATTTAATTTGACAAAGAGAGTTGTCACTTAATTTTTAAAGAAATATTAAGAAAACTAATTTCCAAAAGTTTAAAACAGAAAATCTAATGAAATCTCATAAAATGGGTTCAGGGTTCATATTAATGTTTTAAGAAGGGTTTGAAAGCACCTAAAACATCCGCTAACTTGCGGTTATCCGATAATCAAAATATTTGGTTAATTATTTTTAAAAGATAAGCATGATTAATTAGATTAAGAAAATAAACAAACTAAGACTTAAAATCAATTTTAGGGGAGATTGAAATATTATAAGGATATTACTTAAGTAATATTTTTTTGCAAATATTTTAAAGTCAAGTAGAAAATAAGATATATTTGTTCAATTTTGAAAGATATCATTGATTCGTCTTTTGGGGAATTTAATTAGGGAAAAACCTCAAAATTAATTAAACAAACAAGCATACAAAATCAATTAAGTAACAAAGAAGAGAAGATTTGGGCCCAAGTCTGGTTTTTGTCCGCTTGAGCCGTACTTGGGCCTAATCTCTGCACTTTGGGTCCTTTGACCCAATCGACTATCATAAGAAAACTAATTTTTCTTGGGTAAACTTTAGGAATCACATAATTTTAATATAAAATTACAATTTATCCCTCTTTAGTTTGTAATTACATTAATCCCTTAAAAAGTAACACAAATCGGATACATAATATGTAACTCGGATACATTAAAGAGTATCTTGGATACATTATAACATAAACAGGATAGATTAAAAACCAGTTCGGATACATAATATATAGCTCAGATACATTAAAAACCAACTCAGATACATTATAAAATAAATCGGATACATAAAACATAGCTCAGATACATTAAATAATCGCTCGGATACATTAATATTTAGCTCGGATACATTAAAGAAATAAGGGATTTTAGAAATAGAAGGGGATATTGTAAATAAGGAAAACATAAGATGTGTATTTTAGTAATTTTCCATTTTTCTTTAGACCTTAGGCCCATCTTCCACCTATCCTAAATTAACAAGATAATAGTCAAAATAGATAGGCTTTTGGCCCAATAATTACAAAATACAATAGCTGAAAATTTAGGGCTCTTCTAGCCCATTTTCAATGGAATTTACAGCATATATGGCTGATGTATATTACTGTATATTGTGCGTATCCAATCCTTTTTTTCGCTTCGAGACCTGTACGTCAAATCTAAGGACATGTTCTTCAATTTTATTTATCCGACTGACTCGATAAAATATTTTTAGGCTTCCCTGGCCCAACGAGAAAATGCAAGGAGAATAGAGAAGTCCATGAGGACTAGCAGATTCACATACAAAGAAAGGTTAAATCATATTAGCATAGGATAAGACTATTCTAACACATTTCTATTCTTTACAAAAAACAACATTAAGGTGACTAATAACTCAACACGACAATCATTTATCAATAAAATATTATGGGCTAATCCAACAACCCCAAATGGACAATTATTCTTTACTAGTTACAGTGAGAAGAATGAACAAATAATATTATTTCAATACATATTCACAAATACTACTAACCTTTTTAAAAGAACAAACTATATCATGTATGTCACTCAAGCAAAAGCTAGAGTGTAAACTCTTAATAAGCTGAAAAAATAACATATAAATCACAATGGCATTCGATCATTGACTATCAGATTTTTAATGCAAGGGTTCTTTGCTGGAGTTTGCGCTGTTCTGTGTTCTCGCTGCACTGGTTCGCGGAGAAGGGGAAAGGAGAAACGTACAGGGGTCGGTCACGCGTATTGTACGCGTCTGTGTGCTGCTGATGTCGGTTTGGGCTGATTGTTGTTGTATTGTCTTGACTTGGTATTGGATTTGGTCTTTGGATTGAATGTTGTTGGGTCTCTATTTGTGGGCTGCTGAGTGAAAGAATTGGGAATTTGGGCCAAATATTATCTTAAATTTAGTCCAACAAGGAGTAAAAGTATTGGTTATATTTGAATTTGAAAAATAACCAAAATGGATTGCAAACTTGACCAATTGAATTGAGAATTTAACCAAAAGTGAATTTAATTGGAGAACTTTGGCCAAATCTTAAACAAGACGAATTCAAAAAAAACTAATTAACGGGTTTCTTAAATTAAATGATATGAAATAATTGACTTAATTATAAACAAATTAAATAGTTTAAAAATCATAACTATAATTAAAACTAAAGTAAATTAATAAAATAATTAACTAAAATGTAAAATCTTTTGAGATGATTTTCAAATATTTATAAAATGTACCAATCATATAAAAACCATATATAAAACATATTTATTATTCAAAGTATTATTAAAAAAATGACTAAACTTCTTTAAAACTTGGACAATATTTTGAATTTTTATAAAATCAATTATTTCAAATCATTTAAAAATTAAAGGAGCTCAAAAAATAATTTGTATCATGGCGGGTCAAAATTGGGTGTGAACACATGGCCCCTCAAGATGGTAGAAGAAGATTCAGAGAAATGATAATTGATTTCACGTATCATGACACTACATTCAATACTAAGTGCCAACGATTGTGAGTAGTAATATAACCCAACTAGTGAGTTGGGGTCGAGTCCCAAGTGAGTGGTTTGTACTCAAGAATCAATAGAAAAGCATAAATATGCTCAAGTCAATAATAGCTAAAAACATTTACAAATAAAAGCATGGTTTAAATTATAGGTGACACAAGTGTCAAATATTAAGGGGGTTTGTTTGTACTATCAACTAAAACAGTAAATAAAAGGAAAATACGAATATGGAGATCGGATTCTTGGGATGTGATAGAATTATGGGTCAAGGTAAACAACTAGGTAATTGCAATTAATAGTAAATAACTGCAAATCATTGAATAAGCTAGACTTTAGTGGGGGTAAACTTTCTCTCGAATAATTTAACCTGAATCAAATTGGTTTCTCTCGAACACCAATAAGCAGCAATGAAGCACAACCTTAGCTTTAGTCCATTCACTCTCTCGAGCTGAATGTGTGGAAAAGGGTTTAGGGTTCACTCTCTCGAGCTGAACGCATGACAACCCAATACCCACAGACCATCGATTCAGTAATTTTGGTTTTAAAACCTCTCTCTCGAGCAAACCAAAAATACGAAGTTAAGATTGTATTTGCAACTATAACCCATTAAATTCAACCACAATTATTGTACGAAATTACTTTTAAACAACAAATAAACTATCAATTAAAAATACCCAACAATTAAATCAACCCATAATCACATAATCACACCCCAAGAATTGGGGTTTTAGCTAGACATAGTAAAAAGGTAAAAATCGTTACCAAGTTGTGTTTTCATCATCTGGGTAGGATTGATATAGTCTTTACAAAGGTCTAAGATGAAGAATCTTCAACACCCACTTCCAATTTCTTAGAAATGGAAAATCTTCAAATCTTCGAAGCTAAGGAAAAATTGTCTCTCTATTCAGTTCTAAGCTCTAAACTTCAAAAACTACTGAATGTTAAATCAAATACTAAGCTAAAAATTTAAACAAGATTTTATAGCTGTGAAAAAGTGTGCTACGGAGGTTCAGTTAGCACAGTTAGTCGGGATCGCCGACCCAATCGACGATACGCCCTTTGGTCATTTTCATCGCTGTTTTGCTTTTACCTTCAGCATCTTCAGGCTCTGTAACTTTGGGCAATATGGTACTGCATCGTGGAACAGTTCGGTGACTCGCCGATTGCTCTTTTCTCTCGCCGACTAAATTTTCTCCTTCAGGGCTTGTCACTTAGGAACATTAGGCTAGACCCTGGCCGTTCGATGACTCACCTAATGGGTTAGGCGATTCTTAGGCTTTCTTTCCTTCATTTTTTCCGCTGCCTTGTTCCTTTTTGCTCAATAGTGTCCATGCTTTGTTCCTCAATCCAAATACCTGAAATTCAAGGATTTACATCAGTTATTGGTACAAACTATGCATTTTAGGACACTAAATCTATTCAAATAAAGCCCTCAATGAGTCCAAATCGTGGACTCATCAATAATCCCGCTAAGAAAAATTAATTTGTTTAAGCGAATGATGTAAATTGTTGTGGTCATTTCTCAAGCGAATGTTGTGGCTAATATGTGAAAGTGAAAAATTGGGTGTTAGATTTTTTGTTGAGTACATTTATGCTAACTAAAATTATTTTGTGTTCTGCACCCAAATTAAAAAAGAAGAAATTTTTATATATGTTGGTGATTCTAGAACTACTTAAGTTCTTAGAATAAAAATATTCTTTGTTAAAATTTCACATCTATATATTGGCATTATCTGAGGTGGTATATGATTTTAATATTTGTGCTAGATTGGTACTTGAGATTTTATGAGGAAAAGTTGATTAATGTGAAATTGTTAAAAGATTTAATGAATGATTTCTTTGAATTTGATAATGTGTCAACAAATGTAATTATGAGCAATGATGATATGTTAAACATGATTTATTTGTGGGTTAATATTGTTCAAGATGAAAATGCTAGTATTTGTATTTACTTTATTGATTTATTTGAATTGTGATATATTAAATTTGTACATTTTAATTAGAGTATTTATTTTATATATAGAAATAGTACCATGACCTTTTGAATGACCAACTAATGAAATGACCGGTTTTGTTAACTCTTAATTGCTCATATTATTTACTCTTAATTGAACTTTAGTACTGCAACTTAAAGTCTATGTGAAAGAGATATTTCTGGCCTATATATGTATGTGCTTTTCACTTGAAAAAAGTGTAAGATTTTTGTTGAGAAATAAAAATGAGTCTTTTGATATATTTTAATATGTTATTGTGGCATACAAAATTGAAAAAGTTATCCCTCTATTATGAAATATTTGAAAGTGTAATGGTGTCTTGCTAAGGTTGTGCTACATGAACCTAATAAAGAAAAAATTGAATTAAAGATTTTTGATTTCATGCTAATAAATGTTGCATATACATATTTGTGGTAATCAATTATAATGTGCCGACAATCCACGAGATTGATCCAACTGAGTACCTCCCATCATGGTGCTACACTGGGACAAGCTTTAGACTGATGACCAAGCTCTCTATAGGTACAACAAAGTTATGTCATCCTAGCATGGGAATACCAGATGTTTACAGTGCCTGGAAAAGTAATTCCAGCTTGGGGAACTCTCTAGACCGTTAGTCAAGCCCTCCACAATCATAACAACATCTATAGCGTGAAGCCTGGCATGAAGAACACGATGTACGATGATCTGCCCTGCTTACCTTTGACAAATTGAGAACCACCCCTAAACAACTACATCGGGGCCTTGTGACAATCTCAAACATAGTGGCCTACCTTGCCACACTCATAGCACTCTTCATCAAGAGCAACTTGTTGTGCAGACCTAGCTAGGGCAACATGAGACTCAATACCCAAAGGTCCAGAATGACCATTACAAAAAGTCAAGCTTGAACTCTGCCTACCGTAGGCACCACAACCTACCTCTAAACCCCCTGGGATTTGAGATGCTACCTCTACAGGATTGATATATCAAGAAGAAAGATATCCTTTAATGAACTGATACTCACCTCTAAGTAGAATGTTTTCACCATTGTTCTAATGTCGAGGTCCCTTACCACTATCTTTTTAAGTCTCAAGGCACCCATGCTCCACAACCCTCACATTACTCAAAACTTGGAAAGGTAGACTCTACTCATATCAGATGCTCTGATGCCAACAAAAGTGGCAAAGCCAACCCTCCAATGAACCCCTAACTCAACTACTGATCTTAAGGGAACAATGTGGGTCTATACCCAACCCACTATAGAAAGACTATGTCATAGTCATAAACGAATGATGAACCCTATTGGGGCCGATCAGCCCAACTCTTCTCTGAGGAGCACCAGCTGCACCTAAAACTGAACCTGCGTAGGTGTACCCTCGAAGTAGCTCGGACCTCCTAATATTGAATCTCGAGGAATTGAGGTAGCCAATGACCCTGTCAAAGCCTGGGCTGCCCCTAAAATCTCTGAATGTTGAAGAATACCTCCAACCTCAATGTCCATGCCTAATTAAGGCCCTCTAGCCCGATCACATGCTGAAACTCTAGTGAAAAGTGTTGATGCTCCGTCCACGTCGTCGAATTGTTTGTATTATACATCTAGGAGAGAGTAGATTCAAAATAAGAAGTTTTAGAGGTTAATCAAAGGGAAAGCACACAATAAGAGTAAAAAATAGAATTTCCTAAGAATGCCCTATAGCCTCTAGAAGATAGGATACGAATGTCTCCACTCCAATCTGTATGACTCTACTAGGCATTTGCCCTCGTACCAATGATGTCGGTCAACTTATAACTTTGATACCAAACTGTCATGAACCGATTTCCTTAGTCATGATGTCACCTATTACATCCCATAAGTAGGTAAGCCTAACCTTAGCCCAAATTCATAAGTAATTGACTACTAAGCAGAAGTCAACCACAAGAAGCATAAAGCATATAGCAAAGTAAAGAAACGATAATCAATAGAAAAATAATACAGGAACCATCCCAAAACCTGACATCAGTCAGTAGTTGAGCATCTAATCCAAAAAAAAAGACTACAAGTCTTTTACAAATACAAGTTAAGCACAAGTTGTGTCTGAATACAATATAAAGACTAAGCTTAGCCAAAACAAATAAGCACTGGTAGCTCCGAATGCCAGGAGCTCACCCTAGTCTCCAAAACTCCAAGCTGCTCCGCATGACTCCAAATCAACGGTGATAACTCAAACTATGATCTGGAGGGGGCACAAGTGTAGTATGAGTACCAAAAAGGGTACTTGGTAGGCATCGGTCAACTAAGCTCAAGATAAAAAAAGCATAAAGAAAAATTAATAAGGTATGCATAGCACAAGCAATTAAACATGATATTCTAAAATAGATAAGTAATAAGGAAAGAAACAGGATGCAAGGGGTAAGAAAAAGAGTCATATCTGGAACGCAATGCAACAACCTATTTACAAGCTACTACGATACCAAGTCAACTACCTAGGGTCACGAGGACCCACTACCACAAATCTAAAGTCAAATCCTATCAAGTAATAAGGAAACAATAATAGAGAATAGAAAATAGCCAAACAATGACCTAGTCGGACCCTTAAGCCGGGAAGGTATAAACAACAACCATAACTTAACTGACCCCCATAATTCAGAGGTACAATCATGAAGCAAGTATACTGGTGATAGTAAATGCATATGAATACAGGGTGAGCAACAAAAACCTTATATCACAAGCACCTAATAAAGGGCCCACCCTTCCAGAAAAGACTTCCACGGTCATTAGACCAACTAGAAAGATTAAACTCGAGGCTGCCCAGCCAGACAGTAAACTCCAAAGGCGCCTGCCCTTCTAGAAAGAGTAACAACGGGCATTAATAAGACCAAACCATGCAAGAAAGGGTGTCGATGCACCATTAGTCAAGTAAAATTAAGCACATCCCAAATTCCTCTAATATCTCAAGTAGGAAAGAAGAATAAAATCCAAGTAAAATAATTTCTCATCATGAACATAACTATGCTAATGCATGAGTTGGGATCGTAACACAAAATCCATGAGAATAAACAAACAATGCAATGCATGCCATCACTTGCATTCAAACAAGGCACTCAAAGTCAAACAAATATACATCCAACAAACTTACGCTATCGAAGCGGATAGCACTAACATAGAATCCAACTAGTCCCCACACACAAACTCAGGCACTATAATATAATCATAAGTTAAATAAGGGTACAATAGGCCTACAACTAAATTAAAAGCAAAGGGATAAGAAGAGTTTCCAAATAAATAAAGGGGGAGCAAACTCAAGGGATGGTCCCTACACAATTCATATCTCTCTAGTCCCAGAATGAGCACAACTAATGCAAACCTACGGCTATGACGAGCCATTAAGGTCTCAAGCACCAGCACAATAAGACCAACCCAAAACAAGACCTATTGGGAGAAAATCATAACTATAAGGGCAATAAAACATAACCTAAATCATCAAAGATCCAACCAAATTAAAGGACACAATTTATCAATCCTAACAAGGATAAGCAAGATCATCTACACTACAAGTGAAGCTACAAGCCTAAACTGAAGATCCCACCCCCACCAACAAGCCAATGGCTCCTACCGAATCAAGAAAATATAGAATGAACTAGAGGAATGCTATTTACCCAACAAATACAATTTGAAATTACCTGAAACCTATGTTATGACTTATCTAATAAGCTCCCATGAAAGTAGACGAAAGTCTACCTCAAAGCCGATCACGAGCACTCTGAATCCACCACATATGGGCTATCTTCTCTCGAAATGCCTCCAAACACTACCACACTATCAAATTATCGATCACTACGTCATTATGAACTTTTAGACACTAAATTCGCAACAATTGCAAATAGACCCAAAAATTGTGTCAAAATGAGAATGTGGGACCACATCAAGAATCTTTGAATTGACTCCATTAAAAGGTCTTAATCAACTAACCAGGCTTATTTCCTGAAATAAGACTCAATTTCATGCCAAGAACAACTCAAATACAATAAGCAATTAAAACACCAATTAAAGAAGACAATTAGTCCGCTCGGGGTGAGAATTCCCTCAAACCGTTTCTTTCCACACTTCTATGAACACTTTAACACGTATACACGATCATCATAGACCTCCAGCACCTTGAATCACTCAATTTAGAGCTCCTAAAATTTCTAAAAGAAGCTTTGGAGTCGAACTGATTGCATGATTGGTCTTTTTTAAAAGACCAGTCTCAAAAATTCTCCACGATCGTGGAGCCCAAGACTCGCGTTCACGGCCCACATGAAAAAAAGGAAACCACAAGCATGGTGAAGCCTTTGGAGAGCCAGCTGGTCTGACCTCCATGAATGTGGAGGGCTTCATGCGAACGTGGCTTTCAAGGTCCACAGCCTCCCGTGATCCTAGCCAATAGGTCTCATGATCACGAAGGCTAAGAGCACAAGACTACGTGAACATGGAAACCAGGTCCCATAAATGCGTAGGCCAAAAGGCTCTGCACTTGCTGATGCACATCAGCAGGTTTGCTCAACTTGGAATTCTCTGATAAGGTACCCGGGAATCGTTCGATATCTCATGTACGCAAACTAAATATGCTACCCCGTCATATTCGGCATTCTGAACTCAAAGGAATTGTCTAAATTTCCATCTAAGGTCATCTCAATGGAAAGTTGGTCCACACCTAAGTTCCATTTTAAGCTAAAATCCACACGAAGGCTCATAATGAGACTGAAAGCCTCAGAAAACACACAAAAGGTCATTCTAGACCAAACTCCACATTTTCGAGGTAACATTGTGAAGGAATTCTCATTTGAGCATATTTACTATGAATGTTGACCGAAGTCAAACCTTCGCTTATACTTGAAAGTTAAAACGCTGAACGGCACAAGCTCACACAAGAAGTCTCAGGGCTTGAACCAGCCATATCCCTAGCCTAAAATGGCCCATACGAAGTTTATGAAACCATCAAAATTGTATTATGAGGTTGTCTTCCTAAACCTTTGACCGAAATCATTTGTCCATGTTTCAAAAGTTCTAAAACACGAAAACTTGCACAAAACCCAAACGAATGACCCGACGACCAATCTATCAGTCCCAACAAGTCATAAATTACCTGGGTCACTACAAGAAAACTCTAAATGCTACAAAGATCGAAAAACAAAGAAAATGACTTGAAGGATCATTACACAAAATTCATAAGATCTTCCATATACTTAATAGAAATGCATCCATCCACAGAAAGAGGTAGCCTATATATCTAACTTTATTTAGGGAGTGACAAACACACCATTATTTATTGGTTTTCATACATAATTAATATGTGTATTCTCCAAACATAGAATTTTATTTCATATGCTAGGTGAAATAGCAAAATACTCATCACACAAGCACAAACACACACACGCATAATGTATTGAACCATTAAACATCATAAATTTCTTATATTTTTGATAAGGTGATCCTCCATATCCTTGATTGCATCAAGGAAAAAACCAAAGTCAGTGAGGGGCCCGGGGGTATCTTCAGTTTTCTTCTCATACACAAATGTCAATGTAGTCCATTGGTGTTCACAGGATGTGATAACAATTAAGGAATTATACAACTCTAACACATTCCCTTCAATCACTTTCCAAGTGATTGATTATTCTGAGAGTCAACAACTTCAATCACTTGCTTAATAAACTTTTCTTTTCCATCTGTAGTCATTAGAATCAGAAAATTCAAGAGATGTTAATCCTAAATAAAATGTTCAATTCCTTGTAAAACATCTAGACTAACACAAAAGAATGTATCTTCATCTAATTATTTATTTTGTTTTTCCTCATTTTTCACATTGGGGAGAATATGGATATCAGCGGGACATGTATGAATTTGGTTATATTATGTTTGGTATGATTGAAGTAATTTTAATTGAAATGTTTCGTTGGAAAGTGTTTCAAAAATATTTCCAGATGTTTAATTAGCAAGTAAAAGATGTACTACGAAAATCATACATTGAATGCTAATAATAATATTAATAAATCATAGTGTTTTAATTTAATGGAACTTTAGAGTGATAAAAACTACAGTAATATCTAAGTGTCAGGTGAAACAAGTAAAAAATAATGCTAATAACTTCCACCCAAAAGGGAAAGAAGTTCACTTTTTTCCTTTATTTATGAAAAATATTTTACTTGGAATTTTCTTTTTATTATTAATCAAAACACGGTCACACTAAATTACTTTCTCTCGGAAATAATTTTCTTGAAAATTGACTTTCGTAATATAAAATACACCAAACAATAAAAAATTTAACGCAAAAAAAGCATATTGCGTGTGAGAGAGAGCAGAAAAATATGTGTTACCCTGATTATATTTCCAGCTAACAGTTGAATCAACTTTCATGGTTTCACCTTCATGAATTTCAAAATGCTTGTATTTAGTAGTGTTTATATTGAGTATATGATGCGTATTGGTGCGAAACATATCATGAATTGAGTGTCCTCCACACCTGACCTCAATTGAAGCAATCAACTTTCCTTTCACACCCATTATTTCTTCACCTTGAAATAGCAATAAGTTGTAACACAAAAATTGTGAGAAAATGTTTAGAACTTGTAGCATTTACATAGATTCTACTTAGCTGTAAAATTCAAGCTTATGATAAAATATTGCCACATATGAATATCCTATTATTATTTGTGACGCTGGAAGATTAGTGTTAGTTCATTAATTTTATATAAAATCAGGTTTTATTTTAGTTATAAAAATTTAACTTTTACGGTCAAATATAGGTGTCCCTGCTAATTAGACAATTATGAGGATATTTTTACAATGTTAATTATGTCTTAAATTTTTGCTTGTAGGTTTGGGATACCAATTGTGCTAATAGATTTCACAATGAAAATATAGTGTCCTTGTATAATTGGGAGTATCTTTCTTATAGGTTTGGGACCACTCCCCTCCATTATTTTTTCCCTCCATTTCGTCAAATACACATCTAGATGAGAGACATGTGTACTATTTAATTGTTAAAGGTCAAGATTATATTGTATTTACTAATATCATAACCATAGTTAAGTGAATAAGGTTTGGAAAAAATTCTCTCCATATTTAGTAAGAATAATTAATTCTTCTCAATATTTCGTATCCATATATTTATATCATTAATTTTATTTTATATTTAAATATTAAAATTATGGAACATGAACTTAACAACATTTAATTTGTTTAGCCTAACAGTATTCTTACAAAATATTTTGCCTTTAAATTGATGTTTTCTTTAATTTTATTTTTTAAAAAGATTTTTTTTTTTTGATACTTCACATTTAATTTGTAATTCTAATGCATTTTTTACTTCCCATTTTTATTATATGATTTCTATCATCAATGATAATTCTTCCTTTTATTTTTTAAATTTCTCAACCTAATATTTCAAGAGTAAATTTGCTAGCATAGAAAGTGATTAAATAATGCACAATATTAATATTCGAATATAGAAATAAAAAAATGAAATTAAACGGTTCTAAAATTTGTAGGAATATTTTTCTTATCAAAGTTAAGAAATTATTTGTTCAAAACTTATTCCTTAATTATAGTTATGATACTAGTTAATGCAACATAATATTGACCTTTAACAATTAAATAGTACACATGTCTCTCATCTAGATGTGTACTTGATGAAATGGAGGGAAAGGGTAATGGAGGAGAGCCAAATCCAAATATTTATACATGGACTGTAATTGGGGATTCATAAATAATTATACACTTCTTCACTTATATAGTGGAAAACTTGCCTCTGCTTCTGCTCGAAGGATTAATTAGTTGAATCGTATTAAATCCTTATATTTTTTCTTTTCTATTTGTTTTATATATAATTGTGTGGTAGTACGTTAACTCGCGATCATTTTACAATAAAAGATATCATAATAAGGCTAGGATTTTCTATATATAATAATCAAGGGTTAAGATGTCTTAATTATCTTAAGAATGATGATATCGTCCCTGGTGTAAGATGTTTATGGAAGGCTATGGAGGAGGTTTTCCTAACGAGATGAAAGAATCAGAAAGAAAACAACAGCCTAAATCATAGAGATTTGAGTGCAATCTTCATGAGAAGTTGGAAGATCTAAGTTTTATTAAATTTCCCAACCATCTTATGATACTTTTATTAACACATTGATACATGAGAAAGATAATATCTCACTAGATGATAGTATTAATAATGCACTAAAATTTAAAGAGTTAAAGAAGAGCTTTCTATAGAGAATATATAACTAAGGATATAAATATCAAATTTGTGAGCATTGTGTATCTAGTAAGATAACAAAGCTGAGGTTCAACAAGAAAACAATAACAAAAAATATCATAGCGTGTCAGTGACCGCACATATCTGGAAATGGAATATCTAGTAGCTCAGCCTAGTAGTTCATAAGTGCAAAATCTTAATCACAATAATAATGCCGTTCACCTATGCAACAACAGTTATACAACATTGTAACATTCTTCAACCGATCAAAAAATTGAAGTTCATAAACGTAGTTGATGAGAATCTTCTTGTATGTTTAACTATTGGATAATTTAAAAGCAAATGAATTGTTTTTTACTAAAGATGAAGGAATTGATTCATTTTACAAGAAACAAACATGGATGTTTGATTCATTGCCAAAGGTAGCAAACTATAAATGGGTTTTTGACGTGAAAAATGTGTTTATATATGATAATTCAGAAGATATGATGACAAAGATAGTCTCAACCAATAAGTTTAGATATTACATCAACTTGATTATTGTATGCAGTACTAAAGAGAACACTTTCATAAACTGAGGACAAAGCAGAGAAGCATTATTATTGTTGATGAAGAGAATTCAAACAAAAGGGAAGATTTGCTAATTCTATCTTGAATTTTTCTTTGTATATTTAGAAATTTCATAATCCCTATTTATTTAGAATAGTCGATGTTCTAACAGATTTGAGAAAGGAAAATATATTATTTTTGTATGATTGGGAGAACCTTTCTCCTAAAGATTTGGAACTACTTTAGTGTGATGACACTCGCGATCATTTGCTTTCTTTTGTATTTATTTCTTGTTTTTCCCCTTACCATAGTTTATTTGTAGTGTTTTTAATGTGTAAGAGATGGGTGGACACTTCTCGATGTGGTCAGGAGAATTTTGAGGGAGTTTATTCAGTTTTGGGGCTTTTATGTTGAAAAAGTTGACATTGGTAATCATATAGAGAATCTAATGTCGAATGAGATTTTTGTCAATTTTGTCAATTCTATCAATTCTTCAAGGTCAATTTTGAGTAGGTAGCATGGTGGTTTGGATTTTGTGGTATTCAGTGTGAGCTTAAGTTGTTAGGCGTGTTGTTTGGGAAAGTTTGGCAAATGATTGACTTCGATTCACATTCTTGGTAAATAGGATCGAATGAGATTTCTTAAAGCGATGTTAGCTCCAAAAAAGCAAGTTTGATCTAGAACAATCTTTTGCATGGATCCCAAGGTGACTGGAATCATTTTGTGGTGTTTTGCATTATGCTTGTTTTGGTTGTTTTTGTTTAGGAGTTGACTTGGGTAATCATTCTAATGAGACGACCTCTATTTATCATTTAGTCGATTTTGTTGAGTTGTAAATGTCATTTTCAATGTGGTAGCTAATGATTTGGTATTTTATCAACTTAATTGACCACTTTTGCGGTCATTGTTGGTGTTATATCTCTCTCATCTTCTTCATTTTTTATAAGTTGAAGAAGTGGGCTAGAAAGGTCGGTCTTGAGAAAATTTCTCATTTCTTGGTCATTTAAGTTGATTGAAAGGTGATTTCCTTCTCCATTGCTTTCTATTACGTATTCTAGCTTCATTTTATGATTCGATTTTATTTTTAAGCTCAAATCCCTTGATTTTTCTTCGTTGAAAACTAGTTTTGGACAATTTGAAGTTCAAATAAATTCCGTCTTCATCCTACTTTGGGTCATGAACATAAAATTGAAGTTAGTTTTTCATTTTGTTGTCAAACTTCCAAGGTCTATTTTTTACCCAATTTCTGGTCGAAATTTCGTAACATTGACATGGGTATAGTTAGTCCCTTATTGATGTGTATATTATATTTTTGATAGTAGTGTTTTGAGGATCTTCAAAAAGGAAAAGTTTCTGGTTCGAGTGTGATTTTGGCTTCGAGGTAGGTTACGGTCCACTCTTTTAGACTTAGCTTAGATAGTACCAATTAATTTAGTTGCATTGATCCTTAGGTTTTATGATGAGATTTAGGTCTATATGTTCTTTGCTTGTATTTTTGGCCATTTTTGCAATATTTGCCTTGCTTTTTATCCGTAAAGCATTAGATTAGTATTTGCCTTAGTCCTTATAGACAAAATAGGATCCTTAGAATGCTTCTAGGTAGCTTAAAACTTATATTTATATGAGTTGATTGGTTTGGTATGACTGTGCTCCTTTTTTGTTATTTTCGAGCTCTGACCATGAAATTATTGTGATTGTGGACCTAATGACTTGGACTAGTTGGAGTTCGAGTTAGTACTACTATACTATGACGGGTGTTTACCCTATTAATTTTCTGATTTGATTTTACCATAAATGATTTGTTTATGATTGGCATGTATTTGTGCTCATTGGATCTACATTTGATCACTTATAGAGTTAGGAATAAGAGAGTATGGGTTATTTTGGTTTATAACTCATATATGGTATATTTCATGTTACTTGGGGTTCGAGGGAGCCATTAATTGGTTCATTTAAGAATTTTTGGGTTTTTATGAGAAGTTGTATCGTTTTCTTGGAATTGTTTTAATAGGGATATTTACATTAAAATTCACTTATTTTACTTTAGAGGTATGGTTCCCGAGAAATATATACAATTTTATGAGATTTTTGGACTTGAAAGGAAAGTTGCTTTAATTATACGAATTGCTATGGTTTGTTGAGAAAGGGTCTACTTCTCTTGTATTGTGAACTCGATGGATTATTTCGGATTGCACTTCATGCATACTAAATATGTTGATGAGCTCCGATGGTCCGTAAATTGAATTATGGGGTTAACTTTTACAACATATATTGATGAGCTTTGGTAGGCTCCGTAGTCGTCTCGAGGAGCCCACGAGGTGACTGATGAGAAAATTCTGGGACTTTTTCCTTATGCCTTGTCCACATATGCATTGCAACGACTTGGATTATATGTTTGTCTGTGATTGATTTGAATTATTCATCGAATGTTCATTATTATTATTAACTTTACTGTCAGTAGTTGTGTGTATAGTTCTAGTTAGCTGAATAATACTCGTTCAACCTATTATGCCTATTGAGTACCTCATATTTTTTGTTCTCATACTACACTTCTGCATTTTTTTCCAATGCAACTCCTAGTATGAGCAACCTCCGTTGATTCCAAATCTTCAAGCTCGTCGTTGTTGGAACATGGTGAGCTCTTGCTCTACCAATGTATTTTGTATTGTTTTCCCTTTTTTTCTTTGATTCCAAATCTTCAAGCTTGTACCAATGATATTAGGTTTGTGCTTGGTTCTTATATATAGTTGTCTTTTTTAGATACTCCTAGACCTTTTTTATATATTATTTTTATCATTATATACATATCAATGCAATAGGCATTCTTCTTCTTATTATTGTTTTTGCATAGCTTTTATCTTTTGGTGTACTTATCGCTTGTAGTTGGAATTTGGCATGCATATTAGGGGGATATATGGGAGGCACCATTATAGTCCTACTTGGATCGTGAAAATGAGATATTTATATATGGATTGTAGTTGGGCGTTCTTATAGAATTCAACACATCTTTTCTTTTATAGTGGTATATTATCTTTGCTTCTTCTTAGAGGATTAGCCTTAACCAAACCTTGTTGACTCGTTGTGTTACTTTTTGTTCTCTATTTGTTTTGTATGTGATTAGTTCTAGCTAACACATGTCTCATAAAGCATGTTTCTCTTGGGAATCGAATCCGTGACCTTAGCTTTGATGCTACTTGTGTGAATCAAGCGTTTACCGTTAGTGCTGAAAGTCATAGATAACATGAAGGGCACAACTTCTGTAACACCTCAGAACATATCAGACCAGAACAACAGAAAAAATGGGTGAACTATGACAGGGCTCACGGACCGTGAACGGAACCACGGTTCGTCAACATGTCTATGGTTCACAACTAGCCCAGCAGTGGTGGACCACGGAGCCCTTCACATGCCGTGGGTCCCTATACGGACCATACTGGTGCTCGTGGTGGTGCGAAAGAACCCCCCCTCACGCCCTGACATCAGAGCACGAAGCGCTCCACGGGTTGTGGTCTTAATGATGGGTCGTGAGAAGGGTCGTGGACAGGACCCCAGGACCAGTAGCTACTGCCAGCAAACCACGGCCCAATCGATGGGCTGTGGTGCCTGTGACGGTTTGTCACTGGCACCGTGGTTCGCCTCCGTCAAACTTTAAGTCAGGGGTCATTTGGTCTTTTCTCCTATGTGTTGGACACCTAAAATACGTTGTTTAACCTCTAAACTACGTCATTTTTGTTAGTTTAAGCCTAGTAACTAAATCAAAACTTACCATAGTCAATTCATTCTCCAAAATTCATCCAATTAGAACGAAAAGAGGAGAAGCAGTCGATCAAACCCTCTCCTAGAACGCAACAAGTTTTCTTTAGTTCCTGCCCTGAAATCAAAAGATTTCTCCGTGAAATTTGTCGCCAGGTAGGTGGGATTTCACTAGTGGGTTCCTTTTACCTATTAGGTCCAAAGAATTCAGTCAGATTCTTCATTTTCTTCATATTATCTAAAACTAGGTTTTCTTCAACTTTAGAGCATTGATGTGATTTAGCTGTTAGAATATTCCAAATTGGATTTTCATGTTGTTGTAACATTGTTGCTTAGTTCCTTGCATGAACTTCAGAACCCTAGTTGTGTAGATTCATTAGTTCATGAATTGACTAGCTAGGATAGATAAACATATATACATACCTCAGTTTTCAAATGTTTCATTATCAATACGTAATGTTGCATTTTGAGTTAACATGTCAGAATATTGAGCTATCCAGTATATTTCAGTTATGTTGTATTGTACTCATTTCCAGTTGGAAGTTGGCTTAACACCGAGTTGGACTACGGTCAGTCACCCTCATTGTCCTAAATTACGTGTCCCCGTAGGTTTATAAGTCCCCTCTGTGGGCATTATTTAGTGATCACGCTAGTCATGCCTTTATAACCCTGACAAGATATATTGGGTCCTCTAGATGGGGCATATACATCGGACTCCATGTTTAGCTCACGTGGTTTTATGTTGGTTAATAGTAGCTCCCACAGTCAGACTCTAATGCGACCAGGTTTCAGATATATTTCAGTATTCAGTTTCAGCATGTCATGTACTTGGTCATTGCATTCAATTTAGTTCATTTTTAGTATATCTCAGTATCTTTATCATGTTTAGATTATATCATTGATCAGTATGCTTTGTTCAGCGATATGATGTTCAACTTTATCCTATCATGCATGCTCAGTACCTTTCAAATATTGACGCATACTATGAACTACATTTTTTCATGATCTAGGCTTAGGTCCTTAGCATTCAGATCACTAGTAGATTGGTTCCCGATCGTATTCCGCAGTATTAGTGGTGAGTCCTCATTCTTCGAGCACGATAGACATGTTCTTTTACATTCAGTTTTTCATTTATTTTCAGTTTTTACTAGAGTTAGCTGGGGACATGTCCCAGCATCTCTAATCAGATAGAGGCTTATATTCAGACATAGTTAGATTCAACTTTAGTTGTTGAGTTATGGTCTAGTGTTATTATTAACTCTTATCCAGTATTTTTATTCAGACCAGTGTTGGGTATTCCCTACCATTTCAGTTTATCTCATGTTTTAAGCTTCCGCACAATATCTCTTATTTCAGAAAATGTTTGTATGCTTATGATATGCCAGCTCAGGGTTAGCTTGGGGTCACGCGTGATCCTAGGTCCCGTGTTTAAGTTAAGGGGGTAGCCTCGGGGTGTGACAAACTTGGTTTGAGAGCATTAGCTTTAAGAGTCATAGGATGTCTAAAAAACCGCACTAAGTAAAGTCCTTTTCATGAGTATTAAGCATGCCACATCTATGAAGGGGAGGCTACGAAGTGTTTTAGGAAAAACTTCACTTCCTTGCTATTCTTATCGTGCATGGGTATGATCTCATTTCTAACTCGACGTTATGCGTTTCAGATCATGCCTCATCGTAGAACTTACGCAAGAAATGCTAATGCCCACAGCATTAACGCAGTCCCTCCAGTCCCAAACCATGAGGTTTTGAATGTAGAGTCTAGGAATGCTATCCAAATTTTGGCTCAAAGTGTAGCCAACCAGAAAAATCATCGTGTTCTAGGTCATGCAAATACTAGTGGTGGATCTGTGGAAGCTAGAGTCTGGGATTTTGTTCGGATGAATCTGCCCGAGTTCCTAGGGTCACAAGTTGGTGAAGACCCCTAAAACTTCATTGATGAGGTCAAGAAAATCTTTGGAGTGATGCAAGTGACTGGAAATGATAATTTAGAGTTGCCATCCTACCATCTTAAGGATGTAGCTCACGTTTGGTTCACTTAGTGGAAAGAAAATAGGGGTACGAATGCAACTTTTGTGACTTAAGAGTGTTTTACCGAAGCTTTTCTAGACAGGTTCTTCCTAAGAGAGTTGAGGGAGGCTAAAGCTCATGAATTTATGAATTTGAGACAAGGTTCTATGTCGGTCCTAGAGTACGAACTTAAGTTTACCTAGCTCTCTAGGTATGCTCCATATATGGTTGCCGATCCTAGGGCACAGACGAATAAGTTCCTATTTTGAGTATCTGACTTGGTGAAGACAGAGTGAATAAATGCTATGTTGTTAGAGGATATGAATATCTCTAGGCTCATGAATCTTGCTCAGTAGGTTGAAAGAGATAAGCTTAGGGAACAGTCTAAGGACAACAAAAAGGCTAGGGTAGGCAACTATGAGTACTTTCAACAAAAATTGGGTGGTGGAAATCGCTCGCAGTTTCAGCAAAGATCTTTAGCTCCAGCACCTTCATCAGTTAGTGCTTCATCCCCCAGGTTTTGATAGGATCAGAAATGTAGGGCATCAGGCTCTAAGTCTCAGGGGAGTGTTTCATGTAACAGGACCTACCCAACTTGTCCAAAGTTTGGTAAGAACCATCCGGGTGAGTGTCTTGCAGGCAAGGAAGGATGATTTGGTTGTGGTCAGACTGGTCATAGGTTGAGAGATTGCCCTTCTTCTAAATATGGGCAAGAAGGTAACAATAATAGGGCTTAGTATATAACTCCAACAGCACCAGCAGGTCGCCCAACTCAGCAGGGTGTTTCATCGGGTACAGGTGATAGGTGGCGGTCAGCACTAGAACAGGTTGTATGCTGTCCAAGCTCGCCAGGATCAGGAAGATTCTCCTGATGTGGTACTGGTACGTTACGAGTCTTTCATTTAGATGCTTATGCTTTATTAGATACAGGGGATACTCTTTCATTTGTAACTCCATATATAGTAGTAAACTTTGGTGTCAGTCCACAAACTCTTTTAGAACCCTTCTTAGTCTCTACTCTAGTTGGTGACCCAGTTATAGCTAGGCAGGTATACATAAATTGCCCTGTCACAGTCTTTCAGAAAGTCACCTCATTCGATCTTGTAGAGTTAGAAATGGTAGACTTTGATATCATTCTAGGCATAGATTGGTTACATTCCTGTTATGCCTTAGTCGATTGTAGGACTAGGATCGTTCATTTACAGTTTCCCAGCGAACCAGTCTTACAGTGGAAGGGTAGTAGCTCAGTGCCTATGAGTCGATTCATTTCCTACCTTAAGCCCAGAAAGATGATTTCTAAAGGGTATCTATATCACTTGGTTTGAGTTAAAGGTTCAAGCTTCGAAACCATAGCTCTTAAGTCAGTCCCAGTAGTAAATAAGTTTCCCGAAGTGTTTCTAGAAGTTCTTCCTGGAGTTCCTCCTGAAAGGGAAAATGACTTTAGAATTGATCTCCTTCTAGATAACTAACCTATTTCTATTCCTCCTTACAGAATGGCTCCAGCAGAGCTTAAGAAATTGAAAGAGCAGTAGAAAGACTTTCTAGATAAGGGTTTCGTCAGACCTAGTATTTACCCATGGGGTGCTCCAATCAAGAATAAGTACCCTGTCCCTAGGATTTATGACTTGTTCAACCAACTTCGGGTTGTTAGTCATTTTTCGAAGATAGACCTCAGATTCGGTTATTATCAGCTCAGAGTCATAGATAGTGGCATCTTAGAAATAGCCTTTAGAACACGGTATGGTCATTATGAATTTGTAGTTATGTCATTTGGACTAACCAATACGCCTGCAACTTTCATGGATTTAATGAACAGGGTGTTCAAGCAGTATTTGGACTTGTTCGTTATCGTCTTTATTGATGATATCCTCATTTACTCTAGGAATGAGAAAGAATATGCGACTCATTTAACGGTTGTCCTGCAAACTCTCAAAGATTGCCAGTTATTCGCTAAGTTCATCAAATGTGAGTTTTGGTTACAATCAGTACCTTTCCTTGGTCATATAGTATCTAGCGAAGGGATCCGAGTGGATTCTCAGAAAATAGAGTCAGTGAAGCAATGGCCCAGACCCACCTTCCCTACAGATATCAGAAGTTTCTTGGGTTTGGCTAGTTATTATAGAAGGTTTATGGAAGGATTTTCATCCATAGCTTCTCCATTGACTAAGTTGACTCAGAAAAAGGTTAAGTTTTAGTGGTCAGATGAGTGTGCAAAGAACTTCTCAAAACTGAAAACTAGGTTGACTACAACTTCTTTTTTGACTCTACCAGATGGTTCAGATCGTTATGTGATCTATTGTGATGCATCCAAAGTTGGCCTAGGTTATGTGTTGATGCAGCGAGGTAAGGTTATTGCTTATGCTTCTAAACAACTTAAGGTGCATGAGCAGAACTATACGACTTATGACCTCGAGCTTGCAATCGTAGTATTTTCCCTAAAGATTTGGAGACATTATTTTTATGGTGTTCACACAGATATGTACATAGACCATAAGAGCCTTCAGTATGTGTTCCACCCAGAAAAAGTTGAATCTTCGCTAGAGGAGATGGCTTGAATTCCTCAAGGACTATAACATGTATGTGCTTTACCATCCTTGTAAGGCCAATATAGTTGTTGATGCTCTTGGCAGACTATCTATGGGTAATGTAGCACATGTTGAGAAAGAAAAGAAGGAATTAGTGAAGGATGTTCACAGGCTTGCTCGCTTAGGAGTTTTCCTTATGAACATATCAGATGGTGGTGTAATAGTTCAGAATAGATCAGAATCTTCATTGGTAGCGGAGGTTAAGGAAAAGCAAGACAGTGAACCTATATTGCTTCAATTGAAGGGTGCAGTTCACCAACAGAAAGTTGAGGTTTTCTCCCAAGGGGGAGATGGTGTTCTTTGCTACCAGGGTTGTTTATGTGTTCCCAAGATGGGTCCTTATAGAAGCTTATAACTGTAGGTATTCTATTCATTCAGGTGCCACTAAGATGTATCGTGATCTGCGGGAAGTCTTTTAGTGGAATGGCATGAAAAGGGATATAATAGATTTTATGGCTAAGTGCCCTAATTGTCAGCAGGTGAATGTAGAACATCAAAAACCAGGAGGTATGACTCAGGAAATTAACATTCATACATGGAAGTGGAAAGTGATAAACATGGACTTCATTACGGGTTTACCTCGTACTTACAGACAACATGACTCCATTTGGGTAATTGTGTATAGAGTTACTATGTCCGCTCACTTTTTGGCTGTTAAGACTATAGATTTGGCGGAGGACTATGCCAAGCTTTACATTAATGAGATAGTAAGGTTGCATAGGGTTCCTTTGTCTATCATCTCAGATAGAGGTCCTCAATTTACCTCTCATTTCTCAAAGTCATTTTAGAAAGGTCATGGTACTCAGGTAAATCTTAGCACAACATTTCATCCACAAACGGATGGTTAGGCAGAGCGTACTATTCAGACCTTAGAGGACATGTTAAGAGCTTGCGTGATCGACTTCAAAGGCAGTTTGGATGATCACCTTCCTCTTATAGAATTCACCTACAATAATAGCTATAATTCTAGTATCTATATGGCCCCTTATGAGGCATTGTATGGGCGTAGATGTAGATCTTTAGTTGGTTGGTTTAAAGTACGTGAAGCAGCCTTAATAGGGCAAGATTCGGTTCATGATGCTATGGAAAAAGTTCAACTCTTCGGAGATAGACTTAAGACAGCCCAGAGTCGTCACAAGTGCTATGCAGATGTAAGGAGAAGGGGCTTGGAGTTCCAAATCAATGTGTCACCTATGAAAGGGGTTATGAGATTTGGAAAGAAAGGGAAACTCAGTCCCAGATATGTAGGTCCTTAATGAATCTTGAAAAGGGTTGGTAAAGTGGCTTATGAGTTAGAGTTGCCAGCAGAACTAGCAGCAGTCCATTCAGTCTTTCACATTTCCTTGTTGAAGAAGTGTGTGGGAGATCCAACAACCATAGTACCATTAGAAAGTGTGGATGTAAAGGATAGTCTCACTTATGAAGAGGTTCCAGTTGAAATTCTTGATCGTCAGGTTCGAAGGTTGAGAAACAAAGAAGTCACTTCAGTTAAGGTTTTGTGGATGAGTCAGTCCGTAGAGGGAGATACTTGGGAAACAGAAGCAGCCATGAAGGCCAAGTATCCTCATCTCTTTTCTTCTCATTCCATTCCAGTTTGAGGTAATAGTTCCTCTCCAGTCTTTCAGCTACTCTTGCATAAATTCAGTCTTAGTATCATGTTCCTTCAGTTATACTTGCATTTTCAGCGTATTTGCATATTCCTGGAACTTGGTTCAGTCAGATTTCAGTTTCTACTACTTAGTGGTAGGGATTGCAGCTCTTTTTCTCCATACTCAACTATTTTAGACTTCATTCGAGGAAGAATGTTACCAAGGGAGAGATATTGTAACACCTCAAAACTTATCAGACTAGAACAACAGAAAAATGGTGAACCACGATAAGGTTCACGAACTGTGAACTTAACCACTGTTCGTCGACTTGTCTATGTTTCACACCAAGCCAGCCAGTGGTGGACCACAGAACCCTTAACAGATCACAGATCCCCACACGGATGGTACTAGTGCTCGTGGCGGCGCGACAAAACCCATCAGGCCCTGACATCAGACGACGAAGTCTTTCATGGGCCATGGTCTTGATGATAGGCTATGGGAGGGTCCATGGACAGGACCCCAGGACCAATAGCTACTACCAGCAAACCACAACCCAGTCGACGGGCGGTGGTGCTTGTGACTGTCCGTCACTGGCGCCGTGGTTAGCCTCCATCAGACTTTATGTCATAGGTCGTTAGGTCTTTTCCCCTATGCATTGGACACCTAAACTACGTTGTTTAATTCCTAAACTACATCGTTTTGGTCAGTTTAAGCCTAGTAACTAAATCAGAACTTACCCTAGTCAATTCATTCTCCAAAATTCATCCAATTAGAACGAAAAGAGGAGAAGGGAGTCGACCAAACCCTCTCCAAGAATGCAATCATTTCCAGCCCTAAAATCGAAAGATTTCTCCCTGAAATCAAAAGCCAGGTAGGTGGGATTTCACTAGTGGGTTGCTTTCACCTATTAGGTCCCTAGAATTCAGTTTGATTGTTGATTCCCTTCATATTATCTAGACCTAGGGTTTCTTGAACTTTAGAGAATTGTTGTGATTTAGTTGTTAGAATATTCCTAATTAGATTTTCATGTTGTTGTAACACTGTTGATTAGTTCCTTGCATGAAGTTTAGAACCCTAGTTGTGTAGATTCGTTAGTTCATGGATTACACTAGCTAGGATAGATAAATAGATATACATGCCTCAGTTTTCAATTGTTTCATTATCAATACTTAATGTTGCATTTTTAGTTAGCATGTCAGAATATTGAGTTATCTAGCATATTTCAGTTTTGTTGTATTATACACATTTCCAGTTCGGAGTAGGCTTAACACCAACTTGGATTAGGGTCAGTCACCCTCATAGTCCAGAACTACGTGGCCTCGTAGGTTTATAAGTCCCCTCTGTGAGCATCATATTTTGTGAGCACGCCAGTCATGCCTTTATATCCCTGGCAAGGTATATTGGGTCCTCTCGATGGGGCGTATACATCGGACTCCACGTTTAGCTCACGTGGTTTTATGTCAGTTAATAGTGGCTCCCACAGTCACACTATAGTGCATTTGATCAGGTTTCAGATATATTTGTGTATTCAGTTTCAGCATATCATGTACTTGGTCATTGCATTTAGTTTAGTTCATTTTTAGTATATCTCAGTATCTTTATCATGTTTAGATTATATCATTGCTCCATATGCTTTGTTCAGTGATATGTTTTTCAGCTTTATCATATCCTGCATGCTCAGTACCTTTCAAGTACTGACGCATACTCTGCACTACATCTTTTCGTGATGTAGGTTTAAGTCCTCAGCATCCAAATCATGTGTAGATCGGTTCCCGATCTGTATTCAGTAATATTAGTGGTGAGTCCTCATTCTTTGAGGACATTGAGGACGATAAACATGCTCTTTTACATTCAGTGTTTCATTTAGTTTCAGTTTTTACTAGAGATAGGCTGGGACATGTCCCAACATCTCTAGTCAGTTAAAGGTTTATATTCATACCTAGTTAGATTCAGCTTTAGTTGTTGAGTTATGGTCCAGTGTTATTTTTATTCAGACTAGTGTTGGGTATTCCCCACCATTTCAGTTTATCTCATGTTTTAAGCTTCCGCACATTATTTCTTATTTCAGAAAATGTTTGTATGCTTATGATATGCTAGCTCAGGGTTAGCTTAGGGTCACTCGTGATCCTAGGTCCCGTGCTTACGTCAAGGGGATAGCCTCGGGGAGTGACAACGTTTTTTAACTAATCCCATCAAGTAAGCATCATGTTAGATAAATGACTTTGACCTAAGCAACCTTCACTCCCTCATGGGCAATGCCATAGACAAGATGTTAACTTTCCCCAACATAGAACTAATAAAAGTACATTCATTTTATCGTCAAGATTGAGGCTTACAAATATGCAGTTCTTAATTTAAGGATCACAAAATTAGAAACATTAATTTTTACTATAATCAAAATACGAACACAGTTGTATTACTTTCACTCATGTAAAATCATATTTATCAAACAAGTGAATAATTTACTTTATTTAGAGTGTGTTTGGTAGGAAACCTTAAATGATTTGGAAAATGTTTTCTAAATCAACTTATTTTCTTCAATTTTAAGAAAATTGACTTCCCTTCAAAAAATAAGAAAAACATTTTCAAAAACTCCTCTCCAACCTCAAATTACAATTTTTTTTTCTTACCCCATCCTGTACCCCAACCCTCCCCACTATATAAAAAAACTAAAATTTAAACATTTCTCTTTTTTAAAAAATCTATTTATTTTCCCCAACCCCCAAACAAGCCTCCCCCCCCCCCCCCCCCCCAAAAAAAAAAAATTAATAATTTAAAATTTATTTTTGACAAATAGCTCAAACTTTAAAATTTTCCATTTTTTTTAACCCCACCCAACCTTAAACTACCCCTACCCGCCCCCACAAAATATATTAAAATTTTGATTATTAAATAAATTAAACAATATTAAAAATAATATTCATTTTCTTTAAACCACACCTACTCCAACCCCCTACCATCCCCACCCTCAGTCCCCCCTCCCCCCCCCCCCCCCCCAAAAAAAAAAAAACATAATTTCACTCCCAACCCTGACCATCGCTACCAGCCTCCTCCCCCCACCTCCAAAAATAAAATAATTAAAAGTTTGTTCTTAAAAAATATTTTCAAATTTTAAATTTAATTTTTTATCCCACCCTGCCCTGACACTCCCCCAAAAAAATTTAAAGTTTGTTTTTGAAAAATATTTTCAAATTTTAAAGTATTTTTTATTCCACTCTACCGACCCCGCCTACCACCTCCCCCTCCCCCCCTCTCCTTCCCCAAAAAAAAATAAATTAAAAGTTTGTTTTTGAAAAATATTTTCAATTTTTTCTAAAACAATTTATCCTACCAGTCCCCGTCCCCCAAAAAAAAAAGTCTAAAAGTTTGTTTTGAAAAAATATTTTCAAATTTTTAATTTTTTTTCTTAGAAGTGTTTTTCATTCACAAATTAAACACAAAAATTTTTTTGTGGAGAATATTTTTTACTCACAAAACAAATATGATAAAATAAGTCAGAAATCAACTTGTTTTTTTAGGAAAACTTTTTTTTGAAAGACATTTTCTATAGAAAATATTTTTCTGAAAACATTTTCCTAGGTAACAAACACACCCATAATTTTTGAAGGTCAAGAGACAAGAATGTACCTCCTCTGGCGGAGTGATTTGTTCGCTACAATATATTTTTTTCCAAAGAAGGTATTTTATGTGCTACATATTTATTTTTCTATTTTATCTTTGTGGTACGCGTAGGCATACAAGATCTAATATAATATGGTGTCACACATTAGATAGTATATAAATTTATAGTGCTAATCTAATTAAGAATTCTTTATATTTTTACAAAAAAAAACATGTGACTTTTTCTAAATTATAATAATTCTGGTGTAATATGCTCTATATCTTGAGCTAATATACTTAACGGATTATTTAGATTGTTTTACAAAAATAATGTGAGCTTTTAAAAAATTACAGAACTATACTAAACGTAGTGGTTTATGCAATAAGTTGTTAGTACTCTCCTTGTTCATATTATTTGGTGTTTTGTTTTTGGCATATCTTTAAGAAATTACTTACTCTTACAAATATGATTTTTTAAAATTAATTTTGCATCTTTCTAATTTGAAAGCAATATATGATGTAATATTATTTGCCTATCAAATGCTTTTGAAAAAAATGTAAGATTGCCTATTTAATGTACTCATGAAAAATTGTAACTGGATATTTTTTTATGAATGCGTAAGTCCAGTTATCAAAAGAGGCCAAGCAAGGTCAGGCCAGCCCCACCTGGCCTAAGCCTCACGGGCGAGGTAATTTGGTGGGCTAGGGTGGGCCGGTCCTTCATTTGGAAGGGACTAAAAATGCCCAATCCTAGAAGGGCCGCGGGCTAGAGCGGGCTAGCCCTTTTTTCTATTCTTTTCAAACTTAAAATTTTATAACATAAAGAAGATGAGAAAATTTTCAAATCAAATATGACAAATAATGGTGTTGTTTCAATAACACTAGCAATAAATCTAGAGTGATTAGCATGTATCTAGGATATTAGATATATGTATTTGGTGTGATGCATTTCAGAAACACGAGTGAGATTAGAGAGTGACGTGTGAGATGGAAGGTAGGCGAGGGCACAAGATTTGTTTATGTATCATACGAATTCACAAAGATAGAGTGTATCTAGAACAAATTAACCTTATTTTGAGTCTATGTATCTCGAGATACATGTATCTGCACGTACCAAAATATGATAAGATTCGTAATATTATAACATAGTGTGTCTTTAAGTAATTAGCTCATACACTAGAGAGATTTTTATAAGTTACCCTTAAATAAATAGTTTTGGCCCATGGGTTGACCCCGGTCCGACCCAGATCAAGCCTCAAGGGCCAAGGGCTTATATGGGCCGGCTTATTAGCCCTACTTTTGAATGGACTTGAAAAGTCCTATCCCACCCTTACCCCAATAACGGGTTGGGTTGGGCCAGCCCCATGGGTGGTTTAACCAGTGCGTATAAAGTGCTCACCACAAAATGTTCATCCGATGGACAGAAGTTGTGGCGAATATTGTAGGGTTGCGGGTTATCCTGGAGTTTCCCAAAAAAATTGTCATGTGCTTTAATTTATTTTCTGGTACGCTGCCAAACTTCGAAAAGTTTGAGATTGAATTTGATAAATTGAGAAGATAATCTGAACATGGAAAATGGTCAATCTCATACATAAAAGTTCTGTTTTATGAGAAATTGTCTTGGTTGGTCTTAAAAAACATATAAAATATATCAAGGCAATTCAATAAAATTAGTTGTTTAAAGTTATTTGTAGGCATTAAAATTTTGTGGGATTCTACAAAACGTTTCAATTCGAATTGGGACTCTACAAGGTGTATTCAATTTCAACTAAAATTTATGGAGGCTACTCTATCCTAAACCCTAGTTCATGCCTATATAAAGAGTAATATATTCTCTTGAAAGGCATCTCGAAAATTCCATAAAGAGATCGAGATATGATATTCCACAAATTCATGGAATATTCGTAAAGAGATCAAATTCAAATCATCCTAATTGGAGAAATACGACACTAACAACCCTCGAATCATGGATAAATTTTAGGAGATTAGAATCAAGGGACAAACAAAATTGTACCTACATATTTATCAATAAAGTTGTGTTTATGCAAACACTAATCCTTATTAAAAGAGGACATAAATATATTTAATAAAATTCATATATATATATATATAATTGAAACTAAAAGAATGTTTGGATTGTTTTAAATTTTGATTATCTAGTTCAAGTTCAAGTAGAAAATGCAAGTTAAGAATGGAATAGGTGAATTAACTAGAGTAAATGAAATATATTAAAATAAAAAATAAAATAAAATATTTAAAATTAAGCAAGTAAGTAACAATATGATGTTAGATCGAAATCTCCATACGAGTGATAAGATTTATGAAAAATAAGGCATAATATTTACATGTTTATGCGGCAATGAATCATCTCATTAGAGATAAAATGAGAAATCTAATATTAAATTATCTTTAAATATAATTTGTTTTTTTAGATAGACCAAATACATCACATTAATAGAAAAATAAAGTATATGTCTAGCCTCATATTTATAGGATTACTCCTAGCTTGTGAGACAAGACAATACAAAACATAGAAAAGCACCCAAAAAAAATATAACCTTTATGCTTCTTTAATTTTAATCTTCGTTGTATCTTATAAAGAATCGAAGAAAAAGAGTTTTTTTTTTTTGTGGTTTATCATTCATGTTCAGATATTCACATTAAATCCAGAAAATTTCACATTAGAGCGTAAAGCGCTCCCAAAAAAAATACTTTCGTACTAAAGGGCTCGAATCTGAACATCTAATTGAGAATAAAAGAGTTAACACCACTAATGTTAATGATATCTATTAATAAGTTTTAGAGTAAACATCGTATATGTAAAAATAATGATAAATCATCAAATTTCAAAAATTATAAAGAAGGTGAATCTTGATTTAGATGGCTGTCTTTTTTCAATAAACAAAGGATCCTCGTAGATAGTGAGATGAAGAAGCAAGGATTTTGCTTGACTTTCAGGGGCAATTTAAATCAAGGATTTTGTTTGACTTTCTGGGGCGGTTTAAATCAAGGATTTTATTTTATTTTCTTCTCCTATGTAAGATTTCATTATATATATCTTTGGTAATTTCTCTTCCCTAATATCTATTGGGCCAAGCCTATCGTGGAGAGTGAAGACTTTAAATGTGAAGATTTTAAATGAAACATGTCATATTTCATCCACAAAATACCGTCCTTTCAGACTTAGGAAAATATGATAAACAAAATATCTTTGTTAATAAGAAATTATGTTCAATGATCTTGAAAATGAGTTGTCTTGAATTTTTTACCTTCCCTTGTCTCATGTGCAAACCTTCAACGTTAGAAGTCCGAACTTGTTAAACTTGAAATTAGGTCCGTAGGGAAAGTTGATAATTAAAATGGTATTTTATAGACTCATTGAACTTAAATTCATGAACTATTGTCATGTTTTAATGTTAATTAAAGGAATTTTAAGCCCTAGTTCTCTTGTATGTAGTCATTCTTAGAAAAAATCAGGTTTGGTGGATTTGAAGCTTAAAATCGATGAAGTACACCAGTGAATGAACTCGAGTCAAACAAGAACCAACATGTATCTACTTGAATGGAGCAAAGATGTCTTGCGCTTTGACGTGGTACAATACTTGATCAGTGTAACACCCCAAAATATTCTTAGTTAAGATCTGAATCCTTCTATAACATCTCACAACTCTACTCTTAAAATTTGAATCGTTCGTGTAACACCCCACACTTCAAAAAAGGCTTAAGAGGGAAACAGACAAGTCCATGAACCTAAAATGGACCATGGACCCTTCACGGCACCCTAGATGGTCCGTTTAGGGGACCACGACCCGTTTTGGGCATCGTGAAGGGCTGCCCAAGGCAGTCAAGGTGAAGGTTACCTAGACAAGCCACTAAATGGCCCATGATGACTTGTACAGTCAATTTAGTGGTTCGTACAAGTCACCCATCAAGTTTTAAGTTTTGTTTCAACTTCAAACAATAATATCTCTCATCACAAAAATGAATTATGTGCCCCATGATATATGAAATTCATGGTCTTTGAGTACTCTTTCCAATAACAACAAGTTTTCCCCATTTGAAGTTCGAAGGAAAAAGTTATGCTCATTTTAGTGAAGCATTGTCGAGCAGGTGCAACTTGACAACCCACTAGATGGGTCATGAAGCATTAAACGGCCCGTGAAACTGCCCGTTTAGGCACCTTTTCAGTTTTAAAAGTTGGGGTCTTTTGGTCTTGCCCCTTTGTGTTTGGTACGTAAACTATGTTGTTTTAACCCCTATTCAAAGCCTACACTACGTCGCTTGACAACAAATTAAGGGCTTAGAAAGTGTTAATCAATTCTTTTACTTTCATTAACACTTCAAGACATTAGAGAAAAGTTTCAAGAGGAGAAAAGCTAGGGTTGAAGCGTTCTTCCAGTTTCTTCGATTTTACCAAATAAGTTCATTCTTCCAGGTATTTAAGGCTATTCATAGAGTTAGACTAGTTCGTCCTCATGACTACATGTCAATTCAATTAGAAATCGTCATTTCTAAAATATCTATCAATAGTTCTTGATATTTGAATTTAGTTCTTCAACATATGAGGTTTTGGTTCCTATTTTTGTATGTGAATCTTATAATGGTGTTCATGCTTAGTATCACATGAACCCTATTGATTTATTAAAGTTATGTTTTCAAAGAAAATTTGCATGAAAATTTCTGATATATTGATTTTGGGCTTGAAAGATAAGTTCATGAACATATGTTTTAAAAGTGTAGGTTTTGAACAAAATCCTTGAAAAGAGAATCAAATGTTTTCATATGTACTATTTGATAATTGAGAAAAAGAAAGAGTATGATTGATGTTTTTGAAAAGTACTTCAGTAATGTAACAATCACTTTCTCTATAAAGTGTGATTGAGCAAAGTGAAAGGTAAAGTAATGTAATAGTCCATTTCTTTGTAAAGAACAAAGTGAAAAGTAAGTAAAGTAATAGTCACTTTCTTTGTAAAGGGTGATTGAGAATAAATTTTCTATTGATTATTTTGGAAGTAGTATCGAGCACCAAATTAGGTAAGAGTCTATTATAACTCAAAAGTCCCATAAAACTACGTAGAGAGTGTATGATAGGATAGCATTGATTGTTCATGCAACTCCTCACTGCCTCCGAGAAGTCCTATTAAATGGATATGTCGTTATAGTATCATCCTGTACACCAAAAAGTTATAGGATGGCCCTTGCAACGTGGGAAAAACATTTTATCATTACTAGACTCATAGTAATGATTTCGGTTAGAAAAACTCCCAACAAAGTAAAGTATATTATATTACTTTCAGATTACTTTTATTACATATCTTATTGTAAAGCTTAAATGGTTTTCACTTCATAATCATCTATTAATACTGTTGAGCTCCGTTGAGCTGTTTTCAGTCTTTTAGTTCAGTTATTTGGTTATTTAGCCATATTACATACTCATATATTCAACGTACTGATGTCATTCTATTAATGACTTATTATGATGAGATAGGGGTGTTCAGGATCATCAACATGCTTTTCATTGAGATCACTTTGCACTTCAAATAGCTTAGGTGAGCCTGTTTGCATTTCGGGGGACTTCACTTTTATTTTCTAGTGAGTTTTCGTGAGATGTTGTAGGTCTTGTCCAGACATCTATCTTGAGTAATAGAGGCTTTATAGATAGATAGACTTGAGAAGTCTTTCATTATTTACTTTTACTTGAGATGTTTATTGTAAACTATTATACTTATGTTATTGAGTATTTTATAGATAGTTTGAGTTGAGTTCTTACTTTGAGTTTAAATGTTCAAAAATTCTATTTTTAAGATTTTTATTGCTTGAGTAAGAGTTCTGCTAAGAATTGAGCTAGGCCAAGGGTTCTCTTGGGACCACCAATGGTTCTCGAGTGCCGACAACGTCCAGAGTGTAGGCTTGAGGCATGACACACTTGGTATCAGAATATAAAGTTCAAGTGTCCTCGGGTGTCTATGAAGTCATGTCAATAGGATCTTATTTATGGATGTGAGGGACTCACTTCTATAAATGAGGGACTACAGATATTTAAGAAAAGTTTCCATTCTTTCATACTATACATCATGCAATAGGGACTACAAATATTTAAGAAATGTTTCCCTTCTTCCATACTCTATATCGTGCAATAGAACTGTATCATAAAGAACTTATTCAAAGTTGCGCATCTCAAATTAATTTGACTACCCTTCATACTCAAGGTAGATGAGAAGTAAAACCCGTATCCTTATCGATGAGTTACTCTCAGCAAAAGTCTTCACAAAGTCATGGGACTGCGGGAGGTTTGAGAGAAGCCCATGAGTGAGCTAAAGTGTTGAGGTTTGAAATAATGCACTCTTATTCATATGAATTGTGCATTCGAGCTAAAAGCAAAATGTACTCCCAAACTCTCTTCTCTAAACCTTGTTTCAGTTGAGATCCTTATGAGGAAGTGTATTTTAGAGCTTGGGTAGTATTTTCACTCGAAAAGATAATATGAGTTAGGATGTTATAAGTCGTAGTAGTAAAAGTGCCAGATTTAGAAGAATGCTTGCAGATTTATAGTAATCTAAGAAAGGAAGATAGTGATGTGACAAATTATGTTGTTGCATGTATGCACCCAGTACGTTATTAATGAGGAGTTTTTCCTTAGGGGCGTCTAAGAAGTGATGAGTTTGTGTAGATTTCATGATAGAAGGTAGAGTAATTGTTACTAGTCAGGATGAATTAGAGTATACTTTAACCATAAGGGAGTTTATGTCTATGTAACATTGTGTTAGTAAAGAACAAGTATATGTGCTGAATAAAAGAGCAGAGTAGTCATCAGGTGATAGGCCTAAACCAGGCATATGATTTTTAAGGGAGAACCCCACAATATTTAGATGGTTATAGAACTAACTAGGCAATGATGTATAGTGAATGGATAAATATTACTTAAGTTCTGAAATGGAATGTGATGGTAAACTATAAGTATGTAGATTGAGGGATAAATATTGACTACTTATCATGAGGTCTTAGTAAGCGAGTGTTTCTTAATTTTATCTACTAGTCATAAGTTAGTATAGTATGTTAGTAATTATATTGATATCCGTGTTTAGTACTAGACACAAAGATTGAATTTTAGATAAGTGTCGTGGTAAAAAAAAAAGGATGACAACATAAGGTTGATCATGTCAGTTCAAGATCTGATCTAGTAGGTTTGATATAAACTAGGTGAGAAATTAAGGTGTTACTTTTGATAAGTGTAAGATGTACAAGTGTAATAGTATGACTCTTAGATGAGAGCAAGGGAGTGTGGCTTGGTCATTAGATTAACAAGAGCATTCACATGTATACCCAAGATTGTATGTAATCAAACAAGGTTCCAATTAAGTTAATGATTTTTCATGTGTGCCTAGATACTATTTTTGAGCTGATAATGTGGAATAGGCTGATGTAAGTATTATTTTTTTCCCTTAAGAGTTAGATGAAGCGGACTTATAAGCCAATGATAAGAGGTTAAGAGAAGCATCTTAGAAATAGATCTTAGAAGGAACCGTAGTACCTGCTCATGGAGAGTTCAGTAGCCATGAGATAAGCCTTTCTTGAGTATTTGAGTAAAGTGAATGTAGACTACTTTAGAGATGGTGAATTAGATTTGTAACTTTTAAACGTCAGCTTCAGACCTAAAGGGGAGATGATAACATGAGAAACGAGTCTAGTGTTGATAATTAATTAGTAATGTGTTCAAAAAGAGTTAAATTGATATATCGATCCATTCATACTCTAGTGTTTTCGTCAAAGTCAGTGGTTCAACCTCATGTTCATGTCTCTTATATCAAAATTGTGTTCATGAGTTATGCTCATACACTTCAAAGAGATTTACACCTATGCTTAGTTCCCAGAATGAGGGGCAAAGACTTTAGCCCATTGATCTCAATCTTACTCCATAAAGTTATGGATATTGGCCTCATGATATGAACTTATTCATATAGGCATTTATGTCTCTTAGTGTGCTTAGTCTTAGAAATTCATGATTTACTCTCATTGGATTACAACATAATGATATATCATGCATATTCTTATATCACAATTCTTGAATGAATCGTGCTTATAATCTTTCTCCCTAAAGCTATTCAGTGATCCCTTTTAGTTAGAGAGTGATGTGGATGATAATAGTTGAGTGATGATATATGGAGAAGATTAATGTTTCTTATATTGCTAACAATAGTGTTCTTATTCCATCTAAGGTTACAAAAGTGGAGGAAGGATGAATGAAGTTTTACTACGAGTACTAGTTAGGTGAGAGTAGTTAGTTCGTTCCTAATAGTAATGCATGGAATTTCAGTTGGTAGAGATGATGAGAGAATGAGAAATTCTTAGAAAGTTGGTTAGTAGGAGTCCATGGAGTGGTTATAGTACTAAGCTTGAATGTGGTGCTGTTAACATGTGGATAAATGAATGATGCATTAGAAGCTTCTTGACTAGGACTTGAAGTTTAGTTGGATATAGTAGTAAGGAGTAGTATTTATGGGTTGAGATTACCTATAGAGACATAAAACTTGAATATTGTGGTTTAGATTAGTATAAACATCTCATGTTTAGCATCTTGTAAATTAGAGTTTAGGCTTGAACACATTAAGAGCAGACATTTTAACTTAGACCATGGTAAAAGAAGTCGTAAATCCTTGTAGGAGTTATGATTTGCACCTAATGAGGTGCGGTATTCATAAAGGAGGTCATGATGTAGAGGTGTTGCTAGGATTGAAAGCTAGCAGTTGTATTGCTTAAGGTACAATAGTCCTATTCATAATTCATGCCTAGAATCCTTTGTTTATGTAAGATAACTTCAAATAGAGCGTGACTATATTCTAAACAATATCGTTGTTGACTGATGTGGTATAGATAGTTCCAAAATCTTAGTAAGAATTAGTTCCTCCTATGTTAGTATGCTAGTTCAAAAGTCAGAAAGATAGTAAGAGTAATTAATTTCCCCTCCATTCTCAGTCCAGCCATCATTCGAGGACGAATGATCCCATGGGGGAGATATTGTATCACCCTAAAAATTTCTAAGTTAAGACCCGAATCATTCTATTAACCTTAGCAACTCTATTATTAAAATTTGAATCATTTGTGTAACAGCTCGGACTTTAAAAAGGGCTAAAGAGGGGAAATAGACAAGTCTACAACCCAAAATGGACCATGGACCCTTCACGACACCCTAGACGACTTGTTTAGGGTATCACGATCTGTTTTGGGAATCATGAAGGACTACCGAAGGCAACCAAGGTGAAGGTCACCTAGACGGCCACTAAACGGCCCATGGTGACTTATACGGTCCATTTAGTGGTCCTTACAAGTAATCCATCAAGTTTTTTTGTCTCAACTTCAAACAATTATATCTCTCAGCGCAAAATGCATTTGGTGGCCCCTGACCTATCAAATTAAAGGTATTTGAGTCCTCTTTCCAATGCAACCAAGTTTTTCTTGTTTAAAATTTGGAGGAAAAAGTTATTCTTATTTTAGTGAAGCTCTATCCAACAGGTGCAACTTGACGACCCACTAGACAGGTCATGAAGCATTAAATGACCGTAAAACTTCTTATTTTAGGCACCTTTTTAGTTTAAAAGTTGGGTTAGTTTTGATCTTTCCCTTACGCGTTTGGTACTTAAACTACATCATTTTAACCCCTTGTCTAAGCCTAAACTATGTCGTTTCACAGAAAATTTAGTGCTTAGGAAGTGTTAATCAACTCCTTTATGTTCATTACCACTTCAAGACATTAGAGAAAGACTCTAAGAGGAGAAAAGCTAGGGTTCAAAGCATTCGTCAAGTGTCTTCGATTTTGCGAAAGAACTTTAGTCTTCTAGGTATGCAAGGCTATTCATGGTGTTAGACTAATTCTTCGTCATGCCCTACATCTCAATTCAGTTAGAAATCGTAACATCTAAAAGATATTTTCATAGTTCATGATATTTGAATTCAGTTCTTTAACATATTAGGTTTTGATTTCTATTTTTGCATGTGAATCTTATAATGTTGTTCATGCTTAGTATTACATGAACCCTATTGATTAGTAAAATCATGTTTTCAAAGAAAATTGCATGAAAGGTTCTCATATATTGATTTTGAGATTGAAAGATAAGTTCATGAGCATATGCTTTAAAAGTGTAAGTTTTGAGCAAAATCCTTGAAAAGAGAATCTAATTTTTTCATATGTACTATTAGATAGTTGAGAAAAAGAAAGAGTATGATTGATGTTTTTGGAAAGTACTTCAATAATGTAATAGTCCCTTTCTTTGTAAATTGTGATTGAGCAAAGTCAAAGGTAAAGTAATGTAATAGTCCATTTCTTTGTAAAAGGCGATGGAGCAAAATGAAAGGTAAGTAAAGTAATAGTCCCCTTCTTTATAAAAGGTGATTGACCATTAAGTTATATTGATTATTTTAGGAGTAGTATCGAGTACTAAACTGGGTAAGAGTCTATGATAACTAAAAAGTCCCATAAAACTATGTAGCCAGTGTAGGATAGGATAGCACTGATTCTTCGTGTGACTCCTTACTGCATCTGGGAAGGCCTATTAGATGGATCCATAGCTACATTATAATCCTATACCCCAGCAAGGTATAGGATAGCCCTTGAAATATGGGTGAAACATTGTATCATTGCGAGGCTCATAATAATGGTTGTTGGTTAGAGAAACTCCCCACAAAGTAAAGTATATTATTTTCATATTGCTTTTATTGCATATCTTATTGTAAAGCTTAAATGGTTTTCACTTCATGTTCATGTATTATTTCAATATAATTGCTTTCAGTCTTTCAATTCAGTTATTTTTTTATTTAGCCATATTACATACTCGTACATTCAATGTATAGATGGCACTCAACCTGCATCTTATTTTGATGCAGATACAAGTGTTCATGATCATCAACAGGATTTTTGTTGAGATCACTTTGCACTTAATATAGCTTGGGTGAGCCTCCTTTCATTCTTGGGGACTTCACATTTATTTTATAGTTAATTGTCATGAGATGTTGTGGGTCTTGTCCCGACATTCATCTTGAGTAATAGAGGCTTTATAGATAGATAGAGTTGAGAAGTCTTTCTGTATTTACTTTTCCTTGAGATGTTTTTTTGCAAACGATTCTACTTATGTTATTGAGTATTTTACATACAGTTTGAGTTGAGTTTTTACTTTGAGCTGAAATGTTCAAAAATTATGTTTTAAGCTTCTTATCGGTTGAGTAAGTCTTCCGCTAAGTAGTCGGTCGGACCAAGGGTTCACTTGGGGGAAAACAATGGTTATCGAGTGTCGACCATGTCTAAGGTGTAGGCTCAAAGTGTGTTAATCGGGGCCTTGTCGATCCCAGTGAAAATGCTCTTTTGAGAATTGAAAGTTGAAGTGTTAAAGCAAGTGACTCTCTACAATCCAGGATCGACATTCTGCTGGCCTAGTGCAATTTCATAGATGGAAGCTGAAGGGCCAAAAATATAATTAAATAATTTAGTGCTTAGCTTCCTTAGAAAGGTTGCAAGGATAGAATGGGTATTTGTGTCATTATATACCTTTATCTTCTTCCCAATTAGGGATAAGAAAGAGAGAACTTTTTGTAAAAAGATATAGATAGAATATAGTGAAAAACTCTTAGATTATAGAGGAAGAAACCTTAGATTTTTATCACTTTAAGCTTGGATTTAAGATTTTGTTAGTCAAATTATTTTGAAAATAAAGATTTCCTACATGGGTATTATCTCTATTTCTTATTTTATGAGAACTTAAATACCTAGGTAGGGTTGTGTGCACTTCACGGGGTTGTAAATCCCCAAATTGGTATTTATTGACCAATTCTAAAATTGATTGAATGACATGGATCTATTGTTGTGTTGAGGTTTTAATTTACAAATCAGTGGTTGCAAACATAGATTGAGATCTCTAACACCATTTTGGCTTGAGTAAGCAAAATGGAGTTGGGTAAGACTCAATAGTGAGGACTTGTTGAAATTACTCTATAGATTTGAACATGAGATGGGATCATCCGACTAATTTCTTATTTAATGATATGAGCTAGAAATAGTCTAACTATTCAAGCAATGCTTGGTGTTTTATTTGAAAGGGGCCCAAAGTTTTAAAAAATCCAAGGGACATATGTTTGACAGTTCGAGAGGATATTGAATGTAGCCTAGAAGAAATATTATCCATGTATCAATCAATTTTGTTACAATTAATCTTTTCCTATTGAGTTGAAACCCCAATCATTGTGTTTTTGCAAACACTAATCCTTCTTAAAGTAGGACATATATATATATATATATATATATATATATATATATAAATTCACATGAGACTAACAAAAGAGTATAAAAGATTAAGAAAACAAATTATTTACAACAAGAGATTCATGGTCCTACCTTGGCAAGTAGGAAAACCCTTTTCGGTGTGGGAGACACCGAGGGATCATGTTATATCTCACATGGTCTTTATGTCGGTTAAGGCTAATTCCCACAATAATGAACTAATGTTACCTCAATAAGTATCTCAAATGTGCTCAAAGATGATTTACTTGCATTGACCATGATTCTGATTATGTTTTCTAACTTTATTTTATGTTTTAACTTGGTCTTTGCATATAAAGAAAATGTCCTTTTTAGCATGATTTCATACTTTTATGAATGGCTATTATACTTAGTGCATTTTTGTATTAATGCATACTTTTACCTGCATTTCTTATCCTAAAATGTACGGTCTGACAATTCTGATTCGCACTTCCGTGGCTAGGATATCTTAGTAGTTGAACATCGAAGATTGGTGAGACCCTAGTTTTGAGGACCACACTGTTATTTCATTATGTCTTTCCATTTTAGTTTTGAACTTGATGTACAGGCTACGCCCCGATAAACTCTTATGTACTAGATTGCTTTGAGACGATGCTTAGATTTTCACTTTTCTCTGTAAAACTTTTATATGTTGAAATTTTCTTTTAATATGATGTATGCTAAGTGGCTTGTATGGGGCCTTTCGGGGTCTTGTATGCCATGTCATATGTAAGGGGTACCTTTGGATCATGACAAACTTGGTATTTAGAGCACTAGGTTTAGAAAGCTCCTAGGATGTCTCATAAGCCACGTCGAGTTGAGTATTGTTCATGAGTGTGAAGCGTGCCACATTTATGAATGAGAGGCTATAAGATGTTTAGGAAGTTCCACTTCTTTCATTACTCTAAAGTAGTGCGATAGAATGTAACTCTAGGTGTCTTTCTCTCCTAACCCCTATTTATGCTTTTCAGAATATACCTCATGAAGGAATCCCGTGAGAAGGAATAGGAATGTTCGTAAAAATGTGAGATAAGAGGTTCACCAAGTGCCAGTCTACCCTTTGGCCGAGCAAGTTACTAATGATGAGTTTCGAGCCGTATTTCATGCATTGGCCCAAGCTATGATGGTTCAACCAAATAGAGAGGTTGTGGCTCCCGTGAATCCAAGGGTGAAGGACTTTATTAGAATGAATCCTCTAGAATTTCATGGGTCTAAAGTTGAGGAAGATCCTTAAGAGTTCATTGATGAGGTGTATAAGGTGTTGATGATTATGGGAGTGACACTAGTGGAAAAGGCGCAATTGGCTACTTATCAACTTAAAGGTGCTGCTCAAGTTTGGTTCAATCAATGGAAGGAAGGGAGGGCAGTAGATGAGGGTCCTCTTGATTGGGAGAAATTTAAGGTTGTTTTTCTTGCTAGGTTCTTTCCCCTTGATATGAGAGAGGCAAAGGTACTTGAGTTAATTAACCTTGGCCAAGAAGATATGAGTGTGAAGGAGTATGCTTTGAAATTTACACAATTGTCTAAATATGCTTTAACTATGGTTGCCGATCCAAGGGCAAGGATGAGTAAGTTTGTGTCAGGTGCTTCCAATTTAGTAGTCCAACAATGCCTAACGGCCATGCTTGTTAAGGAGATGGATGCCTCTTGTTTGATGGTTCATGCACAACAAATAGAAGAAGAAAAGCTTAAGGATAAAACTAGGGATTCAAAGAGGGCAAGAAGGGATGATGGTGAGTCTTCACATTCAAGGTCCGATGGAGGAAATCATTCTCAAGGTAAGGGTGGTAGTGAACAAATATGGCCCGGGTATAGGTAATGTGGGAGAATACATGAGGGTAAATGTTTATTCGGCTCTAATTCTTGCTTTGGTTGTGGTAAGATGGATCATAAGATAAGGAATTGTTCTTCGGTTGTTAGAAATGAGGCAGATACCCGTCGATGGGCTCAACCCTACCCTTCCTCTGACCCTAGTGGTAGTTGGAAACAAGATAGGTTATATGCTCTTTAGACTCATCAAGATCATGAGGGTTCCCTGGATGCGGTAGTTGGTAAGTGAAGGTCTTTTACCTTGTGGTTATGTATTTCTTGATAGTGAGTGTTTGGTTGGATATGGTAAGACTCCATGTATGGTGATTGTGTTTGGAGTAGTCCTTAAAATCTTTGTGGAAACTTCTTAAGTGTTTACTTGTATCAATGGTTTAGTGGTTGTTAAGGCATTGGTGTTATGTTTGGGATTGAAGGAGATGGATTTGAAAAGACTAATGGGGTTTGCTCCAAAGGGGGAGATAATGTGCTTGATGGTTGATATGTGAGTAGACTTATGTTGGTTTTGGAAGAGTTCCTTGTCATGGTTTGGTGAGTGAAAGTTTTGAGGCTATGTGACTTCTTAGTATCCTTATCTCTTTCCTTTATCTTCGAGTCAAGCTTGAGGTTTTAGCCCCGCATTGTTCACTCTTTAGAACTCCAGTGTCTTAGTCATCCTTATGTTTCCTTATGCATGCATGCTCATGAAAAATTTAATTTTTCAAAAATATGATTTAGTTTAATTGATTGATATTTTTCATTCTTGTGTGCATTTTAGTATGAGTTGCATATAAACCTTATGAAAGAATGTTTTGAATATTATGTAGCTTGGAGTTGAGGCTCCTCCTTGATTATGTGCATTTTGATGAAGTTGCATTGATGATTGGGTTGTTAGTTTCTATTTTACTATCTTCATGCTAGTTTGAGTTTCATTCAAGGACGAATGTTCCCAAGGGGGAGATAATGTAACACCTCGGATTTGGGAAAGGCAAGAAAGGGGTCAAGCGGGCAAGTAACAAGCCAAAAATTGGACCATGGGACCCTCCATGGAGCCTTAGACGAGCTGTGAAGGGGACCACAACCCATTTTGGTGCTCGTGAAGTCATTCCAGAACTTGCCCAAAACGGTTCCATCCCATGGACTCTTAGACGGCCTATAGTGAGGATGACGGGCTGTACAAGTGGTTGTGAAGGGGTTCAAGTTAGTAGGGGTCCTCCTCTAGCCATTGGTCAAGGGGCATGGGCGTCACAATGGCTCGTGAAGCCTCACACGGATCGTGAAGACTTCCTTGAAGAGGTTTCATTAGACTTAGTTGGTTATCAATTATCACAATTAAACTAAGATTTTGAAGAATTCAAAAATAAACAAGAAATCAATGGCACGAGGATTTGAAATCAATGTCACATAGGGGTAATTGTGCTGCACTATAGTGATGAATATTTATGAATAGTCTAAGTCATCTTTATTGACGCTAATCATATTTTGATCTCAAAGAATCTACGCATAGAATCTCCTTTAAGTCTCATCTAAATTTCAATCTAAACAACCCAAAACCTTACTATATTCTCTTTTCGATGCGGAAATAGGGAAAATAGATCCAATCAATAACCTCTATTTTCAAGAAAGTTACAAACATCAAACCTAAATTTCTAGTATTGGACTAATTACTCAATCCAATCAATCTCTTATGAAATCGACCGGAGGTCAAAAGTACAAATTACGTTTGGAACCTTAACCCATAATAAATTAAATCCATGCTAATTAGACCAAATTCATGTACGAACAACAACAAAATAAAGCATAATACAATACCCACTACATTAAATCAACACCCAACCACATAAATGCACCCCAAGATCTTAGGGTTTTAGCCACCCATCACAAAAAGTAAAGAGATTATACCTTCCATGAAATCAGTCATGGATAACATAAAATTAAGCAATTACAAGTAAATTCACTTTGGATTCACCTTCAATTTGTCAATTTAAACACAAAAGTTGAAAAACCCCAAAGAGCTAGAAAGTGTTCTTCACAAAGGTAAAGTGTTCTCTCTCTAACAACACTTTTTCCTGAACTCTACTAAACTTTATATATAATTTTTCTTTCATTTGGGTTATTTATAGTTTCTCAAAAAAAATTTCCCACAACCCAATGTGCGTCTCATTCGACGACATTAGTCAGGCTTGCCAAACTCATTTGGCAAATCGTCTCTTACTCCTCAGCTTGCCTTTTCATGCTCTAGGCTTCAGGTGTTTGAACCTTAGTCAGCGGGTTCATTTGAGTTAGCCTTTCACATTCGGTGAATCACATAATACCACATTTGTTCACATTTTGAGCATTCAATCTCTCCTTTTACATTGTCATTTTTGGCGATGTTCAGCAAGGTTGCCTTTCTCTTCGGTGCATCGTCTACTCTACAAGAGTTCACCACCCTAATTTGATAGACATAAGTGATATATGTACTATCATTTTGGGTGGGTTCGTAGTCATTAGGTGATCTGCCTTTCTTGCTAGGCGATCAACAATATATAGTTTGCAATTTTTTTGTATTTTTTGGACAGTCTTTTAAATATTAATCTTTTCCTTGTCCTTTAGTCTTCTTAGCTGCAAATCATCATTATTGTATCAGAATATGATAAAATTAGGCATTGAGAACACTTAATATTGAGCTAAATAGACCTCAAATTAGTGTAAATCTACCACTCATCAGTTGTGTGTTTTATCATTTGTGCTATATGTGCTTGTTAACTATATCATTAGTAATGCATGTATGATATATGTTAGAGAAATCAGAAAGACATAACACGAAATGAAAGGTGTTGTCAATAATATGCAATGGACATGTTTACTTGAATGTAAAAGTGTGGCTTCTATTCATTCTACTTATGGTTATGTTGTGTGTCGAAGACTAGGAACGGGTACCATGCTAGTACACAAATATTTATTAGGTCAGGTACCCCACCGGTACATATATTTATTATATCAAGTACTACACCGGTGTATTTATATTTGTTAGATTGGGTACCATGTTGGTACAAATATATTATTTTATTGTGTACCACATCGTCACATATATTTATTGGATGGGGTACCATTCCGGTACATATTATTATTGGATTGGGTACCACACTGATACACTAATGATGAAATAGGTACCACATTGGTATCCTAACAGTTTGTGTGTCAGTTCCATGAGAGAACCATATATATATATATATATATATATATATATATATATATATATATATATATATATATATATATATATATATATATATCACATGTTGGTCCCTGAGTGGTCAGCTTGATGTATTTAAATAATGGGATGGCTCTTGTGTAGATCAGGATGACATGGTAAACATTGTAGATAATGATTAGAGATTCTTGTGGTCTGAATTACTAGAATGGTGTGATGAACTAGATGTGATTATTGTGAATGCTAAGTCGGGGTGAGGACTCTAGTTTGAGCTATTTTATAATTGTGCATATTAATTTTTGTATATGTTTGCTAAATTATGTTACCTATTCATATCTCATGTGATAGGAGTGTTGTAAGGTAAGGTTTTTACATGATAACTTTAGGGAAGTAGTAAACTGATTACCAAAGCATGTGGTGGTCTTATATTTGGGATAATTTCTATGTGGTAGAAGGGTTAGGCTATAATTTGATAGGAGGATGGAATGTCTTAGATGGTAGAGTCGGCAGCGGAAGGAGGTGGGTGACCTGAGATAGGGCATATGAGTCCAAGATAATGCTATTTGTGGTTGGACGGGGGAATGAGTGGATCAGGGTCCTCATGTTATGTTTAAGTTATATGTTTCTTTGATTAATATTATGTGGTGAATTTGGATCGGTCGATCATGCCTATAAATATGTGTTGTTTGTACTCATACTTCTCTTGCTATGCTACTTGGAGTAGTATGATTGTAGGATTTAGTAATGTTTCAATTTTCCTTTATACATTGCACTTTCTTAGTAGCTCTTGTAGCAGTTTAGACTAATACTTGGAAGGAATTCTTTTATAATTGTAAAAAGATGATTCATACATTCGATTTTTATTTTTATTTCAACGTATTAATGAGATTCCTTATGTTTTATAATTTTTGCATTGTCGTTTTAAAATTTTGTTGGTAATGGTTCTCTTATCTAGGTATTAGAGTAGGATTGATGTCAGAACATAGGTTACTGGGGGGTTGGGTCATGATGATTTGGTATCATAGCCTAGGTTACTGGTCTCCAAGTATAAGAGAAAATGTTGAATAACTTCCTGAGGATTGGTATGATGATGTCCTAATTTAATCTTTAGGGAGCTATGAAGCATTCTAGGAAATTGTTCCACTTCTTCACTCATTTCATGTGGTCTGTCCCTTGTGGTATAGGTCAATGAACTCAAAACCCAATTTTTCGAAAATAAGGTTTGAATTCAAAATTTAATACTTGAAAACATTACTCAAGGATTTAGGAACTCATTGGGGAAAAGAACTCAGAAACAGTTCAAAATCTCCATTTTAGTTAAGAACTTGAGTTCTTGAAAACCCTTACCCTTTACCAATCAATATCCCAACTTTTGATGTTAGAATTCACAAATAACCAAAGAAAACTGAAGGTTTAGGATCATGAAAGCTTACCCAAATTATTTAGCACAAGAAATCCTTTCAAAAATTGCCACCAAGGATTCCCCAAGACCAAAAATGGAAAATGGGCTTAAACCCCGAAAATGGCAGGCAAAAACCCTCTCAGTTGTCACAAAAGCAAACCTTACTAAAAACTCGAGTCTCATAAAAGTGAAGCCTTTCTCGCATTTGCGAAGCTCCCTTCGCTTTTGCAATGGTCACTTAAACGACTGACATTCGTAAAAGTGAGACCTAAAAACAATGCCAACACTGAAAACATCGAAAGTACCCTCAGGATTCATTTAGAATCCCGTGCACACAAACCATACATGCAAATAAATTTTAATCAACATTCCAGACTCAATGGAACTGTCAAAATACGAATTCAAGGTCTCCTTGACCTGGCATCCATGAAAACCACAAGAAACTAACTGAACGTCAAGAAAGGTTAGAACAAGCTCGAAAGCTCTCAATCAACCAAGACCTCACCTAGGCCTAAAATAATCCCCCGAATCAAATGAAACTCTTGAAATTCCAATCCAAGCATCCGAATCCTGAATGTTGACCAAAGTCAACCCAGAGGCTAAATTTTTTACAATCCTCAAAAAGACTCTGAATCTAAAATTGACAACTCTCACAACTCAGATTCCATATTTTGGGACTGATGGAATCAACAGAATTTCATTTCGAGACTTGAAACTCCAAAAAACAATTTTAAGCAACTTAGCCTTTCAAGATCACGAACTTACCAAATTCTCAACTATTAACTCAAAGTTTAAAATCAACTTTCAAAACTCAAACATAAAAGACACAGGGTCGAAATTGGGATGGGCAAAATGGTAAATTCAAGAAACTTTTCAAAAATGACCGACTGGGTCATTAGAATAAGTTTACTTTTATCTTTTTCTTGCTCTATCCTTTCCGCTTTTCTTTCGTTTTCGTTAGGTTGATGCCGACTTGTCTTTGTAGGAATAGACAAGTGTCATCACGTCCTTTTTTTGGGTCGTGACATAATTTTAATTACGAAAAACATATTATGAAAGAAACGTTTTCCAACGTGAAGGTGGTTTATATATAGATTTTTTTGTACTAACTTCTTATATATTAATGAATTGTCTTTATTTATCTACTTTTCAAAGTTATATTATTATATAATGTACTAGTTCCTAATCCGTATTGGCGTATATTGATACTAGAAGGGAAATCCCGTTGCAATGCACAGGTCCAACAGAACTAATTACGTCATTGAATCGTAACAATATAAACAAAATAAAGATATTTTATATAATCCCACTTCACTTATAATTACAAACTTAAAGAGTTGAAAAATTAAATATTCTCTATAAAAGAAAACTTCAAACACCAAAAGATATAATTACATGATCGAGAAACCATGAAAGATAAAGCAGAAGCACTAAAAGGACTCCAAATCTAAAGACTCAAAGCAGATGATAACATACGCTACTGTGAATAATTTCTTCAACTGCTATTTTCTTGAACATCTAACACATCCATTACCCTTTCAACAATGAAAAGACCATCAGATTACTCTTTATTCTAAAAGAGAATATGAGACTCCAACTTTCATAATTAGCAATTCAGCTTTTGAAGGGATAATAACTATTAAATAGTAACTATTAGCTGAATGACTATCTGACAAATCAGCCTGTACGAAAGGGATAGACATAGCCAGAAAAGGAGCAATAGAATAGGCATTCCCCATCATAGGTTCCTTTATGACTTTTGGCAAACTGAAAAAGCTGAGTCACAAACCAAGAAAACACTTTGAGGAAACAATTAGGAGTTTGGCCAAGTGGAATAAAGATCAAACAATGAGGATGGGATAAGTACCTGTTTGGCTTTATTGAGAAGTCTACGGGAATAGGAACGATCAGTTCCACAAAATACAATAGAAGCAGCAACCATTGCTGAAGAAGTCTCAGCAGCAATCTTTGTTCCAGGATTTTCTGGTCTATCATTAGCATAGTTCTCAGTGTTTTTATGTTCTCTGGACTAGTCCAACATTCATGATTATTCACTTGATCCCCTACTTTTATGTTCTCTGGACTAGTCCAACATTCATGATTATTCACTTGATCCCCTACCTTAGAAAAACAATGCACAATTTTAATCTTGAACATTCAATAACTACATATATCTGGAGAAATTATGACCTACATGAACTATAAGCTTGTGTCAGGATAGGTTGTCTATATCATACCCCTTGACATGTGTGAATGCGGAATATTTTGTACACTGAGTAGAGACTAACTTAATTACCTGGACGTAGAGGCAAATGCACCTGACACTGGCTTTCTAGAAATAATCAATGCACCATTTGATGGCAGAGCGAACATTTTTCAATCCTCCAACAGATTGGAACTATGAAAATTTCTTTTCCACCTTTTTCTTGACCCTTGCTAAGTACAATATGACCTATGAAATTATTTTCTACCAACATAAATTAACAATCCAAAGAATAATATATTTCTAACTCAATAATATAGCTGTGGATTTTATATATCACAATAAAGAGAGGAAATCACATAACCAAAAGCTGAAGAAAACAATCATTCCTTTCTAGCTAGCAGCAAACAAATTATTAACTAGACAAACAAATATAAAACACAATTGACAACATAAACTCTTGCGTTACAAATGCTAAAATACCATCATAATCTTAATATAACAAGCCTACAAAGAGGTCATTAAGAAAAGTTCTTTAACAATGTAACAAAGATATAATGTCAGAACTATAAAAATGTAAATGTTGACGAAAAATAAATGAATTAAACCCATGTGATTAAAACAGAAGTCGTATAAGATAACTTAAAAGAAAGTGACAAATTGTTTTACCTGTAAATTTAAAGCACTAAAATGATTAGAAACGACATAACAATCCACCTAGTTCTTAATGATAGATCACCATCACTTCAAGCTTCTTTGATACCCTGCATCAAGTTAGTTTTATGAGTAAGCGCACAAAATAATAAATTGTCGTATTTGTATCACTTTTCTACACCAATTTGTAGGATCAAAATTGAAAGAAGATATGCAAGTCCACAAATTAAACAACCGGTAGAAAAAAGAGTATATTATTAGGATGAAAAAGCAATGTTAAGCCCCAAAATATATTGTCAAGAAACATTATCAACGGTAGCGCAAGAAGATTGTACAAATCACTCATGTAACATGACTTTTCAGAAAGGTACACCAAATAGAATGCTTATTTGGTATTTTGCATTCATCAACATAATTATACCTTAAGTATCTTAAATAATGAGAATAACAACTGGAGAAATTTTTTAGAAAACTAACTATACAGGCTCTATTTCAGAAAGTAGTATTATGGTGATCAAACTAAAGTAATCAAGTTATAACATTCATTTTTGTAACTTTGAATTTTATTAGTCCCCACAATTTAAGGGATCTAAATCCCCATTAGAAGCATGCAAGCTTAACATTTCCACAAGAAATCAGTTAATCGACAAAGAATTAGAATTAAAATTTTCAATAGACTACATTCCCGCTTACAATATTAAAGATGTGAAAATTTCATATATGACATATATTAGACTAATATTTTCAAGTTATAGCAGTAGAATTAAACTTTCAAGTTCTAACGATAAAAAATTTCAAGTTGTAACAGTTTCTTTAAAAAAAAAATTAATAATTGTAAAATTTGTTTTGAAAAAAATAAAAAGATAAAAAAATAAAATAATTCGTTTTTGAAGAAAAAAAGGTAAAAAATTGGAAATATGTGTGTTAATTAAATTTGTATTGATTGAAAATAATTACTAATTAGCATAAATTAAGGAAATTCAAACTAATTAAGAATATTTAGTTTCCTTTTTTCACTCAAATTTTTTAAAAATCAATTAAAAATTCTGATTTTATCCATTTTCTTCCACGTTTCTCTCTCTTCGTTTTTTTCCAGAAATCTTGTCACTGACGATTAATTCAAGTTTTTTTTTTGTTTGAAAAATCGTAATTTTGTTGTGATGGACAACTACTTATTTATATTAATTAAACATAGTAAAAGATGGGATCCTTCAGGTTAGTATTTTTTATGGTTTATTGTTTGTATTTGTATTTCAGTGAAATGAAAAAAAAAACTGAGCAATGAAACTGTAAATCACAGTTTGTGATTTTATTTTTGTAAATCGTCAATAGATTTAAGTTGTGATGTTATTTGTATAAACAACGTATTTTTTTGATAATAAGTAATATTTTTTTTTAATTGTAGTTAATGATTTTGTCGGTACGTGTTTTTTTTTTTTGTTATTTTGTATACTGTAAAAACCAGGCATGAAATTGGCTTAATATATGAATGAGTAGTAGTTTTATTGTTGTAAAGTTAAGAAATTTGTGGGAAAAAAAGTATGAAATTTGTTGTAACATAGTTATGAAACAGGTATTTCTTTAGTCTATTTGATAATGATGAGATTAAAGTATGAAATTCGGTATGCAGATTAAAATTATAATATAGAATACTGTTTTTGTTTTTTGAAAATATAAATAAAATGTATAGGTAGGAATGAATTTGGTAGTTTAAATGGAATGAAATTGGTATGAAATTGGATTCACTATTGTGTAAAAAATATTAGTAAGAAGCATGAAGTTTTGTATGAAAAGTGTATTAATTTGGTATGAAATGTGAAGGTTAGTTTTTATATAATGTCTGTTATGGTGTGAATTATTGTAGACTGTTTTAGAATGCTATTGCTATGAATAAGTATTGACGATTGTGTATAAATTTGTGTGAGAAGATTGAACTAAATGGTATGAAAAATTATTCAGTATTGTGTAAAAAATTTGAGTAAGAAGTATGATTATTTGTATGAAATGTGTATTAAGTTGGTATGAAACATGAAATATTAGTTTTTTATGAAATATGTTTTAGGGTATGAAATCTGGTATACTGTCTGAATGATATGTTTCTGGTTAAAAAATTAGGGATTTTTTTAGTTGGAAGTTGTATACTACTAATACCAGACATGTACGACAATTGATAATTTGGACACTACTAATTTGTGAATGACTACTATTAAAAATATCTATGACTAAATTTGTTCATTCTTTGATTTTTTGGGATGAATTTTAGGTATAAAAATTGACGTAAATTTTGTATGAAATTAGTGTAATAGTAAAATCAAATTTGTATGGAAATTTATTGTTTTTATGGCACAAATTTGGTATGATTCAATTTTTATTTTTGACATTATATTGATATGAAATTGTGCATAATAGTGGGATGAAATTGGTATACTATTTATTTAATAAAAGACAATTACTAGTTATAAATTGTATGATTTTGTATTCTTTTTGACATGAATATTGTATGAATCAGTGTTTACTTTTGGCATGAAATTGGTATAGAAAGTATGCATAAAAATGGTATGGAATTTGTATACTGATATAGCATATGTATAAAAATAACATGTACTTTTGTATATTGTAATACCGACACAATAATTTATGATGGAAGAAGAAAATATGCAATTCAAAAGGTGTCAGAGCATAAATTACTGTCACCTAGTTCAAAAAGATTGTAGGGAGACCACAACTTGAATGTTGGAAAGGGTTTGCTGATTTGAAATTCAAGAGGTTTAAGGTTATGTGCAATACATGTCATCGGGGGACACAACAGGAAGACATGTTCAAATTACCCTACTAAAAAAAAGACATAATTTATTTTTATTTTGATTTAGTTGTTTTATTGTGACAACCGCATGTTTTCATTTATTTTATCTTTTAAGTTAATGACTTATATATTCAGAACATTTATTATGTGTACTAATTAATCATTCGTGTATTCAGTGTTTTTAAATGTATAGTAAAAAATTAAATAATGCTAGTATGCAATTGATATCAATTGGAAAAATTAAGTGAAATCTTAGTATGAAATTGGTATATATTTGGTATCAAACTGATGTCCAGTGGTAAAATTGAAAAAACAATATCTAATTGAGATTTCAACTGAAATAGTCAACCTAAAACTAGTTAATGGTGTATTCAAATTGTACATTTGGTATGAACTGATATCTCATTGAAAAAATTGAAAATAACATGTAATTGAGATTTCAACCGAATTAGTAAACCTAAAACTAGTTAATGTTGTACCCAATTGGTATCTAACTGATATCCAATTGGAAAAATTGAAAAAACATGTAATTGAGATTTCAACTAAATTAGTCAGCCTAAAACTAGTTAATTTTGTACCCAATTGGTATACATTTGGTATCAAATTGATATCCCATTGAAAAAATCGAAAAAAACATGTAATTGAGATTTCAACTAAGTTATTTAGCCTAAAACAAGTTAATTTTGTATTCAATTGGTATAAATTTGGTATCCAACTGATATCCCATTGGAAAATTTAAAAAACCAACATATAAATGAGATTTCAACTAAATTAGTCAGCCTAAAACAAGTTAATGTTGTATCTAACTGGTATACATTTGGTATCCAACTGATATCTCATTGGAAAAATTGGAAAACCAACATGTAATTGAGATTTCAACCAAATTAGACAACCTAAAACAAGTTAATGTTGTATCCAATTGGTATTCAATAGATATTCCACTGAAAAATGAAAAAAAAAACAAAATGTAATTGATATTTCAACCAAATTAGACAATCTAAAACAAGTCACTTGGTTCCAACTTGAAATTTTAAAACAAAGACTAAAATTAAAAATTGTATGAAATTGATATCCAACTGGTATAAATTTGACAATGTAAAACAATGCATATAATATATTGTTGTCAAAAACTGTAGCAAAAGAAATATACATCATTCAAATTCAAAACATGTAATAATTAAAAGTCTAAACTACAAACAAGTATTTCAAAGTTCATTTTCTTGGTCTTGGTGTAGAATAATTGGTAGTATCCGAAAGCATGTTCTTTTGTTATGCTGGGTCCACCAAATTTACTAGCAACCATTCCAATTACTTCACTCTCACTAATTGTGCCATCAACGTTCTTGCTTCTTCCATACTGCCACATGATTGTGGCGTACCTTTTACGGTGGTACTTTGCATCAATGTGGATGAGACCCATATCAAAAACTCCATGGCTAATATATTTAGCAAAGAGACATGTGTATAGTCCACAATCGCTGAAATAACATTGAAGAAAAAGATTGAGAAGGAAAGTGAATTATTTATTATGAATAAAACACAATAAGATATGAATACATACTTTGAGTTTGGATCTTGTTGAGGCACATTCTTTATAAATACAACTATGAGCTTGGATTGAGGCTTGTCAACATATATAGGTAGTTTATTGGAATAGAGGTCGAGTCTTGTACCATAAAATCATGTGCTAGCTAAAAACAATGGTACAATTGTGGCAAATTTATCAATTGCCTTTCTCCATATTCTTCGTGTGTAGATCTCATCCCACCATTAAATCATATAAATGTGGAAGAGTTCTACTAATTTTCTTTTTGAATGAAGAAGACAAACATTGAAGATAGTGAGAGAGAAAAAGTTAGTTCTTTGTAAAAGAGAAATGTGGGGGTGGGGGTGTGGAGTTTGTTGTGTGAAATATAGAAAAAAAAATCCCTAAAATGGTGTAAGAAATAATGACAATTGATTCTCTAATATTAATGTTATCCCTAAAATGGTGTAAGAGATAATGACAATTGATTCTCTAATATTAATGTTATCCCTAAAATGGTGTAAGAGATAATGACAATTGATTCTCTAATATTAATGCTATTTCTCTTACTTATTGATTATAATGTAATTATAAAAATAATAACTAATTAATTAAATAAAATAAATTAAATTATAAATTAAAACTGATCTGTTAATACTTGTAATTAAACTGTTATAAGTAGTAATATAAAACAAGTACATCTAAAGGTTGTAATATTAAGCCTTAAATAGATATATGGGGTGATTTTTCTGTTAAAGATCCATCCACCAAATATATATTATAATTACAAATTCAACATTAGGTGAAAGCAACAAAGAAGCTGAATATGTCTATCGCATGCATAGAAATACCATTTTGAATTTTTCCTTTGCTAACAAACAAAATTTGAAAAAAATAATAATTGAAGATAGAAACTTTCACTTTGATTTACCCATTTGATCACAAAGAAAAATTGAATGGGGAAAATCAAAATTTACCCTTTCAGAACTAAATTTGTCAATTGCATGAATAGAAACTCTCATTTTTATTTTTTTGTTTGGTTAGAAACAAAATCAGAGGAATAAATTGAAGATAAGAAATATCATTTCCATTTTACCCTTTTATCACAAAGAAAAAATTGAAAAGAGAAGATGAACAAAGGGAGAAGAAATACCTTAAACTGTAGTAACACTTTCAGAAAATGAAGGATGAAAAGAGTTTTGAGTAGATGAAGCACTGGGTAAGAAGCCAAAGACACGGATAGTATATATTATAGGTGTCTTGTAAGAATGAAAGTCGTAAATGAAGTAGAATCAATAAAGTTGTACCTAAAGGTACTTGCGACATAGCATATGGTATAACTTTATAAGTTATATGTAACGATTGGGTTCCGTCATTATAAAAGAGCCAACGGGGAAAAATTTTGGGCCAAAAAACTTTTTCATAGTAACTTGAAATTTCCCAACCTAGTCCAGATTTGAACGAAATCTAAGTTTGTGAGGTCTAGGGAAATCTAATAGAAATTGAGTGATCTAATTATGAATTCGATCACATGAGTAGATAAGTAAGTCGTTAAGGAACCCGTACGACTTTACGAAATTGAATTCGGGTGAGTGGAACTCCTGAAACTGATCTTGGTGTGAAAGGTAGTTTCTGAGTGTCGTTGGTTGAAGGTGTGTTGTGAAATGGATCCTTGGATTTATTATTTTTGCTCACTGTTCCATGTAAGCCGCTATGGCGGGGATTTCTGCCGCCATGTGGGGCCGTTGTAGCAGGGTGAGGCCGCTGTGGCGGGGCAGATGCAACTTAAAGTCAGAAATAAACCCCAAAATTGTTTTATTCTATAATTTTTGAACTTGAGAGCTAAGGAATGAACCCAGGGCGTTTCTTAATAGTTTTCCACCATTCTTGAGGCTAAAGGTAAGAATTTCACTCCCCGAATCTGTTTTTTGATTCGTAGAACGTAATCTAATGGGTAAATATCGATAAGAGAGGATTTTGATATGGAATTTATGGTGGAAACAACCCTAAGTTTGGATATGGGGATCATGGGTGTGATTTAGGGTTGATAGAATTGTTAGTAATCCGGGTAATTAGTGATTGTTTATTGATTTTCATGTTATATTAATTGTTTGTGGATCAAGAACAAGCAGAACGAATCCAAAAAGGGAAGAACAAAGTTTCTTAGGGGTTTCAAACTTGTTTTGAGGTATGTGATGGTTGTGAGTTTATGATTGTGTGATGTATGTTTGTTCTTGCTTCATTATGATACATGTATGTATTTGAATGTTGCATTATTGATCACATTATTATAAATGAGGCTAGAAGAATGATGAATGCCATGAATTATGATTTGATTGTATGATTATGGGAATGAACTTTGTGATTTTGATTGTTGCTTGTTAAATGGATCAGGTGTTGCATTCCGACACACTAACTTGGATCGGTTTCCACGTTCCTGCAAAATTATTCGATCGTGTACCACGTTCTGGTATGCTAACAATTTGGGATTGGGTTCCATGAGAGGATCAATGACTTGATGTAACTGTGATATTTTTGAATCATGAAATTCTTTGTTGTTTGTAAACTGATGATGATATTGTATATGTCCAGTGTATTCATGTTATTGTATTATTGTCTTGACTTATACATGTTGCACTTAGTGGGATAGCCGCGTGATCCTACCAGTACACTGTGATTGTGTACTGATACTGCACTTGCTCTTTTTTGTTGAGTATAGGTCATCTTCGGGCGGATATTGATAGACCTCGCTTAGAAGATCAGTGATCGTTCAAATTTAAGGGTGATCCAGTTCTTCTGGGCTACCAAGAGTTTTCTTTCTGTCTAAGTCCATATTTCGAACTTAGACTTTCTTGTTAGTTATTAGTACATTAGTTTGGGGTTGTAACCCTTCTTGTTGGACTTATGGATCTTGTTAGATATTTTTGTACATTGACTCTGAGGTTCTAGGTGTATCTCTTCTGCATTTGTTTAGTTTTTAGACTTTTGTTTAGACTTTATGGGAACTCCTATCTTTTTCTTAGCATTTAAACCTGCTTTCATATACATAAATGCCTTAGTTGTTTGGTTCTCCTGTTAGCTAATTAGCATTAATGGTTCTTCCACCGGAGGGTTAGTGTGGGTGTCAATCACAATGGTCTGGGTCGTGACAAAGTTGATATTAGAGCCTAGGTTCATTGATCTCGATGTACCAAAACGAGTCTAGTAGAGTCTTGTAGAATGATACGGAGGCATATGTACTTTTCTTCGAGAGGCTATAGGACTTTAGAAAATTTCTTTGTTTTCTCTTGTCTTCTTCCGTGCTATAACTTGATTCCAATTGGTATTTGGCAATTCAAATTGGTATCTAACCTCTTTCACTCTTTTGTCCGTAGATGGTTAACACTAGATTCAACGGTGTCAGGCCCATAACTTCCATCAATGCTCCAGATGAGGAATCTGCAGCGAGAGGTCGCGATCGAGGCGAGGGTAGAGGAAGAGCTAGGGGTAGAGGCTGAGGAAGGGCAGCGCGTACTAGGGATAAAGCACCGGTTGGAGATGCTCCCAGAAATGAGGCCCCTCCTGCGTACCATTATGAGGTAGAGGATAATGTAGAAGTTGAGGAGGAAGAGAATGTTGGACAAGAAGAAGAGGTGCAGGTTAAGACTACAGGTGTTCCTCCTTTAGACCTAATGTTAGCTCAGCAGATCATGTCATTCTTGAAAGGGTAGGTTGGTCCTGGAGTGCTTCCCTCTGTTTAAGCAGCTCAAGCTCCTGCCAATCTCATTGTTGCTATTACTGTGCCCAAGGTAGGTGGAATTGGAGGTACTGATGCTTTATTCCGTCCTTTGTTTGGTTCTGTTATTACTGGTAATGAGCATGAAGTGTTGACTAAATTTTTAAAGCTATAGCCTCCTGTATTTCTTGGTTTTGAGAGTGGGGATGCTTATGAGTTTATTTTAGATTGCTATGAGAGGCTTCATAAATTGGGAATTGTCCATCAGCATGTGGTTGAGTTAGTGACTTTTCAACTTCAAGGTAAGGCTAAGCAATGGTGGAGAGCATATGTGGAGTGCAGATCTTCAACTTTACCCCCACTCTTTTGGACCAAGTTACATGCTCTATTTTTAGAGAAATATGTGCCTAGGACTTTGAGAGATTCAAGGATGAGTTCATGGCTTTGGAGCAAGGTGGTATGTCTGTGGCTGCTTATGACGCCAAGTTCCATGCTTTGTCTAGATATGCTATGCAATTGGTGACTACGGAGAAGGAGAGGATCCGTTTATTTATTAGGGGACTAAATTTAGAGTTGCATGTATTATTTGTTCATATGACCTCTATAGGGAGGAACTTTAGTGAGGTAACATATTTTGTTAAGAAAGTGGAGGGGGTGAGGCGAGACGGTCAGGATAAGGCATTGGCTAAAAGGGCCAAGAACTCAGGTAACTTTCAAGATTCTTACTCCAGGTGGTTCGGAAGGCCAACGTCTACAGCCAAGCCAATTCAGTAAACTATGCCCGCTTCTATAGGTAATTACTCAAGAACTCTACCTTATAATTTGATTCAGGATAGCCAAGGAGTCACACATTCAATGGCAGCAGGCCATCTTTTGATCGTACATGTTACAATTGTGGAGAACCTCGGCATATGAGGAGAGATTGTCCCTACCCGCGCATGATAAATTCTACGCAGCAACAGACTTGAGCAGTGGTACCCGCGGGAAATGGTAATAATGGTCGAGGACATCTACAATGTGGGTGAAGAGGTAATCAGCGAGGCCGCAGAGGTAGAGAAAATGGTAACGAAGGCATGGGTAATGTGCAACCAAGTAGGAAAGTCTCTCAACTTGATGATAGGGCTCAGTGTTATGCCTTTCCGGGCAAAAATAAGGCAGAGGCGTCTAACGCAGTGATCACATGTACTATTCTTGTCTGTGACCGAATGGCTAATGTGTTATTTGATCTGGGTTCTACTTATTCTTATGTATCTGTGCGATTTGCCTCAGAGTTTGATATGATTTGTGATATACTTAATGCCCCTATCCATGTTACTACCTAGTTGGAGAGTCTATCATAGTCACCCATGTCTATCGTGCTTGTTCTATTTTGTTTATGGGTTTTCAGACTTAGGCTAATTTGGTGATTTTGGATATGATTGACTTTGATATAATCTTAGGCATGACTTGGTTGTCCCCCTATTATGTTGTGCTTAATTGTAATACTAAGTTTGTAACTCTAGAAATTCCGAGAAAGGAAAAATTAGAGTGGGAAGGGGTGTACAAGCCTAAGCAAGCTAAGATCATATCCTCTATTCGGGCTAGTAAACTAGTAGGGCAGGGTTGTTTGACTTATTTGGCTCATATTTGGAATGTTGAGTGGAGTCTCCATCTATTGAATCTATTCCTGTGGTGTCATAATTTAGAGAAGTGTTTCCTAATGATTTGTCTAGTATGCCTCCGGATAGAGATATAGATTTCTGCATTGATTTAGAACCTGGTACTCGTCCCATTTCTATCCCTCCATATCGCATGGCTATGGCCGAATTAAGAGAGCTTAAGGCTCAAATCTAAGATCTTTTTAATAATAATTTATTCTACCTAGTGCTTCCCCGTGGGGTGCTCCAGTTTTGTTTGTTAAGAAAAATGATGGTAGTATGAGAATGTGTATATATTAGTGGCAATTGAATAGGGTCACTATTCGAAACAAGTATCCTTTGCCTCAAATAAATGATCTTTTTGACCAATTTCAAGAGGCATCAGTTTTTTCTAAGATTGATCTACGGTCTAATTAGGCCTGAGGATGTGTCCAAACTAAACTCTTAGCAGCCCAGAGTAGACAGAAAAAAGTATGCAAACCATAAGGTAAGAGATATGGCATTTCAGACCGGTGAGAATGTTCTTCTTAAGCTATCACCCATGAAAGGGGTGATGAGATTTGGCAAGAAGGGCAAGCTAAGTCCGTGATACATTGGTCCCTTTAAGGTTCTTGAATGTGTAGGGCCAGTGGCTTATAGATTGGCTTTACCTCCTAACCTATCGGGATTTCATCTGGTATTTCATGTGTCCATGTTGAAGATATATCATGGTGACGGGGATTATATCATTAAATAGGACTCAATTGTGTTAAACAAAGACCTCCAATATGAGGAGGAACCGATTGCAATTCTTGATCATGATGTGCGTAAGCTAAGGACCAAGGAGATCAAGTCCATGAAAGTTCAATCGAAGCATCGTCCAGTTGAGGAAGCTACTTGGGAAACCGAGAGGGACATGCGAGACAAGTATCCCTAATTGTTGGTTGATTCAAGTACTACTCCATTCTTTCTTTAGCCTATTTTTACTAAGTTGTCACTCGAAAATGAGTGATGGTTAAATTAGTATCCATTGCAACGATCGGGTTCCGTCGTTATACAAGAGCCAACTTTTTTGTAGTAACTTGAGATTTCCCAACCTAGTCCAGATTTAGACTAAATCAAAGCCTGTGAGGTATAGGGAAATCTGGTAGCAATTGGGTGATCTAATTATGAATTCGATCACATGAGTAGATAGGTAAGTTGTTAAGAAACCTGTGCGACTTTACGGAATTGAATTTAGGTGAGTGGAACTCCAAAACTGATCTTGGCGTGAACGGGTAGTTTTTGAGTGTCGTTGGTTGAAGGTGTGTTCTGAAATGGGGTCTTGGATTTATTATTTTTGCTCATTGTTCCATGCAAGCCGCTATGGCAGGGATTTATGCTGCCAGGGCGGGGTCGCTGTGGCGGGGCAGACAAGACTTAAAGTTGAAAATAAACCCCAAAATTGTTTTATTCTGTAATTTTCGAACTTGAGAGCTAAGGAACGAACATAGGTCTTTTTTAAACAGTTTTCCACCATTCTTGAGGCTACAGGTAAGAATTTCACTCCCCGAATCCATTTTTCAATCCATAAAACGTAATCTAATGGGTAAATATCGATGGGGGAGGATTTTGATCTGAAATTTATGGTGGAAATAGCCCTAATTTGGATATGGGGATCATGGGTATGATCTAGGGTTGATAGGATTGTTAGTAATCTGGGTAATTAGTGATTGTTTATTAATTTCTGTGTTATATTAATTGTTTGTAGACCAAGAACAAGCAGAACAAATCCGAAAAGGGAAGAACCAAGTTTCTTAGAGGTTTCAAACTTGTTTCGAGGTAGGTGATGGTTGTGATTCTATGATTGTGTGATGTATGTTTGTTCTTGCTTCATATGATACATGTATGTATTTGAATGACTCATTATTGATCACATTAATTGTAAATGAGGATAGATGAATGATGAATGTCATGAATCATGACTTGATTGTATGATTATGATAATATACTTTGTTATTTTGTTTGTGGCTTGTTGAATGGATCGAATGTTGCGTTCCAACACACTAACTTGGATCGGTTGCCATGTTCCAGCATAATTATGGGATCGGTTGTCACGTTCCGACATAATCATTGGATTGGGTACCACGTTTCGGTATGCTAACATTTTGGGATTGGGTTCCATGAGAGGACCAATGACTTGATGTAACTGTCATATTTAAGAATCGTGAAATTGTTCGTTGTTTGTAAAATGATGATGATATTGTATATGTTTAGTGTATGCATGTTATTGTATTATTGTCTTGACTTTTACATGTTGCACTTAGTGGGATAGCCGCGTGATCCTACCAGTACACTGTGATTGTGTACTGATACTGCACTTGCTCTTTTTTGTTGAGTATAGGTCATCTTCGGGAGGATATTGATAGACCTCGCTTAGAAGATCAATGATCGTAATAATTCAAGGGTGATCCAGTTCTTTTGGGCTACCAAGAGTTTTCTTTCTGTCTATGTCCACATTTCGAACTTAGACTTTCTTGTTAGTTATTAGTACATTAGTTTGGGGTTGTAACCTTTCTTGTTAGACTTATGGATCTTGTTAGATGTTTTGGTACGTTGACTTTCAGGTTCTAGGCATATTTCTTCTGCATTTGTTTAGTTTTTAGACTTTAGTTTGGAGTTTATGGGAACTCCTATCTTTTCCTTAGTATTTAAACCTGCTTTCGTATACGTAAATGCCTTAGTTGTTGGTTCTTTGGTTATGTAATTAGTATTAATGATTCACTCACCGGAGGTTAGTATGGGTGCCAATCATGATGATCTCGATCGTGACATTATACTAATACTAATAATAATAATACAATAAAGAAGTAAAAAAAGGTAATGAATCAAATTACCAAATTAACCCTCTTCGCACAATTCACTTTACTTTGAGTCAATTTCCTAAATGGTCACCCAAGTTTAGGGAATTGCTTTGAAATATCATTTATATTTCATTTAGGACCAAAATATCACTCAACTATCATTATTTTCCTTCAAATATACTTAACACTTCCAAAAGTTTCACTCTCTCCTAGTTGGCATACCATGTCATTGAAGCCTTTTTTTTTTTTTTTTTAAGAATAGACTTATTTAATTCATCAAACTCATTTGATCTTATTATTTTCTAAAAAGTATATCTTAGTTTATTAAGAAGAAATTTTCATGCTTCAAAATCTTTTATCATAATTAATTTTTTAATTTTTATGCTATGAAGAATAGTTTTTTAAAACTTACTATAATGTCATCAATTTTGAATACTTAAAAACATATATGTTCAAAAAATATTGATATATAAATCACTCATGAACATTAATTAATCATATATATATATATATATATATATATCATGGATAAATAATATTAAAGGTCAATTAACTATTAAAAATAATTAATTGTGTACTTTGAAACTCATACTTACAATATCTTTCCTTGAAAAAAAAAATAGAAAGTGAATAACATTTATATTAGAAAATAAAATTTTGATCTTTATTTATCAGTATATTAATCTCATATAATATTTATATTTTTGAATTAAAATAGGCAATTCAATTAGTTATTACTTGTAGTTCATGAATTTGGGATGAGATAAGAATATATTATATTGATGTTTAATTGTTTGATAAGTTAAAATATAATATAATATAGCAATAAAAGAATAAAAATAAAAAATTAAATTAAAAAAAAAAGTTAAATAATAATTTTCTCTTTCTTAACAACCTTTTTGTCAACCTTACAAATTTATTTGAATACTTTTATGGAAAAAATTGCTTCAAATTTTCAAATAATTTACTTAGGGATTTTGAAAATTATCAAGTAATAATTGCACACAAAGTTTTTTTATCGATATTTATTTTTTAATATATATGTTTATAAGTATTCATAATTGATGATATTATAATACGTTTTAAAAATCTATTCTTCATAACATAAAAAAATAAAAAGTTTTATTATAATAAAAGATTCTTAAGTATGAAGATTTATTCTTAATAAACTAATATATATATATATAAAATTTATTTATTTATTTATTTATTTTAATAATGTGATAATTATTTTAGTTAAATGGATTAAATGAATCAAATTAGTTTATTATTCTAAAAAGGACTTTAACGACACGTCATGCCAACTAGGAGAGAGTGGAGCTTTTGAAGTGTCAAGTATATTTAGAGGAAAATAGTGATAGTTGAGTGATATTTTGATCTTAAATGAAACATAAATAATATTTCAAGGCAATTTCCTAAACTTGGGTGACCATTTAGGGAATTGACTCACTACAAGAAAATGTATTTATAGCTACGAAATCTAAGGTATGAATTTGAAAATCGTAGCTATTAATTAGTAATAGCCACAAAAATTCACAATTTGTGGCTATCAAAAAATTCGTCAAATTTCATAACCACGGCAATTAAATTGATAAAGCTAAATTCTTACTTTTGCTATAATTGCTAAAAATTGTGGCAATAATGACCTAAATAGCTATAATTTTACTGTTACAGCTAATTATACGTTAATGTCATGTGATAAAAGTCATTGTTGCAAAAGTAACCCTTTAGCCACAATAAGTTATTTGACACAAAATATTGTAGCTATATAAATACTTTTACTTCAAGTTATAAACTATTGTAGCTATAGTAAAATGAAATAGCCATAGAGTTTTCGCTATAATATAATATTGTAGCAATTCAATATTATTTGCTGTAAATTCATAGTAATAATAACTTTTAGCCACAATAAATTATTTGAAGAAACATTTATAGCTAAATAAATAAGTTTGCTTTAAGTTATAAAAAAATTGTGAGAATAACTATAAGATATAGCCATAAATTTTTTGCCGGAATAAAATTTTATAATACTGTGATTTTTCGCCATAAGTATAAATTTTCCGTACTAATAATAACTTTTTAGCCACTATAAATTATTGGAAGAAAAATTCGTAGCTAAATAAATATTTTTCATGTTCAAAAAATTGTGCATACGAAAAGATATAGTCATAAATTATTTACTATGATAAAATTTCATAGTTAATGATTAAGTTTTTTCATGATCGTGTTGAAACTAGTTGGAGCAATAGTAAAATTTTACTCATAAAAATAAATTTAAGATATAACATAATTAACGTTCTGTTTCGAGTACCAAAAAATGTGGCAATAATTAACTTAATAGTATAATAATTTGTCTTGACAAAATGATATCGGAACGTAAAGTATCCCAACAGAAAATGGATAGGGAACAATTTTTCATATTGATAACAATTTTTTTTCCATGTAACTGAAAACTTCATCAACGTATACCTGTAAATAATAATATTTCAACTCCATTCAACTAATATTATCAACTAAATAATAATACTAATTCACATATAGTTGAAGTAACTTATTAAAATAAAGATCAACTCTCAAAAGTAAGTAAAAGTAAATAAGACTTCCAAATATTTACAATAATAAATCTTCATCATCTGCTTCTGACTCTGATTCATTGTCTTCAGTGATATCATCAGCTACAGTAACATCGGTGCTAATAACATCCAGATCATTTCTTTTCCAATTTATGAAGTCTTCATCATCCTCAAATCTATGCGAAAAATCATTACAAGCATCTTGTTGAAAGGTCTCTTCGTCAATAGCACCGAACTTTGGAAAAGACCTTTTACCCCCTACACTATTTAATAGTGTATTTTAAAGGTATATATGTGCCCACATGAAAATCATAAATATTGAATAATTGTAAATAGTAATGTGTCCACGTGAGCACATATATACCTTTAAAATATACTATTAAATAATGCAGGGGGTAAAATATCTTCCATAAAGTTTTATTTCGTAACAGCATATTCGGCCAAAGTTGGAGTATTTTTAGACCCTTTTCCCTTTCAAATATAAAATATTATTACATTAATAACATAGTTAATTCTTATCTTTGTATTCTCAATATATATGAGCGTTTGGCCATGCAATTTATTCACTTTTTGGTAGTTGAACTCTGAAAATCATATTTGACCATAAAATTTTGGAATATAACTTGAAGTTGAATTCTAGAAAAACAACCAAAAAGGTCTTTTCTCTTCTTTTTTTTCATTCTTCGGTCAATTTTTGGGCGAGTCATTCTATTCTAAAGAGAGAAAAAATTCACTTTGACCAACACAAAATATTTATTCACTTTAAAAATAAAAACTATGTTTTTTTCAAATTTCACAATAAAACATTGATCAAATGCACACTAAACACTACTACAAAAAATAAATTTTAGTGACAAACAAATATTGTAACTAAATAGAAAAATCTCAATAATCATATTTATCATTGAATTGACAACAAAATTCTCTTTCGCTAAGATAAAAAAAAGCTTTGGATATGATAAAGTCCTAGCTAATTAAAAAAATTTACATATCAATTTTAGATTTTAAATAACATTAATTAGTGGTGAAACTTTTTATTATTATTCTAGTTATTAGGAGGGAAATCCACGAATACACAGAAAATTCTCTATAATATATTAAAAGTAATGGGTTATATCTATTTTTGAAAGAAACACCACATAATTAATAACACAAAAATCAAAATAGAAGTAAAAATATTTCCCCCCAAACTTTTTCCCTCTCATAATTTTATGCCTAAATTAGCTCTTTCTTTTCCTATTTTAATAAGCTAAAACGTAATAAAACTAGCACCCGAAAGGAAGTAAAATCACCCTAACATCACTAATTCTCTTTATTTTAATACATATTCCAATTTCATCTTTTGGTGTTGTGACATTTTGCAGTAACGTCTAAACACAAGTATGTTCTTCTTCTTCTTCTCTCTCTTTTTTTTTAATTTCTGTCAATTTTTGAATTTATTTTTTTCACTTTTTTAATATTATGTATATAATTTTTCAATCAATGAAACGATACATTAGCAATACACTTACTCTTGGTTGATTATATTGTTTATACATGAATTCTTTATTTTATTAAATATGTATCCATGTATTGATTTTGAGTTGCATTTTTTTTGTTTTTAAAATTATTAAATATATGTTTATATATTATAAATACTTGTTTGCAATAAGATATGGGCAGGAATGGTCTTCGGAAAAAAAAAATTGCTTGATTGATAATGATGATGTGAAACTTGTGGAACTTCGTAAGAGTTCTAAAACGACGTCGATCAAAGAAAATCTCCCCAAACAACATGTTGAGGATCTTGTTTATCAGGGTAATATAACTTTCTGCAATATTAAATTTTTATTATTATTTCAAGTAGAGAAATTTACAAAATCATATGTAGCTAACTCGTGTTTAATAATTTTGTAGGAAGCATGTACACTCAGGATGAGATAGAAATTAGCTATAAATATGATGGTCATTTTGTATTCTCCCCCTCTAGAAAATACATAAGCGGTCAGTTGATTAAAACAAGTATGGACATTGATTTTGTTAGTTACTTTGACTTGTTGGATGATTTAAAGAAACAATGTAAATTTGATATTTTAGAGGGGGACAAATTTTTTTTTATTTGAGAGGTGTTAGGACTATGATGGATTAGTAGAATGTCGTGATAATTCAGATGTTAAAGATATGATTGTTAGTTATAAAATGCATAAAGGAAAGTCTTTCGAGATTTACACATTACCAAAGGATTGTGATATTGTTATAAGTACATTTCTTGAAGAAAGTACTCCTAGCAATGATGTGTCCGAAGAGGTTACAATTATGGAAGAACATCAATCATCAAATTCAACAGGTATACTTTATTGTTATTAATTTATTTTTTCATAAATAAAGATATTTTTAATTTTATTTATTTAATCTTCAATTTTAGGTCCCAACGTGGTGAAAAAAAAAACTAGAGGGCCTACACGATGCATAGAAATAATCAACTTACTGGAAGGACAAAAATTATCTGTACAATTTGATGAGGATAATCAAGCTATTGGTGAGAATGCAACTCAATTTATTTGGTTTTTGGGAAAAACAATTAGAGCCCAAGTTATCCTTTGAAAGTAAATGGTTGGAAAGAAATTGACGAAAACAAGATTGACCACATGTGGGACATCATATTGGCAAGCATAAACGAATAAAGTTTATAATTTTCTTTAAGTTTTTACAATTAAATATCTATTAGAATATATTATCATAAAATTATATTTAATATATTTTTTGTAGGAAAAATTTAGTTTTGATGTGTTTGAGGATAGAAAATATGCAATCATTGGTCATATGAGTGACCTTTATAGAGACTATAGACAAAATGAAAAGTAATTATTTTGATTCAAAAGCATTTTATCAACTTCGCTTGCGGAATAAGCCTAAACGTGTTAGCGCCGACGACTGAAAATATTTGGTTAATCTTTGGAGTGATGTTGATTTTCAGGTATGATGTATTGGATTAAAATTTTTATTTTATTAAAGAAATAGTTTTATTTTATCAATTAAAGAAACTAATGTTTATTCTTGTTTTTTTAATCTTAATTCAGGAGAGAAGTATGCAAAACAAATCGAGTAGATTGAAACGTTCCTTACCTCCATATATTGGAACCAAAAGTTATGCAAGACTTGGACATGAAATGGTACACAAAATAATATTTAGAATAAAGTTAGAAGAATTTATTGCATTTTCTAAATTTAACTAACAATAATGATTGTTATTTTTATAGGCAAAAGACGGAAAAACTCCTTCTCGTGTTGAAGTTTTCATGGAATCTCGCAAGAGAAAAAAAGGAAAACAAGTAGATTCTTTTCAACAAGATGCCATAGTAATTTTAATATGTTAACTTTCCTCTTTATCTGGTTAGTAATTATTTATTTCCATATATAGTGTTAGATGTAAGATTAAATACTTTAATAACATAATATCAGGATTTTGAATATGATAATCTTACATAGAGATCGTTAGGGGCACATACCTGATGCAGAAGACATCATCACACAGAAAAGTAGAAGCGTTAGTCGTAAATTGGTTTCTACCTCCTTGCCCTAACTTTATGTTACCACAACCGTTAGCAATGAAATTAATGTAGAAAATATGTGATAACCCTAATGGGTGGAGGGAGGACCAATTTATAGAGGTTATGACTTAATCTGGTACGTCCATCAAGTAACTAATATTATTTATGGTATTACTTGGATTACAAGTAAACTTGGGCCATAAGTAAGAAATAATTAATAATAATTAATAATAATTCTTACATTCTCTCACTTGACCCAATGACCATATATAACATTAATATTTAATAAACATTAGTTGTGCATACAATAAATCTCTTCTATAATGTCCATCATACACACCACAATATAACAAACTACTAATGCGAGTTATGACGGTTGTACATAAATTTTAAGCTACATACTTCCTTTCATATACTACTACATTAGCAACTTATCATACTAGGTTCATAAGCTATAAAAACATATAACATTACGGTCCACAATAATGTCTCATAGAGACTTATCTTGTAATATCTCAAAACAATAATGTATTCACCATTATGAGAAATAATAAATTCATTAATGTATATCAGAAACACATAATTGATCGCAGAGTGTAAGAACATCATAAATGTATTAATCATAAGTACAATCAAGACCCATTCTTTGAATATGTTCTTTAAATTTCTTTGGTTGTAAGCCTTTTGTTAACAGATTTGCAATCATGAGATCAGTTCTAATATTCTCAAGTAATACTCTTTGTTTCTGAACTTCTTCCTTAACAGTAAAGTACTATAATTCCATATGTTTGACACATTTGGAGTACTTATAGTTCTTAGAGAAGAATACTACTGCAGTATTATCACAATAAATTTTTAGCGGCTTGGTAACGGTGTCGACAATCCCAAGTCCTGAAATAAAGTTCTGCAACCATAATGCATGAATTGTGGCTTCATAACGTGCCACAACTTTCTTTGCAGTTTTTCAGTGATCAATTCCAGAATTACTTTGATATCTTCCTAGAATTTCGATCGAAAAACTAATATCCGGTCTTGTGCAATTTTGAACATACATCAAACTTCCAACTACAGAAGATTAAGGAATTGATTTCATTTTCTTTCGTTCTAAATCATTCTTTGGGCATTGCATGAGATTAAATTTGTCCCATTTTTTTGAATAGGAACTATTCTTGCTGAACAATTGTTCATGTTAAATCTCTCTAGAACTCTTTTGATATAGCTTTTTGAGACAGTACCAATAATCCTTGTGATCTATCACGGAATATTTATATCCCTATCACGTAGGATGTCTCACCCATAACTTTCATTTCAACATTCATAAAGAGAAAGTCTTTCGTCTCACGCAATATGCCATCATTAGCAGCAAGTAAAATGTCATCAATATACAGTACTAAAATTATAAACATACTCCCACTGATCTTTTGGTATATTCACCTTTCAACGGTAATCTTCTTAAATCCAAAATATGTTATGATTTCATTAAACTTTATATACCATTGTCGTGAGGCTTGTTTGAGTCCATATATTGACTTCTTTAGCTTACACACCATTTGATCTTTTCCTTTAATTTTGAAACCCTCTGATTGGTCCATATAAACATTCTCCTCGAGATCTTCATTAAGAAAGACAGTTTTCACATCCATTTCATGTAACTCTAAATCATAATGAACTACCAAAGCCAAAACATAATGAGTCTTTCTTTGAGACCAGTAAAAAGGTCTCTTTATAATCAATGCCTTTTTTTGAGTGTATCCTTTGGCAACAAGTCTGACTTTATATTGTTCAATATTACCATTTGAATCGCATTTGGTCTTGTAGACCCATCCACACCCGATTCTTTTAGAAATTTCTGGTAATTAAACGAGATCCCAGACTTTGTTGTATTCCATGGATTTTAACTCTTCATTCATGTCATCAATCTATTTATCAGACTCAGTGCTTTCTATGGCTTGTGAAAATGAAATCGGATCTTTATTAATTTCAATGTCAAAATTTGACTCTTGCAAATAAATCACATAATCATCTAAAATGACCGATTTTCTTAATGGCACTGTTTGTGGTTCATTTACGTCAGATACTTGTGAGTTAGTTCCTTCTTGAAGTGTTTCACCCAAATGTTGTTCAACATTGTTAAAGTGTTCTTTAACAAGAGGAACAACATTTGTGATTAGTGCGGAAGTAGGTACATTCATGGTCAATGAAATATTTACCCTTACCTCATTAATTTTCATCTTTTGTCGTTCATGCTCCCACTAACTTCACCATTCTCAAGGAATTTTGCAAATGGACCTGGACATTATTCTGATTCGTTATACTTTCCATAATATTCACCACCTTTATCTGACCTAATGATTTTCACTTTTATCTAGTTTTCTTTCAACCTCATTAACATACACTTTGAAAGTGTCTGCTGTTTGAGATTTTTCTTTCAACAAATAGATAAATCAATAACGTGAAAAATTATTGATAAAGGTGATAAAATATTTTTCTCCACCAAAAGGTGAAACATTAATGGGTCCACAAATATCAGTGTATATAATTACAAGAAGTTGAGTGCTTCTTGTGGCACCTTTCTTGGTATGCTTTCCTTTAATGCAATCCAATCAATATATCAAGATCAATAAAATTCAGTTTCGGAAGGATCTCATTTTTTACTAATCGTTTTAATCTTTCTTTGGATATATGACCCAAACATTTATTCCACAAATAAGTAGAACTTTCATTTAGTGAAAGTGTCCTTCCTTTCTACAGAAATGACACACATCGACCTTGAGTTCCTTATGAGCATTCTGTGGAACTTTAGATATGCCTTTTTTATTTTTTTTTAAAACTTGTTGGCCTTCACTTTAAGTCCTTTTCCATCTCCTTGACTCATGAGATTAATGGAATGACCTCCTTATTTTTTAAGTCTTGACTCCTCTTGAGTAAGCATACTGGACAATTCACTAACATCCCACTTATCCTTAATAGTGTTATAGTCATTTGGAATGGTCCACACTCAAGCGACAATGAGTTCAGAATAAACTGAACCAAGAAGGTGTCATCCACTTTCATCCCCAAGGTCGAAAGTCTTGCTGCAATGTTGTCATCTCGATAATATGATTTTACATACTGCGCAACCCATCAAACTTCATGATCGTGAGTTCGTCGTTAGTGTACCAGCGAGAGACTTATTAGCAGAACGAAAACGTTCTTCCACAAACTTCAGGTATTCCCTGACACTTTCTGTTTGTGGAATAGTACTCTTACTATTGTTAGCAACAATCATTTGCATGAACATATGACTCAATCTGTTAGCGCGCTCCCATGATTTATGGAAAAACTTCTCATTCTCACTGCTCTTATAAGTAATGACAGTAGGTTTATCATTCAGTAGAGCCAAGTCAATATCCATCATAGCTAAGTGGAACTAGACTTGTTCATGCCATTCATAGAAGTTCAATCCATTGAACACAATAACTGACAAAACACGTGAATGAAGAGGAATAACTGCAAATAGATATATATGCTCACAAATAAAAAATAATGTGAATTCAGTAAAACGATAAAAGTACATCGTAATTCTCCTTTGGATGATACTACGACACACTATCATAATTTAAATGCCATTTTTTAATCTTTAATAGGCAATTAAATATATTTAACCAAACATATACGACATCTTTGGATATACAATATATGTTTGACTGAAAATATTAATTTACCTCGTAATGTTCACTATTCGTAGAATGATTAATTCACCTTTGGGTAAATTCTTAAGTTATAGCAAAAGTCAATTTATCTATTTATTTTCAATACATAGACATTTAATTAACTTTCATAGATAAATGACAATTTTATGAATGCATATTTTTCTTAACCGTACTAGTTTGGCCACTTTGGTGACTAACAAACTATATAAATATAAATGCACACATAATATCATAAAATTTTGAGCATGTGAATAATTTTATACATTTTAGTTTGGCCACTTTGGTGACTACAAACTATAGAAACATAATACATATATCAAGTGATCATAAATATGATATGTGTAGACATTAATTTATCTAGTTTGGCAACTTTGGTGACTAACAAACTATAGTATATACATCAAGTGATCATAAATATGATATGTGTAGACGTTAATTTATCTAGTTTGGTCACTTTGGTGACTAACAAATCATAGAAATACAAATGCATACATAATATCATAAATTTTTGTGCATGTGAATAATTTTATACATTTTAGTTTGGTTACTTTGGTGACACTAACAAACTATATAAATACAAATTCACACATAATATCATAAAATTTTGTGCATGTGAATAATTTTATACATTTTAGTTTGACCACTTTGGTGACTAACAAACTATAAGGAAACATAATACATATATCAGGTTGAAAAACCAGACTTAGTCTCTCTTGAAATACTGAATATGCCAATAAATAATGAATTGTACTAATCCACATATGTAAAGTGATCATAACTATTATATGTGTAGACATTAATTTCTCTAGTTTGGACACTTTGGTGACTAACAAACTTACACACATATTATTTATTAAATAGTATAACGACTACTTTAATTTATTGCACAATTTAAAAGAAAAACATAATTATTACATTATGGGAAGATTAAGATTTTTTTAGAGTTTGTGCAAATTAAACTTTGCTAACAGCACTTAATCAACATAAGAGTCCAAACACCTTACATAGTCAAACACAAATTTACGATACTACAAAAGAATTCAACAACAAGTTTGAACATAATTTGATTGCGGTGCTTAGTGTCAACTAAATCGACTGAGTTGGACGGTTGTTGGAACATCATTAAGTCGCACTAAATTCTAGTGTTGACCACTAAACTCCAACAAATTATTTAAATTCTTTTGTTTTTTTGGTTTTTTTTTTAAAATAGTAAACTCTATTAAATTTTCCCAATCAAATATTAATTAATTAATTAATAACTATAAAATTTCTAAGATGACATCAATAATAAATGCTATCCAACATTAAAGTGTCAATTCTGGTGGGCAAAGAAAAGGGGGGAAAAAAAACTGACGTTTCAGTTTTTTTTTTTTGATGAGAAATTAATCATCACATTATTAAACTAATGCAATTATATAATTTATGAAGATTATCCATTCAAACAATTCAGGCTGGGATGCCACATGTAAGATTAAATACTTTAATAACATAATATCAGAATCTTGAATACGATAATCTTACATAGAAATCGTTAGGGGCACATACCTAATGCGGAAGACATCATCACGCAGAAAAGCGGAAGCGTTAGTCGTAAATTAGTTTCTACCTCCTTGCCCTAATTTTATATTACCACAACCGTCAGCAATTGAATTAATGTAGAGAATATGTGATAACCCTAATGGGTGGAGGGAGGACCAATTTATAGAGGTTATGACTTAATTTGGTACGTCCATCAAGTAACTAATGTACGGTTGATATCTATTTCTTATTAAATATTATTTATGATATTAATTGGATTACAAGTAAACTTGGGCCATAAGTAAGAAATGATTAATAATAATTAATAATAATTCTTACATTAGATTCTTTTGATTGTAGGATCAATTTGACCAATTAAAAAAACAACAACAAAATGGAGAAATTTCTCTAAATGATGATGATATCTTTGAAAAAGTACTTGGGACCGAAAAAAATGGATATCTTCGTGCATATGGCCCCGGAAAAAATATTAGTGAATATTTTGGTTGTAGACCAACAAAGGTACAGCTCATAAAGCAATTAGAATCAACCAGAAAAGAATAAAACGGGCGTGTGGAAGAAGTCAAAAGAGAAGCTAAGGAACAAATTGAAGAAATCAAGAAAGAAACAGATAATAAATTAGAAGAGTTGAGTAAAAGGTGGGAAAAGAAATTTCAAATGATGATTGAAGCTCAAGATCGACAATCAAATGATACTCTAAACGCAAGTAATGTTTCTTTTTTATAGCTTTCCATATCACTAATTTAGTAAATATGTGATTTATTTTGTTTAAAAAAATCATATTAATAATTAAATAAAATATTTTATTGTGTCATTTTCTTATGTAATATTTAACTGTTTTTGCAGCTTATGAGGAAGTGATGAGAGCATCAAAATTGACGGGACAAAAATAGCTATTATGTCTTGTAAAAGAATATTTATATGTTTGAATAAAATGACGTTTCACTATTTTGAATGACATTGTTGGATCTTTATGAAGTCTTTTCTCCATGTATTGTATTTATTATACAATTCAATATATTTCGCACATTTTTAATATAAATTTCATGTCAAATAGAAACTACAGTGTATGAATTTGTAGCTATGATTTTTTTTTATTAGGTTGAAAAACATATATAATTGCCACAAAAATATCTTGTTAAAAAATTTAGAATTTTTAGCTACAATTTATATCTTGTGAAAATGAAGTGTGAAATTTTAGTTATAAAATTTTAAATTTGTAGCTATATCTGTACTCCTATAATTGCCACGTATAGAGAACATGGCTAAAAAAATTACTTTTTATAGCAAATAGTTTTTCTTAAGCTTCAGCGCTGATATTTCATGGCTAGATATATGAATTGGTAGTTACAATATGAAAAAATTTGTGGCAAATACATTGAGTTATGGCTATGAATTTTTTGATTCATAACTAAATATAAGTATTATTGCCGCGAGATCAGTTATAGAACTAGCCACAAAGTTTAAATGTTCGTGGCAAATAAATTGAATCTTTTGCTACAATGCACCCCTTATGGCTACTTTATAAAGATAGATACAAATTTTATTTATCGTGGCACAAGAATAAAATAATTTGCTTTAAGTATATTTTTCGTGGCAGATGTTTGTATCCATTGCAGCTATAAACAATTTTATTTTGTAGTTATAAGTATAAAATCTTAGTTACGGACCATGTAAAGTTTGTAGCTAACTATTAGCCACGCTATATCTTGCTACACATGCTATGAAACAAAATAATATAGCTAAAGTGTTTAGCTACGAAATTTTTTATATTTAGGTACATTTTCTTGTAGTGACCAGGGGTGGCTCTACAGCTTTGAAAAAGAAGCAATTGCCTTAGGTCCCAAAATTTGCCTCATTTTTAAAAAAAATAATAGGTTATAGGTATTTTTTTTAAAAAATATCGAGTATTACTTGTAGAAAATAAAAACTTTTCATAAAAGAGCAAAGAAGAAATAGAAGTTTGACAAATTATGAATACCATGTCTCAAGAAATATTAAATAATTGGCTATAATAAACTTCATAAAAAATATATATTCGAATTTAAGGCATCCATTCGGATTTGGCTTTAGGCCACCAATTTATTAGAGCCGCCCCTGGTAGTGACTCCTTTACTTTTGGTACTACTTGCATATGCTATGTTAGTTCCACTTTTGTTGGCTTATACATGTATATAGAAAATTTGAAGGGAGATCAAATTCATGCAACCATTACAAGGTTTGTGAATAATGTATTATGCTAACGAATTTTATTTTTAATTATTTTGCATGTTCAATAAATATGAATATTTTGATGAAATGAATAGTCAGTTCCCTCAACATTTAGGAATACAAGATTGCATACATCTTCATCACCAAATGACAAAACTCATTTACAAACTTGATATCATACATTACTTAGAAGATAAAAAGAAGGAGATTGTCACCATGGACAAAGCCCGAAAGAAATGTACTCCGATTGAGAAAAAGACAAAGCCTGGAAAAAAGTTCTCTTGGTACGTCTTAATTGATTTCTTTATTTTGGAGAATATTTTATCTTTTTGAAATTGACATCTAAACTCATCTATGCGAGTTTCTTAACGAATTTCAATTCACTGTAAAGGAGTTACTGTTGGTTAACATTAGATAGGAGGATATTCAAATTAATATATTTATCTATATTTCACATTTCGAATAGTGAATTAAAAATTAAACGTAATTAGAATTAGATGTTGTAGTTAACTTTAGAATTTGAAATAAATTAAAATCTTATGGATGCCAATCTTACTCAAATTTGTGAACTCTCCATAAAGTTTACATTATTCTGAATCTAATCCCAGCCTCCATGCATGCCTAGTTCAAAATAAATGGTGTTGTACCATTTTAGCTTTGCAATATCTCTATTATTTGAGGTACAAATGTACTGTGAGGCAGGATATGAGAAGACCAATATATTTTATTTTTTATATTATGATTCATTTTCTATTTATTGAAAAGTGTAGAAGATATTATTCTTCTTTAATTTCTATTTATGCATAAACTAGTAAAATTATCAGCGCTTCGCGTGGGGATTTAACATCATGAAATTATAAAATAATACTTAAAACCTATCAGTCATTAAAACTAAAACAATATTATCTTACATACAAGATTACGTAGTAACAAATATTAATAATGTAAAGAAAAATGAAAATGACTACAACTGATCATTTATCCTTAATAACATAAGCATAAATTAATGATTGTAAAAATACATACCAAGATCTATAACATAAGCATTGATATCAGTGAGCCACTCGATAGGAGCAAATTACACAAATATTTAATTGTGAAGAAGAAGAAAAAGAAGAAGAAGAAGAGGTTTAGAATTTTCGTTGTTTTAAAATTAGAGGAAAACCCTCTATTTATAGGCAACAAAGGGTAGTGTGAACAAATGTTTGTTGTGCCTTATCGGAAAGGTTACAACTATTTGGAAAAGTTGCAACCTTTCGAATATGTCACAACTTTTCATAAAAGCCACAACATTTCATAAAAGTAGCAACTTTTCATTAAAGTCGCAAGTTTTCATAAAAGTCGCAATTTTTCATTAAAGTCACACTTTTCATTAAAGTTACAACTTTTTATAAAAGTCACAACTTTTCATAAATGTCACAACTTTTCATGAAATGGGAATGCTAGTTGTGGAAATAAATAAATTAAAAGTGAATTCTGGTTTGTAGTGGAACCACGTAGGCGGGCCTAAGGTTTTCTTTTATATAGGATTCTTTTGACAATTTAACTTTTCTGCTTCTTCTTTGAACATGACTTTGTAGTTGACATTGTTGGGTTTTAAAGGTGTGAACAGGAAATGAAAGGTTATGACTCTTCTGAAGGGTTGTGGTTTTGCCGAAGGGTTGTGACCTTTATTAAAGGTTGTGTCTTTTCTAAAGGGATGTGACCGTTTGAAAGGTTGTGCCTTTTCCAAAGGGTTGTGACCTTTACGTCTTTTTTCCAAAGAGTTATGACCTTTACCCTTTGTTGGCAATAAATAGAGAGATTTTCTATCATTTTTCTGAATCAAATACTTCCCTTCTCTTGCATACATTTCTTATAAAACAAAATCGATCGATCGTGTCTCTGTGTGTGATTCGTTGCTGTCATTTTGAGTTCGTTGAAATTGTCGAAGTTTGAGGGACCGCTACTTCTTTAATGGTTAATCCGTTTTATCTTGGGAGGAATTAATCTGCAACCTCGGGTACTTGAGGAGATTAAATTTCTTAAGGAAACACAGTGGGTTCTGTGGACTCGGATAGTTCTTTTATTTTTCTTTTCATCTATTATTATTTCTGTTTGCTAATCTGAATATATGAGATAACAAATAAAAAATAAAATCAATATAATCAACGTCATATTTATATATTGTTTTCTATTGATGCGTTTGAGTTTAATTCTTCTTAGATACTAACATTATCAATGATGTTTGTGTATATATATTGCAAATTGTTAGTTTTTGTTGATTCTCTTTCCTTTTTATTTTGGTTATAATTTTTAATGATTTTAAGTTTGGTTGTTTTTTTCAAGATGGTTGCTGTGTGAATTCGTTGGATTTGAATTTTTATTTTTATTTGTAAGATATTACTAAAGTTATTACTACACATTGAAAGTGTAGTATTTGTTTGATAATAATGGTATCTCATAAAATTATTCATTTAGTTGTTGATGCAATTGATATAATTAGGCTAATAACTATTACTAAAACAAATATTCACCAAAAGTTCATCTACAAGCAGAGCAAAGGTATGTTTTTATTATATATTATTTATGTGATATATCTCATAATATGATAAAAATTGCATGCTTCTTAATTTCTTTAAGTTAATAATAGTTGTATATATTAATGAGATATTATCATCTAATTTTTATTTTTGATAATCTATACGAGTACTATTATCAATGTACACAAATATCCAATGCATGCTAAAGTTATGTACTATATATTACTAATTTAAACAAAATTTTAAAATTATGATTATTTGCCTTATGCATGTTGATAAGATAGTTAATTTCCTAATATTATACATATTTAATTATTCTTCGTACCATCAAAAAAGGCAAAAGATGAGAAAAGTTTGGTTTTGTACGAGAATCTTTCAGTAGACAATTTTTTAAATTCTTAATATAATAAAAATATAATTTTAAATTTTTTGATAAATGATACATATGCAGCAACTTTGTTACTCACTGATTTTTACCTATTTTCATAATGAATCTTTATGGCAATGAAAATTAAACGTTATAGAATTATCTTTTTTATATATCATTCAACTGTAACTGTAAGAATTATACTGTACAAAAATATTGCATATAATATAATTTTTTTTAAAAATATCATATAATTGATATATGACTTTTAGAAAAATAGAAAGACAAAATTTTAAAAATTGAATAACATGCCTACAATTTGATAGAACTTTTCTAAGTTATATTTTATTTTAATCTAAGGATTAAATTTTCTTATATCTTTATTATTTTAAATACAGGATAATATTGATAGGGTGAGAGAGTTTATGATTATGAGTAGTTTAAAAAATAAAACAATTCAAATCATGCAAAAAAAACTATCATCGTCAATTATTTACATAATATTCTATTATAACATATCAAGATGTTAAATGTTAATATTCTTTCAAACAAACATTACAATATTATATCATAATAAGTTTTTTTTTAAAAAAACAAAATTGTCAATAAATCAATATTTGATTACATTTATCAATTAATGTTGTTTTATACACACCACAAATACAATAAATGACACTAGAAAATAAAATGACAATAATGAAAAAAACAAGTCTTTAGGCTGAGGCGCGAATATCTCTCTCTTTAAGGAGATTCAAGTCCACTAGGGCATAATCTACACTGATCCAGCAGTAATACTGTAACGACGACCTGGCCTCTTCCCATCATCATATATAAGCCAAAGGGGAAGGAATTTGGGCCAGAAAGCTTCTGAGTAGTAACTCAGAAATTTCGAGCCTAGGCCAAATGTCACGACCTAGGGGTACCCCCTAGATGTAACACAACGTACTTGACCCCGAAGGGGTCGCATACAAGCCCTTAGCATAATCATACACACAAAGCCATAAGAATGATGCGGAAAATTTAAAACTTTATAATTGAAGTCGAACTTATTTTTCATAAAAGAAAATCATAAGAGTCTAGACCTTGTCTCAATTACCATCTAAAACATTGGAATACAATCTTTGGGACATCGCCCTTTACATCAATAGTCTTGATTATAGAAAGTACAATGGAAACTAGAAACAATGACATCTTGTCCTTGAACTTGAGGACTCACCAAGCCTAGGGAATAGTCAACCCAAGCTTCACTTGAAGGAAGTAGAAGTGCGTCTCAACAATCGAAACCTACACTCATAGTAAATGTAGAAGAAATGAGTTAGCACATAAAGTACTATGGAAGAATGCATAAAATCCTTGAAATCTGATAAAAAAGACATTTTTGTTCAAAAGTATGCATTTGTCAATTTTGGAAATCAACATGCACTCTCAAGGTAAAAAACAAGTCATAATCACATTTAACTTCAAAACATAGTAAAGCCATCACCTTAGCAACTCTAAGGAACACTTGTGCAATGTATGGTTGACATCCCATAATACCAACCATACTAAGTACTCCTTTGAAGCTACCTTAGTCATACATATCATCTTTAGACCTCATCATAATCAATATCCATAAATAAGAAAATAGTCATGTACATTACTTGAATATAAGGAAAGTCATTCATAGCAACTATCCATTCAACATACATGCATACATTCATGTCTCATCATAGCATAAAGAAAACCATCCCATAACACCTCACTAAGTCCCCTTGTGCATTGTAAGAGGGAAGTCCCATACCCCTACTCCTACTAAGTATGCTCATCAAGAAGTCATAAGTATAGTTCTATCATATTCATTATCTTTTCATATAGGGAAGAATAGCCATAACTGGCATAGATCATGTGAGCAACATGGAATCCGGTGTCATGTAACCCCAAACCGAAAGAAGGTGTCCTACTTGCCTAAGGTAGAACTAAATGTATTAACTTTTAGGCGGATCGACTAGCTAAATACCTATGTGGGCACATAGTTATGGGATAGGGAGATTGATTCTAGAAACCCGACCTATTGTAGTTGCGGAGGAGCTTCCATCTCATGAGAATACTCTAGATGACCCGGCCTATTTTATTGAGGGGAGGGCCTCTACCTCATTGACCATATCCACTCGGTGCTAAGCATTATTTCCCAAATTATACATAATTAGTCTTAAATTGCATTTACATGTGTGAAGGAATACTTTGCCCTTCATTCAATACAACCCATAAAATAGCTCATAGATTCAATAAAGTGAGAATGTACTTTCAATCTTAGAATCAACATTAACATGTGAGTAAACCTTTCATATTATTGTTCATAGTGTTTCATGAGAGTAACCTTTCAATCAACACAACAAAATTATCATCATCCTAGACAATTCATACATAATCAAGTGTAACGGTAAGGGAAGAATGACCTTTCAACAATACCTCAATTTACACATTAGTCATAGGATCTTCACTTTCTATGTGAATCATAAGTTCATACACAAACCCTATCAATTTACCCCTTCAAGGGTCATGAGTCATGCTTCACAATTAAACCTAGAAATACTACACTAGGTATGAATAAAACAAGATTCAATAACTAGATTAACATAGATACATAGTATTCATCTTGCATCAATACACCCATCACAATTCATGAAATTGGGGTCATGGGGGGAGTTCATGGGTACATGGGGAATTTTACAATAAAAATCACCATTAAGAATCAAATCATCCATAATATAGGATAATTAACATAATGAAATAGATTTTAGGAAGATCCCATGGCTAGAATGAAAACCCTAGTTTTTGAACAATTTGCCAATTTTGAAATTAAGAGTTGAAGGGCTTCATGGAGAAAAGTGTTCCATGAATCAAGTCTCCCATACCTTAATTGAAGCTTTGCCCATGAATTGGAGTTGAGAAGAAGGATTCTTGAGCCCTATTCTTCATGTTCTTATTGTTCTTCAATGGAAGAACTCTAGAGAGAGAAATATTGGACAGGAGAGGAAGATTAACTTTTTATTTTGAAGTGGGTGTTTGTGAAAGTGATTTATTATGGGAGTATTTTAATATAAAATACCTTATATAGTTATTTAGAAATAATATAATATATACCCACTTCTTAATTTAACTTAAAATAATATTTATGGAAATGCCCCTTATGGCCTTGCCAAATAAAACTAAGGCAAAGTCCAAGGGAACTTTTAAGGTCCTTGAAGTGGTCCACTAGCCTTGGACCCTCCCTTGGACTTGTGTCTTTAGATTTTTAAATCTAAGGCATGTCCATGAGGGTGTTTAATAACTTCAAGTACCTTATATATTTTTAATTAAAGGTAATACATAATATACCCAAAATGAAAATCATGAAACTACCCTTAATGCCCCCCACGTGGACAACCCTAAAAAAACTAAGGCAAGTACCAAGGGAGAATTTAAGGTCCTTGGAGTGGTATGCCAGCTGTGGACCCTCCCTTGGAATTGTGCCTTAAGCTTTTTAAATCTAAGGTATCTCCACAAGGGTGTACATAGGCAGTGGGCCCTCACTTGCACACGTGCACTGCCTAGGCGCGCTAAGGCAGCCCCCACGCAAGGTGTTCCACATGCAGTGGGGTCCTCCATGGTCCTTGGACCCACACGTAGACTGACCTCATGCCAAAATTGGCTAAGGCAAAGTCCATGAAGGACTTGTACGGGCAGTGGAGGCCTTTCACGGGCCTTGAAGCCTCACGTGAACTTGCCTCCTTGCCTATACGGCTAAGACATTGGTTCAAGGAGGCTTCTAAGGGTGGGGAAGGCTTTTACCTTCCTTGAAGCCTCCCTTGAACAATGCCTTTTGCCCACACGGCTAAGGCAAAGTTCAAGAGTGCTTCTAAGGGTAGTGAAGCCTTTCGCCTTCCTTGAACCCTCCTTTAAAATTTTACTTAGTCAAATTTTAGGGCTATTTCATAACTCCAATTTATGTATAAACTTTTAAGATTCATACGTTAGGCTCAAGTTTCACCTATCAATTTTCCGGGTGTTATATTATCTCCCCCTTGGGAACATTCGTCCTCGAATGACGATCTAGACACCTTACGGAATTTAAAGGATCAAGACTAGCATCCCAACAAGCATAAAATATCAGAATAATACACCACATAAGGAGGAAACTTCAACTCCATCTTAACATAATCAATGCAATAAAAAGGGAGTAGGAACTAAATCTATTAACCAATATGCATGAAATTCAATATTTCTCATGTTTATAGGAGGAACTACCTTCTTCAATAAAAGCATACTCAACACAACAATATGGAGTCAATATGCCATCTCATAAAACATAGTAAAGCATGTTCACCAATTCTTCTCATGAAGTCAAATATGCAACATCATACTAAAATGCACAACAACATGAGGAACATATAAATCATGAAAAATCAATTTATAGTAAACATGATTTCTCACAAGAACATGTAAAAATCATGGAGAAACTCATAAAACGCACATGACTCCCAAAACACTAAAACTCAAAAGGAGCTACTTACCTCAATCTTGAATAGAAGTAGAAGGAAAATGATGAGGATAGCGGGACTTCATATCGGCCCCGGCCTCCTATGTAGCACCCTCACTAAATGATTTCTCCATAAAACTTTAACGGAAGCTACTTCCTTATTCCTAAACCTCTTGACTTGCCGGTCAAGGATTTCTATCGGAACCTCTTCATAGGAGAGGCTTTCATCAACACCTAACCCTTCTAGAGGGACAATGGATACCGGATCCCCAATGCACTTTTTGAGCATAGAAACATGAAACACCTGGTGAATCGGAACCAACTCATTTGGTATGTCTAACTCATATGCAACTTTCCTAACACATTTCAAGATTTGATATGGGCCTATATACCAGGGACTAAGCTCCCCCTTCTTACCACACCTCATCACACCTTTCATAGGTGAGATTTTTAAGTAGACCCAATCTCCAACTTTGAATTTGAGATCCCTTCTTCTAACATCGGCATATGACTTTTGCCTACTTTGGGCCATCTTCAACCTTTCTCTAATGAGTCAAACTTTTTCAATGACCTCATAAACTAATTCGGGACCAATTTGTGCAATTTCACCTACTTCAAACCAACCCACCGGATATTTACACCTCCTACCATATAGTGCTTCAAACGGAGCCATGACAATGCTTGAGTGGTAACTATTGTTGTAGGAAAATTCTATCAATAAGATATGGTCATCCCAATTACCCTTGAAATCAATTGCACACGCCCTCAACATGCCCTCTAAGGTTTGAATGGTGCGTTTGGCTTGACCATTCGTTTGCAGGTGGAAAGCGGTACTAAGTTTAACATTGGTACCAAGCCCTTGTTGGAACGCCTTCCGAAAATATAAAGTAAATTGAGTACCTTGATCCGATATAATCGATAGAGGAATCCCATGTAACTTCACTATCTCCTTGATGTACAATTTGGCATAGTCTTTCGCCAAAAATGAGACCTTGATGGGAATAAAGTGGGCGGATTTTGTCATTCTATCAACAATGACCCAAATAGAATCATGTTGCCTTCGAGTACAAAGAAACCCACCACAAAGTTCATATTCACCTCCTACCACTTCCAAGTGGGAATATTTATATCTTGGAGAAAAACTCCCGGCCTCAATTGGTCGGCCTTAACTTGTTGACAATTCGGACACTTGGCTACAAAACCCGCTATATCCTTCTTCATGCCATTCCACCAATAGACTTTCCGTAGGTCACGGTACATCTTGGTGGCTCCCGGATGAATAGAATATCGCAAACCATGAGCCTCTTCTAGAATTTGCTCCCTCAAGCCATCGACATCCGAAACACATAATCTACCTTGGTACCTAAGCACCCCATCTCCTCCTTGGGAGAATGCCTCAACGGACTTGTTGAGAACCAATTCTTTCAACTCCATCAAAATAGGATCAACGTATTGCTTAGACTTCACATCAACCACAAAGGATGATTCGAAACTATGATGAATCATGAATCCATCATTGGTGGAATCCACTAGTTGGACACTAACCAGGCCAATCTATGCACATCACGAACCAATTCCTTCTTCTCATCTTCTAAATAAGCCACACTACCCATGGACAATCTACTTAGGGCATCCGCCACTATATTAGCATTGCCGGGGTGGTAAAGGAAACTCATGTCATAGCTTCAAAAGTTCTAACCACCTACTTTTTTGGAGATTCAAGTTTTTTTGACTAAACACATATTGAAGACTCTTGTGGTCGGTAAACACATCTACATGGCCCCCATATAAGTAATGTATGCATATTTTCAAAGCAAATAGAACCGCTGCTAATTCAAGGTCATGAGTCGGATAACTCTTCTCATGGACATTGAGTTTCCTGGAAGCATAGGCAATCGCTTTACCATGTTGCATAAGGACACATCCCAAACCCATCGGTACCCTCCAGTAAGGTCAACACCGGAGCAGATGTAACTCTGTCCTTTAATTCTTGGAAGCTTTTCTCACAAGCCTTTGACCACACAAACTTAGCTTTCTTTTTAGTCAAGGCTGTCAATGGAGAAGAAATAAAGGAGAAACCCTCAACAAACATCCTATAGTAGTCGACCAATCCCAAAAAAGCTTCTAATATCGGTAGGAGTTAGAGGTCTAGGCCAACCCTTGACCACATCCGTCTTCTTAAGATCTACCTCAATACCCATGCCCGACATAATATGACCAAGGAAGGAAATCAACCTTAGCCAAAACTCATATTTACTAAACTTAGCATTTAATTGGTGGTCTTTAAGGACTTGCAAAACTATACTCAAATGATCCTTATGTTCCCCCACACTCGTTGAATAGATCAAAATATCATCTATAAAAATGATCACAAACGACTCAAGATATTGCCTAAACACCCTATTCATTAGGTCCATGAATGCCGCCTGGGAATTTGTTAACCCAAAAGATATAACCACAAATTCATATTGACTGTACCGGGTCCTAAAGGCCGTCTTGGGAATATCACATCATCTTACCCTTAGTTGATGGTAACCCGAACGAAGATATATTGTGGAGAAAAAGGAAGCCCCTTGGAGTTGATCAAATAAATCGTCAATCCTAGGAAGTGGATACTATTCTTTTTAGTGACCTTGTTCAATTGGCGGTAATCAATACACATCATAAGGGACCCATCTTTCTTTTTCACAAAGAATACCGGTGCACCCCATGGAGATATGCTTGGTTGAATAAAACCCTTGTCTAGCAAATACTTGAGTTGTGCCTTCAATTCTTTCAATTCGGCCGGAGCCATCCAGTAAGGGGGAATAAATATGGGTTGTGTATCCGGCAAAAGAACAATACCAAAGTCTATTTACCGTTCGGGAGGGATACCAGGCAAGTCATCGGGAAAGACTTCCGGATACTCTCTCACTACAGGGACCGACTTTAAAGAAGGGACACTGGACTCAACATTCATAACCCTAACAATATGATACATGCATCCATTAGAGATTATTTTTCTAGCTTTTAGACATGAAATGAATTGACTTCTAAGAGTAGGATTCCCCTCTTACCACTCTAAACAAGAGGAGGGTTAGGAAAAATGACTTCATAGAGTTAGGAATCCAAAGCATGACTAAAGAGTAATGAAAGAAGTGAAAGTTCCTAAATATCTTATAGCCTCTCATTCATAAGTGTGGCACACTTCACACTTATGAACAAGACTCTACTCGATGTGGTTCATGAGACATCAACCTAAATATCATCCCAAAACCTTATGCTCTAATACCAAGTTTGTCACGACCCAGGGGTACCCCCTAGATGTAGCATGGTGTACTTGACCCTAAAGGGGTCGCATACAAGCCCTTAGCATAATCATACACACAAAGCCATAAGAATGATGAGGAAAATTTAAAACTTTACAATCGAAGTCAAAATTATTTTTCATAAAAGAAAATCATAAGAGTCTAGACCTTGTCTCAATCACCATCTAAAACATAGGAATACAATCTTTGGGACATCGCCCTTTACATCAATAGTCTTGATTATAGAAAGTACAATAGAAACTAGAAACAATGACATCTTGTCCTCGAACTTGAGGACTCACCAAGCCTAGGGAATAGTCAACCCAAGATTCACTTAAAGGAAGTAGAAGTACGTCTCAACGATCGAAACCTATACTCATAGTAGATGTAGAAGAAATGAGTTAGCACATAAAGTACTATGGAAGAATGCATAAAATCCTTGAAATCTGATAAAAAGGACATTTTTGTTCAAAAATATGCATTTGTCAAGTTTGGAAATCAACATGCACTCTCAAGGTAAAACACATGTCATAATCACATTTAACTTCAAAACATAGTAAAGCCATCACCTTAGCAACTCTAAGGAGCACTTGTGCAATGTATGGTTGGCATCCTATAATACCAACCATACTAAGTACTCCTTTGAAGCTACCTTAGTCATACATATCATCTTTAGACCTCATCATAATCAATAGTCATAAATAAGGAAATAGTCATGTACATTACTTGAATATAAGAAAAGTCATTCATAGCAACTAGCCATTCAACATATAGCATAAAGAAAACCATCCCATAACACCTCACTAAGTCCCCTTATGTAATGTAAGAGTGAAGTCCCATACCCCCACTCCTACTAAGTAAACTCATCAGGACATCATAAGTATAGTTCGTATCATATTTATTATCTTGTCATATAGGGAAGAATAGCCATAACTGACATAGACCATGTAAGCGACATGGAATTCGGTGTCATGTAACCCCACACTGAAAGAAGGTGTCCTACTTGCCTAAGGTAGAACTAAATGTATTAGCTCTTAGGTAGATCCACTAGCTAAATACCTATGTGGGCACATAGTTAATAGATATGGATGTTGCTTATAGAAACCTAACCTATTGTATTGGCGGAGGAACTTCCATCTCATGAGAATACTCTAGATGGCCCGGCCTATTGTATTGATGGGAGGGCCTCTACCTCATTGACCATATCCACTCGGTGCTAAGCATTATTTCCCAAATTATTCATAATTAGTCTTGAATTTCATTTACATGTGTGAAGGAATACTTTGCCCTTCATTTAATACAACCTAAAATAGCTCATAGATTCAATAAGGTGAGAATGTACTTTCAACCTTAGAATCAACATTAACATGTGAGTATGCCTTTCACATTATTGTTCATAGTGTTTCATGAGAATAGTATTTCAATCAACACAACAACATTATTATCATCCTAGACAATTCATACAAAATCAAGTGTAAGGGTAAGGGAAGAATGGCCTTTCAACAATATCTCAATTTACAAATTATTCATAGGATCTTCACTTTCTAAGTGAATCATAAGTTCATATACAACCTTCATCAACATGTACAAACCCTAGAAATTTACCCCTTCAAGGGTCATGAATCATGCTTCACAATTAAACCTAGAAATACTACACTAGGCATGAGAAAAACAATATTCAATAACTAGATTACCATAGATACAATTTATAGTATTCATCTTGCATCAATACATCCGTCACAATTCATGAAATTGGGGTCATGGGGGAGTTCATGGGTTCGGGGGGAATTTTGCAATAATATCACCATTAAACATCAAATTATTTATAATATAGGACAATTAACATAATTAAATCATTTTTAGGAAGATCCCATGGCTAGAATGAAAACCCTAGTTTTTGAATAATTTGCCAATTTTGAAATTAAGAGTTGAAGGGCTTCATGGAGAAAAGTGTTCCATGAATCAAGTCTCCGATACCTTAATTGAAGCTTTGCCCACGAATTGGAGTTGAGAAGATGGATTCTTGACCCATATTCTTCATGTTCTTGTTGTTCTTCAATGGAAGAACTCTAGAGAGAGAAATATTGTAGTGGAGAGGAAGACGAACTTTTTATTTTGAAGTGGGTGTTTGTGAAAGTGATTTATTATGGGAGTATTTTAATATAAAATACCTTATATAGTTATGTAGAAATAATATAAAATATACCCACTTCTTAATTTAACTTAAAATAATATTTATGGAAATGCCCCTTATGGACTTGCCAAATAAAACTAAGGCAAAGTCCAAGGGTGCTTTTAAGGTCCTTGAAGTGGTCCACTAGCCTTGAACCGTCCCTTGGACTTGCGCATTTAGGTTTTTAAAGCTAAGGCATGTCCATGAGGGTGTTTAATAACTTCAAGTACCTTTTATCTTTTTAATTAACCGTAATATAGAATATACCCATTTAATTTGGACTAAAAATGAAAATTACAAAACTACCCTTAATGCCCTTCACGTGGACAACATTTATAAAAACTAAGGAAAGTACCAAGGGAGCTTTTATTGTCCTTGGCCTTCGGACTTCTGCCTTAAGCTTTTTAAAGCTAATGCATGTCCACAAGGGTGTACGCGGGCAGTGGACCCTCACTTGTACATGTACACTACCGCACTAAGGCAGCTCCCACAAGAGGTGTTCCATGTGCAGTGGGGCCCTCTACGGTCCTTGGACCCTCACGTGGACTGACCTCATGCCAAAATTGGCTAAGGCAAAGTCCACGAGGGACTTGTACGGGCTGTGGAGGACTTTTGCGGGCCTTGAAGCCTCACGTGAACTTGCCTCCTTGCCTATACGAGTAAGGCATTGGTTCAAGGAGGCTTCTAAGGTTGGTGAAGGCTTTCACCTTCCTTGAACAATGCCTTTTGCCCAAACGGCTAAGGCAAAGTTCAAGAGTGCTTCTAAGGGTAGTGAAGCCTTTCGCCTTCCTTGAACCCTCTCTTAAACTTCTACTTTATCAAATTTTAGGGCTATTTCATAACTCCAATTTATGCATAAACTATTAAGATTCATTCGTTAGGCTCTAGTTTCACGTACCAATTTTTCCAGGTGTTACACCAGACTTGGATAAAATCTGAGTCAGGTAAGATTTATGGTAATCTAGTAATGGATGGGGGATTTGATTATGAATTTGATCATTGGCGTAAATTGTTAAGAGATAAGGAGTTTGTACGGCTTTACGGAATCAAATTCGGGAGGGTAGAACTCCCGTGATTTATCTTAGCATGAATGGGTGGTTTTAGAACATTAAGGTTTGAGGGTGTGTTGTTAAATGGGGACTTGGAACATAAATTTCAAGTCTCTGTCTCGTTGCAACCCCCCACAGTGTTATTATTCCCGCAATGGCGGGCCAGTCGCGAGTAAAAATGGGGAAAAGTCCCAAAAATGTTATTTCTCTTCAAACTTCATTCTTGGAGAAAAAAGGGTGACCTAGGGCTATTTCTTCTAGTTTTTCACTAATTCTCATGCTAAAGGAAAGTCAATTACTCCCTTAATTCATGAATCGATTCTTAGAACTTAGAATCCTTAGTATTTATTATTGTGGGAGGGTTTTGGCATGAACCTAATGGTGGAAAAATCCCTTGTTGGGTGTTAGGATCATGGGATTGGCCAAGAGTTAGTATTTGGATATAATTTGGGTAATCTAGGTCACTATTAGTATTTGAATATAATTCGGGTAAACTAGGCCACTATTATTGATCCTTTGCATTTATTACTTGTTTTAGAGCAAGAACAAGTTGAGAGACTTTAGAAAGGGAAAGCTTAAGTTTTTCAAGAGTATTCATGCTTGGTATCGAGGTAGGCGATGGTTTGATTTCCTATTTATGTTATATATGCCTGCTAACTACTCCATTGTAGTGATGTATATATGTGAATAGGGAAAGATGAAAAAAAATCTAATGAAATGACTGAATGTGATTCCGTAGCATGCAATGAAATTGTTACCTAATTGTATGATACAAGTGTGTAAATCATTCATTGTGGTGCTGATTGTGTTTATGGTTGTGTTTGATTGGATCAGGTGTCACATTCCGACACATAATTTGATCGAGTGTCATATTCCGACACATATTGGATCGGGTGTCACGTCTCGACACATTATTAGATCAAGTGTCACGTTCTGACACACTAACAATTTCAGTGTGGGTTCCCAGAAGGGGACCTTCATTCACAGTTGCATTTGAGTTTGATATTTTTAAATTGATTTATTGGGCATGAACTGGTAAATTGTTATTCTTTCTGTATATGTGTGGGTTACTATTTGTAGTTACTTGTGTATGTCTCACCTACTGGAATAGTCCTGTGATCCTACAAGTACACTGTTGTTTGTGTACTGATACGGGCATGAACTGGTAAATTGTTATTCTTTCTGTATATGTGTGGGTTACTATTTGTAGTTACTTGTGTATGTCTCACCTACTGGAATAGTCCTGTGATCCTACAAGTACATTGTTGTTTGTGTACTGATACTTCTTGTTCTTTCTTTGTTGAGTTCAAGGCATCTTCAGGAGCTATTGAGAGACTTTAGCTAGGAGATCACTGACTTGTTGAGTTCAAGGGTGACCCAGTTCCTTTAAGCTACCATGGATTCATCTAGGATCTTAGTCCATTTCCTTAGGAGTTAGACCTTTCAGACTCTATACTTTATGTTAAGTTGTTTTGGGGTGCATTCCCTTATCTTAGGTCGTTTAGTTAAAAGTTTTGGTTTAATGACTTTCAAGTTCTAGGTGTTGAATTTCTGCTTGTTTATGATTGTTTCGATAACATAATGAATTTATGGGAGCTTTAGCTTTTAAATTAATTATTTAAATTTGTTTCACATCTTTAAGTGCCTGTCTTTTGGTTAGTATTGTTTTGTTAGGTTGTAGTAATGGTTCTCCCATCAGAGGGTTAGTGTGGGTTCCAATCACGGTAGTTTGAGTTGTGACAAAGTTTGTATCATAGTCCTAGGTTCGTTGATCTCGTTGTACCAAAACGATTCTAGTACAGTCTTGTTGAACGATATAGAGACGTCTGTACTTTTCTTAGAGAGGCTACAAGACTTTAGTAAAATCACTCTATCTTTTTCTCCGTTCGAGCTATAACTTGATTCCAATAAGTATCTGGTGATCCAAATTGGAATATAATCTTTCACTCTTCGGTTCGCAGATGGTTAAAAAGAGAAACAATAGCGCCAAGTCACTAGCTCCCATCAAGGACGTGGCCAAGGCATGGGTAGAGAAAGAGGAAGGAGCAGAGGTCGAGGAAGGGTAGCACCTGTAACATCTCGCAAATTGAAATAACTAGGAAGAATCTAAGAATTTGAAATAGTGATTTTTAGAAATGATGAAAATCTAGAAATTTGTTAAGTATGTTAAGTTGAGTTTTTGGTCAACTTCAAAAGACAATAACTCCTACCTCAGGATGAGTTAGGTATGGTTTCAGATATTGTAGGAAATATCTTGGAATAATCTTTCTAACGCGGCCAAGTTTGTGCGATTCTGAGTTCATATGAGTGAGATATGCCCATTTGAAGTTGGGCTATTCAAATATAGAAATGTCCAATCTGGATTATTGAAGGGTACGTTGGTCTTTTCCTTACCCAATTAATTTAATTCATTTTAGTGAATGAATTAAGGGTCAAATCAGAATTTGGTCAGTTTAGAAAATTGAAAATTTACGCTAGGGATTGGAGAAAAGAGAAACGAGGAGAAAGGAGAAGAAAAGCTCAAGATTCGCCAAGATCGTGTGATTTGGTTGTGGATTTCGCAAAGGAATTAATTCTACAAGATATGTGAGACTTTCATAACATTGGGTTTGTTCACCCACGTGCCAAGCATGTTTGATTCAACGTGAATTCGTTCTAAAAAGATTGGAATTTGAATGTTCTTGGTAGTTGTTCTTGAATTGCTTTGATTCTTGAACATGAGTTGAGATTAATGAGTTTCTTGATATTAAAGTGTCGTTTCCTTGAGTTGTTTGAGTTAGATTCTTGATTATATGTTTTGGGTACCAGAATCTAAAGTGAATTTGAGAAAAGGAATAAAAAATAATTGATTTAGGATTAGAAAAGGAGTTAAGATTTTCGTCAGACGCACCTGGGAAGGGCCAGGCACATCGCGCCCCCATAGAACCAGAGAGGCTGGGGCAGTGCACTTGCAGTGCACCAGAAAGTAGCCCTAGTAAGTTGGGCCTGGCTCAGCGCTTCGGGATGCACCCAAATCGTCCTTTTTCACTAGTTTTTTGTCATTCAGTCCGTTTAAGTCTTTCTAAAGTGTTTCAACACTTCGTATTGATTCTAACAACTTTTACTGACTTCTAAACACCTAGAAATCATCCAGAAACATGAATCAAAACCTTTAATCCATAAATTCAAATTCAAGGAAAGTCAAGAGCCAAGTCTAGAAAGTTCTAAGAGTCTTTTCAAGAAGTCTTTTGCAAATGCTTTTAACTTTGTTGTAAGACTTAAAGTTCAAGTTAAGTAAATAGTAAAGAGTAAATATCGAAGTTCATTTCTTCGAAGAAGTATATGGGGACTTTGTATTCCCTAAGAGTTTAAAATGTTTTCACATTTTAGAAAGAAAGGGAACATCGATTCCAAGAGAGTTTTTATGCTAAGTTTCGAGTAATTATCTCAAACCAAAGAAAGAAGTTTGTTTTAAAAACATATGAGCTAACTATATTTTGGGAGTAGTATTGAGTATGGGTATGGGGATGCGAGTTCATATTAACTCAAGTCTCCATAAACCATGTAACCATCATGGGTAGTAAAGGATCATATCTTTTAGATGCCTCCTTAAGATGCTTTTAGCATAGACTAATGGATCTACTTAGTTAAGGCTTTCTATATGACGGAAAAATATAAGACAACTTTGGCAACGTGGGTAAGACACTGTATTACTACTTAGGCTCATAGTTGTGGTTGTCGGTTAGAGAATCTCCCATAGAAACTATATTACTTTGGTATATGAGGAAAGTTGAGTTTGCTATTGCATATCTTTAACAAATTGAGTTGCTATTGTTGTTTCACACTCTATTTTGAGTTGAGTTGTTCATGAGTTGAGTAAAGCCAAGGTAAGTATCCTTTCAGATCCTTTTCAAGCTTAAGTTGTTTTTACCATTCCAAATCACATACTCGTACATTCAATGTACTGATGCCAGTTGGCCTGCATTGTCTTATGATGCAGACGCAGGTAACCAGGATCAGAACCTAGTGCCTCATTGATCCTGTTAAGCACTCAGAGTGAGCCTCCTTGAATTCTGGAGGACTCATTTTACTTTGCTTTCAATATTTCATTATTAGGATGATCGGGGTCATGTCCCGACATTCCCCTTTATTTTAGACGCTTCATAGATAGATAGTTATAGTTCTTTAGTCTTATTCATTTTAGTTGTATACGTTTAAGACTTAAGTTTCTATTTTAGCCATGATATTATTTCTTAAGTTATGCATGAGTTATATTTCTTATGTTTAAGTCTTCCACTGAGTAAGTAAGCTAGGCCAAGGTTCCGCTTGGGGCCAATAATAGTTCTTGAGTCCAGTCCCGCCTAGGGTGTAGGCTCGGGTTGTGTCAAACTTGGTATGAGAGTCTATGAAGACGTGTCTGTAGAGTCCTAGTTATCGGTGTGAAGCGCGCCACATCTATAATTAGGAGGCTGCAACAATTAGGAAAATTTCTCACTTTCTTTTTCCTCATTTCGTGCGTTAGAGTTTGATCTCTAAAAAGTTTCTTCTAATTCATGCTTGTGTATGTTTTCAGATAATCATGTCTCCATGAAGAGCTGTCAGAGGTTTTCCTGCTTGGCATAATGTTGAACCTCAGGAGCAAGGGGTACCTAATGAACCTGAAGTGCAACCCCATGAGAAGTTATCAATGCTGAGTTCCGTGAGGCTATAATGATGCTAAGTCAAGGTGAGACTAACTAGGTTGGGCTTCGAGGATTCATGAGTTCATGAGGATGAAACCTCTAAGCCTTACTTGTTTGAGCACTATTGAGGATCCAGAGAACTTATTGAGGAGCTACAAAAGGAATTTGATGTTATGCACATTGCTGACACTGAACGAGTTGAACTAGCTACATATCAATCAAACAATATTGCTAGGACTTTGTTTGACTAATGGAAGAAGAACCGAGATGAGGATGCACCACATGCGAGTTGGGCTTGTTTTGAGGAGGCCTTCTTGGGGCGTTTCTTTCCCCGAGAAATGAAGGAGTCTAAGGTATAAGAATTCCTTACCCTTAAGCCAGAGTCACTAAGTGTTCATGAGTATGGGTTGAAGTTCACCCAACTATCTCGTTATACTCCGGAGATGGTTACAGATTTGAGGAGTAGAATAAGTTTGTTTGTTGCTGGGTTGTCCCCTCTATCAAGCAAAGATGGCAGGCAGCGATGCTAATTGGGGACATGGATATATTGAGGTTAATGGTATATGTGCAGCAGGTTGAGGAAGAGAAGCTAAAGGATAGAGAAGAGTTTAAGAACAAGAGCGCTAAGACAGGGAATGAGTCTGGACAACAGAAGAGTAATGCCAACTGTTTATCCTTCCAACAGAAATAAAAGGGACCTGCTCCATCATCTGCTAGTGCACCCACACCCAGAAACAAAGGTGAGTACAATAGTCATAATTCACATAAATTTAGGGCAAGACTTGCCCAATCTCAGGGTAGTGTGGCACAAGGAGCTAGCTGGGCTCCTGAATGTGCTGTATGTGGTAGAACCCACCCAAGTTAGTGTCATGATGGCCAATTTGGTTGTTTCAAGTGTGGGAAAAAGGGTCACTTTATTAAAGAGTGTCCTAAGAATCAGCAAGGTAGAGGAAATCAGGGCAATAGTGTCCAATCTTCATCAGTTGCTCCACCAGACAAGGATGCACCTAGAGGAGCTACATTTGGTACGGACGGAGGAACGAACAATCTTTTTGTGATCACTAATTGTCAAGAGCAAGGGAACTCTCTAGATGTTGTAACTGGTATGATCAAAGTCTTTTCTCTTGATGTTTATGCTTTGCTAGACCCAGGATCAAGTTTATCTTTTGTGGCTCCTTATGTTGCAAATAAGTTTGATGTTATTCCTGAGAATCTCTATGTACCTTTTTGTGTTTCTACACCTGTTGGGGAGTCTATTCTAGCTGAGTGAGTATATTGTGATTGTGTTATTTTCGTCAATCACAAGGACACTATGGCTGATTTAGATAAGTTAGACATGGTAGATTCTGATGTCATTCTTGGTATGGACTGGTTTCTTGCCTGTTATGCCTCAGTTGATTATAGAACTCGAGTTGTCAAGTTTCAGTTTCCAAATGAGTCAATCTTAGAGTGGAAAAGTGGTTCAACAGTGCCTAACAGTCATTTCATTTCGTACCTTAGGTCAAGAAAGTTAGTCTCCAAGGGGTGTGTCTATCACTTAGTCCGAGTTAATGACTCTAGTGTTGAGATACCCCCTATTCAGTCAGTTTTAGTAGTAAGAGAGTTTCCAAAAGTCTTTCCTGATTATGTTCTTGGAGTCCTACCTGAGAGAGAAATAGACTTCGACATAGACATTCTTCCGAATACTCGTCCTATCTCTATTCTTCCATATAGAATGGCACCAGCAGAGTTGAAAGAGATTAAAGAGCAATTGAAAGATCTGCTAGATAAGGGTTTCATTTCGCCTAATGTCTCACCTTAGGGCGTTCCAATCTTATTTGTGTGGAGGAAAGATAGTTCCCTTAGGATATGTATAGATTACCGCCAATTGAACAAGGTTACTATCAGGAACAAGTATCCTCTTCCAAGAATTGATGATCTTTTCGATCAACTTTAGGGTGCTACTTGTTTCAGTAAGATTTACCTCAGATCAGGCTACCATCAGTTGAAAGTAAGGGAATGTGATATTTCAATGACAACATTCAGGACTCGTTATGGTCATTATGAGTTTTTGGTCATGTCCTTTGGTTTGACCAATGCCCCTGTAGCATTTATGGACCTTATGAATAGAGTTTTCAAACCTTATTTAGATATGTTTGTTATCGTCTTCATTGATGACATACTAATCTATTCAAGGAATGAAGAAGATCATGCTAATAGTTCTTTAGACTTTGAAAGATAAGGAGTTATATGCTAAGTTCTCTAAATGTGAGTTTTGGCTTGAGTTTGTGGCGTTCTTGGGCCACATAGTTTTCGGTGATGGAATTAGAGTTGATAATCAGAAGATAGAGGCAATGCAGAATTTGCCTAGACCCACATCTCCAACAAATATTAGGAGTTTCATGGGTTTGACTGAATATTATAGAAGGTTCGTAGAGGGGTTCTCATCTATTTGATCCTCTTTGACCAAGTTGACTCAGAAAACAGTGAAGTTTCAATGGTCTAAAGCTTGTGAGAAAAACTTTTAGGAATTGAAAAGAGGTTGACTACTGCCCAGTTTTGATCTTACCAGAAGGTACGTAAGGCTTTGTGGTGTATTGTGATGCGTCTATAGTGGGTTTGGGTTGTGTGTTAATGCAGAATGACAAAGTTATAGCTTATGCCTCCAGATAGTTGAAAGTTCTTGAGAAGAATTACCCAACCCATGACTTAGAGTTAGCAAATGTAGAATTTGTTTTGATGAGATGGTGTCATTATTTGTATGGTGGTCGTGTAGATGTATTCACTAATCACAAGAGTCTTCAATATGTGTTTACTCAGAAAGAGCTTAATCTCATACAAATGAGGTTGTTATAATTACTCAACGATTATGACATGAGTATTCTTTATCACCTAGGTAAGGCAATTATTGTTGTTGATGCTTTAAGCAGGTTGTCTATGGGTAGTACCGCCTATGTTGAGGAAGAAAAGAGAGAGTTAGAGAAAGATGTACATAGACTTGCACGCTTAGGAGTCCGACTGATGGATTCCACATAAGGAGGAGTAATGGTGATGAATGGGGCTGAGTCTTCATTAGTGTCAGAAGTTAATGAAAAGCAAGACCAAGATCCTATTTTGCTTGAATTGAAGGCAAATGTTCATATGCAAAAAGTAATGGCTTTTGAACAAGGGGGAGATGGTGTGTTGAGGTATCAAGGTAGATTATGTGTACCAATGGTGGATGTACTCCAAGAGAGGATTATGGACGAAGCTCATAGCTTTGGATTTTCCATTCATCCGGGTGCCACAAAGATATATCGTGATTTGAGAGAAGTTTATTAGTGGAGTAGCATGAAGAAGGTCATTGCAGAGTTCGTTGCTAAGTGCCCAAATTTCCAACAAGTTAAAGTGGAGCATCAATGGCCCAGTGGTTTGGCTCAAAATATAGAACTTCCAGAATGGAAGTGGGAGATGATAAACATGGACTTCATCACAAGTTTGCCAAGGTCTCACAGGCAACATGATTCTATATAGGTGATTGTGGACCGAATGACCAAATCAACCCACTTTTTGTCAGTAACATTATTTCAGATAGATGTGCACAATTTACTGCATAGTTTTGGAAGTCATTCCAAAATGGCTTGGGTGCAAAGGTGAACTTAAGTACTGGCTTTCATCCTCAGATAGATGGGCAAGTAGAGGATATGTTGAGGGCTTGTGTGATTGACTTCCAAGGTAAATGGGATGATCACCGATCTCTCATCGAATTTGCTTACAACAATTTATGGGAGAAGATGCAGATCTCTTATTGGATGGTTTGAAGTTGGTGAAGCTGGGTTGATAGGACCTGAGTTAGTTCATCAAGCTATGGAGAAGGTGAAAGTGATTCAAGAGAGGTTGAAAATGATGCAGAGTCCTCAAAAATCCTACACTGATATTAGGAGAAGGGAGTTATAGTTTGAATTAGATGATTGGGTGTATTTGGAAGTTTAACCCGTGAAAGGTGTTATGAGATTTGGTAAGAATGGGAAGCTTAGTCCCCACTATATTGGCCCTTACAGAATGTCAAAAAGGGTAGGTAATGTAGCTTATGAGTTGGAGCTACCATAAGAGTTAGCCGCGGTTCATCCAGTATTTCACATCTCCATGTTGAAGAAGTGCATAGGTGATCCTTCATTAATCATACCAACTAAAGATATTGGGATCAAGGATAACTTGTCTTATGAGGAGAATCCTTTTCAGATTTTAGATCGTCAAATTTGCAAGTTGACAACAAAAGAGGTAGCATTAGTCAAAGTTCTTTGGAGGAATCAGTTTGTTGAGGAACCTACTTGGGAAGCTGAGGAGGACATGATGAAGAGATATCCACATTTCTTCGAATCCGGAGAATTTCCAACTTAAGGACTAATCCTTTTCTTGGTATTTAATTATAAGTTGGGATGTTGTTTTTGCTTTTGCTTGTTAGGTGTTGGAACTGAATGATTGATGTTACACCTTTAGCCTAGTAAGATTAATCTCATTCGAGGACGAATGTTCCCAAGGGGGAGATATTGTAACATCTTACAAATTGAAATAACTAGGAAGAAGCTAAGAATTGGAAATAGTGATTTTTTGAAATAATTAAAATAAGGAATTTGTTAAGTATGTTAAGTTGAGTTTTGGGTCAACTTCAAACGACCATAACTCCTAGCTCAGGATGAGTTAGGTGTGGTTCCAGATATCATATAAAATATCTTGGAATTTGATTCTTCCATTTTCGGATTCTTTCCCCTTTTTCTAAGTCTACAAACAATAATTATATGCCAATATAAATAGTTCAGGTCTAATTTACCTAGATTATAACAAACCCAGTGACCCTAGACTAACCCATGATCCTAAGATGCAGCTAGGGCTTTTTTCCACCATCAAATTCAGTTCAAAACCCTCCCCCAATAATATTTAACCAAGAATCTAAGTTCTATTCATTGAAAAATGGATTAGCAGAGTAAAATCCTTACCTTTCAAACAAAAATTCGTGGAGAACTTTCAAGAAATCACCTCGGGCTGTCTCTTAAATCTCAAGAATGAAAACTTAAAGAAAATAACATTTTTAGGGTTTAATTCTGACTTAAGTCGCAACTAATCCGCGACGGACGACCCTAACCCGCCACAACGGCTTACACGGAGACAGAGAGCATTCAGTTCAAAACCTTCCCCAATAATATTTAACCAAGAATCTAAGTTCTATTGATTGAAAAATGTATTAGCAGAGTAAAATCCTTACCTTTCAAACAAAAATTCGTGGAGAACTTTCAAGAAATCACCTCGGGTCGTCTCTTAAATCTCAAGAATGAAAACTTATCGAAAATAACATTTTTGGGGTTTAATTCTGACTTAAGTCACGAATGATCCGCTATGGCCGACCCCAACCCGCCACAACGGCTTACACAGAGACAGAGAGCTGGAAATAGAGTTTTAAACCCACATTTCACAACACACCTTCAACCCATGACGTTCAAAGACTACCCTTTCATGCTAAGATCAGTTTCGAGAGTTCCACTCACCTAAATTTGATTCTGTAAAGTTGTACGAGTTCCTTAACGTTGTCGTTATCTATTCATGTAAACAATCCACTATTAAATCTCTCATTCATTATCAAATTTTCCTTGACCTCGCTTGACTCAGATTTCGTCCAAATCTGGACTAGGCTAGGAATTTTCAAGTTACTACCAAAAAGTTTTCCGGCTCAGATTATTTCCCTGTTGGCTTTTCGATAACGATGGGAATAGATCGTTACAATAGATACCAATTTACCCTTCACTCATCCTGAGTGACAAACTAGGAAATACTGGCTAAAGTAAGAGTAGAGTAGTATTTAAATTACCGAATAACTGGGGATACTTGTCGCACATATCCTTCTCGATTTCCCAAGTAGCTTCCTCATGTGGACGATGCTTCCATTGGACTTTCACGAACATAATCTCCTTGGTCCTCAGCTTACGGACATCACGATTGAGAATTTCAATTGGTTCCTCCTCATATTGAAGGTCTTTGTCTAACAACATTGAGTCCCACTTTATGATGTAATCTCCGTCCCCATGGTATTTTCTTAACATTGACATATGAAACACTGGATGAACTCCAGATAAGCTAGGAGGTAAAACCAATCTATGAGCCACTGGTCCTACACAATCAAGAATCTCAAATGGACCAATGTATCGAGGACTAAGCTTGCCCTTCTCATCGAATCTTATCAACTCTTTCATGGGTGACACTTTAAGGAGAACTTTTTCACTAGTCTGAAATGCCATGTCTCTTACCTTATGGTCTGCATACTTTTTCTATCTACTCTAGCAGCAAAAAGATTAGCTTGGATCCTTCTTACCTTATCCTGAGCATCTTTCATCAAATCAACCTTCAAAGGTTTCACATCTCCAGCCTCAAACCGTCATATGCATGATCTACATCCCCTCCCATAAAGTACCTCAAACAGTGGCATGTCAATGCTGGAGTGGTAACTGTTATTATAGGAGAACTCACACAACGGTAGAAACTTATCCCAATGTCGTCCAAAATCAATCACACATGCCCTCTAACACTTGAATAGTTCTCTCTGATTGCCCGTCTATATGTGGATGGAAAGTTGTACTAAAAGTGAGGTTTGTTCTCAATTCATCATGTAGTTTCCTCCAAAACTTGGATGTGAACTGTGTACCATGGTTTGAGAAGATAGAAAAAGGCACCCCGTGCAGCCTCACTATCTCTTTCACATAAACTTTAGCCAACCGTTGACCATTATAATCTATTCTGACTAGAGTAAAATGGGCCGACTTAGTCAATTTGTTAACCACTACCCAAATAGAATTAAACTTCCCTAAAGTCTTGGGCAGACTAACCACAAAATCCATAGATATGCTTTCCCACTTCCATTTTGGAATAGGCATTCTCTAAAGCAAACCTGCAGGCCTTTGATGTTCGTACTTTACTTGTTGATAGTTTTGGCATGTAGCCACAAACTCAGCTATGTCTTTCTTCATGCCAGGCCACAAATAAAGTTGCTTCAAATCTTGGTACATCTTGGTCACACCCAAATGAATAGAATATTGCGAACCAAGAGACTATGTCAACAATTTCTGAATCAAGTCGTCTAACCAAGGAACACAAATCCTTCCTTTAAAGTTGAGCACACCTCCTCGCATCTAAAGTCGCATCTTGTGCCTTGCCAAACACTGTCTTTTTTTTTTGAGCTCATTCAAATTGTCATCCTTAATTTGTTTGGCCTTGATCTCCTCAATGAACATGTCCCTCACCTCAATGCTAGCCAACACTCCTTTTTTTGAGATTCCCAATTGCATGAACTTAGATTCCAAGGTTTGAATTTCCTTAGCCAAAGGTTGCTTGGATACACTAAAGCAAGCTAGACTACCCATACTCACCGCCTTTCGACTTAGTGTGTCTGCCACTACATTAGCCTTACCCAGATGATACTGGATGGTCATATCATAATCTTTGAGTAACTCCATCTATCTTCATTGTCTCAAATTCAAATCTTTTCGAGTGAAAAATTGTTGTAGATTATGATGATCAAATGAACACCTAACACTTGACACCATAGAGGTAATGCTACCATATCTTAAGAGCAAACACTACTGTTGCCAACTCTGAATCATATGTCGGGTAATTCCTCTCATGCACCTTCAACTGTTGCATGCATAAGCTATAGCATTCTTATCCCATATTAACACAACACCCAAACTAGAATGGGAAGCATCACAATAAGCAATAAAATCTTTACCTACCATTGGTAATGCTAGATTAGGTGTTTTGGTCAAAACAAACTTAAGCTTTGGAAAACTCTCATCACATTTTTTGGTACATTCGAAAGGCACCTCCTTTTTGGTCAACCTTGTCAGAGGTGTGGCAATAGAAGCAAAGTACTTCACAAATCGACAATTGTAGCTAGCGAGCCCTACAAAACTCCTAACTTTTGTCACAAAGCTATGACGGACCCAATTATTAACCGCTTCAATCTTTTGTGGATCTACCATAACCCCTTCCCTTGAAACTACATGTCCCAAAAAGGCAATAGAATCAAACCAGAACTCATACTTGGAAAATTTTGGCACATAAATTTTGTCTCCCAAGAACACTCAGAGCAATACGAAGATGGCCAACACGTTGTTCCTTACTCTTTGAATAGACCAAAATGTCATCAATAAAGGCAATAACAAAATAATCAAGGAATGGTTTGAACACAACGTTCATCAAACTCATGAAAGTTGTAGGCGCATTTGTTAACCCAAATTACATTACTAAAAACTCATAGTGCCCACAATGGGTCCTAAATGTCGTCTTGGGTACATCCTCAAGCCTAATCTTTAATTGATGGTAACCATACCTTAGATCAATCTTAGAGAAAACTGACGCACCTTGTAAGTGGTCGAAAAGATCATCAATTTGAGGCAATGGATACTTGTTTTGAATGGTGATCCTATTCAACTGCTGATAGTCTATGCACTTCCTCATACTGCCATTATTTTTCTTAACAAACAAGACAGGAGCACCCCATGGGGAAGCACTAGGATGGATGAAACCTTTATCAAGAAGTTCTTGGATCTGCGCCTTAAGCTCTCTCAATTCTACCGAGGCCATGTGCTTTGGAGAGATGGAAATGGGGCGAGTACCAGGTTCCAAATCAATGTTGAAATCTATATCTCTATCCTGAGGCATACCAGGCAAATTAGTTGAAAACACTTCCTTAAATTCAAACACTATAGGAATAGACTCAATAGAGGGAGACTTAACCTCAACATTCCGAATATGAGTCAAATACACCAAAAATCCCTACCCCACCAGTTTCCTAGCCCGAATGGAGGATATGACCTTAGCTAGCTTAGGCTTGTACACCCCTTCCCATTCTAATTTTTCCTATTAGGGATCTCTAGCGTCACATTTTCGTATTACAATTTAACACAACATAATGGGGGGATAACCAAATCATGCCTAAGATTATATCAAAATCAGTCATATCTAAAATAACCAAATCAGCCCAAGTCTGAAAATCCATAAACAAAATAGGGTAAGGACGATACACATGGGTGACTATGAGTAACTCTCAAATTGGGGTAGAAACATGGATGGGGGCATCAAGTATATCACAAATCATATTAAAACCCAAGGCAAACTGAACGGATACATTTGAATACGGAAAACCCGAATCAAACAAAATAGTATACCTCCAGTCACAGATAAAAATAGTACATGTGATCACTGCATCACAAGCCTTAACCTCGATCTTGCCTAGAAAGGCATAACACTGAGCCCTCTCATCATGACAGGCGACCTCCTTGACTGGCTTCACAATTTCTCTACCTGCGTTACCATTTCCTCGACCTCTACGACCTCGCTGATTTCCTCCTCGCCCACCTTGTGAACGTTCTCTACCATTATTACCACTGCCCACAGATACCACTGGTCTTGTCTACCGTTGCGTGGAATCCAACATGCATAATTTGGGACAATATCTCCTCATGTGCCCAAGCTCCCCACAATTATAGAAAGTATGATCAAAAGATGGCCTGCCACAAGTCGAAAACGCAGCTCCCTAGCTATCCTAAATAAATTCTGATGTGGAGTCTCCGAGTAATTACCTGTACAAGCAGGCATGGCAGACTGAATTGGTCGGGCTGCAAGCGTCGGCCTACCTGAACCTTTGGAGTAAGAACCCTGAAAGTTACTTGTGCTATTGGCCTTCTTAGCCAAAGCCTTAGCCTGCCCATCACGTCTAAATCCTTCTACTTTCTTCAAAAAGTCAGTCACCTCATTAAAACTTTTTCCTGCAGAGGTCATATGAATAGACAATACCTGCAACTAAGAATTTAGTCCCTTGATGAATAGGAAAATCCTCTCCTCCTCAGTAGTCACCAATTGAGTAGCATATCTAGAAAATACATGAAATTTAGCCTCATAAGTAGCTAAAGACATACCACCCTGCTCCAATGTCATGAACTCATCCTTCTTCCAATCCCTCAAAGTATGGGAACATACATTTTACAAAGCATGAAACTGTGTCAAAATGAGTGGGGGCAAAACTGACGATTTGCATTCCACATAGTCCCTCCACCACTGCTTAGCCTCGCCCTGAGGCTTTAAAGTCATAAACTCTACTCCATGGTGATGTACAATACCCAACTTATGAAGCCTCTCATAACAATCCAAGATAAACTCATAGGCATCCTCACTCTCATAACCATGAAACATGGGTGACTTCAATTTCAGAAACTTAATCAACATTTCATGCTCATTAACAGTCATCACAGGACACAACAAAGGATGGAAAAAGGCATCAGTACCTATAGTTCCACCCATCTTGGGGACAGTAATAGCAATACAGGGGTTGATGGGAACTTGAGTTGCTTGAACTGTGGGAAGAGCTCCAGGACCAACCAATCCTTTCAGGAAAGACATAATCTATTAAGCTAACACTGGGTCTAAGAGGAGAATACATGTAGTCTTAGATTGTACCTCTTCCTTTTGTCCAACATCCTCCTCATTCTCAACCTTCACATTCTCCTCTATCTCTTCATGATGCGCAGGAAACCTCATTTCTGGGGACATTCTCAACCGGAGCAACACCCCTAGCGGGTGCTACCCTTCCTCTGCCTCTACCCCTTGCTTTTTTTCTACCCCTTCCTCGACCGTGACCTATTGTTGCGGACTCCTCAGTGGGCTCATTGACGGGAGCTACGAGCTTGACACCATTGAAGCGAGTGTTAACCATTTGTGGACAAAAGAGTGAAGGAGATTAGATACCTATTTGGATCACCAGATACAAATTGGAATGAAGTTATAACATGAAAGGAGACAACAGAAAATAGAGACATTTTCTAAAGACCTATAACCTCTCAAAGAAAAGTATAGACGTCTCTATACCGTTCCGCATGACTCTACTAGACTTGTTTTGGTACACTAAGATCAACAAACCTAGGGCTCTGATACTAACTTTATCACGATCCAGACCGTCGTAATTGACACCCACACTAACCATCCGGTCGGAGAACCATTACTACAACCAAAACTATGCATTTAAAGATACGAAAATAGGTTTAAATGTAGAAATAAATGAGTTCCCACGCACGGAAGTTGGTTATAAAATGCTACCAAACATCATGGAAGACAATCCCTAGAACCTGAAAGTCAATGTACCAAAACTCTAACAATCCACAAGTCTAAGCAATAGGGATACAATCCCAAAAGCTAAAACATAACAAAAATCTAAGAATATTGTCTAAGTCTGAGAGAGTGGACTAAACAGAAAGAGAACTCATGGAAGCCTAGAAGAAGTGGCTCACCCTTGAATTCGGTCTTGATCACTGGTCTCCTAGCTGAGGTGTATTCATAGTCGTATGAAGATGCCTTATACTCAACAAAGAACAAGCAACTGCAGTCACAACAAAGTAAACATGACATCCACAAAATATATATACAGTTATCATTTAAAGAGAAATGTACTATTTCCACATTCTCAATAACAGGTAAAATATTGCATTTCAATGGTCCTCTCATGGAACCCATACCCAAACTGTTAGTGTACCGAATCATAGTACCCGATCCCAATTAGTGTGTCGGAATGTGGCACCCGCTCCAATATAAGTGTCGAAACGTGACACCCAATCCCAGCTAGTATGTCAAAATGTGACACCCGATCCATTTAAGACAACAACAATCACAATCACACTCATATGTACATACCCATATTCATACAATCAAGTATTGGATCATGGCATACACTTATTCATACTCATTTCATTAGGTTTGATCAACAATGCTACATTCATATACATAAATGCATTACAATGAAGCAATTACCAACACATATCAGATAAACATGAAATCAAACCATCACCTACCTCGAAACCAAGATTGAATCCTCCTAAGATACTTGATTCTTCCCTATTTGGATTCTTTACTCTTGTTCAAGATCTACAAATAACAATTCAATGCAAGGATCAATAATTAAGGTCTAATTTACCTGAATTATAACAAACCCTATAACCCAAGAACAACCCATGATCCTAAGGTGCATCTAGGGCTCTTTCCCACCATCAAATTCAGTTCCAAACCCTCCCCTAATAATATTTAACCAAGAATGTATGTTTTACGGATTGAAAAGCGGATTAGGGGAGTCAAATCCTTACCTTTAGCACCAAAAGTCGTGGAAAACTGTCAATAAATCACTTGGGGTCGCCTCTTAACTCCTAAGAATGAAAACTTGCAAAAATTAACCTTTTTGGGGTTTAATTCCAAGTTAAGTTGCGACTGAGCCGCTATGGCAGACCCCATACCACCACAGGGGCCCTGCCCTAGCGGGAATAATTCTGCTACAGCGGCTTACATGGAGATAGAGAGCCGGAAATAGTGTTTTAAGCCCCCATTTTACAACACACCTTCAACCCATGACGTTAAAAGACTACCCTTTCACGCTAAGATAAGTTTTGGGAATTCCACTCGCCCGAATTCGATTCTGTAAAGTTGTACGGGTTCCTTAACATTTTATCTATCTACTCATGTAAACAAATTCATTATTAAATTTCTCATTCATTACTAGATTTCCCTTGACCTTGCCTGACTCAGATTTTGTCCAAATCTTTATTAGGCTAGAAATTTTCAAGTTACTACCAAAAAGTTTTTCTGCCAAATTCTTTACCCGTTGACTTTTCTATAACGACGGGAACAAATCGTTACAGTAGCAAATGTTCTCTTCAAAAAGAATTTTTTTTGAAAGGATGTTGCACTCTAATGTTTTCTACAAGAAAAATTGTATTGAGAAAAAAAATTAAATCGTTCTGATGGAAAACTTATAGAAAAAATGATGAGTGATAAGAAAAATTATTTAGAGAAAGAATCAATATAATTATTAAATTAGGAAAAGTATAAGGAGAAATCTATGTTGTGAATTATTATTTGAAAGGATCCTAAATTAGTGTTCACATTATTACTTTCCATTTTTCTTCTTCTTCCGTTCTTTTTTCAAAAAAATAATGTTTCGTTTTTCCTTGTGTATCTTTAATTAAAGTTTATTTTATTTTTTTTTATTGTGATTTGAAAGGATCCTAAATTAGTGCTAACAATATTTCTTTCAATTTTTTATTCTTCTAATTTCCTTTTTGTAAATTTTATTATTTAAATTTTTTTTCCTTATGTACCATCTTTAAGTAATGTTTTTTTTTATCTTTAAATATAATTTATATTCATATAAATAATATATATATATATATATATTATTCTTCCGTTGTTTTTTAAATTTTATTCTTCAATTATTTATTTCATTTTTCCTTACGTATCTTTAATTAATGTTTGTTTTTTTTTTTTTTTTTATTTTATTTTTTATTATTGTGATTTGAAAGGATCCTAAATTTGTGCTCACATTATTTCTTTCAACTTTTTATTCTTCTAATTCCATTTTTTGTAAATTTTATTATTTAATTTTGTTCCATTTGTACCACCTTTATTTAATGTGTGCTTTATTTTTTATATATCTTTAATTATACTTTATATTATTTATATATATATATATATATATATATATATATATATATATATATATATATATATTCTTACTTCCTTACGTTACTCTCATAATTAATTTCTTTTATATCATTTCCTTATATCACTTTTTTTTAAAAAAACAAAAATTTACTTTATTTTATTTATTTATTACAAGAAATTAGTTATTATAATTTTTGAAACAAACAAACACACGTACGCGCACATATATATACACACACACATTTAATTTTGTTCATCAACAATCATATTAATTTTCTTACTTCCATACCTTAATCTGATAATTAATGTCATTTATATAATTTCCTTAAATAACTTTGTTTTTAAAAAACTAAAAATAAAAATTTACTTTTTTTTTTATTTATTACAAGAAATTATTCATGATAATCTTTGTAACAAATATATTGATATTTATTAATGTAATTTGATTTTATTTTATATAAATAAATTAGATCATCTCTTCTACTAAAGATCTGTACGATTATACCTATAAAAAATAATAAAGTTAAAATAGAAAATGATGACACTCTTCTTACTTCAAATATTTATTTAACTTTATCAAAAAAAAAATTACTTTTTTGTTAAAAAATAATTGCTCAAAAATTTTTCTTGGAAATTTTTCTATATTGCATGCTTTCAATTTTAAATAATTTCATCATTAATGCTATTAATACTTTCCTTTAATCTCATCATTAATGTATATCATTTCTTTAAATAACTTTTTTTCCTTTCTTTGTTCTTTTTACTTTCTTTTATTTATTTATTTTAAAATGTTAGTTATTGGTATATAGGTTTTTGAGTTTTTTTTATACTTCTATAAAAGAAAATTTTGAATTATGCCCAATTTAATGAAAATAATCAATGAGGTGAATTCTTTTATTGAAATGGAAAATAAGACCTAATTTTTTCTCTTCTTAGATTTACGTTAAGAATATTTTTTTTTAAAAATGAAATTATAAATTTAAAATTATTAGAAGTAGAAGTTTCAATAATTTATGAGAGCTACTATAAATAATGTATTTAGAATTTTCTTATCTGCGTGAAATTAATTAAAATTCGTGAATACTTATATATTGTCTACTTTGTTTTTCAATTGATTTTTAAATAATAGTTAATTACTTCATGTATGAATGATATCTGTTTGAATTAAAGTTAATTGGGAATGGATATGATATTGTATTGAAATCTTAATTTGGTAATTCGATTTTTAAAAATGTTGTAACATTATTTCTTTTCATAGTTATTTTATTTAAGAGGGACCACAACAACATGCGATTTATTTCAAAATAAATATATGCACTTGTAATATTCTTTTCTAGAACACTTTTTAAAGATGCAAAAAACTACACTTTCACAATGATTTTTTTTTTTTTATCATTTCATAAACCCCCACAATTTTAAGAATTCTGTCATGACCCAGGGGTACACCCTAGACATAACACGGCGTACTTAATACCAAAGGGGTCTCATACAAACCCTTAGAATAATCATGAACATAAGTACATAGAAATGATGCAGAAAATTTAAATCTTTAACAATCGAAGTCAACTTCATTTTCATAAACGAATATAAGAGTGTAGACCTTATCTCAATCACCATCTACTACAATTAGGGTCAAAGCCCTTTACATCAATAAAGTGTCAAAAATAGAAAGTACAACAGAAGCTAGAAAAGAATAACATCTTGTCCTCGAACCGTGAGGACTCACCAAGCTGACGGAATAATCAATCCAAGCTTCACTTGAAATAAAAACTATGTCTCAATGATCGAACCTACAGTTATAGTAAATGTAGAAAATATGGGTTAGCACAAATAATGTACTAAGAATGGAAGCCATGCATAAAAATTCTTAAAACTTGCATAAAAAGGGGCATTTAGTTGAAATCATGCATTTATCAAGTTTGGAAGCCATTATGCACATCTATGAAGAAACATAAGTCAAACCAATATATAAGCAACCCAAAGTCATACTAGTGCAATGCAAAGGTAAGATCCCAAACATATCTTGTAAGGAGTTATTCCTATTCATAACTTGTAATAAGAAAAGTCATGTTCATAACTTGTAACAAGTAAAGTCAACCTTAACATCCATACATATCTCACATACATAATCCATAAGTCTTCATAACATAAGAGAACCTCACCATAACCCCTCTTAAGGTCTACTTGTGCAATGCATAAGTGAAGTCCCATACCCCCACTCATACTAAGCAGTACCTCTTAAGAAGTCATAATTAAAGTCCATGTTCTTATCATAGTTCATATTCGTATCATATAGGGAAAATAGCCTTAACCAACATAGACCATGTGAGCTACATGGAATCCAGTGTTCTACCCCCACACTGAAAAGAGGTGTCCTACTTGCCTAAGGTAGAATGTACATTTTAGCTTTTAGGTGGATCTACTAGCTAAAGACCTATGTGGGCACATAGTTATGGGATATGGAGATTTCTGCTAGAGACCCTAACTTCTAACGTGGAGGTTTCCATCTCATGAGATAACCATATTGGGAACCCAACTACTAGCGTGAAGGAACCCTTCTCATACTCATATCCAATCAGTGCTAAGCATAATTCCCTTTAGAATTCATATTAAGTCTTTACTTAAGTTCATATTCATGAGAGAATGCACTAGGCACTTCAACCAACATACATCATAATAGCTCATAGATTCATTAGGTGAGGATGTCCTTTCAACCTTCAAATCATCAACATATGAGTAAACCTTTCACATCATATTCATAGTGTGTTCATGAGAATGGCCTTTCAATCAACACATCAAGCTTATCATAAACATACATACATACTTTTAAGCATAATCAAGTGTAAGGGTATAGGGAAGAAGGATTTTGCATCAATACCACAATTACACAATAGTCATAAAATTATCACTATCTAAGTTAATCACAAGTTAATATACAATCCTCATCAACATGTATAAAACCTAACAAATTGCGCTTCAAGGCTATCAATCAAGATCAACCCTAACTTCTATAATTACCACATTAGATAGAGGGATATCATGATTCAACAACTTAATCAATATAAACATAATCAATTGTCAAGCTCCCATCACCAATCAAGCCATACCATAGTTCACAATTTAGGAACAAGGGGGAATCATGGGTCCAAGGGATTTTCATCATAAAACATCAATACTCCACTAATCCAACCATAATCAACCATAATAAACAATTGAAAACGTTTTAGAAGGAGAGCCATGAAAATAGATTGAAAACCCTAGGTTTGGGGGATTTGGAATCTTAAAAACATAGTTTGGAGGGGCTCTTTGGGTGATAGCTACCCAAAGATGAAAATCATCAATGCCGTGACTAAGAAACTCCAATAAATTTGGGAAGAACCTTTGGACTCCACAAGCCCTGGCTTCAATGGCACCTTTCTTCTTCTTTGTGTTTAGAGAGAGAAATATTGAGTAAGGAGGATGTTTTTGATTTCAATTGGGTTTTTGAGTGTAATGACTTATTTTGGATGAATTTGGACTTAAAAGAACTTATATAGTACCCCTAAAAATACCCAAAACAACCTTACTTAAGTTGGACTAAAATAGGAAATGACTTAACTAACCCTCACTAGTCCACGCCCAATTGTCATAAGCCACCTTCACCAACCGTTGTGAGGACCACGACCTATGGTCCTGCTTGTGGAGGTGAGGTAGTAGCCATGTCTTTAGAGCTCAAGGCTCCTTTGCCTAAGGCATCCTCACGAGCACCTTCACAAGCCATGAAGTGGACCATGACCAGTGGTCCTGCTCTTGATGGGTGAGACAGCTAAGCTACCTTATGCCCCCAAGCCCCTATGCCTAAGTCTCCTTCATGAAGGGCTCCACAAGTCGTGGTCAAGACCACGAGCTGTGGCCCTTTCCGTGAAGTTGAGGCAGTGGCTAAGGTCTTGGGTGTCCATTTTTCCAAGGCCAAGGTGAACTTCACGACCCCCTTCACGAGCCGTGAAGTGGACCATGGTCTATGGTCCCTCTCGTGAAGGTGGTGCAGTGTGCTCCTAGTTGGGGGCAACCTTGACCTTTGTCCTTGGCTTGGTCCCTTTGCCTTGGCACTTGTCCCTTGGTCTTGACTCAAATAACCTTATTTCAACCTTAAATGACTTATTAGAATTTGGGGAGTCATTCTACAATTTTTAACCTTACGTTTAGGCTCTAGTTTAACCTACCATTTTTCGGGGTGTTATATTTTCTCCCACTTGGGAACATTTGTCCTCAATGACGATTTAGACACCATACGAAAATAAAGACTCAAGAATAGTAGCCCATCATGCATGAAACATATAACCAATGCACAATTCAAAAGAGGAAACATCAACTCCATCTCAAGCCATAATCAATGCAATCACAAAGAAGTAGGAACTACATCTACAACTCATTATGCACAAAATTAACCACTTCATTTAAAAATAGAAGGAACTACCTTCTCCAACTTAAAGGAAGCTCAACACCACAATATGGAGCCAATATGCCATTTCATCGAAAGCATAACTAAGCATGTTTATCATAAACATAACTAAGCATGTTCAACAAATCATCTCATGAAGTCAAATGTGCAATCATCATACCAAAATGTAAATCAACATGAGGAACATATAAATCATAAAAACTCAATGTATGCTAAATATGAATTCTCACAAGAACATGCATATCACAAGGAAATCATAAAGAACACTCATAGCACGTATGACTTCAAAAATGCCAAACTCAAGAAAACTACTTACCTCAAGTTTGGATAGGAGTAGAAGGAAAATTATGAGGATAGCGGGATTTCATATCCGCCTCGGCCTCCCATGTAGCAGCCTCAATTAAGTGATTCCTCCATAAGACCTTAACGTTAGGTCTAAAATCTCCATCGGGACCTCTTCATAATAAAGACTCTCATCAACTCCCAAACGCTATAAAGGAATCATGGATATCGGATCTCTAATGCAGTTTTTGAGCATAGAAACATGAAATATCGGGTGAACCAGAGCCAATTCATTTGGCAAGTCTAATTCATACGCACCCTTCCCAATACGCTTCAAGATTTTATATGGGCCCACATACTAGGGACTAAGCTTCCTCTTTTTACCAAACCTTATCACACCTTTCATAGGTGAGATTTTCAAGTAGACCCAATGATCAACCTCAAATTCTGGATCCCTCTTTCTAACATCGGCATAAGACTTTTGCCAACTTTGGGTTGTCTTTAACCTCTCTCTAATGAGTCGAACTTCTTCAATGGCCTTATAAACTATTTCGAGACCAATTAGAGCAAATTCACCTACTTCAAACCAATCAACTGGAGATCTGCACCTCCTACCATATAGTGCTTCAAATAGAGCCATGGCAATACTTGAGGGGTAACTATTGTTGTAGGTGAACTCAATCAATGGGAGATGGTCATCCCAAATAGCCTTGAAATCTATCACACATGCCCTCAACATGTCCTCTAAGGTTTGACTGGTGCGTTCCACTTGACCATCTATTTGGGGGTGGCAAGCGGACTAAGCTTGACATTGGTACCAAGCCCTTTTTGGAATGCCTTCCAAAAGTTTGCAGTAAATTGAGTACCCCGATCCGAAATGATAGATAAGGGAACCCCATGCAATTTCACTATCTCATTGATATATAACTTTTCATAGTCTTCCGCCAAAAATGAAATCTTGATGGGAATAAAGTAGGCGGACTATGTCATTCTATCAATAATGACCCAAATAGAATCATGTTGCCTTCGAGTACAAGGCAACCCCACAATAAAATCCATATTCATATCCTCCCACTTCCAAGTGGGAATATCTATATCTTGGGATAACCCTCCGGGCCTTTGATGCTCGGCCTAACTTGTTGGTTATTCGGACACTTGAAAACCCGCTTTATCCTTCTTCATACCATTCCACCAATAGACTTCCCATAGGTCACGGTACATCTTGGTGGCTCCCAGATGAATAGAATACCGTGAACCATAAGCCTCATCTAGGATTTTCTCTCTTAAGCCATCAACATCCGAAACAATAATCTACCTTCGTACCTAAGCACCCCATCTCCCCTTTGGGAGAAAGCCTAAATAGACTTGTTGATTACTGATTCTTTCAACTCCATTAATATGGGATCAAGGTGTTGTTTAGACTTCACATCAACCACAAAGGATGTTTAGGAACTATGATGGACCATAATTCCATCCTTGGTGGAATCCAGTAGTTGGACACCAAACCGGGCCAACCTATGCACATCATGAACCAATTCCTTCTTCTCATCTTCTACATGAGCCACGCTACCCATGGACATTCGACTTAGGGCATCCGTAACTACATTGACTTTGTCAGGGTGGTAAAGGACACCCATGTCTTAATCCTTTAAAAGTTCTAACCACCATCTTTGTCGGAGATTTAAGTATTTTTAGATAAACACATATTGAAGACTCTTGTGGTTGGTGAAAACATCTACATAGACCCCATAAAGGTAATGTCTTCATATTTTCAAAGCAAACACTACCACCGCTAATTCGAGATCTTGAGTTGGATATTTCTTTTCATGTACCTTGAGTTGCCTTCAAGAATAGGCAATCACTTTACCATGTTGCATAAGGACACATCCCAAACCCACTCGAGAAGCGTCACAATATACCACAAACCCATTGGTACCCTCCGGTAAGGTCAACACCGGAGTGGAAGTAAGCTTATCTTTCAACTTTTGGAAGCTTTTCTCACAAGCCACTGACCACACAAACTTAGCTCTCTTTTGAGTTAAAGCCATCAATGGAGAAGCAATGGAGGAAAAACCCTCAACACACCTCCTATAGTAGCCAGCCAAACCCAAAAAGCTTCTAATATCGGTAGGAGTTAAAGGTCTAGGCCACCGCTTCCGTCTTCTTAGGATTTACCTCAATACCTATGCCTGACACAATATGAAAAAGTAAGGCAACCAACTTAACCAAAACTCATATTTACTAAACTTAGCATATAATTGGTGTTCTTTAAGGACTTGCAATACAATCCTCAAATAATCCATATGTTCATCTTCACTTCTTGACTATATCAAAATAGCGTCAATAAAAATGATCATAAACGAATCAAGATACTGCCTAAATGCCCTATTCATTAAGTCCATGAATGTTGTCGGGCAATAGTCAACCTAAATGACATAACCACAAATTCAAATTGATCGTACCGGATCCTAAAGGCCGTCTTGGGAATGTCAACCCCTCTTACACTTAGTTGATGGTAACCCGAACGAAGATCTATTTTATAGAAATAGTTAGCCTCTTGAAGTTGATCGAACAAATCGTCAATTCTAGGAAGGGGATACTTATTCTTTATAGTCACCTTGTTCAATTGGTGGTAGTCTATACACATTCTAAGGGATCTATCTTTCTGTTTCACAAAAAATATCGGAGCACCTCATGGAGATATGCTTGGTTGAGTAATGCCTTTGTCTAACAAATCTTTGAGTTGCTCTTTCAAATCTTTCAATTCGGCTGGAGCCATTCGATAAGGGAGAATGAATATGGGTTGTGTATCCGACCAAAGATCAATGCCAAAGTCTATTTCCTATTCGGGAGGAATGCCGGGAAAGCCATCAAAAAAGACTTTTGAAAACTCACTCACCACGGGGACCGACTCTAAAGAAGGGAGCTTGGACTCTACATCCATCACCTTAACAATATGGTAAATACACCCCTTGGAGATCATTTTCCTATCTTTGAGACAAAAAATAAATTGACCTCTAGGGCTATTCCACCCCTTCTAGTCTAAAGTAGACTCATATGGAAATTGAATTTTGACCACTCAAGTCCTCAATCAATTCAAGCATAACAAGCATGCAACCAATTCATACCCAAAATTACAACAAAATCAAGCATGTCTAACTATACCAAATCAACCAAAGTGACCTTATGAGACAAAGAAATATGACAACTCCTATAGACTCTTTTTTCCACTACTGAGTCACCAACCTAGGTAGACACCGAAAAAGGTTCTTCTAACACATCAGGGAGTATTTCAAATTTCATAGACACAAAAGGTGTAACAAATTATAAAGTGGCACTGGGGTCTAGCAATGAATAAACATCAATGGAAAAGAATTGCAACATACCCGTTACCACGTCGGGGGAACCCTCTTGGTCAACTCGGGATTTAAGAGCATAGAAGCAGTTTTTCTTGGGAGCATCGAAATTTGAACCACTAGGAGGGACTTGATTGCCCTATCTTCCTGGAGCCCTTATCATGGGACAATCTTTCTTCATATGACCAAAATTCCCACAACTAAAGCAACCATCCATGCCAACTAATCACTAGCCATCATGCTTTTTGCTGCACTTTGCACAACTAGGTCATTCAATATAAGAGTTACCGCTATTACCTCATTGTGGCTTAGGGTTAGACACCCCATCTTTGTTGACCATTGGAGCACTAGAAGAGCTTTGGTTGGAAAACCTTTTCTTGAACCTTAGTTTACCTTGACCCTAAAACTTACCCTTGGAAGAATTTCCATCATCAGTTTTTTTCCTTCTTCACCTCTCTATTCACTTGCTTGAGCTTTTGTTCCTCAATTTGTTTAGCATGAACCATAAGACATGAAATATTCATACTTGGAATGAGCATTGTCGAATGACATTCATTGACTACCAAGTCGGATATCCCGATAACAAATTTGTTCATCTTGGCCCTAGAGTCTGCCACTAAGGTTGGAGCATACTTAGCTAATTGGGTGAACTTAAGGCTATACTCCTTCACACTCATACCTTATTGGCAAAGGTTGATGAATTCTTGCATCTTTCGTTCCCTTAAATCTAATGGAAAGAACCTATCAAGGAAGGCTGTTTTGAACAATCCCCAATCTACCGGGCCTGCTTTTATGGGTCTTTCATCCTTCCATTGCTCATACTAAACTTGAGCCACATCTTTCAATTGGTAGGCGTCTAGTTCCGCCTTCTCTTATGGAGACACTTCTATAGCATCAAGAACATTAAACACTTCATCAATAAAACCTTATGGGTCTTCATCAACTTTGGAGCAATAGAACATAGGGGGATTCATTCTTGTGAAATCCCTTATCCTAGAAGCAGTTATTCTTGCATTGGGTTCACTTGAACTCAAGCATCCCTAGTGACTTGAGTCGTTAAAGCATAAGTCAATGTTTGAAAAGCCATCCTTATTTCGACATTTCTCATAGCTCCCTCATCATTGGGAGCTTGAGGATCTTGGGGAGGAACACTCTCATTCACAATCTCCTCTTTCATCCTTCTTGTGGCCACCCTTCTTGTAGTCATATCCTATATACACAAGAAAAGGGTTAGGAAAAAGGACTTCATAGAGTTAAAAATCTAAGGCATGGCTCAATAGTAATGAAAAGAAGTGAAAGTTCCTAAACATCTTATAGCCTTTAATTCATAAGTGTGGCGTGCTTCACACTCATGAACAAGAATCTACTAGATGTGGTTCATAATACATCATCCTAGAATCATTCTAAACCTTGTGCTCTGATTACAGAGTTTGTCACAACCCAGGGGTACCCCCTAGACGTAACATGGCATACTTGACCCCGAAGGGGCTTATACAAGCCCTTAGCATAATCATGAACATAATTACACAAAAATGATGCAAAAAATTTAAAACTTTTACAATCGAAGTCAACTTCTTTTTCATAAACGAATATAAAAGTCTAGAACTTGTCTCAATCACCATCTAGTACAATAGAGAGTACAATTAGGGTCAAAGCCCGTTATATCAATAAAGTCTCAAAAATAGAAAGTACAATAGAAGCTAGAAAAGAAAAACATCTTGTCCTTGAACCATGAGGACTCACCAAGCTTAGGGAATAGTCAAACCAAGCTTCACTTGAAAGAAGAAGTACGTCTCAATGACCGGAACCTACACTCATAGTAAATGTAGAAAATATAGGTTAGCACAAATAATGTACTAAGTATGGAAGCCATGCATAGAAATCCTTAAAATATGCATAAAAGGGACATTTAGTTTAAATCATTCATTTATCAAGTTTGGAAGCCATTATGCACATTTATGAAGAAATATAAGTCAAACCAACATATAAGCAACCCAAAGCATACTAGTGCAATATGTATCACATTTAGGTCACCAACATCATACATATCTTACTTCTGCCTCATCCATAACCCATATACATAAGTAAGGATTTATTCATGTTCATAACTTCTAATAAGTAAAGTCAACCTTAACATCCATACATATCTTACATACATAATTGATGAGTCCATGAATTGGACTCATTTAAGGCTTTATTTGGATAGATTTAGTGTCCTCAAATGCTTATTTTATGCCAATAACTAATGTAAAATCTTTAGTTTCCAATTATTTTGATAGAAGAACAAATCATGGACACTAATGGACAAAAATGAACAAGGCAGCTGAAAGAATGAAGAAAAGCAGGAGTGATAATCGCCTAATCCATTGGGCAAGCCGCCAAGTGGCTATTACCTCGCCTAAAGTCTCAGTGTGCCAAGCCCTGAAGGAGAAAATCAAGTCGGCCAAAATAAGGAGCAATCGGCGTGTCGCTAAACGGTTCCCTGATGCAGTGATTTGATTGCCCAATGTTACACAACTTGAGGATGCTGAAGGCCAAAGCAAAAAGGCGATGGAACTGGCCAAAGAGAGGATCACTGAGTTGATCAGCAATCTCGACTTAGTGCATCGAATGGACCTTCACAGCATATTTTTTGTGACTATAAATACAATTTCAAACATAATGTTTAGCATCTAAGAAGTAATATAGAATTTCGAGAATTAGAACTCTAAGTTTGGAGACAAACCTTTTCCTAAGCTTTGGAGAATTGAAGTTTTCCATTTTTAAGAAATTGGAAGTGGGTCTTTGAGATTCTTCAATTTTGACCTTTGTAAAGATGAAATTAATCTTACCAGTTGATGGAAACACAATTTGGTAACGATTTCTATCTTTTTATGATGTCTAGCTAAAACCCCAATTCTTGGGGTGTGATTATGTGATTATGGGTTGATTTAGTTTATGGGTATTGTTTATTGTTAGTGTAAATGCTATTTAAAATTGATTTTAATCAGTAATTATGGTTCAATTAAAAGGGTTGTAGTTGCAAATGAAACTCTACCTTTGTGTTTTTGGCTTGCTCGAAAGAGATGTTTTAAAACCAAGATTACTGAATTGATGGTCTTTGGGTATTGGGTTGTCATGGTTTCAGCTCGAGTGAGTTAATCATAAACCCTTTTCCACACATTTAGCTTGAGAGAGTGAATGAGCTAAAGTGTAGGTTGTTTTCAATTGCTGCTTGTTGGTGTTCGAGAGAAACCAACTTGATTCGGGGTAAATTGTTCAAGTTTATCCCTACTAAAGTCTATCTTATTCACTGATTTACAGCAATTTACTAATAATTGCAATTACCCATTTACCTTAGCCTATAATCCAATCACATCCCAAGAACCCGTCTCCTTACTTGTTAATTCGTGTTATTTGTTGTTGTTGTAGCTGTTAGTTATAATCAACCCCCCTTGTTATTTGACATTCGTGTCACTCTTAATTTGAATTATGTTTTTATTTCTAAATCTCTATTCCTATGATTGACTTGAACATATTCGAACTTTGCTCTTGATTCTCAAACATGTACCACTCCCTGTGGGTTTCAACCCCAACTCATTTAGTTGGGTTATATGATGACTAATGATCGTTGACTCTTATAACTGGATTAAGTGTCTTTGATAGTGTTATTCAATCAAAATGGCATCGTTGCCGGGGAGTGGTGTTTGTTGAGAATCTTTAGTTAAGTTGAATTTTGTTCTTGTTAGTCATAGTTGAATCTACTTACTCTCAGTTTTGGTTTTTATGTTGCTTGTTTAGAGTAGAATAAAGGAACAAATCTTGTAGCAATAGCAAACGAATGGACCACCCTCCCATGCAAATGATGAGGCTTAGGGATAACATCCTAAGTTTCAGTTAATTAGAGGGTGAGTCAGTTTACGGGTTGTGGCAACGATTTAAGGCTCTCTTGCAGTAGTGCCCAACTCATGGAATTCCAGAAAAGATGCTTCTAGAATGCTTCTACAAAGGTATTGGCCCCAAAAATAGGAGCACACCTGATCAACTCTTGTCGGGCTTTTTGATACAACAACCCTATGAAACAGTAGCCCAACTCCTTGATAGAATGATTAAGACCAACAAGGAGACAGAAAAAGACCAAGAATTCGTCGCATTGTTGACTCTGCTAGATGTCTTGGCCAAGAAAGTCATGGAATTAGAGGTGATGTGCAAAAGGAAAGATAGATACATACCTCCTCATAAGCGAATGAAGCCTAAGGACAATGAGGGTAGACGTATAGAAGAAACACTCTCAATCATTCTCCAAAAGGTCAGTGAGTATGATAGAGTGCTGGAGGAGATAAGGGAGAAAATCTTGATGCTAAATCAGATGACTACCTATCATTCCATACTCATTCAGCTACTAGAGTCCCAAATGGACCAAATGTTGTCCTGTCTCTACCTAGATCAAGGAGAGGGGTTGCCTTATGAAAGTGAGGCAGACCTCACAAATGGAACTTAAGTGGGCACTTGCATCATGCCACGACGTTAACTAAGGCACTTCTTGGGATGCAACCAAAGGTTTTGTTGCTTTATTTTTGTTTTAGAAATAATCGTGTGTTGATTTTGTAGGTTGAAGTGTGGAAGGTGTTCGGAAAGTACAAGTTGGCGAGTCAAAAGCCTTTGGCCTTGGCTTGGCCCCTTTGCGTTGGCACTTGTCCCTCGGTCTTGACTCAAATAACCTTATTTCAACCTTAAATGACTATTAGAATTTGGGGAGTCATTTTACAATTTTTAACCTTACATTTAGGCTCTAATAACCTACCATTTTCTGGGGTGGTTACAAATTTAAATATAATTTTTCATGAAAAGTAGTATCACTTTACTCATGAAAAATATTAGGTACATTTTTTTCTTTACCGTTTTCTCTGATTGAATGAAGCAAGTTGAATTTTTGTTTACCTGTACATCTCTTCTCTTCCATCTCTTGAAGAGAACAATGTTGAGCGGAATAATGTTGAGATCTTCTATCTTGATATTTTGCACTTTCTCAAACCGTAACAAAGATATGATTATCCTTAAAATTGTTGAGATCTGATTTTTCTCTTTGCGCCCAACACGCAGTTATGTATACTAGTTAAAATAATAACAATTGGCTTCTGTTAAGTGGTTGAACACTTCCACCATCAATAGATAGATTTTGATAGTTCGAGTCACAATGAAAGGTAAGTAAAAACATTATTGATATTGAGTAAAAACACTATTAATATTCTTAGGTGAAAAAAATATTAAAATAATTACCACTCATGTGAAATTGAAATGTTTATCAATTGTAGTTTGGCGGTGAAACAACATATTATATGTGTCCCTCAAAACAATAATTTTTGGGATAAAATATTAATTATTAAGAGTTTCATTTTAATTTGATTTAGTGTGACAATTTAATTAGTTTTTCAACTAAAAAATAAATGAAAGAAAAAATTATGTTGATTATTTTTAAGAACGCTCAATAATCATTGATAATGATTCATGACAATACCTATTAAAATAAAATTAAAAAAGAAAAGGAAGATAATTGTACATAATAGATAAAATAAATACAATAATATCTTAACAAATATGAACGAAAATTTCATATTTTTGTTCATTGTTCATATTATATAAAATTAGATTAAACGCTAACTTTGACCCTTATACATAGTGAAACTAAAAGATAAGGGATAAGGTACAAGTATGATTGAAATTCCAGATATATATCTTAAGTAAACTAAGGTCCTAATACTCATGAACTCATTTTTTTTTGTAATTTTGTACACCTGTTGGCTTACGTGGCACACTTTGTGACTCCACATAGTAGAGGCGCGTGTGAGATGTTTGGATGTCATGTAAGAGAAAAAAGTAAACAACATTACAAAAAAAATGAGTTTGGGGGTGGAGTAATAAGACCTTAGTAAGTTAAGATATGTCTCTAAGATTTCAGTCAATGTCTGAGAATAATTATGCTTATCCCAAAATATAATAAACATACTTGATTTACCCTCGGAAGAATTTGGGAAGGACAAATGATAACAAATGACTCTGAAGTGAACTCTATTTATAAGTGAAATTTTGCATTACAAATTAACTATAGGAAAATGAAAAGCCAAAGAACAAAAAATGTAAAATAACTTAGATTAGAGTAATAGACTTCAATGAATTAAAAAGTTTACTGGTCATAGACACTTAAGCTTAGAAGGGGAAAAGACTTGAATTGTGATTGATTGACACGTATACCAAAAGCTTCAACAATAATTTACCATTAAATATAGAATCTTAATTAAAATTAAGAAGACATAAATTTAGTTCTTATATATTTTATTAATAGAAATAATTTACTCTCCTAACTTTTCATATTCTTAATAAAATAATTAAGAGATGCTTTTATCAGTTGTAAAGTATGTCCCGTTATGTTATGGATATTTTACTTATTATTTCATATTAGTACATTGCATTTAATTAGTGTTCATAAATTTTATATATGAGTAGTGGAAAAGACACTATTTTAATATATAATATTAAATAATTAACTTTTGATTATCGTCTTTCATTTTTAGTACTTAATATAATATGATATAATTATTATTTGATATTTTATTAATTAAAATTTTTATATTAATATTTTATTTTTTCTAAGGGTAAAACGGTAATTCAACTTTACACTTGAAAACTTTCAAATATATATAGTGATGAAGCATAAAATGATATTTTGAGTTTGAAACTAAACAAACAACATGAGAAACATTTTACTTCAAGCTCGATGTTCATAAAAGAAGGGAAGATACAACTTTATGAGACATCAAATGAGCAAAATAATCATTAAGAAAATAAATTATCATAAATTATGTTGTTTATTAAACCTAACATTTTATAAAATTTGAGATTATTCACATAAATTCTAATATAAACAAAAATAACGAACAACATCATCCAAGAACTATTCGCCACTAGATTAATGGACATGATTTAATTAGTTGGAATTAAGACAAACAAAAACTTCTAATAAAGACCAAAATAAGGAGCAAGCACCATTCAAAAATTATCTTCAATTAGATAAAGGGACCTAATTTCACTATTCATTATATATTTTTCCAAATATGAATTATTTTAGAACACGTTTCATATTCTCAATATCGGCAACCAAGTAAAATAGTATAATTAGTACTAATAATCATGCATAATAAAAATATATAATGTTTGAATGCACTCAAAACAGTGTCTTACTCGCACAACACAAATAATGAATATTCACTACTAAAAAACTGCCAAAAAACGACGGCCAAAAGCAACGACTACGTGGTTTTTTTTTGTCAAAATTGACGGAAAAGCGACGTAGTCATGTCCGTCGCTTTTTGGATCGACGCTTTTCAAAAAGCAATGGATTAAGTCCCTTTTTGATTATTTTTGTTAGGAATTTTTTTTAAAAGAAGCAATGGACTCCGTCGCTTTTTTTTAATTTTAATTTTATTTTATTTTCAAAAGGCGACGCAGTCCCTCGCTTTTCTAGAAATTTTATTTTTGAAAATCCCAAAAAAGAGACGGACTAAAGGACCTAGTCCGTCTCTTATCTAGATTTTTTTTTTCTTTTAAATCCAGAAAAACAATAGACTAAAGGACACTGTCCGTCGCTGTCATGCCCCAAGCTTACACCCTGGGCAAGACTGGTACTTGAGAACTATTGATGGCCCCAAGCGAACCCTTGGCCTGGCTTACTTACTCAGCGGAAGACTTTAAGCATTAAGAAAAGGATTCATATGCTAAATAACTCAACTGTCTCAAACTAAACTCATAATGTTTTAAAAATAAATATTCAACTTAGCCAAAATGGCAACTCAAATCTGAACATAAGTCAATAACAAAATGATGAAGAATGAACTAACATCTAACTGACTATCTATGAAGCCTCTAAAACAACTGAGACGGATGTCGGGACAAGCCCACGACATCCTAATGAACTAAAATGATAAATTAATAAGAAAGGGGGATCCTCCGAAATGCAAGAAGGCTCACCAGCAACTCTGAAGCTCAACTGGAACAACAATACGCTGGCTGTTGATCCTGGTTACCTGTGTCTGCATCATAAGACAATGCAGGTCAACTGGCATCAGTACATTGATTGTACGAGTATGCGAGTTGGAATGCTAAACACAACATAGGCTTGAGAAGAATCTGAAAGAAACTGAAGAACTTACCTGGCTCAACTCAACTCAACATAACCGAACTCATTTCAATATAAAACAGTTTAAAAACAAGTGCAAAATAAAGAAAAACTGTTTAAAACATGATGTCCACTTTGTGTGTATGCAAAGGTACATATAACTCTTACATGTATGTAAAAATACAAATAAACTAATGTATATATAAAAAAGAAATACTGTTGTGGGAGTTTCTCTAACTGACAACCATCACTTAAAAGCTATAGTAATGATACAACACTTTACCTTACGCTGCCAAGGACTATCCTATACCTTGCCGGGGGTATAGGACCTAACTCACTAAGTAGATCCACTACTTTATACTAAAAAGCATTAAAGGATTCATATAAAAAGTATGACCCTTTTCTACCCATGATGGCTACATGATTTATGGGGGCTGTGGATTCCCTGAACGCTCCCTCATATCGGTGCTCAATACTACTCCCAAAATATGATACTAGCGATCTTTATGTTTAAAAACACATTTCTTTCTGTGATTTGAGATAATTTCCCAAAAACATAGCTCAAAGGCTATCTTGGAAATCAAGGTTTACTCTCTTGCTTTATTGTGAAATCATTTACTCTTTAACTGAAAACTAGCCCAAAGGTTCTTTACTGAAAAACTAGCTCAAAGGCTCTTTACTGAAAAACTAGATCAAAGGTTCTTTATTGAAAAACTAGCTCAAAGGCTCTTTTGAAAATCTCAGTTTCTGTTCTTATTTAAATATGAAAATATTTTAAACTCTTTTGGGAATACATATTCCCCATATACTTTTGAAGAAATGAACTTCAACTTTACTCTTTACTGAACTCAAAACTTATGTTTTAAAACAAAGTTAAAACATTGGTAAAAGACTTTTGGAAAACTTTATGAACATCTTTTGACTTGATTCTTGAGTTCTCTTGACTTTCCTCTTAACTTCTCTTGACTTGACTCTTAACTTTCCTTGAATTGAATTTATGGATTCAAGGATCGTGATTTGTGAGAGGAAGGATCTCATGATGTTTAGGAATGAATTTAGATAGTTAAACATGAGAAAAAAAATCAAAATTTCAAAGTATGAGGTGGATCTGTGATGCGGAGAGACATTTAAAATCTAGTTTTGAAAACAAATTTTGAGGCAGAATGCTACGTGAAGGCTCCGCAACGTGAAATAATTTTCCAAGTTCTAGGGACTAGCTCCGCGATGCGCCACCACTACCATATTTCGTCCGACGAAATTTCTTATTCTTTTTAATCTCTAATCCCTCTAATCTCCATGGGTTCTTTGCCCAAACACTTAGAATCGATTATATAATCAAAGTACATCAGATTCTACTAAAAAACACAACTAATAACGTAAAGCAATCTCAGGAAACTTCAATCAACACTACCCACAAGAATCCAAACAAAATTTATCAAGGACTCAAGGATTTACTTTCAAATCTAATAACTTCACTGAAATTGAATCATGATTGGCGCGTGGGTGAAATAACCCAATGCTATGTGATCTCACATATCTTATAGGGATCACCCCCGAAGAAATCCACGAGTTAACGCGACGATCTTGACGAATCTTGAACGTTCTTCTCCTTTCTCCTCTTCTTTTCTCTTCTCTCAAAACCCTAACTCTTTTTTTCCAAAAGTGAAAACTGAATTAGTTCATTTTAGACCTCTAAGTAATTACCAAAAATGAATTAAAATAAAAGGGTAAGGAAATGACCAAACTACCCTTTCAAAATCCGAATTTGGACCTTCCTTATTCCAACAACTCAACTTCCAAAGGGCATAACTCACTCATACAAACTCGGAATCGCACAAACTTAACGGCATTGGAAAGATTACTCCAAGAGCTTTCCAACCATATCTAGTAGTACACCTAATGCATCTTGATCTAGGAGTGATGGCCATTTGAAGTTGACCAAAACTCAACTTTTCGTAACTTAACAAAATTTCCAGATTTTAATTCTTTCCAAAAATGACTAATTCCAATTATTGGCTTCTTCCTATTTCTTTCAAATTTCGAGATGTTACAATATCTCCCCCTTAGAAACATTTATCCTCGAATGAGATTAATCTTACCAGGCTAAGGGTATAACATGCAACAATCAGCTCAAGCACCTACAAGCAAAGGCAAAACAACATGCCAACTTATAAATAACTACTAAGAAATGATTAGTACCTGGTTCTGAAATTTCTCTAGGTTTGAACAGATGTGGTTATGTCTTCTTCATACTATTCCACCAATAGACTTCTCTCAAGTCACGGTACATCTTGGTGGAACCCGGTTGAATGGAATATCTGGAGCTATGAGCTTCCTCCATGATCCTCTCTTGGGTTCCATCTACTATTGGTACAGACAACCTACCTTGATGTTTCAACACACCATCTCCCCCTTGTTTGGAAGTTAATACTTTTTGCTTATGAACATTTGCCTTCAATTCAAGCAAGATAGGGTCTTGGTCTTGCTCACCTTTTACTTGTGACACTAATGATGATTCATCCCCATTCACCACCACTATTTCTCCTTATGTGGATCCATTAGTCTGACTCCCAGGCGTGCAAGTTTATGCACATCTTTCGCTAACTCTCTCTTTTGTTCCTTCATATGGGTGTACCCATAGAAAACCTGCTTAAGGCATCATCAATAACATTAACCTTACCTGGGTAATAAAGAATACTCATGTCATAATCCTTGAGTAATTCTAACCACATTTTCAAAGCAAATACTATGGCAGCCAACTCTAAGTCATGTGTTGGGTAGTTCTTCTCATGAACATTCAACTGTCTGGAGGCATAAGTTATAACATTGCCATTCTGCATTAACACGCAACCCAAACCAACTCTAGATACATCACAATACACAACAAAGCCTTGTGTACCTTCTGGTAAGGTCAACACTAAGGCAGTAGTCAACCTCTTTTTCAATTCCTAAAAGTTTTTCTCACAAGCTTGACCATTGAAACTTCATTGTTTTTTTATTCAACTTGGTTAAAGGAGACGAAATGGATGAGAACCCCTCTACAAACCTTCTAGAATAGCCAGCCAAACCCAAGAAACTCCTAATATCAGTTGGAGATGGGGGTCTAGGCCAATTTTGCACTACCTCAATTTTCTGAGTATCGACTTTTAATTCCCACTCCAGACACAATATGGCCTAGGAATGACACAAATTCAAGATAAAACTCACACTTAGAGAACTAGGTATACAACTCTGTATCTTTTAAAGTCTAGAGAACTATTATGAGATGACTAGCATGGTCTTCTTCATTCCTTGAATAGATTAGTATGTCATCAATGAAGATGATAACCAACATATCTAAATAAGGTTTAAGACTCTATTCATAACGTCCATGAATGTTGTAGGCACATTGGTCAAACCAAAGGACATGACCAAAAAAATCATAATGACCATAACGAACCCTGAATGTTGTCTTTAGAATATCACATTCCCTTACTTTCAATTGCTCTTTCAACTCTTTTAACTCTGTTGGTGCCATGTTATATGGCGAAATAGAGATAGGATGAGTATCTAGAAGAATGTGTATGTCGAAGTCTATTTCTCTCTCAGGAGGGACTCTAGGAAGATCATTAAGAAAGACTTATGGAAACTCTCTTACTACTAAAACTAAATAGGAGGTATCTCAACACTAGAGTCATTAACTTGGACTAAGTGATAGACACACCCCTTGGAAACTAACTTTATCATCTTAAGGTACGAAATAAAACAGCACTGCTGAACTGCTCTTCAACTCTATAACTGGTTCACTGGAAACTAGAACCTGACAACTCGAGTTCTACAATCAACTGAGGCATAATAGACATGAAGCCAGTACAAACCAAAAATGAAATCAAAATCTACGATGTCTAATTCAACTAATTAGCCATGGTACTATTGTGATTGATGGAAATGGGACAATCACGATAGACTCTCTTTACTAGAATAGACTCACCATCAGGTGTAGAAACACTAAAGGCTCAAGAAGTTGCTCAGGAAGAACATAAAAATGAAGACTTGGATCATACCAGTGACAACATCTAGCAAATCCTCTTTCTCTCGATGACTAGCGATAGCAAAAAGAAGATTTCCTTCTCCGTCTGCCCTTGAAGTAGCTTACTAGATACAACTCTATCTGGTGGAGCAACTGAAGAAGAATGGGCTCTATTGCCCACATTACCATTACTTTGTCTGCTTTTAGGACACTCTCTCAAAAAATGACCGTTCTGGCCACACTTGAAAGAAACTAGTGGAGTCATCACGACACATCCTTGAGTGTCTCCTACCACACTTAGCACAAACAATAGGCTTACTACTCCATTGCACCTTGCTACCCTGTGAACATGTAGGTTTAGCTCTGAAATCTTGACTATTGTACCCACTTTTGTTCTTAGGTATAGGTGCACTAGAAGATGATGAAGCAGATCCCTTCTGTTTTTGTTGGAAGGAAGACTAGTTCGCACTACTCTTTTGCTACCTGAACTTGTTCCCTGATGTCTTAACCCTCTTATTCTTAAACTTTTTTCTATCATTCAGCTTATGCTCCTCGACTTATTGCACATGGATCATTAGACTTGCTATGTCTATATCCCCTATCAACATCGTTGCCTTGCCTTCCTTGCTTGACTGACGAGACAACCCAACAACACATAAACTAATCCTACTCCTCATGTTAGGAACCATCTCTGGGGCATAGCAAGAAAGTTGTGCGAACTTCAGACTGTACTTATGAACACTCATGGAATCCGGATTAAGGGTGGGAAACTCTCTTATCTTTTCCTCTCGCAACTCACAGGGAAAGAAACGCCCCATGAGAGCACTCTCAAACATAGCCCAACTCACTATTGGCGCATCCTCAGCCCTATTCTTTTTGCATTGGTCGAACCAGATTCTAGCGACACCCTTCATTTGGTATGCAACTAGTTCCACTCTCTCAGCATCAACAACATGCATAATCTAGAAAACTTTTGAAATCTCTTCAACAAAGTTCTCTGGATCGTCTGTCACACTTGAACCTTTGAAGCTTGGTGGGTTCATCCTTAAAAACTCACAGATCTTTGAAGTATCATCCACTTCCTGTCGGTTATATCTCTAACCAAATTGATGGGTCGGAACTTGACTTAACATCCAGATAGCTTCATAGAATTTAGCATTGGTGACCTCTCATTGGGGTTGCACTTCTAGTGCATTACGTATCCCTTGTTCCTCGACATCTCACGTAGCAGGATGACCTCGAATAGCTCTTCGTGGAGGCATGATCTAAAAGACACGTGCACGAACGAGTTAGAGAGAGTCTTTTATAGAGGTACACTCTATCGCACGAAATGAGTATGAAAGAAATGAAGAAATTCTTAAATGTTGCAACCCCTAATTATAGATGTGGCGTGCTTCACACCAATAACTAGGACTCTACAGACACAACTTCATAGACTCCCTAGGAATCTTGAACTCTAGGCTCTAATAGCAAGTTTATCACGCCCCGAGCCTACACCCTAGGTGAGACTGGCACTTGAGAACCATTGATAGCCCCAAGCGAACCCTTGGCTTGGCTTACATACTCAGTGGAAGACTTTAAGCATTAAGAAAAGGATTACTATGCTAAATAACTCAACTGTCTCAAACTGAACTTATAATGTTTTAAAACTAAACATTTAACTTATCCAAAATGGCAACTCAAATATGAACATAAGCCAATAACAAAATGATGACAAATGAACTAACATCTGACTGACTATCTATGAAGCCTCTAAAACAACTGAGATGGATGTCGGGACAAGCCCATGACATCCTAATGAACTAAAATAATAAAGTAATAAGAAAGGGGGATCCTCCGCAATGCAAGGAGGCTTACCAATAACTCTGAAGCTCAATAGGATCAACGATGCGTTGGATGTTGATCCTAGTTACCTACGTCTGCATTATAAGATATAGGACAACTGGCATCAGTACATTGAATGTACAAGTATGCTAGTTGGAATGCTCAACACAACATAGGCTTGAAAAGAATCTGAAAGAAACTGAAGAACTTATTTGGCTTAACTCAACTCAACATAACTGAATACATTTCAATATAAAGCAGTTTACAGACAAGTGCAAAATAAAGATAAACTGTTTCAAATATGATTTCAACTCTGTGTGTATGCAAAGATACATATAACTCTAAGATGTATGTAAAAGTATAAATTAACTGATGTATATTAAAATACAAAATACTGTTGTGGGAGTTTCTCTAACCGACAACCATCACTTAAGAGTTATAGTGATGATACAACACTTTACCTCAGTTGCCAAGGACCATTCTATACCTTTGCCGGGGGTATAGGACTTAACTCACTAAGTGGATCCCCTAGCCTATGCTAAAAAGCATTAACAGGTTAATTTAATTAGTATGACCCTTTTCTACCCATGATGGCTACATGGTTTATGGGGGCTGTGGGTTCTCTGAACTCTCCCCTATATCGATGCTCAATACTACTCCCAAAATATGATACTAGCTCTTTATGTTTAAAAACAAATTTCTTTCTGTGATTTGAGATAATTGCTAAAAAAGCATAGCTCAAAGGCTATCTTGGGAATCAAGGTTTCCTCTCTTGCTTTATTGTGAAAGCATTTACTCTTTAACTGAAAACAAGCCCAATGTCTCTTTACTGCAAAACAAGCTCAACGGCTCTTTACAGAAAAACTAGCTCAAAGGATCTTTATTGAAAAACTAGCTCAATGGCTCTTGTGAAAATCTCTGTTTCCGTTCTTATTTAAATGTGAAAATATTTTAAACTCTTTTGGGAATACATAGTCCCCATATACTTTTGAATAAATGAACTTCAAATTTACTCTTTATTTAACTCAAAACTTAAGTCTTAAAACAAAGTTAAAACGTTTGTAAAAGACTTATGGAAAACTTTATAAACTTCTATTGACTTGACTCTTGACTTCTCTTGACTTGACTTTTAACTTCTCTTGACTTGACTCTTAAATTTCCTTGAATTGAATTTATGGATTCAAGGATCGTGATATGTGATAGTAAAGTTCTTATGATGTTTGGGAATGAATTTAGATAGCTAAACATGAGAAAAGATTAAAATTTCACTATCTGAGGGTAGGCCTGTGATGTAGAGAGACATTTAAAATCTAGTTTCGAAAATGAATTTTGAGGCAGAACGCTACGTGACGGCTCCATGATGTGAAATGATTTTTTCTAGTTCTGGGGACTAGTTCCGCGACGTGCCGCCACTACCAGATTTTGTTCGACGAAATTTCTTCTTCGTTAATTAGCTCTAATCCATCTAAACTCCATGGGTTCTTTCCCCAAAAACTTAGAATTGGTTATATGATCAAAGTACATCATATTCTGCTCAAAAACACAAATAAAAACGTGAATCAATCTCAAGAAACTTCAATCAACACAACCCACAAGAATTCAAATGAAATTTATCAAGAACTCAAGGATTTACTTTCAAATCTAATAACTTCGCTGAAATTGAATCATGATTGGCACATGGGTGAACTAACCCAACACTATGTGATCTCACATGTCTTATAGGGATCACCCCCGGCGAAATCCACAAGTTAACACGACAATCTTGACGAATCTTGATCAAAACCCTAACTCTTTTTTTTTCAAAAGTGAAAACTGACTTAGTTAAGTTTAGACCCCTAAGTAATTACTAAAAATGAATTAAAATAAAAGGGTAAGGAAAAGACCAAACTACCCTTTCAAAATTCGAATTTGGACTTTTCTTATTCCAACAGCCCAAATTTCAAAGGGCATAACTCTCTCATACGAACTTAGAATTGCGCAAAATCAGCGGCGTTGGAAAGATTATTCCAAGAGATTTTTAATCATATCTAGAAGTACACCTAACTCATCCTGAGCTAGGAGTTATGACCGTTTGAAGTTAACCAAAACTCAACTTTTCGTAACTTAACAAAATTTCCAGATTTTAATTCTTTCCAAAAATGACTAATTCCAATTATTGGCTTCTTCCTATCTACTTCAAATTATGAGATGTTATAGTCATTTTTCTATGTTTTTTAGACAAATAAAACCCAAGAAAAGCGATGGACAAAACCACGCCGTCCCTCACTTTTTCTGCAATTTTTTTGACTCACCTGCAAATACAATTAAATTCAATACAATGCAATTTAGCCCAATCAAACACACAACATTATAAACAAGCTAAACAAAACATAAAACAACAAGCTTAAATTAACATTCAAAATTATCTAAATCATAATTTTAAGAGTTATAAAGTCTTTCAAAATTTCAAAAAGTTCATAAATTAAAAGAGACCTAAACTAGGGAGTTGGATCTACATAAACATCCTTATCACTATCGTCGTCGGTGTCCTCGGGAGCCAAATTAGTAGGTTGACAATCGAGGTTCATCACTTGTTCTTTGATTTGCTTATCGGTCTCACTCATGCTTTGTTTTTCAGCTACTCTTCTCCGCTCAGACTCTACCAATACCGATGTAAGTTGTGCTATTTGAGCCAACACCGCAATCTGAACACTGTCAAGTGTCTCGGCTTGATGTGACGATCCAATACCTTCTAAGCCTTACTGGAGTCGTCTTACATCATTTCAAGAGAATATATCATAACATCTACTCTTGTGTGTCCCCCCTACCACTTTTTCTTTCCAAATTTGGGTGGACAATTTAGGTGTTATTTCGACCGAAATATCTAGATTCTCAGCGACGTACTGATGAAACTCATTCTACATAGTAAATATAAAAATTTACATTAATATATATGCATATCATAAATATATTCACTATTAATATATATTATTCATATTAAATAACTTACAAAAGTTCGTTCGGTCCTTTCCTCCACCCATACATCCGGATATGACTCATTTTCTTTCTTACTGACATGAGTCTTCCTAAAAACCTCCGATCCAATGGGAGTCCACCCCAATTATTTTTCCTATAAATAAAAATTGAAATTTATAATGATATATATGAATCAACTAATTATTTATTTAAAAGTTTGAATTATAACTTACCATCTCTCTTGCAATTGTTCCAACGGTCTTTGCACCTACGGTGTGCAACGAGCCACCCTTAAGACTATCTCTAGCCTTTTTGGAAATATCTTCTCCAAATTAGTAGTAATAACAAGAATATTTTCCTCCATCCTGTCTAAACTACTCTCCAACAACTTTCCAGAACACAAATCTTTTTTAAAAAAAAAAGACTTATCTTTGTGATTGGTTTCCATATCCTTTCGGGTAGTTGGCTAAAAGCGATAGGAATTAAAGTTTCCATGAACACATGACAATCATGACTTTTCATACCTATCTATTTTCCTTCATTCATATATGCCCGCTTTCCTAAATTCGAAGCATAGGCCTCTGGCATCCTTAAATTTTTAACCCATTCACAAATTTCATGTTTCTCATCCAATGTGAATGAAAATATTGTTTTGGGCTTAACTATTTTACCATTTTGTATTTCCTGCCATAACTCTTTTCTCCTACAATATTTCTTTATGTCCATTCTAGCTTTTGGATTGTCTTTTGTCTTAGCCTTAACATCCATCATTGTGTTAGATAAATTGTCAAAATAATTTTTTCAATGTGCGTCACATCAAGGTTATGCTGTAGTAGATTGTCCTTCTAATACGACAACTCCCAAAATATGCTTTGTTTGGTCCAATTATGTTCAACACCATATCCAGGAAGTCTAGAAGGTGAAACTTCTATAACTTTATGTAATTGAGAAAATCTCTCCCAAATTTGATGCCCTGTGAGTAATGGAGGTGGGGGGTCACTTTCAACCTTATTTTTCCTAAATTCATTTTTCATCTTTCTAAACTCATGGTCCATTGGCAAGAACTGGCGATAACAAACAAACCATGTATTTTTTTTGCTATGCTTTAAAGTGAATGCCTTACTATTTTCCATGCAATACAGACATGCTAGCTTTCCAGCTGTCATCCAACAAGACAACATCCCGTATGCAGGAAAATTATTAATAGTCCATATTAAAGAAGCACACATAACGAAATTCTGGTTAGTTGATATATCATATGTCAAAATGCTTTCAAACCACAATTGTTTGAGCTCATCTATCAATGATTGTAGATAGACATCAATCAAACATTTTGGACTACGGGGACCTGGAATAACACAACTTAGAAAGATGTAGGGACTGATCATGCACATTTCAGGAGGAAGATTATATGGAGTAAGAAATACCGACCATCATGAATTAGGCTAAGTAGTGTTAGAGAAAGGTGTGAAGTCATCTGCACACAACCCCAATCTAACATTTCTTGGTTCACTAGAAAAATCAGGATATACATTATCAAAATGCTTCCATGCTTCACCATCAGATGGATGAGACAAGACACCCGGCGACCTTCTATATTCACAATGTCATCTCATATGTGGAGCAGACCTCATTGATAAATACAACCTCTTTAACCTAGGAATGAGAGGTAGATAATGCATCGCCTTAACTGGGACCATTTTTCTAGCCAGAGTCCTCTTATAACGAGCATGTCCACAAAACTCACAATTTTCTAATTCACTATCAGTCTTGCAAAATAACATGCAGACATTGACACAACAATGAATTCTATCATACGTCAATCCTAACTTGGAAACCAAACGCTTTGCCTGATAGAAGTTCTTAGGTATGTTAAACTCCAGATTAACTAGTTCACCCAAAAGATCAACCATTGAGTCCATAGCTGCGTTCAGAACATTCCAATATGATTTAATATTCATTAATCTAACCGCATCTGACAAGGCAGAATGCGTACTCCTTTCTCATAGTGGACGACTAGACTTTTCTAATTGATCATAGAAGCGTCTTGCATCTTCATTAGGAGCTTCATCAAAATATTATTTAGGTTCCATCCCATCTTGAACCCTGAAAGCATCATTGATCATTTCATGAATCCTATCATGTTCAATCCTATCTTGTTCAACCCTAATTCGGCCATGTGGTGCAAACATATTATATTTATCCACAGGCATCAAATTATAAAACATAGCATCCAATCCATATCTTTCTCCATGATTAATCCATACAAAATATCTAGGCTTAAATCCATTATAGTACAATGAACCATAACTGTATCTGATTTAGAAAATTTTAAGCACTTACATGCACTACAAAGACATCTAACCAATCCATTATTCTTGAAAATGCCAGGTGTTATTTTATGTTCAATAAAATCTCTAACACTGTCAATAAACTCAGGTTTCAAACCAGCACCTGTTTCATATTGCATATTATACATCCAACGATGATCCATCTACAAAAATATAGATATTCAATTATATTATAAATTAAATTTAATAATAATTTTAATACATTAATTAATTGTTAATATATATATATATATATTTATAATAATTACTTAATAATTATTTTTATTATTACTTATATATCTAATTAATAAGTTCATAAATACTACATTTCAAGATCTACAAAGTTCAAGCTTAATTAATTCATATATTTTAATTAAGTTTAAGACTTCAAAAAATTAATTATATTAATTCTAAATAAGTCCAAGTTATTATAAATTAAGTCCAAAGTTCTAATTAAGTTTAATTATTAAGTTCTAATTAATTAAGGTCATCAAGAATTAGTTAAATTCAAGTTGATCATGCTCAAGTTCTAAATTCAAGTTCTAATTTCAAGTTCAAGTTCAAAGTTCAAGTTCAATTTCTAAATTCAAGTTCATATCAAAGTTCTAAATTAGTTATATTCATGTACTTCTAATTATAAGTTCAAGTTTAAAAGTCAAGTTCATATATATCTAATTTCTAAACTTAGTTATATATAAACTTCTAATCCAAGAATTAGTTATATTCAAATTCTAAATTCTAATTCATATAATCTCTAAAATTAGTTATATATAAAATTCTAATAAAAAATTATTTACAAGTTCTAATTAATTAATTAAAATCAAGTTTATAAAAGTTTTAAATTAGTTATATATAAACTTTTAATCCAAAAATTAGTTATATTCAAGTTTCAAGTTCAAATTCAATATTCATATCTAATCTAAAACTTTAGTTATATATAAACTTCTAATCCAACAATTACTAATACATATATTCAAGTTCTAATTAAAAAAAAAAAAACCTATCTATTCATGACATTCAAACATTCATCCTATATATTCAAGACATTTAAACAATCAAACTTCATCAATATCTAACTTCTAAATCAAATTAATAATTTACTAATTACTAACAATAATCAAATTTTAAAAAATCCCAATTCACAATCAAATTAAAGATTTTCAAATTCAAACTAGTACTCAAATCCTAAAACTCTAATTCATTAACTATCAAACAAAATCAATCATTTAATAAAACACAAATCCAATAAACTAATTAACATAATCAAATATAACTATAATTGAAAAAAATTTAAAAATAATTTGATAAAACCCTAACCTTAAATTAAAGGAGAAAGAGACAATGGAGAGAGCAAGCAGCGACGGTAGCAATGATTTCGGCTGCAGCGGCGGTGGCAAGCGACGGCAGCGGCGGATAATCTTTAGAGAGAAGGAAGAGAGAAAGAAGAGAGAAGGAAGAGAGGGAAAATTGGGAAAAATCGCGTATGATATTTCAGATATTTAATGAAAAGTGACGGACAATGTCTCCTCATTCGTCGCTTTTCTTTTAAAAAGTTGACCAACATTTTGACCAAAAAGCGAAGGACAAAGAGACACTGTCCGTCACTTTTATAAAATAGTTGACCGTATATTTTGACTAAGAATCGATGGACATAAAGATGTTGTTCGTCTCTATAATAAAAAAAAAAGTAATAAAATAAAATAAAATAAAGCGACGGACAATGTCGTTAATATTTTAATTAATATATAATTATTTCTAATAAAAGCGATGGACGGCATTGCTATATATATTAAATAAATAATTATAAATTTTATATATATTTGGCGCAAAAATCCACAAAAAAAAAAAGCAATGGACTAAGAGATGTTGTCCGTCGCTTTTTGTAAAATAATTTATGTAATAATAATTTTTATTAAAAAGTGATGGACAGTGTGGCAAATGGCATCGCTTTTTGGAGCGACGCCGTCCGTCGCTTTTTTGTTTGTCATTTTTTAACAGTTTTTTAGTAGTTATTTCATGACAATATACTCAATCAATTTAAAGGCTTATGATGAGTCGGGCATTTCGACTCATTTAGGGCTTAATATTCATAGTTTTAGTGTCCTCAATGCCTATTCTATGCTCTAAACTGATGTTAAAGTGTTCACTTGCAGCAATAAAGGTAGTGGAGCAAGGCAAGGAAATTATCGAGCAAAAGGAGCGAAAAAGCTGAAAAAGTTGAAGAAAAGCAAAGTTGGTGATCATCAAGACTACTCGGCGAACCGCCTAATGATTCTTCAGCTCGGCAAAAGTTCCAGAAGGCTAGCCCTGGAAAAATCCAGCTCAGCGATGGAAAGTGCAACTCGAAAAAGTGGTGAATGGATCGACGATGGAGATCCTAATCGCCTAAAGTTACAGAAGGTGAAGGGTGAAGAGTCAAGTCAAGAAGGCGATGCAAGAACGCATTTGGCACATCGCCAACTTGGTTGGCGATGCTCGACTTACTCCACTGATCGATCTTAAAGTGAAAAATCTGAAAGAGTATAAATGTGATTTTTAAAGATGAAAAAAGGAACAAAATTTTTAGAGAGATTCACATACATTCTAACCCTGGGTTTTTTTTTATCTAGAACACTTTAAACACATTTTTTTTGTCTTTTGAAGAGTAAATTACAGTCGGGTTTTGATTTGAAACTATTTTTAGAGCATTGTGAAGACTTGCATAATTGTTACCCAAACTGATGATAACATGGACAATATGATGACCCAAATGGATCTATTATCAAAATATGTCATGGTGGTGGTTCTAAGGCTGTAAATGTCGTTGGAGTTAGTGGAGTGAATCCGATGATACACACATTGAGTCTTAAAACAATAAGGAAGTGCATGTTTTAGTAAATCAAGGAGGAGATTTCCGTCCGAGCTATCCAAAGCCTGGCGGGAACCAAGGTTGCAACAAAGAGTGTGATGAAGGTTGAAGAGACCATGATAGGGAATGACGTGACCATGGTACAAATTGAAAGGAGCGAGATGGCCACAAGGATCTCTATGTTCCCCCTCATGAGTGTCAAAAGCTAAAAGAGCAAAGGGTTGATCCTAAAAATTTCCGCACAAAGGATATTCTTGCACATATTCTCAAACTAGTGAAAAGATCAGACAAAGTGCTAAAAGAAAGAAGGAAGACGTTTCATCTCTGAATCAGATGGTCACTTCCTACCCAGTGTCCATTAAGCTACTGAAAATGCAGCTGGACCAAATCTCTTCCCGTTTAAACCCAAGGCAAAAAGAGGGTCTACCAAGTGATGCCTTGGTTAACCCAAAGAATGAATAGAAAATGCATATCATCATTGTTCCATGACATTAAATAAAACACTTCTTGGGAGGCAACCCAATTTTTTGAGCTTTTAATATTGTTGTTTGAATAATATGTATTGATTGTGCAGGTTTAAAATTCAAAATTTTGGGAAGTGGGGCAACGACGACTCGCCGAACAGGTCAGCAAACATGATCTAGATCGCCATTTGGACTAATTAAATGGTTGTAGTTTCTATAAGATTCGACGGACAAAAGAGCCATTTGGCGCATTGCCGAATGGTCAGCGACATAAGTTAACATTGCTGACTAGCACGTGAACTGAACGGTCACAAGGCCAAAAACCATTTTTAAATTCACAAACTTCCTTCAGTTCATATTCTCCGACCTTTGCACTCATACAACCATATTTCAGATTTTTGTACTTGCTAATTGTTGCATTTTTGCGTGGGGATCAACTGCTCAAGGGGATTTTGTGTTTTTCGCTTGTCAAATCTCTAGCCTAGCATTCTTCTATCTAATCTTGTGGTTGGTGATTCGAACCCTGTCTTTAAGTTTCTTTAGTTCTCAAATGCATGATTGTATCCTTGTTGATTTAATTGCATGATCTTGATTGTTTGAATGAATTTTGTTAGCATATCCCCTTGTCATACTTTTTTATATAATTTTAGCCGATAACTGTCGAATCCCATGTGTGTTGAATGATTAAAATCATGGGTCTGTATTAATTATATGTTGGGTCTAGTGTGGGTGAAGTTTGAGTAACCCCAATTGAACCGATAAATTGATTTTGCCCAATGATAAAGCAAGTGATGTCATTCTTAAGGGCACAAGACGTCGATTGGTCAATTTTTGACAAATCGGGGGAAGTCTGAGTACCTCGAGGTCATTAGTGGTATAGGTCTGAACTTAATTGCATAGAATATGTGTTTAATTTTATTCTCGTGGGCTATAGGCTAGAAATTAGAGGTCCAGGTCAAAATTTGGCTCGAAGGACCTTTCGACGAGCTTAGTCGAGCTAGCCGAATGGTTCGGTGGTTCGCCTTACGATTCCTGGATCGCCTTTTTATCCTTCAAAATTATTGAAATGTTTTTGTAACATTCGGATATACAAATGTCTATTTGATCGCCATTTTTTAGCCAAATTTTTGGAAACTATTATGTTACATTCGGCGATCTACTTTTAGTTCGCTAAATGGTGTCACCGATTTGCCAAAAGGCCATTGACATCGCCGAATTGTGCTGAATTCTAATAATTTTTAGTCTTGAACATTTGGCGATCCTGACTAGGCTCACCAAATGGGTTCAGCAACTCGATGAATGACTCGACGAGCTTTTCTACATATTTTTCAAGTTTGATAATTTTTCAATCTGTTTTCTAATGAAGTGGTTTGTTCCTTGTTGTTTTGCAAGTATGGCTAGACCAGAGTTGCCCGAAAGAAATCAACCACCCCAAAAGAGAGCATGGGGGATAGTATTTAACAATGGTGTTACACCCTCCCGTACTGCATAGGCAAAGCTTCCTCCAATAAGGAGAAAGGCAAAGGAAAGGGGCCAGTTGAGTCGATGCTTCCGGAGGCAAGATCAGACAGCATATGCATTTATGCCACCCACCTCACTACTTTAGAGTCAAAAAGTGAGCGCAACTCGGGGGCTAGATCGCCAATCTTCGTGTCTGAGCCAGAGGATGATCTGATTCTACAGAATAGGATAGCGAAACTGCTCTCCATGTCATTACATGATGCAACTAGGATCCTAGTGCCTCCTATGCCTCCTCCACCTCCAACTCAAACAGTAGAGAAGGTACCTCCGGTGCCATTAGTTCAAGCACATCTTACCTAGTCGTTAAACAAATTGAAGGTCGCAGGATAGAGGACCATTCTTGAGGAGAAACAATTATCTAGAGATGGAGTAGTAGACAGATATCTAGAGGTGTGGAACACTATCAAGTTCCACAAGTTTGAGATCTTCACCAAGACCCAAGGCTCCTATATTTCTTCTTAGGTTTATAAGTTTTATGCGGAGTAATGGAAGCTAGTGCCAAAGGGGAAGAAGAAGGTTAGCTCGTTCACACTAGTGGACCATGTATTAGTACGGGGTAGGAGTGTAAAGTGCAACAGCACCAATATCAATGAGGTGCTAGGGTGTTCCATGGACATGATCTACTACATGGTGGATCGGATACAAAAGATGACCCTGGATGACTTGAAGGGTTGGCTTGATCCATTGATCTCAGATATCACACAGCCATAGATTGAGGCGGGTGTCTTGATAGAGGAGAAGGATCTGAACGTGGCTGCCAGATAATGGTTTGGATTCATCAACAGTTGCTTGATGATATCAGTGAATGAGTCTATACTCAGGTATCCAAAGCCTGTATCATAAACCAGGATAGACTAAATCTCAACCTGAATATTTAGCAGGAGATGCCTATTAGGGCCAAGAAGATTCATAATTCTCTTCTATTTCTAGTGTTGATTATAGAGGTGTGTAAGCGTGCTCGAGTGCCATTAATTGAGAAGGCAGATGTAGAAGTTACTCTCACTTCCTCTATTGACATCCGAAAGATAGAGGATGAGTACACTAGAGATGAGGTCCAAAGGAGGAGAGCTGAACTGGTGGACACTTCATAGTGGTTGATGTGGATATGTTGCCGACAGACACTACCGCTTCTACTCAGGCCGATGAGCCTACAGGTACCCCAAACACTTCCACTTCTATCCCTTTGATTTCTACTATTGCTCCTCCCACTGTTGTTGCTTCTCGACCCCTATTGACCCAAGCGATGTTGTTTAATATGGCCCATCGAGCCTAGTCTGCTGATGTTCGTGCCTTTCGAGTAGAGGCTATTTTCCCTGGGATGATCAAGAGGGTGATTGTTGCTACCTTAGCTCCTATTTGGGCTGAGTTGAGATAGTACCGAAGTTGATTATCGCCCATGGATTTGCGTTAGATGCCCTCGCAGTGAGAGTGGAGGCATGTGAGTAGGGTAGGAGCCAGCCTAATGATGTGATGCCTTGAAGGTTGATATTGTTGGCCTGAGATGTGACATGGATGAGCTAAAATCAACAAATTTGTCTATGTTATTCGGCAGAGTGGACCTTCTCGAGGTCTCGAGCATTGAGTTTTTGGCCATTTTTGAAATCCCTCTGATTACTTTGACAAGATATGCTTCTATGACTGACGATGATGCTGAGTTATAGGCTTCTGAGACTGATGAGGAGGATCTTGGCACCTGAGATAAAGCGATGTATGATGACCTATAGGACCTTTAGGGGGCGATGGTGCAGACATCTGTAGAGGCGTCTCTAAGGGATACATCTATGGTGGACTCCAGTGGTGCAAGGGATAGAGTTGGACCAGGCACTGATGCCCCAACTGAAGGAGTCACAGATATGTAGAGTTTACCTCAGGCGTAGCCTGACAGGGGATCTTGACTCTTCTTCAGTTTTAGTTTTAGACTTTTTATTTCATTTGTATTTGAGGAAAATTTCTAGTTTAGTTTGGCGGGGCGAGGTATATTCAAACCTACTTCTTTTGGGCTATTTTTATGGATAGTGTTTTGTTTTGTGAATGCTTGTGTGAATGTTTGAGTTTGTTGGTGACTATTGGTTTGTGATCCATTGGTTTGAATGTAAATGATGGTTTTGACCCAAATTTTAAAAATTTTGTCCCCTCTTGATGTTTGTGAATATGGCTATTCTCTTGCATATTTGAGTGTTGGTTACAGTCAATTCCGATGAATACTATAGTGCTCTTGATTGAACGACATGTCTGTGTGATTCTGATGAGGCAAATTTGACTTGCATCAGCCATATGTGAACTCTTAGCATCTCATTGTGACAGGTCGGTTGTTGAAATAAATCTTGTGATGATCATTGCATGCTAGCTAAAATTGTCGAGTTTTGTTTGATGATTGTGTTGAATGCTGAGTGAAGTAAGGTTGTCTTGGAATATGTGCTTGATAATACCTAGAACTTGCCACGTTTATCCAATTGACTAGCGTAGGAAAATGATAGAGATGATCTTAGGCACAATTTATTGAGAGTGAACCAAAATTTTGCTATTATACATCTTTGTGACCACCTATGAGAGTGTGAACCTTGCTTGGCACCGTTTGAGCCTATCCATTTCTTTGGATGAAATTAGAACACATTGGACCTCTTTCTCTCCCACCTAAAATCTTCATGAATCATTCCTCATTTTGAATAGCCAACTTAGGCCAAAAGCCTAAGTTCAGGGTGTGTTGTAAAAGGAGGAAAGTCAAGAAGTTTGACAAAGTCGCCCTTGAAGGATCATGTTGAAAAAGATGGAGCCCCTCCATATAAAAAAAAAAAAAAGAGAGAAAAGAAAAGTGAAATAAGAAAAAGATTGAAAAAGAAAAGAATTATTGAAATGAAGTTTGTACAATGGACAAAAGAAATGGGGTATCCAATGAGTCATGCTTAAAAGAACATAGGGTGGATTATGAAAATCGAAAAGAGTGAAAGAAGAGGAGAAAAAGTGAAATGTAGGCCATGCTTCATAAAGATAGAAGTCACTAAGACAAAATGATCATACATTTACCTTCAGCCCCATTACAAGCCTTGAAAAATCTTTGTGATCTTGATTGAGCCTAATGTCATGTTGATTGGAAAATACGGGCAAGACTATGGGGAAAGTCATGCATGTGTTTATCTTTGAGAGTGTGAGAGTTGCTTTTGATTCCAAAATTCTAAAATTTTGATGTGCATTTTGTGTGCATGGAATCATTATTGATGTGAGGGCATTCAAATACTCTTGTTGAGCTTGAATTTGCATTTGAAGCAATCATTGTGAGCTCGAGTTCTATTAGATGATGGCTAGTCACAATTTGAAACTTGGAGTGCACAATTGAACATTGCATGGGTAGATTGAACCTCATGTTGAGTCTTGAGTAGAACTACTTGTAGACATCTCTATTGAACTGATTGATCTTGTGTTTTACTTGAGGACGAGCAAAAGTTTAAGTTAGGGGTTTTGATGAGTCAGCGAATTCTACTCATTTAGGGCTTTATATTCATATTTTTAGTGTCCTCAATGCCTATTGTCTGCTATAAATTTATGTTAAAGTGTTAACTTACAGTAATAAAGGCAAAAGAGCAAGGCAAGGACATTACCGGGCAAAAAGGAGCAAAAAATCTGAAAAAGTTGAAGAAAAGCAAAGCTGGTGATCACCAATACTACTCGGTGAACCACCGAGTGGTTCTTCAGCTCACCAAAAATCTTAGAAGGCTAGCCCTATGAAAAGGCCAATTTGGCGAAGCGCTAAATGGATCAGCGATGGAGATCCTGATCGCCTAAAGTTATAGAAGGTGAATGGTGAAGAATCAAGACAAGAAGGCCATGGAAGAAGTCACTTGGCGCATCGTCAACTTGGTTGTCTATGCTCGATTTACTCTGCTGATTGGCTCTAAAGCTAAAAATATGTAAGAGTATAAATGCGATTTTTAAAAGATGAAAAATGGGACATAAGTTTTAGAGAGTTCCCACACAATCTAACTCTGAGTTTTTTTTATCTAGAATACTCCAAACACATTTTTTTAGTCTTTTGAAGAGTAATTTAGAGTGGCGTTTTGATTTGGAACTATTTTAGGAGATGAAGACTTGCAAATTGTTACCCAAACTGATGAAGAACACAGTTGGTAACATTTTGTTTATATTTGTAATGTTTGTCTAAATCCCCCATTTTTTGTGGTGTGATTATGTGATTAATTGTTTCAATTAGCTTATGGGTGTTAGTATTTACTGATTTAAATGTTGCTTTGAAGTGAGTTTAATTGATAGTTGAGTTTTAATTTATGAGTTGTAGTTGTGAATACAATTCTAGTTTAGTATTCAAAGCTTGTTTGAGAAATAGGTTTTTGGGTTAAAACTATTAATTAATTATCGTAGTGATTTGGTTATTGTGGATTCATTTTGAGAAAGTGAATCTGAATTCGTTCCTACCAATCTAGCTCGAGAGAGTAGATTAATTGAGGTTTTTGGTTGTTCATAGTGTTATGCTTATCGAGGTTCGAGAGAAATCGCTTGATTCATGGTAGTTGATTGAGAGATGGCTATTACATCTAAGGTCGAGCCTACTGACTGAGATTCAGCGTCTTTTAGTAGATAATAATCACCTATATAGCGAAATTGACCTTTAATCGATCACATCCCCAAGGATCCCTCTCTATTTGATTACTCCCCTGTTTCGTAGTTGTTAATTCTTCACTCCCCCCAATTGACACTAGGTGTTAAACCCCTGCAATTTATTTTAATTGTTTCGATAATATCTACTTCTACAAACGATTAGAACACTCCTTTTACTTCGTCATTGAATTCTCTATAGTATCACTCCCTGTGAGATCGACCCCAACTCTTCGTTGGGTTTATACTTGATTGTGACCTCCTACACTTAGAATTAGATGAAGTATAATTGAGCGTTATCAACTTTACAGCCAAATATTCCATAGAATTCCTTTAAAATTTCTTTACACTTCTTAACCTTCTATTCTCATATTTAGGTGGATGTCCATACACACACCTCATCATATGTAAAATGCAACTATGTGGACAATGTGTATTATCATGACAATTATGTGGACAATATTTAAATTTCTTGAACAAAAAGGATTGTGCATTAATTATTTTATTTTTTTCATATTTTACTCCAACATAAAGGGAAGCTACTTTTGAATGTTTGATTTCTCTTTTGTGAATGGAATGCTTCATTCGAGAAATTAAGTAATGTATAGTCATGCTAATCCACACATTACTCCACGTGCGATAAACATTATATATAAGGATTGCACTAAAATCCTTATAAATAAATAAAAAATAGTTTTAAGTTCTGTTGTATTCAAAGAAAAAAACATCTTAACCAAAAAGAAATTTATACCATAACAAAGTATGCATTTTGTGCTTGTCTGGATAATTTTATAATAGCAAAACATGTTCTGATTGAAAGAAGAGTGATTAAATAACTGACTTAATGATTTGAAGTTTTCATAAAGGTAATCCCTACTTCAGACTAAAGTAGGATTCAATAACTTACATCCACATCGATTATTGTTATTGGTATATGTGCCACTATCACGAATCAAAATATTATGTACATTAAGTCAAGTGTGACAAGATTTATGAGCATGAAACTGGATAGAGCTTTTGCAATAGAGCACTACAAAGTGGAATTTCTTAGTTCTTAATTATGAAATATAATTTAGTATGAAATGAAATAAAATAAACATTGTTTGTGTTCTAAACTTTTTGCATTCCTCTAAAGAAAGATATATAAAAGTCGTAATTATTAGAGTATATTTCTAAATTACTATTTATCTATCTTAAACTTCTCATTTAATTAATACAAAAACATAACCAGTGAATTTCATATGCAGGATTTCGGAAGGATAGAATATACGCACACCATACCACTACTTCATGGAGGAAGAAATGTTATTTCCCAAAGACCGTCGGCTCAAAACAAACCATAAACGTCTCATGTAATTAATAATCAACTAATTAAACCAGTAAGAGTGAATTTGGAAACAAATTTGAGTTGCCAAAACAGTAAGAAAAAAAGTTGAGAAGTTCAAGAACTTGTTTTGCTTTAAATGAATAGAGTATGGCATACAACAAAAGTAGGTGTTCTTAAAATAGCAAAAAAAGTTTCTCGTCCAAACATACAACAAATCATAGTGCAAATATCTAAAAAGGTATCCTATGTTATGGTGGTAACCTGATTGGACTAAAAAATTGTCTGGACAGTAGAAATTGGAATGATAACTGAAACTACCAAAATAGCACCATCCTTCTTTATCATCTCATTTGCCTTTATAAGTTCGATAGCTCCTTCCATATTGTCTGACACAGAGGCGGACCCAACCCTCTAGGGGTTCACGTGCACCCGTTAACTTCAGAAAAAATCATGTCTATATATCTTGAGAAACTAACAAATATTACGATATATAATTAAGAGTGTACCCATAAAAATCATAGGAGTGTCATTGTACTATTAGTACCAACTAGAGGATCCACCCGTAAGACATGGGTTCAAATCTAGTTAAAGTGTTTATTTCACTATTTTTATTTTAAGTTTATCTTAGAGCTCATATTTGAGCTAAGGTAATATTGGTGCACCAAAAGTCTTCAAATGCTGATTTTGCATCTGGTCTGACATGTCAGTGAGAAGCGGACTAACTCCTCAATTCAAATTCAAAGCTATATGCGTGCTATTGTCATTCTAAAGGCAAATAGATGTAAGTTTGGGTCGTGGGTCGCCCATGTGGACCGACCTGACTCAACCCGATTTTACCTGATTCTATCCATTTTTGTCCTATCCAATTTAATTAATTAATTAAATGGATAATCCTTTAAAGGGATAAGAGGGAACAATTACATATTAACTATTCAACCTCCCCTTAAAAGGCTCCTAGTGGTAGTAACTTTTTTCAGATGTGCGAACGTAAAAAGAAAAAGGGAAAAATGTGAGAAAGGAAAAAACAATAACGAAACAGAAAGACAAGTTTTTTACACAAATCAATCTACACACTAAGGAGACTCTTAGTTTGTGAACAAGAATGATCTTTGTTTCCTTGTGATTCAAAGAGAGATCTGGAGAAATCCTTTCGACAGCAAAATCAACAAAACATATTTCCACTGCAAGTTATAAGGTACAAGGTTTTTTTTGTTGCTTTGCTATAATATTATTTCATTAGTATTAGAGCCATCATTAATTTATCCCATTATTTGATGCATCCATGTGCATTTACTATATTGTTGAAAAGAAATAGATTGTGACTAATTTTTCCTAGAAAAGAAAATTTTTGAAGGAGTTAGGGTTTTTTTATGGTTTTTTTGAAAGTGGATTAATTATATGGTAATTAGGATTCAAAATCCTATTTGTTTTTGACTTATACTGTAGAAAGGATTCCTTGTCCTACAAAGAAAGAGATTTTGTCAACTTTTTTGAAAAACTGCTTGTGTTTGTCGCAATCTAGAAATTGATTCTATAATATTTTAGGCCAAAACTTGTTTGTGCATGATCTGCTCGTTCATATCTTTACGAAAATATATTATAATGAAAAAATGGACTTCAAACGAGTGAGATATGAATTTTTGAAATCGGGCTAACAAAACAAAAATGTTTTTTTTTTTTTTTTATAAATATTTATTCTTGGGAAGAGTTTTGTGTCCTATTGGGATTACTCTTTTTGGAAAAGGAATTTGTGTCCTTTTAGGATTTTTTTTTTATATAAAATATGTGTTTATATATTATGTTTTTCAAATATCGATCTTGTTAATTCGTTTAGTCCTTATGTTCCTTAAACAATTTTTTTGTGTCTTCTACAAATGAAAGTGACATATGTTGTAACATTGAATGGTTCAACCATTGTGATTGTTTCCTTGTTCCTATTTCAGACATGACTGAATAGGGAACAAACTTGAATTCTTTCAAGTGGGAGTTCTCGAAGTTGAGCAAAAGGATAATGTAGAAAACCACGTCTCTTTATGACATGTTTCTGAGGGTGAGAAATCATATGGATTGATATCCTGAGGGCAACACGAAATCTGTTAAGGAAGCAAAGGGTCATTCATAGGAAAAGAGACAAAGATCTGAAAGATTTTATGTCTTTGAAGATGGATTATCGTGACTCTTTATTATACTTCCTCACATCCTCTAACACAAAATTTGATGAGGTTAATGAAAGTGTCATTCAAGTTGAGAAGTGGGTTGCATATGACGTTTTGTATCATTCGTTATAAGAATATTGGAAGCTTTAATTGATTAAAACTTATTTCAAAATTAGGGATAATGAACCATTATGGAAGTACGTAGTGAATATATGAGTTAACTGAGTAACTCTTCACAACATAAACATAGTTTAGTATTGACTTTTTTTTTTTGATTATTATTTATAATTTTTTTATGAACGTCTTTGATTATGCTTTACTATGAATATTTGAGTTTTATCCTTTTTTTTTGGATTAGTGGATTGCTATTCTATTGCACATTATCATATGGTGTTTGATTATTAGACATGTAAATCTTTGTGATTATAGTCTAAAATATATTAGTATACACATTTAAAAAATTAGTTTAGAATATTGGTCAAATATTTAGTTCGTAGATGTTGATTGGATACTTACGTGTCTTATCAATTTAACATTAAATATGAAACCTTTATGAGAATTGATTTGCTAGAATGTGTATGTCATATGCATAATTGATCAAAAATTATTGCCTTATTATATCTCGAAATAGACATGGCATCAAAAAGTATCATTGTTGACTTAAATAAAGGTTAAAAACTTAACGGTGACAGTTATGATATTTGGAGTCATAAAATATGGTATGTACTAGAAGAGTGAAATAATCTAGAAGGTATAAATCGTGTTTTGAATCAACTATAAGGGGCTAATTCTGCACCACAAAAAAGGGATCTTGAAGCTTACAAAGCTTGGAAAAAAACTAACTCCACTGCACGTGGAATAATAGTTAGTTCTGTGGTTGATGACCTCTTACATGAATGTGAGGGGTTCCCCACTGCTCATGCTATGAGGGCACATCTAAGATAAATGTATGGAGATACATTTGTAACCCGCCTCCGACACTTAACTATAAAATTTGATACTTATAAGAAGCATCATGATAAAAATGCCAAACAACACCTAAGGGTGATGTCAAACATGATAGCTCAACTTAAGAGTGTTGACCATGTTCTTTCAGATGAGCAACAAGTTCTAGTAGTGATTCGGTCTCTTCCAAATAATTGAGAACATTTGAAGGTTAACTTGACCCATAATGATAATGTCAAAACCTTTTTTAATGTTGCTCAGCATGTTTAACTTGAAGATGAGCGGCTTGGTGCTGCTAAAGATGCTTCTTGATCTTAGGTGTATTTATATGCGTAGGAACCAAATAATACCCGCATTTATGCCAAGTTCGGAAACACTTCATGTTAATTGATGGTCGTGTCGAGTATTTTGAACGAATTTATACTAACCAACATGATTAGTTGTGTAAGTGAGGTTAAATGAAGAAATGAGCATTGAAACAGGCACTGGGGAAGCACGAAAGGATCTAAGTTAAAAAGAAGAAAGAAAGAAGAAGGAAAAATAAAAGATCAAGGCAGTTATGTACCCTCTTTGTGTCGTGGAAAGGGATTTTATTCTTGGTCGCGAATTAGAAGTGGAGACAAAACGGTCTATAATGGAACCGTGTTGTGGAGAAGGAAAGAGTTCAGAACTAAAATTCTGAAGAACTCTGAGTCGTGCCCCAAAGTGCTAGATTTGGTCATTCAAATTAAATATAAATAGACTCATATTTTATTTTTTTGGGTTTTGAAGAATGACGATTTTTGGAGCTTTCTCATATGTTCCTAGGGTTCAATTCTAAACTACTTTACTTTCGATCTCTTTATGTTATTTACACATTGTATAATTGAGATTTGTGATATGAGTAGCTAATTTCCCTAATTCTAGGGCTGTGGATGCTAGAATGATTGTATATTATTGAAGTTTTATGGATTGAATTTAATTGTCACGCCCTAAGCATACACCTTGGGAGGGACTGGCACTCGAGAACCATTGCTGGCCCCAAGAGAACCCTTGGTCGGGCTTTCTTACTCAGCAGAAGACTCTAAGCATTATTGCAATGATCATATGCATTTCTACTCAACTGTTTAATAAAATAACTTGGAACGTTTGTGCAAGAGTTTTGAAAACTTTATGAACTTCTCTTAATTTGATTCTCAATTTCTAGACTTGACTCTTAACTTTTCTTGAATTGAATTATGGATTCAAGGTTCATGATTTCATATTTATGTATGATTGCCTGATGTTTAGACGTACCTTAGAGTGTTGGAATCGACTAGAAAACATAGGTACGTTGCTAAGGAACTAGTACGGAAAGTTTGGGTAAGAATGAGAAGAATTGGCATCCCTGGTGCTCTGATGGGTGCGAGTCGCCAGTCCTTGAAATTCAGAGGCTGGGGTAGGGTGCTCTGGCTGGAGCGGCGCCCCAGAGCCCAAAATTCAGAGGCCTCTTTGTGGGGCTCTGAGAGGGGCGGTGCCCCAGGACCTTGTTCAGGTGCACTCTGACTTTTCTCCTTTGTTCTTTATATCTAAGCCCCCTATTTCGATATGGTTCTTTCCCCAAACACTTAGAATCAACTATACCCTCAATATATACAAGATTAAACTCAAAATCACACCCAGAAACATGAATCAAACTCACTAAAGCTTCAACAACACAAACCCACAAGAATTCACACGAATTTCATCAAGAGCTCATAAGATTTACTTTCAAATCATATATACTTCACTGAATTGAATCATGATTGGCATGTGGGTGAACTAACACAACTCTATGTGATCTCACATACCTTGTAGGATTAAATCTTTGGCAAAATCCACAACCAAATTGTACGATCTTGACGAATCTTCTCCTTTCTCTTCTTTTCTCTTTTCTCCAAGCCCTAGAGTAAACTTCAACATTTCCAAACTTATCTAATTCTTATTAGGCCCCTATTATTCTCCTAAAAATGAATTAAAATTTTGGGAAAGGAAAAGACTAAAATACCCTTCCAAAATCCAGTTTAGACTTTCCTTATTTGAACAGCCCAACTTCAAATGGGCATATCTCACTCATATGAACTCGAAATTGCGCAAACTCGGTGGCGTTGGAAAGATTATTCCAAGATATTTACTACGATATCTAGAAAAAAACCTTACACAACTCGAAATCACACCCAAAAAATCAACTTAACATACTTAACAAATTTTTCAGACTTTATATTCTTTCCAAAAATGACTATTTCCAATTTTTAACTTCTTTCTAGTTCTTTCAATTAGTGAGATGTTACAATATCTCCCCCTTGGGAAAATTCATCCTTGAATGAGATTAAACTTACTAGGCTAAGGGTGTAACATTTAACATTAAGGTCAAACACCCAACAAGCAATGCAAATGCAACATGCCAACTTATAAATTAAAGAGTACTAAGTAGATAATTAGTACCTTGGTCTAGAATTTCACCGGTTTTAGAGAGATGTGGATATCTCTTCTTCATATCTTCCTCAGCTTCCCAAGGAGCTTCCTAACCAAATTGATTTCTCCAAAGAACTTTCACTGATGCTACCTCTTTTGTTCTCAACTTGCGAACTTGGTGATCTAGAATCTGAATAGGAATCTCCTTATAAGATAAGCTATCCTTGATCCTAATATCTTCAGTTGGTATGATAAGTTAAGGATGTCCCATGCATTTCTTCAACATGGAGATGTGAAATACCGAATGAACCGCGGCTAACTCTTGTGGTAGCTCCAATTCATAAGCTACATTACTAACCCTTTTTGATATTCTATAAGGGCCATTATATTAGGGACTAAGCTTCCCCTTCTTACCAAATCTCATAACACCCTTCATGGGTGAAACTTTCAAGTATACCCAATCATCTTCTTCAAACTCTAATTCCATTCTCCTAACGTCAGTGTAGGATTTCTGACGACTCTGCGCCGCTTTCAACCTCTCTTGAATCACTTTAACTTTCTCCATATCTTGATGAACTAAGTGTAGTCCTATCAACCCTGCTTCACCAACTTCAAACTATCTAATAGGAGATCTGCATCTTCTCCAATAAAGTGCTTCATAAGGAGCCATTTGGATGCTAGAGTGGTAGCTATTGTTGTAAGTTATTCAATAAAAGGTAGGTGATCAACCCAATTACCTTTGAAATCAATCACACAGGCCCTCAACATGTCCTCTAAAGTCTGAATAGTACGCTCTGCTTGCCCATCTGTCTGAGGGTGAACGGCAGTACTTAAGTTCACCTTTGAACCCAAGCCTTTTTGGAATGATTTTCAAAACTGTGCAGTAAATTGTGCACCTTTGTCTGAAATAATGGAGACCAGAACCCCATGAAATCTTACCACCTCTTGAATATACAACTTAGCATAATCTTCTGCTAAATGTATAGTCATTATCGGTAAAAAGTGGGCTGACTTTGTCATTCAACAATCACCCAAATATAATCATGCTGCCTACGAGACCTTGGCAAACCTATGATGAAGTCCATGTTTATCATCTCCCACTTCTATTCTGAAAGTTCTATATTTTGAGCCAAACCACCGGGACTTTGATGCTCTACTTTAACTTGTTGGCTATTCTGACACTTAGCAACAAACTTTGCAATGCCCTTCTTCATACCATTCCACCAATAAACCTGTCTCAAGTTGCGATACATCCTTGTGGAACCCAGATGAATGGAATAGCTAGAGCTAGGAGCTTCCTCTATGATCCTTTCTTGGAGTTCATCCACCCTTGGTACACACAATCTACCTTGATACCTCAATACACCATCTCCCCCTTGTTCAAAATCCATTACTTTTTGCTTATGAACATTTGCCTTCAATTCAAGCAAAATAGGGTCTTGGTCTTGCTTCTTTTTTACTTCTGACACTAATGAAGATTCAGCCCCATTCATCACCACTACTCCTCCTTCTATGGAATCCATTAGGCGAACTCCCAAGCATGTAAGTCTATGCATATCCTTTGCTAGTTCTTTCTTATCTTTCTCAAAATGGGCGGTACTACCCATAGACAACCTGTTCAAGGCATCAACAACAATATTAGTCTTACCTGGGTGGTAAAGAATACTCATGTCATAATCCTTGAGTAATTCTAACCACCTTCTTTGTCTGAAACTAATCTCTTTCTGAGTAAACACATACGAAAGACTCTTGTGATCGGTGAACACATCGACATGAACACCATAAAGATAATGGGGCCATATTTTCAAAGCAAAAACTGCGGTAGACAACTCTATATCATGGGTTGGGTAGTTCCTCTCATGAACCTTCAACTCTCTGGAGGCATAAGTTATAACCTTGCCATTCTGCATTAACACATAACCCAAACCAACACTAGACGCATCCCAATAAATAACAAAGCCTTACGTACCTTCTGGTAAAGTCAATACTAGGGCAATAGTCAACTTCTTTTTCAATTCCTGAAAGCTTTTCTCACAAGCTTCAAACCATTGAAACTTAACTTTCTTTTGAGTCAACTTGGTCAAAGGGGATGAAATAGATGAGTACCCATCTACAAACCTTTTATAATAATGAGCCATACATAAGAAACTCCTAATATCAGTTGGAGATGTCGGTCTAGGCCAATTCTGCAGTGCCTCTATTTTCTAAGTATCAACTTTAACTCCTTCTCCAGACACAATTTGGCCAAAGAATGCCACAGACTCAAGCCAAAACTTACATTTAGAGAACTTAGCATACAACTCTCTATCTTTTAGAGTTTGGAGAGCTATTCTGAGTTGACTAGCATGATCTTCTTCATTCTTTGAATAGACTAGTATGTCATCAATGAATATAATAACAAACATATCTAAATAAGGTTTGAATATTCTATCCATAAGGTCCATGAATGATGCAGGCGCATTGGTCAAACCAAAGGACATAACTAAGAACTGATAATGACCATAACGGGTCCTGAATGCTGTCTTTGGAATATCACATTCCCTTACTCTTAACTGGTTATAGCCAAATTTGAGGTCTATCTTAGAAAAATAGGTCCCCTCTCGAATTTGGTAAAAAAGATCATCAATCCTTAAGAGAGGATATTTGTTCTTAATGGTAACCTTGTTCAACTAATGGTAATCTATACACATCCTAAGGGAACCATCCTTCTTCCCCACAAATAAGACCAGAGCGTCCCAATGTGAGACACTTGGTCGAATAAAGCCCTTACCCAAGAGATATTTCAACTGTTCTTTAATCTCTTTCAACTCTGTTGGTGCCATTCAATATGATGGAATAGATATAGGACGAGTATCTGGAAGAATGTGTTTACCGAAGTCTATCTTTCTCTCAGGAGGGACTCTGGGAAGATCATTTGGAAAGACTTCTGGAAACTATTTTACTACATAAACTAACTGAATATGAGGTATCTCAATACTAGAGTCATTAACTCGGACTAATTGATACACGGACCCCTTGGAAACTAACTCTAGCCTTAAGTTACGAAATAAAACAACACTTAGGCACTGCTGAACTACTTTTCCACTCTAATACTGGCTCATTTGGAAACTAAAACTTGACAACTGGAGCTCTACAATCAACTGAGGCATAAAAGGCATGAAGCCAATCCATACCAAGAATGACATCAAAATAGACTATGTCTAATTTGACTAAATCAACCATGGTGTCCTTGTGATTGATGGAAACGGCACAATCACAATATACTTGCTTTGCTATAATAGACTCCCTAACAGGTGTAGAAACACAAAAGGGTTCACAAAGTTTCTCAGGCATAACATCAAAATTATTGCAATATAATGAGTTACAAAAGATAAACTTGTTCTTGGGTCTAGCAAAGCATAAACATGAAGAGTAAAGACTTTGATCATACCAGTGACAACAACTATAGAATTCTCTTACTCTTGACAACTAGTGATCTCATAAAGGTAGTTTGGTCCTCTGCCAGTACTGAAAGTAGCTCCTCTAGGTGCGGCCCTGTTTGGTAGAGCAATTGGTGAAGAATGGGCTCTATTGCCTTGATTTCCATTACCTTGGTGATTCTTAGGACACTCTTTCATGAACTGACCTTGTTGTTCACACTTGAAACAACATGTAGAGCCATCAAGACATTTATCTAGGTGGGTTCTACAACACTTAGCACATGCAGGAGCCCAGTTACCTACTTATGCAACACTACGTTGAGATTGAACAGGTCTAGCCCTGAAGTGTTGTGAATTCTAACTATTGTACTCACCATTATTTTTGGGTGCAAGTGCACTAGCAGATGATGGAGCAGGTCCCTTTTGCTTTTGTTGGAAAGAAGATCGATTTGCATTATTTATTTCCTACTTGAACTCACTCCCTGATGTCTTAGCCTTCTTATTTCTGAACTCCTCCCTATCCTTCAGCTTCTCTTCCTCAACCTGCTGCACATAAACCATCAACCTTTCTATATCCATGTCACCTAATAGCATTGCAGCTTTACCTTCCTTACTCGACAGACGAGACAGCCTAGCAATAAACAAACTCATCCTACTCCTCATATTCACAACCATCTCCAGAGCATAAAGGGATAGTTGGGTGAACTTCAACCCATACTAATGAACACTTAGTGAATCTTTCTTAACAGTGGTAAACTCTCATACCTCGACCACTCTCAGTTCTCGGGGACAGAAACACCCCAAGAAGGCCTCCTTAAAACAAGCCCAACTCACAGGTGGTGCTCCCTCAGCTCTACCCTCCTTCCACTGGTCAAACCGATTCCTAGCAACATTCTTCAGTTTATATTCAGCTAGTTCTACTTGCTCAGCATTGGCAACGTTCATAACCTCAAATACCTTCTTCAGTTCCTCAACAAAACTCTCTGGATCCTCAGTAGTTCTTGAACTAGTGAAACTAGGAGGATTCATCCTCAATAAATCTCGAATCCTCGAAGTATCAGTCAATTCCTATCTAGCTTCTCTTTGTTGCCTATATTGATTGGTCACAACTTGGCTCAACATTCAGATAGCCTCACGGAACTCAGCATTGGTGACCTCTCATTGGGGTTGCACTTCTAGTGCATTTGGTACCCCTTGTTCCTCAACGTTCCTCCTAGCATGATGACCTCGAACAACTCTTCATATAGGCATTATCTGAAAGACACGCGCAAGTACGAGTTAGAAGAAACTTTTTAAAGATCATACTCTAACGCATGAAAGGAGCGTGAAAGATGTGAGAAAATTTCCTAAGTGTTGCAACCTCCTAATTATAGAGGTGGCATGCTTCACAGCAATAACTAGAACTCTACAGACATGACTTCATAGACTCCCTAGGGCTCTTGAACTTTGTGCTCTAATACCAAGTTTTTCATACCCGATCCTACACCCTGGGCAGGACTGGCACTCGAGAATCATTACTGGCCTCAATCGAACCCTTGGCCTGACTTACTTACTCAGTGGAAGACTCTTAGCATTATTACAATGATCAAAGGCATTTCTAGTCAACTGCTTAATAAAATAACTTAGAATGTTTAAAGGTCAAGCATTCAACTTGGCCAAAATGACAACTCAAGTCTTAACATATGAAATAATACTGTTAAGAAAACTGAACTACTAACTGTCCATGAAGCCTCTAAAATAGGGAGAGATGTTGAGAAAAGGCCGCAGATCATCCTAATAACTAAAGTACTAAAGTAAATGATAAAAGGAGCCCTCCAGAAAGAAAATAGGCTCACCGACTGACCCTGATGTGCTCACTTTGATCAATGAGGCACTGGATGCTAATCCTGGTTACTTATGTGGCATCATAAAATGATGCAAGCCAAATGGCATCCATACATTAAATATATGAGTATGCGAGGGGAATACTAAATATAACATAAGCTTGAAAGGAATCTGAACGAAACACTTACCTTGGCTTTACTCAACTCGTGAATAACTTAACTCAATATGAAGCAACAATACACATGCAATATATGAAAAGCTTTTAGAACAGTAGAAAACATATCAGTTTGTTAAATAAGTACAATAACAACTCAGCTTACTCATATAATAAAGTAATATAATTTCTGTGGGAGATTCTCTAACCGACAGCCACCACTATGAGCCTAAGTAGTGAAACAGCGTCTTGCCCATGCTACCAAAACTATCCTATACCTTGTCGTCATATAAGACATCTTAACTATGTGGATCCATTAGTCTATGCTAAAAAGCACTTAAGGAATCATCTAAAAAGTATGATCCTTTACTACCCGTGATGGCTACATGGTTTATGAAGACTAGAGTTATTATGAAATTGCGTCCCTATATTAGTGCTCAATACTACTCCCAAAATATACTTAGCTCATATGTCTTTTTTTTTAAAAAAAAAGATCTTTCTTTTGTTTGAGATAATTACTCAAAACTGAGCTTAAAAGCTCTCTTGGAATCGATGTTCCCTTTCTTGCTCAAATATGAAAATATTTCTAACTCTTGGGAATACTTAGTTCCCGTATATTCTTTGAAGAAATGAACTTTTACTCTTACTCTTTACTCAACTTGGAGCATAAGTCTTAAAACAAGGTTAAAATGATTGTGCAGGACTTTTAAAAATTTTATGAACTTCTCTTGACTTGATTCTCAACTTCTAGACTTGACTCTTAACTTTCCTTGAATTGAATTAGGATTCAAGGTTCATGATCTCATGTTTATATATGATTTACTGATGATTATATGTACCTTAGAGTGTTGGAATCCACTAGAAAACATAGGTACGTTGCTAGGGAACTAGTACGGAAAGATGGGGAAGAATGGGAAGAACCGCCGTCGTGGCGCTCTGAGAGGCATGGTGTACCATCCATTGAAATTCATAGGCTGGGGTGGGGCACTCTGGCTGGCGCGGTTCCCTAGATCCCAAAATTCAAAGGCCTCTTAGTGGAGCTCTGAGAGGGGCGGCGCCCCAGTCCCCATCCTAGGTGCACTCCAAATTTTTTCCTTTGGTTTTCATCTCTAAACCCCTTATTTCAGTTTGGTTCTTTCTCCAAACACATAGAATCAACTATACCCTCAATATATACAAGATTAAACTCAAAATCACACCCAAAAACATGAATCAGACACAAGAAAACTTCAATAACACAAACCCACAAGAATTCAAACGTATTTCATCAAGAAGTCATAGGATTGACTTTCTAATCAAATATACTTTGCTGAATTGAATCATGATTGGCGTGTGGGTGAACTAACCCAATGCTATCTGATCTCACACACCTCGTAGGATTAAATCCTTGGCGAAATCCACAACCAAATTGTACGATCTTGACTAATCTTGACTTTTCTTCTCCTCTTTTCTCTTTTCTCCACACCCTAGCGTGAACTTCAACTTTTCCAAACTGATCTAATTTTGATTAGACACCTCTTAATCTCCTAAAAAGGAATTAAAATAATTGGGAAAGGAAAAGACTAAAATATCCTTCCAAAATCCGGTTTAGACTTTCCTTATTTGAACAGCCTAACTTCAAATGGTCATATCTTACTCATACGAATATGGAATCGCGCAAACTCAGCGAAGTTGGAAATATTATTCTAAGATCTTTCGTGCGATATCTGGAAACACACCTAACTCATCTTGCGCTAGATGTTATGTTCGTTTGAAGCTGACCAAAACTCAACTTAACATACTCAACACATTTTCCAGATTTTATATTCTTTCCAAAAATGATTATTTCCAATTTTTTACTTTTTTCTAGTTCTTTCAATTAGAGAGATGTTACATTAACTATCATATGAATCACTCTTATGTTTTTGTTATTTATATTTCATGCTTGATCACTACTGAAATAAACATCTTGTCTGAATTGAACATGGGAGAGGAACAAGAGGATAAAACATGGGGCATGAGGAGCATGACTTTCTCTTAAGAATTAGAGTTAATTTGTATTTAGGATAGAAATATACCTAGAGACCGTGCTTGTTCATTAGACAGAAAGAAAATGTAATGCTCGGTAATTGGTCCAACCTATCCCCGATCAACAATGTAGTTAGGCCGCCATTTATCATAGGCGATTAGAGGTTGGGAGACCATAATAATCTATTTAACCTTGTGATCATTGATTTGATAGTTCATGTACATCCATTTAACAATATAATATGCATGAATCGTAAAGTTAGTTGCAGTCCTAGACTTTATCATTGTCCTTTAGAAATCGAATCACTTTCATTTATCTTTTAATTAAATTTTAGATTATGAAAATCAATCACTTTTTTAATCTTGATAACACTTTTGTTTAATTAAAAGTATTGGATAAACCTAAGTATTCTAATTGTGAGTCCCTGTGGGTACGATACCCAGCTCTTAATAAGAGCTACTTTAATAGTTGAACGACTATGTGCACATGCGTGTGGGATTGGACGCAATAAGTTTTTGGCACCGCTGCCAGGGACTTCAGAATTAGAAAGTATTTGATTTGTCTAAATCTTTGAAGTTAGAAAGAAAGTGTTAACAACTTGATCATAGCTATTCATTTTATAGGTTGTGTTGAACTCTCAAACTGGAAGATGATTAAAACTTGGTGGAGCCTCTAGCTGAACTGGATAGATTCGTTCATTATCGGAGAAGGCAAAGACAACTCACATACCCAGTCCCTCTTGTTGCTAGTGAACCAATAACTCCTATAGCAAGAGTTGAGTGAGAAGAACCTGTAGTAATGGTTGAGATAAAAGTAAGAGACGTGGCAATCCAACATACCACCAGTGTGACTTCATGCATTCAAAAACTTGAACCTGGTGGAAGATTTGAATTGAAGCAGAGTATGGTGCAAATATTACCCATAAATAGATAGTTCAACGGTTTATTGCACGAGGATCCACAAGTTGATATCCAAAATTTCCTCAAATCAATTACACTTACACTCCAATTGGAGTGAATGAAGATTACGTGAGGCTCACTTTATTTCCCTTTTCTCTGCTAGGGGAAGCAAAAGGATGGCTAAATTCTAAGTCCGCTAATTCAGTAACCTCATGGGACGATCTTGCACAGAAGTTCCTTATTAGGTTTTTCCCATCTAGAAAAAATATCTAGCTAAGGAGTGACATACTGAGCTTCTGACAGAAAAGAGGAGAGAACTTTTACCAGGCTTGGGACAAGTTTAAATTGATGTTGTTGAGTTGTCCACATAATCATCAGACTAAGGAGGTGTTGGTCCATACCTTCATTAAAGGATTGGAACCTAACACAAAATTTTTACTTGATTCAGCTGCAGGTGGACAGGATTTGCAGAAATCGTATGTTGAGTTGTTCACCCTGTTGAACAGGATTTCATAAGGTAACCATGAGTGGAATGTAGGAGGAGCTAAATCGGTAGTACATAAGACGGCTAGAATGTTGGAGGTAAATGAACTGACAACATTAACTGCACAAATTACTGCAATGCAGAACATGATGAATACTCACTTTAGAAACCTATCGCTGGGACAACAACCAACTCTGGTAAATGCAGTACAACAACCACCCACTTGGTGTAAAATTTGTGGAGGAGGAGACTACAATGCAGAGGAAGCAAACCCCGATTCTGTAAATTTTATAGGTAATGCACAATGTAGAGGCGGTCATTAGAATTATGGGAATTCCTACAATCCCAGTTGGCAAAATCATTAGAATTTTTCCTAGGGAGGAAATCAGAATCAGGCCCGAGGCAATAATCAATTAGACCCCAGGGAAATGCACATATGTATCAACAACAAGCCCAATAGGAGCAACCCAATAATCAGCAAAGTAACATAAGCATGGAGGAGATGTTGAAGAAGATCATGGTTGATCAAGCTCAGTTAGAGGCAAATATAAGAAATAACCAGTTAGCTTCCCAAAACCTGGAGAAACAATTTGGGCAATTTTCTAGTGCCCAAAGCTCACGACCTCAAAGAGGTTTGTCGGGAAACACTGATCCAAATCCCAGGCAAGTGAATGCGGTAGGTACACACAGCGGCTTACAGTTAGAGGAATTGGCTCCTATGAAATGAAATGTTGAGTCTGCTAGCAAGGAGAGTGAACCCAAGGATAGTGAGATTGTTGCACAAGAAGAAAAAGTGCAACCAATAATGAAACCACCTCCACTATTTCCTTAGAAGTTTAAGAAACAGAAGGAGGATGAATGTGTTGGTAAGTTTCTCTCTCTTTTAAAGAAAGTTCACATTAATTTTCCATTGGTAGATGTTTTACAAGGTATACCTAGGTATGCAAAGTATGTGAAGGAGATCGTGGCAAATAAGAAGAGGCTGACTGAATATCAAAAGGTAGCACTTACTAAAGAATATAGCTCCTGAATCCAAAATAAGTTGCCCACCAAACTGAAAGATCTAGAAATTTTATGGTTCAAATAACTACAAGGCACAACATCCATGCGCGAGGATTGTGTGATCTTGGAGCAAGTATAAACTTGATGCCAACATCATTGTACAAAAACTTGGGGTTAGGTAGTCCTAAACCCACCACCATTATCTTGCAGTTGGCAGATTAATCAGTTGCAAGACCAGAGGGTGTTGTGGTGGATGTCTCGGTACAGTGAGATCTTTAATTTTGTTGGTATATTTTGTGGTGCAGAACATTGAGCTAGATCCATAGGTTCCATTCATCTAAGGAAGACCTTTCTTGGCTATAGGGAGTGCTATTATAGATGTAGCAGTAGGTCAACTGACTATATGGGCACATGACAAACTGGAAGTGTTTGATGTCGACAAGGCGTTGAAACTCCCAGCATTGTATGAAGAGTTGTATGCTATAACGGTGATAGATATTGAAGTAGAAGCTCGGTATATTTCATTCAAAGACCTATTGGAGTGTGTACTAGTGGGAGATGATATCATGGGGATGCTGAAGCTCAGGAAATGGTAGAGTTTTTTGATGTGATGAGTATAAGCATATCAAAAGATCACTCAGAGCCGTTGAATAGAGTGTTGGGTCCTCCACCCAAGCCTTCCATCGAAGAAGCACCCAAGCTGGAGCTAAAAACATTGCCAGCTTACCTTAGGTATGCATTTTTGGGTGATGATAAGATCTTACCTACTATTTTGTCTGTAGACTTATCTAAATTATAGGTGGAAGCTTCATTGAGTATTCTGAGGAAGAGAAAAGTATCTCTAGGTTGGAAATTGTGGGACATTCACGGGATAAGCCTCGCATTGTGTATGCACAAGATTTACATGGAGGAAGGTCATAAACATAGTGCACAACACCAAAGGAGACTCAATCTAGTAATGAAGTATGTGGTAAGGAAAGAGATGGTTAAGTTGTTAAATGCGGGGATAATATAACCCATATATGATAGGAAATGGGTGAGTTCGGTATAGCATGTGCCCAAGAAGGTCAATATGACAGTGATAACCAATGAAAAGAATGAACTAATCCCTACAAGGATAGTAATTTGGTGTCGTATTTGCATGGACTACAGGAAGTTGAATGATGCCATTATGAAGGACCATTATTTGGTGCTATTAATTAATTAGGTGTTGGACAGACTAGCAGGGCAAGAATATTACTGCTTCTTGGATGGCTACTCAGGTTATAATCAGATAGTCATTGCACCAGAGGATCAGGAGAAGACTACCTTCACTTGTTTGTATGGCACCTATGCGTTGAAACGTATGTCGTTCAGATTATGTAATGCACCGACAACATTCCAAAGATGCATGATAGAAATCTTTCATGATATGGTGGAGGATTTTGTTGAGGTGTTCATAGACGACTTCTCGATGTTTGGTGAGTCTTTTGATCTTTGTTTAACTAATCTTAATAGGTCCTTACAAGGTGTGAAGTGGCAAATCTGGTGTTGAACTCGGAAGCCACTTTTTAGTTCAAGAAGGGATTGTGCTTGGGCACAAAATCTCAAGAAATGGGCTGGAAGTTGATAAAGCCAAGGTGGAGGTCATTGAGAATTTTCCACCACCTATCACTGTGAAGGGAGTTAGATGTTTTCTGGGATACACAGGGTTCTATAGAAGATTCATGAAGGACTTTTGTAAGATTACTAGACCCATCTGAAGCTTATTGGAAAAGTAGGTGACATTTGTATTTTATGAAAGTTGTTTGTAGGCGTTTGAGCTATTGAAGAAGAAGTTGATAAAAGCCTCTGTTCTGATTGCTCCTAACTGGGAGCTACCTTTCGAGCTCATGTGTGATGCAGTGATATAGCGGTTGGTGTAGTGCTAGGCCAGCATAAGGAGAAGATGTTTCACTCCATCCATTATGTTATAAAGACACTTGATGCAGCCTAATCTAACTACACTGTCACAAAGAAGGAGATGCTAGCGCTAGTATTTTCTTTTGATAAGTTCAGGTCGTACTTGGTGGGTACCAAGGTTGTTTTCTAAATTGACTATGCTCCGATCAGGTATTTATTCAATGAGAAAGATGTGAAGTCGATGCTAATTAGATGGATATTGCTCTTGCAAGAGTTTGATCTGTAAATTAAAGATAGGAAAGGGACTGAAAGCCAGATATCTAATCATTTGTCTAGATTAAAGGACTAATCTCATGTGAGGAATGAAGAACATATTCGTGAAGAGTTCCCCGATGAGCAATTGCTGGTGTTCGACCTTGTACAAGTACCTAGGTATACTAATATTATGAACTATTTGGTGATCGGTTTATTTTCACCTGGGGCCTTAACACATTAGAAGCAAAAGTTGAACTTATTCAAAAAGGGACCTAATCAGATAGTGCAGATGTGTATAGTTGAACATGAGGCATTTCAAGTGTTGGAGAGTTGTAACTCTTCGCCATATGGTGGACATCACAGAGGCGAGTGAACGACGCATAAGGTATTGCAATCTAGATTCTTTTTGGCCTACTTTATTTAAAGAAGCTGCAATTTTTGTGAAGGGTTGTGATCAGTTTCAACAGATAGGCACTATTTCTAAAAGACATGAGATGCCGCTGAAAAACATCCTCAAAGTTGAGATCTTTGATGTATGGGGGATAGAATTCATGGGATCATTTCCATCTTTTAATGGAAATCAGTACATCCTAGTGGCAGTGGACTATGTGTCCAAGTGGGTGGAAGCAATTGCTCTACCTACTAATGATGAGAAGGTGATAGTGAAGTTCATCAGGAAGCACATCTTCACCAGGTTTGGAACTCCAAGGGCAATGATAAGTAATGGAGAGACGTACTTCATCAGCAATTCAATGCAAAATCTGCTGGACAAATATGGAGTGAGACACAATGTAGCCACAACTTATCATCTTCAGACTAGCAGGAAGGTGGAAGTGTCCAATAGGGAAGTAAAGCAATTTTTTTGCAAAAAAGGGTGAATACACAACGGAAAGATTGGGCTGAAAAGTTAGATGATTTTTTGTGGGCATACAGGACTGCATACAAGACACTGATAGGAGCTTCTCCTTATCGAATGGTGTTTGGAAAAGTGTCTCACCTTTCAGCGGAATAGGAGCATAAAGCATATTGCTATCAAGAAGTTAAATTTAGACCCTGATTTAGCTGGCAAGAAAAGAATAACACACTACATGCTCTAGAGGAATTCAGGCTTCACGCCTACGAAAATTCCAAGCTATATAAAGAGAAGACTAAGAGGTGGAACGACAAGCATATTATGTCACACACCTTTATGCCTGGTCAATTGGTGTTATTGTTCAATTCAAGACTGAAGTTGTTCCCCAAAAATCTTTGGTCTAAGTGGAGTGGGATGTTTGAAGTGGTAAGGATGACTCAACATGGAGCTGTGGAGCTAAGAAACAAGGATAAGAGCTTTATTTTTCTTGTAAATGGGCAACGAGTGAAACAATACTTTGGGAATGATGTTGATCATGAACAAGAATTTCTCACCTTGAATGAAGAATGAGTCATGAGTTGGTCATGTAGCGACGTTAAATCAGGTGCTACACTGGAGGCAACCTGTGACTTGGTTCCTTTGTAATAGTTAGTATTTTTATTCTTTTGTTTCGTTATTTCTATTCATAGGAATTAGTATAAAAATATGATATATTAAGAAAATACAAAAATGAGTCGTGCCACGACCAAAACTAAGGCGCTAGATGGGAGGCAACCCATCGTGTTTACATTATTTAGTGTTGTGCTTAAAATGTGAAGGAAACAAGATTTGACACCTATAGCATGTCGCAGAGATGTGGGAGAATTTCGCCTCGCTAGGAATAAATTTTCCAAGGCGAGGCAGAACACTTCGTAACATGCATGCTTCGCGGAGTGTGTCCAAATTTTTGGTTCAACGAGAATTGTTTTTTTCGTCAAAAATAAGAAAGCTTCGTAATGGAGCCGCGTCGTGGAGGGGTACTAAAAATTTGATTTTGTGGGGAATTAAATTATTCAAACGAGGCAGAAGACTCCATGACAAAGCCGTGTCGTGAAGCAGGTGAGCTCGTTTCTATTTTTATTAAAACAGACAGGTTTTACCCATTTTCTTTCAGAACCCCCAATCCAAATCCCTTCTTCACCCCGATTTCTACACCAAATTTCCCATTGTTCTCCCAAAATAGCGATTATTCTTCCCTCCCCTTCTCGCCTTACAAATTTTGAGGTTCAATCGGTAATGCGAAGCTAATTCTGTCTCATTCTCTTCCAATCCTCATCGTTTTCAACATCAAAGGTACGCATTTTGCTATATTCTTGTGCGAAAGTAGGCATTTTGGCATGTATTGTTATGGGTTGGTGTATGATGTTCTTATGGGGGTTTGTGGGTGTGCGTGGTAGCGTTTGAATCTTTTATTTGCTAAATTTTAATGGCTATTCTCAAATTCTTAATTATAAATTTCCTTTGTGTGATATTTTGACGGTTTTAGGGTAAAGTGTGGTTGTTTGAACATGTTAGGTTGAAAATTTTGGGGTTGTGGTTTATTGAGATTATTTATTTCATGAATTTTGAGCATTTTAGTGTGAAATCTTGAGTAACACAAAAAGAGTCTTGCTATGTGGAATTTTGCACGTGTTAGGTCTAAATCCTAGTATTGAGGTTGAGTGTGCGTGACTGACATTGTGGTGCCTAAATGGGATATATGAATGTAGTCAATATATAGGTATGCTGTCGTTTTTGGTGAAGTGTCTTATTCTTTGGTAAGTCTGAGTACCAAGGTTGAAAGACTAAATGAAATAAGTATGGGGTGGTGTTTGCGCATCACCCATGTTTATCCTTGTTTTGTGATTGGTTTGGGTTGGCTTGTATTATGTTTTCAGGCAATCATGTTATGCCCTAGCGACCTGAAAAGGAAGTAGCAATCTCAAGCCAAAGAAAGCATGTTTGGAGTGGGAGAAATATGCCTCCCCACACTTGCAGTACCTAGGGAGCAAACTAGGAGGTTTGGGTTGCGAGTCGTGGTCAAGGAAGGTAAACTATGGTGGAAGAAGCACACAGAGGTAAGGTATTTCTCAGATGTGTGAATTGACAGAGATAGTCTGGCACGGGAGTTTCCCAAAAACATGAGAAGTATCCAAGAACTTTATATGGGGTTCATCTTTGACCAGCCAACCGAGTGTAACTTACATATGATTCAGGAATTCTATGCCAACTGGGCAATGGAGTCTAGATCTCATTTTGTGATGGTGCAGGGAGTGGATGTGACTCCCACTGAGTTGAATATTGGTGATGTTTTACAATCACTTACGAGGAAGGCTCTCATAAAGGGCGCAGGTATGGATTTGGAGGTATCATTACTAGACTTTGTCCTGCTGCAGGTGTACCGGAGGAGAGCTTGGACTATATGGCACCACTGTTCCCAGCGCCGGTAGATATAATAAAGACAAAAGGGAACGAAAATGAGATCGTCCCAACACTCACTATCGCCAAGCGCCATAGACATGATGAGTTGATTATGGCCTGGATGTATCGGCTGGAGATGTTGCGCCACCAAAATGGTTGTCGGGCGTCGACTGATGTGCAATTGGGGGAATTAGATAGGGTGAAAATGTTTGGTTTGGTGGTAAAGAAAGAAAAGTGGTAGAAAAATGATGCCTCTTAAGCTCCTAAATTTGTGATTGGCCTTGGTCGTTTGGACATTGTGCACTTCGACTAAGGTTAAAATCCTAAGTTGAAGATGGCTAACTCGGATAATACCTTAATAATGACCCTAGTCCTTACAAGGGCAACGTGCACCTTAACTCTTGAGAAATCCATAACTTGCGGGTGACTGTTGTTAAGTGTGAAAAGAAAAAGAGAGAAAAAGGGGTGTGTAGACAATAAGGGCTGAAGGAAAAGAGAGTGCAAGGTTTTAAGTACAATTGAGAAAATATCTAGCAAGGGGGACCCAAAGGAAAGAAAAATTTGTGAATGTAGCAAGAAAATCAAAACATGTTCATTAGGGAGGATGAGTCACTAATTTTACCCAAATGTATCTGCACTTACCTCAGGCTTACATTATAACCCGTTAAAGTCCTATTTGATTCTTTGCAAAGCAGGCTTAATTAGTTGATATGTACATAATGGGCAAACTTATGGTTCTCAATGCATGCATATGTGATGTCCTTTTTGAGTGAGAGTACTTTGTGTTGCTAAAAGTCCTTAAATTATATTCAATCTGTTGAGTTAAGTGTGCATCCTTTTCCTTTGAGTGAGGGGCACTTGTTGTATGAATGATAGGTGACATTTAATGGTGCACATGAAGTTGCATGTGCTGGTTCCAAAAAGTTGTCAAGTCGGTACTCGAGTTGTATGATGTTTGAAAGTGGGAAAGGCCTATTGTAAGTGAGAACATGCTTGTTTGAATTGATTAAAGAACCTTGCAAGAAAGTAGCAGATGCACAAAAACCATAGTAGGAAGTCTAGGTCTAGGACTAGTTAGTAAGTTGTTCGAGGACAAATAAACCTCTAAGTGTGGGGTAGTGATCTTAGGTGTATTTATATGCCTAGGAACCAAATAACACCCGCATTTAGGCCGCGGAATCACTTTATATTAATTGATAGTCATGTTAAGTTTTTTGAATGCATTTATACTAACCAACATGATTAGTTGTGTAGGTGATCTTAAATAAAGGAATGAGCACTAAAATAGGCATTGGGGAACCATGAAATAATCCAAGTTAGAAAGATGCAAGAAAGAAGCAGGGAAAATAAAAGATCAAGGAAGATTCGTATCCTCTCTACGTTGCAGAGATAGATTTTACTCTTGGTCGTGAATTAGAAGTGGAAATAGGACGATCCGTAATGGAACCGCGTCGTAGAGAAGGGAAGAGTGTTAAGAACTGAAATTCTGAAGGAACTCCACCTCGCGCCCCAAAAGTGCCAGATTTTGTAGTTTCAAATTTAATATAAATAGACTCATATTTTAGTGTATTATTTTATTCTTTTTTTGGGTTTTAAAGAATGGAGATTTTGGGTGCTTTCTCATATGTTCCTAGGGTTCAATTCTAAACTCTTTTACTTTCGATCTCTTTATGTTATTTACACATTGCATAATTGAGATTTAGGATATGAGTAGCTAGTCTCCCTAGTTGTAGGGATGTGGCTACTGGAATGATTGTAATTGAAGTGTTATGGACTGACTTTTAACTATCATATGAATCACTCTTATATAGCTTGTTATTCGTATTTTATGCTTGACCACCACTAAAATAAACATCTTGTCTGAATTGAACTCGAGAGAGGAATAAGAAGATAGAACATGAGGCATGAGGAGCATGATTTTCTCTTAAGAATTAGAGTTAATTTGTATCTAGGATAGGGATATACCTAGAGAGTACTTGGTCATTAGACAGGAAGAAAAGCATAATTCTCGATAATTGGTTCAGCCTATCCCCGCTCAATGATGTAGTTAGGCTGCCATTTATCATAGGCAATTAGAGGTTGGGAGACCATAATCATACATTTAACCCTGTGATCATTGATTCGATAGTTAATGAACATCCTTTTAACAAGATAGTATGAATGAATCCTAAAGTGAGCTGTAGCCCTGGACTTTACCCAATCATTGTTCAAATCCTTTAGAAATTGAATCACTTTCCTTTAGATTTTAATTAAATGTTAGATTATAAAAATCAATCACACTTTTAATCTTGATAACACTTATGTTTAATTGAAAGTATTGGATAAATCGAAGTATTCTAATTGTGAGTCTCCGTGGGTACGATACCCGGCTCTTAATAAGATCTACTTTAAAACTTGAACGACCACGTGCACTTGCATGTGCAATTGGACACAACGCTTCTAATGTCTTTGTGGCAGAGTCAGGTGGTACAAAATATTCAGCCTTTGGACACAAGAAGATTTAGGAAAGAAATGTAAAAGACAAAGAGACTGCAGAAGGACCCTCTAAGAAGGAAAAAAGGCAAATTCCAAAAAAGGAAAAAGGTTTTTCAAGAAGAGAGACAAGAACAAAATGAAGTGCTACAATTACCAAGTGTTAAGGCATTTAGCTCGTGAATGTACTGAGCCGAAAAGGTAGCATTTCTAAACTTATTTCTAAGTGCTACATATGTTTCTAGTACTTCTTTATTAATTGAATCTTATCCTATATGGATTGTAGACTCAGGATCCACAGACCACGTGAGTCGAGACATAAATGTGTTTGTGGAGTTTCATGAAGTTTCACCTAAATAAAGGAGGATCTATGTAGGAAATAGTGTTAAGTTGGAAGTCAAAGGTATAGGCACTTGCAAAGTGGACTTACGTGGTGGTCGTTCCTTGATGTTTGATGATGTCTTGTATGCTCCCAGAGATTTGATGAAACTTAGTATTTGTGTCCGTTCTTTTAGATATTGGTTTTGATTTGTTTTTTAGTCGTGATAATGTTAGAATAACTTTAAATAATTTTTTATATTTTTTTGTACTTTGTTATGACTGTTTTATCGTTTTAGATTGTAATCCTTCGACTTATGACTATTATGTTGACCATCGTGTAATGACATGTTATTCAAATAACAATGATATTAATGTTATTATATGGCATGCAATATTAGGTCACATAGGGCAAGATTGAATGAATATGTTGGCAAAATAAGGATATTTAGGTTCTTAAACAAAAATAGATATTTCAACTTGTGAAAATTGTCATGCTGGAAAGATTACGCATAAACCATTGGGGAAGGCTAAATGAGCTGAGTTCCCACTTCTATTAATTTATTCTGATATTTGTGGTCTAATGAATATGAGGGCCAGGTCTGGTGCTACATACATCATTACCTATGTTGATGACTTCACGTACTTTGATTATGTCTATTTGATTTCTCACAAATCCGAAGCACTCGAGTGCTTTAAAAGATATATGAATGAAGTTGAAAATCAATTAGATAAAAGCATAAAGGCTTTAAGAACTTACCGAGGACATAAATATTAGTCGATTTTTTTTTGAAGAATTATATATTGAAAAGGGTATTATCAGACAGTTAACTATGTACTCCTTATACACCACAACAAAATGGTGTAGCTGAAAGAAGGAATAGAACATTATTGGACATAACAAGATCAATGATGGTGCAGGCAAATTTGTCTATCCCTTTCTGGGGAGATGCATTATTGACTGTGACTTACATATTAAACAAAATGCCTTTTTAATCAGTGTTTCCACTCCTTTTGAACTTTGGACTGGTCATAAAACAAACCTGAATGATCTACGACCATAGGGTTGTGCATCATATAATAAAGATTTTTTTGGTGAGTTTGGTAAATTAAGTCCAAAAGGAAAGAAATGTATCTTTATAAGGTACTCTGAATGCTCCAAAGGGTATGCGTTCATCGATGAATTGGAAGATGGAAGTATTACTAAAATTGTATCACGAGATGTCAGATTTTTAAAAAATGATTTTCCCAAAAAGGATGAAATAGATGAAATTGAGCCTCTCTACTAAATGTTGAATTCAAAAGATCAGGTAATGTTGTCAAACATACTTGATAACTCAAAGGATCAAGAGATGATTCCTTTTCCAAGTGAGAGTTATGAATTCCAAAATCCTATAGAGGAATCTGAACTTCAAATACGTAAGAGTACAAGAAAAGTTGTACCTAAATGATCTTATGGGATTGAGGATTATGTTTTCTTGGTATCTCCTACAGAATTTGAAGAACCTAATTATGTAATAGAGGCCTTATCAAGCCCTAAGAGGGATGATTGGTAAAAGAGATGAAAGAAGAGTTAGAGTCCATGAAAACCAACAAAGGTTGGGATCTAGTTGTCCTTCCTAACGAATGTAAAGCTTTTGGGAATAAATGGATTCTCAAAGTTAAATGAAAATCAGATGGTCAATAGAAAGACACAAAACACAATAGGTGGCAAAAGGTTTTACTCAAGAAGTGAAAATAGACTATGATGAAACTTTTTCACCAATTGTAAAGTTTACCACCATACGATTACCTTTAGCTATTGTTGTGCGTTTAGATCTAGAACTAGACCAAATGGATATGAAGACCACTTTTCTCAATGGAGAATTCAATGAGTAAATCTACATGAAACAACCACTAGGTTTTGTTTTAAAGGCTAAGAAAAGAAAGTTTTTAAATTGAAGAGATACAATTTATGGCCTAAAGCAATCCTCAAGGCAGTGCTACCTGAGATTTCATAAGGAGGTGATGTCATTTGCTTCCACCATGATCGATGAAGACCACTACATCTATGTCAAAAAGTCCAATAGAATTTTTTTAATTCTTTCTCTTTAGGTAAATGATATTTTATTAGTTGGAAATAATTTGAAGTATGTGAAAATTGTCAAGTCATGGCATTCAAAGTCATTTGAAATGAAAGATATGGGTGAAACGGACTATATATTGGGTGTTAAGATCCAAAGAGATCGTTCCAAGTAATTTTTGAGCTTGTCTCAAGAAACTTATATAAAGAAAATATTGGAACGTTTTCAAATGAATAGTTGCAAATTCATGGATACTCCTGTGGCAAGGGTGAAACTTTAAGCCTTGAAATGTGTCCAAAGATTGTAAAAAGAAAAGGAAGACATGTCTCGAGTTACTTATTCTAGCGCTTTTAAGAGTTTGGTGTATACTATGATGTGTACTCGCCCAGATATTTATTATGTCGTGAGTCTGGTTAGCAGGTACCAATCTAATCTTGGAAGAGATCATTGAAAAGCATTAAAGAGAATATTATAATACCTAAAAGGAACAGCAGATCAAACATTGTGTTATAATGGATCTGATTCATTCATAAGAGGTTATACAGATGTTGATTGGGTTGGTGACCGGAATGAGAGAAAATAAACATCTGGTTATGCTTTCTTACCTAAGTGGTGGTGATAATTCATTGAAAAGTAAGAAGCAAACTTGCACAACTCTTTAAACCATGAAATCTGAATTCGTGGCTTGTGTATCTTAGAGTACAAAAAGTTGTTTGGTTAAAGATATTCGTTGTACATTTGAGTATTGCAAAGAAATGAAAGGGTCCCATGATTCTATATTGTGAAATTCAAGTAGCTATCGCATACATGAAGAATCCTGAGTATCACATCAAGACCAAACATATTGACACCAAGTATAACTTTATGAGAGACATAGTGGTCGGTGGATAAATAACTTTGCAATACATTCCTACACGTAAAATATTAGATGACCCTTTTAGACTTGTTTGAAAAACATGTTAAGGCTCTAGGGTTGTGTATGATTTGATGATATTTAAGTATTCTAATATAACTTGATTGTTAGAATATTTGCTTCTATATAACACTATTGGATTAATATTCAAATATAATATGCATGTGATATTTTGTAAGAAATAAAGTGTGCAGACAAGTCACAAGATTGTCTCTCTCACACAAGCAATCACCTCTTACATCGAGGAACGTGAAGAGATGTGTTTCACCACCATATTATGACTTTTTTATTAGCTAGACAAAAGTTTCTCTAAAGAAATGAGTTTAAGGATCACTGAAGAGAAAAACTAGGGTAAAACATCTGGAGGTGTTTAGACTAAGGCTTGTACAATGTTGGATAATCCAAAGAATGACACATATACACGATTATAAGGTGATAACTTCATAGAATGTGTTTTCATACCACGTGTGTCGAGAGATCAATGAGTCAATAAAAGGAATGGTTCCCTACTTTCTCATTGTGTGAGACCCCAAAAAATTAAAATGGCTTTTCAATGAAATACCCTTTGACCTTTTACTATTTGTTGATGTTTCGATCAATGTTTTCACTTTAGCATACTACTAATAGCCATGAGTATTTTGGTAATACACTGCATATCTAGGGAAGCAATTGATATGGAGCATATAGATTCGAGTAGAAAGGGAAGATGATTAAGACAAATAATTTAACTTGTATACATAAGCCGGCTATTACACTTGAGTGTAGTTGTGTATATAAAGTCAAACATGAACTCGAGCTCACCTCTTTAAGAGGTTGATGGACTGAATAAGTAACTAATGAAGTAGTGAATGAAGTCTAGAGTATTGTGAGTAATAGTGTCCTTAAAAGTGTATTGAATTCTTTCCATATGTGATTGGATTCCTATGTAGGACTTGTAAAACCTTCAAGGTAATATCTTCATTCTCACATGTCACACAAACTATTTATCGTATGAATTGTGTGTCGGTTTGATGTTGTGTTGGCTTGGGTCTTGTCCACCATGTGCAAAGTAGGAGATGTCAGTTTTAGGTAGTAGGTCGCCCATGTTGACCGACCCGATTCTGCCCGACCCAATCCGTTTTTGTCCTATCCAATTTAATTAATTAATTAAATAGATAATTCTTTTTTAAAGGATAAGAGAGAACAATTACTCTGTAACTGTTTAGCCTCCCTTTAAAATGCTTCTAGTGGGAGTAACATTTTTCAAATGTACGAATGGAAAAAGAAAGAGGGTAGAATGTGAGAAAGGAAAAAACAGTAAAGAAACATAGAGGAAAGTTTTTACACAAATCAATCTACATACTAAGGATATTCTTAGTTTGTGAAAAAGAACAATCTTGGTTTTCTTGTGATTCAAAGAGAGATCTGGAGCAATTTCTTTCAACAGAAAAATCAACAACAAATATTTATGCTGCATGTTATAAGATACACATCTTGTTGTTGCTTTGCTATCAATATTCCATTAGAAATATCAGAGGATTTGGATAATTGTGTGAGAAAAGAGATGCCATCTTCCCATACCTCGTGTACACAAATATAACATCCACCCCAAGGTTGTCAGGTGGCGTATGTAAAAAGAAATTGGCTTAGATCAAAGAGAAACAGGTCGTTGAGACATAATATATATTAAGTACGTAAAAAAGTAGGTTCTCTCTAATAGTTTAAGAAAAATCATGTATACAGTTGAAAGAACTACCTATTTCCACTATATAATTGCAGATTTACTCAACAATTTGATCTGGCAAAGATGCACCAAGTATTTTGTGATGCAACAAAGTTTGTGTGTTCTCTTCAAGGCGTGATTATACTATTTGGGTGCTAATTGTACACAAGACAGAAAGAACCTTGTCACCAGATAACATCAATGCATCAACATATTGTCGTACCGCTTCAGAAACATCCACAACCTATCACATAAAAGAACTTGTAATTATTGAAGACTAGAATACCTTATTTAGGAAATTGCAATTGGGAGTCCAAAGAGTCATTTTTATTTTATGAATAGAGCAAGATAGATAGTCTAAACGACCTAGTAATTTACTAACTTGACTTTTTGAAAAAGTATGAAACAGGTTGCCTAACATGTTCCAACAAAGTAGTAAGAATAGTAAGTAAAAATACTGTATTTTTTGTAGAAAAACTCTGGCTCAAAAGGTGTAAAAACAAAGATTTGTACATGATTTAACTACAACTTCACCGAATCACTGAGCCTCCACGGAAAATAGATTACAAACTTTGCAACCTAGACAACTAACTCCAATTCCTTAACTTCAAGTTATGGATTTATATTATAACTCTTGCAATCCTAGGAACTAACTCAAAAATCCTAACCATCAAGTTATTGATTCAGATTACAACTCTAGTCATCCTAGGAATTAACTCTAAATCATAAACTTCAACACAAACCTCTCAAGGTATGTGTTCCTAACTCTTTGAGTTATCACAACCTAAAGACAATACTCGTAATTCAGTTTGTAGCTCACAAAACTAATATTACATCAAGACTCAATCACAAAGAAAAACTCTAAACACATAAACTCTATAAAAAAAAAAAAAAGACAGGTTCTTTAATGTATTTCTTCTATATGTTCCTTCATTTCGCTAGTAGCACTTGCGAAGTCAATTTTTCAATTGATCTTTTTCCTCTTTAAGTGCACAAGTATTATGGATGACTTCAATTCTATTTAAGCACAATTTTTAATAGATTTATTGTTCACTTTAAACTCCTCATTAACTTGAAAACTCTTGACATAGAGTTCTACTTCAAGTGAGACTCTTTCTTCTTTACAAACTCCTTGATTCATTAGACTCCTTCAAATTAAATTCATTGATTCTCTTGTATTATAGTCGAGCTCCAACTCTTCAATTCAGTTGTAACCTGAAGAGTTCTACTTCAAGTGACACTCCTTAAATTAAAACTCCTTGCCTCTTCAGACTCCTTCTTCAAATTAAACACATTGATTCTTTCTCTTCAATTCATCCAATGTTTATTTCCTTAGGGTTTTTTCACAAAATTATCATTATTCATTCCTTAATTTCTACACTATTATCTTTATTTATTTTAAAATCTTTCACGAGTTCCACTGCTCGTGAAAGTGTACCTTTGGACCATGTTGATTGACCTTTTTCACTTTCTTTGTCAAACATCAAAACTTTATAAATTCCAATGAATTCCCCCTTTTTGATGATGACAAATCTCTTGTATTTGTGCATTCAAACAACTTTTCTTGTAGACATTGAAGCATGAAATACTACAATGAAATAGGTTAGTCAATGAGTTATAAAACACTACACAACTCTTATCTCCCCCATATTGGCATCAATCTTATAATATACTAGCTAGAGTGATTAGTTAAACATTCATAGCCATTGGGCTATCACAAAGGCAATTAGATAACAACTTCATCCAACATAATAATGTTTTATTGAGAGCAACAACATGAGTCATTAAAGCAATATATAACCTTTATATTACTTAAACTACCAGATAATGTTCTATATAAGATTGAAGTCATATTAAATGAAGCAAAAACAATTGAACACTAATCAAAAACAACTACTAGATAGCAGTAGAATAAAGTCACAGGAACCAAGATTGGAAAGTGAAGAGAAGGATGGAACATGTGACAATAATTTTATCAACCGACAAATAATTTCAGCATTTTCTGCACTTTCTCTATCAAGATCAGTCAATAGTGCTTAAATTCTAGTCTATATGATTTTTTTCGTAAGCTGCATGAGGAGACACTACTTCAAATATCTTATCACTGAAGACATTACTTGAATATTATCATTAGAGTATCAATTTTCCTTAATAAAACACATATATCAACATGGTTCATATATTCAAGAACTTTTTTTTCTTTTTCTTTGTCAGCGAAGTCCATGCCGGAATTGGAATTGAGTATTCGTCAAAGATCACAAGGGAAATCATGTCCCTTTTTTTCTTTCATGCTAGCTCTAAGACCTTCTTTAATAGTGGCATCCTCGTAACTATTATGATTCCTACAAGGGAGTTCAATATGGAATAAAAGGAAGATATGTTTCAAGAGTTGGTTCTTTCTCATGAACTAAAAATGAGGAACTAGATTTCCCTCGTCAAACTAGAATTAGATATGTTCCAGGTTAAGAGCAATTTGAAGAGGGAAACATCACAAACATCAGTTAATATACTTTGGGGAATATCTAAATTTTAACTTGCAAATAAAAAATCAAGAAGGCTAAGTGAGAGAGAACAACTTGGAAGAATGAGACTCTTGAGCTTTGATAATTATTTTATTTTGTATTAGAACAATTAATACATGGATCATGAGTGCTAAACTATTTCACTTTAGAAAATATTAACCTCTATCAATATAGAAGATACCTAATAAGAGAAATTATGTGATCACCATTTCTTGCTTGCACTATTTCTCTACACAATCTAATACAAAGTTATGTTAAAACAAGTCAAGGATCTGGAATTGGGACACACGAGTATATGTGTAAGATTGAATTGAATAAAATTTTAGTTGATAAAATTTAGGAGGAAAATTATTCAAAGCAATCATTGAGGGGAGTTCATGCAATCCTAGTCATCCCCTAGTCTAAACTATTGTTTCAAAAATGCTCCCTACTTAGTGTCAAAATCTATCAAGTGTTGTTTGATTCATAGAAATTAAGAACAAAGTGATCCAGCAACCACAAACTTTTATAGATGAATCAGTTTCAAGATTCATTGCTCCCCCTATCAATTTGTCCTTAGTGTTTTCAACATTTGGATCAAGTGGTACAACATATTTCAATTCACTAACATTTGTTTCACTTTCATCCTCACTCTTTTTTTTTTCTTTCTTTTTTTTAAAAAAATAATAATCTCACTTGCTTTCCTCTTACACATGCGCTACATCTCTTTTTTTCTCTAAATGACACATTCCCCTTTTTTATGAAGTGAGCAAAAGGAACTTTTGTTTGTCTTTATTCATATCCCTAAAGAAAGAAATGTCTATGAATTAATATCGCTTGCTTCCTTTCATATTCACCTGGAAAACAACTTAAGGGTTAGTCTTAGGAACCCTGACAAGCTTGGGTCCTTTCTTTTGATCAAAAGGGTTAATCAGATTTCTTCTCACCCATCTACGCAAGAGGTTAGTGGACCTGTTTCTGTCAACATGTATGAACCTCTTTCCATTTGAGAATTTAGTATTTCTTTTTATAAAACCATTAGTAACTGCACACTTAGTAGCAGGATGACCAATTTTACCAAAAATATAGCATAAATAGGTAGAGATTTTTCTTTATGGAATCCTATACTAAGCTTCTCATTGTGCCCCCGTACCACTAAATTTGTTAACAATTCTGGAGGAATTAGTCTATCTATTAGCTCTTTCAAGGTCCATTATCAATCTAGACACTTCTAAATTCAGTTTTCTTACCTTTTCTCTCTGACAAAACATCAATTATACGCTCCTTAAAATTTGATTCAATCTTTTTCTGATCTTCCCTCATGATCCTTTTCCTTTTTCAATAATGGACAACTTCAAAATTTCAGATTTCAAGTCCTGATTCAGTGAATCAAGTAAGTCAACCTTCTCCTTTAGGATGCTATTCTTTTTATTAGTTTCAGTTTGGCAGTTTTTAAGATTAATATAATCAAACTTTACACTTGCAAGTGAACTCAATAATTGATCCTTATAAGAGGTTAGCTCTTGAAATTCATCAATTAGAGCATTCATCAAGAAAATGAGTTTTATTTTCAAGAAAAAGTGCAATTTTTCTTTTAAGACAAGGATACTTACCTCAGAGTTTATTTCTTTTTCTTCTTCCAATTCTAAATCTACTATAGCCATGAAAGCAGTCTCATCTACCTTTTCATCATCAGTATCTTTTGATCTTGATCCCCATGAAACCATCATGTCATATTTTCCTTATCATTTTTATTGGTCATCTTGTGGTTGTGAAAACTAGCCTGGAAATTGTCGTTGGACCATTTTTTCTATATATTTCTTCATGTGAGTTCATGAGAGTATCCCAAATTTGTTTTTCCAGTTGTGCAACTAAATATTTGGTGGTACTTATCTAGTCCAATGCCACAAATAACAATAATCTTTGTGGAATTCTTTCCAAGAATGTTGAAGTCAGCCTCCTCGTATTCACTCTTTTCCTTTTTTACATCATTGTTTTTAGCATCCTTCTTGTGTGGTCCATCAATGACTATTCCAAAGTTCATAATCTTCACCCTGAATGAAAACTTCCATCTATTCTTTCCATCATGACTAATACTGGCCATTGAATAGTGGAGGCCTGTTGATATCTTGTCATTCACTATAATCAAATATAGGTGCAGAATTCATCCTGATCTTTTCTTAAGTGGTTAAAACTTTAACAAGAAAATTTTCTTTGATACCAATTGATAGTCTGTACGATCTAGCAATTTACTAACTTAACTTTTCAAATAAGTGTGAAATAGGTTGCCTAACGTGTTCCAACAAAGTAGTAAGAATAGTAATTGAAAACTCCATATTTTATGTGGAAAACACCCGACTCAAAAGGTGTAAAGAACCATGAGTTGTACACCTACAGGATTTAACTTCAACTTCACTAAATCGAGCCTCCACAGAAAAAAGATAACAAACTTTGCAACGGATGGAACTAACTCTAATTCCTTACTTCAAGTTATGGATTTAGATTACAACTCTTGCAATCCTAGAAACTAACTCTAATTACTAACCTTCAAGTTATGAATTCAGATTACAACTCTTGTAATTCTGGGAACTAGCCCAAAATCCTAAACTTCAACACAAACCTCAAAAGGTATGTGATCCCAACTCTTCCAGTTATCACAACCTGAATACAACACTCATAATTCAGTTTATAACTCATTGAACTAAGATAGCATCAAGACTCCATCACAAATAAAAACCTCTAACATATAAACTCTGTAAAAGGATCAGGCTTTTCGATGTGTTCCTTCTATCTGTTCCTTCCGTTCATTGGTAGCACTTGCGAAGTCCACGTTTTTGCTCTTTTTGCTCGGTAAGTGCACAAATATTATGGACGACGTCAACTTTATTTAAGAAAAATTCTTCATAGAGTTATAGTTCAGTTTAAAATCCTTGTTGACTTGAACTCTCTTGACTTAGATTCTACTTTAAGTGAGACTCCTTCTTCAATTCAAACTCCTTGCTTCTTTAGACTCCTTCAAATCAAATTCATTGATTCTTTTGCGTTTCAATCGAGCTCCAACTCTTCAATTCTGGAGTAACTTAAAGAGTTCTACTTCAAGTGAAACTCCTTCTTCAATTAAAACCTATTGCCTTTATAGACTCCTTCAAATCTAACTAACTAATTCTTCTCTACAATTCATCCGTTGATTATTTCCTTGGGTTTTATGATGAAATTAGCATTATTAAGTTCTTGATTTCTAAACTCTTATATTTATTTATTTAAAACCTTCCCCAAATCCCACTGCTCATAATAGTGTGGCTTTGGGCCATTTTGACTAACGTAGTTTATCTTTCTTTGTCAATCATCAAAACTGCATAAATCCCAACAAAGACCACTCCAAGTTCCACTAGAAGTAGGATAATTTTCCTTCTTATATATAATGAAAATATGTAGTTAGTGTAATAACAACTATTATTATTGAGATGAATCAAGTTAAGATAACATATAATATGAGTAAGGAGGTGGAGCATGAGGAGAGGAAAAAAAAATACATTGCCTTTGCATATTTTGTTAAAGAAGAAACATTTAATATGCATGTTGTGTTTGCAAATAAAAAAAGGATCTAGAATGACCATGTGCGGGGATTCTTATATTTGTTGCGTTAATTTTGGTTATAATAGCTGCTAGTTTAATCGATGTATTCATCACTATGTATAAGAAGGAGGTCGTCTCTTATATTGTGTTGCCTCTATTTTACTTCTTGTGCTTGCGACCTTTGCCTATTGTTGCCTCGCTACACGGCATCTCTGTAAATTTCTACGCTTATTTAACGCAACCTAATACTTTTTCTAGTAAACAAGAGTTGCCGCACTGAATGACTCATTTTTTTCCATAATATAATATTGTTTAGTTAAATATGATCGTGATGAAGATGAATTTCTATTTTCCAATTTAATTTTAGTTTCCTTTTCTATATAATAACAAATATGCGAAATGGTTTTGCCATTGTATAAGTTTGTAAATTGGACCCTTCTACTTCATGTTTTGTCAACTGGATCCTTAAACTTAATGAAACTCAATATTTTAAGCATGTCTAACGGTTGACCAAGCTAATGTGGCAACTTAATTATTTCCTTGGAACAAATGCTTGATTTCACACATAGAAGGAACATGAACAACGAAAAGAATATTTCAAAAAAAACAATAAAAAGACCAAAAATAAAAAGTCGAAAATACTTTTTTTTCACTTTTTTCATCTTTTCCCACCCCACCCACCTATTTTCTTATTCTCTTTCTACTTTCCCGATACATTCTTCCCCATCCAATTCCCATTTCTATCTCTTTCTCCCCTTCCTTGGCCCTCTCCAATTTCTTTTTTTGTCTTTCCTTTTTTTCATATTTTCTTTCTCTCATTTAAGAAATGAAATTGTGTTGTTGTAGTGGATCTGTCTTTTCTTTCAATATTTTTGGTCAATTTACAATTCAGAAAGCGACAAAGATTCAACAGTCTCGAAGGATGAAAAGTAATTGTTGGATGTCTTTGTGAAATTAAGTTAAATGTGTTATGAAAAATTGTATATAAATATTAGGGTATATTGAGGTATTTTAATAGTTATTCAATGGCATCAATGGGAAAAGGGATTTACGATGGTTCAGGTGGTAGATATAAACATTGTTCAAGTATTGTATTGTTGATTAAAACTATCGAGTACATGCTCCATATATAGGAGTGAATTGTAGAATCTTAGGCTTGCTACACTTAGATTTCTACTAAAATACAAATATACAATTTACAAGAGTAGTACTTGACTACCACTACTACAATTATATCTTATCCTAGTCGATTTCAGCTAACACAAGACATATCCACCTAGTCAACTTCCGCAGCCCAAACTAGTGTGACGTTTCACTCTATAAAAGTTAACAATTGTACACATTAATTGTACTGTGTTGTTTAACTTGTTCCATATCTTCAACTTTCCTTATCTTCAACACTTTCCCTCAAGCTACTGAGTGGAGTATAGTTAATCCTAGCTTGCTTCAAAACCTAGTAAAGGCTTGCTTTTTCAATGAATTGGTACGAATGTTAGTTAGCTGATCCTTGGACCTCACAAATTTAGTAAGTAGTTGACCTCTAGCCACTTTTTCTTGAAAAATATGATAGTACATTTCTACATGTTTGGTTCTAGGATGCATAAGTGGATTGACCATCATGTAAAAAGCAATCAAATTATCTTAATACAATGTAGGAACTGACTTGTGGTATAACCCAAGATCATGAAGTAGAGATGTGATCCATGTCATCTTTGCTGCAATAGAGGCTAGTTCTCTATAGTTATCTTTAGCACTTGACCTTGCTACTGTGGTCTATTTATTGGAAGTTCATGAAATACAATTTGAACCTAGGTATATGTTATAACATGTAGTTGATCTTCTAGTGGTTGTGCATCCTCCCACTCCCAAGTTGAATATCCATACAACCTACAAGGTAATTGAGAAATAATTTTGACTCCAAAATGTAGGGTACCTTTGATGTACAAGAGAATCCTTTTTACTCCTTGAAGGTGTTCAATATTAGGACTTTGCATGAATTAATATTGTGTAACGTCCCTTCCGAAATACATAAACCAAGAACTTACGAGGTTTTTACGCATGTATTGTCCTCACGCTAGCAATATGATATACAACAAATATTATCAATTTCTGAGTACCCAACCAAGTGGTTTAAGCTTTATACAACGATTCAAAACAAGTAGTAAAATTAATATATTACATGACTTGGGTTTACACACCCCAAATGAACCGAAAAAGTAGCCATACTTATATTACAAACCATTGTGACATGATCCGATTAGTCCTCAAAATTTCATGCAAATATACAACACATAGGTCATGTATAAGTCCCAAAGTTTATACAAAATATAGATGCCTATATGCAAATGTGATCTTCTTTAAAGTTCTCAAAATTTCCATCTCTAATGGCCAGCTTCATGCCTCCTCTCGATCAGCCCCTACCATAGAAACAAGTATCGCTAAGCATATAGCTTAGTGGTGTAAAAACTATAGGTTCGGAGTCCTCAAAATTCTCCAAGCTACTTTTTTCAAGTCAATGAATAGTATACTTGAAACATAATAAATAAATCAAGAAACAATATAACGAGTATCAAGTTCGATTTCAAAGATACAAATATCAAGAACACTCATAGCACCATTTTCCAAGAGATTCAATAACAAGGACCGCCCCATATATACCTTATGTCGTCACACCCGGCACAAGCAAGAATCAAGAAGGGCCAACGCCCTGTATCAAGAAGGGTCACAGCCCAATAATCAAGAGAACCAAGAACCATATTAAAAATGGCTTTCTAGTTCGTACTTAACATGGACAACTTTCATTCTTAAGACGAACTACAAATCCAGAATCAAGATGTCAAATGATACGAATCAAGAGGCATGCCACCAGTGGCAAAGTCACAACCACAAGAAGGACAAGGTCCCAACAAGAGTGCCAAGTGATCAAACAATTCATACCAGTGGGCGAGTTACACAAACGTCATACCAACACGACAATGCAAGTGACAAGAGGTAACCAAGGTATTGAGATCAACCTTCAAATATACAGCAGTTAAAAGAGTGCAAGTACAAGTTTATACACAAACCTCAATACTTTAGTGTAGCAACAAATCCAACAAAACTGGGCAGGCTCAAACCATAGACCAACCAACGTATCAAGGTCCCCAACTTGTTCACAAGTATATACAACCTTAAAAATACAATTAACTAACTTTTTTAATTTCTAATATCTCAAAAATGTCGAAACAAAACAGGATTATAATAACAAGTAAGTTCAGCCTGCACAGATACAACTATGCTCCCAAAATAGTGATTCTGGCCAGTCTAGTACCCCATGTTGCAACTTAGATTTGAAAAGGAAAACGAAAAAACTAGACTTTATAACCTCCATAAAAGATGTAGATACATCTCTTAGGATTGCAACGCAATAAGAATCACCCAAAAATACACTTTGTACAAAAATAAATCATCGATACTCTAACAGTTGTTCATACAGGATTTCTGAATCCTAAATCTTGATAGAACATGTCCTGTGATGCGTCTCATATTTCGAATCCATAACAACTAAATTAGACTTTATAACCTTCATGAAAGATGTAGATACCTCTCTTAATATTGTAACACAACAAGAATCATCAAAAAATACAGTTTGTACAAAATGATATAATTGATACACTAACAGTTGTTCATACAGGATTTCTGAATCCAAAATCTGGACAGAACTTGTCCTGTGTTGCGTCCAATATTTCGAATCCATAAAATCTAAATTAGACTTCCACATAAGCATAAGAGTTGTAGGTATGTGAATTATCTTTCCAAAATGTATTTATTCACCCAACAATGAGTTCTAGAGGACGAGATATTCTAAAATTAATACACACTACTCAGCTACAGAACAGATTTCGACTACTTACCAAAAACCAGTGTGTGTCTCGAATTCCAGCCAAAAGAACCAAGTTTTTCTCTTGTGATTTTGATGAAAAATTGGTTAATTAAGGTTCTAAGGTATTTAGGCTTTGAAGGAACCGAAATTCACTATAGAAGTGTCAATATATAGCCACACAAGTGATGTTTATCACTTGGACAGCTGGCCTTCAAAGGTACTGCCCAAATAGTTTTTGTGCTGCCCAAAAATGCATATGTACATATCTATATGTATATGCCTCACCACCATTTAGTTATACATAATTAGAATAGAATATTATGTAAATACCCCAATGTAATCCCTTAAATTACGATTACAATTTATGCTAAGCAAGTTTGCAAATATCACAAAATTTCAAGTTCCCAAAATGTGAATAAAACATATTGTAGAAATTAAGCAATGGTAAATCAACCTACATTTAGGGGCGTTACATATTGAGTCTTGTGAGCATCAAATACTGAAGACGCCCTACTATAATTCTGTAGAGAGAGGCATCTACAAGACTTCCCACAACTTCATATAAACCATGCATTTGAGCAAAATGAGCAGTTACAGCATCTGCCAATGTCATATTTGGCTTGTACAATAATTAACAACATACTTACTCTAACTCAAGTGAATTCCTCCTGCAAAATACTTTACTGCACTCACAGAAAGAAGTGTAAATGACCAAGATCTTTCATAGCAAATTCCTTTCCAAGTTGTAGAACAAAATCTGACAGATGTGATGCATTACTTCATGTTACAATAATGTCATCCACATATAACAAGAGGAATATGGTACCTTTTTGAGTAGGAGATGCATGTTAAACCTATCAAACTAGCAGTCTCTGTGCTTAACCTGATCAACGAGGTGCTGGATGCTAATCTTGGTTACCTGTGTCTGCATCATAAGATGATGCAGGTCAACTGACATCAGTACATTGAATGTACGAGTATGCGAGTTGGAATGCCATACATAACATAGGCTTGAAAAAAAATCTGAAAGGAATACTTACCTTGGCTTTACTCAACTCATGAATAACTCAACTCAAAATGTACTATAAAACAACAATAATGGTGCAATTTATACAAAGCATTTAGAACAGTAAATAACAACACAACTTGTTAAAGATATGCAATAATAAACTCAATTTTATTCATATAGCAAAGTAATATATTTTCTGAGGGAGTTTCTCTAACCGACAACCACTACTATGAGCCGAAGTGGTGATATAAAGTCTTGCCCACACTGCCAGAACTGTCCTATACTTTGCCGTCATATGGAACGCCTTAACTAAGTAGATCCACTAGTCTATAATAAAAAGCACTTAAGGAATCATCTAAAAAGTATGATCCGTTACTACCCATGATAGCTACATGATTTATGGAGACTTGAGTTAATATAAACTCGCATCCCATATCGGTGCTCAATACTACTCCCAAAATATACTTGGGTCATATGTTTTTAAAACAAAACTTCTTTCTTTGGTTTCAAATAATTACTCAAAACTTAGCTTAAAAGCTCTCTTGGAAATCGGTGTTTCCCTTTCTTGTTCAAATGTGAAAACACTATTAAACTCTTGGGAATAATTAGTTCCCTTATAAATTTTTGAGAAATGAACTCAATTCTTTACTCTTTGCTTAACTTGAAACTTAAATCTTAAACCAAAGTTAAAACTTTTGTGAAAGACTTCTTGAAAGACTAAGAACTTCCTAGACTTGGCTCTTAACTTTCTTTGAATTTGAAATTATGGATTCAAGGTTATGATTCACTCTTTTGGATGATTTCTAGGTGTTTAGAAGTCATTTAGAGTAGTTAGAATCAATGGAAAGTGTTTGTACACTTTAGAAGGACTTAAATAGGCTAAACATTGAAAAACTAGTAGAAAACGATGATCCAGGTGCGTCCCTGGCGCACATCGCCAGCCCCAACTTTCTTGAACTCATTTTGGGCGCAATGCAGGTGAGCCGCGCTAGCCCCTTCCCAGGCAAACCCAATGATCTTTTCGACTCATTTTCTGACCTTAATTCGACCATTTTTGATTCCTTTTCTCAAATTCACTCTAGAATCAAATACCCAAGGCATATACACAAAAACTAACTCAAACAACTCAAGGAATCAACACTTTAATATCGAGAAACTCCTTAATCTCAATTCATGTTCAAGAAAGAAAGTAATTCAAGAACAACTACCAAGAACATTCAAATTCCAATCTTTTTAGAACGAATTCACACCGAATCAAACATGCTTGGCATGTGGGTGAACAAATCCAACGTTATGAAAGTCTGACATACCTTGTAGGATCAAATCCTTGATGAAACCCGCAATCAATTCCTTACGAAGACGATGAAACCTTGATCTTTCTTCTCCATTCTTCTCCTTTCTCTTTTCACCAAGCCCTAGCGTGAACATCAACTTTTCTAAATTGACTAAAATCTGATTTTACCCTAATTAATCTCCTAAAAATGATTTAAAATAATAGGTCATGGAAAAGACCAAAACGCCCTTTAAAATCTGGATTGGACATTTCCTTATTTGAATAGCCCAAATTTCGATGGGCATATCTCACTCATACTAACTCGAAATTACGCAAACTAGGCGGCGTTGGAAAGATTATTCCAAGGTATTTCGTACGATATCTAGAAATACACTTAAATCATCCTGAGCTAGGAGTAATGGTATTTTAAAGTTGACCAAAAACTCACATTAACATACTTAACCAATTTCCAGATTTTTTTTATATTCTTTCCAACAATGGTTATTTCCAATTCTTAACTTCTTCCTAGTTATTTCAAATTGGCGAGATGTTACAAAATCTCTAATAGAAACATCAAACAATATAAAGGGAATATAAAATTTATCAGGCAAGAGTAGAAATACCTAAACAAATAGCAAAATAAGAATGATCTAACCTGGGTATAGTCGAGGACTACTTAGACGAAGTCATAACTATCAAACTCCCTAAGAGTACGGATTGGAGGAATTAGGTTTCCTCAAAACTCATTGCCCAAAAGGGTCTGATTTTGCCGGAACGGTTGCTTCGCAGATGCAAGAAACAACACATACACAGAGCTTCAGAGAGAGAAATATATATATATATATATATATATATATAGAGAGAGAGAGAGAGAGAGAGAGATGTAAAGGGCAATCTACGCCGCCTGACTCCATATACAAGTAGAAGAATAGGAGTAGAAGGAGAAAGAAAGAATGAGAGAGAGAAATAAAGAGGAGACGGATCCCCTACTAAGAAGAAATCACTTTATTACCTTACTTTTCTAATTTCAATGATTTCATATCTCTAGTGTATGTATATTTGTTTATTATTAAGTTATTAATAAAGAATTATCATTCTTATAAGTATACATATATATATTGAGCGGTTGAATCTAGATGATATTGTGGTATTTATTACAACTAGGGGTGTACACAAGTTGATTTGGGTCGGTTATTAGTCAAAATTAAAATCAAACCAACTTAATCGATTTTAAAATTATCAAAATAAAAAAAAACTATACATTTATCAAGTTTGTTGTTATCAATTTTGATATGGTTTGATTGAGTTATTCAGTTATTAACCATACACAAAAATTTTTTTTAAAAAACAATTCATTCAAAAAGTGATAAAACGACAACAATCCATCCAAAATGAAAAATATTTAGTATAGCTGACATTAAATAACTTGAGATCACTAAATTTACTAATAATAAAGCTTTAAAATTCAGTATTTTTGCCTAGAAGGAAGAGACGGTGACATTTTTGGTCCCACAAAAAACTGTCATATATACTCATATACATGAAACTAATAAGATAATTGTTTTTACCTTTGGCATCTTTTTCTTAAGTAAATTACCAAATAAATCTTGATGAAAGCATATATAAGATCTTTAAAATTGTTTATAAAATAATATATTTTATTTTTATTATAATAAACTATAAGTATACAATTTTTCGGTTCGGTTTGGCTATTTCTTCATTTTTTTTTCAAACAAAACCATAATCAAATCAAATACTATCGGGTTTTAAGAATCTAAAACCAAACAAAAATAAAATTTGTTTATTTGTCAGTTTTTCAGTTTGGATAATTTTTTAGCCAAGCCGTGAACACCCCTAATTATAATTATTTAATTATTTTTCAAGTTATGAAGAATAATATTCTTTGAAGAGATAACTATATATTTAATTGATCCGATAAGAATATTTACATCTAACAGTGACATTTAATTGAATGCACATTGACGTATGTGTATATAAAATATTTAGGAGTAGAGTTTTAGTGGAGAAAAAAATGGTCATTCTACGTTAATGGGTAGTTTAATATTTCAACTTTTAACTCTAAGAGTTTCTCCTTTTTGGTACTCTATGATATGATGTATCAAAATATTTTAAATAAAACTCTTAACATATTTTAAAAGTTTTTCATCGTTTTATGTATTTTAGTTTGTTGGCTTGTTATTGTTTCATAAATGTTATAATATGAATTCAATTTTTATTGAATGACTAATAAAAGTATCTTTAACATAGTCTTAAAAGCGAATAGGTATCATATTGAAATAAATAAAACAAATATTTGAATGCAATGAGTGCCTCACACAATTCGTATTTACAAAAAAAAAAAAAAAAAAAAAAAAACTTAATAGAAGTTTTTCCACATTGAAACCCTCTAATTGAATTCTTTTATCATGATAAAAAGTTTCAAAGTGATAACATTATTAATCTAATATATAAAGATAATAAGTGCCATTACCAAATAAACAATTAAAAAAGTATTTGAATGCAATGAATACTTCAAAATATTCGATACGACAAAAATATTTAGTGGGTACAATCTTTCTTCTCTTGAATAGCCAATAATTAAATATTTATATATATTAAATAGTTTCCAAGTAATAATGTAAAAATATATAAACGTAAACATTAGAAAAAAAAATATATAAAAGAGTATCTAAGCATGGATAAACAATTTTTAAAAAGAGAGTTTTTTAAAGATGAATATTTTTTTGGACCTAATTAGATATTTATGGTTATATTATAGGTATCTAGAAATCACAACTACTGTTTGAAATAATAGGTTAAGAAAATAAAAATATATCTCTTCTCTTTACTCTTGTCTTTGTTCTCTGCTCTTTCCCCTCTCTCTCTCCCTCTATCGCTTGCCTATCTCCTCTACCTCTATGCCACCCCCCCTCCCCACTCTCTTCCTCTTTTGCTCTTATTATTTTGTATTTTCACATCTCTCACCCTCTTTGTATTTTGTAGTCATATCTTTCTCTAGTCTTTGTAGTTTGTATCCCCCCCCCCCCCCCTCCCTCTATTTACACTTTGTATTTTTTTCTCTTTGTCTTTGTATTTTGTTCTATGTTATGTATTTCTACCTTTTTCTCATTATTTTTAAATATTTTTGAGGTATTATGTGATTGTATTAATTATATTGATATATGCTTTTAGGTTGAATCCTCTCTCTTCTTCCTCTCTCTATATGTTGTTAAGGTGTCAAGCAAGTCCATTTGTTGTATTTACATGCATTTAAGTAGTGTTCTCTCTCTCTCACACACTTCTCTATCTACATATATTTTAAAATTTTTGCGGTGTTAGATGACATTATCTGCTATATTCATATATAAATTTAGGTAGTATTCTATGCTTGCACCTCTCTCTCTCTCTCTCTCTCACTGATATAATTTGTATGCATTCTCCCTTATATCATTATATTCATTTTCTCTTGTATCACTTGTATAAAAAAATTCTTGTATCACGTGTATTCATCTGCGCTTGTACCACGTGCATTCATTTATTTTTGTGTCACTTATATTCATTCACTTTTATATTCACTTGATATTATATCACTTGTATATAGATATACATAGATACACATATGTAAATCCTTAAAGTTTCCAACTCGCCTTTGATAGATAAACGGATACAAAGATACATATATGTATTTACTCAAAGATACCCACTCATCTGACATATATACATTTATACATGTATAAACAATTATTTTCTCAAAGTTGTCCATTCAGATTTCTCAGAGAAAAAACAAGGAAAAGACATGTTCCTCACATGCACAATTTGTGTATCAAACCAGAGGTAACATGCTATCACGTGAAAGAAAGACGTATGGGAAGAAAGGTACAAGTATCAAAATAAAAGAAAGAGATTGAATAAAGTATACATAATAAATCCCCGAGACCTAGAATCCGTTGATATTCGGGCTTCTAATCAAAATAGGAGTACAATACAAAGTAAATACAAATATACAGACCATCTCTAAATATAAATAAAGACTATGTTAAAACAGAAACACTCAAGAACTGATCTGAAGAATAAAAATAGAGCGAACTTATGAAATTCCAACTATGTACTAATATACAGAAGATCTGAATTTATACAAGGAAATACATAATCACTTCCTATCTAGTAGCCAATTGCAAAGTGAATGTTAAAACTAAATAAGAACATATGCCACTAACTGCCATAAAAGGGGCCACTAACTTTAGAAAGTTAAGAAACCAAAGTTGACTAAGTCGATCTATAAAATAGGAAGCACTAAAGTGAAATATGTAACAAATAATAAGCTGGAAAAATATGCCAATTGTCTAACGCTCCTCCTTGGCATTTTTGTGACAAACAAAAATTCTTTCACTCAGATCTTCAAACCTTTCCTTTGGCAGTGACTTAGTGAAAATGTCAGCTAGTTGGTTCTCAAATGAACAATAAACAAGCAACACTTCATTAAATTGTTGAACTTCTCTAACAAAATGAAACTTGATCTTGATATGCTTAGTTTGACCATGAAACACTGTATTTCTTGAGATTGAAACTACTGAACTATTGTTACACATGGTCTTAGTAGCTTCTGTTTGTTCATAGCCCAAGTCCTTCAACATCTTCCTTAGACAGATAGCTTGATTCACAGCAGTACATCAACTATGTACTCAGCTTCTAATGTTCATTGTCATGCCCTGAGGCTACGCCAGGATGCGGACATGGGACCTAGGATCACGAGTGTCCCCAAGCTAGCCCTGCTGGCATATCTTAAGCATACTAAAGATAAACTGAATCAATAAATACTGTGCAGAAGCTAATTATAAGATAATCTAAAATGATGGGAAATACCAATATACTAAATCTGAATAGATGACAACTGAAAGTTTGAATACAACTGAAAAGTCAAATTCTAATACTAAAGCTGATTCTAACTATGTCTGAAAATAGCCTCTAACTGACTAGAAGTGGTGGGACATGCCCCAACTAAGTCTAGCAAAAACTATAACTAAAAGAAAAGGAATATAATCATGTCACCAGTCCTTAAAGAATGAGGATTCACCACTGATGCTGTTGAACTGAAGATAGGGAACCGAACTATGCGTGATTTGGAGGCTAAGAACCTAAACCTACATCACGAAAAGATGTAGCGCAGAGTATGCGTCAATACTTGAAAAGTATTGAGCATGCAGGATAATGTAAAGCTGAACAATAATCATACCTGAATCAAAGAATAAATATTGAGAAATGATAAGAGATAAACATGATACTATATTGAAATACTAAATATGAGCTAACTGAATGCAATGACCAAGTTTATAACATGCTGAGACTGAATACTGACTGTACTGATAACATGGTCAATGCAATAGAACTTGACTGAATTATAGGAGCTAGTAATAACTGACATAAAACCACATGAGGTAAATGTGGGGTCTGATGTATACGCCCTATTGAGAGGACCCAATATACCCTACCAGAGGTATAGAGGCATGATTGGCATTATTGCTAAAATGTTGCCCACAGAGGGGACTTACAACCTACGGGGCACGTAGTTCTGGGACTTGAAGGTGACTGACCCTAGTCCACTTGATATTAAGTTTCTCCTAATTGATTATGTATTTTAGCAATTTTTAACTGAAATGTTGTAATACTAGATAACGCAAAATACTGCCATGCTAACTGAAAATGCAACATTAATGTACTGATAATGAAACATTCATAACTTGAACATGTATAACTGAATAAACTGACCTAGCATGTGCAATTCCTGAACTAAAAGAACTACAATGCTAGGGTTCTGAATTTATGAAGGAATTTATACCAAACCATATAAAAATCATGATAATTCGATTAGTAACGTTAAGGTAACTAATTTGTAATAATCTGCTAAAATTCATCTAGGTCTAGAGAATATTAAGGGAATGAAGAATCTAACTAAATTCTCGGGACCCAATGGGCGAGAGGAACTCATTAGTGAAATCCCACATACCTGGTGATGAATTCCACAAAGAAATCTATCGATTTCGAGGCTAAAACTGATGAAAACCTATTGTGTTCTTGAACTAGAGCTTGGTCTACTCTTTCTCCTTTTTCGTTCTAATTTTTCTAAGTCTAAGGTGTATGATTTGCTTAGGGTAGATTCTAATTAATTTACTGGGCTAAAACTGACAAAAACTACATAGGTTAGGGGTTAAACGACGTAGTTTAGGGGTACAATGCATAAGGAAACCCTGACTTAAAAAGTCGACTAGATCATCAACGGAGCTGACTGATGGGCCATAAGTCGACTGATGGTCCGTCCTGTCAGTTATCATTTGGCTGTCATAGGACTGAAATCTAGGTTCTGAAATTGAAAGTTGATTGGCACATCGATGGAGCCGATTGACAAGCCGTGAGTCGACTGGCAGTCCATCCTGTCAGTCATTGTTTGGTTGTCAAAGGGCTAATATCTAAGGTCTGAAACTGAAAGCTGACTGGCCCATCGACGGAGCTGGCTGAGACTGTTGGTGGCCTCCGTTAGTGGCACCTGTAACTTTTGAAAATCTAGAATTTTTTTCTTCTTCGAATATGGGGTGTTACAATATTCCCCCTTGGGAACATTTGTCCTCAAATGAAGTCTAAACTAGTTGTGTATAGAGGGAAGGAGTTGTAATCCCTACTACTAAGTACTAGAAATTGATATCTAACTGAACTAAGTTTAAAGAATATGCAAATATGTTGAAAATGCAAGAACAACTGAAGGAACAAGGTACTAAGACTGAATCTGCGCATGAATGACTGAAAAACTGAAGAGGAACTATTTCCTCAAGTTGGAATGTAATCGAAAGGAAAGAGATGAGGATACTTGGCTTTCATGGCTACTTTTTCTTCCTAAGAAGCTCCCTCTACGGACTGATTCCTCCACAAAACCTTAATTGAAACGACTTCTTTTTTTCTCATCCTTCGAACTTGACGATCAAGGATTTCAACTAGTACTTATTCATAAGTGAGACTATCTTTCACGGCCACACTTTCTAAAGGTACAGTAGATGCTGGATCACCCACAAACTTCTTCAACTGCAAAATGTGAAAAGTCGGGTGCACTGCTACTAGTTTTGTTGGCATGTCTAACTCATAAGCCACTTTAGCAATCCTATTCAAGACCTTTTAAAGGCCTATATATCTAGGACCGATCTTACCTTTCTTGCCAAACCTTATTACCCCATTTCACAGGTAACACTTTCAGGAAAACCAGATCATCAACTTGGAAATCTAAATTCCTTCTCCTTACATCTGTATAGGACTTCTGGTGACTCTGGGCTGTCTTAAGTCTATCTCTAATGAGTTGCACTTTCTCGATAGCATCATGAACTGAATCTAGCCCTATCAAGGCAACTTCACCTACTTCAAACCAACCAACTGGAGATCTACATCTACGGCAATACAATGCCTCATAAGGGGACATCTGAATGTTGGAATGGTAGATATTATTATAGGCGAACTCTATAAGAGGAAGGTGATCATCCTAACTACCATTGAAGTCCATCACATTAGGTCTCAACATGTTTTTAATGTTTGAATGGTACATTCTGCCCGATCGTCCATCGCAGATGAAATGTTGTGCTGAGATTAACCTGAGTACCAAGACCTTTCTGAAATGACTTCCAGAAATAAGAGGTAAACTGAGGACCTCTATCTAAGATGATTGACAAAGAAACCCCATGTAACCTCACTATCTCAGTAATGTAAATCTTGGCATAGTCCTCCACCGAATCTGTAGTCTCAGCAGCAAAAAAGTTAGTAGACTTAGCAACTTTATCTACTATCACCCAAATGGAGTCATGCTATCAGAGAGTATGAGGTAAACTTGTAATGAAGTCCATGTTGATAACTTCCCACTTCCATGTAGGAATGTTAATTTCTTGAGTCATACCTCCTAGTTTTTGATGTTCTACCTTTACTTATTGACAATTGAGGCACTTAGCCACAAAATCTGCTATATCCCTTTTCATGTCATTCAACCAAAAGACTTTCTGTAGATCACGGTACATCTTAGTGGAGCTTGGGTGAATATAATATCTAGAATTTTGGGCTTCTGCAAGAATCTGCTGTCTCAACTCACCCACCTTAGGTACACATAATCGATCTTGATAGCGAAGCACACCATATCTCCCTTGGGAGAAAACCTCGACTCTCTGCTGATGGACTACGCCCTTTAGTTGAAGCAATATCATATCATTGTCTTGCCTTTCCTTAACCTATACTACCAATGAAGATATTGATCCATTCTAAACTATTACACCACCATCTGATATGCTTATAAGGTGAACTCCCATGCGAGCAAGCCTGTGAACATATTTTACTAGCTCTTTTCTTTCTTTCTCAACATGTGCTACACTACCCATATATAATATCCTACTACATTAGCCTTACCATGATGGTAATGAACACTCTTATCATAATCTTTGAAGAGCTTAAGCCATCTCCTTTGGCGAAGATTCAACTCTTTCAGGGTTAACACATATTGAAGGCTCTTATTGTTTGTGAACACATCTACATGGACACCATACAAGTAAAGTCTCGAAATCCTAAGGGCAAACACCACTGTTGCTAGCTCGAGGTAATAAGTTGGATAGTTCTTGTCAAGCACATTAAGCTATCTAGAAGCATAAGCTATAACCTTATCTCGCTGCATCAAAACACAACTTAGGCTGACTTTGGATGCATCACAATATATAACTTAACCGTCTGACCCTTCTGGTAGAGTCAAAACAGGAGCTGTAGTCAACCTAGCTTTTAGTTCTGCAAATCTTTTCTCACAATCATATGACCACTGAAACTTAACCTTTTTCTATGTCAACTTTGTCAATGGAGAGGGTATGGATGAAAATACTTCCGCGAACCTTTTGTAGTAACCAGCCAAACCCAAGAAACTTCTGATATCTGTAGGAGAGGTAGGTCTGGGGCCATTGTTTTAGAGCTTCTCTTTCCTGGGAATCCACTCGAATCCCTTTACTAGACACAATTTGTCTAAGAAAAGAAACGGATTGCAACCAAAACTCACAGTTGCTAAACTTAACGAATAATTGGTGCTCTTTGAGAGTTTGCAGGACAACCCTCAAATGATTTGCATTTCCTTCCTCATTCCTTGAGTAAATGAGGATATCATTAATAAACGCGATGACGAACAAGTCCAAATACTGCTTGAACACTATGTTCATCAAATCCATGAAAGCTGCAAGAGCATTGGTTAGTCCAAATGACATCACTACAAATTCATAATGACCATACCGAGTTTTGAAGGCTATTTTTGGAATGTCACTATCCCTTACTCTAAGTTGATGATAACCGGATCTGAGGTTTATCTTTGAGAAATGACTAGAACCCTAAAGGTGGTCAACCAAGTCATCAATCCTGGGGATAAAGCACTTATTCTTGATTGTGACTTTGTTCAACTGTCAATCGTCAATGCACATCCTGAGAGAACCATCTTTCTTTTTCACGAATAATACTGATGCACCCTACTGGGAAATACTAGGTATGATGAAGCCCTTATCTAGAAGGTCTTTTAAGTGTTCCTTAAATTCCTTAAGCTCAGCTGGAGCCATTCTATAAGGAGGACTAGAAATTGGTTGGGTATTTGAAAGGAGATCAATTCCTAATTCGATTTCCCTTACGGGAGGAACTCTAGGAAGATCTTCTAGAAATACTTCTAGGAACTCATTTACTACTGGAACTGACTCAAGAGTTGGGGTTTCAAAGCATTAATCCTTAACCCGAACTAGATGATAGAGATACCCCTTAGAAATTATCTTTCTGGTCTTAAGGTAAGAAATTAATCGACCCAAAGGCGCTAAGCTACTACCCTTTTATTCTAAGATATGTTTGTTTGGAAACTAAAAACGAAGGATCCTAGTTCTACAATCGACTAAGGCATAACATGAATGCTACCAATCCATGCCTCGAATGACATCAAAGTCTACCATTTCAAGCTCTACGAGATCTGCTGAGGTGACTTTTTGAGAGACTGTGATAGGACAATTTTTGTATACCTGTCTAGCTATAATTGGGTTATCAACTAGAGTAGTGAATAAAAAGGATTCTGAGAGAGTTTTTGGACTAACATCGAAGTTTACTACTATATAATGAGTTACAAAAGACAAAGTCGCCCATGTTGTCTTTCCACTGAGTGAACCATATGTGAGCCACATCATTATACTAGTAGAATGCCAATTCCACCCTATCACTACCAATCACTTGCATCACTCCAAAGATTTTCTTAACCTTATCAATAAAATTTTATGGGTCCTCACCAACACTAGACCCTAAAACTCAGGTGGATTCATCCTAACAAATCTAATACTCTAGCTGCCACTGATCCATAATTTCTATTAGTAAGAATTGGAACCTACTGATTGTTCTGGTTGGTGATACACTGAGCCAAAAGCTGAATCACATTTCAAAACTCTTCACTCGATACCTCATGGTCTGGGACTAGAGCAACTGTATTAGCATTGTGTCCATTAGCATTCCTTGTGTAAGCTCTACGAGGAGGCATGATTTTATTCATATAATGATTGATTAAAATGAGGAATTAGATCATACCTTACGTACAATAAGAGTACAAAGAAATAGAATTTTTTTTAAGACACTTCGTGGCCTCCTTCTCATTAGATGTGGTGCACTTCAAACCCATGAAACCGACTCAACTTTGTGTGGTTTTTCAAACATCCAACGATACTTAAACCTAGTGCTCTGATACCAATTTTGTCACACCCTAAGGCTACCCCAGGACGCAGACATGGGACCTAGGATCATGAGTGACCCCAAGCTAACCTTGCTGGCATATCATAAGCATACTAAAGATTAACTGAATCAATAAATATTGTGTGAAAGCTAATCATGAGATAATCTGAAATGATTGGGAATACCCATATACTAAATCTGAATATATGAAAACTGAAAGTTTGAATACAACTGAAAAGTCAAACTCAAATACTAAATCTAATTCTAACTATGTTTGAAAATAACCTCTAACTGACTAGAAGTGCTGGAAGATACCCCAGCTAAGTCTAAAATAAACTTAAACTGAAACTCAAAGCAAAGATAATCATGTCACTCGTCCTCGAAGAATGAGGACTCATCACTGATGTTGCTGAACTAAAGATTGGGAGCCGATCTATATATGATCTAGAGGCTGAGAACGTGAACCTATATCATGAGAAGATGTAGCACCGAGTATGCATTAGTACTTGAAAGGTATAGAGCATGTAGGATAGAGTAAAGTTGAACAATAATCATAACTGAGTGAAAGCGTAAATACTGATCAATGATAAGAGATAAATATAATAATATACTGAAATACTGAACATGAGCTTACTAAATGCAATGAACAAGTTTATAAAATACTGAGACTGAATACTAACTATACTGATAACATGGTCAATGCAATAGAATCTGACTGAACTGTTGGAGCTACTAATAACCAATATAAAACAGCATGAGCTAAATGTAGGGTCCAATGTATATGCCCCATCAAGAGGACCCAATATACCTTACCAGAGGTATAGAGGCATGACTGTCGTTATCACTAAAATGTTGTCCACAGAGGGGACTTACAACCTACGGGGTATGTAGTTCTGGGACTTGAAGGTGACTGCTAGTCCACTAGATATTAAGTTTCTCCTAATTGATTATGTAGTTTAGCAATTTATATATAAAATGCTGTAATACTGGATATCTTAAAATACTGCCACGCTAACTGAAAATGCAACATTAATGTACTCATAATGAAACATTCATAATTGGAGCATGTATAACTGAATAAATTAACCTAGCATGTGTAATTCATGAACTAAAAGAACTACATAGCTAGGGTTCTGAATTTATGAGGGAATTTATACCAAACCATACTAAAATAATGAGAATTTGATTATGAATGTTAAAGCAACTAATTTGTAATGATCTGTTGAAATTCTAGAAACCCCATGTCTAGATAATATTAAGAGAATCAAGAATCTGACTAAATTCTATGGACTCAGCAGGCGAAAGGAATGCACTAATGAAATCCCACATACCTGGTGATGAATTCCACAGAGAAATCTTTTGATTTTGGGGTTTAAGCTCATGAAAACCTGTTAAGTTCTTGAACTAGGGCTTGGTCGACTCTTTCTCTTTTTGCATTCTAATTTTTCTAAGTTTAAGGAGAATGATTTGCTGAGGGTTCATTCTAATTAAGTTACTAGACTAAAAATGACCAAAACAACATTGTTTAGGGGTTAGACAACATAGTTTAGGGGTCCAACACATAGGGAAACACTGACTTGAAAAGTCGACTTGCTCATCAACGGAGATGACTGGCGGGCTGTAAGTCGACTGACGGTTCATCATGTCAGTCATTGTTTGGCTGTCAGAGGGCTAAAATCTAGGATGTAAAACTAAAAGTTGACTGATCCATCGATGGAGCTGATTGACAAGCCGTGAGTAGATTGACAATCCGTTCTGTCAGTCGTCGTTTGGCTGTCAGAGGGCTAAAATCTGGGGTTTGAAAGTGAAAGTTTACTGGCCCATCGACGGAGTTGACTGACGGAATGTAGGTGGCCTTCATCGGTGGAACCTGCAACTTTTGAAAATCTAGAATTTTGTTTCTTCTTCCAATCTGGGGTGTTACAATATCTGCCCCCTGGAAACTTTCGTCCTCGAATAAAGTCTAAACTAGTTGAGTATAGAGCGAAGGAGCTGTAATCCCTACTACTAAGTACTAGAAATTGATATCGAACTGGACTGAGTTCCAAGAACATTCAAATGTGTTGCAAGAAAAACTTAAGGAACAAGGTACTAAGACTGAATCTGCGCATTAATGACTAAAAAACTGAAGAGGAACTGTTACCTCAAGCTGGAATGGAATCGGAAGGAAAGAGATGATGATATTTGGCTTTCATGGCTGCTTCTGCTTCCCAAGAAGCTCTCTCTATGGACTAATTCCTCCACAAAACCTTAACTCAAGTGACTTCTTATTTTCTCATCCTTTGAACCTGATAATCAAGGATTTCAACTGGTACCTATTCATAAGTGAGACTATCTTTCACAGCCACACTTTCTAAAGGTACAATAGATGTTGGATCATCCACACACTTCTTCAATCGTGAAATGTGAAAAATTGGATGCATTGCTACTAGTTTTGTTGGCAACTCTAACTCATAAGCAACTTTAGCAATCGTATTCAAGATCTTGTAAAGGCCTACATATCTAGGACTAAGCTTTCCTTTCTTGCCAAACCTCATTACCTCTTTTTATGTGTGTCACTTTCAGGGAAACCCAATCATCAACTTGGAAATATAATTCCCTTCTCCTTACATCTGTATAGGACTTTTGGTGACTTTGGGTTGTCTTAAGTCTATCTCTAATGAGTTGCACCTCCTCCATAGCATCATGAACTAAATCTTTCCCTATCAAGGCTACTTCACATACTTCAAACCAACGAGCTGGAGATCTATATCTACGACCATACAATGCCTCAGAAGGGGACATCTGAATGCTAGAATGATAGTTATTATTGTAGGCGAACTCTATAAGAGGAAGGTGATCATCCCAACTACCCTTGAAGTCAACCACATAAGCTCTCAACATGTTATCTAATGTCTGAGTGGTACGTTCTGCCTAATCATTCTTGTGTTGAGATTAACTTGAGTACCAAGACCTTTCTGAAATGACTTCTAGAAATAAGAGGTAAACTGAGGACCTCTATCTAGGATGACTGACAAAGGAACCCTATGCAACCTCACTATCTCATTAATGTAAATCTTGGAATAGTCCTCTGCCGAAACTGTACTCTTAGAGCAAAAAGGTGAACGGACTTAGTAACCTTGCTACTATCACCCAGATGGAGTCATGCAGTCAGAGAGTAGGAGGTAAACTTGTAATGAGGTCCATGTTGAGCACTTCCCACTTCTATGTAGGTATGTTAATCTCTTGAGTCATACCTCCTGGTTTCTGATGTTCTACCTTTACTTGTTGAAAATTGGGGCACTTAACCACAAAATCTGCTATATCCCTTTTCATGCCATTCCACCAAAAGACTTTCTGTAGATCACAGTACATCTTAGTGGCACCTGGGTGAATATAATATCTAAAATTATGGGCTTCTACAAGAATCTGCTGTCTCAACTCACCCACCTTAAGAACACATAATCGACCTTGATAGCGGAGCACACCATCTCTCCCTTTGGAGAAAACCTTAACTCTCTGTTGATGGACTACACCATTTAGTTGAAGTAATATCATATCATTGTCTTGCTTTTACTTAACCTCCATTACCAATGAAGATTCTAGCCCATTCTGAACTGTTACACCACTATCTATTTTGCTCATAATCTCATGCGAGTAATCCTGTGAACATCTTTTGCTAGTTCTTTTCTTTCTTACTCAACATGTGCTACACAACCTATAGATAATATGTTACTACATTGGCCTTACCAGGATGGTAATGTACACTCATATTATAATCCTTGAGGAACTCAAGCCATCTCCTCTGACGAAGATTTAACTCTTTTAGGGTGAACACATATTGAAGGCTCTTATGGTTTATGAACGCATCTACATAGACACCATACAAGTAATGTCTGCAAATCTTAAGGGCAAACACTAATGTTGCTAGCTCGATGTCATGAGTTGGATAGTTTTTCTCATGCACCTTAAGCTGTCTCGAAGAACAAGCTATAACCTTACCTCACTGCATCAACACACAACATAGGTCGACTTTGGATGCATCACAATATAAAACATAACCGTCTGACCCCTCTGGTAGAGTTAAAACAGTAATTGTAGCCAACCTAGTTTTTAGTTCTGTAAAACTTTTATCACAATTATTTGACCACTGAAACATAACCTTCTTCTGCATCAACTTAGTCAATGGAGAGGCTATGCATGAAAATCCTTCCACGAACCTTCTATAGTAACTGGCCAAACCAAAGAAACTTATGATATTTGTGGGAGATGTAGGTCTGGGCCACTGCTTTAGTGCTTCTATTTTTTGGGAATCCACACGAATCCCTTTACTAGACACAATATGTACAAGAAAAGCAACGGATTGCAACCAAAACTCACATTCGCTAAACTTAGCGAATAATTGGTGATCTTTGAGAGTTTGCAGGACAACCCTCAAATGATTTGGATTTTGTTCTTCATTCCTAGAGTAAATGAGGATATCATTAATAAAGACGATAACGAATAAGTCCAAATACTTCTTGAATACTGTGTTCATCAAATCCATGAAAGCTGTAGGAGCATTGGTTAGTCCAAATGACATCACTACAAATTCATATTGACCATACCGAGTTTTGAATGTTGTTTTCGTAATGTCACTATCCCTAACTCTAAGCTGATGATAACAGGATCTAAGATTTATCTTTGAGAAATGACTAGCACCTTGAATTTGGTCAAACAATCAATCCTAGGAATAGGGTACTTATTCTTAATTATGACTTTATTCAACTGTCGATCGTCAATGTGCATCCTAAGAGAACCATCTTTCTTTTCCATGAACAATACTGGTGCACCCTACGGGGAAATACTAGGTCTGATAAAGCCCTTATATAGAAGGTCTTTTAAGTGTGCCTTCAATTCCTTAAGCTCAGCTAGAGCCATTCTGTAATGAGGAATAGAAATAGGCTAGGTATCTGGAAGGAGATCAATTCCAAAGTTGATTTCCCTTTCGGGAGAAACTCTAGGAAGCTCTTCTCGATACACTTTTGGTAACTCATTTACTACTGGAACTGACTCAAGAGTTGGGGTTTCAGATCATAAATTCTTAACTCGAACTAGATGATACAGGTACCCCTTAGAAATTATCTTTCAGGCCGTTAAGTATGAAATGATTTGACCTAAAGGTGCTAAGCTTCTACCCTTCCTTTCTAAGATTGGTTCATTTGGAAACTGAAAATTGAAGGATCCTAGATTGACAATCGACTAAGGCATAACATGAATGTAATCAATTCATTCCTTGAATGACATCAAATTCTACCATTTCAAACTCTACGAGATCTGCTGAGGTGACTTTCTGAGAGACTGTGACAGGGCAATTTTTTAGACTAGTCTAGCTATAACTGGGTCATCGACTGGAGTAGAGAATAAAAAGGGTTCTGAGAGAGTTTTTGGACTAACATCAAATTTTACTACTATATAAGGAGTTACAAAAGACACAGTAGACCATGTTGTCTTTCCACTGAGTGTACCATATGTGATCCACATCCTGATACTGGTAGGATGCCAATTCCACCCTATCACCACCAGTAACTTGCATAACTCCAAAGATTTGCTTAACCTTATTAATGAAATTTTGTGGGTTTTCACCAACTTGAGACCCTAAAAACTCAGGCGGATTCATACGAACAAATCTCAAATTCTATTTGGCACTGATCCACCAATTATATAAGTAGGAACTAGAACCTGCTGATTGTTCTGGTTGGTCATAGTTTGAGCAAAAACCTGAATCTCATTGCAAAATCTTCTTTCAATAACTTATGGTCTAAGACTAGAGGAACTGCATTAGCAATGCATTCAATAGCATTCCTTGCGTAGGTTCTACAAAGAGGCATGATTTTAAGCGCATAACGATGAATTAAAATGAGGAAATAGATCATACCTTACGCACAATAAGAGTACAAAGAAATTGAAATTTTCTTAAGACACACCGTAGCCTGCCTTTCATTAGATGTGGTGCACTTCACACCAATGAAAAAGATTCTACTTAGTGCAGCTTTTCAGACATTCTAGGACAATTAAACTTAATGCTCTAATACCAAGTTTGTCACGCCCCAAGACTACCCTTGGATGCGGACACGGGACCTAGGATCACGAATGACCCCACGCTAACCCTGCTGGCATATCATAAGCATACTAATGATAAACTAAATCAATAAATACTATGCAGAAGCTAATCATGAGATAATATAAAATTATTGGGAATACCCATATACTAATTCTGAATATATGAAAACTGAATTTTTGAATACAACTGAAAAGTCAAACTCAAATACTAAAGCTAATTCTACTTTGTCAAAAAATATCATCTAACAGACTATAAGTGCTGGAAGATGCCCCAACTAAGTCTAGAAAAAGCTGAAACTGAAACTTAAAGCAAAGAAAGATAATCATGTCACTCGTCCTCGAAGAATTATGACTCATCATTGATGCTGCTGAACTAAAGATCCGATCTATGTGTGATCTGGAGGTTGAATATCTGAACCTACATCACAAGAAGATGTAGCACAGATTATGCGTCAGTACTTGAAAGGTACTGATCATAATGGATAGAGTAAAGTTGAAAAATAATCATAACTGAATCAAAGTGTAAATACTGAGCAATGATAAGAGATAAACATGATATTGTACTGAAATACTAAACATGAGCTAACTGAATGCAATGACCAAGTTTATAACATGCTGAGACTGAATACTGATTGTACTGATAACATGGTCAATGTAATAGAATCTGACCGAACTGTGGGAGATACTAAAAACCAACATAAAATAACATGAACTAAATGTGGGGTCCGATGTATATGCCCCATCAAGAGGACCCAATATACCTTACAAGAGGTATAGAGGCATAACTGACATTATCACCAAAATGTTGCCCATAGAGGGGACTTACAACCTAAGGGGCACGTAGTTATGGGACGTGAAGGTGACTGACCCTAGTCCACTTGATATTAAGTTTCTCCTAATTCATTATGTAATTTAGCAATTTATAACTGAAATGCTGCAATATTGGATAACTCAAAATACTGCCATGCTAATTAAAACTATAACATTAATTTACTGATAATGAAACATTCATAACTGGAGCATGTATAACTGAATAAACTGTCCTAGAATGTGCAATTCATGAACTAAAAGAACTACGTAGCTAGGGTTCTGAATTTATGAAGGAATTTATACCAAACCATACTAAAATCATGATAATTTGATTAGGAACGTTAAAGTAACTAATTTGTAATGATCTGTTGAAATTCTATAAACCTTAGATCTATACAATATTAATGGAATCAAGAATCTGACTAAATTCTAAGGATCCAATGGGCGAAAAAGGAACCCACTAGTGAAATCTCACATACCTGGTGACGAATTCCACAGAGAAATCTTTTGATTTCGGGGATGAAACTATTGAAAACATGTTGTGTTCTTGAACTATGGCTTGGTCGACTCTTTCTCCTCTTGCGTTCTAATTTTTCTATGTTCAAGGTGAATGATTTGCTTAGGGTATATTCTGATTAAGTTACTAGGCTAAAACTAACAAAAACTACGTAGTTTAGGGGTCCAATGTATAGAGAGACCCTGACTTAAAAAATCAAGTGGCTCATCAAAAGAGTTGACTAACGGGCAGTAAGTCGACTAATGGTCCATCTTGTCAGTCGTCGTTAGGCTGTAAGAGGGCTGAAATCTAGGTTCTGAAACTAAAATTTGACTGGCCCATCGACAGAGCCGATTGATAGGCCGTGAGTCTACTAACAATCCATCTTGTCAGTCGTCGTTTGGCTGTCAAAGGGCTAAAATCTGGGGTCTAAAAGTGAACTGAGTTCCAAGAAAATGAAAATATGTTGAAAATGTAAGAACAACTAAAGGAACAAGGTACTTAGACTGAATATGTACATAAATGACAGAAAAACTGAAGAGGAACTATTAGTTCAAGTTGGAATGGAATTGAAAGGAAAGAGATGCGGATATTTGGCATTCATGGCTGCTTCTGCTTCTCAAGAAGCTCCCTCTATGGACCGATTCCTCCACAAAACCATAACTAAAGTGACTTCTTTTTTTCTTATCCTTCGAACCCGGCTCTCAAGAATTTCAATTGGTACCTCTTCATAAGTGAGACTATCTTTCACAACCACACCTTCTAACGGTACAATAGACGCTAGATCACCCACACACTTCTTCAACAGCGAAATGTGTAAAACAGGGTGCACTGCTACAGGTTCTGTTGGCAACTCTGACTAGTAAGCCACTTTACCAATACTTTTCAAGATCTTGTAAGAGCCTATATATCTAGGACTGAGCTTCCCTTTCTTGCCAAATCTAATTACCCCTCTCATAGGTGACACTTTCTGGAAAATCATCAACTTGGAAATCTAATTCCCTTCTCTTTACATCTACATAGGACTTCTGGCGACTCTGGGTTGTCTAAGTCTATCTCTAATGAGTTGCACTTTCTCCGTAGCATCATGAACTAAATCTGGCCCTATCAAGGCTACTTCACCTACTTCAAACAAGCCAACTTGAGATCTACATTTATGACCATACAATGCTTCAAAAAGAGACATCTGAATGCTAGAATGGTAGCTATTATTGTAGGCAAACTCTATAAGAGGAAGGTGATCATCCTAACTACCCTTGATGTCAATCACATAAGCTCTCAACATGTCATCTAAGGTCTGAATAGTACATTCGGCCTGATCATCCGTCGCGGATAAACATTGTGCTAAGATTAACCTAAGTACCAAGACCTTTTTGAAATGACTTCTAGAAATAAGAGGATAACTGAGGAGATTGACAAATAAACCCCATACAACCTCACTATTTGATTAATGTAAAGCTTGGAATAGTCCTCCGCCAAATCTTTAGTCTCAGAGCAAAAAAGTGAGCTGACTTAGTAACTGTGTCTACTATCACCCAAATGGAGTCCTGCTATCTACGAGTAAGAGGTAAATCTGTAATGAAGTCCGTGTTGATCACTTCCCACTTCTATGTAGGAATGTTAATCTCTTGAGTCATAGCTCCTGGTTTCTGATGTTCTACCTTTACTTGTTGAAAATTGGGGCACTTAGCCATAAAATCTGCTATATCCCTTTTCAACCCATTACTCCAAAAGACTTTCTGTAGATCACAGTACATCTTAGTGGTGCCTGGGTGAATATAATATCTAGAAATATGGGTTTCTGCAAGAATCTGCTATCTCAACTAACCCACCTTAGGATAACATAATCGGCCTTGATAGCGAAGCACACCATCTCTCCCTTAGGAGAAAACCTCAACTTTCTGTTGATGTACTGCACCCTTTAGTTGAAGCAATATCGGATCATTGTCTTGCTTTTCCTTAACCTCCATTACCAATGAAGTTTGTGACGCATTCTGAACTATTAGACCATTATCTGATATGCTCATAAGGCGAACTCCCATGCGAGCAAGACTGTGAACTTCTTTTGCTAGCTCTTTTCTTTCTTCCTTAACATGTGCCACACTAACCATAGATAATCTGCTACTACATTAGCCTTACCAAGATGGTAATGTAGACTCATAGCATAATCCTTGAGGAACTCAAGCCATCTCCTATGGCGAAGATTCAACTCTTTCAAGGTGAACACATACTGAAAGCTCTTATTGTTTGTGAACACATCTACATGGACACCACACAAGTAATGTATCCAAATCTTAAGGGCAAACACCACTGATGCTAGCTCGAGGTCATGAGTTGGATAGTTCTTCTTATACACCTTAAGTTGTCTAGAAGTATAAGCTATAACCTTACCTCGCTGCATCAGCACACAACCTAGGATGACTTTGGATGCATCACAATATATAACATAATTGTCTGACCCCTCAAGTAGAGGCAAAATAGGAGCTGTAGTCAACCCAGTTTTTAGTTCTGCAAAATTTTTCTCACAATCATCTAAACACTAAAACTTAACCTTGTTCCACGTCAACATAGTCAATGGAGAGGCTATGGATGAAAATCCTTCCATAAACCTTTTGTTTTAACCAGCCAAAACCAAGAAACATTTGATATCTGTTGGAGAGGTAGGTCTGGGCCATTTTGTTAGTGCTTCCATTTTCTGGGAATCCACTCAAATCCCTCCACTAGACACAATATGTCCAAGAAAAGCAACGAATTACAACAAAAATTCACATTTGCTAAACTTTGCAAATAATTGGTGATCTTTGAGAGTTTGCAGGACAACCCTCAAATGAGTCACATTTTCTACCTCATTCCTAGAGTAAATGAGGATATCATTAATAAAAACGATAACGAACAAGTCCAAATACTTCTTGAACACTATGTTCATCAAATCCATGAAAGTTGCAGGAGCATTGGTTAGTCCAAATAACATCACTACAAATTCATAATGACCATACCAAGTTCTGAAAGCTGTTTTTAAAATATCACTATCCCTAACACTAAGTTGATGATAAACGGATCAGTGGTTTATCTTTGAGAAATGACTAGCACCCTGAAGTTGGTCAAATAATTCATCCTAGGGATAGGGTGCTTATTCTTGATTATGACTTTGTTCAACTATCAATTGCCAATGCACATCATGAGAGAACCATCTTTCTTTTCCACGAACAATACTGGTGCACCCTAAGGGGAAATACTAGGTCTAATGAAGCCCTTATCTAGAAGGTCTTTTAAGTGTTCCTTCAATTCCTTAAGCTCAGCTGGAGCCATTCTTTAAGGAGGAATAGAAATAGGCTGGGTATCTATAAGGAGATCAATTCCAAAGACAATTTCCCTTTCGGGAGAAACTCCAGGAAGATCTTCTGGAAACACATCTGGGAACTCATTTACTACTAGAACTGACTCAAGAGATAGGGTTTCAGAGCTTGAATCCTTAACCCGAACTAGATGACAGAGATACCCCTTAAAATCATCTTTCTGGCTTTAAGGTATGAAATGAGTCAACATAAAGGCGCTAGGTTACTACCCTTCCATTCTAAGATTGGTTCGTCTAGAAACTGAAAATGAAGGATCCTAGTTCTACAATCGACTAAGGCATAACATAAATGTAACCAATACATGCCTCAAATGACATCAAAGTCTACCATTTCAAACCCTACGAGATCTGTTGAGGTGACTTTCTGAGAGACTGTGACAGGGCATATTTTGTATACCCTTCTAGCTATAACTTGTTCATCGAGTGGAGTAGAGAATAAAAAAAAGTCTGAAAGAGTTTTTGCCCTAACATCAAAGTTTACTACTATATAAGGAGTTACAAAAGACAAAGTCGTCTATGTTGTCTTTCCACTGAGTGAACCATATGTGAGCCACATCCTTATGCTGGTAGGATGCCAATTCCACCCTCTCACCACCAATCACTTGCATTACTCCAAAGATTTTCTTAACCTCATCAATGAAATTTTGTGGGTCTTTACCAACTTGCAACCCTAAAAGCTCAGGCGGATTCATCCTAATAAATCTCAAACTCTAGCTGCCAGTGATCCACTATTTATATTAGTAGGAACTGAAACCTACTGATTGTTCTGATTGGTCATACTCTGAGCGAAAAGCTAAATCACATTGCAAAAATCTTCATTAGATAACTCATGGTCTAGGACTAGTGGAACTGAATTAGCATTGTGTTCATTAACATTCTTTGCGTAAGTTCTATGAGGAGGCATGATCTTAAGCACATAACAATGGATTAAAATGAGGAATTAGATCATACCCTACGTAAAATAAGAGTACAAAGAAATTGGAATTTTTTTAAGACACTTCGGGGCCTCTCTCTCATTAGATGTGGTGCACTTCACACCCATGAAAAGGACTCTACTTAGTGCGGCTTTTCAGACATCCTAGGAAACTTAAACTTAATGCTCTAATACCAAGTTTGTCACATCCCGAGGCTACCCTTGGACGTAGACACGAGACCTAGGATAATGAGTGACCCCAAGTTAACCCTACTGGCATATCATAAGCATACTAAAGATAAATCGAATCAATAAAAATTGTGTGGAAGCTAATCATGAGATAATCTAAAATGATTGGGAATACCCATGTACTAAATATGAATATGTGAAAATTGAAAGTTTGAATACAGCTGAAAAGTCAAACTCAACTACTAAATTTAATTCTACCTATGTTTGAAAATAGCCTCTAACTGAGTAGAAGTGTTGGAAGATACCCCAACTAAGATAATCATGTCACTCGTTCTTGATGAATGAGGACTCACCACTGATGCTGCTGAACTATAGATCGAGAAATGATCTATACATGATTTAGAGGCTGAGAACCTGAACCTGCATCACGAGAAAATGTAGCACAGAGTATGCATCAGTACTTGAAAGGTACTGAGCATACAGGATAGAGTCAAGTTGAAGAATAATCATAATTGAATCAAAGCGTAAATACTGAGCAATTATAAGAGATAAACATGATATTATACTGAAATACTACTGAACATGAGCTAACTGAATGCAATGACCAAGTTTATAACATGCTGAGACTGAATACTGATAACATTGTCAACTCAATAGAATCTGACTTAACTATGGGAGCTACTAGTAACCAACATAAAACCACATAAGCTAAATGTCGAGTCATATGTATGCGCCCCATCGAGAGGACTCAATATACCCTACCAGATGTATAAAGGCATGATTGGCGTTATCACTAAAATGTTGCCCCCATAGGGGACTTACAACCTACGGGGAACATAGTTCTGGGACTTTAGGATGACTAACCCTAGTCCACTCGGTATTAAGTATCTCAAAATTGATTATGTAATTAGCAATTAATAACTAAAATGTTGTAATACTGGATAGCTCAAAATACTTCCATGCTAACTGAAAATGCAACATTAACGTAGTGATAATGAAATATTCATAACTAGAGCATATATAACTGAATAAACTGACCTAGCATGTGAAATTCATGAACTAAAAGAACTTCATAGCTAGGGTTTAGAATTTATGAAGGAATTTATACCAAACCATACTAAAATCATGATAATCTAATTAAGAACGTTGAAGTAACTAATTTGTAATGATCTGCTAAAATTCTAGAAACCTTGGGTCTAGATAATATTAAGGGAATAAATAATCTAACTGAATTCTAGGGACCCAATGGGCAAAAGGAACCCACTAGTCAAATCCCACATACCTAGTGTGAGTTTCACAGAGAATCTTCCAATTTCGGGGCTAAAATTGATGAAAACTTGTTGCGTTCTTGAACTTGGGCTTGGTTAACCCTTTTTCCTTCTACGTTCTAATTTTTCTAATTTTAAGGTGAATGATTTTCTTAGGGTAGATTCTAATTAAGTTAGTAGGCTAAAACTGACCCATACTACGTAGTTTAGGGGTCCAACGCATAGGGAAAAGACCAAAAGACGCCTGACTTAAAAAGTCAACTAGCTCATCGACGGAGCTGATTGACGGGTAGTAAGTTGACTAACGGTCCATCCTATCAGTCATCGTTTGGCTGTCGGAGGGCTGAAATCTGGGTTTTGAAACTAAAAGTTGTTTGGCTCATCTTCGGAGCCGATTGGCAGTACGTCTTGTTCGTCGTCATTTGGTTGTCAGAGGATTGAAATCTAAGGTCTGAATCTGAATGTTGACTTGCCCATTGATGGAGTTGAGTGACGGGCCATCACTGGACTGACGGTTCGTAGGTGGCCTCTGTCAGTGGTACCTAAAACTTCTAAAAATCTAGAAATTTTTTTCTTCTTTGAATCTGGGGTGTTACATTCATTTAGCTATAGTTTCTTGTTTCCTATAGCTCCAACTAAAACAACTTGTCCCCAAATAGAAAAGATTTCCAGAGGTTCTTCTGGAATCATGAACTCCGCCACCCCAATCACTATTAGAGTACCCGGCCAGGTTCATAGTTACTTCGGCAGATGTTGGGAAAACAATTCCAAACTTGCTTGTTCCTTTAATATACCTTTAACACTCTTTTAGCCATTGTGAAGTGTGTGTCTCTAGGTGAATGCATGAACATATAGGGAAAGCATAAAACAAAAAGAATGTCAGGTCATTTGGTGGTTAGATAAAGAAGACTGGCAATTAACTTTCTATACATACTATCTTCCACTTTTTTGGAATCCTCATCCTTTCCAAGCTTGACAGCAGTAGAGATTGGAGTACTCAGAGGTTTGCAGTCTTGCATTTTGAACCTGTTTAGAATATCTGAAATGTATTTATGTTGGCATATGAAAATTCCATAACTGTACTGAAACACTTCCATCCTAAAGAAGTACTTTCTGACTCCAAGATCAGTCATTTGAAAGATTTTCTCCATTTCATCTTTGAACCTTTGCATTAGTTCCATTCTGCTTCTTGGCACAAGCATTTCATTCACATAAATTAAGACAATTAAGGACTCAATTGCAGTGACTTTCACTTATAAAGTAGCTTCACTTTGACTTCTACTAAAGCCAACTTGGATGAGATGAATGCCTATCCTTTCATACCATGCCCTTGAGGCATGTTTTAGGGCATACAATGCCTTTTTTAAGAGGTAAACTTGATCCTCTTTTTCAGGAATTAAGAAACCATCAGGTTGCTCTACATTGATCTTTTCAGCAAGCAAACCATTCAAAAAAACTGAGTCGACATCAAGTTGATGAATCTGCCAGGAACTATGAGATGCAAATGCAAGAATAAGCTTGATTGTTTCATACCTTACTACATGAGCAAATATTTCTTGGTAATCCACACTATATTATTGTGTGTATCCCTTAACCACAAATCAAACCTTATTTTTGCAAATTGTTCCATCAGGATTGAGTTTTGTCTTGAAAATCCATTTTACACCAATCATCTTGTGATTTCTAGGTCTGTCAACAAGCTACCAGGTTTCATTCTTCTCAATCATGTCTAGTTCTTCTCGCATAGCTCTCCTCCAAGCCTGAGAATCTTGTGCTTCAGCATAGTTTGTTGGTTCATAGGTAACCAAATTCCACCACTAATAGATATCTTTTAAGGTTCGAGTTCCCCTCACTGGTACATCATCCATTAGTTCATCTTCTTGACGTTGAGGCAACTCTTTTAAAAATTAATTAGAATAAGAGGTCTTCTAATTTTCCAAACCTTACTAGCTACTTCTTCAAACTTCACTTCTTGGCTGATAATAAGTTTTTCTGATTTCAAACAGAAAATCACATATCCTTAGGATGAACTATAGCCCATATATATGCTCTTATGAGCCTTGTTGTCCAACTTATTCCTCTTTTTTTCTTGGACTCTATAATAATATAAATACCCAAAGATTTTGAGATGGTGTACTGATGGTTTGTTCCCACACAAAGATTCATATTGAGTCATGTCCTGCAAGACCTTAGTAGGCACTCTGTTAACCAAATATACATAGGTATTGACTGCCTCCGCCCAAATTGATTTGGGATCTTTCTTTCGACCAAAAAACATCTAGCCATCTCTATTACTGTCTTGTTCTTCCTTTCAGACATGCCATTTTTGTTGTGAAGTGTATGGGAATGTCAATTGGTATTCAATAACCGTGCTATTACAAAACTCCACAAATTGATAAGAAGTATATTCTCCTCCATTATTAGACCTTAAAGCCTTAACACCAAGTTTACATTGATTTTCTACTAAAGCTTTAAATTGTTTAAAAACATCAAATACTTAAGTCTTTAGTATAATGAAATAAACCAAGCACATTCTAGTGTAGTTATCAATAAAGAGGAGAAAGTATTTGTTACCACTCAACGAATTTGTTTTCATTGGGCTGCAAACATCCTTATGAAGGAGCTCACGTTTCTGGTTTTCTCTCCATACTTGATTTGCTTGAAATGGCAATTTTGTTTGCTTTCCTGGTTGGAAAGTCTCACAAACTTAAGCATTAGAAAGAAATTCAAGCATATTTTTCACTAGCTCCTTCTTTTCATCTCTGCGATGCTATAAAACCCTATATTTGAAAACAGACCGAACTAGTAGATTACTAGAAGTTGCAGGTGCAACCCATAGACCATAGAGTGACCCACAGTCTGGCCTAGTGGTCCAAGGAAGACCATCTATAGCCCCCCAAAACCCATCTTCTAAAGTCAATCGATGGACTAAAAAGATGGATCGTAGATCACTCTACGGATCGTCGATCCGTCCGTAGGTCGAGACCCTCAGGAACCCAAAACACATCTTCTAAAGTTGATTGATGGACTGATAGGATGGATAATAGATTAGTCAAAAGACCATTGATTAGTCTATAGGTCGAGACCCTCAGAACCCCCAGAAGCCATCTTCTGAAGTCGATTGATGGACTAACAGGATGGTCATGGATCAGTCGCCGGATCGTATATCAGTTCCTAGGTGGAGACCCTCAGGACCTCCCAGAACCCATCCTTGAAGTTGATCAATGGGTTGGCAGGATGGATCGTGGATTAGTCCATGGACCATCAATCAGTCCGTAGATAACATCAGCAGATTTTATGTCGGGGGTTATTTGGTCTTTTCCTTATGCGTTGGGCCTCTAAACTACATTGTTTAACCCCTAAATTATGTGGTTTTAGTTAATTTTATCCTAGTAAACTAGTTAGAACTTACCCTAATCAATTTTTCACCAAATATTTAGCAAACTCAGAGCAAAACAGAGAAGAAAGTCAACCAAGCCCTAGTTTAAGAACGCAATGAGTATTCATCTGTTCCAGCCCCAAAATTGAAAGATTTCTCTGTAATTTTGTCACCAGGTATATGGAATTTCACTAGTTGGTTCCTTTTACCCATTAGGTCCCTAGATTTCAGTAAGAATCTTGATTCCCTTAATATTATCTATACGTACAATTTCTTAAATGTTAGAAATTGTTGGGTTTTAGCTGTTAGAATGATCAAAATTATATTATCATGCTTTTTGCATCGTTTTATGTATATTCTTTCATAAATTCAAAACCCTATATATGTAGTTCTTTTAGTTCATGAATTACTCATGCTAGGCCAGTTATTTCAGATATACATGCCTCAGATTTTGAATGTTTCATTATTAGTACATTAATGTTGCACTTTCACTTAGCATGCCAGTATTTTGAGCTATCCCATATTACAGAAATTTAGTCATAAATTATTAATTACATAATCAATTGGGAGTAGCTTAATACCGAGTAGACTTGGGTCAGTCACCCTCAAGTCCCAGAACTACGTTCCCTCGTAGGTTTATAAGTCCCCTCTTTAGGCATTACATTTTATTGATCACGCCAGTCATGTC